>OX421971.1:116544503-117896847 GCA_949128135.1 Parasteatoda lunata
AATTCTTTGAAACTAATTAATTGGTCTACTCCGGCGTGAACTTGGCCTATTCCAAAATGGACTGGAACTTTCTCCAAAATTGTTATCCATCCCAAACTACTGAGTAAAGTAACAGAAATTGTTACAGAATTTGCAACGGAATAGATTTCTTTGACCAAATGAGCTGATAAGAATCCATATTTTTGCTTAATTTCTATATGGTACGTGGATTTTAGTGAATTAGTTCTGAAAGACGGACTACGAAGCAATAAATTTTTACTAGACTTGCAATTAAAATTCTCGATTCGCCAATATATAGCTATTCCATTCATGTTGTCGTAGTTTTCTGATATAGTTGCAATTGCCTTTAAATGAAAACAATAAATGATGCTCAGAAACAATCAACTTTAAATGAATTGTGTGATAAAAGCATTCTGTTTGAGATAAGACAAAAGAATAAAATTTTATTATCTTTGAGGCTGTAAGATACCGTTTATCTTCTTTTTTTGTATGTTTCTTTTTCTTCCTATTAAACAATACAGACAAACGCCTTCTCATAAGCCTAAAAATTACATTGTCACTTTCCCAAGTTCAGTTTATAAGATCGAGTCATAGAAGTCAGTTTTTATAAGTGTTCTATGAATTAATGAAAACACTCGAAAAATTCTTTTGACATAAAACCCAACGATTAATCGTTAGTCGCTATTGATCAAACATTTCCTTGACTCACTTTATTTAGTTCGGGCATATTTCGAACCTTTGTTTTTTCTTGAACATTGTAATTAATGCCCGAAAGTGTTCAATTAATATTTTTTGATGGCAGAGGGGGAAAATTTTGTTTATAGGATGCCCGTTTTAGATAGTGATTACATGCGTGGTTATACACACTAGTCGGGCTTCAAAATATAATTTAAACACCATATGTAATAAAACCTAATATTTTACATAAAAATGTTGTTTTGTTTTTAAAATAGTTTCCTTTATTTTTTTAAATGTTGTTCTTCTCTTCTTATGACAGATTAAGAATGGGCCTAAGAAAACGTCAGTGAACGGAATACGAGTTGTTGATGACTTGATTATTAATAATCATCCGTTTATTATGAATAAATATTGGTTTGATCGGTATAATAGCAAATTAAAATGTGCGTGTGAAATCTACACTTGTCCAGTATTTCCTGCACATATGTTTATTAAGGTGCCTGATTTACGTTTGCCGAGTATTCTATCGAGTAAACACACTTTACTAGCACTTTTGTTTCTGATGGACCATGATTAGGTATTTTTTCACTGATTAATTACAATAACCAAATTAACTCATTAAAGTGAAATTTGTGTTACGTAAAACTATTTTTATTGAAGAAAATCATGTTTTTCTATGACCGCCATATTAATAACATATTAATAACATACAGACCTTCAACTCTTCTTACCATTACTGCTTGCAATGGAGCTATTTTTCATCACCGCTTCAATTTAAAGAGCATCAAATGAGATTAAATATAATTTTTTTGTTTATAACTTTGCAGACTATAAGATAATTCATCAAAATGAAATTAAAAAAGTGCAAGTTGTTATTTAAATTTTTTTTTAATAAAAATAGCTTTTATTTTAACAAATGTCTCCTTTTATTTAACATAATAAAAGTACTGCTACAACGATTCTCATTACTTATTTTCTGATTTCAAATTTTTTATTTTTAAAATTATTAATTTAAAATTTATTTATTTAAAAAAACATTTCATTTTATTGTTGTTTTTGTATTATTTTTTTATATTATTATTTTTAGTAAAGAAAGCAAAGCACTCAAGATACATGTCGTCTTTTATTTTGAATTTGTAATTTTTTGAAGTGAATGAAGTTTTTAATCAAGTAACAAAAATGTTAATTTATATAAAAAATATTTTTCATTATTTTAACATTCGGGAAATTTTTTCTTTTTTTAACCTTCGGGAAAAATTAAAACCTGATTTATTTATTTGAAGGTGGTCAAAATAAGGACTTTTAACTAGATATTAAGCCATTAAAACACTTAAATAATGGTGATGTAGTAAGTGACGTTAGGTCTTGGCGAGATTACTATTACTCAAATATTTAGTTTGCTAATTATAGTTTGCTAAAAGGAAACCTAAATAGATATCGGAACTCTATGGATGCTGCGAATTTATGCGTGACTGATAATATCATAATAGTCCAGGGTCACCGATTGAAGAGTGCAGGGCACTGGAAACTCTCCACGTATTGAAGAAATAAAAGAAATATTGTAATATCAAAGCTGGGATTCGAACCACTGTTCAGCTGGTTATGAAATTGACTGATTAGCCTTTTCAGCTACAGTAAGTTCCTAGCCGCATGGAACAAAACAAAATAGTTTTATAAAAGTGGGCCTAGTAACGCGGATAGAATTCTAGTTTTTTTAAACCATTTTAGGAAAAAAAAACAATCAATAAATGTTTTTCCTCACACTTAACAGTTTGAATATCATATTTTATATGGTTATGATACTGTTTTTGATGAATATGGTAAAATAACATTTAAAAAAATTGCCATATCCTCATTTTTACCGAGAAATATCTAACAGTATACATTAAAAGAACAATTTGAACAACAATAATTTTTTATTATTAGTCTCATCCTTTTAAGGAGCTTAATCTTTTTCATGTCTATTTTGATCCGGATGAGTATTTAATAAAGTAAGTAAAACATAACAGTTATTTTTGTTCCATTTGAAAAAAAAGACCTGACAGATCATGCTTAATTTGCCAATTAGTAAAGGAAAAAAAATTAAACAGTTAAGTTAAAATTCGTTCTTTAAATCCAATATGGTTTTCCTTGTTAGTTCCAGTCAGAATTTCGAAACAAGATAAAAACATTATTTTTCTAGTAAAAAGGCATATTTTACAATTATAATAACATTATGCGTGGTTATGTTATATATAATAACATAACCACTTATTAAATTTGAATTATTTTCATCAAAATTTTTATGTCCTGAAAAAAGCAAAGTGGAACCTAATTTGAGCAGACATAAAGCAAAATTAAAATTAATCGGATGGAAACGTTGCCTAAAAACTAATTAAAACTCACCGAATGTTACTTGAATCTACTGACGAGTAGAACAAGATTTCAGACCATTCTTTCTGATACACTTCTTATAGATTGAATAAGTTTTCACGTACTCTGCGATCACTTAATGTTATTTCAGAATCTTTAAAGACGGTTGTCTTCCCTAAACCGGTCAGTATGGACACTGGATAACTAACAGTTAAATATTTGGAGTTAGACATTTTGGACAAACAGACATTGATGTTGTATTTCCCCCGTGCAACTTTTATTTTCAATTTCAAATTTAGTTATTTAATATCAAGACAGGTAATAAATCAGAGTATCAGGTTTATAATTAAATTTTTCGATTTTTTTATTAGCTGTCAATTCATTAACAGGTTTTGATTAGTCCACTCTTTGCTGTTAAAAGTGCTGGAATTTCAACAAGAAATTTAGAGCGACACAAAAATGCAAACTAAATTAATATACTACAAAATAAATTTTGCTTTATTTTCTACAGTGGTATTGTATATCATTTTAATCAATAAAATAAGAGAAGTTTATCTAAATTGAAGTGAGTGACAACAATCATATGATTATTATTGGTGATCAATCAACAAAATACTAAGTACAACGTTGAACTTTGAAGTTATGGAAACGATTAGTTTCATTTGGTTAGTAATAGCTGGTTTTGAAATTCCTATTTTTTACATTCTAAAGTTACATTCAGCTTCAGTGATTTAAAAAAATTTATTTTTAAGTTGTTCTCGGCTTAAATCAATCTTAAATCATATTTTTTAAAAAAACGAATCCATTACTGGTTAGCTTCTGTATAATTTAACACTTATGCCATATTACGCTACAGAATGCGATTACTTACAATTTCATGAAAAATGTAAAAGTTATGTAAAGAAATAACGTGAATAGTTTCAAAAGTATTGGTGACACTAAAATAAAAATTATAATTAAAAAAAAAAAAAAAAAAATGAAAAAAAAAAAAAACTTAAATAGGGCTGTATATCACAATTACTAATGATGAGGTTTCAGAGAATGTCATACATTCATGAAAGAAGCAACAAAACGTGAATAAATAAGCATACTTTGGATCCGGTTCAACAAAAGAACCTTCTTTTGCGTTACTACATTCAGAAACGAATAAGTAAATAAAAATGTGTTTAGACACACATGATTGTTCTCGTTTATAGAACCGAAATTATATTATGTCTGTTTTGGTTCCTTTATTTGAGCTTTATTCATGCATTTAGAACAAAAAAGGTGCAGTCAAAACTATTAGAAGATGATAAAAATTACTGTGATTTTGTGGAACCTGCAAAAAGCTCTGTAATTTTTATCGAAGCCCTTTGGTTTTGTTTGGTTAACATTAAAGTATAGTTTTATAACGTGTGATAAAACTTGGTGAATCTCGTAAAATAAAGTAATTTTATCATGATACTTAAGAGCTTGGGAAAAAACATTTAAACGGTTAACTTTACGTTTCAGCTTTGTATTTTTTACCAAATCTGTGCTAATAAGAATTATAATTTTAAAAACCAGATTTGCCAGAAAACGTTACAATATGAACAAAACAATTGTATCATGAATGGTTTAAATTATTTTGGTTATTATTAATTGTTAATAATTTTATTAATAATTATTATATATATATAGTATTAATTAATGAATATTATTGATTATTTTCAATTATTTTGGTTTTATTATTCAGATTTATGCTCTTATTTTTTGCTACGAATGTCATTACTATATAATAAGTAATTTTTAAAGAATTTCTATTCTCCGTGTAAGCAACACAAAAGTATGTACCTAATACTCATTTGATCAAACGTTTCAGAAATTGATCTAAATACATTTATATTACTTTCTGAAAATTCTGTAAAAAAAATTTTAAACACAATGAAAGTTTAAAATTCTGTAAAAACTTTTTTAATGATCTGTAGTTAATTTACGGGAAATATAAATAAAACTCGTAAAAAAAAATTCTCACTATTTTTAGCTCCTCTTGCGTCGAGCTCTCTCGAAACATTCAACAACAATAACTCCATAATCGGCACAAAGAAAGAGCAATTTCTTTGATTAAAGGCTTGAAGGGCTTGATTAAAATGACAAGCCACATTTCTAAGACTATCAGAAGAGCCATTCAACTGGGTCATTATATGGTAGAAAAAAGCACCACAATTTTCATGTAATCAATAAAATAATGTTTTGGAGTAGATTGCCGTTAATTAGTATTGGAAAATTGCAAAATAACTATCTGGAGACAATACCAAGAAAATGTCCATCATAAAAATGTCATTTTCGAAAAGCGTGTGTCTGATAGCTCCTTTAATTTCTTCGAAAAATAATCAAGTTTCTTAAACAATTATCAAATTCATATCATTTTAAAAATTTGTATTTTTTGGTCAAAATGAAACCTAAAACTATAAAAGTTCAAATGTGATGCTTTGATTGTTGAATAGAATATATCGTTCGTTAAAATTACTAGAGTAATTTCAAAATGAACAAGTTTTGATTTGCAGGAAAATTTCTCAATATCTGCATTGATAAAACTGATTCCTCTCAACTGTTAGTTTAGGAGTGAGTTCTAAATTTTTGTATGCTGCCACAAATTAAATACTTAACACTAGATTGCCTAAGGAAGTCATTTTGACTGCATTTAATTTCAATTGGAAAAACAATGGTGTGTATAATGACACAATTTCTTAGAATTTTGTACAACTTATAATTTTTTTATTGTTAATATTTGCTAATAACTTGTTATATAACTGTAAATAATATAAAAAATATTAAAAATTAATTTAAAACAAATTTCTTTATACATTATTTATTCTTTTACATTCCAGTCATTTTGACTGCTTTTGGGCAATATAGGTATATACTAAGTTTCAGTTTTTCTAGTGTTAATAAGCTATGAAGGGATACATCAATAGCGTTACATTAAATAAAAATTATTCAAAATTGAAAAACTGTTAGTTTAAATACAAATGAAAGTTTAAATGTAAAATACCTAGATAGAAATATTATTAAATTAATCAATAAAAAACTTACTTTAATGAAGTTTAATGAATTATTTCTATATGTTATGAGCTAATTTGCATAAAACTTCTGCAGCCAACTCTGTGTAACTCAAAAGAAAATCTTTCCATTTTTTGGAAGGTAGAATTTGTTTAGAATGTTTGCAAAAATAATCTCCTGCGCAGCTCATGAGATCTTTATCTTGATGCATATTAGCGAGAACCAAAGTGTCACAAATATTTTCATTCGTTAATTCATTTTTCAAGCATAAAGCACAAGCTTTTCTCAATGGTATTATATCATATTTATCTGCAGCATAGTACAACTTTGTAGCCGCTTCCCAGCTCAAATCACCAAGCGGCTCAAAATGCAAAAAATTTATAAGTGACGTCATTGTTTGACTTTCAACATCATCGATATCAACTGTATTTAAATCGTTTTCTTTCATTTTCCGCTCAAACATGGCGTTAAAAACTGGAGATCTGGCACACAATACTGCTTTATGCACAGAAAATTCCTTGGTCGATGTTCTAAGAGTAACAAAGGAGAACTTTTTCTCCTTGAACATTCTTTGAAGATTTTCCTCTGTATTTAATTCTTGATTAGAAGTCGATGGTGTTAGCTGCGTTTGTGCCTTTGTAGTTTCTTCGACGTGAAGT
This sequence comes from Parasteatoda lunata, assembly GCA_949128135.1. Lineage (NCBI taxonomy): Eukaryota > Metazoa > Arthropoda > Arachnida > Araneae > Theridiidae > Parasteatoda > Parasteatoda lunata. Next base: position 116,551,214 of record OX421971.1, read on the forward strand.
TTGTAGGAAAGTGGAAAAGTTAAGAAATCACTTGGTTTTAGTGATGAAAACATTTCGATTGGTCTGTCTATTCTTTGTTCTAATTCACATTCACTTCTTAAACGTGTTGTAATTAAGTATTGGTATGACTTCTTGTTTGTATTGTTGTTCCATAAACGAAAACTTACTGTCAAAGTCCCATTTGGCAGATAAAACCATTCATCTTCTTTTAAGTTTTCCACATTAATCAATTTATCTACTCCCCAAACATCTGAACTGCCGCCAAATTTAACTTTTGCACAATCTAGAACCGAAAACCAACCACTACCTGTAAGTATTGCTACTGAATAAAACAAACTCAAGTATTTTTGGTGTTCTTCTTTGGATATAAATGCCACTAGAAAATTTCCACGCTTTTTAATTATAATTTTCCAATTCGTTTTCAGTGGTTTAATATTGCATTCCGGACTTATCAAACAAAGACTATCATTTGGCATTGGGTTGAAGTTCTCGATTCGCCAAAAGATTGAAAATCCACACAATAATTCCTCATCTTGTTTCGGAATTAAATTCATATTTATCAAATGGAAACGGAATTAAACGTATGACTAAATAAAAGAAACTAAATGTAGGGAAAAAACACACCGTTAAAGTTATCCAAACATTTCCTTATCATTTTTTTATCAGTCATATAAAAATGATAAGAAACTTGTATTCACACTTAGTACATGTCAGCAAAATTCGGATTAGCATTAAGCAGACCTGCAAATAGCAATAATGAGTGTCATAAATATTTAAAACTTATACTGACGTTTAGCTTTTATTTTTTCTAAAGATGTTTTTATGATGACTGAAACGGAATTAAACGTATGACTAAATAAAAGAAACTAAATGTAGGGAAAAAACACACCGTTAAAGTTATCCAAACATTTCCTTATCATTTTTTTATCAGTCATATAAAAATGATAAGAAACTTGTATTCACACTTAGTACATGTCAGCAAAATTCGGATTAGCATTAAGCAGACCTGCAAATAGCAATAATGAGTGTCATAAATATTTAAAACTTATACTGACGTTTAGCTTTTATTTTTTCTAAAGATGTTTTTATGATGACTGAAACGGAATTAAACGTATGACTAAATAAAAGAAACTAAATGTAGGGAAAAAACACACCGTTAAAGTTATCCAAACATTTCCTTATCATTTTTTTATCAGTCATATAAAAATGATAAGAAACTTGTATTCACACTTAGTACATGTCAGCAAAATTCGGATTAGCATTAAGCAGACCTGCAAATAGCAATAATGAGTGTCATAAATATTTAAAACTTATACTGACGTTTAGCTTTTATTTTTTCTAAAGATGTTTTTATGATGACTGAAACGGAATTAAACGTATGACTAAATAAAAGAAACTAAATGTAGGGAAAAAACACACCGTTAAAGTTATCCAAACATTTCCTTATCATTTTTTTATCAGTCATATAAAAATGATAAGAAACTTGTATTCACACTTAGTACATGTCAGCAAAATTCGGATTAGCATTAAGCAGACCTGCAAATAGCAATAATGAGTGTCATAAATATTTAAAACTTATACTGACGTTTAGCTTTTATTTTTTCTAAAGATGTTTTTATGATGACTGAAACGGAATTAAACGTATGACTAAATAAAAGAAACTAAATGTAGGGAAAAAACACACCGTTAAAGTTATCCAAACATTTCCTTATCATTTTTTTATCAGTCATATAAAAATGATAAGAAACTTGTATTCACACTTAGTACATGTCAGCAAAATTCGGATTAGCATTAAGCAGACCTGCAAATAGCAATAATGAGTGTCATAAATATTTAAAACTTATACTGACGTTTAGCTTTTATTTTTTCTAAAGATGTTTTTATGATGACTGAAACGGAATTAAACGTATGACTAAATAAAAGAAACTAAATGTAGGGAAAAAACACACCGTTAAAGTTATCCAAACATTTCCTTATCATTTTTTTATCAGTCATATAAAAATGATAAGAAACTTGTATTCACACTTAGTACATGTCAGCAAAATTCGGATTAGCATTAAGCAGACCTGCAAATAGCAATAATGAGTGTCATAAATATTTAAAACTTATACTGACGTTTAGCTTTTATTTTTTCTAAAGATGTTTTTATGATGACTGAAACGGAATTAAACGTATGACTAAATAAAAGAAACTAAATGTAGGGAAAAAACACACCGTTAAAGTTATCCAAACATTTCCTTATCATTTTTTTATCAGTCATATAAAAATGATAAGAAACTTGTATTCACACTTAGTACATGTCAGCAAAATTCGGATTAGCATTAAGCAGACCTGCAAATAGCAATAATGAGTGTCATAAATATTTAAAACTTATACTGACGTTTAGCTTTTATTTTTTCTAAAGATGTTTTTATGATGACTGAAACGGAATTAAACGTATGACTAAATAAAAGAAACTAAATGTAGGGAAAAAACACACCGTTAAAGTTATCCAAACATTTCCTTATCATTTTTTTATCAGTCATATAAAAATGATAAGAAACTTGTATTCACACTTAGTACATGTCAGCAAAATTCGGATTAGCATTAAGCAGACCTGCAAATAGCAATAATGAGTGTCATAAATATTTAAAACTTATACTGACGTTTAGCTTTTATTTTTTCTAAAGATGTTTTTATGTGACTACCAGTTAATTGCAGTAGTTATCTCAAATAAATTTTTTTATTCAATTATTAAGACCATAGTTTTATGCAATAATAACAAATGCAATACAAGTATATGCTCTACTAATGCTATTCAAATTCCGATAAATTTTTCAACAAAATTAAAAATTGCTCTAAATTTAATTTTAAGAAAATATTACAATTTGTTAAATAACAACAAGTAACCATAAAAAAGATAACATTCTAATTGTTAAGTAAGAGAAAAAACGTTTATTGATTGTTTTTACCTAATACGGTTTAACAACCAGAATTCTATGCACGCCAACTAGGCCCACCTTATAAAGTCAATTTATTCCGTGCAGCTGGGTACATACTCTGGGTACATATATGAGAAGACTAATATGTCTGACTGAACAGGGATTCGAATCCCAGCATTGACACCACACAAATTCTTCCATTCCTTCAATACATTATGAGCTTCTACTGTGCTGCACTATTCAATCAGTAACCCTGGACTATTAGAATAAGAAACTATCATTCAAGCATAAATGGCCCAGCACGTACAGAGCTCCGATTTTCGCTTTATTTTTTGTCGTTTAAAAACTATGCTAATTATAAATGCTTACAAAACTGCATAGATTTGTATTTAAGTTTTTTTAACCGTATCAATTGAAAACGGTTTTAAAAACCGTAAAGTTTTAAAAATGCTTCTAACTATAAACTTTATGGTTAATCGGATTGACAGACTGCTGCCTGTTTTTTTTTTACCGTGATTTCCGAATGAAAATTGTGGCAGTGCATAGAGTGGTATATTGCATTGCGACAGCTATGGAACTTGTACAAACATATATTTCTCTATGCAAAAATTTGATCTTGTATCTTGGCCCGTTGTCAATTTCTTAAATTATGATTTAACTGTTACAAACAATTTTGTAATTGAATGGATGAGCCAATATTTTTAGAAAAAGCAATATTCAAGATTATTGAAAGCTGGATATTATGTAATTCACTCTTAAATATATAAACTTTATTATACAAAATTCTTTTTTGAATATAAAATTCTGAAGAATAATAATAAAAAAAACTAAATATTTTTTTAAAAAATAATAGTAGTATAAATGATATAAGCTTTCCTTTTGCTATAGAACTTTTTATAACATAATGAAAAATTTTTACTTAACGAAATTTTATTTCTTTATATAAAGCTTTAAACTGTAAAGCAAATTGTTTCCCTGTTGATCTTTAATCTGTAATCTTTACAGCATTGAGAGTGCAGATTCTCAGGCCATTATTATTATAATAATTATTAATAATTATAAATTTCTAATCATCTGAGTGCTTTTTGGAGCACGTGTTTGTGGCTTTAGTAACAGAAAAATAAAAAAATTGAGGGCGTATATCGCCATATGGTGTCTGAATCACTTACAAAACCCAATGCAAATATTGTGCCAAATAAAATTAACCTTACATTAAACACAGACTTATCTTTATAATTATTTTCAACCGAGGTACAAGAATAAGACGATCGAATCTCTATCGTGAACAGCATGTAAACGAATTGAAATTTTTTTTATTAGTTTTAGAGATGAATCTCATGATTTAATCTATGCCGACCCACCTTTGAGTGATCCAAGTGAAGTAAAAGAGACTGTTGATAAAGAAGTAATTTAAAGTTCTTTTTTATCTTCCTCATATCCAGATTTGAAGAAGTGTATGTTGTTATACAGATCGCTTATAAGCCTCACAACGTGCTTTAACATTTGACACTTTTAAATGCAATTTTATAGCGTACGAAATAACTTTAGATTATATTTACTTATTTTAAATGGTGTAAAATGAAGGCATTCAATATTCTAAGACATTAAAGCTTAGGTATGCACAATTATTCTAAATGACTTTACTTCTCATAAAAAAAGGATTTTTTTAAAAATTTATCAAAACTGTATATACAAAAGCAAATTTCAAAAATTCATTTTTTTCACTGAGTTAAAAGTTTTTATAGTGGATAAATACAAAATGGTTCACACCAAGAAACAAACTATTAAGATATAAAATCAATCTTTTATATTTAATTTTATATTAATCAAATATCTTTTATATTTAAAATCATTCATGCCATCATCTATGCCTTTTCTTTTTTAATGTCCTTATGTTCCAAAAAAAAAAAATACTTAATTTAGCATGATATTTAATAATTGTCATTAAAAATAAAAGTTGAACCGTAGTTTATAAGTTTTGAATCCTTTAACCGATATTGAGTAAATGACTTTATTTTTCATTAAATTATGAAGTTCAACAAACTCACGTGAGACCATGAACTTATCGTTAAAATATTTAGCATCCGACTTACATGGATAAAATGAGAAAAAACCCTATCTTGAACAGGATGTGAGCAAAGTGATATTTTTCTTTTTATTGTTATAGATGAGTCTCATGATTTTATTGATGGTGATTCATCTTTGTGTCCGACAAATAAAAAGATAGAGAATATTGATTTGGATATGGAGAGGTAATTTAAAACACTTTTTTTTTCATCTTCAGATATTAATTTAATTTTTGTTCTAAAATTAGGTAAAATAACCGTCAGTAGTCTGTTCATCTATATAATCGTAAAGTTTACGGCAAAGAACCTTTTTACCTTTACGGTTTTGGAACTATATAACCTTGACTACAAAACTAGGCGGCATTTTAACTATTTGAAGCAAAAAGTTTTCGATGATTTCTGTCATTACTTTCTTTCGATAGCATATACCTAAAAATAGACATAGGAAACAGAAAAGAAACCAAATAAAAATAGACAGAACTGCTCCTCCAATGTATAGAAATATTCCTCGATAAAATTTTATATATAAAATTTTGGTTAAAATTACTTTTAAATGCATTTAAGGCATCCCTTCTGCAAACCATTCTAGAACATTCGTTGCTAGTTTAGAATTGGCGAGGGAAAAATTTTTCCATTTCTCTGACGGCAAAATTGAAGTAGAGTTTTTGCAAAAATAGGTTTGAATATACGTCATCAGTTGTAGATTTTTATGTGTGTCAGCAAGACTTATAGCATCACAAACATTTTCAACAGTTATTTCTTTTTTGAAAAGGGAAACACAAAATCTTCTCAATCTTCCTATCTGATATTTATCAGCGACATAAAACAACTTAGCAAGAGTGTCCCAATTAATATCTTCCAAAGTCTTGTAATGCAAAAATTTCAAAACTAACGTCATAGTATCACCATCTACATCATTGATATCAATAAAATTGCAATCGCCAATGTCAGTGATTTCAAGTATATTTTTTAACACAGGAGAGTCGGTACTGAGAACAGCTTTAAGCATGTAAAACTCTTTGCTCTCTGTCCGGATTGTGACAAAACCCAGTTTTTTCCTTCTCAATAATTTTAATATGTCTTCATCACTATATTCATCCATTTCAGAAAATCTTGGTTTTGAACATTCTTTTGATTTTAAAGCATTTAGAGACTTCAATGTTTTGTCAGATTGGAATTTAAAAGATGGTAAAAAATAAAGCATAACTTCGTGTGTCAAACATGAAAAAGCTTCTGTTGGTTGATGGCTCAGTTTGCCTTTGTTATCCACCTGGGATGTTATCAGCCATTGAGAATTCTCGGCAGTAAATCTAGCGGAATATACATGAAAACTTATTGTTAGAGAATTATTGGGCAGATAAAATGACTCTTGCTTCGCCCAGTTTTCCAAACTGATCAGTACTCCCCAACCAGTACGAAATGCTTCATAGGTCACCTTAGTATTTTTCATAATATCAATCCACCCAGAGTCTGCAAGCAAAGATACGGAAATAATGACTTTGGTGCTCATATGAGATGCCTCCCTATAAAGATATGCGGCGAAAAATTCATTTTTCTGTTTCATTTCCAATTGCCACTTACCTTCCATTCTCTTCAATTTGAAACTAGGACTTGAAAGCGAGAGATTTGTTTTAGAATAGAAGTTTTCAATTCGCCAAAAGATGTCAAAACCACGGGTTTCGCTTTCGATAGAAACCATAATTGTGAACAGAAGAAAGTCGAAAACAATCACAGATAAACACGCTTTTGTTAAAAAAAAGTTTTTGATGTAGAAATTCTTAGGTGCCGCCTTGATATCATTTTTATGTGTAAGATAAAGTTTCGATTTATCTTATCTCAATAAATGTTTAGGGGGATTTCCCGTCTTGTGCATGACAATCAGACAATTCTCACGCTGCTTATAATTGTTTAAACATGAATAAAACCCTTTTTTGCGGCACAATTAGGAACAACGATATTTTAACGAAGAAATGCATTTATAAAAATATTTTTTAATTCTTTATTAATTTGCGAGAGTCATTTTCTGCACGTGTGGTGGAAATGCCTTTAACTCATTACTAAGCAATATCGTGCAAATAATATCCATTAATAGCAAATTAAATCTTAAATCTCAATTTGGCCTAAATTGGATAAAAATCCTGTTTACTTTAACAACTAATTACGGTAGAAAAAATAAGAAATAATAAAACCTTTTTTATTTGTCCATGTCAACAATATGAGCCATAATGGTTCAAGTTAAGAATCGTGAGATGTAGCCTACTCACTTGAAGCCCGACCAGCTCCAAATCAATGGGTACCAGCCTGTCTAGAAAGTAAACAGATAATATTGTCGTTATAATATCGCGCCTTGGTCACGAAATTGCGTAGCCTCTATATTTCCACGACCCTTTCTGGCCCACAATGGTCTGTTGTGGGAATGCCTTTTTTTAAGTCAGCAATTTGAATTATATAGAAAAAATTCTCTAGATAAATACTTTTCATTCCTAAGTTCTTTTTATGGTCACATAGTTTTAGTTAATTTTTAATCCCTGCGCAAGTCAGAATCTTGCTAGTATTTTCGAATTTTTACTTTTCATAACCTTTCAATATGTGATTTTTATGCTAGTTTTACCTTTCATTATGCTTTTTTACCTGTTTTATGTCTAATATATTATCTTAAATTCATTGTTATGTAAGAGTGATAAAAATTTTATTAATTAGTGATACTTTGTCAAGATATTTAACACAAATTTCAAGAGATTATTTTATTAAAAGATATTTAAAGAACATCTCGAAATAAAAGATTTCTGTCACTCTTTTTTTAAAAAAATTAATGGTACTAGGTTAAAGGCTTAACCCTCGAACCTAATATTGAAGTACAAGTAAAAAGTCAATTTTTAAAAGTAACGAATTGCAAGTAAAAGTACGCAATTTTTCCATATCATTTCGTTGCTTATTATAAAGTACCTATCTTGTTCAAGTAGTATATTAATTAATATATTAATTAAGATATTAATTAAGATATTAATTAAGATATTAATTAAAATTGGTCTTTCCCTTTTTATGGGGCATTTTAAATTTTCAGGAAAGAATTCAAATTAATCAAAGCAGTGAGATTTTAAAGTGAAAAGTGTTGTCAAAAAGTCGACAAAGTATCTATATAATTTTAATTAATTTCTTATCGTTTGCATAGTTTCTTAAGAATTATTTTACTATTTTATATCTAGTGCCCGAGAAGTTTTTCAAAAATGCCAAGAAACAGCATGATTTCCAGTTGTTTGCATGATTGCTAAATATTTGCACACTTTTTATTTTAGAGCAAAAAGACCCAATATTTTATACCAGATAAAATTATAATTACAGTTTTTTCTAAGCAATTTAATCTTAATTTTCATTTTTGTGAATACTTTTAGCCTTTCATTCCTGAGACCTTGCTGTAGTTTGTACCGACGGTTCCAACTTTTTCAGGCATTTGAAAGTTTTGAGGGGGTGACCTCAAATATGCTAATTAATAAGCGCAGACGATATTTTAAGCTACGAAATCAGACACAAAAACGCACTTTCTCTGAATAAATATACCTTTTTTTTTGTTGGATACAGATTTCTGACCCTCAAAATATAGGGGATAGCCGCAATCTGGGAAATATGGTCCCAATAGTTTGGTAAGGACAGCATTCCAAAGTTTTGAACATTTAATGTTAATTTTACTTTCTAAGTATTTCACTAAATCTAGAGTACTTTTTTAGCGAATTAATTATGAAATTTGTTCATCCAAAGACAATTCTAAGCAAAAAAGGAAAAAATATGTTGTAAATATTTGTTATTTTTTATTGTTCTACATGATGATAGTCGAAAAAAGTCGATCATTTTAAAGAATATAATTTCACTTTACGAAATAAGAAATTTGTGCAAAATCGGTTGGATAGTTCCTGAAAAATTAAGTTTTAAATATTTGACTTTTATTATTGACTTTGAATATTGACTTTTAAATATTTGACGATCGGATCAGGCAATCGATCGGATGATCGATTTTGCTCAAATTTCCTATTTTGCCGTGTAAAATTATGTTCTGTAAAATAATGCAAAAAATGCACACTTTTCGACCATGATTAAATAAATAAAAAATATTAATTAAAATTTCTTTTTTTTACATAGAATTATCTTTGGATAAACGAATTTTATAATCGGATGCAGTACATTTTAAATTCGCATAAAAATGTTTCGAGATATAGCGAAATACGTGAAAAGGAAAATTGACATTAAGGAGTCCAAACTTTAGAGCTCTTTCCTGACCAAATTATTGGATCATATTTCCCAGATAGCAGCTACCTCCTATATTTTGGTGGTCAGAAATCCGAATTCGTCGGAAAAAAGGAATGTTTATTTAGAGAAGGTACGATATTGTGTCTAATTTTGCAACTTAAAATATCATTTACACTTATTAATTAGCATATTTGAGGTCACCCCATCAAATCCTAGAATACAAAGATCTAATGAACATCTTAGATCAGAAGTTATTCAGAGTGGTCCTTTGCTCACTGTACATATTTAACATAACCTTAAAATTGAGAGCTTAAAAAAGAAACTGAAAATTTACACACCTTTCAAAACTGGACAAGTATGAAATTCGCCAGAAAAGAAACCTAAAGTATGGCAGAAACTAATATCAATTAACAGATGAATGGTTACTGATACAACTTTTATGACTATAAACTTTGAGGTCTGTACTTGAATGCAGATATAGTTATGGGAAAGCTGTAATTTTTTTAAAGTTTTTTTTTTTATAATGTGAGTTAGTCCCTATATTATATCTGATGCAAGGTGAGTTTAATTCTCTTTCTAGAATTTAGAGAGGGAGAGGGAAACAGAGGGCAAAACATATTCTTTACTTTCCAGGCTAGCGATATAGTGTTACCGGTGTTTTTTACGCTGGATCGAAATCATACACAAGTAGATGTAGCTAATAGTAGAGAATTTATGTCTGATATAGTAAGAGAATATTCTGACACATACATATTTATGAATCTGACATTCCAGGCAAGAATGAATTTTTTTAATCAATCGATATAAATACTTTAATTCACTTGCAGTTTAAAAGTTGCAAATTTATGTAGATAAGAGCAAAAAAACGTATAATTATATTTTCTAACATGCATTTTTTTTAAAAAAAAATAGGAAGTAATAGGAAGATTTTGCACACTTACGTTAGTTTCTGTAAGCTTCCGTACGAAAGATTTGAAGCACGTGCGCTCCCTAGCTTTTATTTTAGATGCTGATTATCTTTAAATTATGGTGGCGTGATTTAAGCTACAAAAACAAAGCTACAGCACGCTGTTTATAGCTGTTAGATATTGTTTTCTGTTTAACCCTACTTTCCAGCTAAAAACATGTACATGTAATGCTAATTTGAAGAGATGTTTTGAGGAAATTTAGAAATTAATTGCATGATCTTACAAACATTGATTTCTTCAATAAAAATTTTTTTTATTGGTTTTGTTGACATTATGGTTGTCTAATTGCACTTGTTCTATAAGAAACTAGATATACACTGCTGGAAACATTTTAAGAATATTGTAAGTCTTAAATAACTGTTTTTACATATAATGGAAAAGGAGTGCCACAAGTTCAGATTTTTCTTATTTTCAAACTGTACAGTATACAAATTTTGAGTTTGACGTCAAAGACGATGTTTTAGCGGCAGCGTAAGATTTTGAATTGGGGAAGTGATGGTTTGCTGGCATCTCCATTGATGGGAGCACCGATCATCACATATCATTCGAAATGGAGATTTGACCGATCTCCGATATAGAGAGGAGATCCTGACACCTCTTGCAGTTCCATACGCTGCGGCAATTGGAGATGACTTCATGTTAATGGACGACAATTGCAGGCCATATCGTGCTAACTTCGTGAATAATTTTTTTATTTTTTATTATTTTTTTTTTTTTTTGGAGGAAAGAATCATTCGAATGTGTTCTCGACATGAACCTAATCGAGCAAGTTTGAAACATTCTAAGCAGACGGATTGCTGGACGCCTGCCACCCCCCAAAACTCTCTAAGAACTGTAAAGAGCTCTTCAGGAAGAGTTGGATGTTACTCCAGCCCCTCGTCAATAACCTCATTGACTCAACAATGATGGCAGTCCCGTCCGGGAAACCATGTCCCCTACTAAAAATTATTTTCTTTTAAGGAAACACCTTTTTTTATTTGTTTCTCTCATATGCACGAATTATGTTTGTTTTTTTATCTTTGGTATCCAAATGCTCAATAAAACGCAATTTTTCTGATAAAAATTTTTCATTTTTATCTCAGATAGCCTACTACGTCCGTCGATAATGTATCAATCATTCAAACAATTCTTCATGTGCAAGATTAACCCACAACCTCCATATCCTTTAATTGTTTTGATTAGTGTCGACCTACTTCAAAATAATAAATTAAATCTATTTTACTATACAATCCATTTATAAACAGTTAAATAATCAATTGACGTTCGATAATTTTTTTAAACAAGCTGCATTTTTTAAAGCTAAATTTATCAAAATCTATAAACTAAAACCAATTTTTTCCTCTCTCAGATCCACAGTTTTACATAGAGCACAGCACCTTGAATCGTATACCGTAGTTTTAAAGAAATAGTCTACATCCATTATAAATGTTTATTCTGATTTTGCGGTCTAAGTTAAGATGATATTCTACTAAGTTAGCGTTTTTAACTTGCGAATTTTTGCAAATTCTCTTTTTTTCACTTGTGTAAGTTTGATATTTTTTCAAGGGCCCATAGGAATTTCACCAGAACTGACGCATGCTCATTAGAAATACGCATGCGCAATTACTTGAAATCTTACGTACCTAATGAAATCTCGCTAAAGAACTGATGTTAATACTTATACAATGCTCCTTTGTCAGCATAAATAAGGAAATTCCACAACCCCGCCTTTTCGTAGGTCCTGATGTAATATTTGAATGGCTATAATTGCCCAATGAATTTTAAAGTCAGACCAAATTGAAATCTTTATGATTTTAACTGAAAAATAATCAAAGAAAGGTTTAAATCCTTAACACTTTGATGTACAATTTTTATTAAGCATATTTGTTATCCTTTTTTTTATTTAATATTTTGTATTAATGTAGGCGAATTGAAGTAATAAATATTATATTTAGCTATTTAATAACCTATGGTTATGAAATGCAGCGTGAAACATTGGTGTCTTTTTCTGCATCAAATGTAAAATCTTCCAAACAGTATTTCTTTTCAAATTTGCACTTAGTTTCAACTATTCAGATCTAACAGAAACAATTAGTTGTCATTGAAATTTCTTTAATTTACACAATCAGGTTGTCTGCACAGGATCCGAGGGCATGCGGTATTGCTTCTTATTAAACTACCGTGAAGGGTCGTCTGGCTACCGCAGCGGGGATGCCACCACCTCTGCAGAAGATCAAAATTGTGATGGCATGTCTTCGGATCATTCTCAGGGATGTTTCTCAGACCGTCGTCAACAGCCCATTGTTCAGCTCTAGCGCGATGTAAACTAACTGCAACAACAACATTTTAAAAATGTAATTTTACATGGCAAACTACAAAATTTGGGAGAAATTAGTCGGACATTTCCTGAGAAGTCGAATTTTAGAAACGAGTTATATTTAATATTTGATTTCTCATTAGCTATTCAACCGATTTCTCTCAAATATTGTATTTTGCCGTGTAAAATTACATTTTTCAAATTAAATTAAAAACAATTTATTCCTTAAAATAAAATAAAAATTTTTCGACCTTTTTCTAACTAATAAATAAACAAATAATAAATTGTAGTTAAAAAATTTTTTTGTTCGTTTTCCTGACCAAAGCATGGGGCCATATTTCACAGATTGCTTTTGTCACCTATAATTTGAGGGTTAAAAATCCAAATACTTCAAAATACCGGTATGTTTATTCAGAGAAGAAAAAAATTTTCTGATTTCATAACATTAAAAAATCGCCTGCACAAATTATTTAGCATGTTTGAGGTCCTCTCCTTGAGATATTAAGATTTAGTTCTAGAACGTGAATATCCGATCTTTAGATCAAAAGTTATTCCGGATGGTCCTTTAATATTGCTATAATATTTTTAAGTTTAAGAAAATAAAACATGAAGTTCAGATTTTCCATGGTTTCACAATACGCTCTGAATACACTGCAGCATCCGCCATGCCCCACGAAAGTTTTGAATTATTGCCTATATACTAGATATTATATACCTCTGTTGACTACAGAAAAATACTCCTAAATTTAAAGACATTTATAAAATTTTCTTTCTGTATTTCTTTTAAATTTTTAGTATATATAGTCTATAAAAAATAAATAATAATAAAAAAAAAACTGCGCCCTCCTCAAAAATTTATTTCACGCAACAACTATGCTACACAGCAGTGGCATAACAGGACATCCTATGGTATCTTGTTGGGCATTAAATGCGATCGAGAAATCTAGACTGTTTTCGTCAGATTAGCAAGTGGCCATCTTGAGTGCCTTACTTTTGAGGGAGGACGAGGAATCTAGACTGCTTTGGTCAGATTAGCAGGTGGCCATCTTGAGTGCCTTACTTTTGAGGGAGGCTTAAAGATCTTCTGTACTTACTGTAATAAATATATATACTGTAATAAAAAACCCTCACCGGAATATATTCTGTTTTGCATTGGACATTCTTAAGGTGGATCTTACCTCGGATCCCCTCTTTGCTACGGATTTTCTTACCGTCAGCTACTTTTTGGACATATGTCAGATTAAGAGGATAAGCAACAATCAGAAACATACTTTTATTTATAAATAAATACAATTTTGTTTATTTTTATTAATAAAATAGCTATTTTAGACTAGAAAAACATAAAAAGGGAAGAAGTGGTTTTACTTTTTTCGATGTTATTATTTTACTTATTAATTTTCTTTTCTTAAAGGTACATGAACTTTATTCAAAATAACAAAATCTTATTTTACTTGAGGATTATATTGTTTTGCGAAATCTGTATCCTACGTCAGTGGTTCCGTAGAATGGCAACGAGGGTTTCGAGAGTTAGGACTTTTTTTATTACCAGTTACGATTTTTAAATCCGGTAATTTCGAATCCTGTAATTTGTATCGAATTGATAATCCACTAAATATTTTATTATTTCTTCATTTTTATGAAATTATTAATTAAGATGCACGGGAAGAAATCCGAAACAAGTTTTTTTTTCCTTCTAATAATAAATGAATTAGGAAAAGGATATGTATTTATGAAAAAATTGCATTAGTATAGTGGAATAAAAATAACCGAATTCACCAATGAAGTGCGTTTTTTTTTCTTTTTTGTTAACTTTTCTCAACCTTTATTTTAGTTTTATTATTTTTTCTTTCAACGGAAAATATATTTCAGCATACTCTTTTTCATTTTATGTATACACAAAAATCAATTAAAACAATACGCCTCTCCTCGCCTGGGAATTCAACTGTCTGACAAAACTCAATTTTAAGATTAATGTGTATAAAACGATGTGATGAAAAAATCACATTCGCAAATTATTCTCGAAAATATCAATACTCCTCCGTTCTCAATCAATTCACACATGGTAATGAAATTTATCCATGAAGACTTAAAAAAGACTGAATACAAAGAAAGACTTAGGACAAAAAAAGATTGATCAATTAGAATTCAACAACAGAAAAAAAATTAAAGCCACTGTCTTACATTTAGCGCAATTCATAATAATCATAGTCTCAAAATTCATTAAGTCCCGCAGAAGACTGATAGTAACGACATGGTTACCAGTAAAACACCGAAGTCAGGCATCACTAGCTGTGGTCAGTAAGCGGGTGGGTGACCACTTCGATCAGCCAGTGTAAGTACCGAAGGTGTGTGGTATCGTTACTCGTTAAACTGTACAAAAAAGTGTTTGACTTCGAGTGCAGGTCATCGGGCTAGCAAAGCAGGGGAAACAAAATTGCGATGGCCTAAGCTCGGATCATCCTCAGGGATTTTTCCCAGACCATCGCTGATAGTCCATTTTTCAGCTCTAGTGGCACATAAATAAAGTACCTACCTACCTTAAATATCATTAAAATGCATAAAGAAGCTGCCGGTGTAAATTGATACTATTTTCACAATATCCAGTTACTATTTGCACTATCCCACAATTTTAAAATAGATAATCACTAAACAAAGTAATAACAGTTTTTTTTAATTGTCAATACTTGAATTATGTTTCACACTTACTTTTTAAATTTCTTATGTATAGTGTTAGTCAAAATCGTTGCAAATAAAATTTATTTATTTAAAAGTTATTGGTAATCCATAAAATTTATTGTCACTCTAAATCTTAAAAAAATACTAATAATACGAAAGCATATGTGTATACGTGTTTCAAGCATAATATAATCGCGAAATTACTGACAGTTTTTCAATTGTGTCAAATGATTTAAAATAAACTGTAAAAAAAGACTTTTTTTGTTGCAAGTTTAAATTTAATCAATGTTTCGTTCCTTTTATTGTTGATATCAAAATCATTGTTAAAATATAAAGTCTGGCGCAAAGATAGTGCAAGTTTCACCGATAATTTTTATTTCAACTGGCTAACACATTAACAGAGTTGTCAAAGTTCCCTCAGCCATACAGTTTCCTTTTAATTTGTTCCATTTTTTCCCCATCAATATTTTAAAAGTATGGCCTTAGACTCTTCGACTTCATTCACAGACTTTTATGTAAAATGTGGATCACCTAAATTCACAATTTATTGGAGAATCGAAAATTTTAACCGAGAACCGTCTAACAATTTTTAAATATGTCTAAATGAAAGCATTAAATCGCATTGGAAAATAACATGAAAGGCGACAGGAGAAGACCTATATGCCCACCTATTCCAAAAAAACAAAAGAATCGTAAACAATTTACCGTTTATTATTCAATTTTCTTATCGACGATTTCTGGGTGGATTAGCATTCGTCAAAAGCGGAAGTTTAGAGTTGGCAGCGATGATAATGGTAATAAAATTATAGATTTGAAAAAGCTTAAAGAAGATGAATGGATTTATTTACCAGATGGTTCTCTCGCTATAAATTTTCAGATCTGGATCTGCAGCGAAATGGAGAGTTTTCAGTCTGTTATGGTTTCCAGGTTGAGAAATGAAACTGATTTGTGCCATGGACCCCATCAAACGTTTTCAACTTTAAAACAGAATGATTTGTTTCCTTTCCCATTTTGCTTTGAAAGGCACGATAAGGCAAAGACAAGTATAAACAATCAAAACATAAACGAAGTAAAAGATCAACAAACGCAAACTGATACAAACATTAATTTAAAAGATGCGGAAGATTTACGTAGATTGTTTACAGAAAAGGAATCCAACTTCGTAACTCTCTGCATGCCAACCACGGAGTTTTTCGAGTATAAAACTGTCACCCGTGTTTAATGCAATGTTCGAAAGAAATATGAAAGAAACTAACTCGAACATAGTGGATATTGACGATATCGACAGCCAAACCATGTCCTTGTTGGTATTAGTTCAAATTTAGTATCGTTATTTTTAAATTGCACAGTGTGCAAAAAAAAAAAAAAAAACGGTATTTAAAATTTGTATATTTAAAAACGTGATACATAATTCGATAAATAATTCGATTTCTCAAAAACTATTATACGATTTTGACCAAATAGTGTATTTTGCTATATAAAATTACATTCTTATAAATGATGGAAAATATTATATAAATTACAATTCCAAATTTGACTATTATTAAATGAAATAATAAAAAATAATAAGTAGTCGGCTATTATATCAGCCGGGATGGCGCTTTCTTAAAGAACTACATTAGAAAATATGTCTTTAAAATAAGAAGGAAGCTTTCAGAATTAAAGAATCTAAAAAAATATTTATATTTATGAAAAAGTTATTGCTGTGAACAATAATATTTCAGTTTACCTGCAAAGAATCGGAAATATTATAAGAGGCTGAAGCATATGTAGATATATCAGAAAAGGAACATGGTAAAGCAGAAGAAAAATAAAAGAAATATTGACATCATTTGAAATTAGGTTTGACTTAAATACATGTTATACAACTTTTAAAATGTCAGTAAAGTTTTATTTAAAAGAAGTTTTTTTTTTTTTTTTTTTTAATTTATATCATAAATTTTTGATATTAGTAATCTTTCAGCGTCTCCCTTCATGGTTTTTCTTAGTGTCTTTAAACGTAGTTTGGGAGTATTTAATTTTATGCTTATTAGTTAGTTTTTTTAAAGTTGGAAATGGGATAAATTTTGAATAATGGTAAAATTTTCTTGTTTCTAAGCGGTTTTATTCTATATAGTCATCAGGTACAGAGCTCTAAATAAAATCTGGGCAAACTAACAAAAAGAGAAAAAGGAAAAAAAAAAAAAACTAAGATAAACTGCCAATCTACAATATAAAACTAAATTCTGTCAGTCGAAAGTAGCAAATGATTTAAATTTTAATTGTCATCAGACGCAGAATTCCAGTGAAGATTTAATCGCTCTAGTTAGACGGAATTATAATTGATGATGAATTAATCGCTGGTAAACTCTGCTCTTATCAATCAAAAAGGAATTTAAATTTGCATTGTCATTCCAAATACGTCCGTGCAATTGAAAAATCAACGTAAGCGACAAAAGATTCAAAACTGAGACTTTTATATACACTGGTTATCATAAATTAAGGAAAATTCACAAAAATCGCGATAACTCAAGAAATTACACATGGAATTTTATGAAACTTACCCACAATATACAACACATAGTAAGGTATTAAACAACATAAAAAGAAATTATCAGACATTAATAGTAGTATAGAAATTAGCACATGTATAAAATAAACAAATTGGAAGTATCGGTTTGCAATAGAAAAAGTACCTTTAATATGGAATATGATTGCCTCTAGAAGCAATACAGCACAAACAGCGATTTGTGATGCTTTCAATTATGCGGTCTATCAGTTCAATAGGAAGTGAGAGCCATTGCTCTTGTAAAGCAGTTGCAAGCGTGGCAAGGGTCTGAGGGGGCGGATTGATGGCAGATACACGCCTCCCTAGAGCATCCCAAACGTGCTCGATAGGATTCAAGTCCGGGGATCGAGCTGGCCACTCCATGCGAGTAATTGTTTCCTGTTGAAGATAATCATCAACAATGCGAGCTCTGTGTGGTCTTGCATTATCGTCCTGTAACAGGAAGCAATCACCAATTGCCCCGGCATATGGGCGCACATAAGCATCAAGGATGTTGTCTCGATAAACCTGAGCATTCACGGTTCCCCTTGGAAAGACATGGAGGTATGTGCGCCCTCCTAAGGATATGCCTCCCCAAACACAGACACTGCCTCTTCCGTATGCATCTCTTTCACGGATGTTTGATGGATGATAACGGGTCCCAGGTTCTCTCCATATCAAATAACGTCTACTGTCACTTTCTAGACTAAACCTGGACTCATCCGTAAAGAGAACAGGCCTCCATTGATCTGACGTCCAGTGGACATGTTGTCGGGCCCACTGCAAACGGTCTCTCCTATGGCGTGATGTGAGCGGCACGCAAATGGCTGGTCGTCTCGCATACAGACCACCTTCGTGGAGCCTTCTGCGCACAGTTGACGTTGACACCAACCTTCCGGTGGCTGCAGCAAGAGAGGATCTAAGATGTGTCGGAGTAGCGGTTCTATTCCTGCGTGCACTTAATGTCAAATATCGGTCATCGGCACTGGTCGTAACAGTTGGCCGTCCTTGACTGAACCTCCTAGATGCCGAATCTGTGGTTTGAAATTGCCTCCAAAGTCTATGAACCACAGATGGACTCACATTTAGCCATCTGGCCACTTCTGATTGACTCTGCCCTGCCTCTAGTCTCCCGATGGCTCTCCATCGTAGTTCTTCAGGCAAATGATGCCTAGAAGTCATTATTACGAATTGGCTATCTCAGATTTTCAATGTCGCAATCACAGTAAAATTTGTGTGCTTTCTCTCAAACTTGGACTTTTATGCTCCAGGCAGATGACGTAAGCCGAGTGCAGCGCCACTAATTTGCATATTGCAATTTTACTCAGCTACTCTTAGTGGACAACATATGCAAATTTTGCACGGTTTGGCTTACTTTTGAAAGAGTTATCGCTATTTTTGTGATTTTTCCTTAATTTATGATAACCAGTGTATTTTACATTTTTATATGGAAAACTACATAATGCAAAACAAAATAAAAAATAAAAATAAAATTCAAAAAAAATTTTCTACAAATTTAGAAATTCCATCTTTAGCGTACATACATTATAGAAGGAGAAAAGTTGTTAAATCACTTTTCTCGGCATCAATCGTGAAGCACTTACGTTGCTTTTTAAATTATACGCCAACATTATTTACTGCAGCAGAATTGTTTTATAATTCCTTCATTTTTATGAAATTATTTCACTTAACTGCATGGGAAGAAAGAATGTCCAATATACTGTTTTTTCCCTAATAATAAATAAAGTATGAAAATTATATGTATTTATGAACAAACTGCAATAAAAATAATTAAATTCTACAATGAAGTGGGGTTTTTCTGTTAATTTTTCTTAACTTTTATTTTGGTTCATTTACTCTTTTTTCACCGGAAAATATATTTGAACATACTCATTTTCAGTTTATGGGCACACTAAAATCAATTAAAAGCAAGACGCCTCTCCAGAACTGAGAATTCAACTGTCTGATATAAAACCCAATTTTATGATTAATATCAGTGAAACGATATAGTGAAAAAAACTCATTCTTAATTCATTCACATATTACCTTCGAATATATTTATAATATTTCGTTCTCAGTCAATTCTTACTTGCTAATGAAATTTTTTTCATTAAGACTTAAAAAAAGACTTAATACAAAGAAAGACTTAGGAAAAAAAAAAAGATTGATCAATTAAAATTTAACAACCGAAAAAAATGAGAACCGCTGTCCAAGGAGTTTTTTGTGCATAAAGCTGTCACCCGTGTTTAATGCAATGTTCGAAAGAAATATGAAAGAAACTAACTCGAACATAGTGGATATATTAACGATATCGACAGCCAAACCATGTCCTTGTTTATTAAATATTTGCATTATGAACCTTTAGGAGATCTTAAAAGGAACGATGCTGTTTCTCTATACAGTGTCGCTGAAAAGTATCAGATAGATTCACTAAAAAAGGAATGTGCTTCACTGCTTAGCAGAAAATTGTCTGACGTAAACTTCTTCGATGCTCTACTTCTGACTGACCTGCATCAAGATGACGATTTTATGAATTACGCTCAAGAGTGTTTCTGCATGCATTCCAAAGCCTTTCTGACTTCCACACATTGGAGGGTAATTCTTGGTTATACAGAACTGGTGGCAAGTATCAAATAGATTCATTAAAAAAGGAATGTGCTTCTCTGCTGAATAGAAAATTGTCTAAAACGTCTGCGATGCTCCACTTCTGGCTGATCTGCATATGAATTACGCTCAAGAGTATTTCCGCATGCATTCCAAAGCCATTCTGACTTCTACACAATGGAGGGTAATTCTTGGTCATACTGAACTGGTGGCAAAAATTTTGAAAAAATTGGCCGAAAGTTGACTCTAAAATCTCTCAAGTATAATTGGGTAAGTATTGATTATTTTTCTTTATCAGTCACTTTTTTCGAATATATAATAGTCTATTAATTTACGATCAAAATTAGTATTAGTTCAAAGTTAGTATCGTCATTTTTGAAATTCACCGTGCACAAAAAAACGGTATTTAAGATTTGTATAGTTAAAATATTGTATGTTTAAACTCGATCTTATGTTTAAAACTCGATACAGTTTTAAACACAAAATTGTTTAGTGCTTTCTCTGTGATGGGCCAATAAAAGAGCAGTTAATATATTTCGCACTGGATCCCAATTTCGTTACGTTATCGCTAAAATTTTTCGCTCAAAACTGTTTAGGGTTTTCTCTGTGTTGGGGCATTAAAGTAACAGCTAGGAATAAATTTCTTACTGGAGTCAAATTTCGTAACGGTTTCCCTAAAATTTTCGGCTCAAAACCGTTTAGTGTTTTCTCTGCGATATGGCAATAAAGTAACAGTTAGGAATATATTTCTTACTGGAGCCAAATTTTGTAACGTTTTCCGTACAATTTTCCACACAAAACTGTTTAGTGTTGTCTCTGAGATATGGCATTAAAGTAACAGTTAGGAATATATTTCTTACCGGAGTCAATATTTTTTAACGTTTTCCGTACAATTTTCCACGCAAAACTGTTTAGGTTTTTCTTTGTGTTGGGGCATTAAAGTAACAGTTAGGAATATATTTCTTACAGGAGCCAAATTTTGTAACGGTTTCCCTAAAATTTTCCGCTCAAAACCGTTTAGTGTTTTCTCTGCGATATGGCATTAAAGTAATAGTTAGGAATATATTTCTTACCGGAGCCAAATTTTGAAACGTCTCAATTAGCAGTGCTAGGGTCCGAGAAACACCTGAGAAACGTCAAAGAAGATTGGAAGAGGATCGTGTCTCTACTAGCAGTGCTAGGGCCCAAGAAACATCTGAAGAACGCGGAAGAAGAATTGTCCACTAATCTTCAGATTTCCTGCTATGTTTTAAAAAACTTTATTTGTGAAAACCTTTAGCGTGGCGGACAGCTGACCGCCTTAAGCGGCTAGTATCTTAATATCTGGAAGGACGTTTTATTTTAATCTCCTAAAAGAAACTAAAAATTTTCTCACATAAAAACCTAATAAGCTGTTAATAAATATGAAGTTTCTTTTGTATGAAGTTGATATGGAACTCTTTTATGTACGCAAATCACATATGCTGGGGTAAAGTTGGCACAACATTTCATAATGATAAGATAATTTTATCATAACAACGAAAGCAAGATGAGCAGTCTACACCATATCCAGTATTAAAGTAGGAAAAGAATGTGTAATCTACGATCGTGTCATTTTCTTTCGTTTTGTTTGATATTTTATACCCACTTTTTTTTAACTATGGATGATGAAACATTCGGATTCACAATTTATTGGGGAATTGAAAATTTTATTTGTGAACCATCAAATAGATTTTGTATAAATATTTCGGATCGAAAGCATTGCCATCAAAATGGCAAGTACATATAAGGATGAACGAGGGTTACCTGGTTGCTTACCTCAATCAAACTAATCCCGAGTTACTTATTGCTCACTATTCCCTTTCCTTACTAACGAGGTTAGGATGAATTACCATTTTCGAAAACGGTATAAGAAGGTTCAAAGCTGGCGAGGATGGTCATGGTGATGTTTTAGGACATTTTAAAAAGCTTAGAGAGGAAAAATTTGTTTATTTGTATGATGGATCCCTCACAATAAGTTTTTGAATGTGCAACGAATATATAACAGAGTCCTCTCAGGCTGTAATGGTGTCCAGATTAGGAAAAGAATGCAGCTTACACCATCGACCAGTTCTTACTTTTGCAACTTTAAAACCGAGTGATTTGTTTCCTTTTCCATTTTCATTTGACCTTCCTAGTTATGCACTGACTCATTTTAAAAATTAGAATAAAAAAGATGTAAAAATTCAACAAACGCAGACTGATGATACTTTTGACGATCTGGAGGAGTTACGTAGTCTATTTAAGGAGAGAGATTGCAGGTTGGTAGTTCTCAAAACATCAACGCAAGAGTTTTCTGTGCTAAAAGCTGTCTTGTGCGCAAAGTCACCAGTTTTCAAAGCTATGTTCGAAAGAAAAATGAAGAAAAAGGAGAATTACATAGTGGAGATTGATGATATCGACAACCAGACCATGTCCTTGTTTGTTAAATTTTTGCACTTTGAACCTTTAGATGATCTCAGATGGTCCACTGCTCTTTCTCTATACTTTGTTGCTGATAAATATCAAATAAGTACACTAAAAGAACAATGTGTTACTCTTTTGAAAAGAAACGTATCCACAGAAAATATATTCGATCTTCTTGTGTTGGCTGATTTACACCAAGACGGTGATCTTATGAAGTACGCTCAAGAGTATTTCTGCCAACATTCCAAATTCATTTTGAATTCAACGCAATGGAAAGACATTTTGGGTCATACTGAACTCGTTGCGAACGTTTTATGCAAATTGGCTGAAACTATGCATTAACATGATTAAAGTTATGGGTAAGTTCAGAACATCTTCCTCTTTAAGTCCTTTTTTACCCCTTGTTTTGGTATTGAATAAATTTTTACTGCCCTTATTTAGGAAATCGAAAGAGTCTATAACTGGTTTTTAGGTATAAATGTGTTCGTATGATCTTGCAGAATAACTTATATTCGGCTTGGCGAGTAGTTGTTTTTGTGTCAAAATTAAGCATTCATTTATGATTAATAATACAAATTTAAACAACTGTTGGCTTTCATTAGATTAACATTTTCAATTTTATAATGAGAGATAAGGGTAAAAGTGGGTCTTACACTTTTATTAACTGGAGGTCGCAGTAATATTTTAGTAAAATTCTATAGGTCACATATCTGCTAAGAAATGGCAAATATAAGTAAATATTATTTTTGAATTATGAATTGAAAAGAAAGATTCGGAATTATTCTTTCTTAAGAAAGTGCATAAAAATATATGTTCATAAAATAAGAAGGAAATTTGCAGAATTAAAGAATCCAAAAAGTGGTGTTATTTTTGAGGAATTTAATTCTGTGAACAGTAATGTTTCAGTATGCTTGGAAAAAATCAGAAATATTATAAGAGGTTGAAGCATGTGTGATATAACAGAAAAGAAACGTGGCAAAGCAGAAGAAAAAAATGGAATTATTGACATGGTTTGAAATAAATTTTGTATTAAATACATGTTATACAATTTTTAAAATGTCGATAAAGTTACATTTTAACAGAATATTTTTTTTTTTTTAAAAAATGCGTGATTTTCGATATTCCAAATTTTTGATATTACTAAACTTTCAGTGTCTCCCTTCATGATGTCTTTTAACGTCTCCATTGTAGTTTAGGTGTATTTAAATTTAAGTTTGTTCGTTTTTTCTAAGCTGGAAATGGGATAAATTTTGATTGATGGTAAAATTATTTTGTTTTTAAACGGTTGTATCTCATATTGTCTCCTGGAGCATAGCTGTTAATAAATATTGTGCAAGCTAGCAAAAGGGGAAAATGGGAAAAAATTAACTAAGGATAACATTGCTTCTACAATATAATGCTAAACTCTGTTTGTCGTGAGTTGGAGATGATTTTAATTTGAATTGTCATCAGACTCAGAATTCCATTAAGATTTAAGCGCTCTAGTTGAACGAATTTTTACTGATGATAAATCCCCTTTGTTGAAATCCAGGTAAATTCTGCTTTTAGTAATCAAAAAGAAATTTAAATTTCCATTGTAAAGGAAATTGTAAAAGGAATTTAAATTTTCATTGTAATTCAACATACTCGCGTGCAATTGAAAAATCAACGTAAGAGTAATTCATCAACGATTGCTGATAAATTGAAAAAAAAACATTTGCTCATAGCAGTCTGAAAGCGATAGAAAATTTGCATTTTTCTACTGCTGGGAGCTCCGGTGACTATTTCAGTGCTCTAGCGTTTTGGAAAATGGTTTAGAATTCATTTACAAGATTCTACTCTTACAGATTCTAAAGTCGGCTAATAAACCACTGTAAAAAATATACTTTATGGCTCGCATCAATAGTAAATTTAAGACACGGATTCATATACGTTCATCTTAAAATGTAGCCTAATAAACTAATATCATAGACATACTGTTGAATAAAAACACAGCTCCTTTAGTTTTAAACTATATTTAGAAACTCTATTGCAGTAAACTAATAAAAAATAAATATTACCTTTATAATAAGGATAAAAAATATATTACTAGACACCAATTATGACCTTTATTAACTTTATACTTAGGATATGAATATTAATGAGGGAAAATTGGATTCTAACACATGATTTTCCGGACAATAAAAATGTACAAACAACAATTTAAAACTGCGATGCCTGCATTAGATTTTTTATGTGTATTTAGAGAACATGTATTTAAATAATAAAAGTAATTTAATCTCTTTTGATTTATTTAAAACATTTTGTGTAATTTAAATAAATATTTAAAAATGATCTATGAAAAGAAATTTTTGCAATACCTGTCTTTTTAAGGAAATAAATTAAACATTCAATCGCGTTAAAGAAATATATTCCGTACATTCTGGTGTTAATCAATAAATTAATATGCCGTAATGATAGTGTCTTGCAATTCATATAATTCTAAGTTAATATTTAAGAAAAATAAATTCTTAAGGCCCAACTTGATTAATATTAAGAAATTTAGCGTGGCAAAAAAATAAGGGGTGACGAGTTTTCGCTGACATTTATAAAATTTTAGATATAGATATTTATCTTTCATTTATAGATAAGATATAATGCCTTTTTTAACACCAGAAGTTTAAAAAGACTCTGGTTGTTATTCACTGAATAAAATTATTTAGATTTTATAATTACAATCCACGCGAATATAGCAATCTCTGGAAATAATATAGAGGATTGAAATATGGGGGAAAACACATGCTTTTGGAGGATTGAAAATTTTAATATTACACCAGAGGCAATAATTTTACCTTAAATTCTCCTGAATTTAAAATTAAAACGTTGAAATCAAAATGGTACATAAATATAGACGAGAAAGGAGAATATTTGGGAGTGTTTCTTTTTAAGGTGAATAATCCAATGCGCTGTCCAGTCCATTTTCCCCTGTCCTTATTAAAGGGCAGGGATTGGATTACTGTTATGTCCAAGTCAACATATAGATTTAAAGCTGGTGGTGATGGTTATGGAACGTTTCAAGTTCTAAGTTTGAAAACTCTGAAAGAAGAAAAATGGATGTATTTACCAAAAGGATCGTTAACAATAAGTTCTCGTATATGGACGAGTAAATAAAACTTAGAGTCTACTCAGTGCCTAATGATATCGACATTGGAAAATGAAGCAGATTTGAGTCACAGACTGATAGAATAATTTCCAAATATGAAGCCAAGTCATTTTACATATTTTCCTCCTTCTTACGAATTCCAGTCCACCGAACAGCATTTTTTTGAAGTTTTTTTTTTTTTTCTTCTTAGCAACTATTCAATCTTCTTTATATACATTTTAGCTAATTTCTTTTAAATATGCTGGCTACAATTTCAAAAATGCTGTTACCTTCTTATTATAAGAGCAAAAACTAAAAAATGTAAAAGAAAAATTAGATTTAATCAGAGAAAATACAGTTTATGTCCTATTTAGTGACCTAATTCCACCTATATTGGTCACAATAAAACTGTGTCTTTTCAACCGTTGAACAGCAATTCGGCGTTGGATATCCCACGGCAAAAGAAGTAAAAACTGAACTCACTCAAACCGATACAAATCTTGATTTTAAAGATGCGGATGAGTTACTCAGGTTCTTTAAAAAGATAGATTTCAGTTTTGTTACCTTCAGAACATCGAACAGAGATTTTGTGGTGCATAAAGCTGTTCTGTGCGCTAAGTTTCCGGTCTTCAATGTAATGTTTGAGAGAAAAATGAAGGAAGGTGACAGTAACATGGTAGATATTGACGATATTGATAGCCAAACTATGGCAGCACTCGTTCAGTTTCTTCATTTTCAGCCATTGGAGGATTTAAAATGGGAATCTGCTGTTACTTTGTACTATGCTGCCGATAAATATCAAATAGATTTACTGAAGAAAGAGTGTGTCATGCTGTTGAAAAAAGAATTATCCGTCGAAAATATTTGCGACGCTTTACTTCTTGCTGATTTACATCAAGACAAGAATCTCATGAATTGCGCCCAAGAATATTTTTGCAGAAACTCCAAATTGATTTTCATCGCAAAACAGTGGAAGGAATTTTTATGTAAAACTGAATTAGTGGCACAAGTTTTGCACAAGTTATCTGGATACATGTAATGTCATAGCACATGTATGAAATTTGTTTGGTAAGTTTGAACTTCATTCTCTTGGTTCTATACTTATTCTATCTTCTGAGTAATTACCTTTTTGAAATGTACTCTGAGTTCGTCATTATTTGCGTAAATTCCCTCTAACCAAAAACAAGCAATGACGCATAAGACACGATAAGACGAAATCTGCGGAATTTTTTAGCGGAAACATTAATTAATAAAATGCCATATTTTCTGTTATTTTAAATGCTTTCAACAGTTGAAATACAGTCTAACTCAGTTGAGGAACAGCTCGTAAATGTGATATTGTCCTTTATAACGAAAGCATAGGGTTCGGGACAAATCGATAGAGAAAGAAGGGTAGTCGTTAATCCGAAAATTATCAAAAATAAAAGCTACAATATATACAGACGTATTGTACTCGAAAAGGTTGAAAACCGGCTTACGTCTTTTCACTCTTTCATAGAAATTGTTTCTTCCCCATCTCTGAGGGATTCTATATTTTATAAATATTTAGTCAAGAATATAATGCACACAAGCAGATGAGAAAATATAAGAATGGAATGATTTTAAATGTTTGCATAGCAACATCCTATGCAGCTGTTTAATTATGCGATTCAGGGCAAGATATATATAAAAAATTTCGTATTATTTTTCTTTATTATTTACTGATATATAATGTTTGAACGCAATGAAAAAAAAAGGTGTTTTTAAACCCATAAACGGATGAAATTTCTACGAATTGCAGAATTCTTTTTTCTTTGACACCTTCACTAATACATATAATTTTCAAGAGGTCTTGTAAAATTCTTCATGAAATGCAAAATATGCTTGTAATCATAGCATTTTATGTAAGCCTTTTTATTTTCGACCAATCTTTTATGGAACATTTCTGCGTCAAATCTGCAGACTCATAATAAATGAATGCAACTGTTTAATCATCAATAAATATTCTCAACTTAAAATGAGTAAAGCGATCAATTTTATATTATTTCTATACAATTTCCATTTATTTATTTATTTCTTTTTTGAAAAAAAAAGTATTGAAATTATCAATTAAATAATTTGAAAAAGAGATTAATTCCAATAATTAATATAAGTTTACCAAGTAATCTTAATACTTATCTCAAGATATTCCACTAAGTCGAACTTTAGATTTTAATTCAAAAGACAAAGAAACTTTTGATTAATTAAATATGTAGATTGCATTTTTTATCTTATACCTACAGATTAGATTACATGTATCATCATTCAGAACAATAATTAAACTCCATGCTATTGTGCTATCTGCAGCGGAAAAAGGTTATGTTATTGTTCTAGTCTCGTTTAAGTTTGAGTGTATATATATTATATCATAATGGCATTATCAGTCGAAAATCACGCTGATCCATATGACTTTACTTGTTATTGGAGAATTGAAAACTTTAAAACAATTCCTAATTTATCTATCGAAAGCCCATCCTTTGAAATCAAAGAGCTTAAATCAAAATGGTACTTAGAAATCACAGAGGAAGATGGATTCTTGGGAGTTTTTCTTTTCAAAGCAACTCGCCCAAAGAACTGTCTCACAGAATTTGGCATATCTGTATTGACGAGCACAGAATGGGTTCCTATTTTAGAAAATCCGAATTATAGATATAAAGGTGATCGTTGTGGATATGGAATCCCCCGGGTAACGAGTTTGGAAAAACTGAAAGAAAGGCCATGGGTCCATTTACCCAATGGGTCATTGACAATAACTTTTAGTGTCAGACAAAACAAGTTAGAATCCGAAAGATGTCAATGTATGATAATAACTAGAATGGTAGATGACAACGAATTGTGGCACAGACCCATCGAATACTATTCAAATTTGAAACCGTCTGATTTGCTGTCTTTTCCGCCCACCTATGATTTTCACTTACACGAATTGGCATTAAATAGTGGAAATAAAAATCAAGAAATGAAAACTCAGACTACTCAAACCGAGACAAGCGATAATTTGAAAGATAGCAGTGCACTGATCAAACTTTTAGAGAAAAAAGAATACAGTTTTGTAACACTTCGAACTCCAAGCAAGGAATTTGTTGTTGACAAAGCTGTTTTGTGCTTGAAGTCACCTGTTTTTCATGTCATGTTCGAAGGTCAAATCAAGGAAAACGATTGCATCTCAGTTGACATTGATGATATTGATAGCAATACTATCGCTTTGCTTATTCAGTTCTTGTATTTAAAACCTTTGGAATATCTTAATTGGGATGAAGCTGTAACACTCTATTATGCCGCTGACAAGTATCAGATTGATTCGCTAAAAAAAGAATGTGTCGTGCATTTGAAGAAAGAATTATCCGTCGAAAATGTCTGTGATGCTTTCCTTCTGGCTGATTTGCATCTAGACAAGGATCTTATGATTTGTGCTCAGGAATATTTCAGCAAAAACTTGAAATTAATTTTTACATCGAAGCATTGGAAAGATTTTTTGTGCAATACTGAATTAGCTGCTCAAATTCTACATGATTTGGGGGAAAATATGTGAAGTATTGAAGTATTATCTTTTAATAATTTATGCTGGTAAGTTTTAAACAGCTCTTGTCTTGCATTAGATTAATAACTTGTTTTTAGAGTGAGAAATAAAGTAGAGGTCCCCTACATTTAATTCCTGAAGGTGGACACAATAATTTATCATAATTGTATCATGTTTGACATCTTCTCGAATATGGATGATTGGTCGGGAAAACTAAGCAGAGATGTCGTTATATAGGGGTTAAAATTCGTTATAAGACTTCCGGATTACTACTTCCGAATGATTATTACGCCAAAACTTAAAATAGGGTGCCATCAAATTGTATTATACTTGTAGTGTTTATAATATAACGCGTTCATTATAATATAACATTTAAATTTAAACAAAACAAATATTATAGGAGTCTGACCGACTCCTCAAGCATACCACGCCCTGCAAGATGCACCCCAAAAAATAACTAGCGGTGATATTTTACACCAGTGTAGCCAAATAAGGAATAACACTCAAAACATGGCAAACCTTACACTTTATTTATGTTGTGATAATAATTTTCTGAAATTTGTTTTAAGCTCACATCTAGTTTGAATTTATGATTTACAGGAAAATCATATGAATTACAGGAAACTTTAAGCGGTTAAAAAGACACAGTTTTATTGTGACCAATATAGGTGGAATTAGGTCACTAAATAAGACACAAACTGTATTTTCTCTGATTAAATCTAATTTTTCTGTGGCATTTTTTTAGTTTTTGCTCTTATAATAAGAAGGTAGCAGCAATTTTGAAATTGTAGCCAAAATATTTAAAAGAAATCAGCCAAAATGTATATAAAGTAGATTGAATAGTTGCTGAGAAGAAAAAAAAAACTTAAAAAAAAATGTCCTTATATTTAGATGGAATTATAATTTTTTTTTTTAAATTTAGAAAGTACATTATTTAAAATGATGTAAGACTTTGTAAATCTTAAATTTCCAGAAATGTTTAATCAAATAATGGAAAATATACATTTATTTTAAAAAATACTTTTTATTAAAGTCTTAAGGTAAATGAGATACATAAATAAATGATAGGAACTTATCAGTTTCTTAAATTTTGTTTCCTATTAAGGAAAAGTCCCTTTAATCGATTCCATAGAGAAAGGGAATGCCACGTTGTCATGCGACCTTCCCCACCTTTGTTTGAATAAAATATTGATAACTTCATTTGTGAAAAAACACGTTTAATGAATAGAAATTTTCTTTTTATTAATAATAAGCTTTATTATCATCAATAAGATCGTATTGGCATCGTTATGGGAATCAAATAAAGAAACATTCCATCTATAACTTTCTTGTTTTCGTTCAGAATAAAGGAAAACAAGTAATTGGTTGAAAAATTACAACGTCGCCCTCTTTCTGTGGCATTTCTGACTGTTCTGCTTTGGTGTCGTTCTTCGGGAGTTTCATAAGAGTGGTTATTTCTTCTCCATAGATAATTGTACACTGCCCGTAGATTATTAAGCATAATTTAAACTCCCACAAAAATTAACTTTAAGAAAACGAAATTCAACTTTTTACAAAGCATAACTTAACTTAAAACAGAACAAAATTTAACTTAAATTTTGGAATAATGAAGCTGGGTATTATGGTACTTTTATGTATGGGCAAGTTACAAATAATGAAGATTTTATCTTTTTAATAATCTTAAGCTTTATTATCGTCAGTAAGATAAAAAAAATTGGTATCACTTCAGGAATCAAATAGAAAAATATTCCTTCTAAAACTTTCTTGCTTCCGTTTTGATTAAACAAAAAGAAATAATCGTTTGAAAAATTTAAACAACGCTCTCTTTCTGCGCCATTTCTGGCTGTTCTTCTTTGTTATTGTTCTTCTGGAGTTTCATTAGAGCGGTTCTATCTTCTCCGTAAATTTTTATTGGAGGTAGATAACTATAAGGAATCTAATAGAGAAATATTCCTTCTCAAACTTTTGTTTTCGTTTAGGATAAACGGAAAAAAAAAAAACTGATTACAGAATTAGAACGCTGCTCTCTTTCGGCAGAATTTTTGACTTTTCTTTTTAAGTATTGTTCTTCTGGAGTTTCATTAGAGCAGTTTTTTCTTCTTCGTAAATAATTGTGGAGGGTGATAATAATGATAATTATAGGGAGTCAAATAGAGAAATATTCCTTCTAAAATTTTGGTTTTCGTTAAGGATGAACGGAAAGAAATAATTAATTGCAGAATTAGAACGTTGCTCTCGTTTTGCAATATTTCTAACTCTTCTCTGACTAAACTTAAAACAAAATTTATCTTACAATATGGAATAATGAAACAGCGTTTAACTGTTTTTGTTTATACTTATGCTAAAGTATGAAAAGAATTTAAATCGTTTTTATAACCATGTAGGTATAAGCGTTTTACATAATATAGATTATTTAATATTTTTCAATATATGATTTTGTATTCTTTCATTTATAAATTTTTTGCTGTTATTGCCTTGCAGTACAGAGGGCAGATTTTGCAAACGTTGTTTTTTGGTTTCATAATATTTTTTAAAAAATAATTTAAGGTTGATTTGGCAAACATTGTGAGCAGATCTGTATAATTTTTGTATGGTAATTTGTGTTAATTTGTGTTAATAAAAATTTAAGATAATAGCATTCGAAAAATAATTCTAAAATGTTTTGGGGATCTATTTGTCTTCCTTCAATATTTAAAAAAGGTTTGAATAATAAAAATTATTTTACATACTCGTATTATTTTTTTTCTTTCAATATGTTATTGATATGATAAGGTAATCAATAATCCAATGTGCAATCCAATTCAATGTTATTTCATAATGGCACGTATTCTTTATCAACAGAAAGATAAGCAATAGCGAAATCGATACCAAAAGAATAAGTTAAAAACTTATGTCTATAACACATTCAAGCAAGCATATGATTCGATAAATAGAGAATTGATGCTACAAACCTTACACGAGTTTAAACATAAATTAATCAGGTTGATTAGAATGACAACTTCATCTACTAAAGCGAAAGTTAAGGTACAAAATAAAATGTCCAGGGAATTTGATATTGTGACTGGATTGAGACAGGGTGACATTCTGTAAACCTTGTTGTTTAATGTATGCCTTCAAAAAGTGATGCGTAAAACGGTATCAAATAGAGGAGGTACTATTTTTAATAGAACGATGCAAGTCCTTGCTTTCGCCGATGTTGTAATATTGATAGCAAGAAGTAAAAATGCACTTGCTGACCTTTTTAAAGACTTAACAAAAAGAAGCTAGTCTTTTTGGTTTAGAAATAAATAGTGATACGACCAAATATATGATAATGGATTGTGAAGGAATGGGATATGGACCCAGAACTACAAATCAATGAAATGACAAAATTTGAAAGAGTTAGAGAATTTAAGTACAGTGAAACCTGCCAAGTTGACCACCCTTGTAAGTTGGGCACCTGCATAAGTTGACCTCAATTATAAAGAACGGAATTTTTCCTATATAATATAAAGAAGCAAAACCTTTTTAACTTGACCACCTGTCTATCTTGTATGTTGACCACTGAAATAAGTCAATTTTGTCTAGGAGTATTATGAAATTCTATTTTAAAACCCTCATAAGTTGACCAGGAAAAAAAAATTCAGAAAATGTTCTGTCATTTTCAAATGTATGTTAAAATTTCACTTGTTTGGTGAAATAGTGTAAAAAGCTAATCTAAACCCTTTTGTGAGTTGACCATCTGGGGAAACTGGAGGGGAGCAGCTATTGACCATTTCTTTCATTCATTCATTGAAAACAGGTGTGTTAGTTGATAAGTTGCTCTTCCAGTTGCAGTAGTGAGCAGATAGGTATGTAAGTGTAGTAATAACAGAATAAATTTTAAAGTGTTCAAATAATTTTATTTTGTTAAAGTTTTCAAATTACTTGTCTTCGTGTTCTGATATTTTAAGAAATTATTTTTATTAAACACTTCACATGCATAACTAACGAAAAATTTTTAAAAAAAAGTTAGTTAATTACTAGAATTATGTCTATGTAACAAATTGAAATTCATTCAGGTTTAAACACATTTCTTAAGATATTCATTTGGTTATTTGCTAAATTAAATTTTTAAGTCAAGTAAAAAAATTTTTTTAAATGTATAGCAACATGATATGGGAAATGAAAAAGTAAACAATGACCCAACCCCTCTATAAGTTGACCACTAAAACAATGCACCACAAATGGTCAACTGTGGTGCATTGTTTGTGTTACACAAGTTTTACTGTACTTGGGTTCAGTTGACACTCAAAACAATGATATTATGTCAGAGATTAAGCAAAGACTAAATGCTGGAAGAGATTGCACTTAAGAGATTGCTAATATCAAAAGTAATAACGAGGAAAACAAAGTTTCAGGTTTATAAAACTATAATCAGACCAACCGTTATCTATGGATCAGAGACGTGGACTCTAACCCAGAAACAAGAAAAAATGCTGATTACCTGCGAAAGAAAAATTCTTAGAACTATTTTTGGACTTGTCAAAGAGGGTGATCTGTGGAGAAGGCGATACAATTTTGAAATTGCAAGTCTATTTAAAGAAAAAGATATAATAAATTATGTAAAAGAAAAGAGAATTCAATGGCTAGGACACCTTGAGAGAATGGAGGAAAACAGAAGCACTAAGAAGATATTCAAGGGGCAGTGCCAGGGCCAAAGGAAAAGAGGAAGGCCGGTCAAGAGATGGTTTGACGAGGTGGAAAAAGACCTTAAAACTCTAAAGTCCGAAACTGGAAACAAAGAGCTAGAGACAGGCGACTTTGGAGGAAAATTGTTAGTGAGGCCATGGCTGGTAATGCCAGGGAGTTAGTTAGTTTCTATAACACATTTATTTATTTTTCATATTGAAATAATTTTTGTAGTTATTATTTTTCTCCAAAATGTTTAATTGAAACATGCTATAGCATCTTTCAATTAAACAATTCATTTATTTAATAAACTATATTCAATTCAATATATTTAATAAACTATGGTTTATTAAATAGATAATGTCAAGAAACTGAAGCAGTGAGATATCACCTGATTAAAAAGCTTTATTTACTTCAAAAAATATACAGCTTAATTTTCACTAATCTGAACTGCTATGACGTCATATGAGGACTGCAAGACTTCTGGTTTGATTTTTTTTTAGGATACTGGGTGAATACTAAAAACAAATTAATGAAAATTATGTTATTTTTGCACCGTCTAATTAATATATTTAAAAAAAACGAAAAAAAAAACGCTGTGTCATGACAGCTAGAGCAGCATTGACTATATTTAGATATAGCTAATAAATCAACGTATCGTTTATATATATATCTTTCTAAAATTATAATTTATTTTTTTGGAAATTATAATCAGTCATTTTGTTAAGCGTCTAGCTTATTCGAAATAGTTTCTTATAAAATTGATATTTTATGTTTATTACATTTATCCCCTATACCTTTGGGCTAACTACTCACACATAGATTTAATCAATCAGCCTAATTTTTTCCAAGGCTTATTGCAGTGGTGCATTATGTTTTTGTTATAAATAGAGAAGTATATCGAATGAGACTACTAGAGCAGTGAATATTACATTAGCTAATTAGCTAATTAGCTATTAATTAAAAGTAAATAGGTTTATTGTAAACGGCTTAAAATAAATCAAGTTAGTTGAACAATGATAGATATACTTCCTAATTACCTTATAAGTATCAGGGCTTATTTTATTATAATTTATAACCGTCGTTGAACAGCAGACCCAGTTTTGGATTTACGACTACTAATGTTCAACTCCGTAGCCTTGCAATTTAGAACCCAAACTAGAACACAAGGTAACTCCTGGTTCAAGTATTGAGGTAATACCCTTCGTATAGGACTTTTTGATGGAATTGACCTTCATATGCATTACTTGCAATGAATCACGAAAACCGTTCACGGTTAGTCTGACGGCAAGGGGTCTCTAACCCATGATCCGTCTACCAATGAGGATATTTTACGTCAGCACTGTGATTAGTGCTAGCCGGGTACAAAATTCGTAGCAAAAAGTCATCACTGGGATTCGATCCCGGTTCATCTCATTGGAAGGCGAACGCTCTATCTTCTGAGCCTCCACGGCTCTATCAGGTCTCATTTTATTTTATTTTATAACCGTCGTTGAACAGCCGACCCAATTTCATGGGTTTACGACTACTAATATTCAACTCCGTAGCCTTGTAATTTTGAACCAATCCAGAAGACAAGGAAACTCCTGGATCAGTACCCCCAGAGGTATTGATTTGTTATGGGAACATGGAGGACTTTGAGACTCGACAGATTTAACGTGCATCAGTCACCATTTACTACACGGGGAGTCTTCGGCCGGCGAGGATCGAACCCATGACCTCTTAGACATGGGCCCAGCGCCCTACCGACCTGGCTATCCCGGCCCTATCAGGTCTCATTGTGGTAATCCTCGTAGGTATTAGACGTGAGAGAGAATGTGCACAGACTTTTCCATTTGGGGATTGCAAAATAACTGCGAGACTTCGCTAAGCCAGATTTTTCAATTAACCTAAGACACATGCATTTATTTTATTGTTATTTTTATTCTTCTAAATATTCTTATATATCTGTTATTCTTCTAAAACTTTTATTTATGATTTGTTTTTCTTTCAGATGCTTGAGATGACAAGGGATTGAGAACTGCCTACAAGCAAAAACGAAATCTTTACAGCCGTGAATTTTGTGAACTATATTAAAAATATCATACATGATTTTGATTTTAAAGTTAGAAAAAACTATATGTATTCGGGAGAAAATATGTTTTTATTCAATTGTTTTTCCTCTCTGTCTTTAATA
This sequence comes from Parasteatoda lunata, assembly GCA_949128135.1. Lineage (NCBI taxonomy): Eukaryota > Metazoa > Arthropoda > Arachnida > Araneae > Theridiidae > Parasteatoda > Parasteatoda lunata. The sequence goes on from OX421971.1 coordinate 116,587,399, forward strand.
TCAAATTATAATATTCTATTTAATTTTGAACGTCTGAATATTCTTTTTTTTCTGTTGTATTAAAACTGTTAGCTCTGTTCGGTATTAATTTAATTTATTTGTTGCATTGTTTTATTTAAGGGTTTAAAAAAATTTATCTGTTATATATCATAGCTCTAGTTACATAAAAAAAATCTAATAATTTATCAAACTTTTTAAAATTAATATAATTATTGTAATTGATGTGAAATTTCAAAATAAGCTTTCTCTTAATTGTACAGATGTTTGAATTGAAAATTATATTTAAGTGAACTGAATAATAATAATATTTGAACTGAAATTAAAATGAATCCTTATAAATATGAATTATTACAATTATTTAAACTGAAAACAATATTAATTTTTAAAAACAATATTTAACTGAAGTTACGTTTGATTTTCTAGTATATAATCTAGTATAGTATCTATGCAAAAGAAGAAAAAAATCTTTAGTAAATACTTATTATTTTTTATTGTTCTATTTGATGATTGTCGAGAAAATTAAATTGTAAGGTATACAATATATCGCATCATTTTAAAGACTATAATCTTATTTTGCAAAGTAGGAAATTTGGGCAAATTTAGTTGAATAGTTACTGAGAAATTAAGTCTGAAATATTTGAATTTTTTAAAATTCAATTTCTCAGGAACTATTCGATCGATTTTGCTCAAATCATCTATTTTGCCATGCAAAATTATATTTTGTAAAATGATGCAAAAAATTTACACTTTTTGACCATTATTAAATACAATAAATATTAATTAAATTTTCTTTTTTACATAGGATTATCGTTGGATAAACGAATTTTATAATTGGGTGCAAAACATTTTTAATTCGCATAAAAAGTTTTCGAGATATAGCGAAATACGTGAAAAGGAAAATTGACATTAAAGGGTCCAAACTTTAGAGCTCTTTCCTGACCAAACTATTGGACCATATTTCCCAGATTGCAGTTACCCCCTATATTTTGGGGGTCAGAAATCTGAATTCGTTGAAAAAAGGGAATGCTTATTTAGAGAAGGTACGTTTTTGTGTCTAATTTTGCAACTTAAAATATCGTTTACACTTATTAATTAGCATATTTGAGGTCGTCCCCTCAAGTCCTAGAACACAAAGATCTAATGAACTCCTAATGATCTAATGAATATCATAGATCATTAGATCAAAAATTATTCAGGATGGTCCTTTGCGCACATTGCATATTTAAAATAACCTTAAAACTGACCTTAAAGCTAAAAAGCGATTGACCTTAAGCAAGAAATTAAGCAAGAACTGACGATTAAGCAAGAAATTGAAAATTTGCACTACTTTCAAAACTGGACAAGTATGAAGCTCGCCGGAAGAGAAACCTAAAATATAGCAGAAACTAATTTCAATTAACAGATGAATGGTTACTGATCTATTTTTATGACGGTAAACTTTAAGGTCTATACCTGAGTAATTGAATGCAGAAATAGTTATGGAAAAACTGGAGAAAAAAAATTATTTATTATTTTTTAAAAATGTGATTTAGGCATGCAATTCTCTTTTTTAAATAGGAAGTAATAGGAAGATTTCGCACTCTTACGCTAGTTTCTGTAAGCTCCCGTACGTAAGATTTGAAGAAAATGTGCATCCTAACTTTTATTTTAGATGCTGATTATCTTTAGTTTATGGTGGCATGATTTAAGCTACAAGGCACGCTTTTTATAGCTGTTAGATATTGTTTTCTGTTTAAGCCTACTTTCAAGCTAAAACATGTAGATGGAAAGCTAATTTAAATAAATGTTTTGATGAAATTTAGAAATTAATCGTGTGCTTGATTCTTTCAATAAATGAATTATTTAATTAACTTTGTCAACATTATGTTTGTCGAATTGCACTTGTTCTATAACTAGATATACAATGTTCGAAACAATTTAAGGATATTGTATGTCTTATATAAAATAACTGTTTTTACATATAATGGAAAAAAAGAGTCACAAGTGCAGATTTTTTTATATTTTCAAACTATACAGTATGCAAATTTTGAGTTTGACGTCAAAGACAGCGGCAGAGAATTTGATTTGGCTTTCATTTTAATGTAAGACAAAGCAAAGAAGTTTGATAGACATTCAGTTAGCGCATTTTTTCGAAGATTGGGATGCTTCAGCAAAGTCATGTAACCGAATTCGAAGCTTAGAGAGTTGTTGGCCGATTAGATTGGGCCGAACACAAGCTGAAGTAGCAGGACCATTGGAGTTTCACAAAATGAGATCTGGAACAATTTTTTGGAGACTGGGAATGCAAGCTGAAGATCAGGGAAATATCGTTGACGAGGAAAAACGATCAATGAGGGCATTTATTTAACACTAACGGCTAGGAGACACTTAAATATAAATGCCACTCTTCTTCAATAATATATTCATTCGGCTACTGGCATCACAGTTGGGACACAAACTATCCGAAACTGCCTTAACGCAGTAGGTCTGTATACTCGCCAATGAATGGTGCATGTCTAGTTAACAGCAAGGCAAGGTCGTGCCGACAGGGAGTGGGCAACACAGCAAGTGAACTGGAAGAGAAATGAATGACGCTTAAATATATTTTTTTATATATATCATATATTTTATAATATTCTTCTCTCTGACGAGTCCCGTTTTTCAGTTCATCTTGTTAATAAACGTATTTTCATCTAGAGGGAACGTGGCACTAGAAACAATTCTGCGTTCGTGCATGAAAGTGCTAGATTTTGCAGTGGGGGAGTGAGTGTCTGCCGGCATCTCCATTGATGGGAGCACCGATCTCCATATCATTCGAAATAGAGGTTTGACTGATCGCCGATATAGAAATGAGACCCTGACACCAATTGCAGTCCCTTACGTTGCATCAATTGGAGATGGCTTCATGTTAATGGACGATAATTGCAGCCCACATCGTGCTAACTTGGTGAACGATTTCCTTTTGGAGGAAGTAATCATACGAATGGATAAGACAGTGTGTTTTGCTGACATGAGCCCAATCGAGCATGTTTGGGACATTCTAAGCAGCTTGGCCAAAGGATACAGTGAGAAGGCCTCTCCATTTCCCTTCTAACCTTCAGTAAGAGTTAGTCCCGAATAGGGACGAAAAATATAGCACCTCCAAAACCCGTTCCACTGTCTCCCCTACATTTTTGGTGGGGGTGCCCGTACTTCCTGGGGTGTTAAGTAATCCGAAACTAATCGACTAACCACTGTCACAGAAAAGGGGGAATTGCAACCTGCAGGGGTCAACTAGCTTTCAAAAGATATCAGAAGAGACTCACTCTACATTATGCTTTTTCTCCTTCTAAGAAAAAAAATTTTTAAAACTCTAAAATGGCTTTATTTATTTTCAAAATAATTATCATTTTATTTAACATGCACTTTTTCTAATTATATCTTGAATTATTTATTATTTTGATTTGATTATTTAGAGAACTAATAATAACCAGAGTATTTAAATTTATAAAATTTTACTATGTACTCATATGAAAGTAATTCATATAAAGTAACTACATTAAAAAAAATTTATATTTTCTCTATAAATCAAATAAAGTTTGTTAATTTTTTTAAAAATTGATTTGCTAACTTGTAAAACTTTTTATGTTAAAGTAAAACCTTGAGTTCAAGATTTTATTTTTTTATTACTTTTTTAATTTGTTTCTTTTAATTACAATTTAAATACATATATTTTTCACAACCTTTTTTTTTTTAATTTTAATTAATTTTTTTCAATTTTTTTAAAGATTGTACCATTTTTCTAATAGATCATTTCGATGGATCATTAAAAACAACAAACAAAAACAATTCTATGTTATTTTACATTTTAATATATAGTGAAGCTGCTCACTGTAATTAATATAAAGATTTATCAAAAAAATCGAAATTAATTTATAAAAAAGTACGATACCGAAATTTTTGAAAGAAAAGGCATTTATTCATTTTCATTAAAACTTACAACATAACAACTGATTGAGACAAGTTTACTTTACAAAATTTTATCACTAACCTTGGGAGGTTTTCGTGTTTTTCCTCTCCATGTAATGCTAATGCGGATTTTAATTAACTATAACTACACTAATAAAAGTTTGCAGTGCAGAAATTTCTACTCAGAAAACTCTTCTCCATGAATGGCAAAAGAGGGTCAGGGAAGCGAAATTAAAATAACACATTGATTACATACTTTGTTCTATCAATATAAAAGAGCAAAAAATTGTGATTAAAAATTACATTACACACTTTTAGTAGGAATTCGAAAAATTTCTCGTTATTAAATACATAAGATATTGCATAATTACTAGTTTAAATATATATTTTTAGAATATTGCTAAAAAAAGTTTTAAAAAGTGTATTAATTAGGAATTACAGATTAACGTTAAAGCAATAAAAAAAGACTAATAGTTTCAAAATCTAGTGAATCAGGTCTGAAAACATCAAAACCAGTTTGACTGTCTGAAGTAACAAAGAGAAACTTAACTCTAAGTATTACAACTTATTTTTATTTTTTAATATATCGTGATGAAATTTCGTGGTGAATATAATAATCACATTTCTCATTCTTTCTATTTCATCTGGCAATCAAACTGGTTTCAATATTTTCAGTGTTGCGTTCCTAAGCAGCGGTTCATTATATTTTGATACCGTTTTTATTTTTCTCTCGTGAATATTAATTATGTCCACTAATGTTCTTTTACTTCCTTTTTTTTAAGAATTTTACAATACATGGGTATATTTTCATATTTTTCTTCATTTACTGATTTAAATAAAATTTTTATAATACTTAGTGTTCTTGTGTAAGTACATTAAAGCCCTAAACACAGGGCTAAGTGCTTGTTCACGTTTGGATGATGTGTGCTCTTGTGTACTAGCTATTTTTTTCCCCTTACCGTGGAAAAACAAACTATCCAGGCTATTGGAGTAATTAAAACTATTTATGGAATGGAAAAATTGCAACCTTTTAAATTTTTATAATGTAAATGTTTTTTTAAACCTACAAATGAGTGTACGATATATATATATATATATATTTTTAAAAAGGAAAACTGCAGTTTTGTGATGCTTTATAGTATATTGGAATATCTTTACGTCATTGTCTCGATTTTAATTAATCTCACTTTATTCAGAAGCTCAATTTTTTAATTCTGAAACATCTTTAAAAAACAAGAAAAAAAGTTTAAAAAAAAGGGGGAATAATGTATTTAAAAAATAAATTCCACTCTCAAAATGAATAAAAACAAGAAAAAGTATTACTACTAAATAAATAAAATGTATGTAGAATGAACGAAATATCAGCGAATATAATTTCCATAATAAATTACAAGCTCATAAAAGCTCCCCATATCAGTTCTTCAAAAGGACAGAGAGAGAAAAAGATTTTCAAAAAGAGTTGAACAAAGTAAAAGTATTTGGGAGGGAGGGAGCAAGACCACCTACGGAGAAGATTAGACTGCAATCGTCCCTTGGAGAATGAACTTGGGGGTGGAAGTTGCCTTCCTCCCTTACTCAAAGGTAGAAAGTGACTTGAGTTTCAAAGGCAATATTACAAAAAGTAATAAAGATAAAAAAAATTGACTTACATTTTCGTGGATAGGAAAGATTGAAAAAGTTATAAGTATTTTTTTTAAATTGATCACTCCGATTCTTAAACAAGAAAAATCGATTCAAAGTATGACAAGCCCGCCATAGACTTTACATGTTAAAAGCAGAATTGAGGAGTCTGCTTGGTTCAACACTTTTCTCCCGGCAACCACGATTGGGGACCCGACCTTCTGCTAAGCAGACGAATTGATGGACGCCTGCCACCCTCACAAACTCTCTAAGAACTGGATAGAGCTCCTCTGGAAGAGTGGGACGTTACTCAAGCCTCTCATTAGTAACCTCATTGACTCAACGTTGCTGGCCGTCCCGTCCGAGGTAACCATGCCCCTTACTAAAAATGGTTTTCTTTCAAGGAAACACCTTTTTTTATTTGTTTCTCTCATATGCACAAATATGTTTTTTTCCTTTGGAATCCAAATGCTCAATAAAACGCAATTTTTCTGATAAAGAATTTTTATTTTTTATCTCATATAGCCTACTACGTCTGTCAATAATGTATCAATCATTCAAACAATTCTCCGGGTGCAATATTAACCCACAACCTCAATATCCTTTAATTGTTTTGAGCAATGTATTTTCGCTTTATCAAAATAATGAATTATATCTATTTTTATCTAATTTGACTATACAATCAATTTATAAATAGTTAAATAATCAATTGAAGTTCAATAACATTTTTTTAAATATTAATAATAATAACAAACTGCATTTTTAGCACTGAATTTATCAAAATCTATAAGTTAAAACCAATTTTTTCCGCTCACAGAACAACAGTTTTACATAGAGCACAGCACCTTGAATCGTATACCGCAGCTTTAAAGAAGTAGTCTACATCCATTATAAATGATTGTTTTTATTTTGTGGTCAAAGTTAAAAGGATATTCTACAACGTTAGCGTTTTTAACTTGCGGCTTTTTACAAAATCTCCTATTTTCACTTGCGTAAGTTTGATAGTTTTTCTAGGGCGCATAGGAATTTCACCAGAACTGACGCATGCGCATTAGAAGTACGCATGCGCAATTACTTGAAATTTTACGTACCTAATGAAATCTCGCTAAATAACTGATGTTGCTTATACAATGCTCCTTTATCAGCATAAATAAAGACATTCCATAGCCCCACCCCTCCCTAAGTCCTGAGGTAATATTTGAATGGCAATAGTTGCCCAATAAATTTTAAGTCAGACCAAATTGAAATCTTTATGTTATTAACTAGAAAATAATCAAGGAAAAGTTTAAATACTTAACATTTTGATGTACAATTTTTATAAAGCATATTACTCTTTCTTTTTTTATTATTTTGTATTAATGTAGGCCTATCCAAGTAATAAATATTATATTTAGCATTTTAATAATCTATGGTTATGAAATACAGCGTGAAACATCGGTGTCTTTTTCTGCATCAAATATAAAATATTCCAAACAGTATTTCTTTTCAAAGTTGCACTTAGTTTCAATTATTCAGATCTAGCAGAAACAGTTAGTTATGATTCAAATTTCTCTAATTTACACCATCAAGTAGTCTGCACAGGGTTTGCAGTATTGCTTTTCATTAAACTACCGTGAAGTGCTCGCGCTGGTCGTCTGGCTACCTAAGCGGGGATGCCATCCCCTCGGCAGAATATCAAAATTGTGATGACATGTCTTCGGATCATTCTAAAGGATGTTTCCCACACCGTCGTCAACAGCCCATTGTTCAGCTCTAGTGTGACGTAAATGAACTACAACAACATCATTTTAAAAATGTAATTTTACATGACAAACTATAAAATTTGTGAGAAATTATATGGACATTTCCTGAGAACGCGAGTTTTAAAAATGTATTATATTTAATATTTGATCTCTCAGTAACTATTCGACCGATTTCTCTCAAGGATTGCATTTTACCATGTAAAATTACATTCTTCAAATTAAAAAAAATTGTATTCATTAAAATTTTAAAAAAAATGCGACCTTTTTTTATCTAATAAATAAAAAATAATAATAAATAGTAGCTAAAAATTATTATTGTTCGTTTTCCTGACCAAAGTAAAGGACCATACTTTCCCGATTGCGTCTGCCACCTACAAATTGTGGGTTAAACATCCGAATAGGTCAAAATACCGGTATGTTTATTTTTGAGAAAAACAAATTTTGTGTCTGATTTCGTAACATTAAAAATCGTCTGCATTACGTAATTACCATATTTTAAGTCTTCCGCTTTGAGATATTAAGATTGAGTTCTAGAGCGTGAAGATCCGATCTTAAGATCAAAAGTTATTCTGGGTGGTCCTTTAATATTGCCATGGCTTTTTGTAATTTTAAGAAAATAAAACATGAAGTTCAGATTTTCCATGGTTTCACAATACGCTCTGAATACACTGCAGAATTCGTCTTGCCCCACGAAAGTTTTTAATTATTGCCTATGTACTAGAAATTATATACCTCTGTTGAATACAGAAAATTACTCCGAAACTTAAAGACATCTATAAAATTTTCTGTTTGCATTTCTTTTAAAAAAATTTTATATATATATAGTCTGAGAAATAAAATTTAATAATAAAAAAAAACAGTGTAACTCCTCAAAAATTTCTTTCACGCTACGCCTATGCTACACAGTCTTGGCATCACAGGTCATCTTATGGTATCTTGTTGGGAATTAAATATGACCAAGGAACCTAGACTGCTTTGTTCAGATTAGCAAGAGGCCATCTTGAGTGCCTTTCTTTTGAGGGAGGCTTAAAGATCTTCCGTACTTGCAAAAAATACTGTATTCAACCAGCTTCACCAGAATATATTCTGGTTTGCATTGGACATTCTTAAGGTGGATCTTACCTAGGATCCCCTTTTTGTTGCGGATTTTCTTGCCGTCAGCGATCTTTTGGACATATGTCAGATGAAGAGGATAAGCAACAATCAGAAACATACTTTTAATTATAAATAAATACAAATTTGTTAATTTTTATTAATAAAATAATTATGTTTGCGGCACTAGAAAAACATAAAAAGGGAAGAGGGAGTTTTATTTTTTTCGATGTAATTATTTTACTTATATATTTCTTTTCTTCAAGGCACATGAATTTTATTCAAAATTCCAAAATCTTATTTTACTTGAGGATGATATTGTTTAGCGAAATCTGTATCCTACGTCAGCAATTCCGAAATCGTGTTCCGTGCAGCCCTAAGATTCCGTAGAATGGCAACAGGGGTTCCGAGAGTTAGGGGTTTTTATTACCAATTACGATTTTTGAGCCCTGCAATTAAATTTGTATCGAATTAATAATCCACTAAATATTTCTACTAAATAATCCACTAAAAATTCCTTCATTTTTATGAAATTATTTAATTAAGATGCACGGGAAGAAAAAAAATCAAAAACAAGTTGTTTTTTTTTTTCAATAATAAATGAATTATGAAAAGGATATGTATTTATGAACAAATTACATTAGTATACAGCATGGAATAAAAATAACCAAATTCAGCAATGGAGTGCGTTTTTCTTTTGTTAACTTTTCTCTACATTTATTTTAGTTATTTTATTTACGTATTTTTTTTCAACGGAAAATGTAATTTAGCATACTCATTTTCATTATATGTATACACAAAAATCAATTAAAAAAAGACGCTCTCCAGTCCTGGGAATTCAACTGTCTGACAAAACTCAAATTTAAGATTAATGTGTATAAAACGGTGTGATGAAAAAAATCTCATTCTTACTCATTCACAAATTATTTTCGAAATTATTAATACTCTTTCGTTCTCAATCAATTCACACATGGTAATGAAATTTATTCATAAAGACTTAAAAAAGACTTAAGACAAAAAGAGATTTAAGATAATAATATTAAAAAAAAAGATTGATCATTTAAAATTCAACAACCGAAAAAAAATGAGAGCCACTGTCTTACATTTAGCGCAATTCATAAAATACATAGTCTGAAAATTCATTATGTCCCGCAGCGGACTGATCGTAAGGACACGGTTACCAGTAGAAGACCGAAGTCAGGCATCACTGGTTATGGTCAGTAAGCGGGTGGGTGACCACTTTGATCAGTCTGTGTAAGTACCGAGGGGGCACGGTATCGTTCCTAGCTAAGCTGTTCTACAAAATGTGCTCGACTTCGAGCGCAGGTCACCGGGCTACAAAAGCAGAGGAGCCACCCCCTCTGTAGATTATCAAAATTTCGATGGCATGTGTTGTGATCGTCCTCAGGGATGTTTCCCAGACCGTCGCCGATGGTCTATTTTTTAGCTCTAGTGAGACGTAAATAAAGTACCTACCTCAAATTTCATTCAAATGCATAAAGAAGTTATCGGTGTAAATAAATACTATTTTCACAGTATATAATCGTGAAATTACCGATAGTTTTCAAATTGTGTGCAATATTTTAAAATATACTGTAAGAAAAGACATCTTATCACATTTTAAAAGAACTTTTTTTTTGTTGCAAGTTTAAATTTAATCAATGTTTTGCTTCCTTTTATTGTTGATATCAAACTCATTTTTTAAATATAAAGACTGTCTGACGTAAAGATAGAATAAGTTTTACTGATAATTTTTATTTCAACTAGCAAACACATCATCAGAGTTGTCAAAGTTCCCTCAGCCCTACAGTTTCTTTTTTTAATTTGTTCTATTTGTTTCCCATCAATATTTTTAAAATATGGCTTCGAAATCTTCAACAACATCTGCAAACTTTTATGTGAAACGTGGATCACCTAAATGAAAAAATTTTTGGAGAATCGAAAATTTTAACCTAGAACCGTCTAACAATTTTTATATTTTAAGTGAAATACTTCTAAATGAAAGCATGAAATCGCTTTTGCAAGTAGAATTAAACGCGGCAGAAGAAGAGATATATGCCTTCCTATTAAATGGAGAGTTTTTTTTTTTTACAACCACTTCTTATTCACTTCTTATTCAGTTTACCTATTGACGATTTCTGGATGGATTAGCATTTGTTAAAACCTTAGGTTTAAAGATGACGCAGATAATGTAAATAAAATTATAGATTTGAAGAAGCCTAAAGAAGATGAATGGATTTATTTACCAGATGGTTCTCTAACTATAAGTTTTCAGATTTGGAGCTACAAAACAACGGAGAAGAATTTTCAGAAAATTATGGTTTCCAGATTGAGAAATGAAACTGATTTGCGCCATCGACCCCATCAAACGTTTAAAAATTTCAAACCGAATGATTTGTTTTCTTTCCCATTTTTCTTTGAAAGGCACGACAATACAAAGACAAGTTTAAACAGTCAAAACGTTAAAGAAATAAAAACTCAACATACGCTAACTGATACAACCATTAATTTAAAAGATGCGGAAAATTTACGTAGACTGTTTACTGAAAAGGAATTCAGCTTCGTCACTCACCGAACGCCGACCAAGGAGTTTTAAGTTCATTAAGCTGTCGATTTCGCAAAAACTATTCATACGATTTTGACCAAATTATGTATTTTGCTATATAAAATTACATTCTTTAAAATGATGGAAAATATTATATAATCCAATTTGTTTCATTATTAATAAATAAAATAATAAAAAATAATGAGTAGTCTGCAATTATATCAGCCGGAATTATTTTTTCTTAAGGAAGCACATACGAATATATGACTATAAAATAAGAAGGAAGCTTGCAGAATTAAAGAATCTAAAAAATTTTGATATTTAGGAAGAAGTTATTACTGTGAACAATAATATTTCAGTATACTTGGAAAGAATCGGAAATATTATAAGAGGCTGAATCATATGTAGTTTTATCCGAAAAGTAACATGGCGGAGCAGAAAAACAAATATTGAAATCATTTGAAATTAATTTTGACTTAAATACATGTTATACAACTTTTAAAATGTCAGTAAAAGTTATAGTTTAACAGAATTTTTTTTAAAAAATTGTTTGTTTTTTAATATCATAAATTTTTGATATTAGTAATCTTTCAGCGTCTCCCTTCATGATGTCGTTTAGTGTCTCCATCGTAGTTTGGGAGTATTTAATTTTATGCTTATTAGTTTGTTTGACTTTTAAGTTGGAAAGGGGATAAATTTCGATTAATGGTAAAGTTTTCTTGTTTTTAAAAAGTTTTATTCTATATAGTCATCAGGTTCAGAGCTCTAAATAAAATTTCTGCAAACTAACAAAAAGAAGAGAAAAAGGAGAAAGAAAACTAAGATAAACTTCCCTTCTACAATATAACACTAAATTCTGTCAGTTGCAAGTAGCAGAATATTTTAAATTTGAATTGTCATCAGATGCAGAATTCCAGTGAAGATTTGATCTCTCTAGTTGGACGGAATTTTGACTGATGATAAATCAATCCCCCCCCTTGGTGGTACTGAGGTAAAGTCTGCTTTTAGTAATCAAAAAGGAATTTAAATTTGGTTTGTCATTCCAAATACTGCGGTGCAATTGTAAAATTAACGTAAGTGACAAAAGATTCACAATTGAGATTTTTATATATTTTACATCTTTATATGGAAAACTATATAATGCAAACAAAAAAGTAAATAAATAAAATTAAAATAAAAAAATAAATTTCGTTTTACAGTTTTTAGAAATTCTATCTTTAGCTTTAATAGATAGAAGGAGAAAAGTTGTCAAGCCACTTTTCTCGGCATCAATCGTAAAGCACTTACGTTGCTTTTTCAATTTTACGGCAGCATTATTTACGGCAGCACAATTATTTTATAATTCTTTCATTTTTATGAAATTATTTCATTTAAATGCATGGGAAGAAAGAATATCCAATATACTGTTTTTTCCCTAATAATAAATAAACTATGAAAATAATATTTATTTATGAACAAACTGCAATAAAAATAAACAATTTCAACAATGAAGTGGGTTTTTTTTGTTAACTTTTCTCAACGTTTATTTTGGTTCTTTTATTTCTTTTTTCAACGGAAAATATATTTGAACATACTCAGTTTTAGTTTATGGGCACACTAGAATCAATTAAAAGCAAGAGGCCTTTTCAAACCTGGGAATTCAACTGTCTGACATAAAACCCAATTTTGTGATTAATATCGGTAAAACGATGTAATAAAACAATGTCGTTCTTAATTCATTCACAAATTATTTTCGAAAATATTTATAATCTTTCGTTCTCAATCAATACACACTTGATAATGAAATTTTTACATTAAGACTTAAAAAAAGTTTTTAATACAAAAAAAAGTAGGACTAAAAAAGATTGATCAATTAAAATTCAACAACCGAAAAAAAATGAGAGTCGCGGTCGTACATTTAGTACAATTCCAAAAATACGTAAAGATCGTAAAGATACAATTCCTAGTAAAACACCCAAGTCAAGTATCACTGACTGCTATCAGTATGATCAACCTGCGTAAGGACCCAGGGTGCGCGTCATTAGTCCTCGTTAGATTGTTCTACCGTAAAGTGCTCGACTTCGCGCGATTGTCTTCAGACTACCAAAGCAGGGGAGTTCCCCCTCCACAGATGATCGAAATTGCGATGGCATCTCTTCGGATAATCCTCAAGGATGTTTCCCAGTCTGTCGCCGATAGTCCAATATGCAGTTCTAGTGTGACGTAAACAAAGTACCTACCTTCCTCAAAATTCATTAAAATGCAAAGTGAAGCTGCCGCTGTAAATTTGTACTAATAGCACAGAATCAAAACATGGAATTCTAACTCTCAACAATTTTTAAAAATCTGATTACTGTATAATCACAGTGTTTTTTAATAAAATTGACAGTACTTGAATTATGTTTCACAAATACTTTTTAATTTTTTCTATGTATAGTGGTAGTCAAAAGCGTTGCAAATCTTTAATCAAAAGCTATTATTGATGCTTATGATCTATTGTCACTCCAAATCTTAAGAAAAATAATAATAAGTGGGCATATACGTGTTTCAAGCGTAATATAATCACACAATGACTTATAGTTTTCGGTTGTGTGCAATATTTTAAAATAAACAGTACGAAGAAACTTCTTATCACAGTTTAAAACATCTTTTTTTTGTTGTTGTGATGATTTTATCCAAGTTATTTAAATGGTTCATTCTTCTGACCTTTCTATCATTTTAAGTTAAAACCAATTTTACTAGTTTGAATTTAATCAATGTTTTGTTTCCTTTTATTGGTGATATTAAACTCATTGTTTAAATGCAGAGACTGTCTGATATAAAGATAGTTTTACTGACAATTTTTATCTCAACTTGCGAAACAATAACAGAAGCTCATAACTGAGTAGACAAAGTTCCCTTAATCCTACAGTTTCCTTTTAATCTATTTTTTTTCCATCAATGTTTTAAAAGTATGACTTCAGACTCTTCAATTTTCAAAGCTTTTCCTACTTTGGAAAACTTTTATGTGGCACGTGGATCACCGAAATTCACAATTTATTGGAGAATCGAAAATTTTAACCAAGAACCGTCTAACAATTTTCATATTTTAAGTGAAATATTTCTAAATGAAAGCCTTAAATCACATTGGCAAATAAAATTAGATGTTACTGGAGAAGAGCTATATGCCCACCTATTCGAAAAAGGAAATAGTTATAAACGAATCAGTAGTATTTTGTATTCAATTTCTTTATTGACGAGTTCTGGATAGATTAGTATTTGTAAAAACCTTATTTTTAAAGTTTTCGGAGATGATACGAGTAATAAAATTATTGATTTGAAAAATCTTAAAGAAGATGAATGGATTTATATACCAGATGGCTTTCTTACTATAAGTTTTCAGATCTGGAACTACCACAGAACGGAGAAGAATTTTCAGAAAATTATGGTTTCCCGATTGAGAAATGAAACCGATTTGTGCCATCGACCCCATAAAAGGTTTTCAACCCTAAAACCGGATGATTTGTTTCCTTTCCTATTTTGCTTTGAAAGGTACGACAATGCAAATACTAGTTTAAACAATCAAAACAAAAAAGAAATAAAAACTCAACATACGCAAACTGATACAACCATTGATTTAAAAGATGCGGAAGATTTACGCAGACTGTTTACAGAAAAGGAATTCAGCTTCGTCACTCTCCGAACGCCAACCAAGGAGTTTTTTGTGCACAAAGCTGTCTTGTGTGCAAAGTCACCCGTGTTTAATGCAATGTTCGAAAGAAATATGAAAGAAACTAACTCGAACGTAGTGGATATTGACGATATCGACAGCCAAGCCATGTCCTTGTTTATTAAATATTTGCATTATGAACCCTTGGGAGATTTTAAATGGAAGGATGCTGTTTCTTTATACAGTGTCGCTGATAAGTATCAGATAGATTCATTAAAAAAGGAATGTGCTTCACTGATGAGCAGAGAATTGTCTGACGAAAACGTCTGCGATGCTCTAATTCTGGCTGATCTGCATCAAGATGACTATCTTATGAATTACGCTCAAGAGTATTTCTGCATGCATTCCAAAACCATTCTGACTTCAACACAATGGAAGGTTATTCTTTGTCATACTGAGCTGGTTGCTAAAGTTTTGTGCAAATTGGCTGAAACTAGGCTCTAAAATCTCTCACGTATAACTGGGTAAGTTTCGATTTTTTTGCTTTATCAATCACGTTTTTAAAAAATAAAAGCATATTCTTTTACGGTGAACATTAGTGTTAGTTCAAAGTTAGTATCGTCAATTTTGCTATGTACAGTCAGGGCCCTGATGTACAGTGCGCAAAAAAACAGTATATAAATTTGGATAGTTAAAAACGTCGTATATTTAAAATTCGATACCTCAAAAACTATTCAACCGATTTCGCTCAAATTTAGCATTTTGATATATAAAATTACATTCTTTAAAATGATTGAAAAATTGAATGAAATAATAAAAGATAATGAACAGTTAAAATTACTTATTGTATAGAATTAACATAAAATAAACGAATCTTGAATTTGTGTTTTCAATTTACTTAAAAAGTTCTCGAGATATGATGAAATATTTTGAATTATTGAAATATTTTATTTGAATATTGAATATTATATTTTGAAATATTGCCGAATCTTCGGACCAAACTATTGTCAGCATATTTCCCGGATTCAGGCTACCTCCTATATTTTTATCGTCAGAAATCTGACTCCGTCCAAAAATGGTGTATTTGTTCAGAGAAAGAATTTTCTGTGTCTGAGTTCGTAACGTAAAATATCGCCTACACTAATTAATTAGCATATTTTAAGTCACCCTCTTCAATCATTAAGATTGAGCTCTAAAACGTGAAGACCGGATCATTAGATCAAAAGTTATTCAGGTAGTCCGTTTATTTTTATGCGCACTGTACAATGCGAGTGGATATCACCCTGAAAAACTTATCCTAATAAATGGAGTGCTAAAAGTGAATCTTGATGTTTCAAAGGATTTATTTTAGAAATCATAGTAATTAAGAGTATTCATTTGCAGTTATTCATAGTTAGAAGTAATGAATACTCTTAAGTGTAACAAATATGCTTATTTAGTAGTTCTAACAATAGATTAAGTTATGAAAAAAGAAAAAAAAAACCTATTTTTTATGAATAAAATTTTTTTATACCAAAACGCTGACAAAAATTATCGCCTGTAATAGTCAAAGACATTTGAAAATTGCATTAAACTTGGCTTACTAATCAATCATCAATTTACAGAATGTGCTTATTTTGTAAATTATAGTTGTTCTCTGACTAACAATTTTGTGTTGAAAGGTAAGTAAGTATATAGATTTTTAAACATTTAGTTAAGTTTAGTTTAGGAGATAATAGAGATAGTTTAGAATTTCCTTGGAAGGGCAGAGAAAATGTTGCTATATTTTTTTAAAACCTAATTTTGAAACCTTTTCACTACAATTATCCACACAAAACTGTTTAGTGGTTTCGTTGTGACAGAGCATTAAAGAAGCAATTAATATGTTTCTTACTAAAGCCTAATTTTGTAATGTTTTTACTAGAATTTTCCACACAAAACTGTTTAGTGTTTTCTCTGTGATGGGGCATTAAAGGAGCATTTAAGAATATATTTCTAACAGTAGCAAAATTTTGTAACGTTTTCATAACGTTTTTCCACACAAAATTGTTTCGTGCTTCCTCTGTGATACGTAACACTGGGCACTTACTCATTGTGGTATTCTATACCATAAAAACAAATGTAACATACTCACACTTAACACAGCATAAAACGTGCTGAGATCGGACGCATAAGAAGGAAAATGACTGTCAGTAGGTGCTTCACCTATGAACCGGTTGTTGGACAACTCTAAATTCAAGATTAAGTGTAGTTTGTCAAAAGTAAGAACTCCCCTAGCCATTCATGTGGACCCGTGGCGGTTACTATGGAAAGGAGGTATAACTATTTCGAATAGGGGTGTGGGGTGATTGTTTAGGACAGGTTTTGTCTCGGATCGCCGAGAGTAAGAGAATATTTTTCTTCGATCTAGTGTTAGCCCTAGAGAGAAGAGAAGATTTTTAAGTAAGTATATAGATTTTTAAACATTTAGTTAAGTTTAGTTTAGGAGATAATAGAGATAGTTTAGAATTTCCTTGGAAGGGCAGAGAAAATGTTGCTATATTTTTTTAAAACCTAATTTTGAAACCTTTTCACTACAATTATCCACACAAAACTGTTTAGTGGTTTCGTTGTGACAGAGCATTAAAGAAGCAATTAATATGTTTCTTACTAAAGCCTAATTTTGTAATGTTTTTACTAGAATTTTCCACACAAAACTGTTTAGTGTTTTCTCTGTGATGGGGCATTAAAGGAGCATTTAAGAATATATTTCTAACAGTAGCAAAATTTTGTAACGTTTTCATAACGTTTTTCCACACAAAATTGTTTCGTGCTTCCTCTGTGATACGTAACACTGGGCACTTACTCATTGTGGTATTCTATACCTCAAAAACAAATGTAACATACTCACACTTAACACAGCATGAAACGTGCTGAGATCGGACGCATAAGAAGGAAAATGACTGTCAGTAGGTGCTTCACCTATGAACCGGTTGTTGGACAACTCTAAATTCAAGATTAAGTGTAGTTTGTCAAAAGTAAGAACTCCCCTAGCCATTCATGTGGACCCGTGGCGGTTACTATGGAAAGGAGGTATAACTATTTCGAATAGGGGTGTGGGGTGATTGTTTAGGACAGGTTTTGTCTCGGATCGCCGAGAGTAAGAGAATATTTTTCTTCGATCTAGTGTTAGCCCTAGAGAGAAGAGAAGATTTTTAAGTAAGTATATAGATTTTTAAACATTTAGTTAAGTTTAGTTTAGGAGATAATAGAGATAGTTTAGAATTTCCTTGGAAGGGCAGAGAAAATGTTGCTATATTTTTTTAAAACCTAATTTTGAAACCTTTTCACTACAATTATCCACACAAAACTGTTTAGTGGTTTCGTTGTGACAGAGCATTAAAGAAGCAATTAATATGTTTCTTACTAAAGCCTAATTTTGTAATGTTTTTACTAGAATTTTCCACACAAAACTGTTTAGTGTTTTCTCTGTGATGGGGCATTAAAGGAGCATTTAAGAATATATTTCTAACAGTAGCAAAATTTTGTAACGTTTTCATAACGTTTTTCCACACAAAATTGTTTCGTGCTTCCTCTGTGATACGTAACACTGGGCACTTACTCATTGTGGTATTCTATACCATAAAAACAAATGTAACATACTCACACTTAACACAGCATGAAACGTGCTGAGATCGGACGCATAAGAAGGAAAATGACTGTCAGTAGGTGCTTCACCTATGAACCGGTTGTTGGACAACTCTAAATTCAAGATTAAGTGTAGTTTGTCAAAAGTAAGAACTCCCCTAGCCATTCATGTGGACCCGTGGCGGTTACTATGGAAAGGAGGTATAACTATTTCGAATAGGGGTGTGGGGTGATTGTTTAGGACAGGTTTTGTCTCGGATCGCCGAGAGTAAGAGAATATTTTTCTTCGATCTAGTGTTAGCCCTAGAGAGAAGAGAAGCTACTGTTTGTCTAAGATAGGTACTCTGACCGCCACTAAGTCTGCGGCAGTCTGGTGCTATGGAAACAAGAAGAGGACATTTTAGGGAGGGTAGCTTCGATGAAGAGGTCTCCTTTTCTCTCGCCGAAACCAGTCCTAAAGAGGGACCCCGCACCCCTACTTGAAATAATCATACCTTGTTACCATAGTCACCGCCTCAGCTCCAGACGAATGTCTGGCAGAGTACCTATCTTAGACAAACAGTACCCTCCCTGAAATACGCTATTCTTGTTTCCATACCAGCAAACGTCCTCAGACTTTGTGGCTAGGGGAAGTTCTTACCATAGACAAATTATACACTGCCTTCCACAAACCCCCATTTTATTTCCTATTTCTATGCTAAAATATGTTAGCAGATTTCATTACCTAAGATAGTATAAATGTATTCTCAAATAAAAACTTTAATTGTACATAACGGTTCATAAATAGTGTAAAAAATACAGTACAAACAATCGATAAATAAAAAGACAAAACTCTTCTTATCCTCCCCAACCCCAGTAGTGGTTGTAGCCCTAAATGTAGTTTTTACCTTTATACACAGACATCGCACTAAACATTGGTGAACTAGTTTGCATAGTGTCTAGGGAAACTACGTCTATGATGCATTTTTTGTATTATTTTAAACATTGTTTATTTTTGAATTCTGGTAATATCATTGTTTATTCTGATAATATCTTAATATCTGGAAGGACGTTCTATTTTAATCTCCTAAAAGAAACAAACAATTTTCTCACATAAAACCCAATAAGCTGTTAATAAGTATGAAGTTTCTTTTGTATGAAGTTGATATGGGACTCATTTTATGTACGTAAATCACTTATGCTGTGGTAAAGTTGGCACAACATTTCTTGATGATAAGATCATTTTATCATAACAACGAAAGCAAGATGAACAGTCAACCACATATCAAGTATTAAAGTAGGAAAAGAACGTGTAATCTACGATAGTGTCATTTTCTTTTGATTTGTTTGATATTTTATATCCACTTTTTTTTTAACTATGGATGATGAAATATTCGGATTCACAATTTATTGGAGAATTGAAAATTTTATTTGTGAACCATCAAATAGATTTCACATAAATAGTGAAATATTTCGGATCGAAAGCATGCCATCAATCTGGCAAATACTTATAAAGATGAACGGGGGTTACCTGTTTGCTTACCTCACTCTATCTAATCCCGAGTTACTTATTGCTCACTATTCCTTGTCCTTCCTAACGAGCTCAGGATGGATTACACATTTTCGAAAACGTTAAAAGAAGGTTTAAAGATTCAAATATGGAAAGGATAGTCATGATAAGGTTTTAGTAGATTTTAAAAAGCTCACAGAGGAAAAATGGATTTATTTACCTGATGGATCCCTCACAATAAGTTTTCGACTCTGCAAGGAATATATAACAGAGTCTTCTCAGTCTGTTATGGTGTCCAGATTAGGAAAAGAATGCAGCTTGTATCATCGACCTATTCTAACTTTTACAACTTTAAAACCGATTGATTTGTTTCCATTTCCATTTTCCTTCCTTGCTCATTTTAAAAATCAGAATAAAAAATATGTAAAAATACAACAAACTCAGACTGATGATACTTTTGAAGATCTGGATGAGTTACGTAGACTGTTTAAGGAGAGAGATTTCAGCTTAGTAGCTCTCAGAACACCAACCCATGAGTTTTCTGCGCTCAAAGCTGTCTTGTGCGCAAAGTCACCAGTGTTTAAAGCAATGTTTGAACAAAAAATGAAGGAAAACGAGAGTTACGTCGTGGAGATTGATGATATCGACAACCAGACCATGTCATTGTTTGTTAAATTTTTGCACTTTGAACCTTTACATGATCACAGTTGGTCCACTGCTCTTTCTCTATACTTCGGATAAATATCGAATGGGCATACTTAAAGAACGATGTGTTACTGTTTTGAAAAGAAACGTATCCACTGAAAATATATGCGATCTTCTTGTGTTAGCTGATTTACACCAAGACGATCCTATGAAGTACGCTCAAGAATATTTCTGCCAACATTCCAAAGTCATTTTGAATTCAACACAATGGAAAGACATTTTGGGTCATACAGAACTCGTTGCAAACGTTTTACGTACATTGGCTGAAGCTATGCATTAAAATTACTTAAATTATGGGTAAGTTTAGAACATGCATCCTCCTCCTTAAGTCTTTTATTTTTCTTCTTTTGGTAATGAATAAACTTTTACTGCCCTTACTTAGGAAATCGAAATAGTCTATAGCTGTTTTTTAGGTAGAAATGTGTTCGTATGATCTTGCAGAATAACTTATATTCGGCTTGGTGAGTAATTGTTTTCATGTCAAAATTTAGCATTCATTTCCGATTAGTAATACAAATTTAAACACGTCATTAGGAATATAAGGTGAAAATTTGTCGGAATGTAAAGTGAAGCACTTACGTTGCTTTTTCAATGTGTGTGCAAAGCAGTATACAACTTGAATTGAAATTTAAGCCCTGAAATTAAGTAAGCAGTCGGAATTCCGATTGTGGATGAATTCCAAAAATGGCAATAAACATTAGCTCATAGAAGCTCAAGCGAAAGAAAATTTCTTTTCCTAGGTGACTATTTCAGTGATCTAGCTTTTTGAAAAATGGTTTAGAATTCATTTACAAGATTCTACTCTTACAAATACAAAAGTAGACTAATAAAACGCTGTAAAAATATACTTTATGAATCACATCAATAATGCATTTATTCAAACAAAAATTGTTTTTCTAATAATCATTTATCTTTTTTCAAAAAAGAAAGTATCATTTAAAATAAAGGTATATTGTTATAAAAAATTTCGTGAGTTCTTCACATCTTCATTTTAATATTTTCTATTACAAAACTGATATATTAAATGCAGTTTTTGCATTTATTGCCTCGTGCATGAAGCTGATCTTTAAGCTTTAAATCATTCAACTAATCTCTTTAACTGTAATTTATAATATTGTTACGAATTTGTATATATGTGTGCTTAATTTTGTGTATATTCTTTTGTTCTCAGACTGTTTTGTTCTAAATAAATAATTCAATTAAAAAATTTGGAGTCAAAATGATAGTTCTGGGAAATTGGGAGATTCGAAGCGATAGGACCAATATTTACGGAGTTATACTGGAAATGTCCAGAAACATGTCGAAAGTTCCGGGGTCTCGCCGTTTAACTATTATTCGCACCTTCTTTCCCACCCTTAATTCGATTATTTGAGATGAAGGAGAAAATATCTCCAAGGAATTCTGTTTTAACTGTATCAGTCAGTCAGAGCTGAGTAGAGAGATTATTAGTCTGTGAGGAGCTGCAAAAATTTTTTATTCTTTCATTTTTACCCATCTGAGGTTTCAAAACATGTGATTTGTTGTATACTAGCCGGTTATCCGTTAGTGCTAAACACTGCTGTTTTCTGGTATATTCTACTAATAGATTTTCGGAATCTTAAGTACTGTTTCATTCGTCTCCAATCGAGACGAACCCCGGTGATCGGTAGGATATCATATTGATGTATTTTACGAAAAAAGAAAAATGATTGTAAAACGGTTAGTTAATTTAAGACACGGATTCATATAAGTTCATCTTAAAATGTAGCCTAATAAGCTTATGTCATAGAATTACTGTTGAATAAAAATACAGCTCCTTTAGTTTTAAACTATATTTAGAAAACAATCAAAATCAAAAACGTAATAATATTAGAGTAAACTAATAAAATAAATATTACCTTTATAATTAGGATAAAAAATATATTAATAGACACCAATTATGACTTTTATTAATTTTATACTTAGGATATGAATATTAATGAGGGAAAATAGGATTCTAACATATGATTTTCCGGACAGTAAAAATGTACGGACAACAATTTAAAACTGCGATGTTTTCATTAGATTTCTTATGTGTAGTTAGAAAACATGTATTTCAGTAATAAAAGTAATTTAATTTCTTTTGATTTATTAAAAATTTTTTTGTATAATTTAAATAAATATTTAAAAATAATCTATGAAAGAAATTTTTGCAATACCTGTCTTTTTAAGGAAATAAAGTAAACAATCAATCGCTTTAATGAAATATATTCCGTACATTCTGGTGTTAATCATTGAAGTAATATGCCATAATGATATTGTCTTGGAATTCACATAATTATAAATTACTTTTTAAGAAAAATTAATTCGTAAGTCCCAACTTGATTAATATTAGGAAATTTGACGTAGCTAAAAAGATTAGGGGTGACGAGTTTTCGCTGACACTCAATAAATTTTAGATATGAATATTTATCTTTCATTTACAGATAACATATAATGTCCTTTTTAACACCTGGGAAAAGTCATATAAAGAAACTAGTTTAGGAATGTAAGTTAAAAAGTATCTGGTTGTGACTCCCTTAATAAAATTATTTAGTTTTTGTAATTACAATCCACGCAAATATGGCAATCTCTGGAAAAAATATGGATCCACGTGGTTTCACATGCTTTTGGAGGATTGAAAATTTTAATATTATACCAGGCGTTAATTTCACAATATTGTCTCCTACATTTCAAACTAAAAAATGTAAATCAGAATGGCGCATGGAAATTGAAGAGGAAGGAGAATATTTGATCTCATATCTCTATATATTAAATAATCCGAAGCTCTGGGCCGTTCATTTTTCATTGTCAATATTAAAAGGCTCGGATTGGGATCCTATTGTGACAAATGCAACACATACATTTAAAAAGGGTGGTGATTGTCGTGAAATATCTAAGATGGTAAGTTTGAAAATCCTGAAAGAAGACAAATGGATATATTTGCCCAATGGATCGCTGACAATTGGTTTGCGCATATGGATCAACAAACTAGACTATGAGGATAATCAGTGCCTGATGATATCGAGATTGGAAAATGGAACAGATTTGTGTCACAGACCAATAGAATATTTTTCAAATTTGAAGCCAAGTCATTTTGCATATTTTCCTCCTTCTTACGAGTTTCAGTCCAACAAGCAGTTACTCGGCGATGAATATCACATAACAAAAGAAGTAAAAACTCAAGTCACTCAAACCGATTCAAATCTTGATTTTAAAGATACGGATGAGTTACTCAGGTTCTTTAAAGAGAAAGATTTCAGTTTTGTTACCCTCAGAACATCGAACAGAAATTTTTCGGTGCATAAAGCTGTTCTGTGCGCTAAGTCTCCAGTCTTCAACGCCATGTTTGAGAGAAAAATGAGGGAGGGGGAATGTAACTTGGTAGACATAGACGATATTGATAGTCAGACAATGTCAACACTCGTTCAGTTTCTTCATTTTCAGCCATTGGGGAATTTAAAGTGGGAATCAGCTGTTACTTTGTACTATGCTGCCGATAAGTATCAGATAGATGTACTGAAGAAAGAGTGTGTCATGCTGTTGAAAAAAGAATTATCTATCGAAAATATCTGCGACGCTTTACTTCTTGCTGATTTACATCAAGACAAGAATCTTATGCAATGCGCGCAAGAATATTTTTGCAGAAACTCCAAATTGATTTTTATCTCAAAAAAGTGGAAGGACTTTTTGTGTCACACTGAATTAGTTGCAGAAGTTTTGCACAAGTTATCTGGATACATGTAATGTCATAGCGCATAATATGAAATCTGTTTGGTAAGTTTGAACTTCATTCTATTGTGGTTCTATACTTATTCTATAGGTTTTATTTTCTGAGTGAAATGTATGTCTTTTTGAAATGTACTCTGAGTTCGTTATTATTTGCGCACATTCCCACTAACCAAAAACAAGCAATGACGCATAAAACACGATTTTTCGCCTACCAATAATGGAAACCGATACAGGCGATAAAGTCGCCAATACAAACTTACTAAGAGCAAGTAAATTCAACTGCTGTGTTTTTAAGTGACATTTTTTAATGTAAATAAATAGATAAAATAGAAGTGAAATTACTTGCGCTGGAGATATAGTACTTAGAAAACTATCTGCCAATACATTATTCTTTTAAGACTCCTTATTAAAATAGTTAATATTTTGTAAGTTGTTAAAATATAATGATTTTGAAGTACTTTTATGTTTAGTTATATTTGCATATAAACTGTGCTATAAGTTTTTTAATCGTTTGTTCTAAAACATTAATTTTAATTTATATTTTTTTTAAAATAAGGTTAAAGTTAAGAATCAGAGGTCCCTCTGATATTTGGTTATTTGAAAACATGCCTATGTATATACATATGGATAAGGCTCCTATACTATCAGAGCTGATCTATCAACTATATTGGAGCAAACAAGTTCGCAAGTTAACGTTATGTTAGTATTAGCGAGAGAGTTTGAAGACTATTTGGATACATATAATTATTGATATGGGTAGTTGCGCTGCAGTAAATTGCACAAACAGTTCAAAAAAAGGCTTTCGTATGTTCAGATTTCCTTCGAATGTGAAAAGAAAGAAGAAATGGATAATAAATTGCAGAAGATACAATTGGGAGCCTGGAACTGGAGCTCTCTTATGTGAGGTAAATACTCATTTATTTATAATTTATTAGATTTATATACTTATATATGTAGTATATAAACGATATGAAAATGCTAGAATTTGTTTTTAAATGTTTGTTTTCGTCTATTTTTTAAAAAAACAACTAAGCGAATAACTTGCAGGATTACTTGAATTGTACAGTTTTAACTATGTACCAAATATAGGAATATTCATCGAAAATTGCATTTTTTAAGTATATATTCATTTAAAATATGACTTTTAAGCAATATTTATTGATTTATTTAACAATTTTAATTGCTTATGTGCAATAAAACTAATAAATAAAGGCAAGAGATTGTCTGAATAAGTATTCGCCAAACTTATTTCAGAATCGCCAAGTTTTGCATTCACTTTTAAGTATTTCTTTTCGTTAAAAACAAATATTTACCTGTTTTTTATTGCATTATTTTTTATTTCACTAAGATCAAATAGTTGCTTTCTAAATCTTGGCTAATTTAAGTTTGCTTTTTAGTTATTTATGGAAATATATCTCCTAAAGTTCAAACGATTTGTTTACATTTATCATAAGAAATTAATTTAATATGCTATCTTTTACTATTTTTGGATCTACCAATATTTTTTTCCCTTGAAATTCTTGTGCTAAATTGCTGAAATAATTAGTTTTTCTGTTAGAAAATTTCATTGCAGTATGTTTAAAAATTGTAAACTCTAATTTTTTTTTATTGTGATTTAATTTAATTATGAAAAAAAACGTATTCTATTTTTGCAGGTTCATTTTGAAGAATTTCAACTAGAAATAAATAGAAAAGATGGTCACAATAAGTTAAGACCTGATGCTATTCTTACAAGTTTCAATGTTCAAAATTCCGAAAAAATTCCTCAAAAAAGATTGAAAGAAATAGGCTGTCCAAAACCTAGATCAGGTTTAGATAAGCTTCAATCTAGTATACGTCTAGTATAGTCTAGTTCTTCTCCATTTGCTTAGTTTTTATTAATAAAGAACCAAAAATGTGTAAAAACTATTTCTATATTCTCAATGAATATAGATATTCACATATAGATATATATTTTTTAAAATTATATTCCTTATTTATGTATTACTTACTTAAATAAATGTTATGAAAATGTAATTTGAAAGAAGAAGTTTATTTGAATAAATTATTTAAAAATCTATCATGCGTCGTTTCTTACCCTCCTCATAAAACTCTAGTTTATATTTATTCTATTAATTCTATTTATATAATAATAATGGCTAAAAATCTTAATTGATCTTTTCCTTTTATGTTTTAATTAATTAATTTAATATGTAGATAGCATTTTTTATCTTATACCTATAGATTAGATTACATGTATCATCATTCAGATACTATAACTAAACTCGATGCTATTTTACGATCTGCAGCGGAAAAAGGTTATGTTATTGTTCTAGTCTCGCTTAAATTTGAGTATTTATATTTCATATAATAATGGCATTATCTGTAGAAAATTACGCTGATCCATATGGCTTTACTTGCTATTGGAGAGTTGAAAACTTTAAAGCAAGTCCAAATTTATCTATTGAAAGTTCATCCTTTGAAGTCAAAGAGCTTAAATCAAAATGTCAAAATCGCAGAGGAAGATGGATTCTTGGGAGTTTTTCTTTTCAAAGCAACTCGCCCAAAGAACTGTCTCACTATATTTAGCATGTCTGTATTGACGAGCACAGAATGGGTTCCTATTTAAGAAATACCGAATTATAGATATAAAGGTGATGGCTGTGGATATGGAATTCCCAAGGTAACGAGTTTGGAAAAACTGAAAGAAAAACCATGGGTTCATTAACCCAACGGGTCATTAACAATAAATTTTAGTGTCAGACAAAACAAGTTAAAATCCGAAAGATGTCAGTGTATAATAATATCTAGAATGTAGAAGACAACGAATTGTGACACAGACCCATCGAATACTATTCTAATTTGAAACCAACATTTGTCCTCAACATTTAATTCCAGAAGGTGGCAACAATAATTTATCATAATTCTATGTGTTTGACATCTTCTCGAATATGGATGATTGATCGGGAAAACTAAGCAAAGATGGCATTAAGGGTTGAAATTTGTTGTACTACTTCCGAATGATTACTACTTCCGAATGATTTTCACGCCAAAGCTTAAAATAGGGTGCCATCAAATTGTATTGTACTTATAGTGTTTATAATATAACGCGTTCATTATAATATAACATTTAAATTTAAACGAAACAAATATTATAGGAGTTTGAACGACTCCGCAAGCATGCTATGCCCTGCAAGATGTACCCCAAAAAATAGCTAGTGGTGATATTTTACACCAGTGTAGCCAAATAAGGGATAACACTCAAAACATAGCAAACGTTACACTTTATTTATGTTGTGATATTAATTTTCTGAAATTTGTTTTAGGCTCACAACTAAATAGAATTTTTGAATTACAGGAATTTCTTATGAATTACAGGAAACTTTAAACGGTTAAAAAGACAGTGTTTTATTGTGACCAATATAGGTGGAATTAGGTCACTAAATGGGACACTAAATGCACTTTCTCTGTCTTAATCTAATTTTTCTTCGGCATTTTATAGTTTTTGCTTTTATAATAAGAAGGTAACCGCAATTTTGAAATTGTAGCCAGAATATTTAAAAGAAATCAGCTAAAATGTATATAAAGTAGATTGAATAGTTGCTAAGAAGAAAAAAAATTTAAAAAATTTCCTGTTATTTAAATGGAATTATAATAATTTTTTTAAAAAAAAGTTTTGAAAGTACGTTATTTAAAATGATGTAAAACTTTGTAAACCTTAAATTTCGATAAATGTTTAATCTTTACTAAATCAAATAATGGAAAATGTAAATTTATTTTATAAAATAAGGAAAGTCCCTTTAATCGATTCCAAACGGAAGGGGGATGCCACGTTGTCATGCGATGGCAGCCCCTCACCCTCCTTCCTATACCTTTGTTTGAATAAAATATTGATAACATCATTTGTAAAAAAAAAGTTTGTGAATAGAAATTTTCTTTTTATTAATAATAAGCTTTATTTTTATTAATAATAAGCTTTATTATCGTAATATCTTATTGATATCGTTATAGGAATCAAATAAAGAAACATTCCTTCTAAAACTTTCTTGTTTTCGTTTAGAATAAAGGAAAGCAAATAATTGGTCGAAAAATTAGAACGCCGCCCTCATTCTGCAGCATTTCTAACTGTTTTTCATTGGAATTGTTCTTCGGGAGTTTCATTAGATCGGTTCTCTCTCCTCCGTAGATCATTAGACATCGTCCGTAGATTATTAAGCATAATTTAAACTCCAACAAATATTTAAATTTAAGAAAACAAAAAATTTAACTTTTAACAAAACATAATTTAACTTTAAAAAAATTTAACTTCAAAATAAAACAGAATTAAACTTAAAATATGGAATTATGAAGCTGCGTATTATGGTCTTTTTATGTATGGACAGGTTACTAAAAATGAAGATTTTATCTTTTTAATAATAATAAGCTTTATTATCATTAGTAAGATAAGAAAAATTGGTATCATTTCAGGAATCAAATAGAAAAATATTCCTTTTAAAACTTTCTTCATTTCGTTTTGAATAAACGAAAGCAAGTAATTGTTTGAAAAATTAAAACACCACTGCGCTATATCTGGTTGTTCTTCGTTGGCATTGTTCTTTTGGAGTTTCATTAGAGCGGTTCTATCTTCTCTGTAAATAATTATAGGAGGTAGATAATTACAAGGAGTCTAATAGATAAATATTCCTTCTCAAACTTTTGTTTTCGTTTAGGTAAACCGGAAAGAAATAAGTGATTGCAAAATTAGAACGCTGCTTTCTTTCGGAAGCATTTCTGAATTTTCTTTTTAAGTATTGTTCTTTTGGAGTTTCATTAGAGCGGTTCTATCTTCTCTGTAAATAATTATAGGAGGTAGATAACTACAAAGAGTCTAATTGAGAAATATTCCTTTTGAAACTTTTGTTTTCCTTTTAGGATAACCGAAAAGAAATAAGTGATTGCAGAATTAGAACGCTGCTTTCTTTCGGCAGCATTTCTGACTTTTCTTTTTAAGTATTGTTCTTTTGGAGTTTCATTAGAGCGGTTCTATCTTCTCTGTAAATAATTATAGGAGGTAGATAACTACAAGGAGTCTAATTGAGAAATATTCCTTTTGAAACTTTTGTTTTCCTTTTAGGATAACCGGAAAGAAATAAGTGATTGCAGAATTAGAACGCTGCTTTCTTTCGGCAGCATTTCTGACTTTTCTTTTTAAGTATTGTTCTTTTGGAGTTTCATTAGAGCGGTTCTATCTTCTCTGTAAATAATTATAGAAGGTAGATAATTACAAGGAGTCTAATAGATAAATATTCCTTCCCAAACTTTTGTTTTCGTTTTAGGATAACCGGAAAGAAATAAGTGATTGCAGAATTAGAACGCTGCTTTCTTTCGGAAGCATTTCTGAATTTTCTTTTTAAGTATTGTTCTTTTGGAGTTTCATTAGAGCGGTTCTATCTTCTCTGTAAATAATTATAGGAGGTAGATAACTACAAGGAGTCTAATTGAGAAATATTCCTTTTGAAACTTTTGTTTTCCTTTTAGGATAACCGGAAAGAAATAAGTGATTGCAGAATTAGAACGCTGCTTTCTTTCGGCAGCATTTCTGACTTTTCTTTTTAAGTATTGTTCTTTTGGAGTTTCATTAGAGCGGTTTTATCTTCTCTGTAAATAATTATTGAAGGTAGATAATTACAAGGAGTCTAATAGATAAATATTCCTTCCCAAACTTTTGTTTTCGTTTTAGGATAACCGGAAAGAAATAAGTGATTGCAGAATTAGAACGCTGCTTTCTTTCGGCAGCATTTCTGACTTTTCTTTTTAAGTATTGTTCTTTTGGAGTTTCATTAGAGCGGTTCTATCTTCTCTGTAAATAATTATAGAAGGTAGATAATTACAAGGAGTCTAATAGATAAATATTCCTTTTGAACCTTTTGTTTTCGTTTTAAGATAACCGGAGAGAAATTAGGGATTGCAGAATTTGAACGCTGCTTTCTTTCGGCAGCATTTCTGACTTTTCTTTTTAAGTATTGTTCTTCTGAAGTTTCATTAGAGGGGTTCTATCTTCTCTGTAAATAATTATAGGAGGTAGATAATTACAAGGAGTCTAATAGAGAAATATTCCTTCTCAAACTTTTGTTTTCGTTTTAGGATAACCGGAAAGAAATAAGTGATTTCAGAATTAGAACGCTGCTCTCTTTCGGCAGGATTTCTGACTTTTCTTTTTTTAAGTATTGTTTTTTTGGAGTTTCATTTGACCGGTTCTATCTTCTTTGTAAATAATTATAGGAGGTAGATAATTACAAGGAGTCTAATAGAGAAATATTCCTTCAAAAACTTTGGTTTTCGTTTAGGATGAATGGAAAGAAATAAATGATTGCAAAATTAGAACGCTGCTCTCCTTTTGCAGTATTTCTGACTCTTCTATGATTAAAATTAAAACAAAATTTATCTTAAAATACGGAATAATGAAACAGCGTTTAATTGATTTTGTTTATACTTATGTCAAAACATGAAAAGAATTGAAATTTATTTTATAACCATGTACGTATAAGCGTTTTATATAATGTAGATTATTTAGTATTTTTCATAACATGATTTTGTATTATTTTATTATATAAATGTTTTGGTATTATTGCATTGCAGTGCACTTAAATTGAGAATTTTCAAACATTGTTTTCTGGTTTCATATATTTTTTTTAAAAAAATTCTAGAATGGCTTTGGTAAAAATTGCGAGCATATCTGTATGATTTTTATATGGTACAAGTTAATAAAAATTTAAGATAATAGTATTTTAAAAATATTCAAAAATGTATTGGGGATCTATTTGTCTTCCTTCAATATTTAATAAAGGTTTGAATGAAAAAAATTATTTTACATACTCGTATTATCTGTTTTTGTTTCAATATTTAATTGATATGATAAGGTAATCATTAATGTGCAATCCAATTCAATGTTATTTCATAATAGCACGTCTTCTTTATCAACAGAAAGATAAGCAATAGCGAAATCGATACCAAAAGAATAAGTTAAAAACTTATGTCTATAACAATCATTTATTTATTTTTCGTATTGAAATAATTTTTGTAGTTATTACTTTCATCCGAAATGTTTAATTGAAACATGTTGTAGCATCTTTCAATTAAACAATTCATTTATTTAATAAACTATAATCAATTCAATGTATTTAATAAAGTGTGGTTTATTAAATAAATAATGTTAAGAAACTGAAGCTGTGAGATATCACTTGATTAAAAAGCTTTATTTACTTTAAAAAATATACAGCTTAATTTACACTAATCTGAGCTGCTATGACGTCATATGAGGACTGCAAGACTTCCGGTTTGATTTATTTATTTTTATTTTTTATTATTTTTTTTAAGGATATTGGGTGAATACTAAAAACAAGTTAATGAAAAATATGTCCTTTTTGCACCTTCTAGTTTATATATTTTTTTAAACAAAAACAACGAAAAAAAAAACGCTTTGTTATGACAGCTAGAGCAGCAGTGACTATATTTAGACATAGCTAATAAATCAACGTATCGTGTTTATATGTATCTTTCTAAAATTATAATTTAGTTTTTTGGAAATTATAATCAGTCATTTTGCTAAGCGTCTAGTTAATTCAAAATAGTTTCTTTTAAAACTTATATTTTATGTTTAGTACATTTATCTCATTTTGGGCTAACTACTAAGATTTACTCAATCAGTCTAAATTTGCTAAAATGTATTGCAGTGATGCATCATATTTTTGCTATAAATAAAGAAGTATATTGAATGAGACTACTAGAACAGTGGATGTTTCATTAGCGTGAAAGTAAATAGGTTTATTTCAAACAACCTGAAATATGTCAGGTTACTTGAAAAGGAATGATACATTTCCTAATTGTCGTATAATTATCAGAGCTCTTTTTATTATATTTTATAATCGTCGTTGAACAGCCGACCTAATTTTGGATTTAGGACTACTAATATTCAGTTCCGTAGCCTTGTAGTTTTGAACCTATCTAGAAGACAAGGGTGCTCCATGTTCAAGTATTGAGAAGATGAGAGTATGAGAAAAATTTATCTTCGTATAGCACTTTATAATTATACCCGCATTTGCATTAATTGCAAAGAATCATAATAACCTTCAATCAATAAGAATCAATAATAACCTTCCACGGGTAGCCTGACGGTGAGTGACTCTAACCCATGATCCGTCTACCACAGAGAATATTTTACGTCAGCACTGTGATGGGTCCGAGCCGTGGGCGAAATTCGTATCGACCTGCCATCGCTGGGATTCGATCCCAGTTCATCACATTGGAAGGCGAACGCTCTCTCTTCTGAGCCCCCAAGGCTCTATCAGGTCTCATTGTGGTAATCCTCATAGGTATTAGACTTGTGAGAGAATGCGCACAGACTTTTTCAATTGTGGCTCTCTCTTCTGAGCCCCCACGGCTCTATCAGGTCTCATTGTGGTAATCGTCATAGGTATTAGACTTGTGAGAGAATGCGCACTGACTTTTTTAATTGTGGCTCTCTCTTCTGAGCCCCCACGGCTCTATCAGGTCTCATTGTGGTAATCCTCATAGGTATTAGACTTGTGAGAGAATACGCACAGAACTTTTCAATTGTGGATTGCAAAATGACTGCGAGACTTCGCTTAGCCAGATTTTTCAATTAACTTAAGACATATGCATTTATTCTATTGTTATTCTTATTCTTCTAAATGTTTAAACTTGTTATTCTTTTAAAACTTTTATTTATGTTTTGTTTTTCAGATCCTTGAGATGACAAGGGATTATTGAGAAATGCCTATAAGGAAAATTGAAATCTTTAAAGCCATGAATTTTGTGAACTATATTAAATATATCTTAAATGAATTTGATTTCCAAGTTTGAGAAAACTAGATGTATTCGGGAGAAAATATGTGTTTATCCAATTCTTTTAATTCTCTGTCTTTATTATCGAATAATAATATTCTATTTAATTTTGAACGTCTGAATATTCTTATTTTTCTCTTTTTCTGGTGTACTCGAACTGTTAGCTCTATTTGGTGTCCAGTAAGTTTAATTAATTTATCATATTGCTTTATTTAAGGGTTTAAAAAATTTATCCGTTATAAATTACAACTCCAGCTACAAAAAAAAAGCTTAACTAATTTTGCCAAACGTTTAAAAATTAATATAATTGCTATAATTGATGTGAAATTTCAAAATAAGCTTTCTCTAATAAATTATATAAATGTTTGAGCTTTGAAATGAAATTATAATGAAGCCTTATAAATATTAATCATTATAAATATTTGAACTAAAAAATATATTAATTTTCTTTTTAAATATGTCACTGAAATTATGTTTGATTGTCTGGCATATAATGCACGATATAATATATTTTTTCGGAGTAAATATGCTTTTAGTTTTATACATTTTTATCAATTTTTTCTAAAATGATATTTAAGAGCCAGTTATTTTGAAAACCGAACAAGTTAGGCATGATGGGATATTTGGCGTTTTATATTATTTTGAAATTTGCAGGATATGTTCTTCGTGTAAAACCATCAGATATGTAGTTTGTGTTATTTTTGTGGTGTAGCATTTCTAGGTTTTGAGTGGTCGCAAAACTGAAGATCCTCCTCTCTAAAGAAAAAAAAAAATATCTATTTTCATACGGCAACACTTCTTCATGGCACTGATATTATTCTGTCATCTACTACTTCCTTACTAACTATATAGATATAAATACATTCAATGGACCTTTGAGACGAAGGTCAAAGGTCATTCAAAAATCTTCGAAATAAGGCTGTTTTCTATGACTTGGACAGACAAAATCTACTTTTGCTAACAATGAACCACAAATGTATATATTTCTGTGAATACATACTGATGAGTTGTATTAAAAAAAATCGACGTATGTGTGATATACAGTGAAGAAAACGGACCACCCTGACTGACTTTTGATCTAATGATCGGATCTTCACTTTCTAGGACCCAAGCTTAATGATTTGAGGGGATGACTTAAATATGCAAATTAATAAGTGCAGACGATATTTTAAGTTACGAAATCAGACACAAAAACGTTCTTTCTCTGAATAAACATACATTTTTATTTATTTATTTATTTATTTATTCATTTATTTATATATTTTTTTTTTGACGGATTCGGATTTCTGACCCTCAAAATATAGGGGGTAGCTGCAATCCGGAAAATATGGTTCCAATAGTCAGGTTAAGAGAACTCTCCAAAGTTTTACCCTTTAATGTTAAGTTTACTTTTTACGCATTTCCCTATATCTCGAGAACTTTTTAAGCAAATTGCACCTTACTATGAAATTCATTCGTCCAAAGATGATTCCATGCAAGCAACACTTTTAGTAAATGTTTATTATATTTTATTTAACAATAGTCGAAAAAAATTTTTAATTTAAGGTATAAAATTTTTTGAATCATTTTTTTATTTTTTTTAATTTTACATGTCAAAATACGAAATTTCATTGAAATCGGATATCTGAGAAATTAAATTTTAAATATCTGACATTTTTAAAATTCAATTTCTCAGGAACTATTCGACCGATTTTGCTTAAATTTTGTATTTTGCAAAGTGAAATTATATTCTTTAAAATGTTGCAAAGAGTGTACAATTTACAATTTTAAATTATTTCGACCATTTTTAAATAACACAATAAAAAATATTATATATTCACTAAAATTTATTTTTTGCATAAAATTATCTTTGGATAAAAGAATTTTATGATTGGGTGCAAAAAATTTTCAATTTGGATAAAAAAAAAAACTCGATATATAGCGAAATGCGCAAAAAGTAAAATTATCAATAAAGGATCTAAACTTTGGAGAGCTCTCCTGACTAAACTATTGGAACCATATTTCTCAGATTGCGACTACCCCCATATTTTGGGGGTGAGAAATAAAAATCCGTCGATAAAAAGGTATGTTCATTCAGAGAAGGTACGTTTTCGGGTCTGATTTTGTTACTTAAAATATCGTCTGCACTTATAAGTTAGCATATTTGATGTCACCCTCTCGAGATATTAAGAGTCCTATAAAATAAAAATCTGAGCATTAGATCAAAAGTTATTCAGTGTAGTCCGCTTTTTTTGCGCTCTGTATATTTAGCATAACCTTAAAATTGACCTTTAAGTAGCGAGAAACAGAAAATTTTCACAACTTTCAAAACTGGACAAGTATGAAATTCGCTGGAAAAGGAGCCAAAAGTATAGCAGAAACTAAAATCTATAAACAAATGAATAGTTACTGATACAACTTTTTTGACTGTAAACTTTGAGGTCTGCACCTGAGTAATTGAATGCAGAAATAGTTGTGGGAAAGCTGTAAATTGTTTTTTTAAAAATGTGATTTTGGCTCTATATAAATATCTGATACGAGTTGAGCTCTAGAATTCACAGAGGGAGAGGGCAAAACATACTTTTTGCAATTTAGGCAAATGATATAGTGTTACCGATGTTTTTTTTTACACAAAATAGAATAATAAAATCATACCCAAGTAAATGTATCTAATAGTAAAGAATTTATGTTTTTTGTAAAAAGAGCAAATTCTGTCACATACATTTTTATGTGTCTATCCGGACAAACAATTCCAATGTATTTTTTAAGCAATCGATAGGAACACTTTAATTCACATGCAGTTTAAAAGTTGTAATATTATGTAGGTAAGTACAAAAAAAGTACATTATTATATTTTTACATGCAAATCTTTTTCTTCTTAATTTTAAACTGTTAGAAATCGCCATTTTACGTTATCCTCCGAATGCTCCCATACGTAAGATTTGAAGCAACTGCGCATCCTCGTGTTTATTTTAGATGCTACGTATTATGTTGGCTTGATTTACGCTATAGAAACAAAGCTACAAGCACGCTGTTTATAGCTGTTAAGTGTTGTTTTCTGTTGAAGCTCATATTCGAAAGAAAAAGATGGACATGGAATGCGAATTTGACGAAATGTTTTGATTAAAATTATGAAACGAATCGTGTAATCTTACAACCATTGGTTCATTCGATAAAAAAGTTAATTTTATTGTTTTTTGTCCTACATTATGGTTTTCTAATTGCACTAGTTCCATAAGAAACTAGATATTATTTTCGCTATTTCAAAATTATATTTATATTTTAACAATACAATTTAGTTAAAAGAAGTTAAATAATCATTAAAAGTTCAAGAGAATATTTTTTAAATATTAATAATAGTAACAATCTGCATTCTTTATTGCTGAATTCATCGAAATCAACTATCAACCCAAAATTTTCTGCTCACAGATCCGCAGTTTTACGTAGAGTAAGGCATCTTGAATTGTATGCCACAGCTTTAAAGATATAGTCTACGTCCATTGTAAATCTTTGTTTTGATTTTGTGGTAAAAGTTGAAATGATTTTCTACTACGTAAGCGCTTCTAACTTATGGATTAATGCAAAATCTCTTATTTTTACTTACGTAAGTTTGATATTTTATCCTGGGCGCTTGCACAATTACTTTAAATGTTACGTACGGGAGTGTACGAAAGCTAACGTAAATTTGCAAAATCTCCCTAATGAGCTGTTGTTACTTATAACAGCTATACTCATTTGTCAGCAAAAATTAGGAAATTCCCAAACCCCGCCCCCTTTTGGTAGAATGATCCCATATTTGAATGGCCTAATGAATTTTAAGCTCAGGCCAAATTGAACTCGTCATGATTACAGCTAAAAAAAAAATGATCAAGAAAGGTTTAAACTCTAAACACTTTGACGAATAATTTTTATGAAGCACATTTTTCATCGTTTTTTTATTATTTTGTATTAATGCAGGTCAATATAATAGTGATAAATATGATATTTAGCATATTAATAATTTATGGTAAGGAAATGCAGCATGAAACATATGTGGCTTTTTCTGCATCGAATGTTAAATCTTCCAAACACGGCTCAATTCCAAACAATATTTCTTTTCAAATTTACACTTAATTTCAATTACTTTGATCTTAAAAATGTTTTGAATATAAACGAAAATAAAAATTTCAAATTACTTTTCTTGAATTTTTATACACTTATTATTACAATAATCGAAGTTTTTTTAGTAACTAATGATTTTCTTACTAAATTTTCTTTTCTTTTCAAATTTTAATTTATTTTATTCTTATAATATTTGCAATCCCTTTTTTCAATCCCTTGTAATTACAAGTTTTATAGTTTCCGCGTTGCAAAACAATATCATTAAGTTGTACACACAAAACAGTGGCAGCTTCTCGTAGGATTTTTTTTATCTCGCTAAAAATAATGAAATAAAACGTTGAAAAAATAAAAGTTTAGTCAACAAAGAAGCAACGCTAATACTTTATTTAAAATGTGTTAAGAGTTCAACAATTATTAAGAGTTCAAAAATTGAGATAGAATTGATTGTACTAGCGACATTTAAATAAGAACTTAAACTTTATGATTAATTATTAAACCTCGTCATCAAAATATCGAGGGAAATTTTTTTTTTATCTGAATACAAATTGTAGTGCTGATTTAGCATACGATACAGTCATAAAAAAAAAATAGTATTGAGTTTGAAAACATGCGTTAGTCTCAATAAATTCGATTTATAATTTGTTATCGAAACATTTATTAGATATTTACGAGTGAACTTTTATTTTAATTAGATTTGCTATGCCGACTCATGGCATTCTGAACATAGGAGTCAATTATTGTTCCAAAAACTGTATTTTTAATTCTTGTTCCCCAAACAGTTGATAGATGGCGACATCATTGCTAAGCAATGATTTCCCTTAAAAATAAATTTTAAAATCTTGTAAGTTGGCAAGAAATTGTGAAAGAAATAAAATAAAATGTTAAAACTCCTATCAAGACAAGAATCATAAAAATATTAGAAAAATAACTGTTGAAAATTTTTTTTTGCCTATTTATTTAAAAGTAATATTAAAAAAAAATATAATACTTTTTAAAAGTACATTTGCGAAAAACATATTTTAACTATTTTATACTTCTTTTAACAATAATCTTATCTAATAACATCAATTAACACAAATTATTTAAATTACATTTTCCGAAAAATATTTTATTCGTAAAAAAATATGTTATTATTTCACCAAAGATTGATTTTATTAAAAATAGTTTGAACGAAAAAAAATGGAATTTTTTTAGCTAATTTTTCAGCTGATTTTTCGAAAGCTAATCAGCTAATTTTTCGAAAAGTTGGAAATATATACGCATCTGCATCCAAAACTATTGCTCAACACAAGTTTGTGGTGGCGTCATCTGCTGCTGTAAATTAGAACCTTTTTTTTTTTTTTAAGGAATACGATATGTATGCAATTGAAATAATGAATCCATTATTATTTCAATAATGGGTTATTGTCCTTTATGTACTACATAATATTGTTAATTGAAAATTTAAAACAAAAGATAGCCGTTTATACTAAACTAAACTGAGTTGAAGAGTAGATTCGAAAGATATTTATTTATTCAAAAACTTACCTATATATCTACAATTTTGAACTGCACAAATGAAAAAGGTAAGCTTTTCAAACTTTTAACTACTTAAAATCAATCGTGTCACTTTAATTTAAAACTAAATAATATTTATTAATTATTCGTTAATAATGTTCGTGCTGTGTATAAGTGCCATTTGCTTTGTTCATTTTTCCTGCACAACACTTTATCAATAAAAAAACAAAATATATCAGAGATGAAATTTGGAATTTTTATTTCCTTTTAAATAAATAAAAATATAAAAAATTTCTTGTTATGTTTGTTTTTAACTTTACAGATAGGCAACTTTCAAATCCGTTTCTCGCTGCAAAAGTTTAAATTATTCAGTTTAAAAATTCCAGAAATTTCATTGGTTTCACTTTTTAAACAAATAATATAGTGCTGATGCTGTTACGATAACAATATTTTAGTGAGTTCAATTGTAGCTTGATAATTTTATTGCAAATATTATTTAAATTTTAAGAATACAGCCATCATCATATACTCAAAACTGCCAGCTAATTTTATTTCTTCTTTTTTAGTAATTATAAAAATGCGTTAACGTGTTTAACATTTTTTACGAAAGATATTAATTAATGATAGGGCTAAAAGTCAAATATCAGTATTGCTTTGTCATTTTAATTTGTTTTTGGGATTATTGTCTTAATTTTATGCTTAGATAGAAAACAGTTTATTCATAGTTAACTATTTTTTTAATGACTCGACTTAAACTACATTATAAAGTATTTTTGATGGTTTTATAAATTGAAAAATGGTTGCCAAAAATGCTTATTTCAAATTTTCTCTTCCTTTATTGATGATATTTGTTAAGAAATGCAGCATGAATGCGTTGTAACACAACAATAATAAAAGCAATGACTTTTAATTTTAATCTTTTAATTTTAAATAGTAAACGTAACAATAAGAGAAGAAAATATTGAAGTACAGTAGAAATTAAAGGTTAATGAGGGTAGTGGGCTGAACTAGATCAGTAGTTCAACTATTACGTATCTGTTGTGCGGATGACAAATATATCTGCTTCATTTCTATTTATTAACATTGTTTTTCAAAGCTCTGTCGCCAAGAGGAAAATAAAAAAGCCACGGTTAAAGTGCTTTAACCTTACAGCGATGCGATGATTTTAAGCTATGTATATAATCTTGCATTAGTGAAGAATTATCTGGGCTTTAGAATTGATAAAGAACTTTAATATTTTAAAAGTTATTAAACTTTTGTTAAATCACCAATTTGGCAAAATTTTTCCATCTAGATGAAAATTATTAAAATCATTGCCTATTTCTCAGTTTTTGCAAATTTTTATGAGCTCTCAGATAATGCAGCATTGAGGGAAGCTTTTAAATATTCGACTTTTTCATTTCCATAAAACTGTCGTTTTTCTTCTATATTATTGTTTTATGCCATTTTCAGAATAAGAATCGGCCACGCTAGCCCTAGATAGGCTGAACTTGTCGTAACAGTCATTAGTAACTGTTGCAAACTCACAGCAGTTATGAAAATAGCATGTTATTCGCAAAGAAAGCATAATTTCATTTGACGACGAAGCCATCGAAAGACAACCTTAATGTATTAGCATATACTTAAATTTGTCAAAAAGTCTATTGTCATAATCAATAAATAAAGGTTTTCAGTCTGATTTTCTGAAAAAAGGATTATAATACATTTTTTGTTTTAATATTATGGATGTCTAAATAATATGCTATTTAATCACCGCTTCTTAATCATATATTTAATACTCCTTGTCAAAAATAGTACTCGAAAAAGTATGCATATTTAAGGTTGCAATTTAATATTGAATAGTAGAAAAAAAATAATAACGCTGTCGAAATCTGTCGAATCATTACGTAAGAAGACCGGGATAATGAGCTTTAATTAAACCTGAAAATGTTTCTATTAATTACTTTTTTTCTTGACCTTAATTCCTCCAGAAAGCATGCAGATTTTGATACGTTTGTAATCTTGCCTTCATGTTGAGAAGTAGAGCGGTATTCTTAAAATAAATCGTTGCAAACTTGACTTATTAATTACACTTGACTTACCAATATAAACACACTAACGAAGACATTGTTAGATGTTTTTTTATCAATGTTTATAATTGAGCCGTGGTGGCTTAGGATATAGAGCGATCCCAGTACAGCTGATTATTTTTCAAATTTTGGTAATTCTCTATTTTATTACGATTAACACATAAGTAATTAAAGTAATTTTTAAAAAAAATTATGTTCCACGCACTTTTTTTTAAACTATTTTGCGAATTATAGAGCCATAATTCCTCAGAGGAAAAAGCGTTCACCTTCCATCACGGTGAACCTGGTTCGAATCCCAGCTACGGCTTAGTCAATACGAATTCCGCCTCTGGCTCTCGCCAATCACAGTGCTGACGTAAAAATATCCTCAGCGGTAGCCGAATCATGGGTTCGAGTCCCCTTGCCATCAGGCTAATTAGAGTGGTTTCAGTGGTTTCGCTCGCCATTTAATGCAAAAGCGGGTTAATTCCATCAAAAAGTCTTCCACGAAGGCAAATTTCTCCATATACTTGATCCAGAAGCTCCCTTGTCTTCTGTCTTGGGTTCAAAATTGCAAGGCTACGGAGTAGAGCATTAATAGTCGTAAACCCAAAAATTGGGTCGGCTGTTCAACGACGGTTATAAAATAAAATGAACGTTAAAGGTTTCATCTTAGTTGTTGGCTTTTTCAAAAATGTATATAGTAAGCATTGACTTGACTTGAAAAATTTTGACTGGTGCTGAATTTAAATGTAACTTTTTTCGAAAAAAAAAATTTTGATTTTTAGAACTATTAATAATAATGAAAATTTTCTACCAATCAAATGTTTCTAAAATAAAAAGATGTGTCAGATCGCTTTCAGGGTATTCTCCCCCCCCCTCCCCCCTAGACTTCCATCTGGCATCATAAAAGCAGTTTATAACAAAGCCAGAGATTAAATATATGGACTATATAAACAATTTTTCAAGCAATTATTTCAATGTTTTGCAACACGTTCTGATTTTTCACTTTTTATTCTTGTTTTCTAAAGAAAATCTATGTATGTTTATTTGTAAAAATAAAAATAAAAACTATACTAAGCATAGCATTTTTTAAAAGTATAACTATAAGCTAAGGATAGCCATAAAAATTTTAATTAAATATAGAATCTGAAATTGTATTTCCTACAATTAAAAATTTTAACTACTGCGTTACTGCGCAATGATTATAATGAACTATAACTGAGTAAAAGCAATAGAAAAGTTCACTTTTCGAACGAGATCAATCTGCAAAACAATTTTGAATCTCGCCGCCATTTTTCCAAATAGCAGTGATTATTTGATTAAAATGAAGATGAAATATGTTTCTGCATGTTTTTTTAAACAATAAATGAATCAATGTGCAAAATTGAAGTTAAGGAATAAAATTTTCAAAATTATACCTGCATTTAAGTAAAACTAAATTAAATAATGATAAAAAGAGGGAACAACAAAGTAAAAGATATAATGAAAGCTTTTTGTGAGAAAATTTTTCGATTATACTCCTAAAGCAAAACTATAATTTTAAACTATATATGGCATCTTGCCGCAAAATTTATTAATATTTTATTATTATTTTTTAAAAAAAATTCCAATTTGGTGACATTTTTTTCACGAAGATGAAAACTATCAAAATCAATACCGATACGAACATGTTTCATAAAAACGTTGATAAGACCTACTTCCTTTGTTAACTCGAATAAATTCATTTATATTTTTAAAATTTATTTTTCACGTGGAAGTTTATTTTTTTACTATGTTGAGCATTGCTATTAATCATAGCACTATATATTACGCAGTCATATTACGATACATTGATATTCATAAAGATGTTTTGAAAAATTATACAAAATTCTGAGTAGCTTAAGATACAATCTTCACGCAAAATTGTTGATAAGACATATTTCCTATCTTATCTCCGATTATTTCTCTCTATATTAAGGAACCATAACGCCGTTGCTGTTTTAGATATCCAAATTTACATTTTGTTTTGATGCACAAAAGCTCTAAGACTTAAATAATTTAAATTGCTGAGGTGTGTAAAAGTATTATTACTGTTTTGTTGCTCAAAAGTTCTAAGACAATTTAAATTACCAAGGTGTGTATTGTTTTGCTACTCAAAAGCTATTAGACTTAGACACTTGAAATTACTTAGATGTGTGAAAAAATGTGAGGAGATAACATTAGAAAAAAAATTAATATTCATTAATTTGTTCAAGAAACTGTTAAACTTGTTTGAATAAAATATGATAGAGGCTGCTCTAAAGACAGCAGAAATGCACCTACAGAGATGAATTTTGGATATTATTGAAATCTCAATTTTTTCGAAAGTTATTGCAATTTTAAGTGTTTTTTAAACTTAAATACGTGAAATTACGAAAATGAATAAAAAAAAGCTTACAACGGAATAAAAAAACTTCCGATACCACAATTAGTTTTAGAATTATTAACCATTAAACTTGTAGTAAAAAAATACAATGTTGGTATATCTACTGTCCGTTGAAATGCAACCACAGGGTTGAAATTAAACTTACTCATTGTACCATTTTATATTATACAAGTAATACGATAAAACCTCCACGAAAGACAACCTCTATGTAGCGACCTCCTCTATTTGCGACCACTTTTGGGTAGGCACGGAATTTTTTCCATAGACTTATCGATGAAGCATAACCTTTATGAGAGACCATCAATACCTCTCCCAAACACCGGGAAAACAACTGCACCAAATGCGAAAAAGGTCAAAAAGGGAAACACGAAAAAATATAAAAACACATAATATTAACAAAACAAATAAGTAGATTGAAATGTAGTTAAAATATTTGTCTGAAGTTCCTTAGAAAGTTCTTTTTGACGACCTCTGGGAGAAATCTGCAAACTCATGTTATAATTGAGTCAACATAAAACAATGCTATCAATGATTTATTTATGGAGT
Organism: Parasteatoda lunata; assembly: GCA_949128135.1. NCBI lineage: Eukaryota > Metazoa > Arthropoda > Arachnida > Araneae > Theridiidae > Parasteatoda > Parasteatoda lunata. The sequence goes on from OX421971.1 coordinate 116,630,883, forward strand.
TGAAAGTTAAATTATAAAAAAAAAGTTAGTTTAGAAAAAACTAAGCATCTCAAGTAGAAAATTCATTTTTCTCTCACGAGGACTTTATTTTATAAGCACGATCAAAAGTAGCAAAAGAGAGAGATTTCTTGTTGCTTCTTGATTCTGATATAAATCTTAGGATTCATAGTGAAATTTTTAAAAATAAGAAAAAAAACTTAATAAATAGCGATTAAAATCGTTCCCTACATGAATTGTAACGAGTAAAACTACTTCGCATTTATTTCTTCTTTATTAAGTTTCACAATCTGTATTCCTTAGGTTATTTTTTATGTAGAGATGATTATTTTTCAAATATAGGTAATTGTCTATTTCGTTACAATTAATTCATAAACAAAATGTTCTAACAAAGCTACAATAATTTATGTTTCGAAACCAAAATGTTCTGTGTTTTTGTGGGAAATCTTTACGCTGACGAATGAGAAGCAATCATAGGGGTTGGCGGGTGGGGAGAGCAGGGGATAGAGCTTTCTAGTGATTATTATTATTATAATTTTTTTTATTTTTAATTATTGAATTAGAACTACCGCGGCTCAGGGAATATTAAGTTCGCCTTCCAATGAGGTGAACGATTGCGGAGTGTTAAAAAGAACTAATTATGAAAAAATAAATGATTAAATAGTTAAAAATCATTAATTATAAAATGAATTAAAGTGATCTCATTTTAAATCCGAAGAATTTTATTTTCTAAAAACACCTTTTGTGGCTTTTTCACTCACACTAGGATGAAACATCTATTATAAATATCGCCTTCCAATGAGCTGAACTGGGTTCAAATCCGAGCTATGGCTGGTCGATATGAATTTCGCATCTGGCTTTCACCAACCACATTGCTGACGTAAAATATACTCTGTGGTAGACGGATCATGAGGAGTCCCATTGCAGTCAGGCTAACCCTGGGAGGTTCTCGTGGTCGTCTTCTCCATGTAACGCAAATGCGGATTATGTCCATCAAAAAGTCCTCCACGAAGGCAAATTTCTCCCAATACTTGAACCAGGAGTTTCATTGTCTTCTGGATTGGGTTCAAAATTATAAGGCTACGGAGTTGAACATTAGTAGTCGTAAACCCACAAATTGGGTGGGCTGTTCAACGACTGTTATAAAATATGGTGAGTTAAGATACACTATATATTAAGATAAATCCATCACGATGTTTGACGGAAAAAAACGATGTAATACGAAGTTCTAGGTAGCTAAAGATACAATCCTTGCGTATAAAAACGTTGATCCTTATGTTATCTCCAATTATTTAATTCTCCGTGGTAATCTGGCACCTGAAATTTGTAGGTCCCTGATTATGATTGATTTTTTTTCTCAGACAAAACTTTACTGTGAAGAATTCCAGTCATTTAAAGATGCAATTATTAATCAGAAAATCAAAGAAGACTCTTAGAAAATTCTTTGTTTTATAATTAAATAAATGCGCTAAAATTTTCGTCATTTTTATGGAATCCATACATTTTTTATCTCTGTATACATATTGAAATTACATAAGATAAAACATTCTGTGCTTTCGCTGACAGTTTTTTTTTAAAACGTTAGTCTCAGTCACATCCTTTTATTTATAAGATCATAACTAATCACACAACTGTTTGTTACAAAGAGAATAATTGTTTCCTCCTATCCGAAAAATGAACTCTTCCGCAGTGTCTGGTTGCGCTGGAGAGATTTAAAAATAAACTTTCTCTTGTTCCTTATCCTTTCTTTCTTCTTTTCTCTCAGTCGTCAGAAAAGAAGAAAAAAAAAGAAAGGATTTTATTGCTCATCCTGACGTTTCCGAAACTTTTACTCTCCGAAGCTCTGAATGTAAGCTAAATTCTTTGGCTTTTAATTCTGGCTTCAACAACTTATTTACGTCGCCAAAATATCTGTCTTAAATCGTTCAGTGAAGCGAAAAAGATGTTGAAAGCTAAATGATAATAACTAAATGATTATAACTAAAAGTCGTAAGTATTGCTTTCTAACGCACAATGATTTTGATTTGAAAACCTGAAAGAAAGCAGAAATCTCAAGCCAATGACTGCTTATTTTTGTAGCGACGCATCTTCTTCTAGAATACAAAATATTTAATTTTCATTTCACTTCAATTTGCCCTACAGTAACCAGAAAGTACCATCTTAACGTTGAAACTTCAAGATGGATGGGAAAAAGGCCGGCTTCTAGATAAATTTTTATCATGATATTGTTTTTAAAGGGTCTCAGATTATGGGTAGCGAGCATTATCCGCGAGAAGCGTAAACTTTAGATGGTAAACCAGCAAATATATGGGAGACATTTTAGAACAAAAAGGGATTTCTAAATTTTATTTTATTTAAAAATTTCTTAAAATTAAAATTGCAGTAAAATTTAGGGTAAAATTTCTTCACAAAGGTTCGGTAAAATTTCTTCACAAAAGTTCGGTAAAATCCTTAAGAAATGGTATCAAATGTAAGAAAATAAGGCGTAGTTTTAAAAAAAATCGCAGTTTGATAAATAACCCCCCCAAGAAAGTTGCAAAATCAGCTGATTCGTATTATTTAACTTTAATCTGAAAGCTAATAAAGTAATTTTTAGTTTTTATTGCACGAATGACACCCCTTTTTAATTTTATTTAAATACCGTATAAACCTTGTTTATATTTATTCACTTTTTAAGAGGAGTATAAACAGGAAATTTATAATAAAGATATGCCATAATTCGCTGAGTATTTTTACGAAGTATGTCAATAGCAGTTAAAAAGAAATATATTTTCTTACAAGTATTTAGTCAAAACCTTAAAACACATGTCATATCTGTATCAAGTATTTTGTACCTAAGTCATAGTAATCATTGAAAACAAAATCCAAGTTTTGCAATGCTTAATATGACGAATCCAAGAAATTTTTTTATCCAAGAAAATATTATGGATAGCTACTCACTTGTACAGCTTGAGAAATATTTTTCTTTGTGGTAGTAAAAATAGCTTTCTGGCATATTAAATCTTGAAGTTTAGTGTGTCAAATAAACCTATTAAACTACCACGACGAATCACTAATTTAAAAAAAATATGCTCTATTTGTTGGCTGATTTTGCTAATAGATGTCTTAATAGTTTAGAAAATTATTTCAAACTGAATTGTTGTTTTACTACCACTTTGTAAAATCGTTTTCAACGACCGTACAAGTTGGCAGGTATGATTCTTTAATTCAAATTACATGCTATCACAAAGAAATATCTTTTAGCAGAAATCAAGAAATTGGTTGTTGTTTTCTGGAATAAGAAATTTATGAAACTTATAACGACGAAGTTGTAATGAAATTTAAAAAGTTAAATAGAATGAGATTTAAAGTGCATACTTGCCGTTTCAGTACTATTGCAACACCTACGATTTTCAAGCTTCACTGATATTGCTGAAAAGTAAAGTGGTGGCCAACATTAGAAATTATCCACTTCGTTTGATTACAACCACTTTCTTATTTTAGGTTACTTTTTTTCATTATTAGAAAGAGTTATGTTGAGGCATAGTCAGCAAGGAAATTGAATATACTCTTTATTCTCTTTCCCTGATTGCAGCCATCTTGATCACAACGCGTGGTCCAGGGCTGAAAGCCCATATATATATCGAGACGGAAAAGAGTAAAAACTGGTAACAAATAAATTTCATTTTTTAGTTTTTTTCCGGGAATAATAAAAATCCATAACTACCAATTGTTTTTAACGGATGCAATTTTTATATTGAATTGCTTCTTCGTCGTGAAAAATTTCCTTACAGTGAATTGTTATTGTTGAGAATAGATTAACTCCTCCCGAATATTATCTAATATTGAAGTAGTTCTTCTACCAGTATTTTCTCTTTTCCGTCCTGCTTTCAGGTCTGGCGTGGTCTGTTCGTTTATTTATTTACGTACTTGCTGAATGCCCGTTCTTCGTATTACTAAATACTGCTCAAAACTGAAAGACATGTACCAAAACAATTAATTAAGCTGAAATATTTTTTTATATTTTTTTTTATTTATAATTATTGTTTGTCCTTCCCGTTATCTTTAAGTAGTAGTTAGATGAAGCAATTCACGTTATTCGAAGTGCATCCAATTAGAATAAGAATTAACTGTATTCATAATCATTTGGCATGATGCTGTTGCTCGCGGCCAACTCATGAAAGTCAAAAATATCTACAATCACGCGATTTTCTTCCTTACTTATACCTTTAGAGGGATCACACAAAAGTTATTTTCGCTGTATCTAAAGCTTCCCAATATTGATGCGGTTTTAATATGAATCAAGTAAACTAATATAATACATCTTTGTACCTATACTTTTATATTTGGCCCCTATTAAATATGCACCAATACCCATAATACCAGTAGTACCTATAACCAAAATTAATTACGCAATATTAGTGTCAATAATAGTTAAGTGATTTTTAACGCTACTCTTGAACGGATTAATACCATTTATCCATTAATTTTTCTTTTTAGTACGCAGCATATTTTTTATTTCAATTTGCACATATTACCAGAATTAATTACATCTTATTGGAGTCCATAATAGCAGGACTTAAAAGTATCAGTACCTTTTCTCAGTTAATCTTGAATTTTAGAGCATACTTTATTATTTTTATTTCAGTTAAATAAACTATTACTAAATTTAATTAAGCATCATTGGTGTCAATAATAGTATGGTGATTTTTTTGCATTTCTCCTATACGAATTAGAACTATTTCTGCGCTAATTTTGTTTTTCAACACATAACCTTTTTCTTTTTATTTCAATTTCTGCTGATTTCAAATTATTTAGTTTTACAATTCACTTTTTAACAGCATAACTATGAACGAAATAAACAGGTGGTTTCAAATAACTTCAGAAATTCTACTTTAATGAAGCAAACCGCATACGCTATCATGTTTATGTAGAACATTAAGTTTATCTGACCTAGCGAATAAAACACAATTAATTACTAAAGGACGCCTGAAAATTTTATATTTTTTAGTGAGAGCTATAAGCTAGCAAATATCACTGATGTAATTTTTTAAAAATTTGAAGCAAGAAAATCGTCTGGAAGAACTCCTTTTTATCTATTGCAAGTTCTAAACCTATGAAAAATAACATTTTCATACTATCCAACTGAACGAATTTATAGAAAATTTCGAGCGAATTTTAGGATTCGAAGCTAAATTTAACCCTTAAAGCCGCTGTCTAAATTTTTGGATGATAAAACAAACGATTCATCAGTTTTAAGAGAGACACACAAACAGACAGGCAAACTCTTCATTTTATTACTATATAGATATATGTTGGCTTGAGAGCTCAATACAAAGAACAGTTTATAATTTTTTTTTCTGAAGACCTGGTGGCGCAAACTAGAGAAGAACAACTCGAAACAGGTTTCAAACCTGTTATCCCTGTTATATGAAATATTTAAAAAATATATATAAAACAAAAATTAAATTTTTTGTAAGTTCATCTTTGAGTTAAGTGTACAAAATTTGACAAATATTTCTTTTAATAAAAATTATTTTTTAATAAAATATTTTGATTTAAAAAGCGTGACATTTCTTTATTCCATTTTTTTCAATAATTCACTTAGATTTTTCTTTATAATCTAGATCCTATAAATAAAATTATATTTCCTTTGTTTCATTCCGCTTTATAAATTTTTTGTATAACAAAATTGCTATTTTTGTTTGTTTTTAAGTTATAGTCGAATTATATTAATTTAAAATATGTTTTAGAATGATTTTAATATTTGAAGGCAAATAAAAACGCCTAAATGTACTACACATTGCACGCATATTACAAAAAGTATCAAAACCATTAAGTGAACTATGAGAAGAAACTCGAAAAGAAGAAAGAAACTAAGTTCTTCAAAACCATGATAAAACGAAAAAAACTGTATTATAATAAGTTTTCAGTAAAAGTTTCATAAATTAATAACAATGCTTATTTACAAATCATCTGTCATCTGTTAGAATTTAGAAGCCTTAAACTGTATAGATCAAACATATTTTTTTTATATTAGTATCATAAAATTCTCGTGTATTTCCGATGTCTCGTAATAAAAGAAAAAAATTAATGAGGTCGTTGATCCGAGAGTATTGCTTTTATTTATTTTAACCGGCAACAACGTTCCTCTCTTTTATTGCAAAAATGAAAGCTTGATGAAGATTGAAGATGCTTTCATCGTAACAATTTCTCTTTTAGTTTAAAACGAAACACAAATGTGGATTAAAAGTTAGTTTTGATTCAAACAAGGAAGAGAAATGTTGGAACTCCAGCAACAAAAGTGACTTTAAATTGGAGAGCATCTCTTAGAAAGATTCAAAAAGAAAATTCCTTTTCTTAGAAGAGCAAAAATAGCATGTATAACGAGCAATCTTGTGGTTGCAATAATTTATTAGATTTTATTTTAGAACTCTAAATCCATTTAGAAACTGAAAACCTTATTTTTTTACCCTTTTTTTTTAAAAAAAAAAGGTTTATTTTTTTATTTTTTTATCCATTATTAAAATTGTTTTTTTAAAAAATTAGATAGTTTTGTCTGCCATAATACATAAATATTTTAAATATTTATATTTGCATCAGAATAATAAATGTATACAACTCATTTTTTCAGATAAATGTTTTTAATTAAGATTATCTATTTATTAACTTTTTAAATAGGGCTGGACTACTTATGACAAGAGAGTGCAAGTGACATTTAATGGTTGTTTATGTAGTAACTGATATTTTGTAAACCTTTTCTTTTTTTCCTTTCAAACCTTCCACAATATAATTAAATCAAGGTACCACTAAAACTTTTTTTTTTTTTTTAATTCTTCTTGTTTGTAACTTTTATTTATTTATTTACTTATTTTTGCTTTTTTATTTATTTTACTTTTTTTTCTTTTTTTCAATTTTTTTAGTTTAATGTTTTTTTTATTATTTTTGTATTTAAAGTTTTTTATTTTTTTTCTTCTTAAACAAATGAGTTGTCTGGCAAACGAATCTGTTTGGTAAACTAGCCAGTTTGGAAAAGGAGTTGTCGGGTTTACGTACCTGTCGGGAAAGGAGCTGTCGAGCTAACGTACTTGTCATGCTAATGAGTTATCGAGCAGTCGGGCAACCGAGTGTCGGGAAAATGTATCAGACTCCTTTTTTTAAAAAAATAACCACTTTTAAAGTCAGAGACATTAAGACTCCTTAATGTTAATGTTGCTATGTCTTGAGAAATGAAATTTTAAAAAAATATGACTTTTTAAAATTAAATAACTCCATTTAGTACAATTTTTGTATTGTTTCATTAAAAATTAGATACTTTAAAGTGATGTAAAAATGTTTATACCAAACAATTTATAAAGTTCCTGATTATTATAAAATGCAAAATTTAAAAAAAAAAAAAAAAAAAAAAAAAAAAAAAAATAGTTTTTTACATTATTTTTAACGTGATATTAACATTGGATAAACGTATTTTTTAATTGTGTATTTTACACATTTGTCAATTCGCTTGAAAAGATGCGAAAAGGTGAAATTAACATTAAAGCGTCTAAACGTTTGACTGTGCTATGACGGATTTTCTAGATTGCTACTTTATTTTGAGGATCAAGAATATTCAGCACCAAATCCGTCAAAAACTAAAAAAAAAAAAAAAAAAAAAAAAATCATGTTTATTTTTAAAAAAATTCATTTTTATATTTGAGTCTGTAACTCTAAACATTGTCTGCTCTAGTTAATAAGAAATTTTATTTATTTCCTTTTTTTTTATCATGATTCGGTATTTTCTATGAACAAGAAAGTGATGAGACATTATTTTAACTCAGAAAAAAATTTTTAAACTGAAAATTAATCCAAATTTTTCTTAAGCCACAAACATAAAAAGAGTTTAAAAATGCAAAAGCTGTTTTCAATTGCGAGTAGAGAAATTTGGATGATTTTGTTTAATTTACTGTAGTTGTTGTCTCATGCTACTTGTCAATACCAACAAGCCTTTTTTAAGGCAGTGGGGTGCGCTTCTTTTTGTTTTCCAGAGACGCCATCTATGGCAAAAGAGCCAACCATCTTCCCCGAGGGATTTAGCGTGAATCAGTCAACATTTTGACTGGTTCACGCTGGTTCATGCTGGTCTTCGGCTAGCATGGATCGAACTCACGACCTCTTGGGCATGGGTTCAATGCCCTACTAGATAGGCTATCCCAACTCTGTTTTAATTACTACTTTAATATTAAAATCATTTAACCTCAACCTTTTGACACAGATGGGACACAGGTGTCCCTTATATATATTTTTTTTCTGGCGCTCTAATTTGATGCAAAAATATATTTTGGTATTTTTTAATAAAATGAAACACTCGAATAGTTACTAAAAATTTTCACCCTGTTCTTCGCTCAACTTTCTAAATGCGTTTTAGTAATAGAATCATTGTCTTGATCTGGAATGCTTCATGTTAACTAAGGGAATAAGGGAAGGTGTTGTTCCTTGGAACAGTTTGAAAAATAATATTTTTATTTTTACTTGTGCTAAAATTATAATAGAAATGTAATTGTATCTTATTTCTTACCATTTAAAGAATTTATAAGCATTTTAAAATTGAAATCATGTTAATTTAAAAGGGAGTAATAAAATATTTTTCACACTCTTGCAAAGCATCCCAAGATACAACATCATAAATACACAATTGGGCGACCTTTGTGCTAAGATACAAACTACGGCAAACAACGTTAAAGAGCAAAAATATATTTATAATAATGCAGACAGCTGTTTCGGATGCTCAAAGGGCAACCTTCATCAGTGCAACAGGTGAAGGTTGCACTGATGAAGGTTGCCCTTTGAGCATCCGAAACAGCTGTCTGCATTATTATATATTTTTGTGCTCTTTAACGTTGTTTGCCGTAGTTTATAAAACATCATGTTGAACCTACGGATTCAGGGTGTTGTATCTTGTAACGCAGGTTATTGTAACTTGGTACTAAATGAAAAATAAACAAAATATAACAAATAAATTTTATTTAATGAATAAAAAATACAAAACGTTATTTAAAAAATAATAAGTCTTCTTTATATAACAGATTAGGTTACGGGCTTGCCTTATGCACTAAATTTTACACAGAATTGAGTGATTGCTTATGAAGAACTGACGACCCTGTTGCTGACGGTGAAGGCAATTTACACATTATTTCTTCATCTATTTCATAAAAAAGTTTCTATTTCATAAATTTCTTGAAAGAAAAGTGTTGGTTCCTATTTTAAAAAGGCAGTGGATTGGTCCTAAGAGGATTTGTCTTAAGGTTTGTCAAAGGCAAATTAGTCCGAAGGTACAACACATTGAAAAAAAAGCAAAACAAAACATGGCCTGTAAAAGTGTTTGTGGTAAGTTTTTCAGGTTAACTCTTCATACCATTATGTAGAACACAATCAAAAGTTTAATACACTATCTTTAATTTTTGAACACTTATCAAAAATAAATTACTCAGAAAAATGAGTGGAGTCTTATACTTCATTAGAAACAGAGACATACACAGAGGTCTTAAATTACAGACTCTCACTGAAACTTTAATGACACTAAGCACACAGTTTCATTAAAAAATACAAAAATGTTCAGCCGCACACTACAACGCCATTTTTAAAGCAGAAATGCTAATTGAAGATTCCGAAATTAGACCCGTAGCCATTTTCACTAGAGATGCTATTTTATCAGATAAGTTCAAATAATACTTCCCTATTTTTAATCTTTTATTGGTACTTATAAATTTTAATTATAAAATTGCAAGTTATTGGCGCTGCAGCTATTCCTCTAACTGTTCATAACTCTAATTTTTATTGGTGCTGCGATTCAGCCAATGGCGTTGCAATTGCAGCAAATAGTTTAAATAAATTATTTTTAACTTTTTCTATATTATGATTGTATCACCCTTATTTTTATTTTTCATTGTTGTTCTTAAAACTCATGATGGAAATTACTTTATGACTTCGCAAATCAAGATGAAATAATAAAAGGCCGTTTTCAGGCCTAAAAGTATTGAGCAATAATATGATTATGACTATAAACACTAATCAATTAGGAAATAATAGAAAAAAAGTAAACGAAATAATAATAATTTGCCTTCCGATAAATAGTTTTCTTTTTTTTTTTTTAGCTTTCCCAAATCTCACTTTTAAGTTACTAGCTATTTTACACTAACTCCTGGGGCCTATGAAAGTCAGGTTAGTTTTGTTAGTTACCAATTGATGGCAGGGAAAGGCTTTTTGTTCCAAGGTACAACTGTCTCAAGGTACAATGTTCTACCCTACATTTTATGACAAAAATACTTTTCCACTATAATAATTTTGAGGGACCACTGGAGTTCTCTGTAACTGAACCAAAGTGGCAATTCATATAAGTTTTTGAAATCTTTAGAAGCAGTGGCAAGTAAAAAACCTTTAAGTCAAATTTTCTAAACTAATAATAATACACTAAACAGAAATGGCAACTTGAGACGGAGAGCAGATAAATATTTTCGAGTGGTATTTTTTTTAATGTATGATCCTTGGTTTAGCAAATATGATTTATAAGGTTTTTATTCACCTCTACCATTAAATAATTCAAAAGCTTATATAATGCGCCACTTTATTGCAGCCAAGTCCCCACGAAACGGTGTGCATAGCGAGGAGGTAGCGAGTTCAAATCCCGTTGTTATCCTTGATGTATCTTCGTGCTCTTCTTCTCTATATTGTGCTAAGTGTCCTTCTGTTTGACAAAGACTTATAAGCCTGAATTGAACATACATATATGTAAATTCAATAAAACAAAACAGCCAAGCCCGGAAATAGCACAATTCAATTAAATGCAATTTGGAATGAGATCGAGGTTGTGGACTTAGTGTGATCATTGTCACCTCTTTGAGTGCAAAAAATTCGATCTTTATAAACACGTACCGCACGCCTATATCGGGTTGTTCCTACTCTACTTTCACCGTCTCCTCAGCTATGATCAAGACAAAAACCTTTAAAACATTCTTTGTTCTTTTTAGGTTTAATCAAACGGTTCTAGTCCCCAACCTACTAATCTTACATGTTCGTAAATACAACAAATTTTAAATTTTACTGCTGCTAGTCTTCCTGATCGCCTGGGAATAAAAGTTTTCCTCTGACGGATGTTTGTCTCTCCAAAAGGGTTGGAACCATCAAATTATTAAAAAAAAACTAATAATGAGATTTAGTTGGGAAGAATAATTTTATTTTTGTCCCCTCTAAAGAAAAAAAAACTTACAATGTTTTTTTTTTCAATTCCTACTATTAGTTCACATTCTCCCTACATATATTTATGTATCTTGTTATCGTTAATAAAATACTTTTAATTCCACCACTCAAGCTCAAATACATTTTTTAAACTTGTAATGGAAGACACTTGATGTTAATAGAGATTTTTCAAACATTAATTCATTAATTAAATTTAGTTAATTATTTTTAGTTTTATTTGGAAGAAAAAAATTTCTCTAAGATATTTAGAACTATATAAATTTAGGAATAAATATTTTGCCACTTATTATAATGATTCTGCCATATGTATATTACATATTTATATTAATTAATTATTTATTTAAAAGTAACAAAAATAAAATTTTTCTTTGTTACATTAAGTAGGAATTGACTTTAATTTTTTTTCTTCATATTACTTGTTTTTTATATGAAACTTTTATTGCTAACAAAAATTCTTCTGACTGAATTGATTCTTTTAACCCTTTGCATTCTGACTACTTAAATATTTAAACTAATGGCAGTACTACATCAGTTTAAATGTAATACAATATATAGAAATCATCAACATCAACATCATTAAATCTGGGCGGTTGAGACCGTTAACAGCCTTTTATCATTCATCACCTTTTACCAATTTTGACTTTAAGGTGGTTTTTTCAAGTAACTGCAACACAAATTAGAGTGAAAAAAAATTTAAATAATTTGTATTCTAGAAAAACGTGTACGACTAAACAGATGATGCAAAAGGTAAGTAACAGCAATTAAGCAATAATATACCGTTTTGAAAATAAGCAATTAACAAACAATTAAGTCTTTGCATCTACTTAAGTGATGGTCCAGACGTCTTGGTAAATATCATTCGTTTCTAGATTGGCCATCACGCTGAAATCATCAATGGGTCGACACCACGCGAGTAACTCAGTGACGTTAATTTTGTGTAACAATTTGTAGTGACTTAAAAATTACATTCTTGTTATAAATGATAGGGAGGTAGCACTCAAGCAAGATGATAATATCTAATATCGCTTTCACATTATAAATTATCAACTTAAAACTCAAGTCTTAAGAAAATATTGCAAATGCATAGTTTCAGATCAAAATCTAATTGATAATACTCCTATGATTGACCGTTCACTGCGTCCCTTTGCATTGCTGAAAAGTTACAAGTTTGAATTGTATTTTATCACAAAGAGTTTTTAGAATTAAAGCTAGGGAATATTAAGTTTCGCCACTTCTCTGCTACTTAGGAAGTGGTAGGAAGAAAACAATGATGCATTTCAGTTTACGATGTGATACGTTAAAGTCATAACAGGTCATAAGGTTACATTGACGCAAAAAATAACTAAACTAAAAATATCATTTAAAAAAAATAAATAACTCCATTGTTTTCCGGGCAAAACTAATTTCAGATTTGAAGCTCCCACTCCAGAATTAGGTAAGATCGAGTACTTGTACAAATGTAACAGAAATTTGGTACCCTGTCTTATTCTTCATTTTTAAAAACTGCATAGTGAGGGGTTAATATATTTTGAAAATGATTATTTTGGTTTTCTTGAAACTAATTTCTAAAAATAAGAAAAAAAAGAAATACATACTTGCCAATTCCAGACATTTTAAAAATGTGTTTTCGTAATGGAAGGGAAAAGCCAATTGCATTCAGATTGCATGTATTTCGTTAAAATTTAACTAACGCTTGAAACACTTTTAGAAAGCTAACAAGCCTATTATATACATGTTTAAATTAGGAAAATGTAATGGTTAAAATCATTTTATGAATGAAGTCAAAATCAATTTAAATTACATTTATTTAAAGAAGAATAAAATGTGATTATATAAATTTAGCCACAGCATTGAATTTAAAAGTAAAATCTTGAGAAAAATTCAAAAGTGATGGCGGGCAAAGAAACGAATAAGGTACCCAGTTTTCATCTTCTTTAAAACTTTAAACGAGATTTTAAAGCAATTTTAGCGGATAGTACCGAAACATGGTTATGAAAAATGCTCAATATTTAGGCTTGCAAGCTTTCTAGGGAACCTGGTAGTTACGTTTTAAAGAGTATATTAGAAAAATCATCATTTATCCTACTAACTTGAAATTCACAGAGCAAAAATCCCTAACAGAGATTCTTTAACATTTTCCTTCTTTTTTGATAGTAAAGGAGTGTGTTTAGAGTGCAAAAGTGCACTCTATTACAAAAGTGCATTCAGTATTGCACTTTTGTGGTGTAAAATTGTTTAATTCAATTCGTAGCTAAGTTAAGAATCATGGTTTTAATAAAACTGCTATTTTTACACATTAAAGCAGATAAAATCTTTTTAGGAAAAGTTTAAAGAGAATGTCCATTTAGAATGTGTTATGATTTAATTGAATGCAGTATGAAGGGCAAAATGCTTTGATGTGTTAAGATCAGCTCTAAATGAACACATTGTAAAAGTAAATTTGATTCGACACTCTGACTAAATTTGGACTGTATCGCTGTTTCACATTCTATGTTATGATATCATTGCTATTCAAATTAAAAAAAAATTTCTTTATTGTGCCATATTAAAAGTTAAATAATTAAATCGAATTGCCTAATTAATTAACGTTTTAATTTTTATCATGAATTAAAAATTCATGTCTTAGATTCCTCATTGCTATTTCGCAGCGATTGAAAATAGTTTCGAAATTTTACTAGTTATGCAAGTAATTAAATGAATTGAATGAAATTTAATATATTACTTTCTTCTTGATTTAGAAATATATGTTTTGCATTTAACATTATATCATCGTGCAATTGAAGTTTTGGTTTTCAATTTTGAATTTAACTAATAAATAATAATTTCAAGTCATTTAATTACATTCATAATATTAAATTCATAATGAATTAAAAATATGTTTTACGTTCAACATTATGATTTCACTATTAAACTTTTTTTGCTTTAACAATTATTAATAAATTTTCAATTGAATTTTCCTTCTGCAATAATTACGTAATTTAACTTCATTGAAAATATTAATTCCATAATAAATTATAATTATTTGTTTTACTTTTCCTACTATGAATTCGTTGCAATTAGCATTGATTTTTTTTATTTTACATTTTACTAGCTTACTAAATAGTTCAAAACTATTTAAGTACATTCAAAAGTTTATTTTCTTTATGAATTAAAAATATGCATTTTTCATTCCCCATATTGCTATTGAAATGCCATCTGACAAAATAAGTCACTGCGTACTAAACACGTGACATGGCATAACGTATTCATGACGTTTTTAGTAAATATTCCAAATATCAGAATAATTTATCGGCATTTAATAATAAGCATTTGAATCATTCCGCTATTTTCTTTTAACTTTACCAGGTCATTACTATGGCTGTTGGCACGCTCCAGTTACAGTTTTATTCACGTGTTGGCCTACAAAACCAATCAAATTCGCAAAACTTTCCATCCTCTTAATAGGCAGACCTTTAGTTAGTGGGGCACCGCACAATACCCTAAAAATAAAAAGAAACAAAAAGGTCTCTCAAAAACAACAACTATCCATGTCTTTTATTTGGTGGAAGAAAGTCCTCCAACAGAATCCAATTTTAGAACACTCTATATCTGTATATTGCCAGTTTCTTTGGTATGTGATGTTCTTCATCGGAGAAGAAACGCCACATCTTGGCAGACATCCCTAAAAAAGTAAGGGGACTAACAGCTCATAGAGTATTATTGGCAAGGGGGTACCTGGAAGTAGGTGACGTCAAAGGAGGAGGAGTTCGGGGAGATAGGCTACTAGAGGGGGTGCCCGGAATCCACACTTCTTGAGCCGGGGTTCGACCTAGCATCTTCTCTTTAGTTTCTGCTCCTCATCAACTAGTAACTCATCATGGTGAGTAGTGATGTGGATTTTAGTTGCTTGATACATACCTTTTTTCCCCATCCCCGACTCCTCTTCTTCTTCAATTCACGCCTCAGTTGATTTCGGATGTTGTCTTAAACTGTTTTGGGATTATACGTTATATGGAGTAAATTGTGGAATACGTTGTGACAGTCAAAAAAGTTATGGTTCGTAAACAAGCAGTTGAAACATGGAAGTACTACTATTTACCGAACTCATTTTTCCCACGCAAGGAAAATTAGTTTTTTTTCTTTAAATGTATTAATTCTACCGTTAGTTTACTTCGAACGCGTTTGTAAGAACAGTTAAAGCTTTATATATTTCAGTTCATATTTTACAATATAATTTCTAGTATTTATTAAACTTCCAAGGAAAGATATATTTCTTAAATTTTGGCTTGGAAACAGTTTTAAGTTTTTAAGTTGAAAATAAGAAATAAAGTAGAACAATAAACTAGAATCCTTTAAAGGATCTGAATATAAGAATGAAAGATAAAATTTTTAAATTTATTATATGTTATTCTTGCATACAAGCATAAAAGAGAGATGAGAATTTAAAACTAAATATTTGAGAAAATTATTTTCAATTTTTTTAAAAATTTTATTTTAATGTTAGAATAAAACTGCTTTGTATTATATTCAACTGGAGAAATTTTGTTTGCTATTTTTGGAAATATTTTCTAAAACTTAATGACTCCTAAAATTTGAAAAATACTGTGCGATGCTTAATTTTTGTGTTTCAAAACTAAATTTCTAGCAAATAAATGAAAATGAAAATCGTAAAACTTTAAAAATGTTAGTGTTATTAACAAACAACTACAGGAAAATTTCATAAAAATTATTTTGAATATAATGAACTGGTAAACTAAAAAATATATTTGAGTTAAAGGTTGGATATCCTTAGCATATAATCAAGAAAAAGCACCAAAAGATATTTTGCAAACTAAATTTAAAAATTATTGAAATCAACACCAGTCACTAACTCATTTATAACTTATTTATTCTGATTCATAATTAATGATAACTTCTTGATTTTTTAATGAATATGAATTGTCTTTTTATAGTTGGTTCGCATAATTTTCCAAAAATGTTATTTCAGGTTTTATGCATTTATATTATACAATCATATTCATGTTTCTAAATAACATTGATAATTCAACTTTATATGTGTTGGAATTTCGGAATGTTAAAAGTTTCGATTTCGAAATTAATATTTTTCCATTTTATGACGACTTAAATATTAGTATTGTCTGGTAAATTTGTGATCATCTGTAAAAAAAATCAAATATTTTAAATTAAAATAATGATCTATGCTTTTATAATTTAAAAAACTCATTTTGAATAATTAATTAAATGAGTGCAAATTAGCACAAATATTAATAACGATTAAAACAATTTCAAAAAGATTCGTCAAAGTGATATGCATTATAACAGTATAAAATGTAATATTATCTTATGAATCAACTTTAAAATCAGAAAATATATTTTGAATTTAAGCAATGTTCTTTACTTTTATAACTTAAAAAACTCATTTTGCATAAGTGTAATATTGGCACAATACTAATGATCCAAAAAACAATTACTATATTATTCTTTAGTGTGAAATTTTGTTCAAAAACGCACATTTCTAACTGTTCATTATTTCCCACTATAATTATATTAGTTGTAATGTAACATTGAAACATCAAACTAGGTTAAAAAGATTAAATAGTATAGTTATATCAATCAAAGTAACTAATTTTATTCGAAATACTATTTCATTATTTGACCAAATAAATGATTACTTTATCTAGAAAATAAAAGAAACGAGCGTAATTTTGAAATAATGCTTGGATTTCATTGATGAAATTTGCATGATACATCTAAAAGTTTTGTGTACCATTTTAAATATTTTATGAGGAACCGATTCGAACGAAATTAGTGTTTTTAGTTTTGAAATTAATTTCACGTTCAATAATTCATTTTAAATATTTTAAATCAATTTTAAATCTATTTTTTAATCGTAAGACTTCTTTTATAATTATATTCCAGATGAATTTCTTATTTAATTTATTTATTTACATGTTGCAAGAGTAAATAATGTTATGATAAATCATTCTATATATTATTTGTCAAAAGAATTACTTTAGAAACTTTTTTCAGTTTTTTTTTCTAAGTAAAAGTCAACAAAAATCATATTTTGCCCTCAATGTATTTATTTTCTTAAGAATATCCCTAAATGGAAATAAAGTTAGTATGTTTATATAAAAATTTTAATCGTCAATAAATCATTTAAATATGATATTTTTTAAAAGAAAACAAGTTGAACAATTAAAAAAGGAAACATAAGTTCGCAAATGTTTTCTGAGGAAAGAAATATTTCACACTATAAATGTGATTAATTGTAAAAATAAGTTTAAAACTCCAGAAAATAATAATTTTTTTAAATTTTTATGTAAAGAAAACTTTAAGGAAGTATCCTATTCATTTAGACGTATAATACAAAAATATAATTTTGATTTTAACACTTAATAATTTTCAATTTTAATAACTTTTTACTCGATCAAATTCGGTAATGACAATCCATTTTAAACAATTTTAAGAATTTTAAATGAAAAATGTAATTAAAATTATGAACTAAAATTATTGTACTGAAATAAATTCAAAAGAATTCCTGTTTTGACTACGGAATAATTTTTGCAACAAACTTTTTATAGAAAATATAGAAAAAAAGAGCCTTCGTCTCGTTGGCGGCCGTTCCGCCACATTCTCTGTAGCGTGGAGGTGACGGACTCAAATCTCGCGTTGCAAACTTGGATTATCTTTGTAAAGTCCTTCTCTAAGACTTGAAAATTTGATAAGAGTTTATAAACCATACTTAGTAATGAGCCAAAAAAAAAAACTCCTGCATACTTGTATGTAACTGTAAATAAAAGAACTATACATTAAATACAAAAATTACATAAAACAAATCAATGAAAAGCACTAAAACAAAATTATGCTATTTCTGAACTATCAATTTACTAGCTTTGGGTTTTCAAATACACTAAAACAATATATAACCGTGTTGAATAGATATTGTATAAGAGTTGTTTTCAGAAATTTTAATGTGATAATTTAAAAAAATATTGTTAAGTCATTAGGCTTAAAATAAATATTGAACAGATTGTTTCTAGCTCATATACCGGCAACATTCAGAGCATAAAAAAAGTGTAGTAGCAAAACTATTTCGCATTATTGTATTTCGTATGCTAGATCCATAGCTGTCAACTTATACTGCCGTTGAGAAATAGTTTTCTTAGTGGAAGCAACATTAAGCGTTTTGGCGTATGAAATCTTCAAGTCGGTAACATTTATCATTATTTACCATATTTAAACTGAAAATTCAAGTCGGTTACATTTATCGATATTTACACTATTTAAACTGAAAGTTCAAAGTGCGTTACATTTAGCATTTCGCAATTACATTTTCCTTCTTGATTAGGTAATAATTACTGTTACTTGTTTTGAATATCGATTTTCGCTGATATTCAATCACATGTTTCTATTTTTGACAATTTTTCTTAATGAATTATTATTCATAACAAATTAATTCAATTATTAAGGTACTAAAATTTTTTATTATAATAATCCAACAATAAGGAAATAAAGAAGTGTTACTTTGTTAGATTAAAATTGTTTGTAAAAAAGAATAATTTAGAAAAAGTAACTAAGAGAGACAGTTCGATTTTTTAAAAAAAAATATTCCTTAGTCCAAAGTACTTTCAACGAGCATTGTTTTCGTTCATTTAAAATATATTTTTCCTATTTTCAGTTCTTGCAAACATTAAAACATTTCCACTTATACAGGATGTTCCATAATAACCACCCTTAATGTACATTTTAAAAATCTGTATTAACAAAGTATGATATGATTATAGCAATCTCAAACTAATATTTAAGTAAGAAAAAAACGCTACCGAAATCTAACAAATCATAATTGAGTAAAGAAGTACTGATTGAACCTGTTTTATTACTTGAGGAAACAGCAAAGAGTTAAAAAGCGATTACTAGAAATACTTCCAATCTCGACTCAACTTTTCATATCACCTGCCCTTCTTGTGATTCGTCCGATTTTGATGGCGTTTTTTTTTTTTTTTTTTTTTTCTTTTTTTTTTTTTCTTTAATATTTATGTGTCACCCTTATCATGTATACTTTGTCTTCATTTTTAACAAGGGTTATAAAACTACATATTAAGGGATTAAGGGCAGTCATTACAGAATATTTTAGTAGTAGTCGTAAAAAAGAAGAGCAAAAATGTAAAAATGAATAGAATTTCTTTTAAACTTTATCAGCTTCTTTAGCACAACCCAGAAGGCTACCAGAATATTGTTGTTGTTTTTTTTTTTTTTTGGTTTTTTTTTTTCCATAAAAAATAACATTCTTTAAACCAGGAATTAAAGAATATATTTGGCTACCACCAGGAGTAGCCTTTTGTTAAAAATTTGATATTTGGTAGAAATAACATTCAATTATCCAGTTATCCGGTATTATTAAATTATTCGCTCTAGTAAAAAATAAATCTGGTGGTAAAGTTAGTTCATGTCATTCTTATTTTCGCTTGGAGTAAAATATTCGTGGCTATCTTGACTTATTAAGAGTTATAACGTACATAATGGAATGTTTTGTACAAGGAAAAACTTATCGATAGAGAATGGTTTATAATACAGAATGATTAAAGTTCCACAGTTTAGCTTTCGCTTTGTATTTTGAAAAATCGCGATAATATGAGATTTTATAATTTAAAATATTTAAATGATAACTGTTAAAAAGTTTATAGAATAAGCTATGCATAAATCATGTGTATTTATGTGTAAAATCATGTGAGATCTCATAGGGTCGTTATTATTGAAAACAAAAAATGAATACTAAAATTATAAAGCTTTTATTAGACATAGATACGCACCATTCTAGAATTTTTTTACTTTATTTCCAGCGAAGGACATTCTATTACACATGTTATTGTTAAATGCCGTGGTACACAGTAAAAACTTACAGATCAAAAAACGGTATTAAGTATCGGCACTTTGAATTCATCATCCGTAAAATCCATTTTACGGAAAGTCCAATATTTACCGTAAAAATTTATATCGTAATATTTTACAGTAACATTTATTTAATTAGAGTGTTGCAGTGATTTTAATTCAATTATTACTGTAAAAATATCGGATATTTTGTTCCGTTACATGTTCCAGTAAAAATGAATTTTACAATTAAAAAAAAACTGGCACCAGATAATTTGATCTGTAATTTTTAACAGTGTAGACAAGGACTCCACGCGAAAATAAGTTAGAAATAAAATGCTGTTACAACAAATTATTAAAAAATTATTGCTTTTAATTCTGTTGTAGAAATGATCCAGATTACTTGATCAAAAAGTATTTCTTTCATTAACATAACTCGACACCTAGAATGAAAATAAATATTCAATTAAACTCAGATAAATCATCGAAATTAAATCTTAATTTGTCAAAGAAAACTCATAGCAAAAATTAATCTTAAGGCAGTCATCTGTTTGTAATGATGACAGTTATAGCGCGCGAATGTTTAGATTATGTGCTAGGAGTCGGGAAAAAAACTCACAAAATTAAACTGCGAATCGGAATGATGACGCGTGATATGATAGAAAAAACTAAAACCAAGCCAAAAAGCTTTCATACAAAAGTGGCTTTTTTATTTACCCCAAATGAAAAAAAAATTAAAAGGAAGTAGAGGAACTTAATTCGTTCCAGAACTACAGTTTCCACGAACGTTAGAAAAATAGTTTATCAAAAACGTCTAGACTGAAAATAAAAACCTCGAACATCATGAAGTTTTATTTTTATTTAAAAGTCATGTAATTTGCTTATCTTAATACAGAGCCCTGAACTTGAAGATTTCAGAATAAAAATTTCATTAATAAGATTTTAAACTAAATAAGAAATTCCTTTACCATCAAAAAAGTTATATTAAAATTCGTGTTCGTCAAAACGATTTGGCTATTATTTCCAAAACAAAACTAAGCAAATCATTAATAATGGAAGAAATAATAAATATTTGTATATTTAAAAGTTGAATTTAGCATAAATTTAACTTTTTATTATGTTCGTAAATATTTTTAAAAATTATACAAAACCTCTTTTTAAAGTTTTGTTAATTTATAGGATGTAAGACTATTACAATAAAAACTAAAATATACAAATTATACTTAAGCTGAAACATTATTGAAACATTCTACATAGGAAACAGTCAAAAGAACTTTCAATAATTGTCCTGAATTCTAATTCCCTCAGACTTTATTGTTCCAAACTTAAATCAGAATTAATTTTTAATTATATGCATTACGTTTTTACAAGAATTGTAATTCTTTTAATTGTACATTCAATTCTTGTATGAATTAAAATTCTTTCATTTATTCAGTTCTTACCAGAACTGAAATTCTCTCAATTATGTATTCAGTTCTTTTACATCAATAAGAATTCTCTCAATTATCTATTCAGTTCTTTTACATATATAACAATTCTCTCAATTATGTATTCAGTTCTTTTATATAAAAATGAAGAGATAAAAAAGAAATGATGTGAAATTTTATAAGGCTAAGTTGTGACACGGCATTGTCAAAAGAGACTAAGTTCTTATCGTAATTCCAAACCTGCAGTATTCTCAGTGGATGAAACCAAGCACCTTCCATGTCTGTTTATATATAGCATCGCCAAAAATGGCCGTTCAAAATGGCGGTCGTATTCTTTTGTGCTCTCAATTTTCTAGCTTCTCAGCATTCTGTGTTGGGAAGGCGTTTATTTTAAGAAAAGGATTGATGGCCCGAATATTTTCCCTACCTTCTTTTTTTCCCTTCCCCTTAGTCTCTTTTCTTAAACCATATCTGGGTGTCTAGGGATAAATCGGGAGTGCACGCCAATTATGAAGTTTCAGTTTATTTGCTTTGGCATGCTTTTTATCACCGACACCAATGCTCCATATTGAGTGGTAGTTAATATTTTTACAACTTTACGCAAATCGAATCATGCGCTACACATTTTTATACGTAATAAAATATTGAATTAGTCAAGCAAATTAATGAAAAAAGCTTTATAGGGACGATTCTAAAGGAAAATTATTTTTTTAATTGTGTAATTTTAATACAATTTCAAAATGTGAAAATTTATTACTTTTAAGTTCGCATTAAAAATACTTAAAATTTCTTATTATATGACAATTCATTGTGGATAACACGTTGAATTGGTATAACTGAGAACATTTATTTGTAGTCAGTTTTACACATTGTTTACAAATTTAATAATCATTTTGGCTTGAAGGAATTATTCAAGGGTAAAATATACGTCCCCAGTCAGTCTGCATCAAATGTAATTTAATCAGATAATTAATAATTGTTAATTTATAAAAAAAATAGAATATCATTTTTAATTTCTTGATTTCATTAAGAACACTAAAATACTGCTTTTAAAAATATATAGGCGAATAAGTTCTTATTTTATAATGTTAATATTTTAACAGTTATTTTAATTAACTCTAAAAATTTATAAAAATAAAATAAAATTTTGAAAATAGTAAGCAAGTCGGAAAATTTAAACAAAAACAGAAAAGAAATTCAAACTAAATATAAGACTGACTTTATAAGGTTTTTAATAAATAACGCACCCCTTTTGGTTAAATTCTTTTGATCCTAATATTGATAAAAATTTAAACTAGGAAATTTAATTGTAAAACTTGAACTGAAATATTAATTGAATTTGAAACCTGAAAATTAATCATAACTTGTAAAACTTGCGACTCTTGTAACACAAAAATTAATTGTATTTTGAACCTGAAATCTGGAAACTTATTGCAAGGTTAATTTGAAACTGGAAAATTAATTCAACATTAAATATTAATAATAGTTTATACCAGAAGTATCAAGCATCAGGATTCAAAAGATATTTTCCTTAATATTTTAATAGGGAACCTGCAAGTTAATTGTAGTTTGAACCAAAAGAAATCAAGCATTACAATTTTAATAAACTTAAATAACTAAACATGAAACCTACAAGTTATATATAAATTTAACAAAAAGAATCAAGCCTCAGGCTTTAAAAGACTTTAAGAGTTTAAATGAAACCTAGAAGTTAATTGTAGTTTAAATCAGAAGAATCAAATATCAGTATATAAAAGACCATGAGAATAGCTTAAATATGAAATTTGCGTGTTAATCATAGATTGAAAAATGAAGAATTCATTTTTCAATTTTTCATTTTTCAATCCTGATGAAAAATGAATAATTCATTTTTCATCAGGATTTGAAAGTCCTTAAAAATAACTTCAATACTTCTAAAAGTTAACTAAACAATTACTGTTGAATGTTTCAAGTTAATTGTTTTTTGAACCAGAAGAATCATAACTTTAGAATTCAAAAAAAGTTAAGGATAATTTAAAAAATTTGTCATTTATTTATTTCAAATAGATGTTAAGTTATCCAAATTATAAGAAATATGAGTCCTTCATGTGACTATTTTTTTTCTAAGACACGATATTTCGAGGGTGATTTGAGAGAATATCTATTTCTGGTAAGAGAATGGGAAGAACTCGGGAATAAAGTGCTTGTTCAGGCGCTCGTGGTATTTTTGTTCTTAAGTGAGAGGGAGAAGAAAAAAAAAAAAAAAGAAAGAACTGACGGAGGCAGAAAAATTCTAACTCTCTGACTCAAGTAAACTCGTGCCAAAAAAGAAATGAACTTCCATTCACACCTTCAAAAACAAAAGTAAAAAAAAAAAAAAAAAAAAAAAAAATAGGCTGATATGTATTTGAGTTCAAATTCTATATTCGAGAAATTAGCTTACTTAATAAATAAAAAATTCTGTCCTTATTCCAAGTTATAAAAATGAAGGTTATAAGATCATATGAAAAAATTTTTAAGCCATGATTAAATACATAAAAACAGTAAAAGATAAAGATAAAAAAAGATAATATCGAAGTGCATTTTGAAAGAGATTAGTCTTTTATTCAGTTTATGTTAATTAATATAAAGGAATTAATCAAACTAATGGAAACACTTTTAAATTAACTTAATTTAAACTATTTTTCATTTTGAAGCAAATGTTTTGGATGATTATACATGCCAAAACTGTTGGCACAACTTGAAAGATCACGCTTGGAGCTTTCAGATATTGTGTTCTTTTTACCCGTGTAAACTTCGACCAAAATGAGAAAGAAAGTTAATAACTTTTTCTTGATTTATTTCACTTTATTCCTGACTTAGGTTCTCTCAATCAGCAGATGATGGCAGCACAATAAGAGATGTTTATAACTTCCTCTTGATGATACGAATGCATTTATTTGCATTTAATTTACACTCATCTGAGATGCTATAACGTCATAAGAGGATTGCAAGACATCCGGTTTGATTTTTTTAGGATATTGCCAGCAATTTTAAGATCATTCTATTGGATTGAAATAAGGATATAAGAATGTTTATTTAATTATAGCGATATTAAAAAAAGAAATCAGCTTTTAGCTTCCAATTCTCATTTTGTTCGCCATTGACCACCATTTTTAAAGGTTTCAAGCATGCTCTTTCAGACTATGGCAACAGTTTTGAATATATTTATTGACAGTTAGCAGTTATGATATGTAAACAGCCATTTGCTGATTAAAAAAAAGATTTTTTTTTTTTTTTTGCATAAGTATATAAGTATTTCAATTATTTTGATCAATCCTTGTATATTATAATGTAAACATTGACATTCCTTCTAAGAACTGATTAACAAAACCTACTTAAATAAGGCCGTAATTTACATTTAATAATTTAACAGAATATAGATTTATATAGATTACACATTATTAAAACCGCGTTATGATGTTTATTTCTTGGTAACAAAATAAAAGATTTTCGAGATTGATGCACTTTATGATCACACAGTACATTACTCATATATCGCATTGCAATGGTAATGAAATCACATTGTGATATACATTTAAACATATACTGCGATTTAGGTGAATAATCGCACTATATATGATACTAATATTATAATTTTTATGCACTACTGATATTTATAAATTATTATAGATTATTTCATTATGACGAAATAGAAGTTCTGTATATATTCCGTACTAACATCTATTCGATGATTTTCAGGGTGACGAAGACAAGAAAGAGAAGAAGAAGAAGTCGAAGAAGAAGGAGACAGAGGAGGGTGATGCAGCCCCAGCTCCTGCCCCTGCAAAGCCATCTTCTTCCAAGAGGAGGGCGCAGCGATCAGGCAGTAATGTCTTCGCTATGTTCACACCTCACCAAGTACAAGAATTCAAAGAAGTAAGGAAATCAGCAAATTAATAGAAGAAACGATCATTTAAGAACAAACTCATACTTATTAGTATCGTTTCTTTCAACTAAAAAGAATATACAAACTCATAAATAATATTAAGGTCGATAAGCTTATTTAAATATTTAAACGTCCTAGTAACAAAATAATAATTAGTAATATTCGTATTATAATTGTGTATGTAGTTTGATGCATTTTTCTCATTCTCAATTTTATCATTTATTAATAGGTATATAAATTAATTTGATCGAGTTAATCACTGACATCAAACTGTATATAATATCAAAAAGACAATTATCAGCAAATCAGAAAGTATTATTATTCTATCAATAGTCAGCAAATATAATATTTTTTAAAATACATTTTTGAATAGTTATATTTTTTAAGAATCATGCATGGTTATTTCATTTTAATTCATTTATCTAAAAATATTTATATAAATTAAAATTATTATTAAGATATGATGTTGAAAAGTTTAATACCTAAATATTAAAAGATAAAGTATTAAAAATTATTTTAAGATTAAATTCTTAAAAATTAAGAATTTATTATTGGTAAAAATGTTATTAGGTGAATGTTCAGACGCCATAGTAAAAAACAGTCATAAAATAAATGTAAATTTATTTTATGACTGTTATGTAATAATAAATTATCTCTTATGATTTTCGGAAAAATTTGAATAATTTTAAAACATTACTTTTAAGTAAAATTTTTATTTTAAATTTCGAAAATGCAAAAAAAAGTTTTAAAAAAAGTTAAAAAAGTCAAAAAATTATAAAAAGTCGAAAAGTATTTCGAAAGTCGTAATTATGTACAATTAATTTTTACATATATAACCTTTAATTGTTTAATTGTTTGTTGTTTTTTATACTTTTTTCTGGAAAAATTTATAGAGGATAAAAAATCGAAATATATAAATTTAATATGCATTAATTTAGAGAGTATAAATTTATATTAACTAGGAATATAACTAGGAATAAATTTTTGAAACAAAACGGAAGAAAATATAGTTTTGATAGAATTATAGATCGAAAATATAATTTGTGTCTAATAACTTCTTTTTCCTTTTTGCAGGCTTTCCAACTCATTGACCAAGATAAGGATGGCTTCGTATCCAAAAATGACATCAGAGCTACATTCGATTCCCTCGGTAAATTTTCATTTCCTTGATTACAAAAAACTTTCAGTTGTCTATCTAATGGTATAAATAGCAACTCTATTTTTCTTAAGTTTTAATACACTCAGGTCATAATTTCTTTGACAAAGTCACTTCCATCTTTGAAAATCATTTCCATAGGGTTCCCGAAGTAAGGAGAGAAATAAATAAAATTTCTTCAGTCCATTTTTGACGTCAGTTGACATAAATTTTCAACACTTGAAATTTTGAACAATTGACATAAAAGCTCACCACTTATATATATTTTGAGAAAATAAAGATGAAGTATTATTTCATCCTTCAATGGTTCGATAGAATGAGTACCCAGCATGATTGGTGACTAAACACTGAGGGTCCGCGTTCAACTGACCATCCAACCGGAACATCTGCTCCTGCACCCCAGAGCACAAGGTCAAGAAAACTGAGATAGGCACTGTAGGCCTTGACCCTCAATGGGCTGTCGAGCCACTGAATGTTGTTAAGTATTTCACCTAATTAAAATCAACAATTGACAACCAAATTTTCCTTTTTTTCCTGACAAAATAACTTATTGAAACAAAGCTAAACTTTAATAACCATTAACTTGAGTTTAAAATACAGCGCAATATCTTGTCTCTCAAGGATTTAAATTTAAAAATACAAAACTTAGCGATTTATCTAATTATGTAGGGATTTTGGAACTCTTTAATCTATAATATTGACACACTTTCAATTCCTAATTTCTCTACAGATTACGCTAAAACAATTCTTTCAAGAATTACCATCGCTTTATCAAACCATGGTGCATCATACAACTTGAACTATATGACGTTTTGATACGTTTGGAATTTTAAAGCGTACTTTTGATTTGTAAGTATTTATCAATGAAAGAGCTAGAAACTACATGTTTAATTATATGTATCCAGAATAGTAATTATTTTATTATTAGATATTCAGTTAAGATGTTTTTAACTAAATATAGCGCATTTAAATTTATTAAAACGTTTAAAAATTGTATGCAGATGCAATATTTTTTTTAAAAAATAATTAAACATTAATTAAATGATAATTAAAAATTTTGTGTTTGTAGGTCGTCTATGCACAGAAGCTGAGCTTGACTCCATGATTGCTGAAGCTCCTGGACCCATCAACTTCACCATGTTCCTTACCATCTTCGGTGATAGGATAGCTGGTAACATATTATTCAACAATTATTTAAAACTTGTGACTGGGGGGCGATTGCCCTCAAGTGGGGTGATTCGAAAACAATCGTTCAGAGTGTTCAGACGAAGAATTAAGAATTTAAAACAAAATAATACAATAAATAAATAAAAAATCTAAAATGTCTGAACTTTCTCGTTATACACATTGGGTTAAACAACGATCTGTTTTCCAGTTCATCTCAGCTACTAAAGAAATAGGTTGAACAGTTGCTTGACATCTGAAATTCATGCGTTAACTGAAAGGGAAAGGTAGTCTTTGTAAAAATGAACAATTCAGTTTTCAAATTTTAATTATCAATTAATTATTATATTTTAACTATCAAATATTATTTAATTATTCTTTTAATTAATTTTAATTAAAAAAAACGTATGTACTCCTGTTTTAATTATTTTTAAACACATATCTCCTTCTTTTTAAACTAATAAAAAAAAAAGAAAAAGTAAAAATTTTCATTTTCATTTTTCTTCAATTCAGTATTATTGATGCGTATACTATTGATGCTCCTGGTTTGTTGGGCGAAATAAAAATGAGAAGAAAGATAGTTGCAAATTAACATTTAAAGGGGACATAACAATTTCCAATTCACTTTTCAAATTTTTTATCTTAAAAGCTAAAAATGCTTAATTTGATGTGTATATTATCTACAGTGAACTATATACCTATGTAGGAGATATTTCATCTATCAATACCAGCTAAAAATTTAAAGATAAGCACTTTATTTAATTTAAATATGGACTGACATAATACATATATCTGCAATTTATCTTCGATCTGATAACTGTACAGGGGTCTCACGTTGCTTAGAAATATTTAAAATCTTTAAAATAGGAGAATGAATACGAGGAAATACAAATTCAAAAGCAAAATAGGAAGAAAAATTTAACTGAATGCCAAATAGGGTGAGAAAAAGACAATGAGAATAAAAAGATTCTCCATGAAAATTTTCCTTTTTACTCGCATAATTAATACATAAAAACAAATTTTTGAAAATAATTTTAAAGTGAAAAAATTGCGATATGCTGTTTCAAACAAATAAAACAATTGTTTTTTTCTCAACTAGGAACTGATGAGGAAGAAGTAATTGTCAACGCTTTCAACATGTATGATGAAGGAGATGGCAAATGCAAAGAAGAAACGTAAGTTGAATATGAAGCAATTATTTTAATACACTTTTTTTTTTTTACAATTATTAACGAAGTACAGGCAACTAGTGTAAAATATAAATTTAAAATTATAACACAAACGTATACTATATTCAATATTTACTTATTTAATATTCAATATTTAATTATTAAATTCATACATCTGGAGATTTTCAATCACCACCCTTAATCTATATCACAGAGGATTTGTAATCACCTTCAATTCTTGCCAGTTATGAAGTCATATAATGAAGTCATATAAATACTTATTAAGGGGATCGCTTATAAGGGGTTAATATTTATGAATATTTATGAAAGGGATTTAAGCAACAAAAAAAAAACGTAGACCTATTGAAATTTAATAAATAACAACTGCAAAACGACGAAATAAAAACATGTTTCATTGCTGGATAAAATCGAATGGAGGTAGGAGACGGTTGTTACAAACACCCCCAAGTTTCATCACCTCCCATAAAATTAGTTTTGATATTTTTTATCCCTTCTTCCTCATTTTCTCCAGATTCTGATAGCGTTTTAGTTCACCCAATTTATAATTTTTGTCTCCTAATATACACAACAATGTCTCCTAATGTATTTTTTTTTTTTACTTTACTTACTTCAAGAAATCTTAAAAATATACCATTGTGTATAATAATAATAATTTGAAAAGTTTATGGAATAAAATAATTATATCAGCGCAAGCAATAAAACACAATATTAATTAATTTAAGAAATAATTAATATGTTACCGTGAACGACTGAAATCAAGAAAATGTCGACTTTCACTGGTGAATGTCAACAATCTCATAGTCACTTTGGTGAGATTCCAAAATATTTCTTATCTCATATTAATTACGATATTACATTTATTCAATATTTTAATATCTTTTGAGGATAGATTAGGAGAAACATCAGTGTACCAGGCAAATGTATACCGGGCAGGGGCTTAACTAGACCTAGTATATATTTCGGACATTTACCAAAACGACTTAGTGATTGTCAACATTCACTGGTGGAAGTCAACAATTACCGATTTCGGTCATTCATTACTATGAATATTCCAAATCAACTTATAGAGTCAATAATTTTCTTCTCATTTCAGGCTAAGGCGTGCCCTAACAACTTGGGGAGAAAAGTTCTCTGAGAAAGAGGTAAATAAAGTTTTATTTTACCGTTTTGAAAATAAATAAAATATCCAATAAATAACTAATTCGTATTCTATAAAGATATGAAACAATGTCAATATTTTTTTTTCTTGGTGATAGAATAAGATTTGTCAAAAGTCATTTAAATATCATTACGTATTTTTTCCTTAAAAAAAAAACAAAACAATGGAATAAAAAGAGCCCAATAAAATTTGCTTTTGCAGGAATTCCAAGGGGCAATTATAAATGTAAAAAGTGGTAGAATCTCGATTCCTTTTTAATTATTTATTATCTATTTAATTATTCAACCGCAGCTACCACTATGATTATATTACAAATTATTCGTATTTGAAACAAAAACTCTCTGTATTTACTTTCAATAGTACATTGAAATAAATTGCTATAAAACGTTGCTAATTTTAATTTCTGTTAAAAAAAATTTTTTTACTTTTATTAATCAGCACTTTTTGCAATTTTAGTCACCCGTGGCAACATTACATTGGATCCTTTGATTAAAATCACATTTGATTTCCTCGGAGATAAGCGTCCTTTTTGCTTTATAATATATAAATTATTGCTGTTTAATTTGCATGCTTCGATTAATTTCTTTAGAATATTTTAAACGATGCAGTTTCTTAAGATTCAATTTAATAGTTTAATTATAAATTAACGTGTTATGGTTAATTTTCAGCATACAAATTAGCTAAATATGTTAGCAGTTGAAGTCCAGTTTTAGCACACCGATGCTTAAATTTTTCACGACTCAACCGAATAGTTCAATTAGTTAATATACGTGTTGTTGTCCAGTTTTAGCACAGCTCAAATCCTGAAGTTATTTATGACTCTGTCTAATTGTTCAATTAGTTAATTTACACGTTTTGGTTCGTTCTTAGCATACTTGCAGAAGTTATTTACGAGTCAATATTTTAAGTTTAACTTCTTACAACAACTGTTATATTCAGTTTAAAAATAAGAACTAAACAAAGTTTTGGAACTTTTAAGTCAATGTAATTAAATTAGCTTATATATTTTTGTGTTTACGGCTAGTCTTGAGATTCTATTTTATGTTTTAAAGGCCGACGAGGCTCTTGCTGAAGCACCTGTTGACAACAACGGAAACATTGACATCAAGAAATTCGCCAACATCCTTACCAAAGGAGCAGAAGAAGAAGAAGGCGGTTAAATCTCTTTTTCTATCTACTTCTTCAGGTAAGCAACATCATTCTAACAAATTTGTCAAAATAATGCTTATGCATAAACAAAATAACTCTAATCGTACGAATTCTATCTCTGTACTTTATATTTGTAAATCGGTTTACGAACGAAATAACGAACTTAGTGACTGACACAAATTGAACCGTAATGCTAGAACTATGCAAAATGCCACTGACGTCATTTTTTAACTACCCTAGCCGTAGTGTCTATCTTTGTATTGGATCCTAAAATATCTTTAATAGTAGATGAATCTCACTTCTTTGGCTTGCAGTTTTTATGCTATTTTTATTAACTAACCCAGCAGTAGAGTCTATCTTTGTATAAGGTCTTAAAATATCTTTAATAGTATCTTTATTTGGCTGGTAGTTTTTATTTAATTGAAGCAACAGTGTATAAATAAAACATAAATATGCTTTCTCGCCTCGAAACTTATAAATTTGGCTGAAAATAATTTTATGAATACATTTGAGCAGTTTAAAGGATAACACGTAAAAAATCTTCACAAGTTTCTAAATGTTCTTTAATTAGTTTAAAACTTATTTATTAAAACGTTTCATAAAATTTAAAAAAGTCTATTATGAATCGAAAAAAAAACTATTTCCATAATCTATGCAAATTATTTTATTATATTTTTTTTGCGTCAGTGCTTATATATATAAACGAGTTCATAGATAATGTGTAGATCAATACAGTAAATTTCTTAACATGTAACATTTAAAACATGTTATCTGTTAAGTTGGTCACATTAGTAAGTTGATCATTCTTCTTAATGATCGGTATTATGTAGTATCAGATAAGCAAGACCAGTTATAAGTTAGCAAGTTGTCTAAGTAGTTCGCACCATGCTAATATTTGTCACTTGGCTTGCTGTCAACATACATAATTGCCCAAATTTTGTTCTTAAATTGTAATTCAGTAATATAAATTTGTATAATTGCTTTACCTGTAGTAAGTTTTGTCTTGTGGTTCTGTGAATCATATGTAAGTTGATTACTTGCGATGAACCAACGTGATAGTCACCTTAGGTGATCACAAGAATACAACTGTTTCGCGAGTTTGGTGCTTTCTGTCCAGTTAAGACTATAACTCAACTTGCTAAGGTGATCAACAAATCTTGTTAGGACTGTGCTTGCACTTATTTGATATTTCTAAACTTAAATTTTTTTTCCGTTTCAGATCGAAGATTTCAAGGAGAAATATTTACAGCTTAGAAGATTTTTTTTCTTTGTCTGCACGCAATCTCCACTTCCATCTCGTGCACTGCCAACATTTGGTTTTATGACATTTTTCTTTGAAAATGTTCCAAACAAAAGGACATTATTCTTCGCTAAAAGGACTGCTTGTGAATCATTCGCCTTGAATTCTTCTTTGTACCAAATTAATATATTTACAAATCTTAATTTGAATAAAATATAATTAATCGTTCTTTTTATTAAAACAATTTTTGTCTCATTTCTTTATAACTGTAACAAGGTGGAATAACGCTATGCAAATTATTCGTTGACAAGCTCATAATAACATAATTGTGGACATAGGAGCTTTATATTTAACTTCTTTCAGTAACCTTTCATGTATTCGAACATTGAATTTAATAAATGGATTAAGAAAAAAGAAGTGCATATGTTGCTTGATCTTAATCCGGTTGAAACGATTTTAAAAAGAAAAAGAGAGAATTAGTAAAGATCAAATATTTTAAATTGAAAAACCTAGTTTAAAAAGTTTCAAGTTATATTTAAAAGTATAAAACAAATAGAGTTTGAGATTACAATTTTATTTTTTGAATCTCGTTGTTAGTGATGGGAGATTTTTAAACACAAATATCATGCATTAAAAAGCTTAATTTTAAAAACAGTTTTAAGTGATATTTTACTAAATCTGAGTAACTTAGCTTTAATTTTTATACGTTCCTCTCTTTTGATATTTTCGGTCACGGTGTTTTGGGTATATTTGTTAGCACTTGGATCGAAAATTATGCCTATTCATTATTTATTTAAAACTAAAGTGGTACATCACCACTAAAAAATATCAACTCTGCTTAAGAAAAAACTGGTTATAAAACCGTTTCAATAATAGATGGCCTTCGGGAAGAGTAAATCTATATTTAACAAGAAACTATTCATTTCAAATAACTTTCTCTCGAAGAAGAAGCAGTTCTATATATTTATTGTACTCGTTAAAAAATTTCGGTAGTCAAGAATATTTTATTCCCCCCCCCCTTCAAAAAAAAAAAAAAAAAACTAAAATTAAAAAATTTTTTGTCACCAGATTTTCCGTTTTTCCGTCTTGGTATATTATGGACTTTCCACCCAGGAGCTTAACCGTTAATTCTCTACCACTTTTTTTATTTTTATTTTTTTATCAAAAAACACTTTTTATATCATCGCAAAGTGTTAATCAAACAGGGCTGAAAGTCCATAAATATCAAAATGGAAAACACTGGTAACAAATAAATTTCATTTTTGGCTTTTTTTCGGGAGTAATAAAATATCCGTAACTACCAATTTTTTTAATGGATATCATTTATATATTAAATTAAAAAAAATTAGCATTATTAGCAGTGAATTGCTTATTGTTAAGAATACACCCTTCCCAAAAAATCTACTATTGAAATTGTGACAGTGTTTTCCCTTTTCCGGTTTGCTTTCAGGACTGTGCTCAAATGCACTTTAGTTGGAAATGGTTCAAAAGATTTCAGTTTAGCCAGGGCTGAAATTCCCGCGGGCCTTGAAAAATGTAAAAAGTGGTAACGAAAACAAAACAAATGTCGATATTTTTACACATTATACAAATGTCGAAACAAATTATTATGCAAATGTCGATAAAGTTGTATATTAAAATAAGAAATATATTCTAGCGTTAACCTATAGCCTAAACCTTAACCTTTAGCCTAAATTTACTACTACTGCTAAAAAATTTTCAATGACCATGGGAATCAAGACGGAAAAGAGTAACATCTGATAAGAATGAAATTTAATTTCTAGAATTTTTTCAATAAGAATAAAATATCCCTGACTACCAAAATGTTTTAATGGATAAATACGTATATAGAGCCAGGGATAAAGAGAATAGAAGGGCCAGTTCACTCCTTTGAAGAAACTCTCGCCGCACCTAACCTCCGATTTTCGCCTGTGACGTTACAGTGGCGAAAAGCTTGAGCTTTTACTTCAAGAACGAAGCGTTCAGTCTAACTAGCTTTAACTAATATTGAAGCATTCCTTTCTGCGACATATTCCAAGACATTCTTTTTTCCTATAATGATTTTTCTCATTTTTGTGTAGTGAATTACAAAAATTTAAAATTATTTATGAAATGCCAGTTTGTGCGATTGCAACTTACAAAAATTCTGATAGAAACACACAAATTATAATTTTCCACGTGTTCCCTAAATTAAATGAACAACTATGTAAAGAATGGCTTCAGCATTGGAAACGAAATGACCCGGTTAGTATTAAATATGAACGAATAAGCAGCAAGCATTTCTTAAAACAAGATTATGAAGATGATATGAAAAATCGTTTGCTTGGATTTCCGATTAGAATTATTTTAAAATTGCTCTAACTCTACCAAGTGCTCTATTATCTAAGAGAGGACTAAATGTTCCGTCAGCAGCATGGATGGAAGTGTGTCAGGAATTTGAGAACATTTTTCAAAGTGTGCATGAGACAGAAAAGCAAGAAGTGTCATCAAGGAATTTATAAGTGAATTAGAGGGACGATATCCCGCAGTGAATAAAACAACAATACGCTTATTTTGCATTTCAGAACATTTATAAGAATTCGCCATCTAAATTGAAACCGCCTAGCTACTTCAATAAAAAAAAATTATAAAAAAAGGCAGACGAAAAAATTATTATAAGTCAAAGAAAATAAAAACTCAAACGAAAAGTATTGTTAATTAATAGTTTAAATTCTCCTAGTTTCATAATCTAGTTTTAATGTAATTATTCTAAATATTTATTATTTTTTTAATTATAATATGATTATTTTTTAATGATGATATTCTATGAACAATTGTAAAATTTCTAATGCTTTTATGAACTTAAATTATTATTTTGTTAGAATAATTAGCGCTTAAGGTTGTTGTTTTTTAATGATTAAGTATTAACAAATTGCCATTAACAGCATATTTTAAAATCAGGATTCTATAGTTAACCTAACTTTACAAACTGTTATCGAACAATATGTAGCTAAAAAAGTGTCTATATATGCATTAAATTTTTTTTAATAATAAAAGTTAAAACTGAAAATTTTGAAATAAAGTATTTATAGCGTCGTTTACGACAACTAGTAAAATATTTTTATTAGTTTAAAATGACATATTTAATTTAGTATTTTGGCCATGAAAATTTTTTAAAACTACGTTTTTGAAAGGAAATATGTTAATTGCATAAAGTTTGAAAGTTAATATCAAGAAAAGGTCGAACTTATTTTTACAGAGAGAATGATAAAAAGTTTTCATAATATCTTTGCTTGCAATCTCCGAGATCTGTGTGCATCGTGACGTCATGAGGAGGGAAAACGTAGCTACAATTCTAAGAGCGGAATGAACTAGCCCTTCTATTTTCTTTAGCCCAGATATAGAGCTGCTTATTCCCTGAGAAAAAAGTTAATAACAAGGATTAGTTTGCTGGCAAAAAGAGATTTATTCAACCCAAAAACCATCTATTATTGAAATGGTTAAACTACCTGTTTTTTCACTATTCCGGCTCACTTTCAGGCCTGACTTTAACCAAGCACTGATAATTTTTGAAAAAATTAGAAATGTTATGAAAAAAGATGGGAAAAGATGATGGGAAAAGGGTCGCAAAAGCGGCCCCAGGTGCTAGGTTTCAAACAAGGCCATAGCCAAGGGGTAGGTATAAGGGTTCTAACACTCTCCATCCGAAATGTTTCAATTTATTATAATAGATAAATAAATTTTTGCTTACAATTGTTATAAGTAATGCTTAGTAATTATTTTTTAATAAAATTATTATTTGTTTTTAATTATTAGAATTACATCATATTGAGGACTTTTCAGTACACCAAAACATTCCAACATTTCCCATTTCCTATTCGAAGACATGTTCTTTCCTTCTTCTTTTTTCCTTTTTTTTTCTTATTCGACACACCTCTCCCTTTCAAAGAAAAAGGGAAAAGAATTCTTGCTATAACTAGAATTCCGAATAACTAGAATGTTTATCATTTTGCTCGTTAGTTGCTCAGAATTGTACGCGCAATATTCCAGTGATGAGTTATATTCCATATAATGAGCAGTTAATAGAATTTATTGGCAAAATCTTGACAATGTTTTGAAAGACGCAAACGATAAAATGTGCTAACGATTGCTATAGCAACAGATTGCCTTAAAAGAAAATTGAAAACGATCTATTTAAAATTCCTCTTTCAGATATTCATAAACATGGTTCCTTCGCCTTTCCGAGTTATAAATTCCCAGAAATACATTTAGTTCATCTATTAGTCAACCTATTCTTTCAGCTGCTCCGAAACACGTTTTATAATAAATAGTGGTAGCATCCTACTGTTCGCAAATAGAAAGTCTGGATGAAATGTTTCTACAACTTATAAGCAGTCTTGTCACTAGCAGAAATAATTTACTCGTGTTTTTATTACTGATTAGTCGTATTGTGCATAAAATATTTTTTCAAATTTTAAATAAAATATTCAAACATCTAAATTAGTAGCAACAATCATTCAAACATATATAAATATGAATAATTGGTAGATTGCCTGGTTCATAGTAACTCGTAATATAAGTTATTAGCACCCAGAACATTTCTCTCCATAACCATATAAGCTGATCAAATATATCAATTAAATATACAGACTTTGTTTCGTCAGGCAGCTATAATTTAGACTAATGGTTTCAAAATGAATAACAAAAAAATATTTTAAGAAAGAAAGGTATTGTTTGACAAGGTTTTGTTTTAGTTCAAACATTGTTGGACAGATGGCACCAGAGTTTGTAAAATCGACAAAACACAGAAAAATAATCGAAATTTACATCAAAATGTTTTCGAAATCTTTTATAAATGAAAAATTCACTAATTACAAAAAGTCCATCAGTAACCGTAAATGCCTGTTATAAAAGGATGGCGATTTACGAAAACGCAACGGTAAAAATAGTCGAAATTTTTTAAAACTTAATTCTTAAACTCTGGAAATCACATTTACAGTGTGATTTTCTGCAAGAATTTTCCTTTATTATTTTAACCAATTCCCTGTAATAAATTTCTGAAAATTCTGTCTCTCTAATTTAGGCATACCTGTATTAATGATTGTAATGGAATAATTTGGCTATGACAGAGTTTCCACTGTTCATAGAACTTTGTTTCAGCAATTAGTTCATGTTATTGCTGGAAGAAGTTCCTTTTTTTCAGGATACTAGTTTAACTATTTCCTACCGAATCATTTTATTTTACTGATTTGATCTATGCTTTTATTAAAGTAATATTCAGGCACTTACGCTTAATCTAATTACGTATATTTTAGTGTTTGCCGCTACTTTAATTTCTAAAGATTCGTTTACAAACAATTTCAAACAAACGATAAAACAATTAATATAGTAGTGAACACACACTTCTTGTTTCGCCAAAATAAATTTTATGACTTAAATAATTGAGCTTCCAAGATTTATCTTTTTGAAACGAAGTGCAAGATTCCGAGGAGGGAAAGCTTCTTTGCAAAATGCAGTACCGTCATGTGGGGCTACTTTGTGCAGGATTTCGCAGTTTTTGAACTTTGACATGTAAAAAAACTATGTTAATTCAAACTTTCGTAAAATTTATAGATATTATATTCATAACTGGACTCAGACGAGTGAATTTGATCAATATTGGCATTATTTGTATGTAATATTTACAAATAATAAGTCAAAACATAACTTGCACAAAGTAGCCCCCAAGTGGGGCTACTTTGTGCAGCGATAGGAATTCAGTTTAATAATCATGTTTTTAGTAAAATATTTATATAAAATTGTTAAAAAAGTTAAGTATTGACATTTTTAATAACAAAAACATCAAGATATGTAAAGATATTAGTTTGAAAATAATTTTCAGTGTTAAAAAACCATTTTTTATAAAGAATTTCTTCTTAAAACGATTGTTTATTTCAAAACATTAGAAATCCTCGAAATCCTCGATTTATCCTCGAAATCGGGAACCTTCCTGTTTGTGCGATCAAGGTATCGTTTGGTGATGAGCCTTAAATCAAAAAGTTGCAAAGGTACACCCCATTCGGCCAGAAGTACACAATACTTAGACAGAACTTGCTTTTCAGTTTCTGTCAAAATTACCTGATGTCCTATAAAATATATTTTTATGTGTTAAATCGTTTGATTAATTCATTAGAAAAATCTTTGTAGAAGAAAAATAATAGTTTACCAGGACGTTCCACGTGTTTCTTGTGAATTTTATTAGATATAGTATTTCTGTGGATTTTGTACTTCCGAGAAGCTTCTGCAATCGACATACAACCAGCAACTGCTTGCAAACATTGTTGCAGCTTTTCTAAAGTCTAATCACGGTAGTTTCTCGTTCCAGGTATTTTTTTATAACGTCTGACCATTTTTCTGTCGAAAAAAAACGAATGAAACTTTGCACAAAGTAACCCCAAAATGCATTTTTTTTTTCATTTTCCGTTTATTTGTTATTAATTTTCAAATTTTTTTAACGCTAACACGATATAATTGTTTATTAATACAGAAATAAAAAATTTTGCACTTACGACAATTGTTTTATCAACGTCTTTGCATTTCACAGCTAAAGTTTCCACGCACACTTTTCGACGTCCGACGTTCTCGGAAAGTTGTTGACATTGGATAAACAAAACACACTCTGAGATTGTTTTAAAATTCGAAAAAATGTTTGTAGTAATAAAGGAGACTTCTATCTTCAAATTCCACACATTTTTAACGTGAAAAAAACATAATACTGAATAGCAGCACTTGAAAAGTGCCAAATTCGAATTTGCACAAAGTAGCCCCGCTGCACGGTAGCTTTCAAATCTCCTGGATTTTTATCAAGGTTTTATTTTTATATTTAATGCAATAGCAAAACTTATGCTTTTGGATTTCATTTTACATGTACCCATTTATATTTTTTTGCCTACAAATAATTTTTAAGTTTTTATTTCACTTCCAAGTGGAAAAGCATTCTATGACAGTGGCAGGTATAAAATAATTTAATGTTCAAAGATCTAGTGGGGCAGAAATTTAACTTCACTGAGATTTTTTTTTCATTTGAAAATAGCAAATAGTGCTGGTTACAAACACATTAAATAATCGAGATCAGTCTTGCTTTCGAAACCATCATTTAATTTTTCTAAAATCCGTGGGAATTGTGTAACAGAATTATTTTGTCAAAAATTTTACTTTTTTCAAACTATGACGGGGGCTCTAATAGCCACTTAATCGGAATGAGTTAAAGAAAATGTCCCATTCTTATAGATATCATAAAAGAGAGCAGGGCAGGGCTGCCAACTTTCTACGGTTTTCGTAAAAATTTTTACTACGTTTATGTTTTAATGCAATATATATTTGTTTAAACTTATTTTTCACACCCCTACAGATAAATGATTTAAAAGTTCATATGCAAAACCTTTAATTCTAGACATTTTATGGTGAGACTTTTAAAATGTTGGCAGAATTATTGAAAATTCAGAAAACTTTGGTTTTTAAATGACTAACACTCTGAAATATTCTGCAAAAGGTGTAATAATTGGCAGGCAAAGAGCTGATACAGAGTGGCGTTTGTATTAAAGTGATGGCGCTCTGGGCAGGCGATGTAAAAGTTAGTTAATATTTAGATTCCATTCAAGCACTATATAATTAACATTATTCTTCGTTATTGTTATTAAAGATATTTTACTGTTGTAAAGCGTTTTGTGTTATAAATTATAAAACTCACTTATGCGGATTAACGAAATACGGATTCACGAATGAATGAATGAATAATCATTGACCTGTTAATAATATTTCTCATTCTCACAGAGGGTACTCTGCGCAGTGATTTAAAAGTTTTATTAACTTTTAGATTTCATAGATTTCAGTCATACATTGCAACATTAACATTATTCTTCGTTAGTATTTTTAAATATATTTTTCTGTTATAAAGAGTTTTTTTTATTATAAAACTCATTTATAGGGATTAACGAAACACGGATTCACGAATGAGGGAATAACCTTTGACACCAAGATGATTGTATTTTACCTTGGCGCGCCTCCTTCTGCTAATACTCTTTCTCAGTCTCACAGATGGCGCTTTGGGCAGGGGATGTAAAATTAATTAATATTAAGATTTCATTCATACACAGTAACATTAACACATCATTCTTCGTTAGTGTTTTTAAATATATTTTTTTCGTTATAAAGTGTTTTGTTCAAAATTATGAAACTAACTGATAGGGATTAACGAAATATGGATTCACGAATGAATGAATACCCATATATCCGGAGATTATCGCATTTCAAAAAAAAAAAAAAAAAAAAAAAAAACTTAGGTATTAGTGTTTTCGGAGAAAAATTCTAATTTTACTTGACTATAAAGAAAAGACAACATATTTTTCATTAACAAATAAATTTGCAGATTTTCATTAAAAACGTCCTTGTTACCTCTGGAAACAGTAAATCAGTTTAACACTTGGCCTTAATTACAAAATTATATTTTAAATTAGCGCTTAATTTACAGATTTGGCTTAAAGTTTCATAATCAAGGCTACTAATTATTATTTCAATTTCTTGTTTTCATGCTCCAATTCATTAAATACTTCGCAGCTCATTTACTCTCTCAACACCTGCGCACACTGTTATTTTCACGCCAACAATGACGAAAGTGAAAAATAAAAAAGCAGCTGTTCTTGAAAAGGCATAAAATGAAAAGTGTTCTGTTTGCTTGGTGACCTTTTATCTTCTCTGTTCAACAGACTGTAACATTTCAATGTTAACGAGATGCATTTGTATTATTGTTTTGACAATTGAAAGATTGTTTTAACTGATCTTTTTGTAAAACGGCTACTATTCTCACGAATTATGGCAATTATACTGAATCATTATAAATACTTTTCCTTTTACGGTGGTTTTATGAAAATGGTGCATTGAAATCTTCATGTTTTCGTATTTGATTGTGTACCCTTACGTCTACAAAATTGTGTGTGAAATATTCATTGAAGATACGTAACACAATATTAGAGAAATAATCATAAAAAAATGTTAATTTTCATAAAATTATTATTTTAAAATTTGAAATTAATTTTTTTTTAAAGAACACTTCGTGGATAGTTATATATGTAATTCACTCAAATAAACTATTTTTTGAAATTATTTGAGATATACAAACAATTATGTGATGCAGGACTTGTTGTTTTTTGTTAACAATGAGAAAAGTGAGTAAAATAATTTAATTTAAAAAAAAAACATTTATTAATGGGTTTGCATGAAAAAGTAAAATAGTCCTTGTAACTTGTAAAAATCGAGATTATATTGTCTAGGATAATTTTCCTAGTAATTAAGTTTATTTTACATAAAGTTTATCTGAAAATTTTCTGAGAATGAGAATTTCTTATACAATTTTCTTATAAATTTTTTACAGAAAACAGACAAATTAAAAAAAAAGAAAAGAAAACGCCGAATTTCGTTTGATTTCTTTAAAAAAATTTATAAGAAATTCTTGCAACACATTTTACGATGAACTTTATATAAAATGAACATAATTACTGAAAAGATAGCCGAGACTATATAAATTTGAATTTTATAAGTTACACGCACTATTTTATTCATTACATTTCGCGAAAACCCATAAAAAAAGTTGTTTCTTTCTTTAAATTATTCATACTTTTTCGTCTTAAGATTCCCTGAGTTTTTTATTTTAAATATTTTTTCACCCAGCAA
Organism: Parasteatoda lunata; assembly: GCA_949128135.1. Classification (NCBI taxonomy): domain Eukaryota; kingdom Metazoa; phylum Arthropoda; class Arachnida; order Araneae; family Theridiidae; genus Parasteatoda; species Parasteatoda lunata. Next base: position 116,673,020 of record OX421971.1, read on the forward strand.
CACATTTTAAAAGCAGAACTCTTAACTATGTAAACACGTGGTTTCAGATATCTTTAAGAATACTAACTCGTTGACGTAGCACCGATCCACATGCCATCGGCGCTCATGACTAACATTTTCCCGTCATTCTTAGATATCGGGCGGATTATTACAGTATTTTTGCTTCTTCCTCGCTTAAAGATTACTTTGCGATCCCTAATACGTGCTTTTATACTTAATTCTCAATTAAGATTCTAAAAATGAAGATTAAGAATAGTCATTACTGAATCCTGTATGACTCAAATTATTGAAATATAGACTAATGGAATGTAAACATCATTTTTTTTTTTTTTCATTTCCAACAGCTAAGCACATCAACGCGAATAAAAACCAGTAATTCAAGTGACAGCAAAAACATTAAGAACATAACATCAAAAAGCAAAGATGATAAGGGAAGATCAAAAGTGAAAAAGGATGTTAACCGTCCTGATAGATATAAGTCTGAAGATGCGAAAAACAAGTACAATTAACAATCTTGTTTTTCATTCGACCAAACACGCCTCCCCTCCTCAATATTTTTTCTATAACTTCAGAATTTTTTAAAGTTATTAATTTTTTAAACGCCAAACAGCTATTTTTTTTTTTTTTTTATTTAAAAAGTTTAAAAAATCAGAAATTTTAGACAGTTCATATATAATTGAACGAAAATATTTTAAGACTATCACTTTTATGCAATGTTCCCCCCTACAATACTTTTTCCACAACTTAAGAATTTTTTAAAGTTATTAGTTCCTTAAACTCCAAGCAGTTATTTTTTTATTTATAAATTTACAAACTTAAAAAAAAAAAAAAAATCCGAAATTTTAGATAGTTTATAAATAATTTAACGAAAATATTTTATGATAATCGCTTTTATACAAAGGCCATCTTAAAAAAACAGTAAAAGATTTTTTTTCAAATTGCTGTAATATGAATTCAATGAACCAAAATTTAAGAACAATCAAACAATTCTTCAATGAAATAAAATTTAAGAACAATCAAACGACTTTTAATGAGACAAAATTTAAGAATTATTTATTTTTTACATTATAATCGCTGGTAGCGGTAATTTTAGTTTTATTTATGCACAATATAATTTTTTTATTTATAATTTTTTTATTTATAATTACTATTTATCAACCTTTTAATTTCTATCAAAAGCTGTTTAGCATCCTTTTAGTTATCCGCTTATCAGCTTCATGGTTACCTTTCAATGATCTCTTTTATTTTTTTTTTTATAATTCTTAAAAGTTGATTTTTCTTTTTTTTTTTAAAAAAAAAACAATGATTGTTTAGATAATATATAATAATATCAGCTTTGTGTGAGGGCATTTTATGTTAATCGCAACAAAACTAACGATTACTTGAATTTAAAAAATATTCAACTGTACTTGAAAGAAAAAAATACAGAAAGTGTGACATACTGAGAAGAAAAAAATTTTAAATAATTTTAATTGTTAACTATATGTTACGATAACCTGCAGATGTTGGACAAAAATATGGAAACACTTCTAACGCTATGTAAGCAATCTTTCTGCTGGAAGAAAGATTGCTTACATAGTGATAGAAAATTTTCCGTGGCAAAATTTTTAGAACAATTTGAAAGATCACGTGTGAAGCTTCGCAAATAGTGTCTTTTTTACCCGTTCAAAATTTGCATCAAACAAGATAAGCGTAAGAAGTTGTATTTTCTATTTCAAGACCATCACTACAAGTTTCAAATAAATCTTATATAAATATCGCAATCCCATATAATGAATTTCAAAATTGCTGATATTATAGCTTTAAGGAAGTTATTAACTTTCATCTCCTCATTTTGATCAATCGGAATTTGGCGTGGGTAAAAAGGACGTCATTTCTAAAAGCTTCAAGTCTGTCTTTCAAATTATGTCGACAGTTTTGTCATATAAATCTTTCAAGACATTTGCTGAAAAAAGAAATATTGTTTACGTAGAGTTAGTATAAAAGTGTTTCCATATTTTTGTCCAACCATTGTACATTATAAAACTGTCCGTATCAGAAACGGTTTTTTTTTTCTTTCCAGAGTCTTCCATATTTTTAAAAATTTCGATAAAAATATTAGGATTTAATTTGAACGCTTTTTGTTGCTTTCGAAATAAAGTCAAGTGTGACCTTATAAAATAAAAATCTCGAGAGAGATAAATAAGTTTTTATTCAATCATGAGTAAATAGTTATTATTTAAATCAGAAAAAGTAAATATATTCTTTAAAAAATCTCTTAAAATTGTAATAACTTTCAAACTGGTTGGAATTTCATAAACAATCATTTTATAAATGAAATAAAACCTTTCAAATACGTCACATTCCGTAATTGTGTATGATTATACAAATTCAAATTTAACAGTTGATAATTCTTGAACCGCATTCTTTTTTATTTTTTCTCATCATTTTTTATACGGCTTCATAATTTCAATTTTCTAAGTCTTTTAGTTTTTACGCAGCAAAACTAAATGTACGTAAAAAAGCACCATAAAAACATTCAAAACATATTCATTTAAGAAAAAGAGCTTTTATTAAGTTTATAACAAAAAATGATCCTTTTATAAGAAGATATTTTAACTCTGTAGCCTTACAGTTGCATTCCCGCTGCCAGTAGAGCGACGAGCATGCTATGTTTTGCTACAAGTTTAACAGTTTATAAATCCCGGATAAATAATAAATTCTTTAATCTATGGCAGTGTTTCCCAAAGTGTGGTACGCGTACCCCCAGGGGTACGGGAACAGTTAAACGGGGGTACGCGTTCTTATGCGAAATATCTTGCAGCAAACGAAAATTTAAAAAAAAAATTTAAAAACAAAGCTAGCCATGAAAGTTTACGATTGCGTATTTTTCTATTGGCTATTTTTTGCATAGTTAACAGTTATTAATTAGTGGCGTCAACAGCCAGTTGTGATTTTTAACTATTGTGCAATTCCCCGATTTAAAACAAATATTGAATGGATAAGATATCCTTTTAATATTAATACAACATCCATGCCAGAAGGATTGTCGCATGCGGAAGAAGAGCAATTATTGGAATTGGCTTCAGACGGATTCTTGAAAAATAAACATAAGGAGGATATTTCAACATCATTCTGGCTGTAAATGCAAAATATGTATCCAGTCTTAACAGAAAAAGTTGTGAAATATATTTTGCCTTTTCCAACCTTATATTTATGTGAAGTCGCTTTTTCGGCATTCGTGAGCATTAAGTCGAAAAAAAGAAATGGATTATTGGACGTGGAATGGCATCTTAGACTAAAATTGACCACAAGAAAACCGAATTATGATAAACTGTTATCACAGCGAAATATCATCCTTCTTACTGATGCAAATAAACTTATTAACAAAGCTTTGTAGCAAAAATGAAAACTAAACATTTTTATAAAAAATGCATTAATTTTTTTATTAGTGGTACACAGCGTTACGAAAAATTTAGAAAGGGTACACTAAAGTCATAAGTTTGGGAAACACTGATCTATGGCAATCCTTATACAATTTTCAACATACACCTTCATGATTTCAAGTCTCTTACTCCAGACAGAGGTGGTAAAGGATCTTTCAACTTTTTAAATATAGCGAAAGCTTTGTTTCATAGCAGCAAACAATTTTAGAATGTTTTAAACTCGAAATTTAAATTATGATTCGTTTTAAGCAAAAGGTTTTCGTACATTTTGAGAGATTTTTTATTTAATATTACTAAAATTAGTACCAATAAAATTTCTATATGGTACGAAGTATAATTTTTCACTACTTAAATAAAAAATTTTAGTAATTTAAAAATGTAAAATGTTCACGACTTAATTTCAAAATGTAGAGAAAACATGGAAATAATTACAGAATAATGAAAAAAGAGAAGATGAAATTTATATAAATAAAAAAAAAACAATTCAATAAAGATCCGAGAAAAAAAGATGTAATCTCTTCATCAGCTCACACGATTATATCCTCCAAAAGAAGCTCCTTTTTACGGAAATAATCGTGTGAGCTGATGAAGAAATTATATCTTTTTTTTTCAGATTTTCTATTAAATTTTTTTTTTTTAATAATTTTCTTCTTCTCTTTTTTCACTATTCTGTAATTTTTTCATGTTTTCTCTACATTTTGAACTTATTTTACGAGTTGTATATACTTACAGCCTATGCGTAGTAAATAAAACTTTATTGATTTTCTTCGTTTTTTCTTTGTGTTCTTTTTGTATTTATATATACAGTGATACCTCGAGATACGAGTTTAATTCGTTCCGTAACCTTGCTCGTATGTCAATTTGCTCGTATCTCAAAACAATTTTCCCCATTGAAATTAATTGAAATGCCATTAATCCGTTCCAGCCACAAAAATGCTATCCCCAATTGTTTTTGTTACGTGTTTTTGAATAAGAAAAATGTATTTATGAATGACAAATGTTGTATAAAAACATTATAAAAGAGAATGTAAAGCAAAAAAACTGGTTTTATAAAGTGTACATACATATTTGTATTTTTGTCACTTAAATGCAACTAATACACAACTTAAATGCTACTGTATGTTCAATTTTAGTCACTGCATTTCTCTTCACTGGTCTTTGCTTTTTCAGCCGGATTAAAAAAAACTGTCCTAGGAGGTTTGTTTCCTCCTCCTTTTCAGAATGCTGCAGAAATGAGTTAGGCAAGTGTCATTAAATAGATCCGATGTACGATCAGTTGCAAGTTTTCGGGGTGTTTCTTTACCACGAACTGTGAAATTCTCTCCCACATTCCCATGAACTCTTTTATCTCACTTGTAGAGATAACCTCCTCCACCTCTGGCTCTTCCTCGAAACCAGTTTCTTGCAGAACCCCCGAATGCTGCTGCGACTGTAACTCTTGTAATTCTTCGGTCGTCAGTTCCTGAAAGTGCTCCTCGGTGAGCTCGCTCACGTCTCTCTCACCCATAACCAGGTCCATGGATTTTCCCAGAGTCACAATCTCCTCCTTTATTGGCACTTCTTGTTCGAATCCTTCGAAGCTACAGACTCGGGCAACAGCACAATTTTCGGTTACAGACTCACTCAGGCCACAGCTTTCATGCAGAGGTCAAGGTCCTCGTTGTAACACTCAGCCAGGCCTGATCTTATCATTCTGAGGCATATCACAATGTTAAAGTGGTCCTTCCAGTATTCTCAAAGGGTGAGGTTTGTGTTCTCTGTCACCTCAAAGCAGCGCCGGAACAGGTGCTTAGTGTACAGCTTTTAAAAATTAGAAATCACCTGCTGATCCATGGGCTGTAGGATAGGAGTGGTGTTAGGTGTTAGATAGAGAACTTTTATAAACTTTAATTCTTCGAGGATGTCATGTTCGAGGTTCGTTGGGTGAGCAGGAGCATTGTCGAGGACGAGAAGGGCTTGCATGGCCGTTCCTCGTATCTCAAATGTCGCTCGTATCTCAAAACAAAATTTCACTCCCTCGACAGCTCGTATCTCAAATAACTCGTATGTCAGGGCACTCGCATCTCGAGGTACCACTGTATATTTATACTTAAAAAGCTTGGTGCTCTCTCATTTCTTCTACGCTACGCCTATGGATGCATGTATACCGATATTTAAAATTTAAGTTTTCAGCATCATTTATCATTGCAAATTTTTTTTTCTTACAAAATAGTATAATTAGAGATTTATTGTTTGAAAATATTTTCGTCAAAAGAAAAACAAACGTATATTTATATTTCCATAAAACATTCGATTATGATACGGGTCATAAAAACTTTTAATAGTAAAAGCAAATTCAAGTTCACGCAAGTAACAACTTCCTTTTTAAATAATAAACTTTTAAATAATTAAAAAAGATAATAAATAAAAATGAATTGAGTTTCTACAATTTTACATGGCTTGCCCGTCTGGCCAAACGGTAAATAACTACAACTAAATTTGAAAATATTAGCGTAACATATCTGAAAAAAGTGGTAAATTATATAAGCGTATAAATTGTTTAGAAATAGTGGTGGATAAAAATTTAGTAAATTGAATTTATTAAATCAAGAATCACAATTAATAAACTACCACTTGAAAATATTTATTCGCTGTCCGGAGCAAGTTAGCATCCCTGTGTAAATAAATAAAACAATTTTTGTGTGTTCTATATTGCATTAATTTCTTCAAACCATTTTAGTAACGATAATAATATAAAAATATTCAAAATTTACTCGAATTATGTGTTTCTAGTAATCTTGTCTTCGTCGGTCACCGGGGACCCCCATGGCATTCAACGTGTTAATGCATATGCAGTCACCCGGATCCATCCCTGCATAAAGCATTGTTACCCTGGATTAGAAATCCTTTTTCCCTTTAAGTGCCAGTTAAATTGCGTCTTATTATTTTCTGATGTACTATGTGCCACAGGTTAATTATCTTTCTGAAATTAGCAAGTGGTACATTAAAGAGAGTTGTAATAGTTGAAATTAACAAGTGGCAGATATTGTAACCGCTATAATAGCAGAATAACTTTTTGTAATTATATTCGGTGTTCAGTCATTTACTTTGCTTCAAAAGGATAGTGAATAATACCGCCATACATGCTGAACTGTTCCTTATCTTTCAAAGTCAGGCAGTAATCAGTTTAATAATAAAGATTATAGTGTTTATACAAACAATAAATGTTATCTGAGTAACACCATAAACTTTAATTCGTTTCCGTTTGTAAAACAATAAGCTGGTGAATTTAAAAACAACTGAACACTTTAAATATACTAAAAATTTTACTACCACTGACGGTTCTGCACGTAGAAAGTCGTATTTTAACCTGCAGTCTTCACTGCATAGCAAAACCGGTTTTCCAATGTTAATAGATAGGGGAACTGTGTGTAGGGGAGAAACTTTCTCCCAATTTCGCCCATTTCCTTAACCGCCAGTGGGTTAAATATTAAGTAGAATTTTTTCTACTTTTACAGTTATTTTCGTTATTAAATTGTAATTTTCATTTCTACTTCATGAGTAGTGTTTGTTTACCTATTTTTTTTCCAGATGTCTGTTCCTTTGAAAATAACACATAAGAGAAGAAGCACATGACCTTAACGTATCGCATCATAAACTGTAATGTATTATGTCCTTCTTCCTACCACTCCCCATGTAGTTGAAAATTGGAGACACTCGAGTGAATTTTTAAAAAATCATGGTGGTAAATATATTATTTACCCTTTGCACTCAATAGTGCCTCTCCGGCATCATAATTTAGCCACCATTCTGAATGTTAAAATTTTTACACTTAAATGTGTAGTAAACAGTTTATTCCCTGGTCTCTATGTATTATAAGCTAATTGTGCAAGCTGTTACACTTGTATGGGCAGCTGTGTGGCCCATGTGCCCAGCTCAAAGATCAAAAGAAGAAGAAGAAGTTAAATTTTTCTTTAAGTGTTCATGTCCTTTTTTTTTAATTGTTGAAAATACTTTGAGTGAAAAAGGTTTAATTTCATGAATAGTTAATTGCTAATAGGGTTTAATTGCTGAATTAATTGACTGCAATGAATTAACTGCATTTAGCTACACGGCTGCCAACTAGTACAGTTTTTTGGAAAATATTTTATAGAGAGATAAGCAATCAAAAACAAAAGCTTTCATTAGTTCTGTCAGTTTTACGAACATTGAAGATGCCAACTGCTCCGCTTTCTGCAGGGCCGGATTAAGCGTACGCGGGGCCCTAGGCCATTCAAATTTTTGGGGCCCTAAGATTAAATTTTTTTCTTGTATATTTTTTATTTATTCAAGTATAAAAGTATTTATATATCTTTTCATTTAAGAAAGCATATTTAAAATAAAAATAAATAATAATAATAAATTAAATTTTACTTTATTTTATTAAATTAGAACTAAAAATTAATCATAAAATTTTTAAAAAATTTGAAAAATCATTGTTTTTTTTAATTTTTTAAAATTTATTTTCAAAAAATCCATTTTAAGGGGATCTCTAATCATTGGCGGCCCCAGGCCATGGCCTAGTCTGGCCTAGTCTGGCCTAATGGGTAATCCGGCCCTGGCTTTCTGCTAAGTTTTAATTAATCGATAGTTAATTAATTAAATAGCTAATAACACTTGTAGAAAAAGGATAATTATACGAACACTCTTTAAAAGTGCTCGCCACGACGTAAATGCAAAATGTTACATTTCATATGACATTTAGAGTTTTTTATTTGTAGTGACGGAAAAAATACTTAACATAAAAAATACTAAACTACAAATAACTTAAATTTCATTAAATTACTAGAATTTTTTTTTCCAAAGAGGAGCAAGTTGGCATCTTTTCAAGATTTAAATTTTTTTGCCACGCGAGAGAACTGCCACTGAGTGGCTTTTTTACAATATTTTGTTCACGTGTAGTGGTTTAGTAAATAACTATAAATCTCATATCATAAGATAAAATTTGTTACCACTTGAAGAAATTTTCTGACAAAACATAAAATGTTGGCTACCCTAAAACTGTAGCCAGTAGAAAAAATGCAAGCAAAATTGAAATCAGCTATGCGAAAATATCAAGCATCCAGTGTAAAACTCTCATATAACAGAAAACAAAACAAAAAGATTCCCCAATGTGATCTAATTTAGACATATCGATGTAGACACATTAATAACATAGAATATACTTATATCTGTCAACTGGTTCAGATTTTTTGGAAGATCACTAATGGTTTTTATCATTTTATTATTGTTATTATTAATTATATTTTTACAGTTTAACTGGTTGTTCAAATCATTCATTCAAACTTGATTCGTAATTTAATAAATTTGATTTAAAATGTTCATAACTACCGTTAAATTTAAATAGTTGAAAGTACATATTAAATATTTAATACTCATCGTCAGGTGTGGGCCGTAAGGCCTCAGACTCCCAGTTCCACTACAACGAACGAACGAACGAACATCGTCAGATGTTTTTGTAAATATTTTTCTTTCTCGTAATTCTCGTTTCCCTACTTGTAAATACGTCTTGTACTTTTCTATACATTCAATTATTTGTTACTTATTACCATGGCAAAGTGCCACTCTTTTTTCTCTACCTTAACACGTGCCATTATTTGTTGCATTTTATGTAATCTGTCTATTGTTTTTGCTTATGTTCTCATTGCAGGATGAATGGGAAAAGGGCCATTATTGGCCCCAGGAGCCCAGCTAAACCAAACAGACCAGACCATCGTCAGATGTCTGATATTGCAAATCATATATATAAGTCTGCTGACGTTGAATCAATTCAAATTTTAGTTTACTACTGCGGATAATAGCTGCGGTGGTTCAGTAATTCAAACACTGAACTTTGATTCGATTACCGTTGGCAGCACAAAGCTCCCCCCCCCCCCTAGAGCTTAAGATCAATGGTACCAACTTGTCTGGGAAGTAAAGGCGACCTGTGCGCAATGCTGACCTCTCATTGCCCAATCATACCGTTGGTCTCGAAATTATAGAGACTCAGCATCTATGACCCCCCCCCTGACCCATTACTGACTGTTGTGAGAATCCTCTACTTTTTTCACTGAATAAAAACTTCTTTGAAATGTGTAAAAGTTGGCAGGAATGATATTTCTGAAGCATAAATTATGTTAAAAATATAATATTTATAAAATAATTGGAAAAATTAATTAAAAACGCTTTTTTTTCTCTCTCTCTCCTTTGAACATACGTTACGTATTGCCCATTATAAAGTAGAATTCCCTTTTTTTTTCCAAAAACACACCTACATCTAATATCGTTTATATTTTGTTTCTATTTTTACTGTCACGTGAGAATAAAAGGTAATTGTTAAAAATTGTTGATTGCGCAGTAATACTACGTAAGAGAAACAACTCGTCTTTCACATAATTTAGACAATGAAATCGTTTTTTGAAAAGGAAAGCAATCTAAGCATTTGTTTTGAAATATTCTTTTTAAAAACCCAGCGTGTGAATATTGAAAGCTGCATTCTAAAGAATCATTGCGTTGAGCATTTTGTCTTTTTTTAACGATTTTCACTTACAAAGGATTACTCTTTTACTTTTTTAATGATTTTCACTTTCTTTTAAATTATTTCTCAAAAGGCACATTTAAGTCATAGAATAACGTTTTAGAAACGATTAAAACTAATCTAAATTGATATTGTATCAGCACTAATTTTAGGGCTAATATATGTAAAAAACATTCCGCAGTTGATTGCATAATTAAAAAAAAAACTTTTTAATTACTGAATAAAAAGTAAGATTGTTACATCTATAATTGTATTTTTTATTTATATCTTTTCCCGCTTATTATTTTTACTTAGTTTGGCTTATTCTAATGTGCTCATCAAAGTTCACTTTAAAAAGAGATTTTAAATTATTGACTTAACAATCTTCTGCTTTAAGAAGCTCTTTTGGGTATTTTTCTGTTCCATGTACTCACTCGTGGGTGCTGGTAAAAGCAGCTGTTTGTAAAAGAAGGTAAAGTGAATATCGAACCATTTTTTATAAAAAGGGTTAAAGGAGTTGTTGATTACTAAGTGAGACTTCAGTAATGCACCCATTTTCTATCATGTACGCGTCCATAAATTTGGTCTATTAAAACAAGATCGTTTGTTTTATTTAAAATTAGAATTTTTGCACTCGTTAGGAAAAAATTTGCAAATAAAGGCAATCTTTTAAAAATTTGCAAATCAAGGCAAGTAAAATATTTATACTTTAAGATAGCAGAAAAATTTTTTATCTTCTGGGTTGGGTTCAAAATTATAAGGCTACGGAGTTAGTAATCGTAAACCCGAAAAATTTGGTCGGCTGTTCAACGACGGAAATAAAATTTTTAAAAAATCCAGGGCACCCATTGGAAAAACAATAAAGAAAATTGATTATGTTTGGTAAAACCTAAATATTACTGAAATTAATTTTCTAAATAAGAATTTATTAAACAAAGTTTTATAATTTTTTGCTTCTCTAGTAATGTTTATTATTATTTTTTTAAAAAGTTAATAGTTACATAACTTAAACGCACACATTTAGTGTCTTTGTTTAAGAATTTGGCATATTTTTGAATAATTTGACTTTTATGCGCATGCCAGTCATTCGGCAACCATTGATCAGACGATTTCAACTGGTCGGAGAGATCGGGAGAGCAGGGCAACAGGGGAACATGTTCTGTGTCAAGAAAGTTCATGATAGTACGGACGACATGCTGTCGTGCATTGTCCTGCTTAAACGTAGCGTTATGGAGGCATCGCGGAGAAGGCAGAGAAAACTGACTCTAACACATCAGAAATGTAATGGCTGCTGTTTAAAGTACCGGCAATGCGAACAAGAGGTGATCGAGACGTGTATCCAATGGCACCCCATACCATTACTCCAGGTGATGGGCCAGTATGAGAAAGTCGAATGCAAGCTGCCAATGGCCGTTCTCCACGATGTCGCTAAACACGGATGCGGCCATCATGATGTTGTATACAGAACCTGGATTCGTCTGAAAAGACGACGTCATGCCATTCCTCGTCCAGGTTCGTAGTTGATCACACCATTGGAGGCGCTCCTGCCTGTGATGCAGCGTCAAGGCTAGCCGAAGCCATGGTCGCCGTGCTGTCAGTCCATGCTGCTGCAAACGTCGTCGAACTGTTCGTGCAGACACTTGTTGTTTGGAAAATAACCTCATTTCTCGATTCAGGGTTCGTGACGTAACTGTACGATCCCTTAAGGCCATGTGGATAACAAGTCTGTCTTCCCGGCTGTTAGTGATAGGAGGATCCTGCACGGCTTTCCATATGACCGTCATGAACCCATCGATTCCATATTCTGCTAACAGTAATGGGGTCTCGACCAACTCGAGCAACAATTCGGTATGATAAACCGCAATTCCGGCAGGCCACAATACGACCTCGATCTAACTCAGACACGTGCTAGTAGGCATTTCTCCTTCTTACACGAGGCATAACAAAAACTTTTTTACCCAAAAACAACGCTCAAATTGAATTTTTGTATGAGAAACTTACTGTCAAATCTCTTCTTTTATACACAATGTAGGTGTCGCTACCGCCACCTGCTTTGCATGAATGTGGTTCGCCCTCTTGGTGAAGCAATTTTAACGGCCAGTAGTGTAATTGTCTTTTTTATAATATTTATTTTGAGATAAATACTTTCGTTTCAAAATGCTTTCTTTTTAATTTAGAATATTTCATTTTTGAATTAAATGACTTAATATCACTTACTTTAATTCACTTCACTAATTTCATTCATGAAATTAATAGAAAAATTGCAGTCTTCTTTTCAAATTAAGTTTTCATTGTATCTTTTGATATATTTAAAAAATGATAATAATACATCAAAAATAAACCTTCCTCGTTTTGAAACTATAAAATGCCATAATTTCGCATAATATGAGACAATTGTCTTTTCAAATCTATTTTTAACTTCCAATCTGGACTAGCTGTATAGCAAGAAGCTATGGAGAAATATAGCTATGGAGTGATAAATATAGCTATGGAACAAGAAATAACGAAACAATTAATGATACCTGAAGGACTCAAAATGTTGACCTATCATTTTGCCAAATCTTCAAAAATTATTATTTTAGTCTTGGTTTTTTCCTGGATTAAAGCATTTAATTAGAACTGAAATTTATGTTTAGGGTTCAATATAAGCAACTTTAGCTAATTAACTCCCTTAAAATCTCAAAATTTTTTTCGAATGTAAACTGAAATAATTCCCTTTATTTCTTTTTTGCATACTTTGTTCAAACGGTACATATTTTTACATGCTTGGGAATTTTATGCATTTTGGTTTCAATTTAAATAATTGTGTTCACACATTGGCTGCAATTTTATTTATTATTTTCGTTTATGCCATAAAATACTACTTTAGTAGTTATTTTTAACTAACTTTGCAGTAATAAATAGTTTTGTTCTAAAGGTTCAATACATCAATATATCTAGATTTATTTTTCATTTGATTTTGTAAATTTGCTTTGAAATGTTGTCATTTCCTTCGAGTAGGTATTATAAATGTAATAATATAATGGGTACATTATCTTCATTAAGTGAAAAAAAATTAGGATGTGATGACTATTTGCTACTATTATATTTTCTGATTCCTTATTTAATTCATAATAAAATTTCAATGAAAAAGTTTCAAATTTTATTCCGTTTTTCAAGTTTTTTTTAAATAAATTAATCATTGTAAAATAAAACTGTTACTGAAATCAAGAGATGACATGATAATATTAATTTTTTCCTTAAAAAATATAGAATACATATAATTCTATAAATTAAATTCTTGTGCACCTCTCCACAATTTTTTTTTCACGCTACGCTTATGCTTGGGGCATTAAAATATTTCTGATGACATTTTCTATTTGTCAAGGAGACTTTTCTTTTTTTTTTTGAAGAGCTGTTTTGTTTAATAAAACTCTACGAATAGCAATAAAGCTCCCAAAAAAAGTGTGTTAAAATTCCAAATTACATGCAGAAATATTTATCTGGCAGCAACAGTAAGGGAGAGAACGATATAAAACTTTTACCTTTGGAAAATGTTTAGGTTATCACAATGTTTCGATAAATCCTTGAAATCAAAATTATGTACGAAAATATTGATACGAAGCTTCCGTTTAAAATTTCAGTAAAATTTAATGCGAATGATTTGGAAGATACAAATGTACTGTAGAAAATGTAAAGAATTTCAAACTTATTAAATAATACATTTACAAAGTTGCCCAAAGTTCACCATAAATGTGCAAATGATTCCAAGCTAATCATAAAAGTTACCTGATTCAGCTACCTGTTATGCGTAAATAATTTTCTTCTTATAAATGTCGTATGTTGGTCCATGTCAGATACCAAACCTCTGGGCTGACTAGGAACAATTTATGAAAAACACTTTTTTTTAAAAAAAAGGCAAAATATTTTTTTATATAAATTTTACTACCAATTTAATTAATTATATATATATATATATATATATATATATATATATATATATATATATATATATATATATATATATATATTCAAAGTTTTTTTCGACTGTTAACCAACTCGGACATGACATGTAAATATTGTAAATAAGCGTTGACTAAATCAAATTGATTTGTTTTAAATACAGACTAAGCTTTGAAAAGGGGTTCTATGATATAGAATGAATAAACTTTGTACTATAAAGTACAATTTTTTGACAAACTTCTTACTAGAAGTTAAAAATTTTATATTGGCACTAATAATTGATATGTATATGTTAAATTATAATGGCACAGTTTCAACTCAGCCATGACATGAAAAGCTGATATATGCCACAAAATCCATATGATTTGCGTAAAAATAAGGGCAATAAGAAGTGATTGAATGAATTTTAGTAAATATTGGTGAGAAGAGTCAAGCTTAATTTGTAACAGGGGCGTACAATTTTTGACAAACTTCTCACTAGAAGTTCAATAAATATTATTTATTAATATTTTTTATGTACTCACTTATTGTATTTTATGTATTACAACATGTATCATTTTATATGATTTTACTCAAGCAATATGCTCATTACTAATTCTTTACTTTCAATTTTAGATTACAAGGACCTCAAGGAAATACCTCAAGGATCCGCATCTCGTGATGAAGGGGTAAAGTGCCGTTCCGGCCTCAGGCACTCTGACCAACCGACAGGACTAGGACTAGGGCTGTTAACTGCTGACAATCAAAGATTTTCGGATCTTCTTAGTTAATTAAGAATCTTATGGTTTGTGGCCAATAAGTTGCACTAAAACAAGTAGAAGATTTTAGATCTTTATGTTATATAAAGAAATAAAATCTTGAACTCAATTATTTTATTTATTTAATTAAAGTAATTATGCATAAAGCATCTAAGTAAATACTTCAGATTAGAAACTCTAGGTTTTAATTGTCTACTGTTCTATAAAATATTTTGCAAGAAGCACAGTAGTTGGCAGCACTGTATATATGAGGAAAAAGTAAAATAATATTAATCATAAATAAATAAATATTTTGCTGTTACATAGCGTAATAACATTTTTATTTCATTTGAAGCTGCTGACAATCAAAGATTTCCGGATCTTCTTAGTTAATTAAGAATCTTATGACTTGTGGCCAATAAGTTGCACTAAAACAAGGAGAAGATTTTAGATCTTTATGTTATATAAGGAAATAAAATCGTGAACTCTATTATTTTATTTATTTAATTATAGTAAATACGCATAAAGCATCTAAGTAATATTGAATTTAAAAAAATGCGAAATGTATACCGGTGCAAAAACAGAGTTTTAAAGATATTTTGATATAATAGTTAAGGTTCTACCTGGAAATGTATTGGCCTACTCATAACCAAAATAATAAATAAATAAAAACCGAAATTAATAGATAAATAATAAACACTATCAGTTTTAATATTCCAAAGTTAAAACCTAAGAAACCTATGAATTCATTCTCGAAACTATTTATTGTTGGTTTGCTTTTGACGTCTGAGGCCATAACAGACGGAAAATTAAAATAGACATTTTAATAAAATTACTTTATTTCATTTATTTATAACTATGCTATGAAAGAAAACCTAAATTTTAAATAAGCATACAGCTTAGATTAATTTTAAAATCTCTCCTCTCTCATTCGACAAAGTAAAAATTTTTAGCAAAACTAAAATTCACCAGATTGCATGCGTTGCAAGTTAATATTTGAACAAAATTCTATAACTATTCAGACTTGCATTTATTAATTTAAGCTAACTTGTTTTTTATGTAATTTTTACAGACAGTTCTTATGGAATTAACATGTTTACAAAATATTTTAAAACTTCGTTATTTGCAGTATTATAAAAGCAAAACAGTTAGCTCTAATTAAACTGTACAGACTATATATAACTGTTTTTAACGTTGACGAAGTAAGCACTCTTTTTTTCTTCAATTCTTTTTCATAAAATAATGAGAACATTTACACATCATTCTTATCGAATTAACTATTTTAAGAAATTTATAATAAAATCTTTATTCGCAGTTTTATAGAAATTTCATTTGCAGAATTATAGAAACCAAATAGTTAGAACTAACTAAACTGAATAAACAATATATACCTGTTTTTAAAAGTGAAAAAATAAACACTATTTTCCCTCAATTCTTTTCCATGAAAATAATCAAAACATTTACACATAATACTTATCGAATTAATTATTTTACAAAATTTAAAATATTTTTATTTGCAGTATTATGGAAACCAAATAATTAGCACTTACTAAACTGAATAAACAATATATATCTGTTTTTAAAGTGAAATAAAACCCCTTTCAATTCTTTTTCATAAAAATAGTCCGAATATTTACACATCAGTCACATCGAATCAACTATTTTTCAAAATTATAGAAACTAAATAATTAGCATTAATAAAACGATATTAACAATATATACATGTTCTTAAAGTTGGAAAAGTAAACTCTCTTTTTTCCTCAATTCTTTTCCATAAAAATAATCAGGAAATTTACACACAATATTTATCAAATTAACTATTTTACAAAATTTATAATGATATCTTTATTCGAAGTATTGTAGAGACAAAGTTAGTAGCACTAAGCAATCTATATCTGTTTTAAATTTTGAAGATGTAAACACTCTTTTTTTTTCTCAATTTTTTTTCATAAAAATAATTAGAATATTTAGACATTCTTATTGAATTAACTATTTTATAAAATTTATAATGATATCTTTATTTGAAGTATTATAGAAACCAAATAATTGGAACTAATTAAACTGAATAAACAATATCGTTTATTTAATTTAATTAGTTCTAATTATTTGGTGCCTATTTTTAAAGTAAAAAAATATACTCTTTTATTCTCACTTCTTTTCTATGAAAATAATCAGAACATATACATATAATTCTTATCGAATTAACTATTTTACAAAATTTTAAATATCTTCGTTTGCAGTATTATAGAAATCAAATAATTAGCCCTCATTAAACTAAAAAAAAACAATATATACCTGTTTTCAAAGAAAAGTAAACACTCTTTTTCCCACAATTTTTTTCATAAAAAAAATTTACACATCATTCTTATCGAATTAAAAATTCTACAAAATTCTGTATCTCTAATATATGCTTTTTCAGTACAGAAAATAAATAATTAGCACTAATTTTACTGGATAAGCAATATATACCTGTTTATAAAGTTGAAGTAAACACTGTTTCTTTTTTCAATTTTTTCATAAAAGTAATCAGAACATTTATACATCATTCTTATCGAATT
This sequence comes from Parasteatoda lunata, assembly GCA_949128135.1. Lineage (NCBI taxonomy): Eukaryota > Metazoa > Arthropoda > Arachnida > Araneae > Theridiidae > Parasteatoda > Parasteatoda lunata. The sequence continues at coordinate 116,690,196 of OX421971.1, forward strand.
AGCTATTTTACTAAATTTATAATGCCATTTTGTTTTACAGTATTATAGAAACCAAATAATTTTCACTCATTAAACTAAATAAACAATATGTACCTGTTTTTTAAAGTTGAAGTAAACACTCTTTTTTCCATAAAAATAATCCGACTTAAAGAACCTGCTTTAAAAACTTTTAAGAAACCTGTGGATGGGGGATGAGTAAGAAGAAGAAGAAATTCATAAGAAATGACCAAGATGTGTTTGGATTTTCTTTCGAAAGCCATATTTGGCTTCAGAATCATATGCAGACGAATGTTTTCCTTTGCTATTTATTTTTGTATTTTACAGAAGTGGGGTGTTAGGAAAAATATGGGATTAGGAAATGAACACAAACGTGTGCGACTCAGCTTGACTCTTTTACTTCTTCTGAGTGAAAATTCATTTCGAGGTCGAGAAAGGTTCTTTTGGACTCTGTGCCACCTCAACTTAGAAACTCCAAGTTTAACAGCTTCAATTCAGATACTTTAACATCATGGTAAGTTCACATTTTCTATTATTGAGATTTTAATAGAATATTATAATTGCAATATTTTTCATAATTGAGTTCTATGTTCAAAAACATCAATACAGACACTTTAAAATGATGGTAAACTGAAAGTTTCGTTTCGAATTATATTTATTGGAATTTGATTTTAAAAATATTTTCATAAGTTTAAAACTTTCAAATTAGGTTTCAAAAAAGTTCGTCTGCGTATTTTAATGAACTTTTTGTTATTTAAAATTTTATTTAAGTTAGTGTTTTGTCTATTGTTTACTTCGTTGTTAATAACACGGGGTAGCAAATTTTTTTGTTTTTTGTTGCCTAAGATTTTTGAGCTTATTTTTATTTTATATAACACAGTATAACACAGTTTTTATAAAATTCAATTATATATTCCTAACCAGGATATTTTTAAATTCACTCGGATGAATACTACGTGTCCACTTCTCTGCTACGTAGGAAGTGGTAGGAAAGAGGAGATAATGCATTTTAGTTTACGATACGAAAAGTTAAGGCCATATGTTTTTTGGCGTAAATTCTATCTTCCGAGGAGACAATTGTATATGTCTGCATATAAAGCTAAAGCTATACTTTTTTTTTAAGCTTATTCAAAAAAAAAAAAAAAAAAAAAAAAAACAAGCTTAAGATATCCTTTTGAAAAAAGTCTGTAGCTTTTTGAAGAAACTATTTTTAGATTAAAAGTTCTCACACCTGAATTAGATAAGATCAAGTACATAAAAAATGCACAAAATGTTTTTTTTTTTTTTTTTCCAGGGAAGATGTTTTTTTTAATAAAAAAAGTATAACTTACTCTATTTACTATTTAAATTATTTTAATCTGCAAAAACTAGTAGATTTAATAATTATTTTTTATTCAAATTTTTTATAATGATGCATATTTTTAATTGTAAGTTATTTATTTATATGTTCTTAACTAAGTGGCGCGATTAAATGAAATGAAAAAACCTAAAAATAGTTTAAAAATTACTATTTTTTTTATCTTCACTCTCCAAAAAATAAACCTGTATTGAAAATGCTTAACGCATAATTACATGAAATTATTATAAATAAAATTACAAGGTATCCAGTAGCATACATAGACTTAGGTGAGCCTTTGCAAGATTTATTAAAGCGCCCTGCCTTAGACATTTCATTAAAAATTTAAAATTATAATATGAAACCAAAACACTATGGTTACAAGATATTCGGATATTAATAATCAGTAATTTTATTTTAAATGAAAAAAAAAATGAAAATAGTAATTGTGATTAAAAGGTAGAATTACTTTGCTAAATGGAAACACTGAACATACTTACCATATTGAATGACTTTTTTTAGTAATAAGAAAAAATATATCACTATTTTATAATAATTATATTCAAAGTTAAGGGTTATTATTACTCACAAAGTGAGCTAAAAATATTTATAAACAAAAATTACTTTTTTAAGTGTTATTTTTCCGGCGTGTGCACCCTCGAAACTTGTGCCCCCCCCCCCCACACACACACACGCCACATGGCTTGAGAGGGTGTCGTTTGTACAACTAAAAGAACAATTTTTTGCATATGCAAATGCATAGCCGTCTATGTTTTCAATTTCTTGGGAATTATATCCCGCACAGAAGTGAAATCGCAACTATGTTGATCCCAACATTTTTTTTTTCTCCCGAATTCACCAGCTCCTAAAACCCCGCGCCAAATTATTATTATTATTATGCATATGGATGCTTTATAAAATTAGTTGAAACTATTAAAATATTATCTACAAATGACGAATAAATATCAAAGAAAGAAGTTTTCAAATACGTTTGAATATAAAAAGAAGAAGAAAATTTTCAGTATATACAACGCTGCGATTATTTTGTGTTTTTCTCGAAGATTTTAGTTTTTTGTATTTAAAGTGGTAGCGAAACTCGTGTTTTCTGTTAAATGTGATTTGATTTAAATTAAACGTGTTTTAGAATTTTAATAATAATTATAAATGAGTTTGTACACTACTACTTATAAATAGTTACAAAAAATATAATAGGTTGAACTCCGACCCACCCCAGGGGGGTATACGGAGATAAAAGTAAAATCATCACAATAAACATTTCTCTAAAAACTAAAATTACGATAAAATTTTGCCAAATGACAGTGGTGGTGATCAGTTAAAAATGTATAAACCATAACACTTGACAATTTAAAAACATGTTTTAAAGACAATGAAATCCAATGGTGCCTGTGTGAATGTCGAGAATTAAATGATTACAATAGTAGGGAACAAGAGATAAAAAATCTCAAAACTAAAATCAATGAAATCTAAAAGTCCTAAGTGTAAGTGTCTAAAGTAAAAGTCTGATTATAAGTCGATGAAATCTAAAATCAAAAGTAGATAAAATTTCAAAATGAAAGGCTAAAAGTTGATTAGTAAAAATAAACGATGACATGCACTATTGTTGATTCATGACTGGGGTCAGTTGATCTGGGGCTAAAATGTCCTCGAGAGTTTGTTTAATTATTTGAGTCACAATTTTCCTGCAGGTCAATATAGCAAAGAATTGATGTTCCTCTTCGCAGTTATTCATGTGGGTTCCACGAAGTGCCCGGAATCTTGGACAGTGCTTAATTAAATGTTTAATGTCCTGTCTCACTCCACAGTAATTGCATGAAGCTGATTTTCTGAAATATTTTTGTTGATAGGTCCCGAACACTCCGTGGCCAGTAAGGAGCTGGTTTAAGTAAAAATTGGCCTGCAGGCGCTTTATGCTAGGGTCTTTAAAAAATTTATAGGTTTGTCTTCCCTTGTCACTGGACCTCCAGTCCTCTCTCCAGCGGTTAAAAGTGATGTTCTTAATGTAAGATTTAATTTCACATTTTTCACCCGGGATCTCAAAATCAATCTGGCCAAGCTTAGTGGCTTCCTTAGCAACCCAGTCAGCCTCTTCATTCCCTTCAATGCCAGAGTGTGCTTTAATCCAATTTATATTATAGTTACTACTCCACATGGCTTTGGTGTCTTCTATAAGTTTGAGGTGTTTACGTGGGTCCTCCAGGCTCATGAGTGAAGAAAGGGAATCTGTGTAAATGTTTGCTATTGGAGAACCCTGATTTTTAAGCCATTGGAGAGCTGACTGTATCGCAAGTAGCTCAGCCAGATAAATACTGCAGTTGTTATTTAAACGCGCCGAGATAGTATTGATGGTTTTGCCATTTATCTTCATTACAACACCATATGCAGTTTTATTTATAAGTCTACCATTGTTCTCAGTTTGAATTCTCGACCCGTCTGTGAAGATTTCAATGCCATGGTTAGTTGGAAGAAATTTCCCCCAGGGCAACGCGAGAGAGTTCGAGGGATGAACCAGTTTGGGAGGTAGTAAAAGGTGATCAGGAGAGTACATATGATTTTCAAGCCAATTGATGTCTTCTATCCTCCATTTCCAGATATTTCTTTTAATGTAGATCTCGTCAATGATTTTATAGTAGATTGGTTTTACCCCGGCCAGTATCTGGAGTGCATCAGTACTGACAGTCCTATAAGATTTGGTAATGGTGATAAGCGGAATTCTTTGAATTGATTTTAGTTTTTCTCTTATTTTGACTGTGTTTCTAAACCAGACACAGGCCGCATAGGTGATGATTCTCTCGGTTGCCTGGAGGTAGATCTTTTTTAGAACATGATGGTTGAGACCCCAGGTGACTCTGGCAATCCTCTTTAATTTGTGATTAAACATTTGTACACGATCCTTAACTTCGTCAAGATGGGGAATCCAGGTGAGTTGTGGATCTAAGACTAAATCACAAAAGACTAAGTTACAAAAAATATATAAAAGCATAATAGTATTTACGAAAACGACTTTCAACTTCGTCAAAACATTAATATATTAATAATTGAGTAAGATTGTTTCCCGGTTATTGTTTTGCTACTACTTGGAAGATTCATTGTCTCAAACAATGAAATTTTCCAGGTATGCATATGCTATTTAACACATTATAAATAACAGTCTCCTAAAACAATTTTTAAAAAAGTATCTAATTTATCTTCTGCATCAATTTAAAATTAACAAACAGCCCAATTTTAATACTAAGTATAATATCTTAAATAGTTTAATATATCCTAAAAAATTAACGAAACATTGCCTCGTTCTCAGTAGCCATTTTTTTTATTTTGGATGAACCAAAACGACCACTATATTAAAGGGCACCACTGCTAGGAATTTTTTTCAAAAAGATTAAGACTGAATTAATTTTTTATTCTTGTCATTTAAATTATTCGTTAAAAATTCATGTTCATGTTATGATCTAAGTTTCGTTATCAAGCCCTGTAAGGCATTTAACATCTGTAAATTCATATTACGGAATATAACGTGTATCACTGGATCTTCATTTTTATATCAATATTTGATTTTTTGAGGTATTGCATTTTCGTATTTAGTTTTTCCATTATGGGACCTCGGTTACAGTCAGTTTTTGGTTTAACCACTGACTACAGAAATCCTGTTTGTTAGTAGACAGTGTGTTGTCCCCTGATGAAGTGCTGTTTTTGCTAACATACATATCTTTAAAATTTCGTTTTACTTATTTTACGTGTCTAACTTTTTATTCAAATTGTTTACATAAGATTAATTTGTTCTTAGTTGCTCATAGCGCTTTTCAATTCTGACTTATTATTTATATTAAAATTTTTATATTAAAAGTATATTAAAATTTGTTTTTATATTTAATTTTTTTTTAAAATCAATTGCATATTTTAATTGAAACATACTTTAGTTATATCATATGTAAACAGCACATCTTTACATGTGTGCATTTACATCCATACGTGCAACCCAGGGTCACTCTCAGGGTTGCTTCATTTGCAGGCCTCTTTTGTTCATCACAATCTATTTGTTTTCTCGTATTGATGGGACACATTTTTCGAGTCCTGAGACCCGGATACCCCTCTGGGGTTGGGTAATATGTGTGCTCTTAAAATCTGTGGAATCGAGTGTCTTGTGGTCGGTCGCTGAGCACTATCGTGAGTACAGGGACTTGGAGAAAATTTTCCTTCCCTTCAGATCTATGTTTAAATTTATCTAAATTGAGGAAGTGGCCTTACGAATGAGTAGTGCTGTAATTTTTTCTTCGGTTTCTGAGCCAAGACGTACTTTTATTCTTGTAATGCTCTCTTGTCAAATAAAAGACACACTTCCTGTCTTAATTCGCAAAAAAACAGATGGTTGGTGAGTTTAGCTTGATCAAGTTTCATAAGAAACGAAACTTCTAGTGATATAAAATGTTGGGAAGCAAGACTACGGCTAATGACTCAGTGGCCAAATCCCTGGCATTTCTATAAATAAATAAATAAAATAGTCGTTTGAAGGTTGGTCAGGGACATAAAAAAGATGTTAAGTATTTTTCTTTTTGTAACATTTTAATGTGGTGACCCGGAAATCGTTAGTCATTTTACTTGTCAAAATAAAAAATAAAAAAAGGAAAAAATCGATCGAAGTAAAATTGGAAGCCTGCAATAAAAAATGCTGAAATGCAATATTCTGTAACTAAAATAAGTAAATTTATGAAAAAAAATTAAATGGAATGAACAAGAAATTCTGAAAAGTCAATTACCAGTTTAATTTTTCGTGGCGATTTTCATAATATTTTGACCCTTCAAAAATTTGTGCGACCAACAATGTGAACGAGTTTACTTCAATAAGTTTAAAATTTTCTACTGTCATTCGAGTAAGAAACAAATATTTATATCAGAAAAAAATGAAATGTTTTAACAAATTGAAAACATTAAATAAGTCTAGTATTTTATTGTTTTAAAATAAATTTCTATCCTTCTGTCCGTTGCTTCAAAAATTCTATTAGAAGCTTCAATTAAATTATTATATATCTTAAATCTATAATTTATTTAAAAATATTCTAAAATTTAAAAAATACTGATAAAAATCTGTATTTTATTTTTAAAAAAATTTCTATTGTTTATCGATATTTTTTTGCGTAAATCGACACTGAGTAATCCAAATAAAAGCTTTTATTGTAAAAACATGTCATTATCAATCTGATCATAATATTATTTTTCATTATCTTGTATTCGAGGGATACGAAACCTGTGCATAAAAAATAAAGACTTAAAAAAGATACACAAACACGATAAAGATAACGTTTTAAGTTCAGTCGATTGTTTGGGTTTTTACTTTTTTTATAAATATTTGCACCTGATAGCATTCATTTTTTAAATCGTAAATAGAGATATTAAGGGAAAAAAATCATTTAAGTTTTTTTTTATGTATTTAAACAATGAGAAGCGCAAGATTAAACGCAGATTATTGTTAGTTCTTCTCATTGTTTGCGGAGATAATCGAATATACATATACAAGTGGTTCATCCAGAAAAAAAAGAATGAAAGAAGAATTAATAAATACTACAATTTTCCCCACTTTGTAATAAAATATTTCCTAGTGGTAAAGAAAGTTAAGTAAATTTTCAGTTTAGTATTTTAGATTTTAAGTCGTTTTTCCACTTCTGTACATATCAAAAATTTAAATATATCCTATGGAATACAGCTTTATAGCAGTTATTTTGTGGTGGCACTTTTGAAGTGTTAACATGATTACACTTATTCTACAAGTTTTACTATTTAATTCGCTATCAATTTATTAAAATTTTTGCAGAAAGCATAGAAGTTGGCAGCTTTACATACATTTGAAAATATTTCATTTTAACGCAATTATATTATTACAGTCAATATAATTTTGTTTCTATTCTTCCATTACAAATATTTGGTATTATATTTAGAATGAGGTTTTACTCTTAAAAGTAAAAATCAAGTTTGTTTGAGTTAAAAAGCTTACATTATTAGTTTGCAATTCCAATGATATAAATTTCAATGCTTCGTATTCTTGTTCAGAATTATTTTGACTATCAACACGAAAAAAGAATACAATAACCAGAAAGTAATAAAATAATAACACCAGAAACATCGTGCACTAAAAGTATTTGTAGTAGAGTTTTGGATTGATATAGTATTTGTAGTAGATTTTTCATTGTATCGATATATGTATTTTTTTATAAAACATTTCCGATATAATCCTGCATATCATACGCGTGAAACAAAATTATTTATTCCAGTCTGCAAGCAGACATTTTTTTCGGAAGAAGAAAGAAATCATGCTAAATGGGATTTATCATCGGATATGAAAAGATTTGAATTCGTACCATACATTATTTTTAAAAAAGCCTCTATAAAAAGATGTCCGTTGACTTTGACTGTAGTTTTTTCATAATCTATTATATATTTTGCTTTATTAATATAACTTTTTTCTTCCATTGTTTTACTAGCTTTCGATCTTAAACATTATTGGAATGTTTAAGTGCATTTATTCCCGGCTCAGTAAAAAACAAGTGACATTTGAGAGTGACAATTACAGCATTCGAAAGTTCTTCGATATTTCGCGTTCGACGATTTTTAAAGAGATTTAGCATGAAGGAGAAAAAACTGCAGAGTAACTAAATGTAATTATCAAGGTGAAAAACAGCCAAAAAAGAAATAATAACCTTCCTTTCAAGGAATCGTCTGGGATTTTTTTTAAAAAAACCTATAGATGCAATGAAAACCTTAAATAGAAATACTGTCGATCCATTGCGTATATTGTTTCTGATGTTTTTATTTGATTATTTTCTGATATGTTGATAGTAGAAATGATTCTACACACATAAACAAAGCATTAAAATATTTACTAATTGAATTGAAAAATGATAATAAAAGCTTTTTATCACAAATATACTTGATTTTACATTTACGAGTAAAACTTTATTCTAAAGTTATTTCCAAATATTTGTATTGAAAGAATAGAAACAAATTAAATGGAGTCAACTGCTTACGTTAAAATAAAATTATTTTCAAAGTAATTTTGTTATAGCATTGTTGTGAAAAAACTTTTGGGAGAATCTTGTAGATTTGTAAAATTTGCGAGAAAGCAGATGTTTGATATTGATAATAAATAATTTTCACTTACATTATTTAGAAAATTGGCCTTCATGTTTGCAAAGTATTTTGAAAAGTTCGATAAAGTTTTCTTTATAAAACTGACAAAAAAGCTGTTTCTGACTACTTTGCGCATTTTACTGCATTGCACAGGAAGCCAACAGCTAACTAAAAAACTTAACAACTTAGGTTAAAAGCGTTTTCAAGAACAATCTCGTTTAATTATAATATTTGTGATCACCACATTTCTTTAAAATAAAATAAGTCTATGTGAAAAAAAATCTGTCTTGCCGGACTTCTAAATGCTGTAATGGTATCTTAAAAAAATTCCTATTAATTGGATGGTTAGTTTGATTCCGATATTAAACTATTACAAACCTCGTAGGAGCTTCTTGGGGAAACAGGAGTTGTCAAAGCAAAGAATTCTCACAACAGCCCATAAAGGGCCAGGAAAGACAAGAAGGTTTAGGCTCCACAATCACCAAGAAGGTTAGGTCACCAACGGGACAAGCACAATCGTCACAAGCAGGAATTTTATTTTTAAGAACCAATGAAATAGAGAAGAAAAAAATAGTTGTTTCATGTTACTTGAATCAATCAACAAAAAAAATATAATGAAAGAAAAAATTATATGGATGTAAAAGAAAACATTGAAATTGTTTGTAGTTTTCAGGCAGAAGCTACATGTCTACTTATTTCTGTAACTTTGAGAAAACTTAGCTACTTTTTTTTCTTCTCCAGATCATGGTAAACCTGGTTTAAACTTCTGTCCATTACAACTTTCTTTGAAAGTCACCAATTTTTGAATGAATGTAACGTTACATCGAAATGTGTAATTTAATAGCAATGTTTCATTACAGTCAAAAAAGGCGAAGAGTGATTCCCAGAAAAAGACTGCAAGACGAGCAACTTCCAATGTCTTTGCTATGTTCGAACAAAATCAAATAGCAGAGTTCAAAGAGGTATGGGAGTCTTTAAAATAATCACCTAATCCTCATAACATTAGTTTGAAACTAACATTTATTAGTCTTTAATTTTAAAAAAAATCATGTTTTTTAAGTTTAATTTTCTAAAAAATCAATTTTTTAACTCTAAATTTCAGGCTTTCCAGATGATTGATTCCAATAAAGATGGTCTTATTGACAAAAATGATCTGAGAGCAACGTTTGACTCTTTAGGTATGTTATGTCATTATGTTATTTCCTTAGTTTAGGCGTACCTTCCAGCTATTGCAAAATTTCTATAGTTTCAAAAAATATTTATCCTAGAAGTAGCTAATTGAATATCAGGAATGCCACGTGCTCCAAAGACTATAACAAGTGGTGAACAATAAAAAGAAAATCGATTAAGGAAATTAAAATTGAGGACTATACTCTGTTGTAAGTTAAGAAAAAACCATTATCCCATTGGAGAGAGCGTTTTTGCATGTAAGTGCACGGATGCCTAGCGCTCAGTGCGAACGAATATAAACATTGCCGTCAAATCTGCAAACGGCCTAACACAGCTTTTCTTTTTTTTTTTGCTTATAAAAAATAGCACGAATTAAATTTCTGTTCGACGAGTTTAACTTTTTAAATTTGTTATATTGTTTTAAAAGCATAATTATATAATTCGATAGCTAAATAAAACGAAACTATATGCAGTCGCGGTTGATTATAGTTAAACCCTACACCGCAATGATATTTTCTTAACGGAATGGAGTATAGTATAGTTACAGGGCTGCCAAACTACTATGCTTTAGGAAAAATATTTTATAGAGTAGTAGACAATTAAAAATTAAAGCTTTTAAAAGCCTTACCCTAAAAGAGCTAGAACAAAGAAGTGTTTCATATAAACTTTTAAATCAGTTACATGTAATTGCGTCGAAAAGAACTTAAAATTTACAAACTAAAGAATCACATACAACTAGAAAAAATGTTCTCAAAAAGCGTAGAAAATTGGCAGTCCTGCGTTTTTTTCAGTTTACAAAAGAAAGTAATCGCAAGGAGAAACTGTGGGTGAAACTAAAGATGGTTCGACGGGATACTTGGCCTAAAGGGCCACACTCTTATATGATGAAGATATTTCAGAAAAATTGTTGCTTGAACTGTTGTAATAGATTATATGAAGATGTAGTCTCGATATTATAAATTATCCGAAAACAATCAGCTAAAAAAAGATAAAACTACAAATTCTCTACTTCGTTTGCTAGAGCGAAACTAAGGTAATAGATCTCTTATACATTTTTGAACCTCCTGATCAGAGAAAAATGTGAACGTAAGGAAAGTCAGAGGTCCGTGGAACGGAAAATGATATATTTATTGGTACCTAACACAGATGGAGAGTAACACAGTTGGAAATACACAAGGAAAGGAACACCAGAGTTAAGAGTTTGCTTGTACGTATAGCCTTCTTAGGCCTTAACATTCAATTACAGCATTCTGATTGGATTTTAGTTAAAGCCAAAGAAAGATAGAAGAAAGCTGTTTCATATAAATACGATTACAGTTCTTCAACAACAAGTCTCTTCTCAAGTCTCGGAGAATTCTAGCTAACTTCATTCAGGGGTGTTTAAGATTTTCTCCTAAAATTGACAGTTCCTTTAAGAAAAACGCAAACAGGGAAATTCGCAGGATAAGATTTGCCGCAGTTGCAGCATTTAGCTGGAGTTTATCTAGCTTCGTTATAGAAATAAGAAGGGAATGGCCCTGTACATTTCAAGTAACGTGATATGCCATTTCAATTCCTTTAAATATGGCTGAACCATAAGTACTGGTAGCATTCAATTTGCCATCGGCCACCCTGGTCTTTTGACACAGTGACGTCATTGTCCTCTATCTTGTTGAGGCCGTAGAAATAGGGATCATGATCGATGTATTCCAATATGATCAGGAAAAGCCGCCGTTCTAAGGGGATAGAATGTTCACCTTCCAATGAGAAGATTAAATTTCGAATCCCAGCTGTAGATGGTTGATACGAATTCTGCTCCCGGCTCTCGCCAACCACTGAGCTGAAGTACACTCATGTCCATAAATTAAGGATAATTCAGAATCACACGAAAAGCAAACTCTAAAATTAAAATTTCACCTGTAGAATTATCACACACATCCTGAAGAAGAATATGCAAATTACAGGAAACCACTAGATGACGCTGGTAGTACGTCACAATGACAAAAGTGTAAGAGGGGTATATAAGGAATGGTGGCAAAGAAGTAAAATTGTTCACAAGCGCTTTAAAAGACTTTCAGTGCAATAACCGCATAGTTATGGCACAAAGGAAGCATTTGAATGATTTTTTACGTGGCAGAATCATCGGGTAACTGGAATGTGGACGTACCCAGCTGGAAGTATCCGAGGAACTTGGAATCGCCCAGTGTGTCATCTCCAGGCTTTGGCAACGATTTCAAGATGATGGTAATGTGAGTAGACGTTACAGCACAGGTCGCCCCCGAGTTACAAGGTCGAATGAAGACCGGTATTTGGCAGTTACTGCCAAAAGAAACAGATGGAGCACAGCATCAGACCTGTCTCGTCAGCTCTCTTCAGCTACCGGTACGACAGTTTCAAGGCAGACCGTGTACAGACGCTTAGGGCACATTGGTCTATATGCTCGTAGGCCTGTCAGATGTGTTCCACTTACCGCAACTCACTGTCGCCTGCGATTAGCCTGGAGTAGAGAGCATGTATTGTGGACACAGCAACAGTGGTCTTGTGTGATGTTTTCCGACGAGTCCAGGTTTAGTTTGCAGTCTGATTCTCGCCGGACTTTCATATAGAGAGCGCCAGGTACCCGTTACCACCAAGACAACACCATTGAACGACACCGTTACGGTGGTGCAGGATGGCTCGTTTGGGGAGGAATTATTCTTGGTTCCAGAACTGACCTGCATGTTCAGAGTGTAACGACGACAGGCCACATCTATAGGGATGTCATTCTGGAACAACATGTACGTTTGTTTCGGGGCGCCATGGGTGCTGAATTTCTGTTTATGGACGACAACGCCCGTCCTCACCGTGCAAACATTGTAGACGAATGCCTTCAATCGGAGGATATCACCCGTATGGATTGGCCAGCATACTCACCGGACTTGAATCCAATAGAGCATGTGCGGGATATGCTTGGCCGACGAATTGCAGCCTGTCAACCCCCTCCCACCTGTCTACCGGACTTTCGGAGGGCATTGCTTGATGAGTGGTGTAATATTCCCCAAGATCAGATTGATAATTTGATACTCAGCATGCCTAGGCGTTGTACGGCCTGTATTGCATCGTCCAGGAGACATACTTCGTATTAACCATGATACTAACCATGTTATACTGTTTTTTGTAAATAGGTTCTTTTTTGAAATTTGTTCCAGGGAGTAAAAATCGCAATTTTTATTAATTATGTCAAACATATAGCACCTTTTTTGCTCTTTACCTTTTGTTTAATACATAGACTTTACAAATAAGTCAAATTTGTTTGGCTTCTGTCTCTTTCTGTGCCTGAACTTCATTATCCTTAATTTATGGACATGAGTGTAAAATATCCTCAGGGATGGACGGATAATGGGTTAGAATTCCTTTGCCGTCGGGCGAACCGGAGAAAGTTTTCGTGGTTTTCCTCTCCATGTAACGTAAATATGGGTTAGTTCCATCGAAAATTTAAAAGTACCACGGTCAAGGTCGCGTAGTTTTCAAAATTGATAGTAGTAAACTCAGAATTGGGCTCGCTGTTTAATGCCGAACTCTTAACTCTAAAAAAAATAATAAAAGTATCAAAAGTTCCTTTCATATTTGTCTTCTGTAGCTCATGTGATACAACACTTTGTTACAGGTAAGCCGTAATGAGTTCTTTAAAATTTGGCAAAATTACAAAAATCTACATATTTTAGTTAGTAGAAATCTACTGTATTTTAACTTCAAGTAGGGTTGTGGGGATAACATTATAAACAATTAAGAATAGGCTTTGACTCTAAAAATTTAATAAAAGTATCAAAAGTTCCATTCAAAAAAAATGAGTCTTGCGTGGCGGGAAAGAATTTCAAACGAATGTCGTCATTAGAGAATGTCGGATTAAACTAATAGCGCCATAGCTATTAGTTAAAACCACAGCCAATAATTAGCCTCAGAATATATTTATTGTTTGTAGTCAATACTTGATTCGTTGATGCAGAGCAATCTCCAGCTATAGTATGTCCATGTAAAGAACTCCCCTAGCCATTTGCCTGGAGTGTTGGCGGTGACTATGGTTACGAGGTTTAACTATTTCAAGTTGGGTCATTATTTACGACAGGTTTTGACTCGGTTCCGCGAGGAAAGGGAATATGGGGAAAAGAAGCTCTTCTCTTTTATACTATTTCTTGTTTCCATTGCAGCAGACGGCCTTAGACTTCTTAGCGAGGGGAGTTCTTTCTATAGGCAAACTATGCCTTCGTTAGCAATGTTCTATGCCCCAAAGCGTTTTTTTTTATCTCTGTTTATTATGATGCATAATCTATATAATTTTGATGCAGGAAGAATCGTGAGTGAAACTGACCTCAACAACATGATTGCCGAAGCTCCTGGACCAATTAACTTCACAATGTTCCTCACCATTTTCGGTGAAAGGATATCCGGTAAGCAGGAAATATTTCATTCTCAAAACACCTTCTGCTTAATACGTTATTGCGATCCGAGAAGAAAAATTGACTCTGTACTGGAAGAAATGCTTGATGTTTTTCAATATTTATTTTCGTTACTTCGTAAAAATTTTTGATTCAACTTTCTGACAAACTTTTTTTTTTCCCACCTAAATTTATTTTCTGAAAATGAAAAAGTGTATGCACATTTATTTATTTACTTGTTTAATATTGTTATTGAAAAACTTCTAGCCATATTCACAAAGAAACTTATCAGAATAATAGATTTCACCGGCAGAGGCATAAGAGAAACATAAATATACTTTATGTTAGTCATCGCCAAGGCTATCGTAAACAAATTTTCTTAAGTAGAAATAATTATTAATCCCTTTACATTCGCTATATCGAGTTCTATCGCTAGGCTGTTCAATCGGAAAACTACGACACGTGATCTGAATAAAAACATATTATTTTAAATAAAACACATTGATATAAATACAGACACCAATATTTACAAATCGGAGCAATAAGTGATCACAAGTATTTGTTAATATTGCAACAAAGTTCAGTTAGCAACAATAATACATTTTCAGTTTGTTTATTCCATCGTTCTGTCGTTCTTTTTCTCTACCAAATGCAAACGATACCTTTGTCCTGAGATCTAGCTTCCGTCTCTAATTCTCTATTGTTACATGCAAGTAGAGCCTTTGAATCGGAAATCAAAATTAAAAAAAAGTCAGATATTTAAATTTCGACTTATCAGGAGATATTCAACCGATTTAGCTCCAAACTTTGTATTTCGCCATGAGAACACATTTTTTTAAATGATGTTGTAAACCTAACAATTAAAAAAAAATCGACTGCTATTCAATAAAATAGTAAAAAAAAATTTAATAAATAATAAATATTTAATTCGGGTTATTTTCTGCAAGAAATTACTTTTGAATAAATTAATTTTAGAATAATGTGTAAAATTGTTTAAATTCGTTTCGAAAGTTCTCGAGATATTACGAAATATGAAAAAATAAAACTAATATTAAAGATCTGAACTTTAGAACGCTTTATCTGACCAAACAATGAGACCATATTTCCAAGATTGCAGCTGCCCTCTCTTTTTTGGGTGGGTGGAGGGGGGAGGTCAGGAATCCGAATCTGTCAAAAAAAAGGTATGTTTTTCAGAGAATGTACGTTTCCAAAATCTCTAAATTAATTCTTATCTACTACTTAATATTTAAAATGATATTTAATAGAATTCACATTACAATTAAATAATTAAATTCCGGCTCCGTTTTGCAACACGTTCTCAAATAGATAATTATTTTGTACTATTTTTTATCAATTCTTTCTTCTCGTTTTTTTACTTCTTTTTTTCTTGTGCCTGTTTGTTTCGGTGTTTTTCCTTTTTTCTTATTTAGCTGTATTAGATAAAAAAAAATATTAATTACGTTTTAGGAACGGTTCAATATTTTATTGAATTCACATTACAATTAAATAATTAAATTCAGACTCAGTTTTGCAGTTCGATCTCAAATAAATATTTAGTTGGTACTTTTTTTTATCAATGATTGTGTATCAGTGCTTTCTTCACTTTTTTTTACTTCTTTTTTTCCTGTGCATCTTTATTTATGTGTTTTTCTCTTTTTCTTATTTAACTGTATTAGATTATTTTTAATTCCGTGTTAGGAGCGGTTAATTATTTTATTGAATTCACATCACTTAATTATTTAATAATTATTAATTAAATAATTAAATTTGGGCTCGGTTTTGCAATTCGATCTGAAGTAGATAATTATTTTGTCCTTTTTTATCAACGATTGTATATAAATTCTTTTTTCTCGTTTTTTTACTTCTTTTTTTTCTTGTACCTCTTTATTTCGGTGTTTTTCTTTTTTTCTTATTTAGCTGTATTAGATTTTCTTTGGTTACGTTTTAGGAACGGTTCAATATTTTATTGAATTCACATTACAAATAAATAGTTAAATTCAGGCTCAGTTTTGCAGTTCGATTTCAAATAGATAATTATTTTGTACTTTTTTTTTTATTAATGATTGTGTATTAGTGCTTTCTTCTCGTTTTTTTGCTTCTTTTTTTCTTGCGCCTCTTTATTTCAGTGTCTCTCTTTTTTCTTATTTAGCTGTATTAGATTTTTTTTTATTACGTGTTAGGAGCTGTTAATTATTTTATTGAATTCACATTACTTAATTATTAATAATTAGTAATTAAATAATTAAATTTGGGCTCAGTTTTGCAATTCGATCTGAAGTAGATAATTATTTTGTCCCTTTTTTTTATCAACGATTGTATAT
Source organism: Parasteatoda lunata (assembly GCA_949128135.1). Classification (NCBI taxonomy): domain Eukaryota; kingdom Metazoa; phylum Arthropoda; class Arachnida; order Araneae; family Theridiidae; genus Parasteatoda; species Parasteatoda lunata. The sequence goes on from OX421971.1 coordinate 116,706,551, forward strand.
CAATTCTTTTTTCTCGTTTTTTTACTTCTTTTTTTCTTGTGCCTCTTTATTTCGGTGTTATTCTTTTTTCTTATTTAGCTGTATTGGGTAAAAAAAATAATTATGTTTTATGAACGGTTCAATATTTAATTGAATTCACATTACAATTAAATAATAATATTCAGACTCAGTTTTGCAGTTCGATCTCAAATAGATTATTATTTTGTACTCTTTTTTTAATCAATGATTGTATATCAGTGCTTTCTTCTCGTTTTTTTTACTTCTTTTCTTCTTGTGCATTTTTATTTCAGTGTTTTTCTTTTTTTCTTATTTAGCTGTATTAGATTATTTTTATTAAATTTTAGGAACGGTTAAATATTTTATTGAATTCACATTACCTAATTATTAAATAATTCCTAATTAAATAATTAAATTCGAGCTCAGTTTTGCAATTCGATCTCAAATAAATAGTTAGTTAGTACTTTTTTTTTTTAATCAATGACTCTGTATCATTCTTTCTTCTCGTTTTTTTTTTTTACTTCTTTTTTTGTGTCACTTTATTTCAGTGTTTTTTTTTTCTTCTTATTCAGCTGTATCAGATTTTTTTAAATTCCATTTCAGGGACGGATCAAGAGGAAGTCATTAAAAAGGCTTTCAATACTTTCGACCCTGATGGTGCTGGGAAGATATGCGAAAAGAAGTAAGAACACAAAAAGAGTTTTTCATCTTCTTCTTTTTATTTCTTTGATGTTGAGTCAGTCTTTCGATGCACGTGGTTTTTCTAACATGCCAGATGCAAACAATCATTCAGGAATGAAGTGTGTTCTGGGATTTTAGAACCTGTCGTTCGAGGTCAATTTCCCCTGTTGTCCCTATAGTCGTTCGTTCAACCGAAAGATATGATGATTCAGTAAATTCAAGAAAATAAAATCTTATTTCTTGAAACACAAAAGTCTTTTATTTGATCAATTTCATTTCTTAGAAACTTTTTTTGTTAACTAAGCTTCATTAAAACGACGAGACACTCTTAAAGTATGATTAAACTATTTTTGTCCAAGCAAGAAGTTAGTCATTTGTCTCTATTCTTTTAGACATTTAATATAAGCTTATATTTACCAGATTTATATTACTTATTTTATAGTTACCAGAGAAAAAAGCAATGGCACTCGCTGTAGCATATTGTTAACCGATTACAAAATGTTTAACTTTAAGAATTTGCAACAATACTTCTATAAAATTATTATTCGACAAGAAATGTTTAAAATTTGACACGCATGCAATCATTTGACGCACATCCAATCAAAGAACTCAAAAATGAAGATAATATCTAAATTATATTTCCTTTCTCTTTTAGACATTTAGTGTCTTATGGTGGACATTTTATTTGGATGTAAGGCTTTATAAAGCACAGCTCTTTAACTTTATAGTTTTCAGCGCAAAAGACAATGAAAGTTATTGTAACACATTGTTAATCGAATAAAAAGTGTAAAACATCATGAATTTACATCATTACTTTTTTAAATTAATTTTTAATTTTAATTAATATTTTATAAAACTTTAATTAATCAAAATGATAAAAACTGTATAAATTAGATTGGAAATGTGTGAATGGAACTAAATAATTTAGAATAAAAACAAAAGAAATATCGTGTTTTGAATGAATTTGTCTCATGAATGAAAATCCAAGTCAATGAAACTCCATATCTATTGTCATTTATTTTAATTCAACATATGAAAGTTTTATTTATTTCAACAAAATTTCATTTAATTCAACGTTTTATTTAATTTAAAGTAAAATGAAAGTGAATAGATTCTATTTAAAATATAAGTAGTACTTCATCAGCTTAAATATTTATAGAAAAATAATCTTTAAAAAAATAAAAATTATAAAAAAAATCATAATGTTTATTATAGAAATTATAGAAACAGACTCGGATATATATATATATATATATATACATATATATATATATATATACATATATATATATATATATATATATATATATATACATCTATATATATATATATATATATATATATATATATATATATATATATATATATATATATATATATATATATATATATATATATATATATATATATATATATATATATATATATATATATACAGAGAAAGATAGCACAAAAAATGTCGCACAATCCTAATTATACCATTGACTTATTTTTGAAAAGATACTGTAACCACTATTAACAATGCTACTCATTCATAGATGCCAACTTGCTCCGCTTGGTAAAAATATATTTTATAGTGGTAACGAAATTTAAGTTATTTCTAGTTTAGTATTTTTCATTTTAAATAGTTTTTCCACATCACTACATATCGAAAATTCTAAATGTCTTATGAAATGCAACTTTATTACAGTTGTATCATTGTGACACGTTTAAAGAGTAAGCGTATTTAATCCCTATTCTACAAGTTTTACCATTTAATTCGCTAAACATTTATTAAAACTTTTGCAGAAATCAAACCAGTTGGCATCCCTGTTAATTTTGAATGAAGAATAAAATTTCGGCCGTTAATAAGCCGGAACCATTCAATTTTTTCCAAGGATAATGGATTTTTTGATTGAAAAAGACCGAAAAAGTCTTCTAAAACATACATTTTCAACAAACATACATTTGCTAATTAAGAAACGGAGAATTATTTTTAGGAGTAAACAATGATTCCAAAATAAATTCAATGGATTTTAATAAATCTTTTCCTTTTTAAAGTTGTTTTCTAAAAAATTATTTATTTACAATTATATTTAAATTAGCATAATTTATAGAAAAAGCGAGTATAATTTCTATATAATAATGCGCGAGCGTTTTAAAGAATTTCTATTTTTGTCTTATCACTTTCCTATACGTTTCAAAAATGAAGTCATAATTGCAATTCAATTTTCATTTTTGTGATTTCATTGAGTATTCATAGTACAGATAAGAAAGTTTGATTAATCTGAATCTAAATATAATATCTGAATAATAGCATAATCTTTGTGTCATAGTTGATAAAGTTATTTTCGTTTGGAATTTCCTCGTACGTAAAGTGCTTTTGCTTCTTAAAAGTAGTAAAAGTTGTTTACTTTAGAAATGATCGTCGAACGATAAAATAGACGAGTCAGTTTTATTGGAGTTGTGAGTGCATTAAATGAACGGTGAAATATGTGTCATTATTGTTACATAATAACAAGAATTATCTTTTAAAATAACTTCATATTACGTCAATATAGGGATGATAGGGCTTTATATAGTTTTATATAGTTTGATTAAGGATTTTTATAAATGTAAATAAGTTTAATTTTATGTATTTATTTGGTACTAACATAATCTAGCATATCCTTATCAAAAAACTTATATGATTGAAATATTAAATAATGTTCAGTGCTGTAGTGCTAATTTTGTTTCTTTTTTTATCGAAACAAAATTCACCATATTGTGGGAAAGGCGGGTGGAATTTAAAATTAACAAAGATAATTTTTGATCAACAAATTACAAATCATCTAAAATTATCAAATTGATTTTTACTTAGGTTTCCTTTTTTTATTGTCATCTCCGTAATTATTCTAAATATTTTTTTTTACCTATTTCCTTTTACTCTTATTTTCTTAAAAACCATTTTACAGTTATTTATTAGTAAAACTTATACACTGAACTGCTTCAAACAATTTTATTTTATAACCGTCGTTGAACAGTCGACCCAATTTTAATTTTATGACTACCATTGTTCAACTCCGTATAGTTTTTGTATAGTTCTGTATAGTTAGTTTTTGAAACGTCATACTTTGAGTCCCAAAGATTCAAATACTATATTTGGTGCAATTTATTTCTCTTTTATTATATTTTTAGTTACCTTAACTGATTCATTTTTATAACCTCTTAAAGAATTTACTACACTGTATAAAAGGGTTTATTTTATATTTTATTTTATAACCATCGTTGAACAGCCAACCCAATTTTTGGTTTTACGACTACACATATTCAACTCCGTAGCCCTGTAGTTTTAAACCCAATCTAGAAAACAAGGGAACTAATACATCAAGTATTCGAAGAAATTTGACTTCGTGGAGGGCTTTTTGATGAAATTGACCCGCATTTGCGTTGCATGGAGAGGAAGACCACGAAAACCACCCACAGTTCGCCTAACAGCAAGGGAACTCTAACCCACGATCCGTCTAACTCTGTAGATATGTTTAGTCAGCACTGTAGTCGGTGCGAGCCGGATGCTGAAACATTATAAATTTAAACAATTTAAAAAAATTTCCTCACTGAGTTCGTGTTTTTAAGCTTGATTAGCCGCTATTGAATATGCTTTGAAGTAATAAAGGATCGTAATCACGTTGTAAAAAAATGTATGCTTACATAAGTGGCTAATTTCGCCCTAGACAAATAGTTTAAATGTAGCCCTATTGTTCTCAAACTCAGTTCATTGGCAAAATTAGCTTTCAATTTGTTAGTATTAAAAACAGATAAATCATTTAACTAACTAAATAAATAATCGAAAAAAGTTAAGATTATAAAGTGAAAACTAGTATTATGTTCATTAAATTTCCAGAATCAAGCAGCGCCTCACTAAAAAGTACCGAAACGCCAGGACAACGCGTTCTAGTTAACTACAGTCTCCGTGTCACGTGTGGCACTCTTCTGTGGATGTAACACTTCAATGTAATATTGTAGTACGAGTAACGAACTATTTTCTAGTGGTCAAAAATTGTGTATTGCATACAAATTAAGTTTTAAACTAGAAAAAAAAATTTAAAATTTTTTTTCAAGTTAATTTATATAAAATCTATTTTGAATAATGTGACATAAAGAAAAATAATTTACATGAAAAGTAATTACTATGCAGTCTTCATTTTAAAATTCTCTAAAAAGATAAATTATTTCATATTTTAAAACCCATTTTGGTTTAATTAAATGATATAACAGAAACATTTAACTAAGAAACGTGAATGCTCCTCCTTTACATTTTCTCCTCTTTTTCAGATTAAAGAAAGCTCTCATCACTTGGGGAGAGAAACTGACATCATCTGAGGTAGGAGCAGATTTATGTTCTATATATGTGTGGTGATGGGTTCGCCGCTCATCATAAAATTAAGTGTATTTCATTTTATTATCTGTTTGTCTTTAATCAATTGTGTTTTTACTTATTTTGGAAGTGAACTGAATTAAGAGTTCTGACGTCATCATATTCTTAGAATTGTATAAATACCAGCACGCATATGGCAGTCAGCCCAATATCTCTCCCATCACCTGCTGTGGTGATGTTTCTTGAAATTCAACCCAACTTGTATATATTGTAAATATGTTCAATAAAATATTAGTATTAAAAAGGAGCTATCTTCGCTTACTTCATATGTCACGACCGTTAAAGTGTATAATTCAGTTATTCCATAGAATAACTAGGTATTTTAGGAAATAACTAGACAATTCAGTTAAAGTATATAATAGATTAAGTCAAGGGTGATTTCCATCACCAATTATCAGAAAGGGTGAAAACCAAAGTGTGGAGAAATCTTCGACAGAACACCATTCCAGACTGGCCACTCCGTGAAGCGGTGGCTCAGTTTCGACTATATACCGGATATGACTGCCTATCCGCGCACCTGTTTCGTTTAGGGCTGGCACCTGATCCCTATTGTTCTCTGTGCAAGAGCCAAGTTGTTTTCGATGGCGGACACATCCTGTGCTGCAGGGCCCTCCGTGAGTCGTCTTCAACCGAGGGATACTGGGAGGCAAGAGCGCTCCTGAGGAAATGACTTTTTACTTTCTTGTTTTGTTCCTGTGTTTTCGTTTTTTAACATGTCAATTCACCTCTGCCATTTGAAGTAAAATAAATATAATAGATGAAACATTTCATACTTTACCTAGTAATTCTATGAAATAACTAAAAATAAACAATGTATATAGGTTTCGGGGATGGGAATGTAAGACGTTAAATAAAACTATATGCAATGAAACATCCTCTTTAATAGTCAAAGATAACAAAACCATCCAGAAACTAACAAACTCCAATTAACTGATTAATTGTTAAAAACATTTAAAAACTTGTTATAAAAATCAATTAAAACTTTAACTTTCAATTGTAAACATCTCAAACTACAGGTGGGCGTCACCGGGTAGAAAACGAAATATCGTGGCGAAGTCTCGGACGCTGAACAACAACTCTTTCGAAGGCAACTGTCATCCTCTTAAGTACTCGACATCAGCCTCTTCACTCTCAGTCGTGGCCGCCGGTTGTGCTCCTCCGCCGGTGTTCATCCGCGTAGGAACTATTCCGGTTCATCCTCGTACCTTCGGTCTTCGATCCAATCCTCGATCCTTCTACCTCGGATTTAATGCTATATCAGCTGTCGAAACCAACAGCCTCTACAGTAGCCCCCTACCAGCGGTAGCGAGACTTTTCCAGCTCATTGCTTATACTTTCCCTGAAACTTAACTCGACGGCCTGGTCGTGTCTTAACCTCTTTTGGCATGTCACAAGGTTCCGGGATAGTAGATTCATCCTCTGTTGATTCGCTCCTAGCTGTTGATTCGCTTTTAGGCAATATGTCCTGTTCATCTCGGGATACATATGCAGGTTTTAGACGATCCACGTTTACCGTACTCTCTCGGCCATGAATAAGAATCCTAAAAACCTTCTCCCCTCGACTCAGTACTTGAAATGGACCTTCGTATGGTGGCTGCAGGCTTTTTTTCAGGACATCGGTCCTCAGGAAAACATGACTGCACGACGAAAGATCTTTACTCACAAAAACTGCTCTATGACCCTGATGTCTGGACTTTACTGGCAGCAACTCCTGCATGGTCTCTTTTAGCTTTCCAACAAAGTTTGCGGGATCCGCTGTACCTGTAGACGGACATAAAAATTCTCCAGGCAGTCGTATCGGAGTTCCATAAACCATTTCCGCTGTCGTTGCTTGCAAGTCCTCCTTCCATGCAGCTCTAAAACCTAAAAGTATGGTAGGTAAAACTCTGGTCCACTGACTTGTACTGTAGGCTCTAATCGCTCCCTTCATCTGTCTGTGAAATCTTTCCACTTGGCCATTTCCTGCGGGATGGTAAGGACTTGTTCGATGACGGGCCGAACCCAGGAACTTAGTCAGGGCATCAAACAGTGAGGCTTCGAACTGTGTCCCCTGGTCTGTTGTGATTCGTAGAGGTATTCCAAACCTAGCAATCCATCCAGCATAGAAAACCTCAGCAACAGATTTGGCTGTTATATCTACGAGCGGGTAAGCTTCTGGCCACTTGGAAAAACGGTCGACACAAGTAAGACAGTAGCGAAAACCTTCTGATGGCGGCAAGGGACCTACGATGTCGATATGCACGTGCTCGAACCTGGCATTTGGTGGAACAAATGTACCAAGCTTGCTCTGAGTGTGACGTGTCACCTTAGAACGTTGGCAAGCCAAGCATTGCTGAGCCCATGTCCTAACATCTTTCTTTATACCAGGCCAAACATATCGCTCTTCCACCAACCTTATAGTAGCTTTAATACCTGGATGTGAAATAGAATGCAGTTTGGAAAAAACGTTTTTTCTGTCCACTTCGGGTACGAATGGTCGAATACGTTTGGTTGATACATCACAAAGCAGCTCCACACCAGGATCACCAATTACGAATGGTTGAAGTACCAAAGATGAGTTACCGGTTTGAGCTAAAATTTCGGCTAGTTCCTGGTCACCTTTTTGGTTGTTAGCCATTTCTTGAAAATTTATGTGGGAAGGTGTTTCTATGGTAGCAATGCTTACTCTGGACAGCGCATCTGCAACCACGTTATCTATTCCCTTCACGTGCTGAATATCCGTAGTGAATTGGCCAATAAAATCCAAATGACGTAATTGTCTTGGCGAACACTTATCTTCTTTTTGTTTAAAGGCATATATCAGCGGCTTGTGGTCAGTGTAGATAGTAAACGGTCGACCCTCTACCATATGCCGAAAGTATTTGACTGCCATGTATGCAGCCAAGAGCTCTCTGTCGTAAGCACTGTACTTTCTTTGAGATGGTGCGAGCTTCTTTGAATAAAACCCAAGCGGTTGCCACTCTTTCTCGATCCGCTGATGCAAAGCAGCACCCATCGCAGTATCTGAAGCGTCTACCACCATCGCCAACTGTGCATTCATGACAGGATGGTACAGCTTTGTTGAATTCGCCAATTCCTTCTTGCTCTTCTCAAACGCAGCAACTGCTTCCTCCGACCACTTGATCACGCTTTTATCATTTTTCTTAGCACCTTTTAAATATTCGTTCAAAATTGCTTGAGTGTGGGCAGCTCTCGGTATGAATCTTCTGTAAAAATTCAAGACCGCAAGAAATCGACGCAGCTCTCTAATTGTAACTGGCTGAGGAAAATTAGCAATTGCAGAAACTTTATCAGGAAGCGGAGTAATACCCTTTTCCGTAACACAATGCCCTAGGAATTCTACTGTAGACTGTCCCAAGACACATTTGCTTACGTTGAGTGTTACACCATATTGAGCAAAACGTTGAAAAACTCTTTTTAAATGAATTAAATGTTCTTCTTCGTTCTTCGAAGCTACTAATACGTCATCAAAATAAGGTACACAAAATTCGAACTCACCCAAGACTTGATGAATGAAGCGTTGGAAAGTTGCGGCAGCATTTGATAATCCAAACGGCATATACAAAAACTCGAACAATCCAAACGGCGTTGTTACTGCAGTCTTTGGCACGTCTTCTTTGCGCACTGGAATCTGATAATACGCTTTTTCTAGGTCCAAGGTAGAAAATATCATTTTACCTTCCAAAACCTGAAAACAGTCTTGCATGTGGGGAACAGGGTACCTATCTGGCACGGTCACACCATTAAGACGACGAAAATCACCACACGGTCGCCAGTCGCCATTCTTTTTTAGAACCATGTGTAACGGACTTGCCCAACAGCTTTTGGAAGGCTGACAAACCCCTGATGCTACCAGAAACTCGAACTCTTGCTTTGCAGCCTTCAACTTATCTGGCGATAAACGTCTAGGTTTCGAAAAAATAGGCGGTCCTTTTGTTTGTATCCAATGTTCTACTTCATGCTTAACCTTTCTTGGTGTGACACCTGACCTAATCAGAGAAGGAAACTCTGACAACAACTGGTGGAACTTAGAATTCTCTAAAATTACCTTTACCGTTGAAGTAATCCCAGCATACCGGGTACCTCTTGTTTGCAACTTGGTCAAAGGATCAATTACTGCAGCATTTTTGACGTCGACTAATAAACCAAAATTGCGTAAGAAGTCAGCTCCGATAATTGGTTGAGGCACGGCAGCGATGATAAAAGGCCAGCTGAACTCTCTTCTAAGTCCGAGGTCTAATTTCAACAGGCGTTGGCCAAACGTTGGAATGGTCGTACCGTTTGCGGCGAACAATTTCATCTGTGAAGAATGGTCACTGGATGCATAGGCAACACGAGGTATCACAGAGACGTCAGCTCCCGTATCGATGAGATAACGTGAGGATGTAGACTTGTCCGTCAGATAAATCCGCTGAATCATCGCCTCGCCGTCACCCTTTTGACGGGATGACGGCCTCAGCAGTTTTCCGGCTGGAACGAACATGGAGGTCGGCATTTTGTCGCTCGTTGCTTGAATACCCTATGATACCAGCAATACTGTGAATTTGCAGACTGTCTGCTTCGGCTAGTGGAGCGTTTCTGACTAGTACTTCTTGACCGGTCACTTGTACGGGCTTCCAACCGTGAGAGACGAGCTGTGATCTCTGTCAATAAAGACCGTAAATCCGTCTGATCCGTCGAACCAGCAACTACGCTGACTGACTGTGCGTTAGTTGTTGTAGCCATAATACCATCCGCCATCTCCGCCAGCTTGTCCAGATTGTCGTTGGAAATTGCCAAAATCTGTTGAACATTAGTAGGCAACCTCTGCAAAAATAAAGACTTAAGAAGCTTGTCGTTAATTGTTGTACCGGCTTTATTTCGCATTTCCAGAAGCAGCCTTGAAGGACGGCGGTCACCAAGTTGCATTCCCGAAATCACATCCCTTAAGCGTTGAGCTTCAGATTCAGCATATTGAGTGCACAATCTTTTTTTAAGTGCAGTGAACGGCTCATCCACAGGTGGACTGATAACAATGTCGCTGATAATCGCCAGTTCCTCCGGTTGTAGAGCAGAAACTACGTGGTGAAACTTCGTAGACTCTGTAGTTACTCCGGCAAGAGTGAACTGACTTTCAATTTGTCTGAACCACAATTCGGGATTGGCTCTCCAAAAAGGTGGCGGCTTCACAGTGACACGAGCAACTTGTTGATCAGCAGTTTCCGTAGATTCGGGCATTTTTTATTAATGTATAAGTCCAACAATAGAAGCAATTCGTACTCACGGCTTTCCAAGAATTTTAAAACTTGCAACGTACCAGCATCTCTTCGTAATCCATCAGTTAGTAGAATTTCCCAAATGCAGTTTGCGGAAACAGAAATATACGTGTTCGTTCACAGGTCACCAATTGTATGTAGGTTTCGGGGATGGGAATGTAAGACGTTAAATAAAACTATATGCAATGAAACATCCTCTTTAATAGTCAAAGATAACAAAACCATCCAGAAACTAACAAACTCCAATTAACTGATTAATTGTTAAAAACATTTAAAAACTTGTTATAAAAATCAATTAAAACTTTAACTTTCAATTGTAAACATCTCAAACTACAGGTGGGCGTCACCGGGTAGAAAACGAAATATCGTGGCGAAGTCTCGGACGCTGAACAACAACTCTTTCGAAGGCAACTGTCATCCTCTTAAGTACTCGACATCAGCCTCTTCACTCTCAGTCGTGGCCGCCGGTTGTGCTCCTCCGCCGGTGTTCATCCGCGTAGGAACTATTCCGGTTCATCCTCGTACCTTCGGTCTTCGATCCAATCCTCGATCCTTCTACCTCGGATTTAATGCTATATCAGCTGTCGAAACCAACAGCCTCTACAAACAATTTCAAAGTTATTTTTATATATTAACTTATCGTAAATAGCTGAAATATCTCGAAAAATACATTTTATCCTCATAGTGGATGATTAATTGATAAATAATATGGAAAAGCAACATAAGCTAACATAAATACACCATCTAAATTCTACCTCAAAAAGCAACGGTATGAAGCGTACTCGCACACACGTCATTGAAAAGCAGTTCAAAACAGACTAAAAGCAGCTACAACTAGTTCAAAGAACTTTCGAGTGCCGTATTTTATACTTTAGCGATCTAAGTATTCTATAGAATAACTAATCGTTATTCTATAGAATACTAAGTTAAATCGGAGAATTCAATAATTTTTTATACTTTAGCTGACTTTTGTCTAGTTATTGCATGAAATACCTAATTATTCTATGAAATAGCGGATTTCCCAATTTAACGGTAAAATATACACATATACTAATTTATATTGTAAAACACAAGTAGTGTAAAGCGTCCTATTCTGCGTGGAACGCGCTAAGCATTCGCCACGAAATTGTAAATTCGGCGAAAAAAAATAGTGTTTTGGCGAAAGTATTGACGAATGATTTTTCTAACCAAAAGAAATATATATATTCCCCGTGATCTCAAAAAATTTAAAGAAAAAAAGTCAAAGGGAAATTTTTTTAAACCAATTCTGTATTTTTTATTCGAGTACAGTAATTTACATTAGATACATCCCATAACGAATTAGAATAATTTTATATACTTTAACTGACTTATCTAGTTTTTTTATGAAATACCTCATTATTCTATGAATCAGCGGATTTCCCACTTGGTCATATTTATACATATATTAATTTATATTGTAAAACACAAATAGTGTAAAGCTTCGTATTATGCAGGGCCCGCGCTAAGCATTCGCCTCTTGCGATAAAATTGTAAATACGGTGAAAAAAATTGTGTTTTGGCGAATGATTTTTCTACCGAAAAGAAAAATATATATTCTTCTCAATCTAAAAAATAAATAAAGTTAAAGTGAATTAAAAAAATTCTGTAATTTTTATTCGATTACAGTAATTTCCATTCGATACGTCAAATAACAAATAAGAATTAGATTAATTCCAAATTATGTAAGCAACAAATGAGATTACATAAGCATGAGACAAACTACGGTAAAATACAGATCACCAGGTTCATTACCGCATCACGTGATATCGCGTGACGAAAATCTTTTTTCCTACAATTTTTGTCATTAAAACAGATTAAGTAGTAGCAAGATGCATCCAACTATTTTTTCAGAAAATATGTTTTCCATAACAATAACATATACAATAACGTGACGATAAAATAACGTCGTTTCAGATTTATCCTTATATTACTGCTCTAGTCTAAGAAGTTATCAAAAATTTACCCTACCAATTCCTATTTCTTTCCCTCAAAGATGATGAAACAACATTTTTCATACTCTCTCTCCCATTCATTGCTCCTTTACTCAGCCCCCATTACAAAATTGCTCTTAATTTAAGTTTGCATTTTATAAAATCAATCAATCTTTAATAAATTTGTATTTTGATTTTGAAGTATACTATGGGAAAAAATCAATCATGAAAATTTTATAATCGTCATTGAATAGCCGACCCTATTTCGAGTTTACGACTACCGATATTCAACTCTTAGTATTCAACCCATATATTCATCCCAACGTAACCTTGTAATTTTGAACCCAATCCAGAAGACAAGGGAACTCCTGGATCAAGTATCGGGTGAAATTTGCCATCGTGGAGGACTTTCGGATGGAACTAACCCGCATTTGCGTTATATAGTAAGGAAAACCACGAAAAACCCCAATGATTAGTCTCACGGTAAGGGGAATCTAGCCCATGATCCTCTAACCATGATATTTTACTTCAGCCCTGTGGTCGTTGCGAGCTGGGTGCGGAATTCGTATCAACCAGCCATAGCTGGGATTCGAACTCGGCTCATCTCATTGGGAAGCGAGCGCTGTAGTCCCATAGGCATCACGGCAATCATAAAAATTCTTAAGATTATTTGCCTTTGGCCAAGAATTTTGAAATTTGGCTAACATTTTTGATATTTGGCTAATAATTTGAAATCCTTAGCACAAGCCCTGATTATGTACGGTATTAACAAAAATTAAGAATTAATAAACTTATCTTACAAATCAATCCATCTCAGTCTGAGCGGGTAATTTAAATAAGCTATACTCTTATAATACCTGCAAGTGTCGTAGTGTGGGCATCTTGATCCTGATTGGTTGTTGAAACGTGGCATTTGTTTACGTTAACAACTGTTCTTTCCATTCTATTTCGAGTGAGCGGTGCCCGTCGAGTACCAATTCTCTTAAATGATACATTCTATATTCTTTCACAAAGATTTAAATTCTTTCACCATATATTTTTTACTTAACGCAAAGACAGGCATGAAGCCTTGTAGAGCTTAAACTAATTATGCATCGAAGTTGCTAGGTACGCTAAAAATAATATACCATAGTTACAATAAAAGGCAAAGGCAAGTAATAAATCTACTGCACTATATTTAATTAACGTCAAGTAATTAACATTCTAACTTATGTGGAGAAACTTAGCTCAACTTTAACACTCTATTTTGCTTAGAAGCGATCAGTTGGCGCTGACGTCATAGGTCACGTGCGTGGATGTCTTCTTCTTGAAGTACAAGCACCCAACTGTTGAGCCATATAAATAAAATAAATAAATAAAATTGACAAAAACTGAGTTAATAAATTGCGTACATATGATGTTGCTGTACACTAAATCTCTCTCAATATGTTTTCAGGTAGATGAAGCTTTCAAAGAGGCTCCCATTGACAGGGATGGAATGATCGACATAGGATCCTATGTAAAAGTCATCTGTGGAACAGCAGTAGAAGAAGAGTAGGCGATCCGAAAAATTTATGAGCTCATATACTGATTCTAATTTATTTATGTTATCATATTCACAGTATAATGACGTACCAGTAATTTAAACTTCTAAATTTAGGAATATGAATGTTTTAGTTGATCAGAACCCAAACACAAAACTGCACCAACGAAAATAGTTAAAAGGCAAACCAGCATATGAATGATACGCGAAACCAACAGTTATAACCTGAATGTGCATTTCAGAGTAACTTTGTATTACAACACTGTACTTATTATAATAGAAATAAAAATAAAAATATGATACTCTTGTGTAACTTGAATTTACGGTATATTGATGTATGCCAACACCCCCTGGAAGAGAGAAAGCCTGCGCAAGGGTTAACGAGAAATCTGATTGTTGTGACATCTTTCTTATTACCCCTCACTGCGCAGTTTGTGTTCGTTACGCACGGCTACTAAACTGATCCTCGCGGAGGCTTGTTTTCTTCTAGGAAATGTGTAAGCTAACCGTCGTGATTATTAACTTACCATCATGAGAAAAACTCTGGAATCGGGTAGTAAAACCATTTCATTTCTAGCGTGTTTTCGAAAGGATTAGAAAATCCATGATAACCAAGATTTATTTCAGAAATAATCTACATATTGTTTAATAAGTCATAATAGAAACGGTGCAGTAAAAAACAAGCAAGATAAGAAGTGGTTTTACTACCATTTTTTTTCTTTCCATTTCTGGGTAAGGCTTTCACCATAGGGATGAGAATCCATATATATCAAGACATAGAAAAACAGAAACTGGTGCGAAAATTTTTTCACTTTAGATCGTTTGTGAAAAAAGTAAAATATTCACAACTCCCAATATTTTTAACAGTTTTTACATATAGGTAGGATTGTTTCTTACCTCCGAGACAATAAATAGTGATGAACAGTTCACGATTAAAATCAGCTTATATTTTAATTTATTTATGTTACGGTGATATTATATGACTTAATTGTATTATTTATTTATTTATACACTCAAGAGCCAAAACATTATGACCACCCCTACATTTTGCAATGAACTCTCCTGGATGACGTGGAAGGCACGTGATCAGGTGGAGGTGGTATTTAACTGTTGCTGGAGAATTTGAAGAATCATTCTTTCACGTACCTCCGTGTGTGGTGGGAAAGGCTGCGGATCTAAGCGGCTTTGATAGAGGGCAGATTGTAATGTCTCGAAGGCTCGGAACAAGTATTTATGAAACTGCACGACTCGTGGGTTGTTCGCGATCTACAGTTGTTGTTGGAGTGGTTTGTTACTCCTCTGAATACATTAAATTAACAGAATTAAATTTCGGTCTTGTGTTGGCAACAGATATTTTATTTTCAGAAAATGTAAGTGACGTCATCCGTGCATATCATTATGGAATCTGTATATAAGACACACATTATTGTAAGCATGCTCTGCTAACGCAACAACAGTTGTTAGTACTTGATGTACTAAGTAGTTGTTAGTACTAAGTAGATGAATGACAGTGAAACCAGCAGTAGATGACATGGTGTTGGACGTCCACACTCTATCAAAGAAAAAGTCGTCGGAGATTTTTAAAGCAAAACCGGAGCCAGACAGTGGCTCAGCTGGCAGCCCAATACAATGCAGGGTCGAGTATCAGAGTACACTGTTCAGCGGAACCTGTTGGATATGGTTCTACGCAGCAAACGTCCCACTCGTGTGCCTTTGCTGACCAAGCGTCATCGCCAACTACGCCTGCGCTGGGCCCGGGAACATCGTGACTGATCCATGGATTGCCTGGTCAGATGAATCACGGTTTGTCATTCATCACGCCGATGGCCATGTCAGGATACGCCGTCTTTCAGGCGAACAGTTGCTCCCTCAATGTACAGTAGATCATATACAGGCCGGTGGTGGCGGTATTATGCTTTGGGGGACGTTTTCTTGGACGTCTCTGAGGCCCGTGGTTGTAGTAGAGCAGACCATGAATTCTACAGGGTGTAGAGGCTGTTCGTTGTGACAGGTGAGATAGCATGAAAACCCGAGGTAGAAGGAGCGAGGATGGGATCGAAGACCGAAGGTACGAGGAGGCACCGGAATAGTTCCTGCGTGGATGATCACCGGCGGAGAAGCACAACCGGCGGCCACGGCAGGGAGTGAAGAGGCTGGTGTCCAGTACTTGAGATGACAGTTTGCCTTCGAAAAAGGTTGTTGTGCAGCGTCCGAGACTTCGTCCCGATATTCCGTTTCTACCCGGTGACGCCCACCTGCAGTATGAGATGTTACAATGGAAAATTTAAGTTTTAATTAATTTTTAATAACAACTTTTAAATGTTTTTATCAAATAACCTGTTAATTGGAGTTTGTGAGTTTCTTGATGGTTTGTCATCTTTTACTATTAAAGAGGATGTCACATTGCCATATTGTTTCATTTGACGTCTTACATTCTCATCACCGAAACCTATACACAGGGTATCTAAGCATGATTGTGGACCAGTTGCACCCTTACATGGCCTCTGTTTTTCGAGCTGGAAATGGAATTTTCCAACTGGACAACGCCCCGTGTCACAAGGCTAAAATTGTGTTGGAGTGGTTCCAGGAACAAGATGCTGAATTCCAGTTAATGTCCTGGCCACCTAACTCCCCGGATCTCAATCGATTAGAAAACATTTGGGATGTCATGGAACGGCAGCTAAAAGTTCTAAGACCACTAAGTCGCAATATCTCAGATTTGCGTGACCGTTGCTTAAACATCTGGTACAATCTGTCTCCGGCCATCTACCAAGGACTTGTGGCATGCATGCCAAGGCGGGTTGCAGCTGTGTTGCGGGCTAAAGGTGGGCCAACTCGTTATTAAAAGGTGGTCATAGTGTTTTGGCTCTTGGGTGTATTATGCTTATGTGATTATAACAGCTCCTGAAAACCAGATACAAATGAAATGGTTTTACAACCATTTTTACCCCCCTCTTTTCTGTCTTACTTTCATGCCTGTTCCAGCAAGGGTAGTTCTCGCGATGGTAAATAAATAGCAAATTGTGTTAATATAATATTATTCTTGAAAAAAATAAACGGTTCATTTTTTATAATTCGTATTTGTATTTTCGCAATTGCTTACAATCAATTTCGTTAAGAAATTATATGGAATTATACGGGATTATTTTTATTTATTTATTTTTAACTGCAGGCACTGAACTCGGATTCATTTGACTTGGAAGATGCCGGAAGTGTTGCTCTTTAACGTTACCTGGTGGGAACCTTAATCACAGAGGCGATTACCCAAACCACACCGACACTGATTCCCGTAACATTCACAGAACAACACAGAGAGAAACATTCATACCCTGACCATCGGGAGTCAGGTACGCTACCCGCTCGGCCATCTGGGCGGCATATGAAATTATATAAAAGTTATTATATCAATAGAACATAAGATATTGATTTATTTACATTGAGGGGAAGATTAAATAATATAAAATTAAGTTTATGAACCCCACAATTCAAGAGAACTGTGTAAGTTTCATTGCCACTCTAAATAGAAAAATGAATTGCTATAGACAATCCGTAGTTGCTGGCAGCTACTGCTGCAGCAACTCCGTACTGCTGCTAGCTGGTACTGCACATCAACTAAGATAACGTCAGAGACTCCAACTATTTGAGGATGTTCCGAATTATTTTTTTTTTTTTCAGTGGTAGTAAACTACAGCAGAATTTTTTGAAACAAGTAAATTTTTTAAACTAAATTATCAGAACTTAAGCATTATGACGTCAGTTGCAGGTATTCATTCCCTTTTTTCAACTATTTTAGTTTTAATAGAATGCGTATTTTAAAAATGTTTAAAAAAAATACAAAAATCGACAAGTTTCTTTTTTTTTAAAGGAGAAATTGGCATGATAAAACCGTGCAGTTTGAAAAAATTTTAATTTTTCATTGTCATACTACTTAAATCTTTAGGTCATTAACCATTTGAAGGCTGAAGAATTTTCTCGGGCACTTATATGCTGCAAGTGCAAAATACACATTTTTTTATTTTATTATTTATTTAAGGGAAACGATTAAAATAATTTATTTAAATAGCAAATTTTTGTTTAATAAAATATTAACGTTTCAGCTTAACTTTCCTAATTTCAAGTTTTAGAAGTAAATGTAATTACATAAATCATTAACTTGTCTTATGGTCAAAAAAATTATGTCTCACCCGAAAATTCATGAAAAAAAATATTTTTTATTCATCTACTTAAAAAAAAAAAATTATAATTATCTATAAGGTCACTGACAAAGAATCATTAGCTGATTCATTAACAACCACATCAAAAAAGTAAAGGCCGAAAATAATAGAACTTGGAGGATTCCACCTAGTCGTGATTGGTATCAACAAAATAGTTCTGGGGCTGCCCTGGAGCTAAAGGGTGATAGAAAACTGCAGACAGCTATCACAAGACTAATCAGTGGTCTTTCCCGCGGACTAACATTTGTTCAGGGTCAAAAGACTCCCCCTGTATGCCTAAAATGTAATGCGCACCAGGCTACACCTGATCATTTGCTGTCCTGTATGGGTGTATGGGACTGAAGAAAAATTTTCTTTTGGAGGATCCGGCGATAATATTTGATTTTCTGTCTGTGAACGGTCTTCTGGACTTGGTCTAGCCTTGTTCTGGGCCAAGTAGAATAAGTAACAACAACACAACCACATCAAATTTAGTAAAAGATTTCAAATGCGATGAAAAGTAAAAACAAAAAACAAGTATTTCTTTTATTATTATCGATGTTTATAAATATGCAACCAGTTTCAAATGGGCGATGAATTGCAAAAAATTATTTAAAAAATAAATTATCAAATTGGTTCCCTTTCCCCAATGCTCATGCTATACATATTCTGGCCTGGCCTGTGAGCCCTTTGGACAAGTAATTTTTTTTATTTAACTTTTTTTTACGTGTTTCCAGTTATAAGCGTATTTTGTAAAATATGAAGCCCATATTTTAATACGAAACCACTTTCATATTTTAATATGAAAATTTATCAGAACAAAATATCTGTATACGTTCAACATCCACATACATTATCACCTATATATTAATGCTAAACGGGGTCTTGCCTTTCCTTTGTGTGCTTTTAACAAAATAAGATCTTTAAAAAAATGTTTAAATATATTTAAATATATAGGAGGGTTTTCCAAAAATATGATGATCATATTTTAATATTAAACGAATTTCAATTAAATCAGTCGTTGCAAAGGAATTATTTAAAATCTGCAGATTGTTAGCCCCCTAATCTGTGAAATGTGTGTGTTCTCGACTAAATAAGATTTTTATTTTTAGGCTAATATGCGAATTTTTGGAAAATATGTTTCCCATTTTTCAATATAAAACCATTTCAAACAGAACATGCGTTGCAAAAGATAATCGGAATGTCCACCCTGGTGTTAGTTCAATATTTGTTCGTGTTTTAGAATAAATAAGACGGTTTTAAAAATAGCCATGAATATTCCTAGACATATAATCTGTTCGTAAAACATGATGTCAATGTTTTTTTAATATGAAAGTAGTTTCAAATAAGTCATTGAATGCAAACATTTATAAAAAAAAAAATAAAAATTGACTTTTGTGATGTTACTGCTATTTTCTAGCCCTCGCATGTTTTGAACGAAATGGATTTTTAGGACTTCTATGGATAAAGAATAAAGCAATTAAATTATTGATGGTTGATTGAATGTAAACAGTAACAAGCTTCCTGAAACCAGAAGAAAACTTATGTTTTGTTTACAAGGCGATGTGTGAATGGGGCCTGATGTTCTAGGAAGTTTTATTTTAGTTATTTCTGTTTAAATTTACGAGTAATTTTACTATTCATAAGAGTCTTCTCTAATTTATTCTAAAAGTTCGCCGTTAGACGTAAAAAATTTTTATAAAATTAAAACTACAACATTAAAAGACTTAAGGAATGCCATGCTTTTAATGTTATTCCCTATTTGGCTATATTTGTGTAATATATTAACGATTGTTATTTTTCGGGTATGCTTGCGGAGTCTTTCGGATTTGTTTGTTGTTTGTTTCGTTGAAAGTTACATTGAAATAACGCGTTATATTGAAAATACTCAGGGGCGCCATGAATCTATATTTCTGAGACAGGGGAAATTTCTCTTTTGATCAATGAAATTCCTAATTGACCGAATTATAATTTAGCAACTGCAATTATTTTACATATAATGAAGAAAAATCAAAAGCAGAATTTTTTAAGCTTTCCTTAGTTTTTTGTCCTTATAGACTTAAAAGAAAAAAACTGCAAAAAATTACAATTTTACTGGGAATACATTTTTTAAAAATCCAATTTTTGTAAATATACTGAATGGCCAGACAAAATTTGTCAAATAATGAAAATCTTTGGGAGGTTGAAGCGATCTCTCATCCCAGCGTCCCTGAAAACTCTACAACTATAATAATATTAGATGACGCGCTTTTTCACACTTTTAGGCGTAAAAATAAATCGGAAAAAGTAACCCGGAAGTCTTACGGCGAATTTTAACCACTTGCACCATCTATGATTAACTTTATATGGTTAACCATCTGTAGTGTTAATAAATTTCCATTAATTAATGCTGCGTTATATTGCATTTATTATTATCTAAACAGACCATAGCAAAGTTAGAAGATGATGAAAATGCTTATTAACGTAATGAACTCGAAAATAAAAATAATTTTTGAAATCTACAAATGGACTGGAAATATTTAATGCTAAATTAACTTTCTGCTGGTTCAAGAACTGTATTGAAATAAATATGTCAGAAAATTGTATTGAATTTCTTGAATCTTGAGTGAAATTTTTCTTTAATGCTGATTTGGTTAAGGCTTTTTATTTCACATATTCTAAAATATACTGTCGATAACAATAATCAATTTGTGAAGACTAAATTGAGAAGCAAAATTTATTATTTCTTCCTCCATCGATCCCAGAGGATCCTCTTGGCAGCTGAGTTCGTAAGAGAAGAGGTCTCTTAATGATCCTTTCGTGCTCTGTACTAGATAAGAATTTGGTAAATATTTTTAAGGCTATTTCGCGATATGTATGGTAATTTTTCGAAGATATGAAGCTAATATTTTAATAAGAACTTATTATTTCAACTGAATCTTGCATTGCAAAAAAAAAAATAAATAAAAAAATAAATAAATAAAAATAAAAATAGTAATAATAATAATACTAAAACATTCGCAAAATATCTACCTTTATTATATAGTCATATATATCATAAAGAGTCAGAGCATATATATATATATATATATATATATATATAAATTTCTATGAAAATTTCAGAATTTATATATTTGTTTTAATCTATATGTTTAATATAAATATGTTTAAAATAAATCGTGTTTAAAACCTACATGTTTAAAAAAAATCATGCACTACAATAAATTTACAAAAAATAAGCAAATTGTCCACCCTGATGCTAATAGTATTAAGGGGATATGAATACTTTAGAACATTTACCAGCATTTTTGGAAAACATCACGTCTTTATTTTAATAAGAAAATACTTTTTTGAAAATAGGAAGCTCATATTCTAATATCAAATCGGTTTCAATTTAATCCCACGTCTCAAAAAGTTTAAACAAACATGCAAAATGCCCACGCTTAATTTAATGCTACATTGTGTACTGTTAATATTACGCTACAAACCCTTGTTAATGCTAATGGCATGACTTTTGTGTGATTTGGACATACTAAGATAACATTAAAATTTTCAATACCCTTTTCAAACTTGTATGAATATTTTTAGAAACTATGAGGGTCATATTTTAATCAGATATTAGTTTTATATGAGACATGTTGGGCAAAAAATACAAAGTATCTACTTTAATGTTCGCTCGAAATATGCTTTCTTTTGCGTCTTCTCAAATAAAATTCTTTTTTTTTTTAATTTACTATACACGATTTAGACATTAAGTATCTGAAACTAAATAAGACTATTTTCATTAACCATTTTAAAATTATTTTAAAATTTATTTGTAATTATATTATTTATAATTATTTTAAATAAGACTATTTTAAAATTTTGAAATATATGGCTACTTTCAAAAACTTGGCATGGTCGGATTTCGAACCCGCTACCATTTACACTTCACATTGTCACGTCGCATTTTTCACGTTTGTGGAATGAGGGTTATACAGAGTATAGTTCAAATCTAGAACAAAATCCATCGAATACCCCGTTTGGGGAAAACACCGACTCAATCTCCAAAGCCGCACCTCGCTTCCCCTTTATATTGTTATCCCCTTTAATTATGTTTTCCTTAATTAAAAGATAGTGAAAGTAATTTTTAAAATAACCACAATAGAAAATCAAGAAAGAAGCTAATAACAATGAAATCTTAAGAAATATTGCCATTGAAAAAGAGTGCTGCTATGCGCCACCTATAGCTCATATTACACCTGGCGCATCAGTTAAAATGACTCCATTTGAGGTAACTCTTTTAAAAACGAACATAAATTTAACATATTATTTTAATTACCTTCATTACCACAAGGAATATAAATATATGTTTAAACCAGAGTGTTGCATAATTTGTGAAGTTTTGAATTCCATTTTCAACCTCCACACGATCCGCTGTCCAGAAATGTATGTGCTGTCCTCAAGCGTAAAAGAACTCAACTATCAAAATCCTATTTTTTTCGCATAAAATGTATTCAATCAGATTCTCTAGAGTAGTGATGTGATTCAGATAAGATTACGAGCGTCACTAATTTTTTTGTTGTTGTTGAATGGGTGTTTCCTAAGTTAAGCGTGAGTAGTGATGAACATGGAATGTAGTAAATAGTTACAGAATTTATCAAGAGAAATTACTTCTTGTAGTTAGATTATAATATTTCTCCATTGAAAATCTTTCTCACCATATGAAGTCTCTCTCGTAAATTTAAATAATTGTAAAATAAATGGATTTAACCTATTAGGGTAAGTCATTTATGCATATTAAAATAGTAATTATTTAATATATAAATTATTGCATTAGAAATATTACAGAAATACTTGTATGCATCATAGAATAATTTACAATTCTTTGATTCTGTGTTATATAGTTCAGATCTATTATGTGCTATGCGTCATACATTTTGACAGCTGATCTATCAAAACATCCCGATTTATCGTCCCGTGACACTATTTTGAAAAGCATTTTAATAATGCGGATTATTCATCTTGCTTTCATTGCTCGGAGGTGATTATGATTATGATCGTTACATTTATTGTTTGATTGGATTTTTATAAACAAGTTTCGCCAATGACCCCTATTTTAAAGGAAATTCTTAATACGTATTTGTTTTCTTAAATGTGCGACCCATTTAAATGACTTACTAACCATTATGGGTGTTCTATAATTACTTTAATATGGATTGATCAAAATTTAATTTGATTTTAGTAAGTAATGTATTTTTTTATGTCATTTATATTGGTGTTTAATCGTCATTAATATTTATATTTTATGCATAATGACTAATAAAACAATCTTACTTTCTCATTTTTGTGCATTTATATTGCTTATAGTTAGTGAATTATACAGCTTGCAATTATCTTTTGATTAAATTTTGCCCCCCTTTCTATCTCATACCTGAGGATTTATATATTTGTCATTGATCCCTATTTTACAGGAAATTCTTATTACATATTTGTTTTCATAAATATGCAGCCCATTTCAATCCATTAAAGATCTATTAGCTATCTTAGGATTAGCCTATCTTTCTTTTTTTTTTCTTTTCAGTAATTTATTTTACATTATGGTAGATATAACTTTAAGTAATGGAGTGATTGCTCAACATTTATGTTTTATTTTTGATCGTTTTCACTTTTAAAACAAATATTTCTTCACATCACTGTATGATTATATTTTATCATATATTTATGTATAGTTGTATGATTTGTAATTCCTACTTTTAATGTTTGATTAAATTTTGACTCTATATTTAAGGACCCTTATTATATTTTTTGTCAAAATCGATGGGTGTTTAAAAGGAAATCCCTAATATATATATGTATTCTGGCTTTTGTGTGTTTTACACTTAATAAGATTACATTAAAAATTTTCAATAATATTTACAATCTTGTATGGATATTTTCAAAAACTATGAAGGTCATATATATTAAACGAATATTAAATTTTATATAAAATATGTCATGCAGAAAGAAAAAACACTATATTTATACCTAAATGATAGCTTCAAATATGCTCGAGATTCTGCCTCTTCTAGACTTATTATTTTTTTTTTTTGAATTTACTATACTTAATCTAGACATGTAGCATTTCAAACTATAGAGAGAAGAGTTTTTTTTGTCTTTAATTTTTCATTAATATTTTTGATGTATTCGTCTATTTTCGGAAAATGTAACGTGGCGTGATTCAAGCCCGTGACCATTACTCTTCGAATGGGAAAGTATGGTGACAGTATTCCCTTCCTTAATACTTACTGTATTCAGAAGATAGCCAAAATATTTTTTTTAAATATTTGCAATGCTTTTAATTTGAGCACAATGTTTAATGCAGTTTTGAGATTCATTGTGCAATGTTCATTACCAAATGTTTTGCTTTTGTTACATTTTCAATTATAAAACAAATATTCTTTCACATCACTGTATGATTATATTGTATGATATGCTTATGTATAATTATATGAATTGTAATTCTTAAATTTATTCTTTGATTAAACTTTAGCAATATAATCGTTATAGTTTTGTCACAATCGATGGATGTTTTAAGGAAATTCTTAATAATTGTTTTCTTAAATGTGTGATTCCTTTCAATAAATCTATATCTGCTATGGATCATCTCTAAATAGTTTAAAATGGAATGATCAATATTGATTCTATTTTAGTAAATAATTTTAAATTACAATTGCCCCCGTGGCAGAATAGTAGCGACACACCGACATTGTCGCAGAACGTTACCGAGTTCTTGCAGAAAGTTTTTTCTTTTGGGAAGTAAAGAGTTTTCTTTTCTTTTTCTGCAGAAATTTTTGAAAGATTTTATCTTTTCTTCAGAATTATATTCAAAAGATGCCTTTCTCGAGCATCCGAGTTGAAAAAAAATTCTTTTTCTATTCTCTTTTGAGAACAATGAAAAATAAAGGTTAATGAAATAAAAAATTTGGTTTTCTTTTCTGCTGAAATTACTATTGATTTCCACATAGTTTTAAAATCCGATATTTTTAATATGATATTATTTATTGCAACAACTAAATCTCGAAATGAGAACGAATTTAGTAGCCCTTTTTTTGAAGAGTCAGATTTAGTGCCATGGATTTCAAGATTTTTAAATTTTTTTTAATGGGATGATGATTTACAATTACTATGATTTATTATTACTATTCTCACTTTGGTTAAGTGATAAACTTATCTAAGACTAAGATTACATTAATTTTAGGTAATAATAATAATATACTTACGGAGCACCAACTAAAAGTTTGCTGATTTTCAATACAAATCTCTCAAAAGACAATTGAACAGGTCGGTTAAAAAGACACCAAATAAATAAAAACGGATCAAACTACCACAGCGCCATCTTCCTTAGAGTCTGAACTAAGTCCACCGTCGGTAAAATTTTTTTTATTTGCAATTGAAAATAGTGAAAATTAAATAAAACTAAAATGGGTAGACTCGCCCCTGTTTACGGTAACATTATAAGTGTTATTTTTAAAGGCATCTTGCAGAAAGATATTAGCATTAGAGAGGTATGTCGCATAAAGCCTGAAAAAATTCTGCCACAGGGAAAATTGCTAAAATTAAAACATTAATTTGAAATTATAAATATTTTTATTATACATAATTGATTTTTTAAAACTGAAACTTACTCTCATATTTCTGTACATTGCTTATTGTTAGTCTCTAAGAATTATAATTGTTTAATTAGATTTTCAGACACATTTTACCATCAACTCCTAATTTTTAGTGTGAATATTCACATTTTCACTCACTAATTTTTATAGTAGGTTATAGACAGAATTCGGCTTATAGATTTATGACCCAAAGCCAACAGCAAATAGTTTGAAAAGCTGCTATTCAAACTCTTTTAGTTAATGGTGCAAATAAATAATTTTTTTTATATCCATAATATATAAGTTTAATTGTATTTATAGCTACTTTGTTTTATGAGATAAATCTCACCCAATAAATGCTACTGAAAGGTAAATGTAAGAAAGTGTATTGTTCAAATAAAATTTTAAAGAGAAAAAATTAATTTATTGTTATGAATTAATTTATTAAGAGTTCTGTGTCAGTATATGCGCCAAAATAGTCTCACCAAGGTTTAGCTACTTCCAGACAATAGTATGAGACAAACATAAAAATAAAAAAACCTATAGGTGAAATTCATAACCACCCCCAAGTTAATCACTATATATTTTTCTTTCATTTATTCCTAATTAAACTACCAGCTAATTTAATTTGCTGCATTTTGTTATTTCAGTTGGTGTGAACAAATATTGGTATTAAAATATCCCACATTTTGTAAACAATATTGTTTGTTTAATGTTTTTTTCCATTTTTTAAAGTTTGCCATAAAGTTTTATTTGTCATAGAAATAGTAAAATGGGAGAATTAGTAACTACTTAACACTTTTTATGAAATGTATAATAAATAAAACTTACTTACTAGCATAAAACTATTCAAATTTTTTAATTTTAATTAGAGTTGCAAGTTTGTTGTAGGATTCACGTAAGAGTCTTCAAAATTCTTTTTAATATTCCAGGAATATGAAAACAGCTAAAAATTATTAATATAGACAGTGAAGCAATAAGCAAGTAATACAATATACAAGGCAAAAATATATCTTGAAAATTTTGCAGTATTTATGTTTTTATTTAAATGGGCAGAATTATAAAATATTGTATTCTATTAAAATTAATCTAGTTTTCCTACTTTTTTAAATTCTTATTGCATTTCATCTAGGTATGTTATCTATTCTTGTGAATATTTCACCCTAGGGCAGTGTTTCCCAATCTTATGACTTTTGTGTACCCTTTCTAAATTTTTCATAATGCTGTGTACCACTAACAAAAAAAAAAAAGAAAAAAATCAGTGTATTTTATGCAGAATTATATTCAAAAGAATCAGTGTATTTCAAAAGATGCCAGAGTTGAAAAAAAAATTCTTTTTCTATTCTCTTTTGAGAACAATGAAAAATAAAGGTTAATGAAGTAAAAAATTTGGTTTTCTTTTCTGCTGAAATTACTATTGATTTCCACATAGTTTTAAAATCCGATATTTTTAATATGATATTATTTATTGCAACAACTAAATCTCGAAATGAGAACGAATTTAGTAGCCCTTTTTTTGAAGAGTCAGATTTACTGCTATGGATTTCAAGATTTTTAAATTTTTTTTAATGGGATGATGATTTACAAAATGCGAAAAAGGATTAAATTAGTGTGTTTCCCACTTTCAAGATGCGAGAAATAGCCCATAATATTAGAATAAAAAAAATATTATATATTTAAATATTTCATTAAAAAATTATTTTATTTAATCTGAATTTTTTTTTTTTAAGTTGATGCTGTTGTTACTTTAATTTAGTAACATTATAAGTGTTATTTTTAAAGGTATCTTGCAGAAAGATATTAGCATTAGAGAGGTATGTCGCATAAAGCCTGAAAAAATTCTGCCATAGGGAAAATTGCTAAAATTAAAACATTAATTTGAAATTATAAATATTTTTATTATACATCATTGATTTTTTAAAACTGAAACTTACTCTCATATTTCTATACATTGCTTATTGTTAGTTTCTAAGAATTATAATATTGCAGTATTTATGTTTTTATTTAAATGGGCAGAATTATAAAATATTGTATTCTATTAAAATTAATCTAGTTTTCCTACTTTTTTAAATTCTTATTGCATTTCATCTAGGTATGTTATCTATTCTTGTGAATATTTCACCCTAGGGCAGTGTTTCCCAATCTTATGACTTTTGCGTACCCTTTTTAAATTTTTCATAACGCTGTGTACCACTAACAAAAGAAAAAATCAGTGTATTTTTTACTATAAAAAAATTGCACAAAACTTAAAAATCACAACTGGCTGTTGACACCACTAATTATTAACTGTTAACTCTGCATTAAATAGCTGTTAATTCTGCATAAAATTTCGTTTGTGACAAGATATTTGGCATAAGAACGCGTACCCCCGCTAAACTGTTCCCGTACCCCTGGGGTACGCGTACAACACTTTGGGAAACACTGCCCTTGGGGATATCAAGACCATCTTATTTGACAGGATTATTGTCATTTTGCTGTTGATCTATTCTCCTGAAAGTCCAATTTATTATTTACTATTAATTTTAAAATTTCAAAAAATTAATTACTGTTAAAATGCAATTAATTAATCAATACAATAAAGAATCTCTTGTTTTTAACAATTTTTATGAAAGTGTCCACGTTTTGAAAGTTTTAATAGTTTAAGAAAAATTTATAATTTATAGAATTTGAAACAGTTTTTTGAAACTTTATCAAATTGAATGAAACTCTAGGTGAATATAAGATTTAAGGATTAAATATAAGATAAGGATATGACAAGATTAATATAATAAGATTCAGTGAATATAATAAGAGATTTTTGGTGAATATAATGAGATTAACACTTCATTAAACAGAACAGTGAATTCAATTAGTGAATTAAAAATTTAAATAAATATTTAAGTCTAATTTTAAAAAAATCGTTAATATTATAATCAATTAATGGGTAAGTATTATTTAGGTGCCTTTCTTTTAGGTGAATAAAATTATTTATTCAGTTTCAAATAATTAAGAAATTTCTAATTCCAACTTAAAAATATAGGTCATGTAAAACTGCATACTGTAATCTACATCATGAAATTTATATTGTTAGCTTATAACTTTATAATTGAAAATTTATTGTCATGATTTCTGATTAAGAATTTATAATTTGTTTAGAATTGCATTTTAAAATTGAATGAGCAGAGCAAGAATTTATATATTACTGCAACATTTAGAAGCTATTTTTTCTCTATTTTTTTACATAAATGTTTTTTTTTTTATATACTATCAGCATTTGTTTATTTCTTCTAAAGGAGTGAAACAAGAATTTATGCATTAGAAGATTTAGACTTAAAAAGACTTGAATTATGCAGATTAAGAAGAGATTAAGAACTTAATTCAAGATTAGTATTTGACTAATTATTTAAACAGAAATTTTTAATAAAGCAAATAATAAAATTTTTGAATTAAAATTATACTTTAAAGGTTACATGGATAAACATTTTC
Organism: Parasteatoda lunata; assembly: GCA_949128135.1. NCBI lineage: Eukaryota > Metazoa > Arthropoda > Arachnida > Araneae > Theridiidae > Parasteatoda > Parasteatoda lunata. Next base: position 116,735,601 of record OX421971.1, read on the forward strand.
TTATTTTCAAATTTTTTTTTCTCCTTTTATTAAAATTTTTTTTTATATTTTACAAGTTAATTTGTTGCCATTAGTTTTTGGAAATTTGTTATTTGTGTTGATTAAATTGGGTTGTTAAATAAAGTGATTCTTTAATCTACATACTTTTAAAAGAAATAGGTTAATTGCTAGTGTAATGTAATACAGCTATATAAATTCGGGTACTTTCCCATTATGCGGAGAAGAACAAAAACCAATATATTTGTTAGAGGGAGAATAGAACAGAATTATTTCTTGACTTTAATAAACATGCCTCTATTATTTGTTTATTTAAAAAATGTAATAATTGAAACAAGTAAATTCATGTGATTGAATTGCTTTCCTTTAAAATTAATCTAAAATAATATTAACCTTATCATTATTAATTATTAAGTACATAAATAAAAGAAGAAAAAAATATATATAAGAGTTATGTGTAAGAAAGTAATTATTTCATTAAAATCTTACAATTAAAAAAATTAAGACTTTTTATTTCCTTAATTTTATTTGTATATTAATGTGGTGAAAGTTTATTTTTTTTAAATATGGAGTGTAATCAGGCATTTTAAACTTCTGTGTAAAAGAGCTTTTCATGTTTTTACTTAAAATTATTGTTTTCAACAAAATAATTATAAAAATTGAAGTAAATTTTTTTCTAACAATTTTTCTTTGAAAACTTATTATTTTTTTGAAGTGCAAGTTAAATGAATTTTTTTAAAATTAAAAGCATGTTATTTAATGGGGATATTCCCATAGCAGCACTTACACGTGCCAAGTGCAATTATCAAAACTAAAACCAAAAAACCACTGCTAAGTTCTACTGCCTGCAGTAAGTTAAAACAAAAATATATAGTGGCTTAGCTGGTAGGGGGTACGCATCATGTCCCTTCAGCATGTCCTGTTCTATGATGTTTTTTATTTTTCTAATGCCATAGCCACTTTTCAGTTGTGGCGTTCCAAATGTAATAAAATTTACATTTGACGATTAATGTCAAATAATCATTCTTCTATTTTAAGATTTAGTTTTAATTCAACTTAATTCCTACTCATGTTTTGGTGCATCTTTATGCCCTAACTTTCCAGTCTTCTCAATGCTAACGTCATTTGTATTTCTTTCTGTTGTTCTTTCTCTTATAAAAATGATTTTCATAAATTAATAATAATTTTTCTTTTATCTTAAAAGATATTGCAAATCAAATGTCTGTTTTAAGCAAGCATGTCTTTTTTTAAAATTTTTCTTTTACATTTCTGCTTATTTGTATGATTTGTTTATGAAGTGAGGCAAAAATTTGTATATTATCATGTGTAATTACTTGAACCCATCCTCTATCTGTTCCGAAATTTCAGTTGAGTTTAAACACTTCAGTGCAGTAAATGCTGTTTTTCTTAAATGGTTTTTATAATTTCAGGTTCAACTTAGCTCATCAGCGTGATGGTCGATGCCTTCTTCTGGGACTGAAATACATTCTCTCAATGAAGTTTGGACGAAGAAGCAACTGAATTTAACAATTAAGTCTCCTGCCAAACCACGACCTGAACTCGACACCAAAGAAGATTTCGATGATTTGCTGCATTTAAAATGCAGGCTTATAAATACCGTAGGAAATGAAAGCAGTGAAGTCGATGTTAAACTTCCTTACGAAAGGCCTCTCATACACAGGAAAGGATCACCAGTTTACACAGTAGGCAAAAAGGAAAAACCTACGTTAGACGAGGTTTTAGGAAGCATACCTCTCGTGTACAATCCATTCACAAAACAACTTGAGCTTGAATCGCGCTCGAAATCTCAAACGAAAAACTGTAAACACATTCCCCATAGGTTTGGAAATGGAACCCATTTTCCAATGGATCGTGATGGCTCCCTTGCATCGAGGGACTGCTGTGGTGAAAACAGAATCACGGCCTCCGCCGGTGCTGAAGAAGCATACAAAAACCAGCACAAATGTCGGCTTTTGTATTCCGAGAAAGGTGAAGGGATGGGTGGAAAAGTGGAAGAGGAGGAGAAAGAGGACGTGATGGACGAGATTAACGACGATATTTGTGCTATGAACTTTGAGAATCACATTTCGCAATCTCCCACCTCCGCATCTCTTCAGCACACTGACACTTCATCGTTCACGAGTATGTCCTCCGCTGGAACGGAAGTATCATTTTGCATCGGAGGCTCACAAGGAGGATCTAACCTATCTCTCTGTTATTCCTGTGATAATTTACAGAGTCTACCTGAAGATTTCCAGAAAGGAACTAAACCAAAGAAATGGGGTCTTTCAAATTTTCTTTTAAAGTAAGTATTGTGTAGTGTAGGGGTGCACAACTTTTTGAGTGAAGGGCCATTTGCACAACAGCTAGATTAATGAGGGGCCGCATGCTTATTAAGTCATGTTAGCAGCAAATATGATAATTTTTATTTAAACATTAGTGTTCTAAGCATCAAATATTTTTATCAGTAAACTTAACATATTTGCAAAAATTTAAATTACTTTTAATTATTTGAATTTATTTAATTTAAACTGATATATATATATATATATTGGGAGAAGGATATAAATTCTAACCATAAAGAAGCTTACAGAATAAAAGTGCAAAAAAAAACGTATTTCATAGAGTTATATAAATTTTAATTTAATATTTTAATAAAAGAAAATTTATAATGTTTATACAAAAACCAAATTAAAAGAAAGTTTTTATTGCTTTCAGAAGTTTCTGGGGGCGGCACATCAACAGTCGGCTTGCCGCGTGTGGCCCGCACACCATAGGTTGTGCACCCTTAGTGTAGTGTAAATTTTTAGTATCTTTTCAAAGCATAAATTTTGACTGAGTTGTGCTAATCATATTTTTAATAATGAATTTTTAATGTTTTTTTTTAGATTGCCATGGAAGTCAAAACCTACTATTGAAAGTGAAGCTGAGATATCAGACCAGCTGCAGCGCTGTCCCTCAGCCTGTTCATCAAGCAGTCGAAGAAGTGATGAATGCATAGCAACTTCTACTACTGCCCTTATTCTTGAAAACCGACCCTCGTAAGTGCAAAACTTTGTTACATCTAAAAGTATAAAACATCATTCCTTGACCCTCATTTTTTTTCCAGTAGATGTTTATTTTCAATTTTCTTTTTAAATATATCATAACATTATGTGGCTATATATGAAAAAGTTTTAAATTGTGTATTATGAGAGTTTCACATCTTTGTAACCAAATTCAGTGTCACAAATCTGCATCAAAAACACACACATGTTCACAATTATTATATTATTATAAATGTTCACAATTATTATATTTTGCTTTGTTGAATGAAACAAAATGCATAATGTGTATATGCTTAAAATTATATTGTAGGAATCTCCCTGCAAAATCCGTAGAAGAAGAAATTAAGCATAAGCAGCTTTATGAAGAAATGGTTAAAGGAGCTAGAAAAAAAGGTGTGAGCATTTTTGTTCATTTTGAAAACTTTTGTTTTTACAAAAGTTAAAATAATTGCAATCTTGCTTTTTAAAAATTGTTTTAGAATTACAAGATGCTAAGATTAGAAAAAAACAAGCATATCACCAACAAAAGCTAGAAGAGCAATTAATTACTGCCACTAAAGCTTGGAATGAAGATATATTACCTAATTGGACCTCTGCGTATGTACATTGTTTTTGTTTAGATAATGTCAAAAGAAATCTAGAACCTTGATTTTTTTTTAAAAATATGTTATAAATCATTATTTTACTAGCCTAAAATTCAGCAGATAGAGGATAACTTTTTATGTTAATCATAAATAATTTTGTGTGTTATCAAAATGTTAATTTATTTATTTTTTTAAATGAAGTTAAAAAAAAAAGTATTACAAATATAATCTGTTCATGTATAGATAAAGAGGAAAATGTCTTAGAGGAAGTGTTTTATATCTATGTATTATGTTTATGTCTGCCTATAGTCTTTTTGTTCATCATTAGTTCTTGAACAATTTGAAGTCTCTTTCTTAAATAATTTAACAAATTTATAAAATAATTTAATAAATTTTAATATCTTATTGGAGCTTCTGAAATCTTTTTCTCTGAAGACTAATTATTTTGAAAATATTTTTAAATGTCACATTATATTTAAATCAAACAATGAATTTGACTTATGTTATGATTAAAATCATTATTTAAAACACTTGGATTTTTTTTTTTAAATATATATATATTCATTCATTTAACTAGTTATTGTTTATAACGGCTATGTTATCATTCTTGTGCATGGTTTTGTATATTCAAAAATTAGAAATAAATCGGGAAATAAAAGAGCCAGAAAATTTTTATTTTTGTACAAACTGTTCATGCCTTAATTATTTTTTGAAAATGCTAAATATATTATAGTATTATCTGATGTATTTAATTTTTTTCCTTTGCAGTTTTTAACTTTTAAACAATATTCCAAAAGCTCATGTTAATATTTTTCCTACAGTTCTCTGATATTTTCCTTCCTTTCTAGTTTAATATTACTCGTTTCATAAATTTTTTTTCTGAATATGTGCGATCTTATGATGATTATTAAACCTATAAATGTGTATGTATTCTCATAAATTGAACCACAAAGCAACCATTGTATGCTTTTATAAAAACCAACGCTGCCGAGAAAAAGTTTGTTTGATTTTTTTTTACTATGTTCCATGTATATTTGGTTACTATGTGTATGACATGAATACTAAAATATTTCTTGATCATAATTATGTTTTGCTATTAATATTAATTTCATTTATTCACTTTTTTACATCTATAGTTTTTTTAACCGGTGTACCTTTTGTTTCCAGTAAGGATAATAGAAAAACGAAAGATTTGTGGTGGAAAGGTCTACCTCCAAGCATCCGGGGACGTGTCTGGAAGTTGGCTATTGGAAATGATTTAAACATTACCCAAGAACTATTTGAAATATGCACTGCACGTTCCAAAGAAAAGATCTGGGTTACCACTGATGTCACATCATGTGAAAATGGTGAAGGTAATTTGTGGAAAATTCTAAAATTTAAGTTCTCTATCTATCTAGATAATTTTGTTAATTTGCTAGCATTGAAAAACTTTTCTTATTTGGTTACAAATTCAGCATTTCAATTGAAGTAATTTATATTTATAACAATAGAAATATACAAATCAATTAATAAAAATTTTGCAATTTTTCTATCTTTAATTATAAAGTATTGATTTGATGAAAATTCAAAAATTGAATTTATTTATTAGTTTTATATTTGTAATTAAAAAATCATTCATTGTTCTATCATTTTTATGTATCATAACTTAAATATATTAATTTTGCTAAAATAGTGTAGTTAAAATTTTAAAATTATGATCTTAACGTTTACAGGTCTTGCCCTGCTTTTTGGTAACACCTGATAGAAGTCATAAATTTGATTGACCCCTTTTCCCCTTGTTTCAATCCCATTTCAGGTCTTTCTTATAACTTTTTAGACTTGTTTTTTTTAAAAAGTAGAATGATCTAAACATCAATTTTAATAATTATCATTATACACATTTACTTACTGGTAAATGGGGTTTGTGTGGGGGGGGGGGGTTTAGGATATATCTGGAGTGAGGGAAGAAAGCAATGTGTATGTGTTGAAAAAATGTTTAATGGAATAGAATATCAAAAAGTAATTAAATTATAAAACAAGGAATGCTCACAGAAATGTCAAGATATTTTCCAAATTGATAAAAATTTCAATGTCATTCTCTTTTTCTCGTGTATGTTTTAATAGTATAATTGTTAAGGAAGTAGCTAAGTAAACTTGATTTAAACTTTCCTCAATAACAAGTATGCTGTTCATTTGAAATTTTTATTCAAAATTTTTATTGAAAAGTCTTTTACGTAAGTTATTCCAGTAATTGACTTAAAACACAATTATATTTAAAATCTTCACACAATTTAATTACGTTTTGAATTACATGAGATGACAAAAGGATGCTATGTATTTGAAAAAAAGAGGACATCAGTGTTAAATAAAAATATTTTAATTATTAAACAATGCCAAGCAAAATATCAACAGTATGGAACTCAAGTTTTGTGTCCTCTCCCAATTGCAAACGGACTAAATAATTTTCCCCTGCAATCCTCAACCGAATTAAGAGCCATTGGTTCTATACTGGCTTTAAAGTTACGCAGTTTTTCACCGGACACGGTAACTTCCTGTATTTGCAACACCGGGATTGACAACCCCTGTCACATTCTCCTAGAATGCCCAATGGTCTCAAAAGAAAGGGACGATCTCTGCAAAGACTTGAATAATAGATGGTCCTCGATTTTGACAGATCTAGTGAAAAAGACTTAATTTTTCTGTAAAATTCATCCAGTCATTTAACTTCTCTCATTCTTCTTTTTTTTTTTTTTCATTTTGTTTTTTAATATCATGTAAAAATTTTATGTTACTATGCTGTATCTCTGTTGTACCTTCAGGCCCTGTGTGATATTCCTTGTAGCACAGCACAGGGAGGTATTTTTGTTTTTCCAAAAAAAATTATTAAGCAATATTATTTTAAAAATATGCATCAATATGAAACAATGTTATCAAATTGTGTAAATTAGTTTACTCACTATTAGACTATGTAGTTAAGAATTTAAATAAGTAAAAATGTAGTTATCAATGTAATTTAGAAAAAATGTAGTTTAGAATAGTAATGTTGAATTTTAAAACCACATTTCAAGAATTTAGTTTAAAATAGAAATAACTCAAAATTTGAATGAAGATGGAATTTAAAAATCTATTTCGAAATATTAATATTTTTATTTATGAATTTTTTTACTTGCTAACTTGTGTGTAAAAAAATCTTTTTCATTATTAAGACTTTATTATATTTTAAGAATAATATTTATTTTTTTAATAAATTTTGTGCAAATACTTTTTTCAATCTTTAATTTGTTTTAAAAAATTTTTTTGCAGATGGAGCAGACTCTATGGAAAATGCTGCAGATTTTATTAAGCTAGATGTTTCAAGAACTTTTCCTCAACTTGGTATATTTCAAAAGGTATAAACAAAAGCTTAATTTTCTCTCATTTTTTTAATGAAGTTTTTTTTTTTTGAATTTCATGTTGGCTACTTATAATTTTCTCTTAAGAGTGTTTCCTGTATACAGCTAAAAATGTAAAAAAAATTTAATTTGAAATTTTTTTTTTGCCATAATGAAGCAAATTTTAATGTAATAAACAACTTAACCATGGCATTGTTAAACATTCACGATAATGACTCTGATTTCTCTATTACTTGACATTTATCAAAATTGTTTGTTTATTATAAATTATGAATCATCTTAATATTGAATTTGATTACTTGTTATCTAGATGTCACAAAAATGATTACTCTGTAAACATTTTCTGCAATCCATTACAGTAGTGATCAGTTTCTGTAATTGATGCTCAACTTTTGTAGTTTGCTGTGCCATGTCTGAGTTTTCATGTCTATAGTTGAATGAAAGTCTATAGTTTCATGTCTATAGTTGAATGAAAGTCTATAGTTTCACGTCGATAGTTTAATGAAAGTCTATAGTTTCATGTCGATAGTTGAATGAAAGTCTATAGTTTCATGTCGATAGTTGAATGAAAGTCTATAGTTTCATGTCTATAGTTGAATGAAAATAATGTGATTTTTTTTTTCCTTCATGTGTTTGGAATAAACTTTTATTTTTTTAGGGTGGACCATATCACAATACATTAGAGGGTATTTTGGGTGCCTATGTCATTTACAGACCTGACATTGGATATGTAAGTGTGAATAAAATAATAATTTTGTAATTTTTTTTTCTTATTTAATTTTAGGATTTTTTGTTAGCACTTAACTAAATTCTACTCCAAGAATCCACAAAAATCAGTTGTCTATATTCCATATCTTTGTAAGTTATATAAAAATCTAGTTATCCTTTAAACTATTACCATCCTTAAACCTCTCCTTACTAACCCGTTGCAAGTCTAAAATTTCTATTTGTAATAGGGATGTAATGAATAGTGGTTTGGCCTAATACCGATTATTCGTCCAAAAATATCGGCTAAATCCCAAATATTTGGCGGTCAAAAAGTACTTTTTAAAAAAATCATGAATAAATATTATTTTTTAATATATAAATGAGTTTAGTTTTTATTAAAAATTAATCAAAACTTAGCTGTATTATTGGTATGGGGTAAAAGGAAAAAAAACTTAAATAAAATTTTTTACGATATAAGGATAATTAGATATTAAGATATTTAGAGGTATTTCAGATAAATAAAAGCCTGACTAAAGTTTGTAAAGTTGTATAATAAAGAAAAAAAAAACATCGTCTTAATTCTTAAAACAAGATTTAAGAGCTAAAAATATTTAAGATTAAGAAATGCTTTTGAAAATGCAGCACTGTCATAAAAACACACACACAAAAAAAAAAGAAAAAACACTATGTACAAAACCAAAACAGAAAAAATGAAAATCGGTCTTAATTTTTGAAAGAAAATTTTCAAGCCTCAACATCTCATTTTTCCAATTTCCGTATTTTTAATAAGAAGGGAAGTTTGAAGTCTAATAGAAACCTTCTTATTTGCCACATCATTATAAAAACAAAACTTTTTTTGAAAAAGAAAAAGCTTGATAGAGGCTGAAATAAAAATCGTTCTTAATTTTAAATGAAAGATCTATGCGTAACATCCCTAATTTGTAATAATGATTGATTGCTTTGAGGTTGAATATTTGTGATGTGTATTGCATAGGATAGCAGTAATCTTTTTAGGCTAATGAATTTTCTATAATATATCCTTGTTTTAGGGGACCACACTTATTTCATTTTTTATATTAACTGATATTCTACTAGAAGGGAAATAACAAAACTACTGATCAATGAATGGCAGCGAAGATGGGACAGTGAGGAAAAGGGTAGATATACCCATCAATTAATTCCAACAGTTAACACTAACAAAATAATAGCAAATTGTTTTCTTAATCAATTCCTCACAAATCACGGGGCTCACGGAGAGCACCAGGCTAGATTTTTTGGCAAGGAAGCACTCTGTGACTCCTGCAATACTTTTGAAAATCTGGAACATATTTTAATAAATTGCAGTAAATTTCAAAGCCTTCGACAAAAATTCTTTCTGAACATTTAAATTACACCCGACTTAAACTATTTTGAAAGCAGAAGAAAGTCAAACAGGGAATCATTAAAATAATGGAAAACCTTTTCCTTACAAGGGAACTTGACTAGACGGCGTCAACAAATGTGTGCTTTACAATTAACAAGCTCTACATTTCATAAGATGCATTAATTGTATCTCACTGTTAACAATTTTTTGTATGCTAATAGTATTATTATTTTTCTTTTTTTTAAAAATTTTTTCTATATTTATTTATTTATTTTTATCTTGTAACCTTCGCAAATACTGTATTTGTGTTCTTTAGAAATGATTTTCGATTAATTTATTGTTCAAAATTTTGCAAAATTTTCTTAACTATTCATGTTTTGAGTTTCCTCTTGTTTGTGGATTGGTATTCCTAAATTCTATATTCTGAGTAACTACTTTTGTTGATTTTAAGATTTCACTAAATTCTTTGAGGCCTTCTGGTTGGGGGCAGGGAATCCTTGGATTTTGGTGAAGTCACTGCTCTGTGAGCGGCGCCCAACGTTTATCAACCAGGGTTTTCCCTGGAGTTGCTTCTGCCTCCCTTGCCCATTTTTCCAACGTGTTATTATGAATCACCACCAAGCCTACCTTTTTTTATCCTCTTTTTTTTTTTTTTTTTGCTGAAAGGTCGCGTGCGCACACATAGAGTCTGCGGTATTCTCCGAATGACCCCTGACGGGGGCAGGAAGGGGTTAAGCTTTGATTAACTGATATTTTAATTTTTCTTTCAGAACAATATCGATTTGTTTTCAAAATTCAGAGATGATGTAAATTAAATCATACATAATATTTTCAAAGTCTAAGCATAACATTTTCAAATTAAAAGCCTTTTAAATTTGGCTCACTTAGTCTTATTTGAAAAGATTAAAATTATTGTAAGATTTCAACTTTCTCTATAGAAAAATTGATTTTATAAGTTTTTTTATTGTTTATAAATTACTTGACTGATTTTTAAATCTTTTAAATATATTTGTTTAAATATTATTTGTTTAGGAATTTTATTTTAAAAGAAAAAATCAGAGTGTCTAAAAAATTTCTTATGACACCTACATCATTAAATTTTTTATTCATTGAGTTCAGTGTTTTTCCAAACTTTGTTGAAAAAAGTTTAAAAACAGTTACAGTAGATATTTGGTTTAACAACACTCGTACAGGCTGGACAAAAACATTGCTATATTAGATACATAGCGATTCCTAAGAAAACTAAAATTTAATTATGTACAAATTTTATTATATTTTGTTAAATGCTAAATACAATAATACAATTGGAAACTTAAATGTAATTAATTTAGTTAAAAAGAAAAAATTAACTATTTTAATGAAAACTAATCTAACATCGTTTGTTTACCTTCTTTTTTTTTTGTCTTAAAGTACACAATGAATTATCCAACAATTCAAAGGTATCCATTTCTCTTTCTTGTGTTGTCCCTGTAAGAAAGAAAAATGTCTGTGTCTGCAGCAAAACTGCTGCTTCATTGAATGATGACGGTGGATCTGAAGATTCAGTCTATTTCATTACTTGCTTTATCACTACTAGATTCCATAATTTCAGTTATTGAAATCTTCTCTGATTCATAAGTCATTAGATCAATTTCGCATTAAAAATATCTCATAAAGTCGTTATCAGCTCTGTTCTGTGATCAGAACTGGTGTACAACTATATTTTCTGAACTCTTTTTCTGGAACATCATTATTTTGGAGAAATAATGAGAAGACGCTCTGAGTACCTGAACTTTTTTTTAACGTTATTGATTTAAAATATGAAAGGGGACCAAGTTGAAAAGATGTTAAATGTGGGAAATCATTATCCGCGGTTGATGTTAAATCTGACGTCCACCCTATAAGGTTTTTTCAATAAATTTTTGGTTGCAAGGCGGAAGACTGCAAGTTGTACAGCTCTAACGAAAGTGCTTTTGCTTTAATTTTGAATTTGAAAGGTTTAATGAGCTCACATCATTTTCAAAACTTGTTTGGGAGCCGCGATGGCTCAGGGGATAGAGCGTTCGCCTTCCAATGAGGCGAACCGGGTTCGAATCCCAGTCGATACGAATTCCGCATCCGGCTTGCACTGACCACAGTGCTGACGTGAAATATCCTCAGTGGTAGACGGATCATGGGTTAGAGTCCCCTTGCCGTCAGGCTAACCGTGGTAGGTTCTCGTGGTCTTCCTCTCCATGTAACGCAAATGCGGGTTAGCTCCATCAAAAAGTCCTCCACGAAGGCAAATTTCTCCCAATACTCGATCCAGGAGTTCCCTTGTCTTCTGGATTGGGTTCAAAATTACAAGGCTACGGAGTTGAACATTAGTAGCCGTAAACCCATTAAGTTGGGTCTGCTGTTCAACGACGGTTATAAAATAAAATAATAAAAAAACTTGTTTGGAAATTTTATATGGGATTTTATTAAATGAAAGTTGTATTGTCATATTTTAACATAGCTTTTGTTATTCTTAATATTTTCAGATTTGGATTTTAATTGTATAATAATATACTCATTGAATGATATTGATCCTCTTTTAATTTATTTATTTATTACAGTTTAAATTACGGTGGAACGAAATTTAAGTCCTTGCAATTTATTGTAATGTCTAACACAACACATAATTTTTTAAAGCTTATAACAAATTAAAGCAAAGGTTAATGCATTATTGCCATGCTTTGTTTTCAAGAAATAATATTGTAGTAACACTTTCCACACTCCCTATTTGTTTTTTTAATTCAATTTGAGTTATTCTTTCTAACTTGATTTTTTTTATATTGATGTTTTTGATATTTTTTTTTTACTTTTATGTTTTTTTATAGTGAAAGTGTTCTACTTATATAATGAATGTGTATTTTATTTCTTTTTCAGCTTTTAGTAAGATATTTCTTTTATACTATGAATTTGTGTTGCTTTTACTTTATTTATAAATAAGATATTAATATTTTTTACTGTTGTGAATCAGATTTTGCAGTCTTTTATTCAATGTAAACCATAAAATTTTTACTTTAGGTCCAAGGAATGTCATTTCTTGCTGCAATGTTACTCTTAAATATGGATGATGTTGATACATTTATTAGCTTCTGTAATTTACTGAACAGGCAATGCCAGTTGTCCTTCTTCAGAATTGAGCAAAAAATGGTAATCAGTTAACATCAATAGGCTATACAAAGCAGAACATAACAAAGAAAAAAAAACAAAAAATATTATTTACATCCCTCTATTAACAAATTTCTTAATTAGCTATTTTAGATATAAAAACAAAAATTGTAGTTTTTAAATAGCTTCCTGTAAATTTTAATTTAATTTTTTATTTTTATTTCTTGCAAATAAATTTTTTTTAAAATATTACACTTCATGTTCTTTCTACAGTTGAACCTATTTATCTCGAAAACCTCTATGTCTGGAAATTTCTAAAATTCCCTACATTTACTGTCTAAAATCAATGTATTTTCCATGTTCATGTTAAATTGTTTCCTCAAAACCTCCATTTCTTGAATTTCTAATAATAGAGTACAGATGTCAAAACTTTCTTTATCAGTAGAACTTGCAACAAAGATTAATTTTGTGAACCCACAAGAAGTAGGAATGAACTGGTTGGGGGTGTTTCTTGGAATTTCAATCACTATTCCTGCACTTTCTTTAACTAGAAAAAAATACAATGATTCTGACAGTAAATGAGGTGTTAATGAGTAGTGACCAGACCACCAGGGGTTAGCTTTTCAACATAGATAAGAAAGCTAAGAATAGAATTTTCACCTCAAAATTGCAACCAATGGATCAAAGGATAATTAGGAGTTTTAAAGTGAACTATAGAAAACAGTTGCTATGCAAACTTGTAGATGCCATTGATGAATAAAGTTCTTCCAAAAATAAATGCCTTAAATGCTATCAGAATTACTGTTTTGCCTGGAGAAGTGTGTTGCTAAAAACTATCCAAAATAGTTTTAAAAGAACTGGTTTCAAGAATAGCTGTGAAGATGATGAACTAGAGGTTGAAGGCATTAGTAAAGAAGAAGAAACTGTTGACACTGAAAATACAGCGCCAGATTTGCCAGAATGGAATGCAATAAAATCTGGATTTAATGTTGATATTAATTTTGAAGAATTTTACAAGTGGACAACTGCCTGGCAACATGCAGAACATTGACAGATGCGGAAATCAAAGATAATGTCAAAGGAATATCAGATGATGAAGAAGCTGTAGAATTCTAATAAACTATTCTTGAATCCCAGGAAAATGATGGCTATGAGGGATTTGCGCTCTTTCTAACCTTTAAAAGAATAATCGAAACAAATAAAGTTATATTTCAAAAATCTTTAAGAAATTACTCTCAGTGTTAAATGTATGCTTAAAAAAACTGTTATGTAAATAGATATATGTGGTATAATTAATTTAAAGAAATTCCTATATTTTTTTTAATAAAAACAATTTAAACACTTTTAATAAAATTTCTTATTTAAATTAAATTTTTTTAAGGTACCTGTATAGCTTGAAACCTCTTTATCTCAAATTTTTTTGCCTTTCCCTTGAATTTGAGATAAACAGGTTTGACTGTATATACAATGTAAGTGACATTTTATATTTTTATTCTAAATAAATCATTTAGAATTTTTTCACCTTTTTCTTATATGCATAATAATAAAGGCTATTAAAAATATCCGATATTTTTGTTAAAAATTATTGGGTTAAAATTAATAATTATTAAAATTATCATTGACGAAAAGTTTAAAAATAAGAAAGCCCATCAAAATGTTACATCAGTCACCATAGAATTGTCCTAATATTTAATGAAATTTATTAAAAAGAATTTTTAAATCTTAATATACAGTTAAAATTAAATTATTCAGAAATAGAAATTTTTAGAACAGGAAGTAATATTATTTTGCGTGATCTGGTGATCAGGCAAGATATTTTTAAAAGTAAATAACACTAGTTATCTTCTGTTAAGAATAGTGCTATTTTGACAATATTCAAAGAATTAGTCTTTATAAACCTTAAAAATAATAACTAAAAAGTTTTTTTGTTTTCTTTACATGTTATGAAACAATGTTTCGTGTTAATTTTATTTTCAACAAAGTTTGAGTAATAAACACTGTAGTTGATAATCCCATAATGAAATATTAAATATATTTGTTTCAAATTATATAATGAATAAGTAATAATTAATTACTTGCAAGTGCTCACATTGGTTATACAAATACATACATATACAAATATATACATTTTAAAAAATATACATTTTTTAGTAAATTAAAATTAATCTTTTGCATTCTTAATTTAAAAAGTAATTGAATTTTTAAAATGTAAATCTAAAATTTTTTCATCTAAAAGTTTCATGTTGAACTATTTAAAAAAAAATTATTTTTTTATGTTAAGGAATTGAGAATTTGTATATCAAATTTTTCTAGTGGCTGAAACTAGTTTAAAGTAACTTAATTCATTTATAAACTGAAATAAAAATAAATTATACATTGCATTTGTTATAAAAATAATTTTAAAAACTTTCAATATTTGTAATTATTCAATATTTGTAAAATAATAATTATTTTTTACATTTTAGATGACTGCTTATTATTCAGTTTATGAAGAATTTTTCAAGGAAAACTTGCCTAGGCTATTCAGTTTGTTTGAAAAGCAAAATCTTACACCAGATTTATATTTGGTTGATTGGTTAGTTTTTTTCCCCCCAAATATTTTATGTTTTAAATGGGGACTAATTTTTGTCTTAAGTATAATAGTTTCTTTTTTAATGTTTTTCTTATGTTTTTTATGTAAAAATTGAGTTTTGTTTTAAAACTTAGTTTTGTTTTAAAACTTAGTTTAAAACTCATCTTACTGTTTCAAATGCATTGCAGCTGCTATTCTGAATTTTCGATATGAAATGTAGTTTGCATTATGGAATCTTATAATAGCACTGTTTCAAATGCATTTCAGCTGCTATTGTGAACTTTTAATTTAAAATGCATTGCTGCTGCTATAGTGAACTTTTAATTTAAAATGCAGTTTGCATTATAGAATCTTAAGTAATATTAGCACTGTTTCAAATGCATTTCAGCTGCTATTGTGAACTTTTAATTTCAAATGCATTCTGCACTATTGAATCCTTTCAATAGTGCAAACTGCATTTGCTCTATTGAACTGCGTTTGCACATAATCAATAAGGACATGCTTTTTGTAGTTAACTGGCTTTCCTTTTAAAAAATTATTAAAAATTTTAAGTAGTAAACCTCTTTCAAAATGTTAAAAAAAAAATTTGGACCATTTTTGCAAATTTTATTTACTATTTTATTTTAAGTTTTTTTTTTTCAAATAACCATAATTAAAAATATTTCGCCTATGCTTCTGTAAGTTGAGTTTTGTGCAAAAAAAAGGCCTCACTTGTTATTAATTTTTCCTTAGTTCATGTGTTAGTCCTATATTTATAAATTTAAAAACAATTGCAGTTTTATATGAAGCTTAGGGTAAAAATGTTTTTTGTTTAATGTTCATACATGGTGGCAAATCTACTAGATTATCTAGTGTCTACTAGTTTAATTTAGAATTTTTTTGTTTTCTATATAATTTAAACAAATCCATAACTCAAGTAAGAAAAAATTCAAGTCTGTTTATTTTTCGTGGCTATTTGTTTACTTGAGAATTTAAAAAAAATTTTTATAAAACTATGACTAACTAGGAACTAGAGTTTTATTAATATATAAAACCATTTCTTTATAAAACTAAGATGTTTTTACCACTAATCTTAGTGATTGCTTCAGATTCATCTTTGTTGTTTTAGAAATATATATATTTCAAAGAAATAAAAGCAAGAATAATTTTGATATTGAAATAATTACTATAATTTACTTTTGACATCAACTCAAGAGCAAATATAAATAACGATCTTGAGACTAATAAATGAAATTTTCCATAAGAAATGATAAATAGTCAATATTCAAAGCTTAAAAACAAAAAAAAAAGAGAGAGAAAAAGTTGGAAAAAAAGTACTTAAAGCTGAAAAACTTTTCAACAAATTGGAATTTCAAAAATGAAATTCATAAACAAAAATTGCCCTCTCAGCAAGTCATATTTTAACTTTTTAGATGTGTACCAGTGATCAAAGATTTGAAATATCACAGAAGTACACGCCAGGTAATTGACGAGACTGCTATGAAAGGCATCTGTTACTACAAGTCAAACAGTTGATAACAATCGAACTAATATTGAATGTTTGCTTTTAGTCCAACAAACTCCATGTACTTTTTAGTACACATGATCATAATTTCAAGTTTCTAAGTCATCAAAATGTAAAGTTAGAACTCATAGAACAGTTATGGCAATTATGTTCTTGTATTATCGATAAAATATGAAACTTTTTTGTCACCAAGAACTTTCTATTTTGAAATTAGTTCAAAGATATTTAATTTTTTTACCAGGAAGATGTTTTTGATCTATATACAATTCAAGACTAATGTTAATGTTAAATATGTTTAAATTTTGTTATGTATTATCCTTAATATCTTACAAATATTACATGAAATATTTTATATACTGTTTGAAATATTTTATATACTGTGCAAAGATTTAAGTATTTGACTTTTCAAAAATCTACTCTATATGAATTTTTTCCATTGTGTTTGTAACTATAGTTTCATAATGTATGATCAATTTGTGTTAATTGTGGAATGTGTTTAATTTTTTTTCTCTTTCATTATATAAGGAATAAGGAATGTGTTTAATTTTTTTTCTCTTTCATTAAGGTTGTATACCTTGTACAGTAAATCCTTGCCTCTTGATGTTGCATGCAGAGTTTGGGATGTATACCTGAGAGATGGGGAAGAGTTTTTGGTCAAAACTGCTTTAGGTACTAATTATTCACTATTGTTGTTTGAATTGCTATTCAACTTTGTATATGTATAAATAGTTTTGTCAATCAGGGGTGATTGTATTCCAGGGAGACCCTTGAATTTTGGGTGCATCATATAATCCTTCCTAGTCTAAAAATTAGGAGTTGACATATTATTTTTCTTAGAAATATTGTGAAATTCCGAGTTTCTCAAGATTGTTGGTTATCGGACTTTCACTAATCAAAAAACTTATACTCTGAGGAAATTTTCATGGATTCCTCAATCTAAAATTCAAAATTTGAAACTTTCGCTGACGAGACACTTAAATGCTCTTAATTTTTTTTGCCAATTGATTCTTTTGGTTTGGCGGATATTTGACATTTTGTATGTTTGGAATTGCGTCGGAATCCACCAATATTGCAATTCCTGTTTACGTGGTTTGAATATCGATTTTTGTATTTACCTAATTTAAAAGTTGCACATTACATATGAAAGGCTTTGGGTCATTTAATGATTACCCTTTCAAACTGTTCAAATGATTTCAAACTGTTTAAAAAGCATTTTCTAAGAAAGATTCGGGTGACAAATGCCTCAATTTCAATACAGGCTCTAAGATGTTTCCATGTATTGTCTCATTATATTGTTACAAAATCCAAAAACTTGTAAAACACATATCAGGAAACAATGTTAAGATGCCAATGCATACCGTTATAGTCAAAACGCACTATTCGCAAAATACAGTACATATAGTTGTCAGTTTAAGTAGCACTGTGGTTTGAAGTGTGAATGCCAGAGGATTGAAACATTGTTTGAGATTATAAGCTATCATTTTTCTTAATTTGTTTTTTTAAAAAAACGTATTGATTGAAATATAGCAGAGGATTAACTTATGTAATAAACTTTTAAACAAAACATTTTTCTTGTAGTTTTTTTTAAAGTTTTTTATTTTAAGAAATTGATTTGTGAGTTAATTATTGTTGATCTATAAATTTTTAAGAACAACATTATTCAAGCTTTATTTTTTAAATCAATTAATTAATTACTTTATATATTAAATATTATTAAAATATATATGAAGGAACAGAACTTATTTACTTAGAAACAAAAAATAACTATTCATTAACTATTTATGGTCTATTCATTTTTTAATGCAGCAGTTTCTCATAAATAAATAGATGTTGTATTGGTTGATGGATTTAGCATTGAATTCTTATCAATGCATTTTCTTATTAAAAGCTATTGTTTTACTCATTAACTGTTAGTTGTCTATAAATGTTTCTTGCAACAAAAATTGTTTTAATTAATTATCTAATTATTGGTTTTCGACTATTAGTTAGTATTATTATGTATAAACTTGATAAAAAAAAAATTTGATTTATCTGTTAATTATTATTCATTGGTCAGTCTAAAATTTGTTTTTTTGGCCTGTTAATTTGTTTCTGTATCTGTTGTTTTATTTAATTATCTATTTAATATTGGTTTTGGACTATTAGTTTTCTTTTATTCAGTATAAACTTAGTAAAAAATAATATTTTTGATTTATCTGTTAATTTGTTTCCGTATTGTATTGTACCACATTTTATGCATATTAGTAATTTTTTTTAACTCATCAGGTCTTCTGAGAATGTATGAGGAGATTTTGTTAGACATGGATTTTATACATTTAGCACAATTTCTGACCAAACTTCCTGAGGATATTGATGCTGATAAACTGTTTCTTTCCATTAGTGCCATTCGAATGACTCTAAATAAGAAATCTTTCTCATGTGTGTTGCAACTCCATATTGATAATCTCAACAACAGATAAGGAAAAACAAACATTATGAAATGGATTTCTTTTCTTCTCTTGACTTGTGTGGGCCACATTCAGGGATTCTCAGCCTCATCTTTAATACAGCATTTCTTAATACACAGCATTGTTACAGTGATATGATTATGCAATTTACAGCACACTTCTGATTTATTTTCAAATCCTAGATATTTTTTTTTATCTAATTAATCAATTATGAATCTAATTTATTTAATCAATCAGGAATTTAATCAATAATCTGTTTCCAAAATCAAATTATTCTCTTTTTATTAATAAAAGGTTACACAAGTGTTTTGGGAATAATCCAAACTAACTAGCCTAATATTTAGCTTTCAGTACATTCTTTTTAGCTTGCAGTTATCACTAAAGCTATCAGATTAACAACAAAATAAAGTTATGTTAAAAATGAATAATTATTCTTGTCTAAAAGTATATGTTATTAAAGTTGATGTTCAAAGTCACTTATTAAGACTGTTAACTCCTTTGCTGTGCAAAAAAAAAAAAAAAATTGACAACAATTTTAATTGAAAAAAGTCTTACGAATTGTAATGATTGTGTGCAGATTAAAAATGAAGCACTTCTCGTTATTTTAGTATTTTTCAAAACAAGTTATTCATAATTAGCCATAAGTAAAAAAGTGATTCATAAATAACCTTATTCTGTATAAGATTAAAAGTATCAATTTTTATTGCTCATATATTTAACAAAAAAAATTACTTTCATTGTAGAACTACCATAATTAAATAAGGGATTCATAATTAATGGTTCATGAATAACCTTATTCTGTATAGGATAATAAGTATACATTTTTATTGCTTATATGTTTGACAAAAAAAAAATTACTTTCATTGTTGAACTACCATCAGGAATAGGGTTGAGTTGTTTTATTCATAAAAAATATATTCAGGTAAAGATAATGTTTTAAATATTTCCTTTTTTGGTGGTCAATATTAGCGAAATTGTTCTGAAATAAGATCATGCTCACTTTCGGTTAAGCTGTAAATCCTATTTATTTTTAGACATTTTAGAATTTAATAATTTTCATTAAAAGCAATTCATCAATGACTATTTAAAAATATAAGCTGTTGATGAAACTGTTTTTGAAAGCAATGCTTTAATAGTAGAATTAAAATTGTCTGAAAGCAATGCCATCAATCAAAGGATTAAAGTTGCCAACCATCAGTTGCAGAGTTAAAAATCTTGTCAGAAAGCAATTTTTCTAATTAAAAGTTCAGATATGTGAAATCAAAAAATTGCCACTAATTGTTTGGTTATCTGAAAATAATGTTTTCATTTATGTAGTTAAGTCAGTTGTTTAAAAGCAATTATGGAGTCTAAACAGAATGCTGAAAATACTAGATATGTGGCCTAGATCTACATTCCCCGTTTATAAGTTTAGGTTCACGACAAGTCTTGTGACTCATATTGGCTGAGAATCGCAGGTCTATTTGAATAATGGTTGCCTTAATGCTACAAGTATTAACTATGCAAATGTAATGCATATTGAAGTGCGAATGTAATGCTTATTGAAGTTTTCTATACATGAGACTGATTATTTATCTTTTATTTGAAATTGTGAATCAAATACACTTGTAAATAAGAATTTTTTTTTTTTTTTCATATATGTTATTAAAATTAGCTCTATTTCATTCTCAAAATTTATAAAATGAGTATAAATTTTATAGTTTTATTGTTATTTATCTGTGAAATTTTCATGTAAGGAAAATATGATTGTAGTGTTTTTACCTTTTTAAATTATACATGATCTGTTAATTTGCATTTGGTCATTTACAATGTAATTTTATGGTTTGATCTGAATTAGCTCTTTGTAGAAAAAAATAAACTGTTTTTATCCATATTCTCTAGTTTATTTAAATAAAAATTTTTACTATGCAATAGCCTTCAATGTGCAATGAAATATTATCATTGAATTTTACTCTTTTTCTCAACATTCTTAAACTATTTATTTATATTTAAAAAGTAAATTTGTGGGTTGATATTGGTCAAAGCAAAATTCTTTGTGGAAAACATGAATGTTTCAGGAATTATAAATAATGACTGAATTATAATACAATTACAATTTTTTTTTATCATTATTATCCTCTAAGGAATATCAAAATTAAAAACTTTTTGTCATTCATATAGATTTTTATAATATGAGGGATACTGAGAACTATGGAATTTTTGTTCAGATTATAGAAAAGTATTTGAAAGTTATAAATATTTTAGTTATTTATTTCTTTTAAGTAAGTGGGTGATCTTTCTATAAATCTCTTATCCAAACTATGAATTGTGTAATTGAAATTGATTCTCATATTAACAGAATGAGACACTGTCTGCATTATTTTATTTCCTCAAATTTTTTTTCTAATTATCCAGATTGCCCATTAATTTAAAGACTTTAACATTGATGCAGTAAAAAAAAAAATCAATTTTATATATTTTAAATTTTTTATAACTATGAATAAGTCTAGATTCAATTTAAAAATTCTATTGAGTCTTAATATTCTCAAAAATTCAATATAAGTTCATCAGAACTTACGTCAACTTGGAGTCGGCCAATTTTAATACATTGAAACGAATAATCTGCTTATAAACTATTGTTGATTATTTCCTTTTCACCGTGTGCTTAAAACTTTTTTAATTGTAATAAACACAATGTTAGAACATTTAAATAATACTAAAAAAAGAAATATTTTGTTATATATTGCTTGTATAAATATCTATAGTAATTTAATCAATTACTATTCAAGTATACTTATATCTATTACTATTCAAGTATTCAATAAAGTTTTACTTTTTTTTATAAATAAAATCTATATTCAGCCTCGTAAGATTCAGTGAAACGCTGATTATTAGAAGACCATAATAATGATAAATTTAAATTAAACTAATATAAGGTAGTGTCATTGGTTTTTATTATCCATTGTGAAAGTTTTGCATAATAAATATAAATCATTTATTTTGCACAATTATTTTTTTCAATGACTTGTTTATTATTCATTGCATCATTCTGAAAATTATATTATTGGGGCTATGATGTTTCGTTTTAAGTCATTTAATAAAGCCTATTAATATTTATTATCATTAAAAAAATCTGTAAAATATGCAAGATTCTTGCTTTGAATAATATTTTAACAATTAAGATTTGGAAATTAAAGCTGTAGTAATATAATGTAGAGTAAATGTGACAGTATAGTTATTAACCGCACCTATATCATATAAAGTTTTTTTTCTAAAATCAACATTTTTACATTCATGAAAATCCTGCCATTTTTTAAAATTAATTAGATATTAGACATCAGTTATATTGAATTTAGGAATAGGTTAGTAATTTTTATAATGAAAATTAAAAGAAACTTTTTAATTCACAAATTTGGCTTATTTTTATCACCTTATATGGTTGTTTAAAGGCTTATGAACATCAGCAGCAACTTTGCTGTGTAATTTATTCTCAGCTTTCTATTATACATTTTAAGGAAACACGGTATTTATTATTATGTTATGGTTAAACTTTTTTATTTAAAATATTTTTAAGAAACAAGTGGTGTGAAATATTTGCAGGTTGGGTCATGTATATATACATATATTGCATTGACTTGACTTTCTGATTTCTCAAATACAGAAATTTCAGTTACATACTAATTAAAATCAATAAATGCATTAAAGCAATTTTTGAAGAAAAAAAAATTACTCTTTCACCAATTATGTTTCTTAAAAGAAAAAACAATTGTTTTTGACATATTTTTTTTTAATATTATTTAAAGTTTGTGATTTTAGAAAATAATTATGAAGTGTAAGGGGTGTTATGTAATTCGTAATTTGCTGGAACAGGATCGAGATAAAAATTTAATTTTTTAGAATTCTGGGAAATGTGAACACAGTTAAGTTTTTTGTAATCTGTAAGGAACTACTAGAAAATTCTGTGGTATAATGTATTTTTAAAGTAGGATATTTGTGCCTAATATTACAAACAACTGTTTTTCAATGTTTTTTATCAATATAAACTTTATTATCTAATTATTGATAATTTAATTATTTATCTTTAGTATTAAACTAAATATATAGTGCAAACGTTGTAATTAATTAAATGTAAATTACTTAAGTCATTGATTGATTAATTTTTTTATAATAAACTATTTTTATGAATTATGTAAAAAAAAAAAATTTTTATGCGTTATTCTTTTAGTTGATTTAATACTATATTAAAGATTTAAATTTTAATATTTGTATTTTAATATTTGTAAAATTTCTAATATTTGTAGTTGATTTTTTTTTTATTTTATTAAAAACTTAGATTTAATGAATTGCCTGAAAAAAAATTTAAACCTATCATTATTTTATTGTTATTTAATAATGTTTTAAATATTTAGTTTTATTCTTTTGACAAAATATGATTTAATTCATAATTTTAAAATATATTGTATAGTAATTTATTACTAAGCAACCTATATTGTATGTACTTTCAATTTCTAAAATTTGGTAATAATTATTTTGGTTCCTTATTTTGAGTGTTAATTATTTTTGTAGTGATGCAAAAATGGTTTTAAATTTGTAATCTGCCAATTTTGTATAGTGTATTTCTCTATGTAATATATATAGACTATAATAATTTGTGCCTTTTGTAACTAAAAAATTAGTTATTCGACCATTTATTGGGGGAAAAATCTGTAGAAAATACTATATTTCAATATAGGTTAAGAGTGAGCTGAAACTCCTTTTTTTTTTACATTGTTTCAACTGTTTTTCAAACTTATTTTAATTAAAAAAAAATTTTTTTTTTGTAAAATTTTTTTAATATTTTTTAGGTATTTGCATAATTTTGTTCCTTGACAATTTTTTTTCTCATGAAATATGTTCCCAATAACGTTGTATATGTTCAATGCACTCTAGTAAGTTCAGAACTAAATTTATTAATAGATTTAAATATAAGCAATAAACAATGAAGTTTTTAATTGTAGAACTGTATATGAAAAAAAATTTTAAAACATTTTTTTTTTCCAATTTTCTTATTTCTATTTCAGTGATCACCATACTTTTTTGACCACTAACACTTGTGGTCAAAAAATAATCATAAATTGTGTATTCAGTAGAAGATTAACTTTACAAGGTACAAATTGAAAACCTCATTAAAGTAATTTCTGAAACCGAGCAAGAACAAATACTTTCCAAGAGGTTGCAATTTCAAAAGCAAACCGAACTTGATTTTTGTTATTCTTATGCTCCTAATAATTATTTTTTTTTTTGTAAATAGAAGGCATTTAAGCATTTTTGTGCTTTAAAGTAATTTGCATCTAAAAATTATTTAAAACTTTTAAATATTAACCTGATTGAGACATATATTGTAATGTTAAAAAAGTGAGCTTAATGATATGCGAAAAGATATATAAAACTCAACATTCTATATCGCGCAAAACGTCACGATTTGCATTATAAAGATACAATATTTGCATTAAAAATACAAGACTTGCATTATAAAGATCTCCAGCTTTCAATCGATAAATTACCAGAGAAATTTTAACTTATATTTTTAATGAGAACAATGTGATTGAATTTTTTGATTGTTTCAGAAAATTTAGTTATTTTGTGCACTGGTGAGTAAGTTGATATGTAGCATACGTTCCCCTAGAATTTCCTCTTTGGATACCTCTGATCTGCTCTACACAGATGATTGGAAGAAAAAAAATTTCAGCTCACCCTAATCGGTATTGATTTATGATACTTTTAGAATACTTGAAAAGATTGTGTATTAAATCTAAATTTATTCAATGTACTGTGTCCATTATTTAAAATAATACTCACTCTTTATGTACAATAAAAAGCATATTTGTCTTTATGTGAAAATACATATCGTGTACTCTATATATATCCATATATGCATGATTTAAAAAGTATTAATCATTTAGTTTATGAATTTCGTAATGTTTTATAATTGTATTTGGAATAAAAATATTATTCATATATCAAACAACAATTTATAAAATTATTTACAAAATTTATTATTTACTTATAAGCTTGCTTTATTGTAATCATATTTGTTAATTATATTTAAATTTTATCATCTGTACTGATTGTTAGTTTTGATATGTTCTCTGAGCTTATATTTTTTTTAAAATTTTAAGTCTGAATGGAAAATATATTTATGTATGTTTTGAGTGGACTTGTTTTTGTTATGAGTTTTTTATTCATTGAAACGTTCAACAAATCTTACTAAATTTTTTCCCTTTACATTGATTTGTTAATTCTGTGTCTATAATTATGAGTGTTCTTATTTTAAAAAAAAAGTTAGTTCTTATAAAATCTATTAATTTGTATAAAATTTATATGTTCGGATTTAAGCCGTGAGCTGAATATTTAAGATCATCATAGAAAGGTTATTTGTTCTGATCACTAAGAGGAAATGTTAAAGCTTAATCATTTTCAGTGAGTATAATAAAAAATTTCTAATCATGTATGTTGTATGTGAAAGAACATTTACGAACAGAATGAGCCACAATGCCTTTGTAGTTGAGGAATTGAGCTGTTTATGTGAAAGAAAAGGTTGCGGCTTCAAGCCCACTCAGCTTTATATTTATGGCATGATTACCAGCTTGTCTAAGAAGTTTAACTTAAAACAGTGCACCATGCTGACCTGTTTGCGACCTTCTGCATTGTCATTGTGGAGCCTATGAACCCTGGTTTATAAAGAGCTGTTGCCGTAATGATTTGCTTTAATATAAGAATCCCACGATTCTAATTAGCGCTCTTCTTTAAGTTTGATGTACAGCTGTAAGCAAGCTGTCCCACAATTCTTCTGTCAGATGTGTTAATGTCCTTTTTTTCTTGGACAATTGTTCATCAAATGTCAATGCCTTTGCTCTCAGTTTTTAAAGATTTACTATTAAAATATAGATTTCTTTTCATAAATGTACCTAGAACTCGATCTAAAATCTAATTTTTGAAGCAAAGAGCAATTGCTCGTTTCTGCCTCAATTGCTGGCGATGACTACCCACATTTCTTTCGCATCAGATCTACCTATTATTAACTGTGATCTACCTGTTATACCATTACGTCATCATGGAAATTTATCACTTTTATAGCTGCACCAATCGCGAAAATTTTCCATCATACAATATCGATGTTTATTACTGGGAAGTTTGATTAAATACACGGAATGAAGAGGAAATTTAAATAAAATATAAGTTTTTGAAATTAATTTTTTGTAACTGACTTGGAATTTATTTTTTGAACAGAACTTTTTAAAAAAAATTTAAACCATTTTATTTGACATCGGACAAAAATGCGGTTAAAATAAGTAATTCTTTTGGATTGTTATTTACTTAAATAATCCAGCATACTTAGTATTTCTTTAACAACTTTTAAAATAACGTAAAACCATTTTAATGTGAAGCACTAGGATACATTGTTTACAAATTAAAAAATGAAGTCTAAATTACGCTTGATCCATAAATGGTTTCAGCTCATGGCTAATTATTTTAAAGACACTCCTAAGATTTTGTATAAATACACAATAGTATACTTGTTTGTTTAGATAGCTTATAGTATGTTGTTGTCTTTTTTTACTGGCTTATGGTATATGTGTCTCGTTTGTGCAGAGCACGGTAACTTACCCGTAATTGATGTCCTTGAGAGTTGGGTGAGTTTTAACTCTTAATGTAATTATTTCTGTGAGTATATACTATGTATAGATGTGAACTTTCTCGATTTTGGGGCCATTTTGATCAAGTCCTTGTAATTACCTGTAATATTACACTGTTAAAAACTGTAATCGCTTTTGTATTGATTACTGGGTGAGTTCACACAATGTTGCCATTTATATTTGAAAGATTTTCAAAACATTAAAATTAATTTTTAAAATTTGTATTATGAACAGTACATATATAATTTCACATGGGGGGAAAATAAATTAAATAAATAAATTGTGAAGGTAAAATATGGTAAAATTTTAAAATTCTAATTATCATAAAATTAACTGCCAATTCCTCTCAATGATGAAACTTTCAAAACCGACGAAGTTATAATTGTGTAACTAAAGAGGGCAAAGCTAAGAACGGTTGTAAAATCATTTGCCTTTTTTTTTTTTTTTTATGTGAGAAGAAATCTACTTTTTGTTGCATTAACAAAGCATACGTGTTATATTTTTTTGTTCACGTTTTGAATTCATGGAGGGGAAAAATCTCGCTTTTTTATATAAGTTTTTGAACCCAATCCAGAAGACAAGGATACCCCTGGATCAAGTGTTGGGAGAAATTTGCCATCGTTTAGGACTTTTTGATGGAACTAACCCACATTTGCGTTGCATTGAGAGGAAGACTTTCCACTGTTAGCCTGACGGCAAAAGAACTCTAAACCATGATCCGTCTACCAGAGGATATTTACGTCAGCAATGTGGTCGGTGCTAGTCGGTTGCGGAACTCGTATCGACCAGCCATCGCTGGGATTCGAACCCGCTTCACCTCATTGGAAGATGATATATATATAATAGATGTTTCACCTTAATGTACATGGAAAAATGGTTTTAGAAAATCAAATTTTTCTGATTTAAAATGAGCTCGCCTATATTCATTTTATAATTCATGATTTTAAACTATTTAATCATTTATTTTTTCATAATTAGTTGTTTATAACATGCGTGAAGTCCGCAATCGTTCATAACGTAAAATATACTGTGCGGCGTATACAATGGTGGGGCCTTTCTGATGCCATTTTAGTTGAACTTTGCAGGTGCGGCGTATCTCAGTGAAACCGCTGTATGTAATCAAAAATTTTTCAAAAAATTTAGCAATTCTTTATTTTGAAAGAAAATGTACGAAATTGCGGATTAATTAAAACTCTAGAAAGCTTTATTTGCTACATGTATTTTGCTATTTGGCACTTTAAATTATTGAACTACAGAAATAAAACTTATTTTTCAAAATTAAAAAAAACTCCATTTTCATAAATCTTGTTTTAATTATTGTTATAAACTTTTCAAACATATCAAATTCATAATCATTATGAAAAATATTAAAATTACAATGTTTATAACAAACCTCACTGAAGAAATCAGTGTTTACAATAAAATTCAAAATATAATGAATATTAATTGTAACTCAGAAATCTTCCTTCAAATTATTAAGTTGGTTTTTTTTTTTAAGCTTTTTACTTAAAGTGGCCATAACTTTAGGTAACATTTTGTGGAATCACCTTAGAAAAATATGAAATCCGTATAACAACAATACTATATACTAGCAACCTATGGTGTAAAAGTTTTCTTTGTTGGTATTGTCAATTCTTTTGTGTAACAAAATCAGTTATTTTTGCATTTTAAACCATGTATGTATTTAAATAATGGTTTTGTTTAAATATTAAGTACCATTTATAAGGAAGAAAATATGGATTTTATTAATATTTTAATGAAATTAAACTAGATTGGATGAAATAATTCAATCTCATTTTTTTAAAGATGTTTTCCAAACAGTTTAGAAGTAATAATTATTTTTAATTAGTGATGGAATTTAAATTTAAGCGTTTTCTTGAAGTTTTGAATTGTATGGTTTGTTCAACACTTGATGCTGTTTGAAATAATAGATATTAAAACTGATTTTTTTAAAATTCATTTCTCGATATACTTATTTTTCATAACAGGAGGTATCCAAAATATGCTTTTGGGATCTTAAAACTGTCCCTTTGCATATCGCTCACCATATTTTTAAAAAAAAAATATTTAAAAAAATCGTTGACTTGTTTTTGGCTGTGATTTATTGGAAGATGAAATCAATCAAGTTTTTAATTATTGCTTCGTTTAAAAAAAATTCAGAAATGTTATATTTATTTACTTACTTGAAAGTTAATTAGTAGTGATTTTTTTCTCAATTTGATTGATGCTAATGATACATTGAGCAAACTAATATGCACTAGATAACGATGAATCTTTGTTATCATTACATTAACGCAATGAGTGCAACTATGGACACTAATGTCTATTATGAAAAGTCAATCTAACCACTATAGTCAAACGGGTTCAATAAATTTTCTTTTTATACTTTATGGCAACCCAACTGCTACTTTCACATTTTATTGCCGGTCATAGATTTTAGAGCACCATCGCAGTTATAAGAAATTTATTTCTTCTTTAAACTTAATTTAATATTTTTTATGTATTAAAACAAAACTAACTTCGCTTAAGGTGTAAATAAGGTAAATTTTGGTTTTAGATAGCATGAGGTTTCCTAATGCTTTATTTATTTTTTGCTTTACTAACTTTGTTTTCGAACACGATATTGTCCAATTTCTAAAATAATTAAATTTTAAACGGAGAATTTTTTTTTTCTGGTTTACTTTCGATATTCATGAATTTTAAAGGTTTTCTTTTAAAAAAAGAAAGTAGGTTTTTTAAATATTTCCTTTTTCCATGAAGCTACGTCACAAAATGGAAATTTGACATATTGGTGATCTTTTTGGACGGACTTCGCTTTTCTTGCAGTTGCAAAACTTCCTCTCATCTGCCGCACAACTTTTCACTTTGTTACAGGCTATTGCAATCTTGTCATTTTTAAAATTTCATTACAACTATTACCACCTTCCCCTTCTTATGTAGTTATTATTTTAATAATTATTCGGGTTAATAAACTGTGTAGGTTTTAATGAATCTACTATTCTACTATTGATGAATTCTAAAAATAAACATTTGAGATCAAGTATAATATATTGTATTCAGTTTATTGCTTTTAGAAGTGTATTGAAAAATATCTAAATTTTAGTAAAAGGCAGTTTTCTGTATTATATATTTTTTCTTTTTAAAACCGCATACTCTATACAAAATTAATTCATTTTGTTACATGGGCAGTTAAATAAAATCGTCAATTATTTTGTGTGTCGGCTTAAATCTCCATGTGGTTTTTATTGCAGATTCAGCTTTGACCCAAGTAATACAATTTTATGTATTGCCATTTAATTTTTCATTATCTTCAAAATGTGTAATTTTGATTCACTGTAAAAATTGCATTATATGAAATTATAATAAAGGTCTGTATAATTTCAAAACTATATTAAATGTGTCGAGTTTTTCTTTTTACTGGCAGTGCTTTTATTTTAAATAAATTGCATTGGAAATATTTGGTACATATAGCTCAGTTGTTCCTCACTTGTGGAATTCAAAAAAGAAACAGTGAATAACTTTTAATCATATGATCAGACTTTTGAGCCTTCAAGATTTGATGTATGCTAATTTATTAATGCAGACTTTAGTTTAATTGCTTCTCTTACCAATCAATATGGAAATTTCGTACTTTTACGTGAGCTTCCGTACGTAAGATTGAAGCAACTGCGCATGCTCGCGTTTTTACGTTATGTTGGCGTGGTTTATGCTACAGAACCAAGCCTACAAGCACGCTGTTTATAGCTGTTAAATGTTGCTTTCAGTTTAAGCCTGCCTTCGAACTGAAAACATTGACCTGGAATGCGAATTTGAAGAAATGTATGGATGGAATTTAGAAATGAATCGTGTGATCGTACAACAATTGGTTCAATCAATAAAAAAAAAAAAAAATTATTGGATTTTGTTTATTAATATGGTTATCTAATTGCATTAGTTCCATTAGAAAATAAATATATTTTAAAATTATAAATTATATTTATTTTACTATACAATTTAGTCAAAAGAAGTTAATAGAGGTTCAATAATATTTTTTTTAAAATATTATGAATAATAATAATAAGTTGCATTCTTTATTGCTGAATTTATCAAAATCTATAATCTACTGAGTAGCCGACCAGGTGGCCGAGTGGCTAGCGTGCCAGACTGCGGAGCTGATGGTTGCGGGTTCGAATCCCGCTCAGGGCATGGATGTTTGTTTCTCTCTCTATTCTATGTCCTTTCTTCTGTGTGAATGTACCCTGCCAGAAAAGAGTAGCAATTCTGTGGCCAATGGGGAACTTACCCCAAGTGCCCGCCATTAAAAAAATAATAATAATAATCTACCAAGTTTGTCTGCCCATAGAACCGCACTTTTACTTAGAGTAAAGCATCTTGAATCGTATGCCACAAAGATATAGTCTAAGTTCATTGTAAAATGTTTGTTTCGATTTTGAAATCGAAGTTAAAATGATATTCCATTAAGACAGTGGGGGGTTTTTAACTTATGGATTTTCGCAAAATCTCATACTTACGCTTACGTAAAGTTTGATATTTTTTTACAGGCGCAGGCGCATTTCATGCGAACTGACGCATGCGTACTCGAAGTGCGCAATTATTTTAAATCTTGCGTGCTGGAGCGTACGGAAGCTAATGTTAATTGGCGAAATCTCCCTATTTTTTTTAAAAAAAAGAAAAAAGAATCGGAAGTAAAAAGTCATTTTTTTATTAAATAATCATTTTTTTTATTCCATTATTAAATAGTCCCGCCGTGGACTGATCGTTAAGACACGGTTCCCACCAGATCACCGAAGTCAAGCATCACTGGCTGCGGTCAGTGTGCGGGTGGGTGACCACTTGGATCAGTCTGCGTAGGGACCGAGGGTGTGCGGTATTGGTCCTCGTTAAACTGTTCTACCGTAAAGTGCTCGACTTCGCACGCAGGTCGTCGGGCTACCAAAGCAGGGGAGCCATCCCCTCTGCAGAGGATCAAAATTGTGATGGTATGTCTTCGGATCATCCTTAGGGATGTTTCCCAGACCGTCGCCAATAGCCCATTGTGCAGCTCTAGTGCGACGTAAATGAACTACAACAACAACAACTACAACCATTATTAAATAAAAAGAGCTAAGACAAAGTATAAGGTATAAACTTTTGCCGACGTCGTGTCTTCAGTCTGGGACCACTTATTTATAAATATTTCAAAACACCAGATATGTAGAGTCTTAAAAGGAACATAAATTCCTAGCACTGCCTCAATTAATATTGTTTTACTGACACCAAAACTTTTTACAATTTTTATTGATATGAAATGATTTGACTATTTCTGCATATTATTTAAAATTTTGTGAAATCGAATATTGAAAAAATGGATCCCCCTGGTGTAGGAAAGCCTACTTCAGGTTTAAAAGACCCCGTTGTCTGAGAACATCGAAAACCTTCTACTGCTCAACTAGTGATGGGCAATAACAGGTATTTTCAAATAACAGGTTCCAGCTGTTACAATACAAAAAAATACCTGTTCCAAATACCTGTTCCAAAATAACAGGTCTAAGGAAAAAAGTTCACTTTTTTATATTTGAAAGATAACTTAGAATGGAAAGTATTTTTGTAGCAGATACATATTTTTCTATTAATTTGACAAAGTAGTTAGGAAAAGTATTTTTTCTTTCGAAGAGTAAGAAAATATAGCGAAGTTTTTTTCTATTTATTTTTTTAAACTAAAAGAAATCAGTTACATATAAATTTTTGTTTTATTCTCGATTGTTTAGGTTGAGTGAAAAAACTATATTTCGTCTTTTTTTATGTATACATATTTTTTCTTTTTTTTTTTGTGATTATACTTTAGATTGGGTAGTTCAAAATGGTTGAAAACACTTCAAAAGCATATTTGTTAGTGTAATCAAATATAATAAATAATAATAGAAACAATAATTTTTGTTACAAAATATAGTTCTTTTTAAGGCACTTTTAGGAGGACGCAGAAAAAATTCTTTTACAAAATTTACCTCTTTTTAACAAGCATAAAATAATTTAGAAAGCTTAGAGAATTAAAAAAGTTTTGAATATTACAATGTACATTGTTTCTAAATCTAAATAAAAAGAATTTAGGATTTCCCTATTACATTCTGTTTGACGATATAACCAGAATCTTTTCATTTCTACAAGAGGGGAAAAATGGAACTTCATAAATATTGAGATAAATTAGAAATTTAAAAAAAAAAAAAAAAATTGATCTCTGAATTTAAAATACAACATATAGTGTATTATTATTTCTAAATCAAAACAATGTAGGAGTTGCACATTATATTCTGTATATGTGG
The DNA here is from genome assembly GCA_949128135.1 of Parasteatoda lunata. Classification (NCBI taxonomy): domain Eukaryota; kingdom Metazoa; phylum Arthropoda; class Arachnida; order Araneae; family Theridiidae; genus Parasteatoda; species Parasteatoda lunata. Next base: position 116,768,268 of record OX421971.1, read on the forward strand.
CAGAATAACCAATATTTTATTTTTTTCATTTGACAAAAAGAAAAAAATAACTGCATGCATTGCAACCTCGTCGCAACTTTTTAAATAGTTCAAATAACATCATTTTATAGATTTAAACAAAAAAAAATATTTATACAAAAATTTTATTGGTTGAGCTTTATCAATTTGCACCAGCTAAAATATTTAGCAAATTAAATATAAATAGAGCATAATCCCAAACTTTTAAACATTTTTTTTAAAAGTAAACATTCAAAATAAACATCAGTATACGAATTTAGCATAATTTTTAAAGAAACAAGCCATTTTAACAATTCCAAACTTTTCTTGGATTATTTAAATAATATTTTTCTTTCAAAACAATTAGCACATTAATTTTATAATATCGCATACTATACAGCCTTAATGATAATTTTAATGCCAAAGGAAAATTAAAAACAATGAAAAAAAAAAAGAAATTCGCCAAATTAACTGTAATAGATTTTTTCCCTTCCTGCAGAATATTATCATTTAAAAATATTTATTTATTTTCTTCAAAAATTCAAAATAAATAAATCTTTTAAGCAAAAAAATAATAGGCAATGGCAGAGAGACATCTATTTCTATGCGAGTGGACGAAATTCAACACAATGACAAATCACTCTTCTCATAGAACATTGATTGAATTACTACAACAAATAACTATGAGGGAAATAAAAGACACGCCTAACCTTGAAGGTCATGGTCGAAAAAGGAACCGAAAGTTATATTAGGGGGCCAATGGCGTAAAGAGGTGCCTGGATTCTCGAAGTAAACTACTTGATTAGATGTCCCCCAAAAGACGATTGTAATTAATGCAGTAAATACAGTAGTCAGAAAAAAGAGGGGGGGGGGGGAATTGGAGAATTTTTATGTAAACGCAGGCCGTAGTTACACTATAGTGAGCAATTCACTATTTCAAAAAAAATATTCTGAATTTTTCATTAAATGTATAAAATACATAAATTTAATGACCCCTAAAACTTTATTACTAAACTTCACTATTAAATCACATTCATAAAATATTTTGTTCAAGCCAAACATCTATTAGATAGTTTCCTAATAAAAATAATAGCAATGTAATTAGTCTTAAGAGTCCATAATCGACGACTTTATGCTTCCTTTGGCTGAAAGTTAAGAATTGTTTCTCTTTTTTCATGAAAAAAAATATATATTTTCATATTATTCCACTACCCTTCATCTTCTCTGTACTATTGTACTACCCCTTCATGCTTCAGCTTCGTCATAAGTTCAGCATTTTAAAGTAGACAAAGTAAAAAAGAATACAGATAGGGAGAAAAATTATAGTGTTTGATATTGAGGTGATATATAAATCGACTACGTCAACCTTCATCTAACAAATGGTACCACATAAAAAAAAAAGAGTAAGAAAAACATATATTATATATTAGGGAATTAGTATTCAATATTTATAGTGGTAGTTACACCACAATAATATAGCTTGCGTACAACGAAAAAAAAGTGTTTAAATATAGCTTGAATTCGCATACTAAATATAGTTTTAACAATTTTAACACCCCTTTCTTATAAGGGAATAAAAAGTTTAAATAGTCATTACCTTAAAAAAAGAAAGAAAAAAAATGCGAAAGAGAGACAGTAAGAATGTATTTTGTAGGAAATTTTTGTGAATTTTTTTTCTATCTTACATGTAGGAAATATGTATCAATATCAAAACTAGGAAAAATATTTAAATGCTTATACTATTTGCATCACAGAAAAAAAAATTTAAAACAAGAAAATGTAATTAGAAGCAACCTGCCCCCCCCCCCCCCCAATACGGCCGAGCATCATTGCCTATTCCTAAATACAAATTTGTTCAAAAACACTAACCTGCTTCACCTGTTCCAAAATACTAGGGTGTGACAAAATACCATCTGTTCCAAAATACTAGCTGTGAAAAAATATCGCCTGTTCCAAAATACTAGGCTGTGACAAAATATCACCTGTTCCAAAATACTAGCCTGTGACAAAATATCACCTGTTCCAAAATACTAGGTGTGAAAAAATATCACCTGTTCCAAAATACTAGCTGTGAAAAAATATCGCCTGTTCCAAAATACTAGCCTGTGACAAAATATCGCCTGTTCCAAAATACTAGGTGTGAAAAAATATCGCCTGTTCCAAAATACTAGCCTGTGATAAAAATAACAGGCTGTTCCGATATAGCATGTTTAAAATATTAGGTGGTAGTTTTATTAATGACAGGTTGTTAAGACACAGAAGTAGAATCTCAAGGGGGGGGGGGGGGACTAGCAGTGGACTATCAATAATTTTCAATTTTTTAAATTTTTTTTTTATTTAAACTTTAGAAAGACTATTTCTTTTTAAGAAATTTAAGACACTCTAAATGTATTTTAACAATATAATTGCAGAATAATCATTTTCTTAGTGAAATAAAAAAAAAAGGCATTTAATGATTTACTTCGGACGCAAAATAATTTTAACGAAGCGAAATTTAAGTACTATTATTAATTTACGATTGGAATTAATATTTAAATGTAAGTTTATAGAACGACATTTAGTTTTATTGGAACTAAATTTTATGACTTCTATTACAGCTCTTTTATTTTTTAGACTATGAAAACACAGAAATTAAGACTTACCATAATTTCACATATACGTTACAAAACTTATCGTATGCTACTCACGTCCCGCAGTGGACTGATTGTTAAGACACGGTTCCCATCAGATCACCGAAATCAAGCATCACTGGCTGCCGTCAGTGTGCGGGTGGGTGACCACTTGGATCAGTCTGCGTAGGGACCGAGGGTGTGCGGTATGGGTCCTCGTTAAACTGTTCTACCGTAAAGTGCTCGAATTCGCGTGCAGTTCGTCGGGCTACCGAAGCGGGGGTGCCATCCCCTCTGCAGAGGATCAAAATTGTGATGGCATGTCTTCGGATAATGCTCAGTGATGATTCTCAAACAGTCGCCAATAGCCCATTGTGCAGTTCTAGTGGGACATAAATGAACTACAACGTATGCTACTCACGCGAGAAGTTTTTAATTCTTGCTTATACAAGTAAACAGTTTTTTAAAGTCTATAAATTGCTTTTAAGTTTAGAAATATCATGTCTACACTTTCAGGGAGGGGAATAAAAGACTGTTGAAAATTTTTTGTTCTATTGATCGGATTTTCACATTTTAAGTGCTATCTATAATAAGACACATTCTTTGACTAAACCGATCGTTTGTTCGATGAATTTGGGTTATTTGATTTTCCTTTTAATTCTATTTAGGCTTGTTAATTTTACTTTTTACGTATTCCATGAAAAAAAAAAACAAAAAAAAACATCAAAAAAAAATTTAAACGAATTAAAATTTTTTATTCATTATTATAAAATTTGTTTAACTAAGAGAAATACAATGTAATCTTTTTGAAATTATTTCTTAATTTATACTAATTTGTTTAATAATGGTTGAAACAATTTTGAATACCAACAATGCACATTAACTCATGTATCATTTTAAACTATGTAATTTTAAATGACACAATGCAAAATTCGAATGAAGTCATGTATGTCTTTTTGAAATTTTTTAACTTAGAAACGATTTGATCAATAATGTTCAAATTTTGCATTTTAAAATTACGCAGTTAAAATGACGTAAAATTTACATAGCTTAAATTTTAGTTTTCTTCTTCTTATAAAGAACAAACAATAATAAATAATTATTTAAAATTAATTTCATAGAGTGGCTCACGTTTCATAGGCGGTATTTGTTATAAATATTATCGTAGAATTTTTTTTTTCCAAACCTATACAAGACTGCCTAGACATGGTTTTTAAATGCAGTTCTAGTGACACCACGGATTAAGAAAAAAAAATATATAAATAAAATAACTACCCATATATAGAAATATTAACTATTGAACTAGAGAAAATAAGCTATATATAAACATTTTTAGAATAATTCATTTGATTTTAGTAAAATTACTCGTTAAATTATTAGATTTAAAACAGCTCTAAAAAAATTATAATACTAGAAATACAAAACTTGTATAGACCCTTGCAATGTCTGGCTACGGCCCTGTAATAATAAATAAAACGTGATTTTTTTTTTATTATAAACTGTACAAAGATTGCCAAAAAAAAAAAAAAAAAAAACAGTTTAACATTTTTAAAAAAGTAGAAAAATAAATTTTTGCCAAGATAATTGAATTAAAATTTTTGCCTAGTATTTTGGAACAGGCCTTTGGAAGTAACCTGTTATTTTTATAACAGGTATGATTAAATAACAGGTTCCAAATACCTGTTCCAGAAAATATTGGACATCTCTATGCTCAACCAATAGCTGCGTCCAGGAGGTACCTACTTACTTAAAATGAACGAGTGAAAATAACTCAACTTGAGTGGGTATTTAACTCTTTCATCTAGAAAAAAGGGGCCTTCTCTTCTTGAGTTAAAATAACTCAAGTGAAAGAGTTATATGGAAATCACTCAAGTTTGAGTTATATGGAAATCACTCAAGTTTGAGTTTAAAAAATTTCACTCAAACTTGAGTCATTTTCACTCGTGTTTGAGTGATTTTCAGTATTAATTGAGTGGATCATTTTCAATCAAACTTGAGTGATTTTAACGCGTGTTTGAGCGATTTTCAGTATTACTTGAGTGGATCGTTTTCATTCAAACTTGAGTGATTTTCACTCGTGTTTGAGTGATTTTAAGTATTACTTGATTGGGTCCTTTTAACTTGAATTTGTGTGAATTTCAATCATTTTTTATTCCTAATCATTTAAGTGAATATATTTTAATCATACTATCATTATTTATTCTTTTGACTTGAATTTCATTTAAATCACATTTGAATTAAATTGATCCTTTTCCGACTATTCACTGAATCTTTCAATGCCTATCATAAATAAGATTAAAAGAAAAATGTTTTTAACATGTGTGATAGAAGTAATTTATCAGCATTTATTTCTTTTAAATTTCATTCATGATTTGTTTGGTAATTAATAATTTCTTTTTTATATTTTAAAACTAAACAGTGATAGTTGATAAAAAAAAGTGAAAGCTTAGTAATCCATCTGTATTTAACAATATGCTGAATATAATTACAAGATCGAAAGCTTTGTAACAGACTTCAGTAAAAAAATTTTAAGGATTTTTAACTTTTTGTAATGAAACAATTTTGTTATTAACAGTTTACGCAATTTTTAATTTTATTTAAGTATTCAAATATTAATTAAAGATTTTTTTAGTACGTTAAATCGTATTCAAACATTTCTATACTAGTTCTTGGAAATGAAACTTTGATAATTCTTCTTCATTCCATTTTATTTGGATGGGAATTTTTCTAGTTATTACTTTATTTATAAAAGTTTTGTTAAAATATGCTTCAAAATATATTTTTAGACATTGGTGAAAGGCAAGAGTAAAAAGTCTTTTTAACTGGGTGTCCACTCAATTTCAGAAACAAAATTCCCTGACTTTTCCAGGAATTTCAGATAAATTAAAATCAAGACCATGTTTTATCTATATCATTCAATTTTTCATCAGAAAAATGTGATTATTTTATTTGTAATGGCAAATATTACATTTAGTAAAAAAATATATCATTAAATGAGGATAGGAACATTTCAGTTTGACTAAAATGTAACATTTTTGAAAGAAATAATTGCAATAGATTTAGAATTGTCGAACTCGAATCTCAATAACTAGCTACTGTTACTGACAATTTTAAGAGTGGTTATTTTCCACTTATTAAATAGGAATTCTCAAGAATATTGTGAAAACAATTGCAACTTGCCCTGACTATTCCCTGCTTTTTGAAGTTAAAATAAAACTCCCTGACAATGTCTGGTATCCCCTGTTTTAATCGTTCATTTTGCAATTTACAAATGAACTGAATGCAGTTTATTTGTAACAAAAAACATAACAGCATTTTTGATGATTTTTAAACATGCTTTTATATAACGTTATATGCATGTGTAACACAACTCTAAAAATTACATTAAGTCATCAATAATAATTATTGAAAATATGTAGTTTTCTAGACAGCAAAATTATGCAGGCCTTAGTTTTTAATTCTTTACCACTTTATAAAATGTCTTCTCGAAGTGAAGCAGTCAGCATCCCTACATAACGAATTGGTGCCTGAAAGCTATGATACAACTGCAAAGGGTTAAAACTTTTAACATAAAATATGATAAGTGAATAAGACAACTAAATTAAAGAAAAAAAAAAGATATTTTATTGCATATGTTTTCTTATACATATATTCTTTATGTGGTCACACTAGATAGTAGGAATATTTAAGTTTTCTATAGTGCTTTTAGAAACACCTTTTTCAGCTCATAGAGCATAAACCTAAGAAACGATAAGAACATGCTGAGAGCATAAGAGCTTGATTTACTGTACATAACACTGAAAACAAAGTTACTCTTAAATAAAAAGTCAATTGCTCTTTTGGAGCAAGTGTCTACATCTACAATCATCTTATCGAATATAAGAAAAAAACTTCAAATCCTCTGTTTTCTTTTCCCTTTCACAGCTGAACTGGACAATCCATTTCATTTAGTTCCTCATCAAAATTCACATTTTCCTGGAGAAAAAAATAATTATACATTATGTAGACAATTTTTAAAACATAAATACTAATTGTGGTACATTCTTTTACTAATAAACTGAAAAATTAATGTTTTTCCCTTTTTTCCCACAGGTAAAATACAAACTGTTTCAGTTACAAATTCGAAATACTTTAAAAATCTGAAACATTTTTGTAAACTTGAAAAAGACTTTTATACCATATCTTTTATTCAAGAAATAAATTATAAAAGAAAAATTTATATTCAATTACCAAACAAGACAATGAGTCAGAAAAATGCATTTTATATACATCACATTATTCACTCCTTTCACTCTAGTATATAAAACACACTATTGTTTATTTATTTAGTTATTTCTGTTTAACTCACTAAGATTCCCCCCCCCCCCCACACCTCACTGAGAAGAGAAAAAAGATTAAAATTTGCCATGAAATACACACATTTCAAAAAACTTGACTCAGTATAATATATATATATATATATTGCCTTACTCTTTTTTAGCTATAACTTTTAAAATATTCAATAAAATTTAAAAAAAAAAAAAAAAAAATTCAAACAAATTGTTTTAAAATTTTAAAAAGAAATTGTTTAAAATTGTGCGAAATATAAGTAATTAAAGTTGTTCTCTTATACAGGGCATGCGTGGAAAAAAATTTAAAAACAATTTTCTTAATTTTAGAGGGAATCGTCTAAATTTTAATTTATTTTCAATTTAATGAGACAGAGAGAGTACTCTTTGATTTGACAAAAATTCCTTTATCATACTGCAATTTTTAAAGTTACTTTCATCAACTTTCAGGTTTTTTTTTTCTCGTTTCTCCTTGAATTTAAATCCTTTTTCAGTTATCGAAATAAATTTAAAAAAGGAAGTCTCTGTTGTCTCAATCATATGATTTAACCGTAGTGATACTATTTCTTTTTTTATGTATAGTCAAAATAACTATACTATTAAAAACCTAGAGAAGTCGCACATTTACAGTTTTGCCCCTTCACATTTATATTCTTTACAAGAAAATCTATTAAATGTGCTTACACCTGGTAATCTTACTACACATTCTGAAAGGAACTTGTTCTGAATCTGAATACTATCTGAGAACTGGAATATAAGAACAAAATTATTTTTATTAAATGAAATAAAATACGGGGAATCTATAAATGGAGTTTTACGGCCAGGTGGCGTAGCGGTCAGCGTGCCTGACTGTGAAGCCAGTGGCCGCGGGATCGAATCCCGCTCAGGGCATGGATGTTTCCCTCTCTGTATGCGTTGTTGTCTGTTGTGTGCTGTATGAATGTGGCTCACCCTATGAACGGGTATCTGTGACAGTATGGCGTGGGTAATGTTGCTCGCCTCTGAGACATAGGTTCACGGCTGTTTCTGCTGTTGAAGAAAAAAAAAAAAAAGGAAGTTATTTCGTACGTGGTTAAAAATAGCGTTAAAATAGCTTACATGCATTAATTTATACCAAATTTTATAATAAGTACGAGTACAGATGAATATTGAAATTAATATATATATATATATATATATATATATATAAAAATTTAAATTGAACTCTATCTCGTAATAAATATTATTTTTAATACTGCTCCCCTTTTTTTTACTATTAATCTGTCACTATTGTGAATTTCAAATTTATTTGTACATTAAAATACTTTAATTAGCATCGTACTTTTAATTAAATATAAATTCTGCATTTTCAAATTTGCCTCAAAAATTGAACTTGAAGAAAAGTGGTAAGAAATTTTATGCTAGCAACAAAGAAAAAATAGTTTGTATAATGTGATAAATACTTTATGAAATGCTAAAATAGTATTAATTCTGAATTCCAATTAAATAAAAGCTAAAAACAGGATAAAAAAACAGAAAAATTCAAAATACTGCTTAATTTTTTTAAATATAATGTTTTCCAATTTTTCTTTGAATGATATATTTATAATAAAATGTATCGAACATCTGAAAATTTGAATGAATGGATCTTGCAAAGATGAACTTTCATAAATTAAAGACAGCCAACTTTATTAGTAGAAAGCATTTTAAATAGCGGCAATTATAGACTGTACGAACAATAAATTATTTTGTAAATATCTTTTATAAAAGAAAGTCTAGAATGATATGAAATTAATTATCCACAAATGTTTTGTACCAAAATTATAAATAAAAAAAATTAAACATGGATATAAATTTATTATACAGGGTGTTTATAAAGTCCCGGACCCATTTTGATGTTTAATAACTCATAAAATAATGAAGATATAAACAAACTTATGGCATTTCTTGATGGAATAACTCATATATTTTCCTTTTCAGGTTTGAATATCTTTACTTTTGTAAATATCGTCTGCGCGCGTGCTTAATTCCAAATAATTTTATTTTCCAGTCTAAATATCTGAACTTTTCTAAATATCGCCTGCTTATTAATTGCATTTTTCTCTCTTTTGTTTTTGTTTCATGTTTCTGACATTGTTAATCGCCATAATGTGCGCATATGTGCATCTGAAAACCCCCATGAATACCGTGAGGCACAAAGGGATACCCCAAAGGTTAATGTGTGGTGTGGACTAATGCACGACCGAGTCATTGGGTCTTTCTTTTTTACAGAAAGGACGGTTTCATCAGTTGTATACTTAGACGTGTTCGAAAACTTCGTATTTCCACAACTAGAAGAGTTTCAGCCACATGTCTTTTTGCAATAAGATGGTGCACCACTTCATTGGGGTATCATCGTTCGTAGTTCTTTCAATGACCATTTTCCAGGAAGATGGATTGGGCGAGGTGGTCCAATTCCTTGGCCACCTAGATCACCTGATATAACGCCGCTGGACTTTTTTCTTTGGGGATTTATTAAGAACAATGTTTACAGGAGGATCGTGTCGAACATTAATGACCTAAAAGCCAAAATTCCAACCGCAATAGCCTCTGTGGATGCCGACATGCTTGCCGCTACCTGGCGTGAAATTGACTATCGACTTGATATTCTCCGTGCGACGAAGGGGCCACACGTGGAAGTTCATTGACAAGGGCCATGAAACTTTTTGAGTCTATCTAACCATTTATGTTATTAATTTTAATCTCTCTTTATTATTTTATGAGTTATTAAACATCAAAATGGGTCCGGGACTTTATAAACACCCTGTATTAATATAAAATGTTAAAACTTTAATAAGAGATCTGAAAAAATTCTAAAACTCTTATCAGATATAATATATTCCCACATGCTTTGACAAAGATTCTAGCATGGAATCAGATTTTTTTTAATATTCCATAACTATCCACATTAAACACTTTCAATTTTAATAAATTTTTTTGACAAATAATTTAAAAGAATAGTGTTTTATTTAAAAACGCTGAAAAACAGCTAATTTAAATGGAATGCGTATATAACATATTCCAAATAAAAGTATTTTAATATTAATAACATCAAGGTATATCTACTTACCAAAAAGTAAAGCAGCGTCTTCTTCAGAAATACCGCTGTGAACTAAAAGTTGTTTTAATTCTTCTTAATTCAAATATTAAGTGACATATTCTCCAGAAAAAAATTTAACGTAAAATAAAAGCGAAGCCATAACCTATTTAGATCACAGAACATAACATAACGATTTCATTTAGATTTATTATCGTTTGCTTTTTAAAATAAAACGATAGAAATCCCAGCTTATAGCTCGCACACAATTAAATAATAAATAAATCACTAAAGTTTGAGCTAAAAGCACTCAAATATTGCTTAAATAAATACCACTCAAGTTTGAGTAAACGCAAAGCAAGAATTTCGCTCAAATAAGAGTGTATTTCACTAGCGGGAAGAGAACAGAAGCAAGGAAAAAAAATCTTTTCGCCATTCAAAATAACATGTCCAGCTACAATTAAATGCTATACATAGAGAGATTTTGCGTATTGTTTTTGTTATGCAAACCACAACGCCTAATTTATTTTCTACTCTCAAGTGATATTTAAGGACATTTAAAGCACGAATAGTGTCAGCTCAAAACCGTAATCATGTAGAACGATATTAAATTCCTCCGTGGAATTATCATAACGCTCTATCGAGTTACAATTTGACCATTTTTTTAGTTACTACTAGTGATCTTTTTTTGTGGATCGTATCGTAATACATTAAAAACATAAATTAAGTGAATTATTTTGATTTAAAGCCATGCGTTAGTAATTTAGTATAGCTGGAAGTGCCATTGTCCGATTCATTGAGTTACAATTTGAAAATTTTTTTAGTTACTACTAGTGATCTTTTTTTGTGGATCGTATCGTAATACATTAAAAACATAAATTAAGTGAATTATTTTGATTTAAAGCCATACGTTGGTAATTTAGTATAGCTGGAAGTGCCATTGTCCGATTCATTGAGTCTTTGGACCTTATGTTGGAAATAACGCGAAGCTCAGTGCGCTGCCATGAAGAGGCATTAAGGGATTAAGTCGACTTTGAACTAATCAATAATGAGACGATGTAATGAGTAAAAAAATTGGGAAAAAAAGGGGGGGGGGAGGTTGCTTGGCACCAAGTAAGTTCAAAACCATATGATGAGATCTATAGTCTTGAAGTAGTAATTGAAACATAAGATAACACGATAATAACGAAATACAAAATAACAGGATTAAATATGAGTAGATACTAGATTAAATACGAAAATGAGTAAATCTGGGATAATAATGAGTTATTCACAAGAATATATACATAAACGCAAATAGAAAAAAAAGTGTGAAAATAACGTGATAATTAAAACCAATAGGTATAATTTGCATTATTTACATTCTCTGTAGTTCTGCTAAAGTGATGACCCAGGCGTCCTGGTTAAAACATCTCGTATTCTGGGTTGATCACCTCACTGTAGTTATCGATATACAGGCTCCTTGGTAGCGACCCCGAAGGGTTCTTATTGTTAAAAGTCATAAATCAGTTGAAATGCGTTTTTTTAATAAAAATATTTGTCGTTAAAAATTGAAAATGTCTGCTTAAATATAAAGGTTTAACTTTTTATAAAGAAACACTTCTCGTGTGACTTCAAAATATTGCAATTTTAATCCATCTACTTCAAATGAACTAACAAAAATGCGCATTATAAATTAAACAAGTTTTTCTGTAGTCAATTTTTTATAACAATTTTTTTTTTCGAAATAATTTCAATTTATTTGTTAAACAAGAATAAAATATTATACAGGTATATTATTCATTTAAATATATAATTTTTTGTTTTAATTTTTTCGACCCTTAAATATGATAATAAAAGTGTTTTACCTAAAAACATCCGAAATATTAAAAAAAGAATTATCCCTAGGATATGATTAGGCATTTAAAGAGTCATTAAAAATACATTTGAAACGAAAGCAGTTTATCTGTTTCATTTTACTTTGTTTTTACGAACCTTCAAAAGGAAGGAAAAAATTTTTTGACTACTTAATAAACTGTGCGTTCGCACAAGACTAGCACGCATTCACGCGTTGGGAAAAAGAATTTATCTTTTTTAAAATCCTTTTCTACTTTTTAAAATTCAATTGAAATCGCGTTCACACTCAACTAAATTCATTGCAGTCTAATCTTTCAATGGTTTTGTAATAAGACAATTTCAGAAGGAAAAAAAAATATTACTTTTTGAAAAAGCCGGAAAAAAATTTAAATAATAAAAACGAGAGAATTGTCTTCTCAATTCAACACAGAAGTTAAGAAAAATGGCGAACAATATTCTTTTATTTTCGAAAGTCTTTCTACTCTGGTGAGCTTTATATAAGAGAGATTTTCTTTTATCCACCAAAAAATTTCCCTTTTTCTTGAGGTGTTACTCAAGTCAGAAAGAAATAGAAGTGAGCTGAAATTTCAATTTAGAACACTTTTCTTTTTTTTTCAATTTCTGTTTCAACCACCTTGACTATAGCCTGGAGCGTGGAGTCAATTTTCGAAAGGAGTGGATTTGATGGTTGAAGCGAAAATTTAAGTCGAAGTCTTTGTCCTTTTCAGTTCTTTTTTTCTCCTGGCACTGAACTTGTACCTGCAGGTGGGTGTAAAAGAGCTTTTTGTTTGCCATTTAAGAAGTTGACCGTTTCGTGGTTGAGTTCCATTGAACCTGGATCGTTAGTTCACAATTTTTTTTTTGTAAAGTTATATAAATTGAAGAAGAGTGATTAGATTCTAATCAAACTAGGCTTGCTGTACACATTCGTAGGTTACTGAAATATTTTGCCAACCTACCCTGGAGAGCATTTTGTGACTGAATCTCTCACAAAAGAAACTTCTGCTCAGAGCCTCACTGGAGTTTGGACGATATTTTTATTCAAAAATCAAAATCCTTATGTTTTTTTTATTTCAGGAAAAAAAAAACGGTATGTATTTGTGTTTGGATTCGTAGCTTAAAATACCTTTAGCAAAAACTAATTTAGATATTTAGGCTTGCTGTACACATTCGTAGGTTACTGAAATATTTTGCCAACCTACCCTGGAGAGCATTTTGTAACTGACTCTCTCACAAAAGACACTTCTGCTTAGAGCCTTACTGGAGTTTGGACGATATTTTTATTCAAAAATCAAAATTCTTATGTTTTTTTTTATTTCAGGGGAAAAAAAAAACGGTATGTATTTGTGTTTGGATTCGTAGCTTAAAATACCTTTAGCAAAAACTAATTTAGTTATTTCAGATAGATTTTAAAATATCGTCAGCCCAAATATTAGTTAACGTCAGATAAATCCATCTAACGATTAAGATTCGCGATCGCAATGAACTATAGGGGGCGTTGTCGTATAAGACGAATTCCTGCGATTTCCATATGAAGTCTTTCAGGTGCTCTGGAGTCGCCTTTAATGTAGCATTGTAGCGTTCCTTCTTTATTGTGGCTTATTAAATTTAAAACAGAAAAATGTTTGATATTCGTTCTTATGCAAGCGAAAACAAAATGGTATCTCTCTTTTTTAAAGAAGGAACATCCAAAACAGATCGGAAAAATATTTGTAAATAAATAGAAAAACATATGTATCTTTTAATTAGCGTTAAAACCTGATGTCAGAAAAATAGTTTTACTAAATTTTATGATAAAACATGTAAGGCAATGCTGGATTACCCATTAGGCCAGACTAGGCCATGGCCTGGAGGCCCCCAATGATTAGGGGCCCTCTTAAAATAGATTTTCTGAAAATAAATTGTAAAAAATTAAGATGATCTCTGTGAAATTAATTTTGATTACATTATAAATGAGTTTATTGATCGCAAGAACTGAAAAAAGATTTTTGAATACCAATTTTATAGTAGCGTTGATTTTGTAAACTGTTAATAAATGTAAATTTTTTTCAAAATGTTATGATTATTTTTTAGTTCTAATTCAACAAAATAAAGTAAAATTTAATTTATTATTATTTATTTTAATTTTAAATATGCTTTCTTAAATGAAAAGATACATAAATACTTTTATATTTAAATAAATAAAACATATGCGAGAAAAAAAAAATTAGTCTAAGGGCCCCAAAAATTTGAATGGCCTAGGGCCCCGCGTACGCTTAATCCGGCACTGATGAAAAGCCTATTTAAACTTTACATTTCATAGTTTTAAGAATCATATTACTTCAAACATAAAAGTATACAAAAGCTCATAAATTTATATATAATTCAATTTTGCAAAAAAAGTTTTTTGACTAAAATTTTTATCAAAAAATTTTAAGTTTCAATAAAAATCATTATTTAAAAAAAACGTAAAATAAAGAATGCTTACGAAACAAACAAATTCTAAAAATTCCTCACATTAAAATAAGAAACTTTTTTGTTTTCTTTATTTATTCATAATCGGACGTAGAAAACTATTCTATAGAAAATTATCATGAAATAAGAAGAAAAAAATTACAAGTAAAATTTTTTATTATAAAAATTATAACACTTACCTGCTTTATAAATCCGGAGAATTCCAAAATGATATGTTTTTCATTTGATAACATTATTCTCAAATAATATATATTGTACATAGATTATCCCTTCTTCACTTTAAGATGATATACCACACAAGGTACCACGTAAGATACAACGCAATAAAATTTTATAATTGGAAGATCTCGATATGAATTTCAATATGTAACTTAAAAACAGAATAGCTGAATTCTAGTTGAAATTTGTCATTCAAAATTAGAAAATACCAAGAAAACGATAAAAGTTTATTAATAATCAACATGAATGATATTATTTCAAGTAATTCAGATGATTCTTTATTGTTGTTTTCCGTATTATATGGATTCAAAAATATATACTGATCTATAACTATTACAGTTCTGCACGTTCAGAAATCATATTTACTCATTGGAATAAACTAAGCAATGTTGACTTCACTTTAATTTGTAATGAATATTTTACCGTAATACGCACATCTGTAACAGTATGCGATCACGAAATCGGAAGTTATCGGTTGCAAGCTTGTTAATAATGGAAAGGTAAAAACTATTGAGAAATTGATCTTCAAATGTTTGGCGTGTTCTGTTTCAAAAAGATTTACCAATGTTCTGGTTAATTTTTCCAAACTCTTCTGCCTTTTCCTTAGGGAAATTTTGCTTCTTATTTGCTACTAAGGAACTGCGATCCGACTCTGCCAATGATTATGATAGAACCAAATGAAAACTTAATAAATAAATGCCTGATATTTTCAGGCTCCGCCAGAGGGCGTACTCAAGCGTTGCGATCGCGGATTGCATGTTAATGCATGAAAATCCGATTATTTGATAAAAAGAAAAATTTTCGCGTATTCTGCTTTTTATTTTGCATTCTGTACGTAAGGTTATTTTTTTAAATAACCTTAAACAAACAAGCGTTTTTAGTTAAAATTGTTAGCTAATAATAGAGAATATCAAACTTATTTACATTGCCTTACATTTTCTTAAAAAAAAAGAAGCATGTATTTATTTTTGGTTTCATATTGGCTTAAAATATTCGCGATCGCAACGAACTATAGGGGGCGTTGTTGTATGTGCCGAATCCCTGCGATTTCCATATGAACAGTCATTCAGTTACACTGGAGACGTCTTTAATGTAGCGTGTAGCATTGTAACGTTCCATCTTTATTGTAGCTGATTAAATTTAAAAAAGAAAAATTTTTGTTTCCTTTCTTATGCAAACGAAAACAAAATGGTATCTCTTTTTTTTTTTAGAGAAGGAACGTCCAGAACACATCGGGAAAATATTTGTAAATAAAGAGAAAAAAATAGGTATATTCTTATAAGAGTTCAAACCTAATGCCAGAGAAATAGTTTTACTAAATTTAATGGTATAACATGAAAGGCCCATTTAAATTTTAACGTAAAATAAAGAATGCTTACGAAACAAAACAAAAAAGAACCATTCTTTTTTTGTCGCCATTTTTTAGTGTTACGAATATGCGTCTTTGGGACTTGCCAAAAACAAAACAAGATGCAATTTTATTTTCTTAGGAGCGAAATATTTTATGGAGTGAAATATAACGAAAATGTACCAATGTCCATAACATGAAACTTTATCTTAGTAAACGTCCGTTTTGGAAATGTTATTTCATTTTGAATCTTATTTATTAGAGTTCATAATGGCTATAGAATCAGGTGAGAGAAAAGTTTGTTTTGAATCTATGCTAAACTCTATATCGGCCCATTTTCCACCGAAATCCGATTGACTACTTTGATTTTAAACAAAGTGTTTCATTTTAAGATTTTTTCCAAAAATTTTAAGTGTAGATTGTCGGCACTTAAAAATCTGCCAAATCTGTAGCTGTGGTTAATACGTAAGTACCGAATTTTTCTTCCATACTTTTCTGAATCATATTACTTCAAATATTAGAATATGCAAGAAGTATACATAAACACATAATTTAATACCATTTAATTTTTCAAAAAAAGTATTTTGACAACAATTTTATCAAAAAATTATAAACTAAAAAACGTAAAATAAAGAATTCTTAGGATAAAAACGATTTTAAAAATTCCTCATTTTTCAATAAAAACTTTCGTATTGTTTCTTTTTTTTTTAATTCTTATAGTATTTAATCAGACGTAAAAAAAACATTTTGTAGAGAACGATCAACAAGTAAGAAAAAAATTTATTTACAAGCAAATTTTTTATTATAAAAATCATAACACTTACTTGATTTATAAGTCCGGAGAATTCCAAAATGATATGTTCTTTGTTTGAAAACTTTATTCTCAAATAATATATACATAGTTTATCCCTTCATTACTTTTAGGTAACATACCACACATCAAAATTTTATAATTGTAAGATCTCGATATGAATTTTAATATGTAGCTTAAAAACAGAATAGCTGAATTCTAGTTGAAATTCTTTCAAAACTAAAAAACAATTACCAAGAAAACGATAAAAAATTTATTTATAATCAGAACAAAAGATACTTTTTTAAGTAATTCGGATTATTCTTTATTGTTGTTTTCTGAATTATGTAGATACAGAAATATATATTATTCTATGAAGAAGAAGAATATTCTATAACTATTACAGTTCTGTATGGAATTCATTGGAACACATTTATTCATTGGAATGACGAAAGCAATGTTGACTTCATTTTAACTTGTAATGAATTGAAGACAGAAAAATTATTTTACCGCAATACACACATCTGTAACAAGTGATCATGTTATGTTGTTGGTGATAGGAAGGTAAAAATTATTGAGAAGTTGTTCTTCAATTTGTTGGCATGTTCTGCTTCAATGTTTGCATGTTCTGATTAGTTTTTTCAATAAGTTTTACCTTTTCTTTAGGGAAATTTTGCCTCTTTTTTGATGCTAAGAAAATGGCGTCCGTCATTGCCAATGGTTATGTGGGAACTAATGCCCGATATTTACAGTCTCCCGCTAGATGGCGTACTCGAGCGTTGCGATCGCGAATTGTCTGCACGAATTAATTTTAGTATTTTAGATAAATCTTAAAATATCGGCTGCAAAAATTAATTAAGGTATTCCAGATAAATTTTAGATATCGTCAGTCCAAATATTAATTATAAATCAGTCAGAAAAATCCATCAAACGATTAAGATTGCATGTTAAAGCAAAAATCCGATCCTTTGATTACAAAAAAAAAAAAAAAAAAAAAAGACTAATATTTATGTATTCTATTTTTATTTTGCGTTCCGTACACAAGATTATTATTTTTTTAAAAAAAATATGGAATACGTTTTTTTAGAACTAAATTTGGTAGATAATAATAATAATATCAAACTTGTCTATATCGTATTTACAAACGTTTGCATTTACTGCTTTCCGGCAGGAAAGGGGATAAATAAACTTAGGTACCATTAATGGTTGCTAGCCAGCACAAATAGTTATTATAGCCAGCATTAGTGGTTGTTGGGCAGCATAGGTGATTCATTTTAAAACATATAACGAGATGAATTGGTATTTTTCTCGTCGATGCTGTGATTGTTTAGTAGTAAAAGGCACTGAGCTGTCGTTTTTTTTTATTTTATTTAATAACTGACGTTAAATAGCAGATCCAATTTTGGGTTTACAACTACCAATGTTGAACTCATTAGCCTTGTAAGTATGAATCCTATCTAGAAGGTAAGGAACTACTGAAACAAGTATTGGGAGAAATTTGCGTTCGTGCAGGACACTGAGCTATCATTTTTTAATTTTATCTTATAACCGTTGTTGAACGGCCACCAGTCACCATTTAATACACGTAAATTCCTCGGCAGCCTGGATTCGAACTCCCATTCTCACGAGCACGAACCCAACGCCCTACCAACCAGGACATACCCGCCCCATCACTGAGCTGTTATCGGGAAAGACGGAGGTTTGATTCTCGGTGGTGACTTGAAGATCGATACTGATCGATAAGTGCCAGCATGTTTGGGAAGTAAATGTGGACACATGGATGTGGTACTGACCACATTACTACAATTAGGACATTGGTCATGAAATTGATTAGCCTTTTCCTCTATTACTCCCTGGCACACAACGGGCTATTTAAGAGAATGCTATACTTTAATAACATGGTTGCAGATTCAATAGGTTTAGGATAGCTGCGAATAGCCACATTTTCCAGCGAGAGGCTTCTCTTTATGGTTGGCTAAAAATAATTGAATTAACAAATTTGAGCTAAAATTGTTTCAAATTCAATAACATTAAGAATAGTATTAAAAACTGTAACAGAACTTAATAATTGGGCACTCGGGGCACCCAATTTTAGGTTTGCGGCTACTAATTGTTAAAAGTTGTTAATTACTTTTTATGTAAGCTAAAAGCTAACTTTTGATATCTTTTAAAACTGCCGAGTTGCCATGGTAACGTTTTCCTTTTTGTGGACAAGAAATGATCGGCTGAAAATTATTATGTAAATAAATTTTTTTTTATTTTTTACTAAAAGTTGGAGTCAGATTTATTATTTAGAATAGAAGTAGAGAACGACAGAATATTTTACTTTCTGATAGAGTCTCGTAAAAATTTGGTGACCTGTGGACGTGATATTAAGAAGTTATTGCATATGAAGTATTTTCAATAATACAATAGATAAAATTCAAAAACAACGGAAGATTGTTCGAAGCTCCTTCATCCGGTTAAGTAATCAGATTATAAATGAAATGAAATCAGACGAAACCAAAGATTTGGTAGACGTTAAAGCTAAATTTGAAACGCTGAAAATAAAGAAAGAAGAACTTGAAAAGTTGGATAACGAATCATTGGAACTTATGCTGCAGTCCGATAATATTACAGAAGAAGAAATTGAAAATGAAAGTAAGTTAATTGATGATTATTGCAATAATTAAATATTATAAAGTTAAAACAATTTTTGACGAATATTTTATAGAGCTTAATGAAAACTATTCATAGATAAACTTAGAACAGTTGAATCGTAAATTCGAACTTCCTAAAATTGAGCTTGGCAAATATGACGGTAGTATAAAAGGCTGGCTATCATTTTGGTCAATGTTTAAGAAAATACATGACGATCTAACTTTAGATCTTGGAGACTTGTTTTAAGTTATCCGGCTACAGTTGAAAATTACCCAAAAGTAATTGAAAGTTTTAAAAGTAGATTCGGTAAGGATGATGTTTCAGTTGAATTTTACATTCGAGAACTCTTGTCTTTAGTGATACCAAACTCTAAATCTCAAATTTCTATTTCACTTTCTTCTCTGTATGACCAAATAGAATCACAATTAAGGGCACTAGAATCTTTGGGTGTAATCACGAAATTGTATGATGCAATATTGCTCCCGTTAGTGGAGTCTTGTATTCCGGAGGAATTGCTAAGAGTATATGGCAACGACAGTCAAAAGTTGGCGACACTCCTAAAGATAGACTTGATGGTCTGATGTCATTTATGAGAAGTGAGGTAGAAAGAGAACAGAGAATTTCGATGGTTGTTGGCGGTTTTGACTTCAAGAAGCCTAAATTGACGCATGGGTGAAAGCCCTTATATAGCAAGACGGAAAAGAGAAAAAGCTGGTACGTAAGACATTTCATTCCAGCATTTTTTACGAAAAAAATAAAATATCTGTAACTACCAAGATTTCTTTTAAAATTTTAGCATATATATAAAACTGCTTCTTTTCGAAGATAAAGTAGATATTGCTGAATAATTTAAAAAAAAGAATAAGTAAACTCCTCCCCAAAACTAACTATAACTGAAAAAGTTTCACTACCAGCCTTTCCTATTTCCCGTCTCGCTTTCACCCCTGAATTGACGAAAGACAAAATATCGCCAAATGCGCATGATAAAGTAGTACCAACTGCAAACGATTTATTTTCTGGTAACAAGAAAAAAGAAAAGTTAGCCAATTGTATTTTTTGCCAAAAAGTACATGAAAGTAAAGATTGTTTTTTGGCAAGTAGGATGTCTTATGAAGAAAAAACTAGAAAAGATAAAACAAGAAAAGGTTGTTTTTGCTGTCTTAAGGTAGGAAACTGTACAAAAGCGTGTAAAACATTTGTAAAGTGCATCAATTGTGGAAGAAAACATTGGGCTGTGATGTGTGCTGAACTCAAAACCATCCAGAAGTCAAAAGAAGTACAAAGAAATGACAACGAAAAAACTTCTTTATCTAGTAAAAGCTGTTCTGGAGAGGATCTTTCACAAACTTTGTTAGTGAAGTTAAAATCAAACACCAAAGAACGGACTGTTCGTGCGATTATTGACAGTGGCTCATAACAGTCGTATGTTCCAAAAAAACCCAACAGAAAATGGATTTGCAAGTCTTATCATCAATTCACTCCTTTCTCAGACCTGCAGCATAACAAAACTAGGGGATATTGACATTTCAGGTATAAGAGATCCTATAGAGACAAAGTCGAGAAAAGAGTTAGAGATAGCAGCATTTGATTATTTTCAGAAAACAGTCACGAAGAATGAAAATGGGCGTTATGAAGTTCATTTGCCATGGCTGGAAACTAAAGATTATCTCTAGCAAAATAAGTTCGTTGCTGAAAGAAGATGCATTTCCACTTCAATGAAGCTCAAAGCTGAAGGCAGATACGAAGATCATGATGCAGTTTTTAAGGAATGGGAAGACTCTAAAATAATCGAATTTGGTGCCAGAATTTGAAATCGGGGAAGCTTCAACCTACCACACAGCGGAGTTTTTAAGGAACATTCTACAGCTCGTGTCAGGCCAGTATTTGATGCCTCTTCACATGAAAAGGGTTTTCCTTTGCCGAATGACTTTCTTGAAAATGGATGTCAAGTTATTAAAGAAAAAATTGCGATGAAAAATGAAGAAAGATATGATTGCCAAGTCAATCGAGTCCGTTTTTAGTAGAAATTGGGAAAGAAGAAATTGCACTGCAAAAGTGCCAGAAAGACGCATCATATGTAGACACTTTTTCGTCGAAAAATTGTGAAAAGGTTTTGATTGAAAATGAAAAAGTTTTCCAGAAACAAGAAATAAATGTCAGAATTGAGAGGAATTCTATTAAAAATCATGCTAGTACGGAATCATCAGTTATGGAAGAAGTGATGGAGATTGATCCTAATAAAGTTAACAAAAGCTTACCAGTGATTGTTGGGGACAAAATGGGAAGTAAGGCATTAGTCACAGAGAAACGGAAAAGATTTTCAAGTAAAAGAGTATCAAATAGTACTAAAGATAAAATTGAAACCAAAGTGGTAAACTTGCCATGTACGAATGAAAGCTTTTGTTCAAGAAAGAAAACGCCAGTCAGTGCTAAGCAAGTAAAACTCTTTCACTAGGAAAAGAACTTTGGTAGGAATAAAAGCGCCAAGAAAATATTGAGACGGCGAAAATTCAATGCCAACAGAAAGAGAAAAAATTATTTTGATAGACTAAGGATTATGCAAAGAGTAAAACTAAAAGAGTCGCCAAATATTATTGATGATAAAATTATCTATACACGATTGAAACTAAATCTCAAACGATTTCAAGGAAAATTAAAGCTCTTATGAACAAAGTTAAAGAAGAAGTCATTTAATGAAACCTTTGAAAATCAGACCAACGTTCCAGATATAACGAGACCAAAAGATGTTAATATGTGTACAAGCAAAGACAATAACTTGTCATTAAAAACTAGATGAGGAAGAACATTAGTGAAACCTTTACGTAATAGACATTTTTTTTTTTTTTGAATATTATTATTTGTTTGCTTCTTTGAGTTTCATCATTTAGAGATAGATAATTTAAAAAATATTTAATATTTTGATTTTCCAAAATCAAAAAGGGGGAGGATGTAAGCTAAAAGCTAACTTTTGATCTCTTTTAAAAGCGCCGAGTTGCCATGGCAACGTTTTCTTTTTTGTGGAACAAGAAATGATCGTCTGAAAATTATTATGTAAATAAAAATATTGTTCTTTTTTACTAAAAGTTGGAGATTTATTATTTAGAATAGAACGACAGAATATTTTACTTTCAGATAGAGTTTCCTAACACTAATGTTCAACTCCGTAGCCTTGTAATTGTGAACCAATTCAGAAGACAAGGAAACTCCTGAATCAATACCTCCAGAGGTTTGATTTGTTATGGGAACATGGAGGGGTTCTTACGTATTATCGCAACCAGGTTGGCGCGATTTGTATGTTATGTTTTTTGTATGTATGCGATTTGCACTGAAGATTTTTAAGTTCAAGTGCCACTGCCCGGTATACATCTGCCCGGTTTATCCTACACTGATGTTTTTTTAAGGTCAAGTGCCACTGCCCGGTATACCCTATACTGATGTTTTTTTAAATTCAAGTGCCACTGCCCGGTATACATTTGCCCGGTATACCCTATACTGATGTTTTTTTAAGGTCAAGTGCCACTGCGCGGTATACATTTGCCCGGTTTATCCTACACTGATGTTTTTTTAAGGTCAAGTGTCACTGCCCGGTATACATTTATTCAAGATGTGTGAAGAAAAATAATATAAATCACTTAGGGTTGCCGTAAGTAGGGTCGCCAAATTTGGCGATTTATGCGAATTTTGGCATGGTTGCGTTAATACGTAAGTACCCATGGAGGACTTTACGACTCGACATGTTTAACGTGCATCACCCGGCGGGGATCAAAACTACGATCACTTGGACATGGGCCTAGTGCCGTACCAACCTATCTATCCCGGCCGACCTTGCTCTACGTCACTTACGGGTATCCCATTGGGTACTTGCACTTCAAGAAGAAGAAGAAGATCACGTATACCCATACATGTGATCTATGACGTCAGTGCCAGCTGCTCTTTCATAAGCAAAACGGCATTTAAAAGTTGACCTAAATTTCTCTACATAAATTTGAATGATAATTAACGATAAATTAATTAAATACAGTGCCGTATCGCACATAGAACTAGTTAAAATATAATTCTGTCTCGTCTATTTCTTTTATTTAACTTAAATTTATTATTTGTTTATGTATTTTACTGTAACCGTGATATATTTTTGTTTTGTGAACCTAGCAACTTTGACATACTTAGTTTGTTCATGTTCTAAATGCCTTCATGCCAGTCCTTGTGTTAAGTCTCTGTGTAAATATATAGTGAAAGAATTGAAATCTCTGAGATAGAATTTAGAATGTGTCACTTAAGAGAACTGATACTTGATACTTGGATTACTTGAAATAAAATGGAAAGAACAGTTGGTATCATAAATGCCACGTTTCAATAACCTATCAGGGTCGAGATTTCTACACTATGTCCCTTGAAGAGATATACATTAATATTTTTAAAAAAACGTTAATCAGCTTTTAAATCGTTATATTTATAAATATTTTATTCTGAAATTTTCATACTTCTCTAAAATTTTGAAGATCTAGAAAAATTAGAAATATTTTCTCTGTTATACTTATAGCGTATACTTATAGCGATTAGGTTTAGATATTGCATAGTTTGTCTTACGATTTATTTTCTACTCCTTAGCGAAACTGCGAAACATCTTTGAGCATGAGCTCTGAATGTTAGTGTGAACAATTACGCTTTGCAAAAAAAATCTCTAAATTATCTACCTATCTAACATTATATAAAACATTAGTGCCTATGCATATTGTATAATCGAGGAAATTTCTTATTCGCGCTGGCTATAAAAAAAACTGAAAAATGAAATATTCAGACAGTTAGCAGTTGTAAGCATGAACGCTTAAACGTAAAATAAAATTTCGCAATGAAAATTCTTATATCATGTGTAGAATGAAAAGTTGAAACAAACTAAGCTATAAGTTTGACTTGAAAAGAGAACAATTAATGGAAATAAAGTGTTCCATATTTTCGTTTTTGTTTTCCCTTCTAATTTAAGCGCTATAATTTGGAGCTATATTTCAGTATTAATGATGCTTTATAAATAGTGCAAGTGAAAAGTGAGTTTTATCAATAAATATCAACCAGAATAATCTTTTCTTTCCTTCTTTTCCTCAAACCTTTTTTTTTTTCGTTTAAACACAGTTTCCGAGTTAATGTTAGAATAAAGATTTTTAAAGTGTTAAAAATAATCAATCCGTAACCAATAACCAATAGTAAACCAATTTTTTTTCTTCTTTTTAACTTTTAATGTAAAATTCGCTTAGAGAAGAATTTATTCATTTTTTATACATATTTATATTTTTATTATATTTTATTTTTTCATTTTTTATAAACTATTTTTCTCCTTCTTTTAATGTAGACTAAAAACGTGACTTATATTTAATTTTACCATTGACATATTATATTCTTTATTTAATAATTTTTAATGATTTTCTTCCATTCATTTTTCTTTTTCTTTGTATGAAATTTTGCTTTAAACTTTTTCTTTTGATATAGAATAAAAAAAGAAATAGTATAAAGAGATGTACTTATAAAGTATAACTTTTTTTATTGATCATGGCCTTTTTAAGACGTAATCATAGCTAAACTAAGGGTTTAATTAATAAAAAAACACCATCTGGTGAGGAAAAATTTAACTTTTGATCATTTCATATTTTAAATGGTTTTAATTTAATAACCTTACCATTATAAATGCTGGCTTGATTCTTGAACTTACAAGAATCGCAAGAACGAGCACGAAGTCAATATTTTGAATATTTTACTTTATTTCCATATTCAATTGCAAAATAATTGCCTGTGACTTGACTTAGTTTCTGAGTAACATTTCCGTTTAACAATGTGTTAAGCAATAATAAAAAACATATGAGATTCTAGCCCCCTTACTTAGTTTTTTTTTATTTACAATTAAAATAAAACTTTTATTTCTTACATTTTAGCTCATAAAATATTCTGCTGTAGTTCTTAGAACTCGGGCAACTAGCTCATTTCAATAAATTTAATTTTCCCATTCGATTTATATTTAAACAGTACCTTTTCATAGTATCCCTCAAAACTTTTCCGAACGACTACTATTCAAACTGTTCAACTCCCTTTGCAATATGCAAATCTGAATTTTACTTATGCAGCTGCTCTTTAATAACTTATGTTACGGCGGGACCCGAGTTTAAGAATAGCATATGAAGAATACATTTTATAGAGCATAAACTTGGTAACTAATTATGCTTAGGAGGCTTGTACTTCTTACGTTAATTAAAAGTGAGTTTCGATTTCTTTAAATAAACTTGTATAAGATTTAATGAATAAAAACAGTCATATTATCAGAAGTAAGTATGATATATATATATATATATATATATATATATATATATATATATATATATATATATATATATATATGTATAAATATATATATATATATATATATTTGAAAATGATAAGAATTTATTTGAAGAAAATTTTTTTTGCATTTTAGATGTTTTTATAAAAACCTGCCTCATTTGAGCTATTACAAATAAGTTTGACCGCCACCACATATAAATAATTACAACAAATACATAAAAGCATAATAGTCCTTACGATAGTAACTTAGTCAAAATATAAATATATTTTTGAGTGAGATTGCTTTTTGTTTTACTGCCACTGGGAAAATCCATTTCCGGTCAGAGTGAAAGTTGGCAGGTATGTGCATAGCAGCTACGGCCGTTTAGAAATAACTTTCTTTGAGGTAGCTACATTAGCATTTTGGCGTATTAAATCTTGAATTTTAAAATTTCAAAAACTTTTTTTAACTACCAAGACGAATCAATAGTTTAAAAAATATATATATACTTAAGATCTATTGTTTGGCTAATTATTATAAATAGCATATATATAAACTCATTTTCACCATACCAGCTTTGCTTAGTTATACCTCGTATTTTTTACAGTATGCTCATATCTGTATATAACTACTACAGGCAGAACTAATCAATAATAACAACACAGTAAATGATCACATGAATAATCATTTACTTTATTTTCATTCTTCAACCTCGTCGAAACACACCTAAGTTAAAGTTAAAGATGAATGGGAAAAGGACCGCAAGCGGCCTTATTTGCCCAGATGTTTTATACAGTACAGTACAGTATTGGATAATTATTATTTAACAGATATATGTCCCTTGCGTTGCCTTCAGGCAATTAATTCCAATGAATAGGCAAGTGTCGAAAGGCAGATACCTAGACAAATACCATTACATTAAAGTCTAGGCTAATTATGCTTATAGATGTCTTAATAGTTTTGTTTTTAGAAAATTCTTCTAAACTTAATTGTTGTTTTACCACAACTTTGCATACAGTGATAATATTAGTGTTAAAACTACATTATATTTAGCTTTAATATTCCTGAAGTAAACTCTGAAGCTAAACTATAAAGTCAATTTTAAATTCTATTAAGAAATACTTTTTGGTTGTTTAAAATAAATAGGCTAGCACCTCTTAAATTTTTTAAAAGGCTTTGCCACCACTGTTTTAGGTAGAGAAGATGTGTATAAAAAAAAGAAAAAATATCATAGATGCCTTAAAATATTGGTGACCACCACTTTTCCTGTTGTTTAAAAGGTATCTCAATAAATAAAATTGTTTTAAACAGTTTCGTAATTCATATGCTACTAATAAAATTATTCAAGATCTATAGAAACTACGTAATCATGCTGGTGTTCACATAATTATTCAAACATTTTTGCTAAAATGCGGTAACATTTCAGCATTTAATATTGTCTACTTAATCACAAATTCTGTAAATTTAAATTTTAATTAGAAAAAATCAATATTAAATGTAATAAAAAGATTTATCTTTTTATAACTTTTATAAAATAAATTAAAATTTTTAAACATTAGCTTTGGTTAAAAGAATGCAAGTTATGATACAGGTGTTATATTTTTAAAAACATTCATTACATATTTTTAAAATATTAGTATCACAATACTTTAAAACGATACTGCATTGCTTTAGTGGAATAAATTAATTAAGTTTGAAGGTATTTCCTTTATTTTTCTTGACGAAACTCTTTTTTCCTGTTTCTTCATTCCAAACGCTTATAACTCCGTTTTTCTTTTAACAAAGGATAAAATAGTTGGAAGTTAAATCAATTACGACATTAATCTTGGCGGTTTTTACACATGACTTGACAGTTTAATTAATTTAAATCACTTGAAAGTACTCAAATCTACAAAGCCTTTTTCTTTGGATAATTTAATCTTTTCTAATCGGGAACTCCATTCTAGAGTTTTCGCGTGTAATATAATGAAAGCTATGACGGCTTTTGTTGGCGATAATTATTATACTTTATTCATTTTCCGTATCGGCGCTGATTGATAAAACACCATTGAAAGATTCATTTATGTATTAATAGATTGTCTCTGGCAAGATATTTTTTTTTATGGAAACAATTTAACGTTTATTAACTCTTAAGAGAATGGATAAAATAATTCTTTTGAAAAAAGAATGTAGTCTGTTTAAACGCATTTTCAGTTAGGAATACTATTTAATTTATTCCATTAATAAATAGAAGACAATATTGATGATGCATATATTTATCTTTGGGAAAGTATTGTTCTGTTTTTACTCTCATTTAATTATTCGCTATTTCTTGATATTAAAGAACCATCTGAGGTATCTATCTGTCATTATTTATATTTTATAACCGTCGTTGAGCAGCCGACTCAATTTTGAGTTTACTCTTACTAATATTTAACTCCGAAGCCTTTTAATTTTAAATCCAAACTAGAAGACGAGGAGACTTTGGGTTCAAGTATTGGGAGAAATTTGCCTTCGTGGAAGACTTTTTGATTGAACTAACTCGCATTTACTCTAATAAGGAAGAAAACCATGAAATCCTGCCATAGTTAGCCTGCCGGCAAGAGGACTCTAACTCCTGATCCGTCTGCCACTGAGGATATTTTTTGTCAGCACCGGGGTCGATGCGAGCCGGGTGCGGAATTCGTATCGACCAGTAATCTCTGAGACTTGAACCTGGATTCAGCTTTAAAATTCCCAAGGAGGCTTCGCATTCACCAATGTTTTCCTTCGTCATTAAAATTTTTATTAAATAAAATTTTATAAAAATAACAGAAATATTAAGTAAATAATGGATTACGGATTTGATACAAATTTAGCTACAGGTTTTCAAAATTACAACTGATTAAAAAAAAAAAAGAAAAGTCCTAACTCTCGGAACCAACGTTACTCTTCCACGGTGAAATTAGGAAAAATTCAAAATGCTTTGATGAGTTGTTTGGAACCACTTGAATATTTTAGCCGGACTTTTCAGAGCACCGAACTTGCATTAAATAACTGCAACATAACTAATTTTGGGTCCTTAGCAATATATATATATATATATATATATATATATATATATACATTGCAACGGTATGCCCTACATCATTGTTTTTTAAGGTCAAGTGCTACTGCCCAGTATGCATTTAACCGGTACTCATGAACACTGTTTCTTCTTAGCTATCCTCACTAGATATTAAAATATAAAATTAAATATAATAATATCAACGAATAAATTAATATCAAATCAGATATAACAAATATTTCGGACATTCACCAATGTGACTTTCTAACTGTTAGCCTTCAACAATGAAAGTCGACATTCTCGTGATTTCGGTCATTTACAGTATCACATATATAACTATTCTCTGTTTCATGTTGGAAAAAATACCCATTAACTCTACGGAGAAAGTCTTTTTGCATCTAAGTGTATGCCAAATGGGTGATAAAGCTAACAGCCTGAACGTATGTCAACACCACCAACTCTTGAAATGACGTAGCACAGCCTTTAATTTGCTTGCTTTCTTAAATCGTGTAAAATGAGGAAAACAAAACTTATTGAATAATCAATTAACAAGAATTAATAAAAATGATATCTGAAAATCGTAACAAATGTAAGCCTTTCTATTCGCATTGATAAAAACTGATATAAGAATGAAAAAATATTATTTCTAGCAGACTATTTTCTTCTGCAGTAAAACAAAAGTAAAAATTTTTTATCTCGATTTTTGATTTGTTAAAAACATGTTAGCAAAAGACTTGTTTTAGTGGTGCAATCAAATCCAAATGCTCTTGCAACGTCATATAGTTGTTTCTTTTTGAAAAACGAATGTTCTTTTCTATCGATATATGTCGCCAAGTATAGGATTCTAATAAGACTTCAAAACTATTACCTTTTTTTAATAATTCTGTGATATATATCGTAAAAGAATGCAGGAATGAAATTTCTGTTCAATGTGTTTAAATTTTAAAAGCTTTTCAATTGTTTTGAAAGCCTATTTGTATTACTTTGATAAGAAAATAAAACGGAACTAATTGAAGTCACGGATGATTACTGATACCGCGATGGTCTTTATTCATTTTACAACGGAGTATATAGGGCTGTAAATTTTCGAAAAATATGTTAAGTATTGTTATTAAGAATATCTCAATTTTACTTTTATTTCAGGAGAAGTAAATTATCTTTTGACTACCAGAACTTTTTATTTTAATTTGTAACCGGAGTTGAACAGCCAAGCCAACTCTGAGTTTACGTTTATTAACGCTCAACTCCGTAGCCTGTATTTATGAACCCAACCTAAATGACGAACGAGCTTCTGGTTTAAGCATTGGGGCAAATTAGTCTTCATGGAGGACTTTTTGATGCAGCTAATCCGCCTTTGTAGGAAAAGGCCTGAAGAAGAAAATCATGGAAACCTCCTATGTTTATCCTGATGGTAAAAGGATCCTAACCTACGATCCGTCTACCACTGATGTCAGTTCTGTGGTTGGTGCAAACCGGAGCAGAATTCGTATCAACCAGCAACCGCTGGGATTCAAACCCGGGGTACCTCATTGGGAGGCAAACTCTCTATCTTCTGAGCCACCACGGCTCGACTACTGCTGGTTATTAACAGTTGAAAAACATATATTTTCTCGTAAAAAAATAAACATAGAACGAGGAAGAGCTTACCGATTTTAAGAAGTTGGAAAAGCTTTGTATAATACAACCATTTATGAATAGTGTTAGTCATTCGATAATGGAAAAACTTCATTATCTTCAAAAATTGTCTATGAGTTTCGTGTGCTCAGTACAAAGGCTCAAGTTTTAAAGACGCATCAGACGTGGATGAGGCAAATAAAACTTGTCATAAAAATAAAATGCAAAGTTACCAATTAAAAATTATTTAACGGGAAAAAACAAAACCAGAAAAAAAAACCGTGGTTGCCCAGGGAAACGTCAAGGGTCGAAAGTTGCAAATTAGGACAGGATGCATTTCCAAGCTGTATGGAAAATTGATGAGGACTCATTTCGTTACTGAGGCTAGCGAGAACCAAAAAGGAACCTGTTTTAAGTTACAAAAGGAATAAAGTAGACGAATTTCATTAAGTTTACTTTAGCATGGGCGCATTCTGTCTGCGCATCCTACACATGTATTCGCCTTCCTGTATATTTCTTAAAATCCGGTCGCTCCCTCTGTGTTCGTTTAGCTTAACTAATGAATTAGCATTTACATGGAACAAGATTGCAGATCATCAAAATTAGCTGATATGACAAAGGTGGAAATAATTTCGGTCATGTCAAAGTTAAATTGATTATGATGGCTTCAACAATGTGAGGCAACAGATGATTATAAATGGTTGTTAATTTACTCATATTCTAAAGAAATAAAAATTGAATGTTTTTAATGGACATAATTTTCCTTTTCCACAATTCAGCAATCTTGAATTTAAATAAAAAATATTAAATCAACAGAGTTTATTATTAAATAAATACCTAATTTACTATTTTAATATAAAAATATTAGCTCAATCAATAAATCATGTACATTATTTAACAATTGGTATATGTATATCTTCTGTTTCATCAGCAATACTTTTAGCTGCATTTTAGATATTTATTATTTTGTTATCTCCTTTTGCAATATACAGAATATATTTTAAGGAAATTTTAAAGAAAATAAAAAGTTTTATTTTTTATTTTGGGTTTAATTAACTCGTTGATTTTTTAATCATCTTAAAGACTTCGTCATACCCAGAAATAGCATTTAATCTTTCTTTACAATTAATTTTTTTTCCTTCTGTCTTTAAACATACATTTATTTACACTTCCTATTTGTTTTTATGCTACGATACTAACCAAACAAAGCTTTATATATATTTTTTTTTATATTTTATTTTTTATTTAATCTCTTCCCCCTCCCCTTCTTTTTAAATTAAATATTTTTTGCAACTCACAGAAAGGTAGCTTTTTTTAACATTTAAGAAAAATCACCTTTTCGTTTTTTATATTCGTTTTTTAAGTAAAGCTCAATGGTGTTCAAATAAAATATATTTCAGCAGTGATGAAATAAATAATCAAAGCTTAAACCCGTCCCGCCCCTGTGAGGGGGCATCCGGAGAATACTGTAGACTCTAAGTAATAAATAATAAATAATAAATAAACCTTTTTTTTATTTAAGAAGTGAATGTTAACAGAAGTAAATGTTTACAGCAAGTGTGTGAGCGCGCGTACACGCGCGCGCTCGCACGCATATACTAGAATTAGAAATTATTATTATTATTTTTTTAATAACTCCTTTACGATGGCAAATAGCGACAATTCGAAATAAAGAATAATTATCCTAAGAGGAAAATAATTTTTTATTATGTGTCTATTTCACTAAAAAATAAAAAAATGCAATTGAAAATGAGTTTAAGATGAAAGAAGGAAAGCAGTAAACAAACTTACCGATATGGAATAAAATAAAATCAAAATGCCTTAATATTAGATATTCTAATCTAGCAGTTAACAAAAATCGTTACGAAGAAAAAATATAAAAATGTACTTTTAGCTTAAATCGAATAAAATAATTGGTAAAAATATATATACAGTGAACTCTCACTACTACGATATTCAATACAACAATAACTCTCTTTATTACGATTATGTTTTGTGGTCCCGATGAACTTGCATATGAATTAATGTCATGGTCCTCTCAATGTTACGATATTCTTTGAAACAAAGAACCCTAGTAAAACTGTTTATTCCCCAAATTTCAAAATTATTTTCTCCATTTATTACTCGTTTTTAATTATTGTAAAGAATCTTATTTTATCATCTTTTGCATTTTTTCCATCTTTTCTGACAAAAGAAGACTCACTGCTGACCACCCCAAGAGCTTCCATTCTTAGAATCGCCTCCCTTAGCTCTTAAGAAGTCACAGATGTAACATTCCTCTGATTTCATTTCCTTCATGTTAAAAGCTGATCATGAGTCACAAATGACCAGAACCATCACATTAACACCTGAAAGGGAATTTTTTCTGTAGAGGGTGGGTGGAGCACCATTCACAAACGAAAGTCATTTTCGTGCTTTGGACTCATTGCGTACTTAGTTGGTTGACTTGACAGTAAAAAATAAATAAATAAATAAATAAATAAAAATAAATAAATAAATAAAAATAAATAAATATAAATAAATAAATAAATAAATAAATAAATAAATAAATAAATAAATAATTTTCAATGAAACGGTTTTCAGGTATGTTTACGATCTCATTTCAATTGTTTCTAATATATAATCATAATTAACACTCTGCAAATTAATTTTTTAATACAAAATAAGCAAAAGGAAAAAAAAAAGATTTTAATAAGGGAAAAAATATATAAAATTTGTCAAATTTTTTTAAAGGAGAACTAAAAAAATTTAAATTAGTATTAGATATAATTAAACTGAAAAGATTTTAGTTATAAAAATTTAAGATACGGGAAAATTTTTTATTACAAGGAATTCTAATGTTTTTCTAAACATTTATTTAAATGAAGTCTTTAATGATATTGAATATATAAATTTTATTGAATTTGTTGTAGCAAAAAAACGTAAGACAGAAAAATTAGCCGTTTTTATAAAAAGTTTCATATTTCCATTAATATTTAAACAAACTTTATTAAATTTTACGCACTTATTGCAAATAACAACTAAAGAAATTGATACGGGCTACAAGATTATTGCTTGATTTTTTGGCATAGGCTGTTGAAATTACTTTTTTTATTTCGCAATTTTTCGTCGATCCCTTAAACCTCTGAAAACTTTAAAGCTTATTGCGAAGTATGAAAAACCACATTAACTAAACATCTCTAAAGTTACAAAATAAAACTCTCAGTATGCCTCGAGGAATTTAAAAAAATCTCAAAAATTGAAATAAAAGTAAGTGTCTCCTTTATTGTAGTATATATATATATATATATATATATATATATATATATATATATATATGAACTACATCAATGTTTTTTAAGGTCAAGTGCTACTGCCCTGAAAGCATTTAGCCGGTACTCATGAAAACTGTTCCTTCTAATCTATCTTCAGTAGATATTAAAATATAAAATAAATATAATAATATCAACGAATAAATTAATATCAAATCGGATACATCAAACATTTCGGACATTTACGATAACCGATATATAACTATTCTCTGTTACATGTTAGAAAAAAAACCATTAAATCTACGGAGAAAGCATATATATATATATATATATATATATAAATTATTACCTATATATATTACTATATAAATGGACACCATTTCTAAAAGCTTCAAGCATGATCTTTTTAATGGTACCAACAGTTTTGCCATGTAAAATCTTCCAAAACAATTGGCACTAAAGGAGAAAGTATACACTCAAAATGCCACCATTGCTCTTTGTTTAATTTATCCACCATTATGTAAAATCTTTATAGAGAAGAAGCAGTTGTCATTCCTGCTATATTATTAAACAGATTTATGAAAGTGTTAAATACATACTAAATTTTTCCATGCAAGTATAGTGTTAACAAATTTAACATTTGAAAACACTCAAATAAGTATTAGTTTTAGTACTTCTGAAGAAAAGGGTGAGTAAATTGCTCAGCAAGTTTTAGACAGCATTTCCAACTAAGTCTTTAATCCATATGCTTAAGACGTTTCTAAAGTTTTTAATTTGGTTAAAAATCATCACAATTGCTTCAGAAATCCATTAGCCTCTTTATTATCAGAAGAACCATATTGTTAAAGCTTTCAAGCTTTTACGATTCTTTGAAGCTTTTACGGTTTTAGAGTTAGGGGATTTCACGAATTTCTATAGATCTGATAATTCCATAGGTTCCTAACTCAATAGCAATCTTACAATCTGGCAAAGCCTTTTTACGAATTTCATTATTTTGAAATGCATTCATTTTGAATTAGATTCCGTGCAAAATGAATTCAGGACTATTCTATTGCTTCCTGCTTTTCCTATTGCTTTGTTTTAAATTAGAAAGAGTTTTAGATGAATGCTTTAAATCTAAGAATTTTTTTAAGAATGGCTTTAATTTTGTATTGAATAAACTAAAAAAATTGCAAAAATAAAATTTTTAAGAATTTTACTGTTCTTTTTACGATTTTCTTAAGTGGCATTAACAAAATGGTCGAATAGTTCTTTATTTTTTTTTTATAATAAAATATAATACTTGTTACGCATAAGGACTTATATTAAAATATACTTAGTTTTTATAACATATTTGAAATTCATAGAAAAACTATATTTTGTATTTCGTATAATACATTTGATTTTACGTAAAATAATTACAATTTGTTTTTGATGTTGTATAAACCGATTAAATATTTATCTAAAATTTTGATCAGAAGTTTGGCGACTGTTTGGAATTAGATTAAGTATATCGAGGAAAAAAAAAGGGCTGCTATTCCGCTCCAAGCTCAAGCTATGAAAATTACAATATTATGTGTTGTGAGCTGTGGTGGCTCAGGGGAGCGTTCGCCTCCAATGAGGTGACCGGGTTCAGTTCCCAGTGATGGCTGGCCGATACGAATTCAGCACCTGGCTCGCACCGATCACAATTCTGACATAAAATATCCTCAGTGGTAGACGGATCATGTGTTAGAGTTTCTTTGCCGTTAGACTAACCATGGGAGGTTTTCGTGGTTTTCCTCTCCATGTAAAGCAGATGCGGGTTGAACGGTTTAGGAGGAAATATTTAAAATTCATTTTACACCCGTATCGTTCGCAATTTTGTTGTTAACAATGAGATCCGTATTGTTTACATCTTATTATTATGGTTTATTGAAACTGTCAGCAGTCTTTTGAATTTAGGAAAAATAATTTAGTGATATTTTTCACTCATATCCTTTCACAATTATGTTGTTAACAATGACACTTGGAATGTTTACTTCTTATGATTATGCCTTATTCAAATTCTCTACAGTTATTTGATTTTAGGTTAAAATAATGTAAAGACCTTTTTCACTTCTATCTTATCCCAATTCTGTTGTTAACAATGACGCTCGCACTGTTTACTCCTTGTGATAAAATCAGAAATTTGCGTTTAATGGATATTAAAATAAACTTTTATTAGTTAGTTATACTTTCGTGCAAAATGTGAAAAATAACAATATTTTTCTGTCAACTTTAAAATGTTAAATTTTTATAAAGAGAGAGTAAGAAATTGTCTTTAGACTAAACAATCCGTTGGGTTCGAATAGATTTTATCTAAAAGCAGCAGCCAGCTTTCCTTACCCCTTTCATCCATTACCGCTTTTAAAATAATTCAATTTTCAATATCCTTTCTACACCATCTCGGGGGGGATGTTGACGGCCCTTATTTAAAATTTATCTCGCTTCTAATTCCGATGCGGCATGGATCTGGGGAATAGTCACAAGTGATAGATAGAGCGAACAATATGATAGAATTAGAAGCATTTCGCCCAAATCGTCGCTTGGAGAAGAATTAAATCAGCATGCAATACCGAGCATTTTCAAGACAATATTCTGCGGTTGTAAAAGCGTAAATTTAAAAACGTTGTTTGAAATAAAGAGTCAAGCTGCTGTATGTACATTATATAATGTACAGAAATAGATAGTTCCACTTTAAATATTTAGCTTAAAAATATTTAGTTTAATTCAAAATCTTTTATATTATTATCTTTTATATTCAAAATCTTTATATATATATATATATATATATATATATATATATATATATATATATATATATATATATATATATATATATATATATATATAATATATATATATATATAGCCATTCTGCAAGCACACAAAGTTGAAAAACATGAAACTTTCAAAAAATGTCCACTCTTTTTGCCACCACTGTATATATATAATTTATTATACAAACAATAAATGATGAATTTAAAAAAAAAAAAAAAAACTTACCGTAGAACAGCTCATTAATCAAGTAATGTATAATTTCGGAGAGGGATTTGCCGCCCTGATTCTCCCCAAAACAGCGCCACCGGGAAGCAGAGGGAGGGCTGCGAAATTCTCCACTTTTTGAACTTTTTTTTTATAGTGGTAGAGTTAAACTGCAGCTTTCAGAATTTTTCATAATTTTAACATCATTTTAAAAATCTCACCACGAAACAGCTGGTACAGAGTGGTGTTTTTTTAAAAATTTTTAAATCATTGGTGGTGTGGAAAATGAACTTTAATTCAAATTTGCGAATAATATACAATAATACATTAACGTAGCTACCACTAGAAATTCCCCCCCCCCTAGAAAGTGTAGAAAATGGACAGCCCAACAGAAGGCTTCGGCCCACTACTTAAACAAAGTAAGTGGTAACAACTAAAATAAACATAATTTGTTTAATTTTGCAAGCCCTCGGTAACTTCACTGAGTCTATGCCTACGTGTATTGTTTATCCAAGTCCCAGCCCTACGATAGGCTTTAACTCTTTAATCTGTTTGGGTGATAAGTATAAATTGCCGAAGCTCATATGAGTTGACTGATAAAAAGAAAAAACAATAGATTATTGAATTGCGAATCAGAAATAATGAAAATAACAATGATCTCAACATCTCTTGCCTCGCCTCCCCCAGGGGTTTAGGCCTCGAGCTTCACTGGTGCAGAGGTCCATCTTGGTCTATTTTGAAATAAAAGTCGAGAAATTATCCGTAAGAGATATTTACATGTTATCAGCTATTTGCTGAATCTTTTCGAAAGTACTCCGTCCGATAAGAAGAGCGCAGTTGCCGCACTATATTCTATGTTGTCCACTAATAGTTCAAAGTCAAAGATGTTTTTGTAATTAAATTTGTCACATTTGAGTGCATCCTTGAAGAATGTGGCTTTTAGCATTGCGATATGCTCGTTAATATAATCAACTTTGAGGTCTTTTCTTAAGTCTGCCGTACTTAAAAATCTGGGGGCTCCAGTGATCCTCCTCAGGAATTTATTTTGTGCTATCTCGAGACTTTTTTTCTGTGTTTTCGCTGTTGTACTTCATGCTGGAACAGCATAGCTTATAATGTGGCGTATACATTCCAAGTAAACCGTTCTTTTCGTCTTTAGGGCCGATTTTGAGTAATGGTAAATAATGGGTTTGAGTGCCTGGAATTCTCCTTCTGCCATGTTGAGAATATTAGAAATATGAGCAACTTCACAAATATCTAATGTGTCTGTTTAAATTGTTTATAATCAGCGGAAGTAAAAATCATTGCATCTCATCTTATTGAATACAAAATAAAACAGTTGAGCATAAAATTTACTACTTCGATAATTATGCTAGAAAAATTCTGCAGTATAAAGGGGAGACGTTGGCATGCACAATGATGCCATATTTCGAAGAGTAAGAATTTAGAGGCGCCGAAAAAAGTGGCATCGTTATTTAGAAAAATCACGTTTTCATGCCTGATTTCTTGGCTTAATCAATAGCCGATTCTAAATAATATTATACATAGCATATTTGAAGTCATGTTCCCAAATTATTAAAATTAGCACTTAATACATAAAAATCTGATAATTAAAACAAAAATTATTCAAGAAGTTACCTTTATTTATTATTAATATTAATTTTTGCTAGCTGCACCACATTTGAAAATATCTTCTAAATGAAGAAAAAGGAGAAATGTCGTCTCCTGCTTTTAAAGTAACGTATTGATTTCTTTCTTTAATAATCCCATACTGAGATACATACAACCATACGAAAAACTGCTGCATAACTTATGCACTTTTTATTAATGAACCCTCTTCTAACTAAGCATAAATCAAAGATGGCACTGAAACTTTTAGAAAGCACTTACTGTAAGAAATTACAGAGTGATAATTAAAGAAGATGCACTAAAAGCTTATTTTTTTAAATCTCGTGTAAGATGCTTTGAATTTCTAAAATTATTTATAACTCTTGTTTACCAGACTTAAAGCTTTTTAATAGATAAAATCCACCGATGTATTTCGAGCAATGGACTGCTCGGGATGAAGTTTTAGACAAAGAGTATTTTAATCAGGAAATTTTTTCAGCTTAATATTTATTTCAACAAAAAAACTCATTAAGTTGTTTTGAAAAATTAACTGATACTCGTGTTAATAAATTGATTTTTTTATTTTTAAAAATCTATATTTTGATCGTTGTGTAAAAATTTCAATTCGGTGTTTTTTTATACCTTGATCAGGGATTTGAGTCTTGCCCAAATATGGCTTATCACATATCAGAGCAATCATTCTTGTTGTTGTTTATAACCAATTGGTAAATTAAATAATGTTTCAAGGTAATACTTTATAAAGTGCCTTCAATGTGATGTCACCTGTGATATCAGCATGGACATTTCCCGTAGAATCAATTGACGCACGAGGAATGGAAGGGTCTGGTGTTTCCAAGAATAGTGGTAACAATAGATTGTAAGAATGTGGGATTTAACCTTATTACTGTTGAAGCTATTTAATGTCAAATAAGTGTCCGGGGAGGTTAGTTATCTACAAGTCACACCTGCTTTTATAACTTCTTGGACTAACATCCATCATTTTGACAATGAAGTACTTGTTGAATTATGAACAACTTATAATTCTTCAAAGCGATTTTATTGGTTTGATGATAAAGCCGGTAAGGCCATCAAAAAGCCCACACGGTATTTTAAAAGTAGTCTGCGCATACTATTTAAAAAGTGAACCAGTTGAGCGCATGAACCCAAATTCTATTTTAATAGTACTTAAGAGAAATTTATCATATATATTTGAGAATTGAATCTGTAGTGGTTGACAAGTGAATGAGACAAACCAATCATATTCAAAAATTAAACAAATTTTTAGACACGTATTTGCTACCACTTTCTTATTTTTACTAGATTTTCTATCAAATGGATCTTTCGTTACTTGGTTTGCCTTCATAGTGGTCAGATCGGACTACTATAAACAATCGTGTGGAGGCTTTCAGATGTAGGGGGCGTTGGTACGGCATCATCTTTGACTTTCAACTAGATTTTTTAATTCTCACTACAATGACCTTTTAAATATTTGTAAATCCTAATTAAAAGCTACTGTTCAGCTATCAATATCAGTAATTTTTCATTGATGCCGGATAAATTCTTGAGCGGAAGCCCCTTAAACTGATTCCCCCCCCCCTAATCAAACCCATTGCTTTCTAAATGGGCTTAAAGTCTGCTTAAATAACTTTCTAAGATGATTACTATCAAGAGTAAATTCATTAAGAATTTTTTTAAACAATGAAAATACTATGCAACCGAATGTAATTTACATTTGCGTTTTTCCAACCGTGACGCAAACAACAGATAAAAAATTCGGGATATCTATTATTACACAGGATATATGAAAGATTAAAGTTAAAATAGGGTGTCTCATAAATATTGATAAAACTTTTAAGGGGAGATATGGCATATTTGAAAAATAGAAAATTTTATACCAATCCATGAGCGGAAATGTCATCGTATGCTGATAGAGGATATTTGTGGTCAAACGAATGCAGTTAAAAGTTTTGTTTTTTCTCATTTTTGGGGATTAACTTCATGCTGCCCTCAAACCTTATTTTTAGGATTAAGGTTAAAATAAAGGTCGTACAAAACTAACAGTTTGTTTTTTGTGGTGAAATAGTGGTCAATCGAATTTTGACAGTTTTTATTTCCTTCATTTTCGGGAGCAAATTTCAAGTTGCCTTCAAACCTTATTTTTTGGATAACGGTTAAAATTAAGGTGGTAAAAAATTAAAAGGTTGTCATTTGTGGTCAAATAGTAGTCAGATGAATGGTCTTGGAATACTTCATTTTTGGGGGGCCAATTTCACGTTGCCCTCAAACCTTTGTTTTTAGGATTGCCGTAAAAATAAAAGTAACATAAAAAAAAATTGAATTTTCGGGTATCCTCTTTTTCGAAGTCTAACTTAGCACAGCTGCCTATGAAACAGTAATTATTTTGCGTAATATATTTATAAGCTCCATTTATTTAAAATTTTCTTGGTATATAAACAATCTTCGTGTTTTATAAATTTTTAAATGAATTAAACCAACAACTTATAAATTCATTCCTTTTTAATCGAAGTAGTTTTCTCAGTTTTGAAGAAATTCTAATCTGTTGAGAATAATTTGAGATCAGCAATTGATTATTTAAGTGAGCTGCTTCGTAATTCCAAAACAGCTTCAAAGCAACAACAAAAGACCCAAGTGTAACTAGAGAAGAGAGAAAGAGAAAAAAAAAAGTAATTTCTTTTTTAAAACTCATTTGCATTTTTTCCTTAAAAAAAGGCTTTATAGGAAATTGGATTTTCTAAAAGCGTTTTAGCTAGAACGGGTTGAAACAAGTTTAGAGAAAAGTTCGAAAAATTTTACCCATTGAGTGAATTATGTTCACAATGATAGTATCATAGTTAAAGTTTTAACGGTGCTAACGAAGAAAACAATCACATTAATTAGGAAGAGGCGTTAAATAAATTAATTTATAAAAATGCTAATGTGATTTAATTAATTTAATGGCTTTTGTTTATTTTTTTGAATAAAAGTTTTGCTTAGATTTTATGAATGGGGTTGCTAATTCTTGTGCACAGTTCAAGACATCTGTATATAAGTTGTCCTTTAGTTTTCTCTAGTAAGAGGTTTTGTCAGCTTTGGCGATTTCTTTAATTAGCAGCTTTGTTCATCTTATGGATTTTGTCTGTTTTTGTTCTTTGGCCTCTTAAGCGTCGTAATGTTGTCTTTTTGCAGACCGCATTATCCTGGTTTAAATATAGTGCGGTTTCGTTTTAATATCATTTAAGTTATAAATAAAAATAATTGAATGCCTGTTTTTATTAAGGGGTAAAATAATATATAAATTTTAATTAGTTATAACGCCGGGATAGCCTGGTCGGTAGGGCGCTGGGCCCGTGTCCAAGAGGTCGTGGGTTCGATCCTCGCCGGCCGAAGACTCCCCGTGTAGTAAATGGTGACTGATGCACGTTAAATCTGTCGAGTCTCAAAGTCCTCCATGTTCCCATAACAAATCAATACCTCTGGGGGTACTGATCCAGGAGTTTCCTTGTCTTCTGGATTGGTTCAAAATTACAAGGCTACGGAGTTGAACATTAGTAGTCGTAAACCCATGAAATTGGGTCGGCTGTTCAACGACGGTTATAAAATAAAATAAAATTAGTTATAACTGTGGGACGCCCGAGTGGTGACTGAGTGGTAGCACCTCGCGCTCTCGTGCCACAGTTCCTGGGTTCGATCCTCGGGTCGGGCAAGGTTGACTCAGCCCTTCATCCCTTCAGTGGGTCGATAAATGAGTACCAAGCATGCTTGGGAGCTAAACAATGGGGGTTCCGCATTCGGCTGACCACCTGACCGGAATATATGGTTCTGACCCAGAGCCCAAGGTCAAGAAAACTGAGATGGTCACAGTAGGCCTTGGCCCTCTATGGGCTGTCTTGCCACTGAGTTTAGTTTTAATTATAGCTGTGTAATTATGCACGAAACTAAAACACTGCAGCGATAAAAAATTATTTTACATTTTTATTATTATTTGTTGCTTTCTGGTTGTTTTAACTTATAAGATTAGGACGAAAAGGCTAACTCGTCAAAAGTAAGAATAATTATGCTAACAATAATTAGACACAGAATATGATGCTATTAAATCTTTACACCAATTAGGCAATTTTTTCGATGAGTTGCAAATACTAATAACAAAACAATAACAATCTTTTTATTGCAAATACTAATAACAAAAAGTTTTCAAATTGCAAATAAAAAGAAGAAGATTTATAAGCAAATAAACTAAAAATAAACAAATAAGCTAAAAAAGCAAAAAATAAAAGTGAATAAATAAACTAAGAATAAGCTAAAAATAAACAAATAAAATAATTATAAATAAACGATTACAAAACAGTAGAGAGGAAAAGGAGTGTTTCACCAATATGAAGTAAAAAAGTGCACAGTAAGTTAAATAAGAAGTATAATAAGTTACACAGTAAGCTAAGTAAAAGTAATTTTTATAAAATACACAGAGAAAACTAGATATCAGTTTTTAAATAAAAAAATTTAATTTTAAATAATAAAATTAATTAATTTAAATAAACAACTGTTGCGAAATTTCAAACATAATAAAGCAATATTATCCCCCCCCCCCCGAATACGTAAATAAGTTAGGAGCGCAGATAATTTAATAACCTGATAATTTTAAACTGGTCTGATACCTTTAAATTAACCTGATACCTTTAAATTGACCTTATAACTTTAAATTATTCAAACCCGAAATGCAGTCAAGTCAAGTATTTTTCAAAGCAAGTCCAATAATATAAATATTTTTTATTTTAAAACGGCAGTACAATCATTTAAAACAAAAATGACAAAAACTTAAAAAAACAGTTCAGTTCAAAAATTGTTATATACTGGAAGATACAAGCACTTTATATCTTGGAAAAATAGAGATTGATGATAGCTTTCGCGAACGCAGTTTCATAAAAACTGAAAAAATAATAAAATAAAGAAAACTCATAATAAATCTTCCGGTGCTGAAAATGTCAGTTAAGTGACATAAGTGCTGAAGCTACTAGCTTAACGGTGGCAACACCTCAGTATAAACTATCTCTGTTGTCGTCTATTTGGAACCGCCTTGAAATAACTTTTTGAAAACCTAAAGTGGCAGCAGGGCTGTAACTAAGAAACTTTTGTTATTATAAAGTTAAATGCTGTCAACCTTCCAAAGTTCTGTAACGTTCATCAATTTTCTTTAGGCACCCGACCAACTACATACTTGTCTTAAATATATATTAAACAATAACAGAATTAATTACTTGTATGGTTGGATAAACCATTGCAATATTATACAAGGAGAAAGAGCTCTTTCATTCTCAACCCCGACTATAAGACTTTTCTAGGCTACATATAAAAAATTCCGCTTAGTTCTAAATAGGATAAAATTACGAACATACAGTGACCAAAATAAAAAAGGTGCCCCTGAATAACTACTATTCCAGTGTTCGAGTTTTGACAAATTAATTTTAGAATGTTTAAAGGCGTGATCTTAACTATAAAAATTTATGTTAACGATAATAATGTCATTAACGATAAAATGATATTAGTTCTTCCCTACTTCTCCATAGTGCTTGGAACTGCATTTTATCCTGATTTGTCCTTCTCGACAACTGTGGTTTTTCTTGTTCTGTTTTTCATTATTTTCTCCCTCGGCTAGTGAGGTTTTTCAAGTTTTTTTTTCTCACCCTTTTTTTCAATAGCAACTTTTCATTTAATATTTTTAATCACTATTGTGCCTGCTCACGCCTGTCAAGTCTTGAAAATGACCGCCTGTTTTTGAGCGCTTGAAATCTGCCGACTGTTATTTTTATATTTTTGAAGCGAACGACGTTTTTAATCATGTAATATCTTACCGCTTCAGTTTCTTAGGATTATTTATTTAATTATGAGTCATTGTTTAAATTTTGTTATGAAATTATTACTTATAACAAAATACAGCAGAGGGAGAGTTAGGAATTATAATTTTACGCTGTTTTTTTTTTTTTTCAATTAATATGAATAATATTGCTTTAAGTTATTTATATATGATCTTTCTGGTAGAAATACATGTTTTCAAAATATTATTTTGATAAATATACTGATTAATTTTATGCCGCATGTGTGGGTCAGAACCTGCAGCCAACCAATAATTTCTCAACGCTTCATAATGTTGCAAAAACATAAAAAGTAAGTATAACAGTTAACAAAAACATACTTAGCAATGTATTAGGTCGAAAAATTTTTTCCAACGTTTTAAATTTTTTTTAAAGTTTAAAGTGCGCCAACATTCTGTTTTCTCTACCTTTCCCTTATTGTTTGACGTGCATTTTCGAGCAAAAGTTGGTTTTAATCGCTTTTCACGAACCCAATTAGTTGGCCAGAGCGAGGTTTTTCCTAGAGGTCAAAACTTTCATTTTTATACTTGGTATACCAATTAAAAGCTGCTCTCTCAGCTGTGGCATTTTCTCCAAGCATAGCACGAAAGTCACGA
Organism: Parasteatoda lunata; assembly: GCA_949128135.1. Taxonomy (NCBI): domain Eukaryota; kingdom Metazoa; phylum Arthropoda; class Arachnida; order Araneae; family Theridiidae; genus Parasteatoda; species Parasteatoda lunata. The sequence goes on from OX421971.1 coordinate 116,812,793, forward strand.
GCAGCCTTAGTGATCTTACGCAGTTAGAAGTTTCTCGGAAAAAAAGATAAAATAATAATTTACTTAATTGTTATCTTACCATATTTAAACAAAATAGTAAAATAACCATAAATAATATGGTATTCAAACTGTAATTGTGAGAAAAACCGTTTATTAACTGCTTTCCCCTAATACCTTTAAAGAACCAGGATTTTATCACACCAACTAGGCCCACCTAATAAAATCATTTAGCTTCTTGCAGATGGGAATATATTATAGTAGAGAGGGCTCACGTCAGACAGAACAAGGGTTCGAGTCCTTGCGTTGACACGACCACAATATTTCCCCATTTCGTTCACTACGTGAAGAGTTTCCAGTATCATGCACTTTCCATTTGTGACCCTGGACTATTATAATGCGATTGTCTCATTCATGCGTAAATGGCAGCACCATAAAGCTGCTTAACACAATGAAGTCTAGTATTTCTTATCTCTTACAATAGATGAAACAATCAGATAAAACACACTCCACTGTTCATTTGATAAAATACAACTGAACCACAACTCAACCCCAGTGCCCTTTACCTAACAAAAATCTTAGCTCCAATGTCCAGTTAAATTTCTATTTCAGACCTAAAAAAACTTGCTAGTTTTAAATGGTCAAAAATTATTATTGTTCTGTGTTCATGTTTTTTTTTAGCTATACTAGTTGTAAACGATTTCATAACAGTAAAGGTAAAAAATGATCTTTACCGTAAACTTTACGGCTAATTGGATGACAGACTTCGGTCAGTTATTTTAGACTGAATTATAATTGCTATAATTTTAGATTGAAAATTCTAACAGTGTAGAACCTCTATTAAAAACAAAAAAAAGACGCAAAAATGCAAGTTTTTTGTAGATTGGCATTCTATTTTAATAATCTGACAACTAACTTTAATTAACGCAAAAAAAACTATATATATATCTATATATATTACAATAGAACAACTTCTTGCAAATGATTTAAAGCATAATGCTAAAAAAATTTAATGTCACGAAGAATGTAAAAATTTTACACAATATAAAATTTCAGATTGGGTATCATTTACCTCATTGTTATTTAATTCATTTTCCTTTTAAAAGGCGTTTATAAATTATCAAAAAAAATATTTATTTTAATAAGTTTTTTTTATTAATATTTGAAATGCAAACAAATCTTCTTAAATAATAACATTAAAATGCACTGAGCTAATATATGTTTTACTATAAGTTTTTTGATTGCTTCTAAACTCTAAACAATACGACACTCCCTAGAAAAATTATGTTTCTTACTTTAAAAAAAATTCTAAATATATTATAATGATTAATGTGATGTTTTGTTTTTATTTATTATGAACAACACAAGTTTAATCTCCATTTATTTGGAATTTTTAGAGTGTATCTCATTTTTTGCATGCAAGGTATTCGTTATTCTCTTCATTTTTAGCCCAATAGTGATCGAAATTTGATATTTAAGCGATGAAAATATTTCTTCCTGAAATACAAACGAGTCACTATTTAAACAAGACAGAGTTAAAAACAACAAATCATTTTGAGTACCTGAAAAAACTTAAATACATTTTTTAACATTTGCATTCCACACGCTTTTCAATCGTTCATTAAACAAACAGGTCTTATGTTTTGAATCTCGCTTTCAGTTTTATTGATTTGTCAAATTTTCATAATGGTTTTTATTTAAATTCACTCGAATATTAATTTAATACCCCCATTTGTTTACACATGTCATCTCCCATTTCGAAAGGGATGCTAAAAATACACATACTAAGAGCTGTTAATAAATTTAATACCCCCATTTGTTTACACATGTCATCTCCCATTTCGAAAGGGATGCTAAAAATACACATACTAAGAGCTGTTGATAAATTTAATACCCCCATTTGTTTACACATGTCATCTCCCATTTCGAAAGGGATGCTAAAAATACACATACTAAGAGCTGTTAATAAATTTAATACCCCCATTTGTTTACACATGTCATCTCCCATTTCGAAAGGGATGCTAAAAATACACATACTAAGAGCTGTTGATAAATTTAATACCCCCATTTGTTTACACATGTTATCTCCCATTTCGAAAGGGATGCTAAAAATACACATACTAAGAGCTGTTGATAAACTTAATACCCCCATTTGTTTACACATGTCATCTCCCATTTCGAAAGGGATGCTAAAAATACACATACTAAGAGCTGTTGATAAATTTAATACCCCCATTTGTTTACACATGTCATCTCCCATTTCGAAAGGGATGCTAAAAATACACATACTAAGAGCTGTTGATAAATTTAATACCCCCATTTGTTTACACATGTCATCTCCCATTTCGAAAGGGATGCTAAAAATACACATACTAAGAGCTGTTAATAAATTTAATACCCCCATTTGTTTACACATGTCATCTCCCATTTCGAAAGGGATGCTAAAAATACACATACTAAGAGCTGTTGATAAATTTAATACCCCCATTTGTTTACACATGTCATCTCCCATTTCGAAAGGGATGCTAAAAATACACATACTAAGAGCTGTTAATAAATTTAATACCCCCATTTGTTTACACATGTCATCTCCCATTTCGAAAGGGATGCTAAAAATACACATACTAAGAGCTGTTGATAAATTTAATACCCCCATTTGTTTACACATGTCATCTCCCATTTCGAAAGGGATGCTAAAAATACACATACTAAGAGCTGTTGATAAATTTAATACCCCCATTTGTTTACACATGTCATCTCCCATTTCGAAAGGGATGCTAAAAATACACATACTAAGAGCTGTTGATAAATTTAATACCCCCATTTGTTTACACATGTCATCTCCCATTTCGAAAGGGATGCTAAAAATACACATACTAAGAGCTGTTGATAAATTTAATACCCCCATTTGTTTACACATGTCATCTCCCATTTCGAAAGGGATGCTAAAAATACACATACTAAGAGCTGTTAATAAATTTAATACCCCCATTTGTTTACACATGTCATCTCCCATTTCGAAAGGGATGCTAAAAATACACATACTAAGAGCTGTTGATAAATTTAATACCCCCATTTGTTTACACATGTCATCTCCCATTTCGAAAGGGATGCTAAAAATACACATACTAAGAGCTGTTGATAAATTTAATACCCCCATTTGTTTACACATGTCATCTCCCATTTCGAAAAGGATGCTAAAAATACACATACTAAGAGCTGTTGATAAATTACGCCCTGCATAAAATGTGGTTTTATCAAAATTTTTCAATCTCATCATCAAAAATAAAATCCCATGTTTTCAGCCATTAAATGAATAAACTAGTAAGATTAAAACATTTATTGTAATCTGAATAACGAAAGAGGAAACTCCGAAGACTTCAGCAACATTTCACAAAAAAACAGTCTCAAAGACTATGATAGTAGTAGTATAAATGCGATAAAGTAAAAATAGAACAAAAACAAGATCAACAAGTCTTTTGTAATAACAGAAAATGAGGAATCTACAATCGTCTTATCACATTTTTAACACACATAACCATAAAAAATTATTTATACAAAGATTATTTACCACTAGTAAGTTTTAGTTTAATTGCTTCAAATTGAAATTAACAAAATAAATTTCCAAAGTTGATTTTAAAAACTTTTCCATAACAATTAATATTTTTTACAAATAAAAAATAATCCGGAAGAAAAAATATTAAAATATTTAGTATTTCGTTTGACGAATTGACTATAATAAATGGAATTAAATATTATTATTATTTTGAGAGTAAACTTAGCAAGTAGATTATTATAATCAAAGTTGCATGTTATTATGATTATTTTTCTCATTAAAATTTTCAAATAAATTTTTATTATTGAAGTTTCATACTATTATTAGAGTATTCATTAAAAGTTTCAAGTAGATATTTCTGTTCATTGTTTGTTAATAAAAAATTGCAAATTGGATAATTCTAATTGGGAATTCTTATGCAAGAGTGCTTACATATTGCATGATTGCCATGACAACAAACCCTGACAGCGTTGCTATTAACTGCACCCAAGTTGCAATATCCTTGTGCTCTTCTCGTTGCAGAATTTCGAAGAATGTAACATATAGAAGTGTTCCTGTAGCAATGGCATTCAGAACACTTACGGTCAGTGGATTGCTTTCTTCCAAGTTGCTTTCTGTGATCATTGCTATGGCCATTCCGAGAGGAGACATTAAAGCAAAGACACTCATGTATGTGTACACATGCATGTTCTTACCACCTGTTGCAAGGACTTCAAGTCCCACAACAAACGCAATTACGTATTTGTGGACGGAGATGGCGGCAAAAACAATCCAAGTGCTCGTGGCATCTGGTCGCAGTCCTATTGCGAATCCTTCGAACAAAGAATGGAAAGACAAGGCTGCAACGGTCAGCAGAGCTGCAATGGAGAAGGTTTGTCCAAGGTCGGAGTGCTTTATAACATCGACAGCTGCTTTTTCTGATATCGTTGATGCTCTCTTAGAGCGCATGCTGTTTTCGAGGGATCCAGGTTGTGAGCAGGAACCGGAACGTGAAAATGACCGGATGGCCCTGTTTTCGCTGGGAACGTGGGTGTGTCCACCGAGGTAGAAGTGAATGATTTCTTCGAAGAGGTAAACTGCGAAGAAACCAATGCAAACAATGAATTCTGGGATCGGGAACGTTTCGTGGTCATGATCGTCGTCTTTTGTTGGTTCTGTTGGTTTCGGGTTTAGGAACTCAGCTGTGCAATTAATGGCTTCTTCTTCCTTTTCAAAACCCTCTCGTGCTTCAGGCAAAAGGTGCAAGAAAGTAGTTCCAAGAAGAACACCACCTCCAAAATAAATAAGGAAGGATGTCACAATCTTACCCCTACGGGCACGGCAATTTGGCTTGCAGACTAATCCAACGCAATCACATTGGAACAAGGTCTTTTTCACAAAAACAGGTAATATTCCAAATATAAGCGTTCCAATTAAGAGTAAAAATAAACAGACTACTCTGGCAATTAAAATGTCAGTTTCCATGGCTACAAATTTTGGTGCTCTGTTCACTAAGTGACAGAAATTTTTTAAAAGGAATGATTATTGTTAGCGCGAGCAGTTTTGTTTGCGTGTTCGGGTTCGCCCCCGAATGATAACAAACTGCAAACAATAGAAAGGGGAAAGATAATGTTCATGTTATCAGTTGAAAGTTAAAAGAATCTTTTTTTAAGCATTAGAGAACAATGACGATGGACAAAAGTCGAGATCAGAAGGAAAATAATGAAGTGTTTGCTAACTGTTTAGTAAATACATATTTACTTACTTCAATTTTAATAGAAAATGAGTAGCCTCAATCCGCTTTATCATATAAAAATGATGACAGCACTTGCTTCTAACGATATTAATTTTTTAAGTGTTAATGCCAGGATGTCTTATCCATTTGTGACACCAGATTTTATTTCACGTCATTTTATTGGTGCTTCTATTTTACACCGTATGAAGCTATATTCATAAAACTATCTGTATTTTAGTAGCAACTACACTTATAAATCACACCAATAATAAATATTACACAAGGGAAAATATTTCATCTGAATAAATAGCAATGATGATGTTAGCAAAACGGTTTAAATCGCGTCAGTCGGCGAATGTCGCAACAAATATTTGAACTAGAATGGAAATTTATGTATTTTTCTAAATACAATATTGCCGACAATCTGAGAGAAAGATAAGTATAAAGTTTTATTGAAAAATAAACTTGTCATTTCATTCTAGTAAGTATGTTGCGATACTAAGAACAGGATGCCAAAGTTAACGACTTTTTCCATTAAAATTTTTTTATATTTGTGTTTAAAAAAATTCGATTAATTTATTTTTATGCGAAAGAGATTTTTTCAATAAAGATTTCTTAACTTATTTTTTATGGATATAATATGGCAAGTCACAAAATAAAACAGATTAAGAGCAAATCGCTGATTACATATAAAATAAATAATATAAAATATGAATAATATCATATATACAATATTATTTAAAAATTAAATATTTATATCTTCGAGTTTAAATATTTATATCTCCTTATATTTATATTAAACAGAATTGTAAGCAAAATTAAAGAAAAGTACACTAAATTTTAGTTCTTTTATCAAATGTTTCTTATATGATCCTTTTTATTTTTTGCTGTATGATGATTATTTAATCTCTAACCAAGCACATTAAACGCATATTTTTTCTTTCACTTTACTGATTTTAGCATATGTGGCTCATAAACTGTGTCTTTTATATTACCTCATAAGCTGAAATGACATGGTGTAAGGTCGGGGGTACTTAGTGGCTATGTTATAAGAGGAATTATTATTTTTATAAATTTACTTTGTACAAATAAAATTTAGTTTTAAGGAAACTAACAATAATCATTTCTAGAAATTTAATTTGTCGATTAATAATAATTTTAAGGAAATCGATATAAAGTTTTCCTTTGATGAATTTTATTGCAAGAAGTTTAATTTGCTAAAACACCTTTTTAAGGAAAGCCCAAGATAAACTTTTATTTTTAGAAATTTACTATCTTAAAGTATTTCGTATTTCGAAAATCAGATGGCTCTGTTAGCAAACGATGTTTCTGGAAATTTCCAAAAAAATTTCTAAAATATTTTCTCTTTTTCCTATATAATTGACTTCGTGAATTAAAGAAATTTCAATAATATATAACAGTTTCTATCAGATCTAAAGAACTGAAAATAAGTGTAAATTTGAAAAATTAAAAATTATTGTTTGGAAGTGAGTCGTGTTTGGAAGATTTTACCTTTAACGCAGAAAAAGACACCGGTTGTTCATGGTGCATTTCAAACCATAAATTGGGTACTTGCCATTCCAGAAGATTACGTTACAGATACCCACACATCTGATCTGTGATGTCAATCCAAAGTTGATCTTTTATATGCAAAATGTTAATTAACGTGAAATTAGTTAAATGCAGCGCCGTATCGCACATTGAATTTGTTGAAATATAATTCTTTCCCGTCTACTTTTACTTATCTTCTATTTATTATTTGTTAATATCTTTTATTGTATTCATGATATAATTTTATTTCGTGCATCTGACAACTTCGATGCATGTTCATGTTCTGCATGGCTTCGTGTCTGTCTTTGTGTTAACTTAGAAATATATAGTGAAAGAATTGAAATCTTTGCGAAAAAATATAGAATGTACTTAAGACTTATAACTATTCTTAAGAGACTTGAATCTTGACTGACTAGGCCTACTCGAAATAGAATGGAAAGAACAATCGCTGACGAAAACTAATGCCACGTTTTGACAACTCAAAAGGATAGAGATGCCCACACTGCGTCACTTGCAGTCATCAGATTATTGAAATGCTAGATATAATGTTTTTAACTATTTTGACCAAAATGATGAAATAAGTATGAAAAATATGTTTAATAAAAATTCCGCATCAAATGGTTAAAAGTAGCCAGTTCAATGTAGATTATTTTGATAACAAAAATAAATTCTTAGTAAAATTATAATGTAATTTCTTCTGAAAGTTCGTAAAATCACAAGAAGCGGTAAGACCAGGATCAGAAATAGGATCTGTGCTCTGAAATATTTCACTTGCCACTACTTGATAAGATAAGAAACAAGTAAAAGAAAGTTGTAAAAATGCAATGTACAGGGAGGAAAAAAAACCCGACCACCTTGAATAATTTTTTTATCTAATGAGCAGATGTTCTAGTACTCAATCTTAATGGTTCAAGGGGGTGACTTCAAACATGCTAAATAATTAGTGCATACGATATTTTAAGTAACGAAACTAGACACAAAAGCGCACTTTCTCGGAATAAATAAAAAAAAATTTCTCCCCAATAAATGGGGGGGGGGGTAGCTGCAATCTGTAAATTATGGTCTCAATAGTTTGATCAGGAGAGGGGTCCAAAGTTTGCACCAGTTAATGCTTATTTTATTTCTTTGATTATTTCGCTATATCTCGAAAACATTTTGAGCGAATTGAAAAATTTTTGCAGACACACATAAAAACACAAAAATTTGTTCAAAGATAATTCCATGCAAAACAAAATAATTTTTAATATTCATTATTTTATTTAATAATAATCGGGGAAAAAATTGAGGTATAGCATTTTCCCCCCCCATAATATTAAGTTTTGTAATTTTACATGGCAAATAACAAAACTTGACCGAAATCGATAGAATGCCGAGATCTCAAATTTTAAAAAAGCCGTATATTTAAAAATCTATTTCACAGTAACTATTACGTACTTTAAAATGATGCAAAAAGTTGTATACGTTACAATACAAAATTTCTTTGATTATTACTAAATAAAATAATAAATATTTACTAAAATTTATTTTTGCATGAAATAAACAAACGAATTTTATAATTGTGCCTAAAATTTCTCAATTCACTTAAAAAATTCTCGAGATAAAGCGAAATACGCAAAAAATTACCAAAAAAAAAAAAAAAAAAAAATGATGCAAAAATATATAAACTTTAAAATTCTTACTTTTTCGACTATTATTAAATAATATAATTAACATTATTTAAAAGTTTCTTTTTTGCATTTTAATTATTGTCACTGCTGATTAATTAGCCTATTTGATGGAAGTCGCTTCCTCAAACCATCATTAGACCAAAAGTTATTAAGGGTGGTCCGTTTATTTTTCTGTGCTATGCAATATCTCTAACCCAATAGTATGTTAAAGTAAGGTGAATTTTTTGCATTCGATTGAAATTTCTTTAAATAAAAGAATAGATACTACTTAAAAAGAAACTTTATAGTAATTTTTTTTAAAAACTAAGATTTGTTTAATGTAAACATTTAATATTTTAATTAGAAGAGAAGGGAATTTTAAAGGATAAATATTTATTTTCACTCCTTCCCAAAGTTGATGTTAAAGCATAATTATTCCGTTTTGTTTTTTCGGTAAAATATAAACAATAAAGAAAGGATTATTACTGGAAAAAATAACATTCCTCTATTCTTTCCGTTAAAAGAGCGGGAAAAATGTTTTTTTTTTAAACTCTCATTTTGCCCTTATGTTTTATGAATGATTTTAAAGCTTTTGAGACTACAGAACAAAAGATTATTTTCTAAAGTTTTTGAATAGATATTGACTTTTATGATTTGGTAACTGATTTACAGCCTTTTTTTCTAAATACTTACGATATTTTTTTAATTTTATTTCTTAATAAAAAGCATAGCTGTTTCTTAAAATAAAGATGAATGTTTTTTCCCCACTCTTATTAGGTTTTCACAATTGGAAACGAAACATTTTAAGCATTTATTTTATTTAAATATTAACTCATTTAGTCAGAGTCTTTTTTTATAACAAAATTTTAAAGTCAAGTTCAAAAGAATATTTTTTTAGAAGAAGAGTTATTGTTAAAATAAAATTCCAAAAGAAATGTACTAAATAAAGAAGTAAACAAACTAAATAAACATTTTTTTAACCTTTTGCTGTTGATGTGTACCACCTTACAATCTTTATTTAAAATTTAAACAAAAAAAAAAAAAATTCTTAATGCAAGTGCTTTCAAAAAATTCAGATTTTATTTCATAGAGGAAAAAGAAATTGAAATAAAATAGATGAAAAAGTATTTATTTCTTTATTTGAATATTAAATGAATTTTCATTTCAAACTTTGCTTGAGGCATAAATTTCCAAGATCATGCCTGTTGTCATTAGAGTGTAGAAATCAATTATTCTTTAGATTATTTAACCAGCAGATTAACTAGGGCGATCAGTTAAAGTGCTGAATATTTGTTTAATGAAATTAAGATATCGTCATTTTTTTTCTATATCTAAAGACTTAAGTTGATAAATTCAATCAAACAATCAACATATTAATAGATAGAATTAGAGAAACAGACTTTTGAATTTTAACGATACGGGAACTCGCACTTAAAACTATTATCCTAGATAATCTACATATGAGATAGGTAATGTGCAATTTTTGAATTCAAGAGATAGCATGTATATTATAACTCAGTATTTTTTTCTTAAAGTACAACTTGGAACCTGGTGCACTCATATGGTTATACTAAGATATTTCTTTCATCCTAAGATATTTCTTTTTTAAAAGGATATTTACTCTTCAGTACAAAGTTAAATTTTTAAAAGAGAGATTTTGCATAGAGTTTATCTTACGTTAACAGTAGCACTAACTTTATCTTCTTCCCCTGAGTGATTCTGTGAATTGTAGAGATATGTTCGATCATGCACCATAAATCTCATACAACGCTAGAGTTAAAAGAAACTATAGTACTATGCAAAATCTCTCTATTATTATCACACAAGAATTGAAACTTGCTAAATTTGCGTAATGAACTATCAAAAATTAATTCAAGGATGAACCATAATAGTGGCACCTTGAACTATAAACTAATAAAAAATAAATGTTTATTATATATTTTTAATATTTCCTTTTGTAATTGTCGAGACATTTTAGAGTCACTGTTACGCCATTTTAACTCAGATAATTATGAATGACAATATACAAAATTTGGGCAAAATGGGACGAAAGTTCATGAGAAATGAAAGTTTAACAATAAGGCTCCTTACAAAGTTTTAATCCACAGAAACTATTCGACCAATTTCATTTCAAGGTTTTTATTTTGACATTTAAAATTACTCAAAATGGCGCAAGATCCTGTCAAAAATCTTTCGTCTATCATTAAATATGTAGCAAAAAATGAATAAAGAATCAGCTTCTGCTGATTCAAAAAACGTTACGCTCATTTTCAAATGACTGTCACCAAAAAAATATTTATCCAAATAAAAATAAAAACATGAAAGTTCTCATTAGAGCTTCAAATTTTGCTTTCACTCAATATCTCAATTTTAAAATATTCATCATTTTAATCTATAGTTTCACGGGGAAAAGAACTAGTTGTAATACTGTTTTTTCTGCATTTTGTCTAAGGCAGGGGTCGCCAAACTTTTTTGATCATCGACCCATATATAATTTTTCGAAATCTCCATCGACCCCCATAAAAGTAATTTTCTGTTCATTAAAATAAAACTCTATTAGATACTGTGTTTGTACATTTATGTTATGATTTTAAATATTTATTAAAGTAATAGTACATTTAATTAATTATTAAAGTTAATTAGTACATTAAATTAATTATTAGTATAGTATTAGTAGAAGTAATAGTATTTTAAAAAATACAAAGTGTGCTGTAGTTTTGTCGCGGGCTGTACTAATCCATTTTATTAATGCTTACCTTCTTTTTTACATGTATTGATAATTAAAATTGATATCTAAACTAAACGAATGGTTTTATCGAAACAATGACTAATTATCCAAAGCTATAAAAGTTTTAATAATGACACTGGAAATATTCAACACCGTTCACAGTTAGCAAAGATAGCTGAAACTGCGTATGATATTTGCATTTGTAACGTCAATGCTCGTCACACGTGACATTTGGACAAGAGCACATATGCATATGACTTATAAACCAGAAGTGCAGAGTTCGTGCCACTGCGCGCTGGTACGTAAATACTTGTTTCACCGAATAAATATACGTTTATTAATTTATGTTCTATAAAGAAACTGATATTAAGTCAATTATTGAAAAATTCACAAATTTTACATACTCAATTAGGTATGTGTGATTTGCGTATTTAGAACTGATTTTTCTTCGACCCCAATCGACCCTTCCGATTCGGATCGACCCCCATTCGACCCCCTGGCTCAGATAGACCCCCGCTTTTGTTAAATAGACCCCTGGGGGTCCATATAGACCACTTTGGTGACCTCTGGTCTAAGGTATCAAATTGGTACGTCATTTGATTGTTATAAATTTGGTTAACTATGTTTTATTACGAAGAGTTGAGGTGATAGATAAGTATAAAATCTAAATGTTTAAATCATGAATAGTTGCACTACTCAAATACTATAAAACAGTGGAAGTATAATTAACGGAATTAGTATATACGTATTAAAAATATTATTCTACTTGAGTTAAAAATGTTTTAAATGGGATCAAAAGTTAGCTGTTTTACTATTAACAGTAACCACTAAAGTACCATTTGCATCCATGATCAAAGTTTCTTTTCGACTTTTTCGCTCAATGACATCCATCTCAGTTGCAAGTTAAGAAAAAAGTAATTTTCCATACGTAAAGCCTGTTCGCACCCGACTGCACGCCAAATGGATACTAAGTTATCAGCGCGAACGTGTATCAATGTCGCCAATTCTTGAAACGACGTTGCACAACCACCTTTTTACACCATTATTGCTTGCGTTTTATTAATAATAATTACAGTTATTAACAACAATAATCATTTAATAGGTAACAAGAATTAATAAAAATGATATCTAAAAATCGTAGTAAATTATACGTCTTTCTCTTCGCATTTAAAGAAACTGGTGATATCTGTATGCTTTGTACGAAATAAAACGGAACTATATTTAATTGCGGATGATTACTTAAATCCTTTATCACTACGGCCTTTTATTACCTTTAACGGAGTATAATATTTTTATGGTAAATGTTTCTCACATCTGAATAAAACAAGTAAAATTTCACTTTATTTTTTTTTATTTTTGTATGCTATTTACTTCTCGTTATTTTTGCATACTATTAGCCGAAATTAACGTAAGACGCGGTTTTTTTTAAAAAAAGAAGGAAGAAAAAAAAAATAAAAACATGATTTACTGTTATGACATGCAAATATACAAACAACAGAGCTTAACTATCTTATTTATTTCATACGTTATTACGCGTCAATATTTGAAAGATAATTTCGAGTCATTCTGTTAATTAGTTAACATGAAACGTGCAGATGACTTCCTATTTCCTTCTAATACATTTACTTTCTTTCTTTTCATTCTCCTTTATTTTTATTATTTATCTATTTATTTATTTTTGTTTAGTATCGCCGTTTAGTATCGTTATTTTGACTACGTGCCTAATTTTCGTTCGTTTCTTACTTCGGATTCGGTGCAATTAGACGATTTCAAATTTCGTTTTACAATAAATTTTTTAAATTAAAAAACAAATTTTAAATGAAGTAGAAGTGAATCAGAAGAAAATATGAATTAAGTAAAAAGACACGTTTAATCATTTCCTATCGTTTCTTATTGTTTCAAAGCAAATAAATATAGGTGGATTTAATTAAATTTCCAGAAGTTAGAATAGTTATAGTAGGTTACATTATTTTCCTTATTGTCATTCAGCTTCGTACTTTTATAGCCGATAGGCTATCTCATGAATGACAGAGCGGGGTTTCGAGCCCTAGCTTTGACACAACAATAGTTCCTCCATTCCCTTCAATACATGTAGAGTTACTAGCGTCCTGTACTCTCAACTTCAATGCCCATTACCTAACGAAAAGCCTAGCTCAATGTCCTGGTAAATTTCTTTTTCAATGGTTTTTTTGAAAAATGCTGGTTGTAAATGGTTAAAAAACCATATAAATTAGTAATCATGATTTTTAACCAGACTAGTTGTGACTGATTTGTAATCCGTAAAGTTAAAAAAAAATTTTTGCGTAAACTTTACGGTTAGTTAGATGGATAGACTACTACCGATCATTTTACCATAATTTTAGAATGAAAATGTTAACAATGTATTATAAACAAAATATCTGCAATGTAAATTATATTCAAATATAAATTTCACCGATTTCTCGTTTTAGTTCAAATTTAGATATTAAAATCATCATTTCTTTTCATATTTAGTGGCACATAAGGCCCTCAGTCTTGTTCTACACTATCCTCTGTTAGCCGTAGCCTCTTTTTCTATCCCCTTTCACCATGTTAGTTTTGGGAGTCCTCTCCGTCTTTTTCCCTCTGGTGTCCATATAAGAGCTTCAAAATGAATTCTATCTCTATCCAAAATTAATTTATGACCGATAAAGTGACATTTTCTAGTTCCCATTACTTCAGCAATGGGTTTTATTTTTGTTTTTTATAATAACATTTCATTGGTGATGAGCGAAGAAATTCTTTTTAATTCTCTAAGATTTATTTTGAAAAATATTTAATTTCTGCAAATAAAGTGTAATCTTAAATATGCTTAAAAATTGCAAGATTATGCAGAAGATTTTAGGTTTTACTGCTCAAAAGGCAGAGAGTTTATTTATGCTATTAAATTTTATCCTTAATTACTAATTTTTAAAACACACTTTAAATAGAACAAAATACATTAAAGATTCTTTAAAACAAGAATCTTTAATTAATCAGCCCTGTCCAGTCAATATAGCACTTGATTTACGGAACGAAAAGAACTTGAAGGCTTAATGAAGGTAAATATTGAAGTTTTTTAATTATTTATAATTCTATACTTACTTTTCAATGGACAAAATAAAATTCTTACATATTAATTTCAAACCTGAAAATCTATCTTTAAAAACAGAATTTTACCCGCTTAGCAAGTTACACTTCGGATACCTGCTTTATAAGTCACGTTAATCATATAATATTAAGTATTAATTTCTATGAATGTATGCTCATTTTTCACTTAAATAACACCTTTTCTATTGTTTAACATGGGTTGAAAACGGTTTGCAATGGAGAAACGGTTAATCAGAGAGAAAAATCTGAATCAAACGCTTTTAAGCATTAATTTCTATGAATGTATGCTCTTTTTTCGCTTAAATAACACCTTTTCTATAATTTAACATGGGGTGAAAACGATTTTCTCAATGAAATAGTGGTTAATCAGAGAGAAAAATCTGAATCAAAAGCTTTTAAACATTAATTTCTATGAATGTATGCTCTTTTTTCGCTTAAATAACACCTTTTCTATTATTTAACATGGGGTGAAAACGGTTTTCTCAATGAAGAAGTGGTTAATCAGAGAGAAAAATCTGAATCAAACGCTTTTAATAATAACTGAATAAACGCTCAATAGAGAAACGGTTAATCAGAGAGAAAAATCTGAATCAAACATTTTTAAGCATTGATTTCTATGAATGTCTGCTCTCTTTTTATTTAAATAAAACATTTTTTATTGTTTAACATGGGGTGAAATCGATTTGTTCAATGGAAAAAAGTTAAACGAAGAGAAAAATCTGATAAAAACGCTCGAATGGTTAATAATAGTAAAATTGAAAATGCTTAATGACCTTTCTAATCATTATCCTTTAAATCTATAAATGTTTCTCTTAAACACCTTTTAACAATTTTTAAATTAACCGAAAAATCAATTTTATTCTATGGAGTTTACCTCTGAATGTCATTTACACATATATTGAAAAAGTACATTTTAAGTAAAACTACTACGAGTTAATTTCAATAAATTACGAAACTTTCTTCAACCTAACAAGTGTTTTCACAATAAAAATATTTACCTATTTTCTTTTTATAAGTTTTTCAATCTAGGATATTGGAATTTTTCAGAATTTGCATGCCACCTTCGCAAAGGAATAAAATTTAAGATGAAAACTTTTCATCCATTTGTTTACATTTTTGAAATATCGAAAACACTAGAAACTCGGAAGGTGCAAGTAGACCAACGTTCGATGCAAATTTTAAAACTCAGTTTGGAATTTAATATCGGATATTTGTTACTGCACATCAAAGTGATTCAACCAAAAGATTGAAAATCCATGTTTGTTAAAGCTCCTATAATTTGAGCGAAAAATATAAACCGTATTGAGTTTTAATATAATTTTTTTTCATTCCTTATTGAAAATGTTTAATGATTTGTTTATGTTTTTAATAAAGATGCCGAATTTACGAAATAAATCTTTGATATTATATTTATAAATCAAAATTAGTCAAAATTTGACAAAATTTGTCTACTTTTGCCTGTAATCGAAAGAAAAAGTTCTCTCAAAAGTTCTTTTTCTCAATTCAAATTTTCAATTTTTATTATATACAAGTTTTAAAAATGTTTTAAAAAATGTAAATAATTAAATAAAACTTTAAAAAAATAAATGTACGATTAAAATAAATGCAAAAATTTAAAAATGTTTTAAAAACGAGTCTCAGCAATTTCCCCCATTTGATTGCTTACTTTTTAAAATGGAAAATTACTTAAAGGAAAAATAAACTGCAGATTCTCAATATAATCTGCAACACCCGCTACCGAGATGAAGAGTTTCTGTTACGGGATAAAGATTATATTGAAACTATAAATTAATTGATCCTTTGTTGACAATGTATACTGCAATTTAATATTAAAAAAAAATGTGGAAAACGAATATATTTAATAACTTTTGCTCTAATGATCGTATTTTCGACTTTTTGCGGATTAAATGCCTATCTTAATCAGGAGGGGATATAAAATATGTTAATTAGTTAGTGCGGACGAAATTTTCAGTCTGGAAATCAGACGCAAGAATTTAATTTATCATAATAAACATACCTTTTTTCGATAAATTTGAATTTATAATCTAGAAAATTTGGGAGGGGGAGGGTAGCCTCAATCTGGAAAACATTGTCTGATATTTTAGGCTGAGGAGCTGTCGAAAGCTTTGGCCTCTTAATGTTAATTTCAATTTTTACATACTTCGATCTATCTTAGTATGTTTTAAAGCGAATCGCATGCAAATATAAATTCGTTTGTCGGTCGAACAGTTAAGTAAAAAAAGTATTTTTAAACGATATTTAATTCGATTTGTTCAAATTTCGTATTTTTTCATTTGAAAGCACACAGTTTAATATCGTGTTAAAATTACCTAACTAACGATTTAGGAATTTTTCAATTAATATTAACTTAAGTATTGAAAAATAATAAATAATTATTTAATGTTATTTTTAACATAGAATTATCTTCGGATTAACGAATTTTATAATTGTGTGCAAACTTTTGAATCGCTTAAAACCGTAAAAATCTATTTCCACGGCGGTATCTTAATTCCAATATTAGTATATTTTGTACTTATTAAGAAACACTAAATAACATAAAAGCAGTAGTAACAATTACTAAAATTAAATAAGCATTATTGGCGCTAATATAAGAAGGCGATTTTTTAAGATTTTTCTAGGTGAACAAGTAATTAATTAAATTAATTAATTTAATTAATTTAATCCATTAATTTAAATTTTTTGTGCGAAACTTATTTTTTCATTTCAATTTGCACCGATTACCAAAATTAATTATGCATCATTAGCGTCAATAACAATATGGAAATATTTTATGGTTTATATACTGGAATAGATATTTTTATTTCATTAATTTAACAATTATTTTTTAATTTCTATTTGTACCTATTACAAAAGTTAGTTAATTGTAATTATCGGAAATAATTAGTTATTTTTAATTTTAAAATCGTTATTGGTGATCTCACTTATATCGGCACTTATTTCGAAGTTCGTAAAAATTCGACTATTATACTATAAAACTATATTGAAGCCAGTAATGCTTAATTAAATGTGGTTTAAAATACTTCTGGAATTGCCGTTATAAGTATTGTGGTAATAAGAACCTATTTTACTAAGAAGCAGAATATAGGTACTGTGGCAATAGATTTTTTACATTCCTCCAATAAGGATAGGTACCATAGTGTGGCGTAACTACCAATACGATTTTTAAACATCAATTCACTAGTATATAAGACATGCTAAATCGACTCTATTACGAGGTACCTTTTTATTGATGAAGGTTGACATTTTTGATAACACTATCCCCAAATTGGTGACTTATGGACGTGATATGATCTGGCCCACTTCGAAAGTAAAGCTCACTTCGATGAATGGTCCACATTAAACAATTGACTTGCTGTGACTGCGGCATTGTCCTCCTCCTGCATCTCATTCTCAATTTCACAAAACGGAAACCTGCACACACTCGACTACTAAAAGCAACACAGGAGAGACCATACACACAACCGTGTACTTAATATAGCTCTCACGACAAACGCTCAAAACATCAGTCAACTTAATACAGCACTCTCCACAAGTGCTCAAAATCCGATGAACTTAATACAGCTTTCCAGGTCTTTCGCAAATACGGCAACTAGTGTTATCCGTTCATTGAATTCCATCCTAGATACAATTCTGGCGTATTGTGGCATAATTACCACTACGATTATTAAACACCAATTCACTAACATAAGACATGCTAACTCGATTCTATCACGAGGTACCTTTTGATTGATGAAGAATGGCACTGTCGATAACACTATCCTTACAAAAATATCTCTATCTTTCTCATTCATGGCACCTAATGACATATCATGACACCTCATGACAACCTTTATTTTTTTAAATATTTGCTGTATATTAACGGTGCGGTTTCATACTATTAGATTCACCATAGTTTGAGTTAAAAGTTCAACTTACTAAAAGAAAGATTAACTATCCATATCATTTTAAATGACATATACAGAATGCAGTGACGTCAGTTCCATACGTTGCGAAATTAATAACATTGATTTTACTTGCGATAACCTAACATAGAAACGAAAGATAAATATTTCATTTGAACATGCGATAAAACTAATTTTTGATTGAATAGAGGGAGAAACTAGCAAATTACTTATATAATAAAATATTTTGTTTTATAACCGTCGTTGAACATCTGACTCAATTTTGAGTTTACGACTACCAATGTTTGACTCCGTAGCCATGTAATTTTTAACCCAATCCAGAAGACAAAGGAACTCCTGGATCAAGTATTGGGTGAAATTTGCATTCGCGGAGGACTTTTTGATGGAACTAACCCGTATTAGCGTTACATGGCGTGGAAAACCAAGAAAACACCCCACGTTTTACCTGATGGCTAGAGGACTCTATCTATGATCCGTTTACCACTGAGGATATTTTACTTCATTTTTGTGATCGGTGCGACCTGGGGGCGGTATTCTTATCACGAGCCATTGCTGGGATTCGGACCCAGTTCATCTCATTGGGAGGCTTTATCCCCTGAACCACCACGGCTCATTAATTTGAAATATTTATCATTTCCTACGGAAAAATCTTTTTTTAGGGGGGGGGGATGTTGCAATATCCAGTGATAGGAGGAAGCTTTAAAGTAGACCCGCCCTGTGTTTGACGTACACACAAATGCATGCAAAAATTCTGCTCTATTTCTATAGATAATTCTGCTGTATATTTTTTATACGCATTTTATTACTTTTTTTTCTGTTATTCGATTAGTTGCGAGTGGAAATGCGCTATAAAGATATAATTGAAAAAGTTGTTATCAAGTTAAATTATTAAAGGATATTTAATACAGTAAATAAGTTTTAAAGATTATACTTTTACAGTAGGAAATGAAAAATAGGCCATGATTTGTTTCCAGATCATACGCTTTCTATTGGAGGAATCTGCATAAATCCCTAACACTCATTTAAGATGTTTAAATCGCGTCATTACCATTCTTAGCATTTTAATTTGGAGATGCAAAGAGAAAAGTTTTTAAAGTGATACGTTGAATACACAAGTGGGCGACCTTTGTGCTAAAATACAAAACTTCGGTAAACAGCGTAAAGAGCACAAAAAATATATAACAAAGCATACAGCTGTTTCGGATGCTCAAAGGGCAACCTTCATCAGTGCAACAGCCTGATGCAACTGTTGCACTGATGAAGGTTGCCCTTTGAGCATCCGAAACAGCTCTATGCCTGTATTATATATTTTTTGTGCTCTTTACGTTGTTTACCGAAGTTTTGATACGTTGAATTCTTAAAGTCAAAGCGCTTAAATTATATTTTCCCTCCAAAAACAATCAGTGACTGTCACTTGGATCCTTTCTCCAGTGAAATCACCGGAAATAAAAGATCTCAGTGACAATTAAAAAACCAATGTACTTAGGTTGGTACTTTATTTACGTCGCAATATAACTGCACAATGGGCTATTGGCGACGGTCTGGGAAACATCCCTGGGGATGATAGAAATACATGCCATGGTAATTTTAATCCTCTGCAGAGGGGGTGGCTTCCCTGCTTTGGTAGCCCGATGCCCTGCATGCAAAGTCGAGCACTTTACGGTAGAGCAGTTTAACGAGAATCCATACCGTGCACCTTCGGTCCCCGCGCAGGCAGATCAAATGGGTCACCCACCCGCTTACTGACCGCAGGCAGTGATGCTTGACTTCGGTGTTCTACTGGGAACCGTGTCTTTACGATCAGTCCATTGTGGGACCCAATGGACTTAGCAAAATGAATTTTTGACGCTTTATTAAATGAGACTAAAATAAGAACATTCCACGGTCAGTATCAATTTTCAAAACAACCTTTTATTTTTTTTATCCATTCAGTTCGTTAATTGTAATGCTGCACCACTGTTATTCTGTCTAAAATAATGCAGTTTTATTTCAACAAACAGCACAAGGATTTTAAGTAAAGAATGCCAAAAAACTGAAGCGGTAAGATATTACTCGATTAAAAAACTTAATTCACTTCAAAAATTGTTTGTGTAAAATTTTCGAAACTTAACAAATATTTATTTTTTAGCTGAGAAATACCGACAAAATAACATTTATATCTTATTTATTTAGTTGTACTGGAAGAAGAAACTAGTATAGAAGTTTTCGTTTTATTTTCTCAGTTATTGTTTACATAAAGAAAGCAGAAAAACAAGTGAAAGTTTTCTTAGGAAGAAAATAGTTCAAAAATGGTGTTATCCATTAAAGGAAAAAAGAAACATAAATAATATTTTCAATAAAAAAAAACTGAGCTTTTTCTGTCTCTTCTTTAGATTTTTAGTTGCTATAGCTTTATTTCCGGGCATTTTTCATGCGTTCAAACAAAAAAATTTCTATATAAACTAAAAATTGGTTGAACTCAACAAAGTAAAAAGAAAGTGTTTTTTTTTTCTCTCCCTCTTTCAAATAAGAGTTTCCTTTTCTGGACAGATATAATTCGGTTTCTACCTTTGTTTTTATTTCTAAATATCGCATTTTTTCCCTCTCTTTATTACGGCTGCTAGTTGGATTCAAATTTCCGCCTAAAGTAAACTTAGATGATCTAAGCAATTTTTTTTTATCGCCCTTGGCAGAAATAAAGTAAAAAGGAATAAAAAAAAGTGTCAAATATGTCCCTGGAAGCGTTTGGAATTAAAAATAACAATAATAATAGTATTAAAAATTTTGCTAGTTTTAAAATTAGTTGCATTTTGATATCTTGGTGTTACTATCATAAAATGTTCCAAAAATCAATCAAGAAGTAGCTGGATAGAAAACGCATGTTAGATTATTGTTTAAAAATAGTTCTTTTTCTACATTTAAAAAGCATACATGTTAGAGTGTTATGTAAGGCACAGCCAGTCGTCGAAAAAACTACATTATTTTTGTAGTTTACTTTAACTACAACCACTTTGTTACAAATGTATGGTTAACTACTACTACTTTTTTCTTAAATGTTGCGACTACAAATTACTTAGAAATTCGTAACTACTTCACTACTATAAGGAGACGAACTTTAAGGCAAAATTTAATTTACACTTATGGGTTTAAACAAGTAATTGGCTTACATTAAACATAACAGAAAAATTAAAAAGTATTTATTTATGTTATTTACCTGAGCCAGTTATTCTAATACATTTTTTTCAAATTTGTTATCTAACCTTCAACTTTATATGCTTTCTTTCGTAATGGCTCGTTTAAATATTAGTTACTCGTGATTTTAAATTCGTAATTTCTGTCAACACTCAGCTGCAGCAACAGGGTCAGTTTCAGTATATTCCTTGACGGACACGCGTATCCCCTAAAATTCGAAGAAAAAAAACATGTTTGAACCATGTTTCTTTTCTAAACTAACGTTAAAAGCTGTTTCCAACCATTGAAGTGAGAGCTTTACCGTGAGGCCAACACTCTTTTAATGAAATTTTTAGCGATAATTTTATATTTATTTGGCTAACTTCCCTTTGTAAGTACCTCTATTTCCTCTTCCAAAATATGGGGACATATTCTCGCCATTTTGGAGTAAACATTAAAAAAAAAAAAATTTATGAAAGTGTGAAATTGCGTTATCAGAGTGATTCAAAGTGATTTGGATCACCTGACCGATTATACGAACAGGAACAACACAACAATATTCAAAATATTGCAACACAATATTGATTAAAATTTTGATTCCGTTTAGCACTGTATTTTTATCAAATTAGAACTTAATAGCTCAAACGGTGCAAAAATCAAATTTGATGTTAATTTTGGAACAATTTTTATTGTATTGAAGGCAAAAATGACAAACAAGCTTCCGAATGAAGTTCGCAAATAATGTAGTTGATTAGGTTATCAGAGTTAGGTTATAAGAATTGTAGATTATCTTTATGTTCATTGTTTTGCTTTACGAAATAGTGCAGATCATAGATTCGTTTAGTTCTATGTACACTAAAATGTTTAATAATTTTCGGGAAAAATCCTAAAAATAGCGCATTGTTTTGGCTGAGAAAAATGTTTGTCAAGCATCAGGGCTTAAATTATTTTGCCCGGCATGCCCGGGACATGTTTAAATTCTCATCAGACAGAAGCACTACCTTAGAAGACCTTACAGCGCTAAAATATCAACCTGGAGAATACCATAAAATACCGATGAAGTGCTCCTTAAGTTTTGACAAAAATCAAGATGCCGGATGTGATGAATAAGAGAGAGAGATAATAATAAAAGAGGGAGAAAAAGAAATCGGTTTTATTTGATGAGACCTAAATATTATCGAATTTAATTTTATAAATAAGGAATTTACTAAACATCGTTTTTTATATGTCGGAAGACATGCACTTGCCAACAGTATTTAATAATTTCAATAATATATCTTCTCTGTCAATAATACGCTGCATTTATTCCATAGATGCATAGATTTGTGCCTAATACTTCTTTCTTCAAAATACCAAATATTTTTTGCCATTAATATCCAATACTTCTGATTTTACCTTAAATGCTGATGTAAATATCATTTTGTTAATGTCATTTTTTTCGAAAGATTAATAATAGCTGCATCAATATGTTTTCATTTCCTTGCAATCAAAAAACATGTTCGAATATGTATTTTGTAAACTAAGAAAAAGAGCCAAATTCAAAATTACCAAAATATGATAAAATTTACCGTGCTTCTGCCTCTATGGGAACATCAAGAAGCTCTATAAATTTTACCCAAGAGCTATGCTCATGGTTTTTTATAAAATTAACAATAAAATGTGGTTTTATAATGCATGATGAAAATTTTGTAATTTTCGGTGATTTTATAATGTTACCTTAGAGCATAGTATAAAACCATTTTATTTTTTGGTAAAATTTTCTTTTCAGTTTTGTACTTTTTACTAACTGTGTGGTAATAAGGACTAAAATCTTGAAAACCAGAATTTTCAGTGAATATATTCGTATGGTAAATACTAACGGGAAAATAACCAAATAAATGATTTAAATAACGCATATTTTTTGTTTTATTTCCAGAATTACGGTTTTTACCTAAAATGTCACTACCATGCAGTATGCTAATTTTAACGGATTTTTTTTTCTTCGTGTCGACAGACATTATCGGCATTGGATGTCAAATTTTTGATATTTTTCGAGCCTTGTGTTGTGACCCACTTTAATCCTGCGATTTACATTTCTTATTTTTTCGGTTCCTTTCAAGACTACGAATCTAAATTGTTTATTATTACGTCTCTAACAATCTCGACTTGGCTGTAAATAATTCGAATAGAACTAAATTCCAAACAAACAGAATCAAGACAATATTCGGCGTGTCTGCTGCTCTCTAATGATAAATCGTATTTATTTATCTTTGTAAATCTAAACTACCAAAATGTATCATTTTACAAATCATTTATTATAGTTAACTATATCATTTAACTATATTATGTGTATTCTAATGTACTTCTTTACTAAACACTGCATTACATATATAAATACTTCATTCTTTGATCTTTCATTACTTTCCGAGCAAAGCAATCTTGTTCAGATTAGGACACCAGACGATTAATTATTATGTTCCATGCTCTACAACCTCAAAATGGAAAGTAAACAATGACAACAAAAGAAAAAGCCGAATATTATACTAATCACGAACACTTTAATATTTTACAAATCAATATATAAAACAAGACGTACGCATTAATTCAATGGATTTAGCAATGTGAACACGTGTATTTAATGTTAA
The DNA here is from genome assembly GCA_949128135.1 of Parasteatoda lunata. Classification (NCBI taxonomy): domain Eukaryota; kingdom Metazoa; phylum Arthropoda; class Arachnida; order Araneae; family Theridiidae; genus Parasteatoda; species Parasteatoda lunata. The sequence continues at coordinate 116,836,790 of OX421971.1, forward strand.
ATGCATGCCAGTTCTAATAAGTTATTCTAGGGGCTTGTTTAATTTTACAAACCCAAACAAATAATCGATGTCAGAAGAGCTGTTTGGATATGTATAACACAAGAATAAAGTCAAAGCAAAAGTTGGGGTTTGTTAACATAAAATCAGAGTTTGCAATCTCAAAAGACATGCGAAATATCCATCTCGCTAATGGATATTTCTCATTAGTATGCGCAGGCGATGCAGCATTTTCAATAAAAGAAAAAAAAAACAGTTTTCATTCGTAATCAATAAACCTCTCGCTACTTTTCAGTTTTATATGTGCGAAAAGTTTAAATTCATTAAAATGAAAGAGTTAGTATGAAATATTAATAAGGGAGTGCCTGTGAAACACTGTTTATTTAATCAAATATTTTTAAAACTAATTATGTTTCATATGCAAGTTAATATGTGTTCATTTTGATGATTTGATGAGTTTATATTTCGTATTTCATAGTTTCATATTTGATGAATTTAGTTAAAGCTACAGTTTTCTAATATTAGTTGTATGATGTAAAGGGTATATTTTTTAAAATTCAAAACAATTTATTGTAGAATTCTTTTAGTTCTTAAGAAAAATTTTTACCAGTTTCTTTAAGGTAAAGATTTTAATTCTATTGTCACTATAATATTTTCAAAGGGTGAAAAACTTCGGAAAAGTGTTATTTTTTTTAGTTCTCTATGTAAGCAACTGGGGCATCAGATTGGATATATATCTTGTCTGTAAAAGAAAGTAAAGGTGGCGTGTGCGCAGTACTTACTCATCACAAATATATATATATATATATATATATATATATATATATATATATATATATATATATATATATATATATGTGTGTGTGTGTGTGTGCGTGTGTGTGAGTGTGTGTATGCATGTGTGTGTACTCACACTATATCATTAATATATATTGCTTTAACTATATTTATACAATATTAGAAAGCACTCAAATTTGCAGATAAAATCGTGTGAGATGATGTCAAGATTATAGATTTTTGTCATTTGTTTTAAGGTTTCGTAATTCTTTTTAAATTTTAAAAAGAATTTTTAAAATGACTTTTAGTAGGTTTTCTTCCTATCCTTTAAAATATGATTTTCCTTTTTTTTGTTTTGATCTTATATATATAGTAAGGAATAATGTTGAAAAAAGTGTCAAACTAGCTCTGAGAATGAAAATAATACGTATTCAATATTAATTAAAAAATGTATCAATATAGCTATTAAATTGTTGTTTTCAAAATTCTGAGTTTGATTTAAGAAATACACTTACTACTGTATTTTAAAGAAATGAATTGAATTTTATTTTAAATATCCTCGAATGTAATTAATACGCTTGCAATTGCATCTTAAAGACTTTATAATGTAATGATTATGCTTCATTCTGTACATTAAAGATCCTCTAATGCAGATAGAAGACAGTTTTATCATACTTAGAAAGAAATAAAAAATATCAAACTGCATTTTTTTCTGGTCAAATTTTGAACACCTTTACTCTCAAGGTGACAAATTTATTTATTTATATTTAAAAAAAAATAAAAAAAACACAAATATCTGAAAAAATGCTGCCAGTATTAAGTGTTTATGTGAACCTTTGCTATCAATAAACAAACTTACTCAAATCCACTCCTTGAAGTTGGTAATCCAAAACACAGATATCTCTAAGTACGAGACACACATTCCTCACAAAACTGATAAAAGTTTTAAAGAAATAGCTTTTATTCTCTTTGTCAAATGAAGTGCCGTCTGCAAAAAAAGTGGTGACTGACTGCAAAAAACAGCTGATAAGAAAAAAAGTACGAAGTTTGACTTTTAAACTTCAGAAATAATACTAGACCACTGCTTCTAAAATGTTGGCTGTTTGTTATTGCCACACCTTTTAATTGTAGGCTGAAAAATAGATATCTTTCAAGGTTTGTTGTTGTTTAACACAAATGTTAAAAGAAATAGAAACTTACACAGAAGAAAGGGAGGTAAAAAGGTTAAAATTGGAGAGATGAAGGGGGTAAGAAATCTTTCAGGAAAAATATGATTGAGCAAGGTAAGCTGTTGTGATCCCCCTTATTAAAATATTTTTAGAATTCTTGCCTGAAATAAAGTTTAAAAGGTATGCAAATTAGAGGTGACAAATTAATATATAACCGGGGAAGAAATAAAATGAAAACTACTGAAATCAAACAAATCACTGAGGATTGGGTCAGCGCAGTGTTTTATTAGGTAATCTAACTGGTTTTGGATTTTTTTTTCGCCACTCTTTTCTCTCTAATAATGATCCAAAAAATCGTTTTTGATCGTATTTTTATTTTCACTTCGTTTACCGCAAGAAATGACACTGCACTCATAATTTTTACTTTTTATGCTAACTTAAAAGATGAAATACGTTTACAATACACAGAAAAAAAGGGAAAAAATGACATCAAATTAAAAAAAAAAATTGTTAAATTCAAAACGGAAAAAATGTGATTGAGATTCTATCAAAAGATCAGCAAGGATATACAGTAAAACCTTTTTTTGTGCTGTGAATAGGGACCGCATAAAAGAAATCGCACAAAAAAAAAAAAATAAATAAAATAAAAATCATTGAAACTACATATAAATAGAAACAAAAGTAACTAATTTATTTATCTTTAATCTCACTATAAAATGAATCCTTAATCACTTGAATCGTGTATAAAACTCTGAATACGAAGCGTATACTGTTCTCGCGTCGAGCGATAATATGTACGTAACTGACTCTGCCTTGTCAGGAGATTGTTTAAAATAAATGAACAGAGCATCGCGAAGTCCAGATACATCGTTGTCAAGGAGGCCACGTAATCAGAGTTCGTCCGCAACATGTATATGTACATTGATAGTAAACATAAACTGGTGCTAACGCCGCTAAGATTCATATACCGCATAAAAAAAAATCGCACAAAAAAAGAATCGCACAAAAAAATCGCACAAAAATAAAATCGCACAAAACCAATCGCACAAAAACAAAATCGCATAAAAAAGGACCGTACAAAAAGAGGTTTTACACTACCATTTCCCTACTTATATATACGAATAAGATATCTTAAGATGTTACTTTAATAGACTGATGCGCCAGTCGTAATTTTTCAAAACTATTTTGAATTTTATTAATTTGCATGGTTAACAGATATATTACTAAAATATCCTGTTTCGAATCAATATTTTTCATTTTATAAGGTGGAAAAAAAGTATAAAATTTTGAAACTTTGAATTGCCAACTAAAAACGAAAGCTCAAAACGAAAGCTGCATAGAAAATACGATGCAGCATTCAAGTTATTGAATGCTGCATCGTATTTTCTCCGTCTCTATCTGTTATCGCCAGTATTTGAGCTAAAGTTATAGTTCCAACTCTAATTTAGTGAGAATTATGTATCGGTCGGAAAAAAAGAGAGATGTTAGCATTTGAAAAATTTCAATGTTTGATCACTGCATGTAACCGTAACTGTCAAAGCTGAATTATTTGCAAATCATCACAATTCTATAGCCGGGATAGCCTAGTTGGCAGTGCGCTGGATTCTCGTTCGTGAGTAAAATTCCTACCTCGTGATTAAAATTCCTACTTAATTTTAATAAATCTCATATTTCGCAATAATATACCGCAGTAAAAATAATATACAGCAATAAAAAAGTAAAAACAATATAACAAAATTTTATTTACTGATAATTAAGTTATAACTATTTTATATTATCAATTCACAAAGTAATCATGAATAAAAATAAATTAGAAAATTATGTTGTTTTTCATTTGTTAAGAAAACTAATTTATATACAACTTAATTCTCTAATCTTTTTCTAACATAGAATTCTTTCTGAAGTATCAGACTTGCTAAACAGCACAGGTAATTGAGATAAAGCGTTTGGTGCGAGACGAAAGAGCTAATGGAGTTTGTGTCTCTAAATATTGACACGTTCTTTTACTTTGTTCCTTTAGTCATGGAATTGGGAATTTCTTTTTCTTTTTTTTTCTTTACACCGTTGTTCGAGCAGTTCATGTTTTGTTTACACAGCTTTCTCTTTCCCAAGTATTGAAAAGAAAACCTAATTCAATCTATTTGAATTAATCTATGTTATTCAAGTTCACAGCAGACGATTTTAAAATTTCTTTCTTTAAGAAAATTAGATTTCATTCTAATTTTAAGTATTAAATTTAATCTCAAAGCTAAATTGAAATTTTTTGTCACTTTTGAAATCTCTTTATTTTCTGTTAAAGCTATTATTTTACAAATAATATTTTATCTTTAATTAAATAGTAGCCAGAAAGAAAAATTTGCCTGAACTTGCAGAACAATTGAAAATGGTTGATAGAATAAATTTTAACGGAAAATTGGCAGAAAAAATAAAATTGAATAGTATAACGGAGATATGTTATTTTGAAAATTTAAGAACTTGTAAATTAAAATATAATAGCGTTGTGATAAGTTGTTTATTAAAAGCAAAAGAGCAAAGATAATTTGTGTGTATGGTGATTGACACGCAATTTTCTTTCTTTAGTTAAGGAATTGGGCGCTAGTAATTTCTTTTTTACACATCTGTTCAAAAAACCGTATTTTATTTTCCAAAATTCTCTTCCCAAAGTCTTGAAGGAAAAAAAACAACTCTATTAATTTGTATTTTGTCTCCGTGTTAAATGTTCGGAAAAAATATTTTTGAATTCCTCTTTTTAAATCCATTAGATTGCGTTCTAAATCTTATTATTTAATTGAATTGAAAAAGTTTTATTTATAAATTTCTCGTCATACTTGAACGGACATTAGTTTTGACCAAAGTGAAATTTTTTTTAGCAAAATCATCACGAATATATAGTAAAGACACATCTATGGAAAGAAACCACATTTCTTAGAATTAAACCAAAATATTCGATATTTAAACCATTCAAATGGTAATTTTACCGTTCGCGGTTTACCAGAAATTATGCTTTTCAAAATTATAGTTCTTAATACAATACCTTTAGTAACAAATACAAACCTCAAAAGTAAATGTAACCAAATAAATGGCTTTTATACCATGCTCTAAAGTATGAAGATAAAATTCCCAAAATGATCTGAAGCATCATCAACCATTCTTCTGAATATTTGTTAATTTTAACCTTTTGATGTCTTTGCCTCTTACTAAAATACAAAAGTAATAGTTTTTTTTAACACTTCTATGGTTCATTGAAAATTGTAATTTATTTAAATAGTTGATAGGAGTTAGATGACTGTTAATTAGTTCTTATTCTTATATAATTCCGCAATTATAACAAGGATTAATGGGACAAGAATGATTGCTTCAAATGTTTAATTAAAGTGTTCTACCGGTACAAAACACCTATATATCATGCTATGGTGATTGTTTTTCCATCTTTTATGCTTATTGATAAATCATATATTTGCAGGGTAAGGTGTTAAATTAATGTTTATAAATTTTTCTCAATATATGGACATCACGAAGATAAACCCAGGGAAGCAGCGGGATTCGAACCCACTACCTACAAGCTTCGTACAGCGTTTGGCGGTCAATACCGCTCTGTTAAGGAGCTCCTCTCCTATCTCTTATGAAGTAATGGTATTTATTTATTTATTTATTTACGTACTAATGTGGGTTCCGTTGTTTATACAAAAAACGACTTAAAAACTCTTTTCGGTTTTTAAAAACAGATAGCGCAATTTTACGAAAGACATAAGTTTTTTGTACACATTTTTTTCCTCACTGTGTATTTAATCTCTATTATATCGATACACTGATAGAAATTTCCACAAAAATAAAGAGAACAATTGATATTGAATGTACACATTGCAGAAAGATATTATCTTGAAAGTTCAAGATTTGTTGCATAAAAACGAAATTTATTGGTGATAGAAATAAAGCATTGTGTAAAAGACAAGAGAGAAAATGACATTTATATTGGCACGCTTTTTTCATTTATTTTGTAATGAAATTGGGCATTTGTAATTTCTCTTCTATGGCTAGCCCTACTCAAATGACAGTTGTGACTACTCAAATGACAGAATGAGTTGTTTACACAGATTTCTATTTCTGAAATATTGAAAAGAAAGCTTAACTCTATCCATTGGAACTATTCTCGATTGTAGACTTTCCGAACTGACGATTTTTAACTCAATTATTTAAGAAGCATTATATTTCTCTGTTATTTTTATCATTTTATTTAATCTCAAATTAAATTGAAAAAGAAGCATTTTAAAATTATTTTGCTCTTTAGTTTTTGAGGTTTATTCCATTATTTTACAAAACATATTTCAGCATTACTTAATTCCATTATTTTACAAAATATATTTCAGCATTACTTAATTCCATTATTTTGCAAAATATATTTCAGGAAAACTTAAATCAATATATTGACATGAAATGGGTGAAATAACTAAGCAAAACAATTGAAATTGAATAAATTGTTACTGAATGATATTATTTTGAAAGTTTAAGATTTTCTATCTAGCAGAGGTAAGTGAGATAAAGCGTTTTGTAAAAGATAAAAGAGCAAATAGTGTTTGCGTTTCTAAATATGGACACGCTTTTTTCTTTCTGAAGTAATGGAATTGGGCACATGCATTATTTTTCTTCATACCAGCGTTTAAGATCTTACGTTTTGTTTACACCGCTTTTCCTTTCCCTTGTATTGTTAAAGAAAACATAATTATAATTTTGAACTATTTTTTTTTATTCACATTCTTCTTTTATTCTTTCATAAATTCCTCACTTATAAAGCATTAAATTTAATTTCAATTTTAGTTATTTTAAATTTCTTAATTCAACTAGACATAAATGCAATAAGTGTTTTAAATAATTTATTCGAAAAAAAAATGTTCGTGTTAGACAGCACTTCATTAAAGGTGCTTTATCCAATAATTTTTAGTTTATATAGTGCTTTTAATTTTAAAAATAATAATTTCCTATTTGATGATGAATTGTTTTTGGAATTTCAAGCATGTTTAAATATAGGAATGAAAGGAAGTAGTTTCACCTCTCTCTTTTTCTAAATTTAACTTCAAGAAAAACGAAATTTATAGTAATTTTTTTGTAATTAATTAAAAGTTGAGTTATAGAGTTTTCATAGCAAGTATTTTCTATAAATAATATTTAATTAATAGAAAAACATTTTGTTTTCATAATTTCTAATAATGAGTAACAAATAAATGATACATTTCCATATTTGACATACTTGGTAAATTTACATAATCACTCTATTCATATTTTAAGTGGTTAATAAATTCAACATTCATTTTTTTAAATAAGTGGCTAATAGGGTAAGATGACGAAAACTTATTGAGACGGCCCTGGCCTGTGCTGGGTTGTAATGTCAAAGAAGAAGAAGAAGAAGAAATGCCCTATTTCATGATCAATTTGGAATTTCAAGCGTTTTTAATATTGGAAACAAAACAAGTTATTTTACCTCTTTTTTACTTTAAAATTTAACTATAGTAATTTTTTTTTAAATAATTAAAAGTAAACTATGGCTGTTCTTAGACCAATTATTTTGCACAAAATAATTTTAAATTAATCGACAAATGTTTTTCATAATTTTTAACTATGATTATCTCATAAATGAAAAATTTCCATATTTGATATACATGGTAAATTTATGTAACCAAGTATATTCATTTTTTGAAATAAAAAATATTTTTAATATTTCATATAAATTCGCCATAATAAATGAGTATATTAAATATTTTAAGTAATCAATTGATCTATGCTCAAATATGAGATAATTAGATTCAAGATGTAGATAAATATGCACATTAATCATTCAAACAAAGGTGAAAATCCATTATTTACAAATATGAGTAGATTGAACCAAACAGATTCATAATTTAGATTCATCAACAGGAGTAGTTAAAGTTGATCATTTGCATTTATCAGATGAATTCGTAATTTGTATGAATAGTTTGCATGATTTATTTGAAGGGATTAATTAAGAACAAGTTTGAATTAATGAGTAAAATCCTTGGATTGAGGAGTAAACGCCTATATACACAAATTTCCTGCAGAGGCCCCTACGAAACTCCTTTTAAAAGATACCATACCACAAACTGTAATATAAATTTTAATTGTATTTTCTACTCGTTCAATGACGTATAAGAATTTGTGTTACAAAAATAGGGTTGTTTGAGTGACAGCCTGTTATCAGCTTCATTTTTAAACCTTATCATGTACTGAGTTATTCAGTACGCAAATGGGATTTACTTCAGAGGAATTCTTTATTTGCATTAATCTAAATCAATTATTTGAAAGGACGAGTAGATTACAAATAAGGATAACAGGACCTACATTTGACCAATGAGAAGTAAGCCGTAGGTCATTTAACTTTTTGTTGCAGAAACTACTGAACTGGTTTCAAATTTTATCACTGTACACGTTTTATTGTAAATTTCATTTGTATTTACAATTCGTCCAAAGAGGTATAAGAAATCTGTGTTACATGCCCTAGATGTTTGTGACAACTAATTTAAAAAAAAATTACTAAGATTACTTTTATCTTCTTCGTGTACTCAGGAATTCTACAAGCGGGTGAAAGAAATGTCTCAAACGTTAGGAAATGTTTCCGATATTGGATTCATAAACCATCGTATTTTATATATAAAGAAATGCTTCGAAATACGTAGATCAGATTTCAAATGATTTCACTTTTTTTGCTAAGTATAAATAAATTATTCAAAAGAATGACTAAATTACGAATATTTATGAGGAGTAAATCCTTAATTTGGATTAAGGATAAAACATTCATTTGGATCGATGCGTAGTAGCCCGTATGTCTCTTGCAGCTGTGACTATTAAATTGCTTTTAAATTATACCATACTACAAGCTGTAGTATAAATTTCATTTGAATTTTAATTCATCCAATGAGGTATAAGACATCTGGGTTACACAAACAAGATACTCTTTGGGTGAAAGTCAATTTATTACCTTTTTTTTAAACTTCCTTCATGTTGTCCGATATACAAATGAGTTAAATGTCACAGACATCGGGGAAGTAGACGTATTTATGAATTTCATTTGGAAACCATATTTCGTTATGAAAAGAAATATTTTTTAATACGTAGAATGCAATACATGTCGAGTCATTATGTATTTTTATAAAAATAAATTATATTATTTGGTCAAATCACTAAGATTCTAAATTTGGATTAGAGATCGACCCTACATTTGAATCGATGAGTAGTAGTCCATACGTCAACAAACTTCCTGCAGCGGCGACTATTAAACTGCTTTTAAACTTTACCATACAAGCTGCGATGCAGTTTTCATTTGTATTTTCAATTCGCTCAATCAGGTATAAGACATCTGCGTTACACAAACAAGATTCTCTTTGGGCTACAGCGAGTTTATTAACTTCTCTTTTGACCTTCTTCATATTTTCAGGTATCTGGGACGCAAATAAGTTGAATGTCACAAACATGAATGAAGCAGACACAGCATTTATGAATGTTTGGAGAATGTCACTGAGATACCAACTTTAACAACTGGAATCATCGTGTATATTTATTAAAATTAATTGTATAATTTGGTCAAATCACTAAGGTTCTAAACTTGGATTAGAGATCGAACCTACATTTGAATCGATGAGTAGTAGTCCATACGTCAACAAACTTCCTGCAGCGGCAACTACTAAACTGTTCTTAAACTCTACCATACCACAAGCTGTGATACAGATTTCATTTGTATTTTCAATTCGCTCAATGAGATATAAGACATCTGCGTTACACAAACAAGATTCTCTTTGGGCGACAGCGAGTTTATTAACTTCTCTTTTGACCTTCTTCATATTTTCAGGTATCTGGGGCGCAAATAAGTTGAATGTCACAAACATGAATGAAGCAGACACAGCATTTATGAATGTTTCGAGAATGTCACTCGGAAACCAATTTTCGTTATGCAAGGAAATATTTCCCAATACGTAAAAAAGTTGTGTGAAATTACAAACTAACAAAATAAGCGAAGGTACTGACAAAATGTTTTTCAATTTAGCAATTAGTTTTTGAATCATAAAATATTTCGTAAACACATTAATGGCCTGATGTGAGTGAAAATGAAGCGTTAGCTGCTTCAGGGTTAAATGGTATTCATGAAGTATATATTCACATCGATTAAGTATCAAACAAAGGGATACTGTTATAAACCATGGTATCATATGGTAAACAATATAGATGCTCACACAATTAAGGTAAATCCGAATAATTCTTTGATTTCTATTTTCAATTATCCAGTATTCATAGTGGTTTAAAATATTTAAGTTTTGCATAATGAGGTATACATATAGAAAACTACTTAAAAAAGCGACAACCATAACGATTGCTATAATACATTTAATGACTTTGTGCCTTTTTTGTCGAAATAAACTGTCTGAGTTGAAAACGTTTTTATTTATACAATAAATGAACTCATGTAATCTTTTCCGAACGGCAAAACAAGAATACCAGAGGAACGAGGACAACATTGCTACAAAAACGTATGCAAAGGTTAGCTTGTTTTTTGTATGTTTCTTATTTATGATTCTTTTCAGAATTTTTTGCACTACACATATATGCAACAAAGAAACATAAAGAAATGAAATAACTTTGTAGAAAATTGCATTTTTATATCGTATATTTATTCTATTTATCGATAAAATAAACAATATAGTAGGTTCCATAAATGCTAATTCAGCATTGCGCTTCATTGTTTTGCGAGAATGCATTATTCCTAAAAATTCAAAATAATTAATATTTTGTAAAATTATTTCATAATATGGTGTATAGATTAAATTTAAGTTTATTAATTATTCATTTAAATATGATTGGTCCACTTCAAACACTGATTTTCTTTTATATTCGTTGATAAATTGTTTTTAATTATTTCTTTTATCAGCCGCTACATAGCAACTCACTCATTTTTTATTACTTTAGCTCATCTATTTAGTTACCATTAAATTACTAAGTAATTTTGATATTAGTAAAATGTTTTTAGTAATTTATCTATTATTAAGTAATTTTCGATATTTTTAACGAGCTTACTTACCTACCATTTGCTGTAATTATTTTACCCAATATTGAAATATATTTTAATACATTTTGAAGCATTTCTCAATAACAAATGTCCATGTCCATAGGTGTAGTGCTCTATTTAGCCTTTGAATTTCTGTTGGTTTTTCTTTTTTTCTGCAATCAAAATAGTATTTATTTAGTATTGTTTCAAATTATATTCAGTAATTCAGAAAAAGTGAACTGTCATGGTTGGCTTTTCAAAAATGCTTTTTTTGTACATGCCTAATATTACTAAATTGAAAAAGCCAGGTCAATTGTTTTTCTACAAAAACCTAATAAATACTAAGTTTTTCTAACTGCGAATTTCATAATAAGTGCCAAAACGCTTATTAATCAAAACACTTCATATGAGTGAGATTGAAATACTATATTATTAACAAACACATAATCTTAATTAGACCTAAAAATAGTCACTCGAAAAATAACTGGTGAGTCAATCAGAATATGTGGTGACTTAAATCAAATAAACAACCGGTCACTTTTTACCATCATATTTTTTTCTCTCCAAGAAATCGTTAAATGATAAAGGCACATCAATGTAGAAAGAGACTCTGAAAAACAGAATTTTTATTAAAATATCCCTGTCACCAATCAAAATTTTGATCCTTCAGAGTCCATCCATATGAGAGGAAAAGATTGATGAGGAAAAGTAGTTCTTTACAAATTCACTTAGTTCAAAGTGGTAATTTAATTAAATGTATTCTGCCACCCCAAATATTTTCACATAAAGTTCCTTATAGTTAATATGTTTAACTAAATTTTGTCACGTATTTATATTATTTTTATCGTTGAATTACCTTTTTATATCCGTAAATTATGTTTTTTTTTTTAAAGATATAAAATTTAATCAGGGCAAATAAAAAGTTTTCAAAAAGTGACTACTAAATGAAAAGGTCATATCAATATCAGTCACCGACTTATTAAATTGAAGGAAAAAGTGGCTACTAAATCATTAAAGTCTACTGGTCACTGGCTACTTGCTGAAAAATTTCAGGTCTAATCTCAAAGAACTTACCAGAATTTTTATATATGGTTTTTACATTAGGAGAGTTAACTTAAGCTATGGGTCACTCTATTCTAATGAAAGAAGTATTTTTCCGTGCAAAATAAACTAATGATCTATTTTCAATTTTCCAGAGTCCTTACATTTATATAATCAATTAACTTGTTCGAACTAAATTAAATATTAAACATTATCAGCAATCAAACGTAAGAAAAAAACTTTTATTCCATTGAGTGGTTTTTTTATTAAGGAAAATATTGTGTAGAAAGTTTATAACAGAGAAAGAAAGAATTTTAAATTATCTTCATCACAATTGAATACTTAAATTATATTTAGTCGAGAAAAGAATAATCGCTAAAAATACTTTTAAATTATCGTAATGACAATAGGAGCTAAACAAAATTCATAATAATTTTGATGCATTATGATGTTTAATGATTTTGCTAGTCTATTGATTGATTTAAATTATTAGAAAGTGCACCAAGATGCGTGAGTTTACCTCTTTAATCCGTAAAATGTAATAAAATCCTTCAATAAAATAACCGTTAATCTGTAACAAGGGTTGAAACTTCATAAACACGAATGTAAACTTTTTCAAACATTCGAGTCTTTAGAAAAGTATTGACTAAAAAGATTAGCTCAAGCAAATTTTATTTAAGATTCAAAACTATCGTTTTAGTCTATTCTAATTCTTATTATATTTCTGAAAAATTTACACAATTTCCGTAAAAGTGGTTAGTTTTCTTTTCACAGAAAAACCTCTCAACCAAAATACCCTTTCATTTATAAATGACTAAAATGTAATTTTGTTTCGTCGAAGAAAATATGTAGTACAAAACATGACACAAAAGAATTGCCTCAAGAGATAAAGCTATCGACAATGTGACTGAGCAAATTTGCTTCAAAACTATCTGTTAGAACTTTGTCTCGCATTTTTAAAATTGAATTTTATTTTTATCGAAAGAGGTTTCAAGTCAGATTTTAATTAAATTTGTTTAAATATTACGAGACAAAATAAACTGTCACATTTTATCGATAAAAGAGCTTAAATTTAAAATATACACATGTATTGTTTAAAAATTAAAAACAAATACATGCTACATTATGTATATATTATCTATAAACGTTAAAGATGTTGCATCATTCAAAAATTATATTCTAAACATTTTAACAGAAAGTAAATTTTTTAATTGCTTCTATATGCAGATTTTAATAAAATATTACAGCGTATGTTTCGAAATGGAAATATTTATGAATCCATGCAAAATTCATATCTACCAGAATGAAAAGTCATCTAGTATATTAAGCCTACATCCAAAGGTCATTCTTGTCAATCGTTTCCCGGCAATATCATGAGCAGTGAAACTTTCCTTCCCCTATAGATCTAAGTCTAAATTGAGGAAGTGGCTTCACGAGTGAGTGGTGCTGCTATCTATCCATGGGAGTTCTGAGGCAAGACATACTTTCACTTTTTTTTTCCTTCATACTTACGGTGCTTTCTTGTCAAACGGGTGCTTTCTTTTCTGACTTAATTCCTGAAAGACCAATGGCTGGTGAGCTTGGCTTGTTTAAATGTTATCAGAAACAGCAACATGTTATTAATTTTTATTTTTATATTTTAAAAAAAAAAGAAAAGAAATCATAGATTTGTAATTTTTGAGCCCCAGCAGCTTCTCAAAATTTTGCCTTAAAGGTTTATATACTCCTTAACTTTATTAAACATGCACTTTTTTGCAGGCAGTTAAAAGAGTGAGATATTTATTTTTCTAGAAATTTATATTATTTAAACTTTGGTTTACTTTTATCACGTTTGACTGAGAAGTTTGGAATATATTAAGTTAATTTATTTGTATAACTTATGTGTTTTTCCCCTTGTTGCACAATTCAAAAGGATATTATTAAAATAAAATTAATTTCTTATTTCCTATTGTTAACTCTCTGAATTTGATTTTGAAGTATGTTTCATTCAGAATTAGCTGTACTTAAAGCACAGCCGATGGATTGCAAGTCGGTCTGATTATGTTCATAATTGACATTATTTATTTCACATTTTTTGTAATGTATATGAAAGGTAACATTTAATTATTTAATTTAAATTTCACAAGTGGTATTGAATTTATTTATATGGAATTATTATTGAATTTATTTATTATTTGTATTTATTTATATATTATTAAGGATATTACTTTTAAATTGATTTATTCAAAATCAATAGAAAACATGTTTCTATTATAAAGACATTGGTTATTAAGTACATTTCTAATAACTAAAAAGGCATGGTTATAGTTTTGTACCGTAAACATATTAAAAGAATATATTAAAAATGGGACAAAAGAGTTTTTATTTATTACTATTATTTCTTTCGTGATAAAGGTGGGGCTAGAAATGTCTTGCATTGCCAAGTGGGCGGTGATCCAAAAAGAAACGGGAACCAATGCTTTAAATCATTCATTTTGATTGACTATTATTTAGTACAGTGAAATATCTGTTACTCCAATTTATTGAAATAAATAAAAGGTGATGGCAAGAGTTTTCTCAGATAAAATCTATCAAATAAAATAATTTTCTTACTATTTAAATCCTTTTGGCTAGAAACCAAGCTGTTTTCGAAAAATAGACTATATCCTTAACAACGTAATAATGTAGCTTATTATTATATTGCCCTAAAACATTTAATTAAAGCAATGTTAAATTTTTACTATTTTGACTATTGAGTAGATTTGAAATAGATTCACCAATTTATATTAAATGAGTACATACCTTATTTATTTTTTTGAGTATAGTAATCATTTAGATAAATAAATAGCTTGATACTTCAAATGTTTTGGGACATTCCATACATACATAAATTAATCGATTCCCTTTGTCTTTTTTAAGTAAATTCTTTAATTGGAAGGAATTTTTTTTTATTAATTTGATTTGAAATGATTACTCAAGAGGATTTATCAATTATCTAATTATCCAAACTCAACTCTTTACACATTAATAAACTTCCTACAGCAATTGAATGCTTTTAAATTCTACCATACATATATTACAAGCTGTTGCAATTCAAATGTCATTTGTATTTACAATTTGTCCAATGAGGTAAAAGATATCTGCGTAGTCGAATCTTTTTTGAAACAATGAGAAGATTCAATATTTTGATCAATGAATAGTTTAATAATTTGTATTTGAGAGTAGATTCTCCAAATTGATTATTAATTTTAATTCGGATTATTGAGACAATTAATAGGTAAAGAATGTGAATTGGTGAGAAGATTTCGTATTTTGATAAATCAGTTTAATTTCTTCAGTTATTAATCTTTCAACATCATTGACAAATAAGCTGATAATAAGCTGAATCATAAGCTGTCTTAATACAGATTTCATTTGTAATCTTAATTTTTCTGTTGATGTAGAGATAATTGCGTAATTCATTCCTTCTTTGTATTAATGAATTCATATCTTATTTCGATAAATGAGCAGAGCTCGCATTCGGATTAACAGTAATTAAATGTTGTTGTCATTAAGTCAAAGGGGGAGCTATTGTTCTTCTTTTCCAGTTGCGCTATCTATGGCCAAGAATTCGAATTTTGCTACACCCATACGTCACACCCGTTTTATAGGGCTGATTCATTCACACATCCATTCATTTATCTACTGATTGTAATTTAGACCTGAACCGGAGAATGATCAATCTCCATTTCAATACCCATAGAGGCATAATTTGTTATGGGAACATGGAAGAATTTGTGACCCAACAAATGTAACGAGCACCAGTCACCATTTACTACACGGGAAGTCATCGGCAAGCTGGATTCGAACTTCTATTCTCACGAACGAGTTCAGATCCCAGCCAACCAGGCTATCATGGTCCCAGAATTCAAATCATTTATATCTATGAGTAGATTCATCATTTGGATTTCATTGCTTGCTTGGAGAAATTATTTTTTTCAATTAATTTATTTCAAGTACTGAGCAGATTTATTATTTAAAATATGGAGATTGTGAAGAAAAAAAAAAACTACACATATGGGTTTATAAGTAATAGCCCGTAAGTTAAACTGAGAAAACGTTTCCCAAACTTTACTAACACGCTTTAACCCAAACTAACACACCCAACTTTTATTACATACTAACGAAAAAACAAAAAACGAAAAAAAAGATGGTGCTGAAAAATTAATGAATACTCGAAACACTAATTTTTGAAAATTAAAATTACCCTCTAAGAGGGGATGCAATGCGTTAACTGCTTTAAAATTAAATGGTACGGATGGAGTTCAGATAGAATAAATATTAAAAAAAGAATACATTATTATAAACCATGGAATCATATGGTCAACAATCAAGGTAAATCTAAAAATTCTTATTTTCAATAATACAGCATTTCAAGTGATTAATGATACTTAGATAAGTAATTAGGGATTTAAGATGGTAACCAACAGTAGCGCTGCTAAAATACAAACTATGACTGTGTGCCTATCGTCGAATCGTGTATCGTCGTAGTTGTCGAAATGAACTGATAAAGTTTAAAAAAAAGTTTGTATTAATACTATGAATTAGCTTGTGAATCTGTTTTCGAACGGTAACAAAAAAATACCACAACAACAATGACAATACGGCCACAAAAACAAAGGGTTAGTATGTTTCTAAAATGCATTGTATTAGTGCTTATTTTGATAACTTAGCGCACAGAAATGTAAATACATGATATGATTTTGCAGAAAGTAGTTTTTTGTTTTGATTTTTTCTGACGTAATGTAAAAATAGATGTGATGCATAGTTGAATCTATTCCGATTAATTAAGTTCATCTGCTTTTCACTGTTTATTGTTAACAAATTCATTGTTTCATAAACACCAGTTGTTCATTCAATTATAATGTAACAGTTATTCATTAATTAATGAGTCCAATAGATCTGAATTTAAAAAAAAATTCTTTATTTAGCATCACCTTTGCTGTATTTAATGATAAAACTTTACTTGCAGTTTTTTATTCTAATATATAATAATAGAATATATGAAATGAAAGGTTAATAATGAATTCGAAAGAAACAAAAAATAGTAAAATGAAGAAAATAAACTTGAAACAAAATGAAAACTTTAGGAAAATAACTCATTTAAATGAACAACGATCGGTGTTTTTTGAATAAAAAAGTTACATTTGATATTTTTCTGCTGAGATTAAAATTTGTCTTATAATTATTTTAAATTAACTAGAGTCATTGAGATTAACAATATTATTATTCGTTTCATTAGATCATTTAAATAATTTATTTGTCTGAGTACATTTTCTGCATTTTTCTAAACAATATAATATTTAAATCATATTGAAAATCAGCAATAAAATGACATTTCGAAAAGCTAATGAATGTATTACGATAATTTTCCGTGCAAAAACGAATAGGGCAATATTATTTTTATTATACATTATCATTTTAAATCTTTTGAAGTATAAATCAAAATTTTTTCTCTTCAAAGTTTATGAAAATATTTAATAAACTAATTTCGTTTGCATAGAAATGCAATATATAACAAGTTAAGAAAGAAGAATATACAAAATGGTGCCATTTTTTTACTCAATATTTCGTTATATTTAACAGAATAAGAATTTATAGTTAATCGAATAAGATTTCGTTCTTAATTTTTATGATGTTTAACAATTAATCTATTGTTTTATTTTACATTGTTATTTGATTATTCTTGCGTAGTTTTGTATCCATAAAACTATTTTTTTATGGAATTCAAATAAACCGTCGTTAACGTATTTAGTCAATATTTCTTTTGGCTGTAACTGTACTTTGAAATTTGTTTCATAGAAACCTAAAAGCATTTAACTATCATTGATCATCTTAGTTTAAAATTACAGGATGATAAGCAATCTTGTTATAACGGATTATTCATTTATATATTTAAAAACAAAGCGGAATGTGTGTGCATATGTGTGTGCATGTGTGTAACTTATACAAATTCGATATTCTGAACCAAACCGCACCAAATTTAGGAATGAAAACTTAACAAAAACTAATAAAATAAAACTAATAAAAAAACTAATATAATATTAAGTCTTGGAAAATTATGATAAATTCTGGATATCAAATTTTAAATTGTACTATATTTATAGTTTATCTTTCTTTTAAACTTCGAACTCATATTATGGTCAATCTCATAGTATGAAGTGGCACAGAAATATACAACAAATAATAATAAATAAATGAAGATTGTATATTCAGCGCAGTGAGTGAGTCGTATGGGGATATTAGGGTACTTCGTTTCGGAGTGAGGTAAAAAACCCATTACCACAGTGCCTATATATGGCACCTATATTAGTATGGAAGGTTCTAATTGTCACAGCACTTGTAACGTCGATACTAGTAGCATTTAATACCACATATAATTAAGCACAACTAGAGTCAATAATTGTTTCACAATATCTTACGGTCTTTGAAGCAATTGTTCTTTCACCAAAAGTGATTGTAAAACTGTTTCTATCGTTACTAATATTTTCCTAGAATTACTATCACCTAAACTTGGTTACAGGTACAAATTGAGATACAATTTTTATTAAGATGCTAAATTAATGGAAAAAAGGTAATCGCATGAGAGATTCGTAAGAATTTGGCATATTTTTACTGACGGCAATGATGCTTAATTAATTTTGGAAATAGATACAAATTGAAATCGAGAAATAATTGTCTACTAAAAAGCTAAATTAATGTAGAATAGATAACTAGTTATTTAGAATAATTATCAATTAGTTTTAGTAATAGGTACTAAATATATTATTATTGGAATCAAGATACCTGCAATAAGTACTGTGAAATTATGTTTTTACCGCCCACCGAAAGAAATAAGTTCCGAAATTATTGATTATTGTATATTTTGACTATCCAGGGTTAACTTCAAGCAAGAGCATTATTACAAATGATTCTGAATGTAATTAATTTTTATTTGAAGGGGTGAACTTCTAAAAACATATTTTGTATAAAGTAATCCCCTGATAAAAGCAACAAATAATAATAAAGCTAGCTTAATCTTAATTAAATGTGTCAGTATATGTTGATTAATACCGATTTATTGATTATTTTCTTTTTTTCACCTTTTTCGAAGAACGGATATTCAGCTAATATATAAATATAATTAAGTGGCATTATGTCTAGATCAATGCATTATAGACTGTGCTGACATCTGCTGCTTAAAATATCTTAAAAAAAACGATTTTATACATATATATATGTGGTGCCAGTTCCTGAAGCTGTAAACTGCAAGCTGATCTCAGACTATGTAAGCTGAAAGTTGACCCGCCAGACTATGTAAGCTGTAAGTTGATCCCTGTGAGCACTACTTGGAAGGAATGGGGATTTCCCTGAGATCACGAATGACGGTTTGTAGCGAACAAAGAAAGACGCTGATGAACTCCAAAGAGGAGTTGGTTGTGATTATGCCGAACTTTTTTGAACTTTTCCTCATTTATATTTATGTGTTATCTATGTGTTTATCTTCCGTCCTTATGTAGATTTAGTTTTAATATATGTTTATGTTTAAAGAACAGTGCTTCTTTTTATTTTCAAAGACGATTACTCATGCCGTCCCCACAAAATCAGAAGTGGGATACTGAATAAATTGATCGTGAATAAATTGATGGTGAAGAAATTAAATAGTGAAAAAATTGATAGTGAAAAATTGATTAGTGAAAAATTGGATATTTCATTCTTGTGAAAATAAGTAACGGAATAACGTTATGATGAAACTTTCATTTTTTTAAATATCATCTCTGCAACTACAATTGGGGTACGTAGACTTTTATTCATTAATCAAAAATGATTCTTAACGATCTTAAGCAAATAAGCAAAGCATTGAAGAATTTTAAGAAAGACAAAATAAGACTTCTACATAAGTTTATTTTCGATGTAGAAGGCGATCGTTCAAACAGAAAACGGTTAAGAAATTTTAATGGTTTCGATTTTACTTTAGATAGCGAAGAATTTAAAAATAAATTAAAAAATATTGAAAAAGAATTTACTCTTAATCAACTAATAACTGTTTCCAATATTCTAAATGTTTCTTATGAAGGCAATAAAACAGAAATAACTAAATACATGTTGACCTTGTTAATGGATTTGAATCAATTGGCAGAGCTCGTTAACGACGCCAACGCGTCTAGCTCTGAGTCAGAGGAAGAAAGCGAAACTGAAACTTTGAATAAAAAGAAGGAACATAATTTTTCAATGCTGTGCAATGATGAAAATAAAAACATTGATTCTTGTTTAAAAGATAAAAATAATTCCTGTAGAAATTTTGAATTTCAAAATGTTGCTGTTAATTATTCTGATATCGAAAGTACTATTTCTAAGTATAATGCAAAATCGCATGAAAATATTGTTCATTGGATCGAACATTTCGAAAATATTTCAAAATTATTTAATTTGTCTGATTTACAAAAATTTATTTTTGCTAAAAGATCTCTTGGTGGTAACGCCTCTTTATTTGTCAGAACTGTACCGGAAATAAATTCATGGCGAAAATTAAAAGAAGCTTTGATTGATGAATTTTCATTTGAAATTAATTCTGCTAATTTGCATGATCTTTTGAGTAGACATAGAATGAAGGATTGTGAATCCGCTCAAGAATATTATTTAAAGATGAAAGAGATCTGTAATTTCGGAAAAATAGATGATGCTGCTTTTATGCATTATGTAATTAAGGGGATTAACGATAAACTTGAAAACAAAATTGTTTTGTACGGCTGCAAAAATTTGTCCGAATTTAAAGAGAAACTTAAAGTTTATGAAATAATAAAAGGTGATTCTGCAAAGAGTAAAAGTGCTTTCGATAAAATCAAAACAAAACATGATGATAATAAATATAATTCTTATGATAGAACAAAAGCAAAATATGATGATAGGTATAATGTAAGAAAAGATGTTTCAAATAGGAATAAAAATAAATATGAAAATAATAATGATAAGATAAGGTATAATACTGATGTTGAAACTTTTAATAATAAATTGTGTTATAATTGTGGTTCAAGAAATCATATTTCAAAATATTGCATACATAAAGATAAGGGTTTAAAGTGTTTTAAATGTGAAGCGTTTGGACACAAAGCTTCGCAAAGTCCAAAATCAAATGCAAAAACGGAAGTTGCTACTTTAAATGTTAGTGTAGAGCCAAAGTTGTTTAAAATGGTAATAGTTGATAACTTAACTGTCAAATCTTTGATTGATACAGGAAGTCAAGCCACTTTAATCAGAAAATCAGTTTTTAATAAATTAAACTCTAAAGAACTATTTCCGTCTAATTCTACTCTAAATGGATTTGGTAAATCAAAAGTGACTCCGTTAGGTTATTTTAAAGAAAGCATTAAAATTGATGATTTCAAATGTTTTGCTGAAATATGTGTTGTAGAAAATGATATGATGCCTTATGACGCTATTATAGGCCTTAATGTTTTAATGCAGGGAGAAACACTTATCAATGAAAAGGGTATCACAATTAAAAATAAAATTCAGTGTTTTGATGAAGTAAACTATTTGTCTATTTTACCAATCGATTTTACTATATCTGATGAGGTTGAAATTAACATAGATCCTTGTGTTCCTAATGTTTTAAAAAATAAGTTACAACAATTAGTTTTAGATTATACACCAGATAAACTTAAGACAACTAATGTGGAAATGAACATTTTGGTTAAAAGTCAGGAACCTATATTTCATCAGCCACGTAGATTGCCGTTTTCTGAAAAAAAGACTGTTGAAGCTCAGGTCACTGAATGGTTAAAACAAGGAATAGTGGAGCCTAGTTCTTCCGAATATTGTAGTCCCGTTGTAATAGTAAAGAAAAAAGACGGATCTCCTCGTGTTTGCATAGATTATAGAAAACTAAATAAGGTAATTGTCAAAGATAGATTTCCCCTCCCATTAATTGAAGACATTTTAGATAGACTACAAGGCTCGGAAATTTTCAGTACGATTGATCTTAAGAACGGATTCCTACATGTCGATGTAAATAAAGATAGTAGAAAATACACTTCATTTGTGACACATGAAGGACAATATCAATTTCTTAAAGTTCCCTTTGGACTATGTAACTCTCCCGCTGTATTTCAAAGATTCATAAACACCATTTTCCGAACTTTGATTAATGAAGGTATAGTTTTACCATATTTAGATGACATAATTATTTTGTCTTCCTCCCTTGAAGAAGGTATTGAACGGCTTAATCTGGTATTGAATATTGCTAGTGAATATGGACTTGATATTAATTTTAAAAAGTCCCATTTCTTAAAGAAGCGCATTGAATTTTTAGGTCATGGGATAGAGGATGGAAAAATATTCCCATCTACCTCAAAAACCAAAGCAGTGCTTAACTTTCCGGAGCCAACAAATTTGAAAAAAATTCAAAGTTTTTTGGGATTAACCGGATATTTCAGAAAATTCATTCCCAACTATGCTATAATAGCTAGACCACTGAGTGACCTGCTAAAAAAAGATCGTAAGTTTAAGTTTAGCATTGAAGAAAAGAAAGCGTTTCATCAATTAAAATCTTTGTTAGCCCAAAATCCTGTTCTTTCAATATATAACCCTAAATACGAAACTGAATTACGCACAGACGCCAGCTTAGAAGGATATGCTGCCATTTTAATGCAAAAACCCCCTGATGAAAAACATTTTCACCCCACTTACTATATGAGTAGGAAAACGACTGATGCTGAAAAAAAGTATTCCAGCTACGAACTTGAAGCTCTTGCTATGGTAGAAGCCCTTAAGAAATTTCGCATCTATCTGTTAGGCATTCCATTCAAAATAATTACTGACTGTGCTGCTTTTGAAAAGACTATGTCAAAACGAGATTTGTCGACTCGTGTAGCTCGTTGGGCACTTTTGCTGCAAGAATTCAACTACATAATTGAGCATCGTTCTGGAAAAAAGATGGCTCACGTAGACGCCCTTAGCCGATCTCCAATTAATGTATTTTGTGTTACAGTCGATAAAATTTTACCAAGACTCAGATCAGCCCAAGATAACGATACTGGAATCAAGACTATAAAAGAACTACTTAAAATTTCGAATTATGAAGATTATTGCAATAGAAATGGAATTTTGTATAAATTTGTTAATGGCAAAGAATTGGTGGTTGTGCCAGAAAATATGCAAATCGAAATTATAAGAACAGCTCATGAGAAAGGACATTCAGGAATTAAATATACGGAAAAAGAAATCGAAGAATATTATTTCATACCCAAACTTAGACAGAAAATAGAAAACATCATGGCAAATTGTGTTCATTGCATACTGGTGAATCATAAAAGAGGAAAGAAAGAAGGACTATTACATCCATTGCATAAAGAAGATATGCCTTTGAAAACTTTTCATATTGATCATCTCGGACCTTTGGAGAGCACCCATAAAAATTATAAATATGTGTTAGCGATAATAGATGCTTTTACCAAGTTTGTCTCGATTTATCCTACGAAAACTACAACGTCAGCTGAAACTTTAGCCAAATTAGAAATCCAAAAAACTGTATTTGGAAGTCCTTCCCAGATAATTTCAGATAGGGGTACAACATTTACCTCCAGTGAATTTGCTGATTATTGCTCGAAAGAAAATATTAAACATCATTTAATAACAACAGGTTTACTAAGAGCAAACGGACAAGTAGAGCGTATTAATCAGACCATCATATCAATTCTTTCAAAATTATTCATAGAAAATCCAGCTGAATGGTACAAGCATACAAATAAAGTTCAACAAGCGATTAATTCAACTTATCAAAGAAGCATAGACACTACTCCATTCGAATTGCTTTTTGGGACAAAAATGAATAATAATGAACTGGAAAAGATAAAAGAAATGATTGCAATTTAATTTCAGGCTCATTTTGAAGCCCAAGGAGAGGAGCTAAGAAAAGACGCAAGGCAGCAAATTTGTAAAATTCAAGAAGAAAATAAAAAGACCTACAATTTAAGATAAAAGGAGCCAAAATCGTACGAAATTGGAAATTTGGTTGCCATCAAAAGAACCCAATTTGGACCTCATTTGAAGCTAAAACCTAAGTACCTTGGCCCCTACAAAATAACAAGAGTAAAAGGAGGAAATACTTATGATGTAGTAAAAGAAGGAAATCACGAAGGACCTAACTGCTCGACAACGTGTGCGGAGTATCTTAAATCATGGAACAGTTGTCAAGAACTTTAGTGCTTGCCAAGACAAAAAAAAAAAAAAAAAAAAAAAAGGACTGTAATTTTTGAAGATGAAAAATAATTGCTAAAGAAGCGAATTTGATTTTTGAAGAAGACGAAAGAACTTAAAGACGTAAAAGAAGACGAAAGAATTTAAAGACGTAGAAGAAGTTCAAGACGAAAGACGTTGAAGAAAAAAGACGAAAGATGTTTAAAAAAAAAAAAAAAGAAGACGAAGACGTTGGAGAAGAAACAAAAGACGTGTAAAGACGAAAGAGTGAATTTGCTTGAACTGATTGACTCTTAACTTAAAGATTTTTCTTTAAAAGACGAAATTAACCTAAAACATTTATTTTTCAGAAATCAATTATAAATTTCAGTCTGCTCTGCTTTTTCTTTTTTTTCTTTTTAGAGTCGCTGGAGGACCAGCCGAAGTCAGCATGGCCGGTTGTGGTGTCAGTTCCTGAAGCTGTAAACTGCAAGCTGATCTCAGACTATGTAAGCTGAAAGTTGACCCGCCAGACTATGTAAGCTGTAAGTTGATCCCTGTGAGCACTACTTGGAAGGAATGGGGATTTCCCTGAGATCACGAATGACGGTTTGTAGCGAACAAAGAAAGACGCTGATGAACTCCAAAGAGGAGTTGGTTGTGATTATGCCGAACTTTTTTGAACTTTTCCTCATTTATATTTATGTGTTATCTATGTGTTTATCTTCCGTCCTTATGTAGATTTAGTTTTAATATATGTTTATGTTTAAAGAACAGTGCTTCTTTTTATTTTCAAAGACGATTACTCATGCCGTCCCCACAAAATCAGAAGTGGGATACTGAATAAATTGATCGTGAATAAATTGATGGTGAAGAAATTAAATAGTGAAAAAATTGATAGTGAAAAATTGATTAGTGAAAAATTGGATATTTCATTCTTGTGAAAATAAGTAACGGAATAACGTTATGATGAAACTTTCATTTTTTTAAATATCATCTCTGCAACTACAATTGGGGTACGTAGACTTTTATTCATTAATCAAAAATGATTCTTAACGATCTTAAGCAAATAAGCAAAGCATTGAAGAATTTTAAGAAAGACAAAATAAGACTTCTACATAAGTTTATTTTCGATGTAGAAGGCGATCGTTCAAACAGAAAACGGTTAAGAAATTTTAATGGTTTCGATTTTACTTTAGATAGCGAAGAATTTAAAAATAAATTAAAAAATATTGAAAAAGAATTTACTCTTAATCAACTAATAACTGTTTCCAATATTCTAAATGTTTCTTATGAAGGCAATAAAACAGAAATAACTAAATACATGTTGACCTTGTTAATGGATTTGAATCAATTGGCAGAGCTCGTTAACGACGCCAACGCGTCTAGCTCTGAGTCAGAGGAAGAAAGCGAAACTGAAACTTTGAATAAAAAGAAGGAACATAATTTTTCAATGCTGTGCAATGATGAAAATAAAAACATTGATTCTTGTTTAAAAGATAAAAATAATTCCTGTAGAAATTTTGAATTTCAAAATGTTGCTATTAATTATTCTGATATCGAAAGTACTATTTCTAAGTATAATGCAAAATCGCATGAAAATATTGTTCATTGGATCGAACATTTCGAAAATATTTCAAAATTATTTAATTTGTCTGATTTACAAAAATTTATTTTTGCTAAAAGATCTCTTGGTGGTAACGCCTCTTTATTTGTCAGAACTGTACCGGAAATAAATTCATGGCGAAAATTAAAAGAAGCTTTGATTGATGAATTTTCTTTTGAAGAAGACGAAGACGTTGGAGAAGAAACAAAAGACGTGTAAAGACGAAAGAGTGAATTTGCTTGAACTGATTGACTCTTAACTGAAAGATTTTTCTATAAAAGACGAAATTAACCTAAAACATTTATTTTTCAGAAATCAATTATAAATTTCAGTCTGCTCTGCTTTTTCTTTTTTTTCTTTTTAGAGTCGCTGGAGGACCAGCCGAAGTCAGCATGGCCGGTTGTGGTGTCAGTTCCTGAAGCTGTAAACTGCAAGCTGATCTCAGACTATGTAAGCTGAAAGTTGACCCGCCAGACTATGTAAGCTGTAAGTTGATCCCTGTGAGTACTACTTGAAAGGAATGGGGATTTCCCTGAGATCACGAATGACGGTTTGTAGCGAACAAAGAAAGACGCTGATGAACTCCAAAGAGGAGTTGGTTGTGATTATGCCGAACTTTTTTGAACTTTTCCTCATTTATATTTATGTGTTATCTATGTGTTTATCGTCCGTCCTTATGTAGATTTAGTTTTAATATATGTTTATGTTTAAAGAACAGTGCCTCTTTTTATTTTCAAAGACGATCACTCATGCCGTCCCCACATATATATAAAATTTTTTTTTAAAAAAATTCGTCAAATCAATCAGAAAAATTCAAATGACATAAAGTAAGCCATAGCTATAATAGAAACAGTTTGTCTATGGATATTTCCCTGAATCGCTGTCTAATAATTCCAAAATTGTATATAGTTATACTAAATTGTGTTTGCGTAATGTGAACTATTTGTTTCTTGGAATAGGAACCGTAGGTGCATCGGAAAGCTTTATTTATAGTTTAAATATTTCAGTTAATCCATTCGAAAAAGATATTTGATTTTTTTCGCATCGGTTCAGCATTCATCATTATTACAAATTGAACTAAATACCTTTTTCTCTTTTTAATTGTTGTTGTAATTGTCTTATGTCACTTGTAAATACCGACAAGCCTATTTTACGGCAGAGGGATGCGTTTCTATTTTTTTCAGTGGCGCCATCTATAGTCAAGAATTCGACTTCTGCTACACACATGCGTCACAGCCCGTTTTAAAGGAAAGACGCATTAACACACCCATCCATCCATCCGCAGATCGTAATTTTGACCTGAACCAGAGTACGATCAGCTTAATCTTAATTAAATGTGTCAGTATATGTTGATTAATACCGATTTATTTATTCCAGTAATTTCCAATATCCTATCCAGTACCCCCAGAGGTATGGATTCTATTTTTAATTACTTATAGTATATTTTCTATATTATATTTTCTATATTATATTTTTACGATATTATATCTTAATTGCGATATTATATCAGTGATGTTTGAGAGTGAGTTTACAGAATTGTTTGATCAATAGCAGACCTTACTGCATATTCTTTAATAACAGTCGGAAAGAATTTTTTTCTTCTGTTGCATGATATTTTTTTTTATATTGAATCTTGAGTATTTCCAAGTCGCTGATTTTAACCCTTTGCTTACGGGGTACAATATTGTACCATCACATGTGGTCCAAATGCTGAACCAGCCGTAAGCAAAAGGTTAAATCTGCAATTGGTTTTTCTCTTCAAGCAACAGATTTTTTTTTTTTAAATTAGCATTTTAGTCGTAAGTTTAAAAACGTTAGTGTAAAAATTTAAAAACGTTATATTTAATTGCTTAAATTTTGCAACAAACTTCCAGTGCTATCACCAAGATTTTAATTGCATAGGAAACCATGCCCGGAAATGTCATCATTATGTCAAATCAAATATCCCTATTATGACTGTTATGAGTCACTATGCAATTTTAATCCTGATGATGTGCTCTAACTCCCCTAGAAGTTTTAAATAACAACTATTCGGCCCCCTGTGACCCATTACATTTTTAGTCCTGCGCATTTTGCCTAAAAAATAGAGTAAAAATGTCATTTCAAAATTTTATATCTTTAGGAGCAAAACTAATTTCAGAATTGAAATCCCCTCGCCCGAATTAGGCAATACCAAATATTTGTATAAATGCAACAAAATAGTTGTTGTAATTATGTTTATTTTTGATTAATAATGTTAGGTATACTTTAGCAAAGTAAACGTAGAATAACGTCACTGACTAAGTCATTTGAAATTTTTCTAAACTAAGTGATAATTTCGTTATCCTCGTCATTATCATTAAAATTTATCTGGGTGCCCCAGGCTTTTCACGGTCCTTTTCCCATTCATCTTTAAAACTTTGGCGTTGGTTCTTTCTAGTAACTGGAATGCAAATTGAAGTGAAAAGGAACATTCAATATCTTGTATTCTAGATAAAGTACGAAGAATAAGCAGCTAATTGGCCTAAGATTCATTTCTTCTTTACAATTTCTTCATTCTTCTTCTTTACAATTTCTTCATTCTTCTTCTTTACAATTCTTCTTTAATTTCTTTTTTACAATTCATTTCCTCTTTAAGTTTTCAATTGTTATAATTTCATTCCTAATTTAGGTATCTGACTAGTGATGATTAATAATGTTAGGAAAAATCTAGCAAAAAATAAACTTAGAATGACGTCAATTATTTACAAAGATATAGCAGTTTTTGTACAAAATGATAACAGTGGATAAACTAATTATTTTAGGTTTTTAACACTAGATAGCCTAAGGAAGTCATTTTGACTGCTTTTTAATTTCAATTAAAAAAACAATAATGACACAATTTCTTAGAATTTTGTGACTTTTTGCACAACATATATATATTTTTTTATTGTTATTATTTATTAATAGCTCGTTATTTAACTGTAAATAACATTAAAAAATATTAAAAATTACTTTTAAACAAATTTCTCTACACATTAGTTATTCTTTCACAATCCAGTCATTTTGACTGCTTTTGGGCAATATAGGTATTTCACTCTTTCTAGTGTTGAATACGTTTATCTCAAAATCAGATCAGAAAAATTAGCTTTTTTAACAACATTGATCCCTAACTCAGGTCGGTTATTCAACATTATATTCAGATATTTATTACACCACATTATTTTCAGTGAGCGCAGAATTAAAATTTTTCTTTAGCATTTTTACTATAAATTAAATTTAAACATAATTGTTGTCAAAGCTTAAAGTTCAGTTCATCCATCTTTTAAGAATCGCCCTAAAACCATTTTCATCTTTATTAATCAGGTTGACTAAAAATGTCATCTTCTTTTTCTTTCCAATATCACTAGTAACATTTTAAACTGCTTTAAACCTTATTATTTTTCGGAAAAATTCTTCAAACTTTTAAGAGAAAAAAAAAAAAGTATTTGTCATTTTGCAAAAATGAAGTTCCAAAAACCAATATATCTTGTCATATGTAAAAGATTGAAATTAAAATTTATTTCTTTAAAGAATGTTGTATAAGTCAAAGCAAAATCAAACAATTGCCTCGGGAAATGAAAGCATCCACAAAATGACATTTAAATTCATTTAAGAACTATAAATATTAGAATTTTGTTTCCGATTTTTATATTCAGATTTAGCTTCATTTCTAAGGAAAAAAGTTTTGATAATAGGATTTTAATTAAATTTGCAAACATAATGCGAAACAAAATCAGCTGTCACTTTCCATTGAATGAATAGTTAGACATAAAAATAATTGAATTTATTGTTTGAAAATCAAAACCTTTAAATGTTATTACGTCGAAGCTTTGTTTTACACTTACATTTTTGTAGTAAGAGTTGATTTCTTGTCTACGAGGTTCACAGAAGTTCATAGTTTTGAATCAGCCTGAAAGGTGGCCGAGCAGCCTGCGTGCCTGACTGTGAAGCCAATGGTTGCGGGTTCGAAACCCACTCAGGGTCTCTCTCTCTTTTTGTGTTGTTCTTTGTTGTGAGATGTATGAATATGGCCCACCCGATAAACGGGTATTTGTGGCAGTGTGGCGTGGGTAATGGTGTTCGCCTCCGTGACTTGGGTTCACAGGTGCCCACTGGGTAACGATAAATGAGCAACATTTATGGCAACTTTCGAGGTGAAGAACGAAAGTTCAGTGCCTGCCGTGAAAAAAAGTTTATAAATAAACGTCTACATGTTAGTGAGCTTAACCAACTTGTGCTTAGCAAAACATTCAAATGCTTCTCACAGCGAGGTGTTAAGCGCTCGATGCTCTGTAGAAATCGGAACAATCTTTTCAAGTTCCTCTATAGTGTAGTGCGCAAAAGAAACGGACCACCCTCAATCTATCTATGATCGGACCACTTCTGATCTATTGTTCAGATCTTCACGTTCTATAACTCTAATGACTCGAGAGGGTGACCACAAATATGTCAGACGATATTTAAAGTTACAAAATCAGGTACAAAAGCGTACTTTCTCTGAGTAAACGTACCTTTTTTTTGACGGATTCGAATTTTTGACCCCCAAAATATAGGAGGTAGCCGTTATATGGGAAATAGGGTCCCAATAGTTAGGCTAGGAGAGAGCTCTCCAAATTTGGACCGTTTAATGTTAGCTTTATTTTTCGCGTATTTCGCTTTATCTCGAAAACTTTTTAAGCGAATTGAAAAATCTTAGCAAGGAATAAAGAAAGTTTTCGAGATATAGCGAATTACGCAAAATGTAAAATTTACATTAAGGTTAACAAACTTTGGAAAGCTCCCCTGACTGAACTATTGGGGTCTACTATACTTTGGAGCGTTTTCCTAACCAAACTATTGTGACCATATTTTTCAGATTGCTGCCTCCCCTCTATGTTTTTGGTGTCAAAATTCGAAACTGTCAAAAAAAGGTATGTTTATTCGGAAAAAGTGTGTTTTTCTTTCTGATTTCGTAATTTAAAATATTGTCTGCACTTATTAATTAGTATATTTGAAGTCATACTTTCTAACCATGAAGATATTCGAGTCCTAGAACGTGAAGATTAGATCATTAGATTGAAATTTATTCATGGTGCTCCTTTTTTGGCGCATTGTACCTTCTTTTTAAAATCCGTGATAAATGTCTGCTGACGTATACAGCCCGTCATTGACAATTTTGTTACAAAAACTTCTTGACCTGTATGACGTGCGAGTCCTGCATAACTCAACGAATAGTATATCCTGTATAACTCCCGTATAACTCTCGAAAGAATT
Source organism: Parasteatoda lunata (assembly GCA_949128135.1). Lineage (NCBI taxonomy): Eukaryota > Metazoa > Arthropoda > Arachnida > Araneae > Theridiidae > Parasteatoda > Parasteatoda lunata. The sequence goes on from OX421971.1 coordinate 116,867,853, forward strand.
CAAACAACAAACTACCAGTCCTGAAATCCAACTGTCTTTGTGAGCCAATCTTGGCGTTTCATCAATCTGCTGCAGAATTAAAATTTTTTAAACCTTTGTAATTTTAATTGCTTTTATAAATTTGCTCTGTACATTTGATTGTTTTCAATAAAGCTGGTTCGTGGACATCCAGCGGAAGGGCTGCTTTATAGGCCGTTGGTAGGTGGATGTCCCTTTATTTTTGACCTAAATTCAGCCGTCGACTGAAGATGAGTTGGCATCGCCACCTTGTGGGTTTTGGGCTCGCTGCTTGGTGCTATGCAGGCCTCCCCTGTCATAGACGAGATTTGTAGTGCTTATACTCGTGCGTGGTTTGCGAATTGCTTGATACTTTCCTGCCCAATACGATAAAAAGGGAGTTCTATTTCCATGTCATCTTTAGGAAAATATTATACATTGAAGTGCCATTCAGTTAGTGATAACAGTCCAGATGCTTATACACTAAATTGAGCGTTGCACGGTCCATTTACTGCCTCTACGACTAGCACCTTGATTTGTTTTTATTTTATCCGGCGTTGAACAGTCATCCCAAATCTGAGTTAACGACTACCCATGTTCAACTGCGTAGCTTTGTTAATTTGAACCCAGTCGAGAAGACAAAGAAGCTCTTGGATCAAGTATTGGGAGAAATTTACCTTCGAGGAAGACTTTTTGATGGCACTAACCCGCATTTGCGTTTTACATAGTGAAGAAATCCATGAAAATCTCCCACGTTTAGCCAGACGACGAGGGAAACTCAAACCATTGATCTGGTTACTACTGAGGACATTTTACGTCAGCACTGTGGTTGGTGCGAGCCGGTTGCGCATTTCGTATCGACCTGCCATCGCTGGGATTCGTACCCGGTTTACCTCATTTGAAAACAGACGCTCTAGCCCCTGAATCACCATGCCTTCTGGCACCCTGATTTTACTGTTTGTCACCTTAAGATAATATTAGGCATCAATGGCTAGGTACAACGAGGCTCGTTACCCACATTCGCTGCGTACATCACGCTCGTTCAAGGTTATTTGTCCTTCGTAATGGGTATACAAAAGCGAGTTTTTTTCCCAACCATTCGTGAATTTTTGATCTACTCTAAAAACTTCCGCCGTGATTAATTCTAGTTTTCTAGTGATTTTGGGAATAGAATGGCTTAAGCATCGAACTCCTGCTATATATACACGCAGAAAAAAAAATTCTGAAAAAATTTCCTTGTTGTATGGTAAGGACATTTCTGATACAAAAATCCAAACTATTTGTTAATTAAATTAAAATATACGATACTTTAACCATTCATTCGGTAATCTTCTCATTCATATTGTGACAGTTAACCGAACTTCTGGTTTCAAAATTTTATTTCTTTTCACCACACATTTAGTAAAAAGTACGAAACTGAAAAGTAACAAATAAATGGTTTGTATAACATATCAAAATAAAATTTCAACACATTTAGCTAAATTTTATGACATATTTTAAAACTATATTTTATCCAAAATCATTACCAAAGCGCCTCTGTAAAAAAATACCAAGCATTCTCACAGAACCAGAAAAACGATAAATTTTACCTTACTCAGCAGTTTTTACCATTCTTTTTTCTAAATGTACGATATAAAAGGCATCTAATTTAAGCGTCTTACCCGTGCTGGCAATTAAAACAATTGATTAATGATAATTGCAATGCTAGCTATATGCAGATACTACAGTACCTTTACGTACACAAAAATGAGGCGCTGCGCTTTAATAGCATTATTTGCATAGCATTATCTATCACGAATTCCGCTCCCTATCTTGATGTCCTCACATATTGAGTCTCGATAAGGTAAAAGCTAATATTGAAATAATTAGGCTATTAGTTTTGATCTTTTAGAATAAAAGAGCTGAATCGTATTTTGTCCAATACGGGAGCAACCGTATTAACTTTAATTTCTGTCTAACCTTTTGACGCAAAACTATTATTAAATATCTTTTTAATACTTTTTTCAATATTTTATATTAATCTTAGAGCAAAATAGAGGAAAAATATTACATTTAACATTTTAATAATTGGTTAGGAAATACAGCATGAAAAACCGGTGTCTTTTCCTGCATTAAAGGTAAAATCTTTTCAAACACCGACTAATCTCCAAGCAATATTTTTTTTAAATTTGCACTTCTTTGCTGTTATCTAGATGTAAGAGAAGCAGTTATTTATGATTGAAATTTCTTTAATTTACAAAATCAATTATTGATAAATGTTTGAAAATAGGAATAAAAACAAAAAATTACAAAGAAGACAAAAAAATATATATAAAATTTTAAAGAGAATAAAAAAAAATATTCTTAAATAAAATATTTAAAAAAATTTAAAAAAAAAATTTAAATTAAAAAGCCGCAAAACAAAATAAAGAAAATATATAATCTTACCATCAGCTCAGACGATTATATTAGCGAAAAAGAGTGCTTTCGAATATTGTATTCATATAGCCAAAGAAAAATATATCAATACCATATTATAATAGAGCCAAAGCAAAATATATCAAAATTATTACTCACACTATTGATATATTTTGCTTTTTTTTATGTATTTGCAACTTATTTTATGTACTTGCACCTTATGCGCAGTAAATAAACCTTATTCTTTGTTAATCTCTCTTTTCTCTTATTTTCTTTTTTGCCTTTATTTTGCTCTCTCTCTCACTCTCCGTATATATATATATATATATATATATATACATAAACAGCAAAATAAATAAATACAAAAAAACCAGAAAAGAAAAGAAAAATAATAAGTATCATTTATTGCGCATAAGCTGCAAGTAAATAGAACTCATAAAATAAGTTCAAAATGAAGATAAAACAAAGGTAAATTACAGACAAATGTAAAAAGGGGGGCGAATAATAATAATAATAAACAACTGGGGAAAGAAAAAAAAAGAATTTAAAAAAAAAAAGGAAAAGTTTTTTTTAAAAAACCGGAAAATAAAAGATATATTCTTTTCATCAGCCTACACGATTATATCCGAAAAAGAGTGCTTTCTAATATTGTATCAGTATAGCAAAAGCAAAATATATGAATACAATAGTGTGAGAAGCACTCAAAAAAAAAAAAAAAAAAAAATAATCTTTTAAAAAAATTACGACAAATAAAATAAAACACAATAAGTAAAAATAACACGTAAAAACAGAAAATAAAATAAAAAGAAGAGCAGAACAAAACAAAATCTATAAATCGAGTAGTGAAAAATAATGAACTTACAAGAACGGGAAATTTTTCAAGAATGATTTAAAGTGTTTACGTAACAAGATTGCCAGATTGCAAAATATGAAAACTGTGAAAACAAAAGCGCAAATTGAGAGTAACTAGGAGTTTAAATTGCGTTCTTGCTGCATTACTGAAGTGCGTTAGATTTGTTAGTTACCAAGGATGGGCCAGAAAACTGATGTACGCGAGGTAACATTAAACTGGATAATTTAAAGAATTTAACTATAAATAATTTTATAAAATAAATATTTATTTAAGAAACAAATATAAAATAGATAAGAGAAAGAAACATGAGTTGCCAGTTTTGCACATAATTTTAGCCACAGATTTGCCCGAAATGGATTTGCACATGGAAAAATTGTATAAATAATTAAAGAAAATTTTTTTTAGTAAATAATTTTAGCCACGGATTTGCACATGGAAAAATATTATAAATTTACAAAGGAATTTTTTAGTAAAGGAAATTTTTAGTAAATAATTTTGACAAAGGATTTGCAGAAGGAAAAATTATACAAATTAACGAAGAAATTTTTAGTAAAACATGTTTGGCCACGGATTTACCCGAAATGGATTTGCACATGGGAAAATTGTATAAATAAATAAAGAAAATTTTTAGTAAATATATTTACAAAAAATGCGATTAACTCAATGATTTTATATAGAATTTTATTACTTTAGTTGGGTATCTATTGTTTTTTATCAAATTTTGAAAGAGTTTATCGATTTGTTTTTTGGATAAATAAATATTACTACATATTCTTTTAATTCTATTAATTTCATTAAAAGTAGTATTTAAATAGAGGCTCCTAGAAACATTAGAATTCCGAGTAATTAGTTTATTTATATTAAAATTAAAATAATTTCTTTTATCGTATAAATCAACAAAGCAGATATTTTCTTCTTTTATAATACCCAAATCCAAAAAATTGAAATTAATATTATCATCATGATTACGAAGCAAGATTAATTCCTCGGGGTAAATATCATTTAATAAAATTGTATAGTCTTGAAAATTAAAGATAATTAAGTCATCAATATATCTAAAAACAAATTTAATACTAAGAGTGTAATTTTTTTCATAATAATGCAAAAATAAGTTAGCTAAGAGAGATGAATAATTAGAACCTTGTGGTATTCCATCAATTTGAAGAAAAGTATCCCTTCCATTGTAAAGATAATTATTAAAAAGACAAAAATTAATCAGAATTTCCCAATAATCAAAATCGCAACAAAGGATATTTTTGAAATCATAGTAATAATTCAAAAGGACATCTTTTAGTTTAGAAAGGGGAATGCTATTGAAAAGATCCTGGAAATCAAAAGTTGCAATAGAATTAATTTTATTATGCTTAATGAAATCTAAAATCGGTTGATTATTAGGGATAATCCAAGAGAAACCTTCTTTAGAAATACTGTTAATAATTTTATTTAAGTAGTTAGAGAAAATGCTGCCAGGTTTAGTTAGATAAGTATTAGATCCACATGTGATAGTTCTAAATTTAACAGGAATTTTATGAAATTTTGGACTGATAATTAAGTAAGGAAATTGTATATTGCTAATTTTAATTTTTAATCTCTTATATAAAGCCAAAATTTTTTTAATGACAATATTATTATTCAAATTACTAAGTTTAAAATTTTTACTATTTTTTAGTTCCGTATTTAAAAGTTCAACATAGAATTTTTTACAGAAGATTGCATAATTATTGTTAGCTTTGTCTATGGGAGTAATTACAAAATTTTTTTGAAGTTGCTTAATTGATTGAATAATATTAGAAAAAATTGTTGGATTGTTACTGTTATTTAAATTATCCTTATTATTGAGAATAAAGCTTTTAAAGTAATAATAAACACCCCATTTCCATTCTGTTAGCATACCTAAAGGTAAAGAGAATCTATTTGATATCTTTAAACAAAAACTATTGAGATCATTAAGAAAGTATTTTAGAATTTTATTGATTGATATATGGTAAATGGGTCTAAATTTCGTGCCTTTTATCATTAAATTCCTAAGTTCTAAGTTTTCTATATTTAAATTACCAGTAATAATATGTTTATGATGTTTATCAACAAAATCAAAATATTTCTCTTCCTCACAGTGACATTCAAAATCGGATATGTTAATGCTCCCTAAATTTTCGCTTAAATCACTATAATTGAATATAGTTCTACCAAGAGATTTATTATATTTAAAGCTTTTAATAATGTTAAAATCTTTTAATGGAAATAAAGTTTTAAAATTTTCAAAAATATTATGAAATTTGATCTTATCGAAAATAGGATTTTGAAAGTTAATAACGAAATATAAATTATCTAAATTTTTCTTTTTATTTGGCAAAATTTTACTCATTTTAGCTTTTAAAAGATCGAAACAAAGAATTTTGAAATGTAAATTAATAAAAGAAAAGTTATTAATAAGATCGTATAGCTTATATACATCATAATTCTTAAGGGAGAAAACAAAATCTTTAATAGGTTTAAAATTATAATGTTTATTAAAATCTTTTTCCATATTAGAAAGAAAAATTATATTTAATTTGTCACTATTAAGAGAGTTTCTATTACTTCTTGATCGTAACTTGCTTCGTAATCATGATGATAATATTAATTTCAATTTTTTGGATTTGGGTATTATAAAAGAAGAAAATATCTGCTTTGTTGATTTATACGATAAAAGAAATGATTTTAATTTTAATATAAATAAACTAAATACTTGGAATTCTAATGTTTCTAGGAGCATCTATTTAAATACTACTTTTAATGAAATTAATAGAATTAAAAGAATATGTAGTAATATTTATTTATCCAAAAAACAAATCGATAAACTCTTTCAAAATTTGATAAAAAACAATAGATACCCAACTAAAGTAATAAAATTCTATATAAAATCATTGAGTTAATCGCATTTTTTGTAAATATATTTACTAAAAACTTTCTTTATTTATTTATACAATTTTCCCATGTGCAAATCTATTTCGGGTAAATCAGTGGCCAAACATTTTTTACTAAAAATTTCTTCGTTAATTTGTATAATTTTTCCTTCTGCAAATCCTTGGTCAAAATTATTTACTAAAAATTTCCTTTACTAAAAAAATCCTTTGTTAATTTATAATATTTTTCCATGTACAAATCCATTTCGGGCAAATCCGTGGCTAAAATTATTTACTAAAAAAAAAATTTTCTTTATTAATTTATACAATTTTTCCATGTGTAAATCCATTTCGGGCAAATCCGTGGCTAAAATAAGTTTTCATTTTTTTTCTTTGTTAATTTATATAACTTTTCCATGTGCAAATCCATTTCGGGCAAATCCGTGGGCAAAATTATTTACTAATAAATTTCTTTATACAATTTTTCCATGTGCAAATCCATTTCGGGCAAATCCGTGGCTAAAATTATTTACTAAAAAGATTTCTTTGTCAATTTATATAACTTTTCCATGTGCAAATCCATTTCGGGCAAATCTGTGGCTAAAATTATGTGCAAAACTGGCAATTCATGTTTCTTTCTCTTTTTTTATTTTATATTTGTTTCTTAAATAAATATTTATTTTCTAAAATTATTTATAGTTAAATTCTTTAAATTATCCAGTTTAATGTTACCTCGCGTACATCAGTTTTCTGGCCCATCCTTGGTAACTAACAAATCTAACGCACTTCAGTAATGCAGCAAGAACGCAATTTAAACTCCTAGTTACTCTCAATTTGCGCTTTTGTTTCCACAGTTTTCATATTTTGCAATCTGGCAATCTTGTTACGTAAACACTTTAAATCATTCTTGAAAAATTTCCCGTTCATGTAAGTTCATTATTTTTCGCTACTCGCTTTATAGATTTTGTTTTGTTCTGCTCTTCCTTTTTATTTTATTTTCTGTTTTTACGTGTTATTTTTACTTATTGTGTTTTATTTTATTTGTCGTAATTTTTGTAAAAGATTATTTTTATTTATTTATTTATTTATTATTTTTTTTTTTTGAGTGCTTCTCACACTATTGTATTCATATATTTTGCTTTGGCTATACTGATACAATATTAGAAAGCACTCTTTTTCGGATATAATCGTGTGGGCTGATGAAAAGAATATATCTTTTATTTTCCGGTTTTTTAAAAAAAACTTTTCCTTTTTTTTTTTTTTTTTTTAATTCTTTTTTTTTCTTTCCCCAGTTGTTTATTATTATTATTTTTCGCCCCCCTTTTTTCATTTGTCTGTAATTTACCTTTGTTTTATCTTCATTTTGAACTTATATATATATATATATATATATATATATATATTGTTATTGATATAATTATTTCGTACTATTAATATATACTATTATTATTTTTGTATTTACATGTTAATTCCCATGTTATACGGTAACTAAATATGTATATTTCCCTTAAAGGGGGCGTTGATGTATAGGTATTATTGAAGTGTTCAGACGATGAAACTTTGACAAGTAATCTGATTACCAATAACTTAAACAAGAATGAAAGCTAATAAGCTCTTTTACGCAAAAAATAAACAAAAATTCATAAAACATGCTTTTGGCAGAAACTCATGGAATATAAATATTTATATCTATTTCTTACTAAAATGTTTTTTTTTTCTTAATAAAATATCGAAACAATAAACTCGTATAGCTCAAAGCCTTTTTTGAATGTTACTTTGAAAAATCCCTTTTTTTATTCCATTGGGGTCTCAAAAGTCAAGAATAAAAGAAAATATACATAAAGCAAGGAAAGGGTTTCAAGTTTAAAAAAAAAAAAGTTTCATATTTCAATATATCAATATTGTTTAAGCTTATATTTTAGATTCTCTAAGATCAAAACTAAATCGGAAAGGCATACAAGTCAAAAGAGCTTATAGAGAGACTTGTGAGATCAGCAACACTTTTAAATATAGTTTATAAAACGTATAGTATTATTACAATAACTAAATTATAAATTTATTTCTATAAATGTTATGAATTATTATTATTGTATAAAAAATACCAGTGCATTTTTAGATAGATTGAAAACAACTTCTATAGTCACGTGGAAAAATTATAGCGATACGACTATATAGGTGTTAGAACTTTTAAATTATATCACGGAAATTTCTAGCGGTATGTATACAGGTATTATAACTTTCTTTAGCGTTCTTGAAGAATTTTAGCTATGTGTATACGTATAACTTCTCTAGGAAATTTATAGTGATATATATATATATATAGGTGTTATAACTTTTATAGTGATATGTAACCTAAAAAATAGTTTTGTAGTAGTTCTTTAGTGAACTCCTTAAACAGCTTGAAACAACTCCTTTAGTGACATGGAAAAATTATAGTGATAGAAATAGATAGGCATTAAAACTTCTCAAATGATATCACGGGGATTTCTAGTGATAAAGAGAAATTATAACTTTTTTTAAAGATTTAGAAAATTTTAACTACGTGTACGTATTATAACTTCTGTAGGAGATTTATAGTGATATATATATAGGTGTTATAGCTATTCTAGTGTTATATAACGTAAAAACAATTCCGTAGTATTACTATAAGTTCTTTAGTGAACTCCTATAACAGCTTAAAACAACTCATTTAGTCACATGGAAAAATTATAGTGATAGGAATACAGAGGCATTAAAAGTTTTCAAATTATATCACTGAGATTTCTAGCGATATAGATACATTATAACTTTCTTTCAAGATTTAGAAAATTTTCGCTGCATGTACGTATTATATCTTCTCTAGGAAATTTATAGTGATAATATACAGGTGAAAATGTTAAAAAAATTTTTTTTATATATTGTAGCATAAAAAGAATAGAATTTACGCTCGCAAGTAGAACAGATTTATTAACAAACAACTAGAATACAAGGAGGATGGTAACTGCCGTTTCCACTTGAAAGCCAAAAACAGTGTAATAAGGAAATGGAAATGAATTATGGAATGTTCTAGAACATTCCATAAACAATAACTAAAGTCCTAAATTACTTATGTACATATTTAAATGCCTCTGAAGTCTGCTTGGTTAAAATTTGAAGAACTTGGAAGATTGAACTCAGGACCACCGACTTGTGCGGCGAGTGCCTTCTGCCGCTCAGCCATGCCAACATGTTTCCTGTCATATTAAAAATGTATTTTCTATTTAACAATGTTTATTATGTAAAAAGTAATGTTTGAAAATTATGAAATTTTAATTATTGCGTTTATTTAATTATATTTACATTTACTACTTCTTTTTATAAAACTTACGTACATATTTTTTATTTTGAAGTTCGCAAAAATCTGTTAATTAAAAAAAAATTATATTTTTCATTTGAGTTATTGAAATTGGAAGTTGTTTATATTTTTCGTATATTTCTACACAATAAGAATTCATTTTATTTATTGAAAGAATATTTAATTGGATTAATAAAGAATATTTAAGTAATTAATAAGGTTTTAATAAAGAATATATAAGTAAATTCCACTGGGCAAAACATTAACGTTATTAGATCAAATGGAAAAATGTCAGCTTTTCTTAGCCGGCAATTCTATGTATTTTTTAAATAATCGATCAATAAGAATAACATATTATTAAGTGTTAGGTATTTGGAATAAATTTTATCCTACCACGTCGAAAAAAATAGTTGTGCAAAAGTAAATAAACAAATATTCCGAATCCTTTGTTGCAATTTACAGGAGATCTAAAAATACAGGTGTCGATAAAAATAGTGGAAGCACTTCTATGGATGGTGTTTTCAACATAAATGTAAACAACAACAACAATAATCTCGAGCTCTTGACCTATTCCACTTCAAGTTAGAAAGTATACAGCTGCTTACTACAGCTTATTCTGCGAGGCGATATTTTCAAATAGATAATTTTGTTTTTAATAAAAGAAACATTCTAAGCATTCGTCACCTTGCCAAATGCGATAAAATTGTAGATTTGGCTGATAAAATTTTGTTTTGGCAAAAGTATTGGCGAATGATTTTGGAAAGAAAATTGTATATTTAACTCGAACCTCGAAATTACGTCAAAATGAATTTTTCTAAACAAATCAGTATTATTCATTCGATTACAGTAATTTTCGGTGGATGCATAACCAATTAAAATTGGATCCAAAAAATATAATCCTGAAACAAACTACCGTAAAACAGATTTCTATGGGGGGGGGATTATCATAAAAATTTTTTAGGATTTGCATTTGGCGAAGACTTTCGAAATTAGCGAATACTTTTGATATCTGGCTAATTTACTGGCTAATAATTTGAAATTCTTAGCTTATTTTTAGCTCAAATCTGCTGTATTTCATAAGATATTAATGATATTAAGTAATTCTGGTGTGTTTAAAGTGAAAATTTGCTTTAGTTATTTATAGATGCTATTGCAAAAATTGGTGACATGGTTGCTAGATTCAGAAAAAATTCGCTTTTTTGGTAATCCCGATTTAGCCTTTTTTTTACTGCTATATTATTGTTTGTTAGTTGCAAGCCTTATTGCACCATAATACGTTAGTTTTAGTATATTGTTCGAGCAGTGAGATTAAGTTCATTTCACAAATTATCAGTTAGGTTTAAATTTCGAAGTTCGTATATTGTTGAATGACGTATATTATCTTTTTTTCAAGTGACGATTCCTATGTATTGAAACGACAGGTCTTCAAATGACGATTCCTTTCTTTTTAAACCTAAATAACAAATCACGTAACAAATACACGTATATAAAAAATATTACTTAAAAGAATCTCAAAACACAATGATCACTTTGTGAGCCAAATGGCTTCCAAATATACTGGAAACAGTAGCCCGGAAATATAGGCAGTAAAGAGCTAGCTATCAGTGAGCCCCTGTGTAGAAAACATCATCCATAGTGACTCTATGTAAACAATTTTTCTTTTAGCAGTAAATGTCTTGGGAGATTTTACAAAGCAAAACTGTTAGCTCAATTTGAAAAGATCATCCTTTATATTTTTTCTTCTACTTGTTGCTTGATATTACATGTTACAAACAAAGGTCGCACAATTTTTAGAAACTTTTAATGGTGGTAATAGTGGCTAAAAGCAAATAATTATTAATTTCCATTCAAAATTCCTCAACTCATGAGTAACCTTAAAACATTTGATAATGGAAAGATATTAAATGTAAAAGTTCGACGTCGTGGTGGTCAGGGGATACAGTTCAAACCTCCCAAAGAGGTCAACCGGGTTCGAATCTCGGCGATGGCTGGTCGATGCGAAATCCGCACCCAGCTAACACCAACCACAGTGCTGAAGTAAAATATCCTCAGTGGTAGGCAGATCATAGGTTAGAGTTCTCCGCCATTAGGCTAACCGTGGGAAGGTTTTGTGGTTTTCCTTTCCAAATAATGCAAATGCTTCAATCAAAAAATCCTCCATGAAGGTAATTTTCGTAACTTAAATATCACCTGAAAGCATAATTTATTTAGCATATTAAATCTTAGAACTTCAAAGAAGATTGAGTCGTATTTCATAAAAATTTTGACCAAAAGATTCGAAGTCTTAAGATGTTCTATTTCTAATTAATATTTTCATTTTATGCATTATATTAATTAAATATTCAGTGCATAATATGCATTTCATTATTGGAAGAGTCGACCGGTCTGTGTAGGGGGCAGGGAACCGTCCTTGCAACAGAAAGTTTCTGGGTTCGATTCCCGGGCAAGGCATGGATGTTTCTTTCTCTCTCTGTGTTTTATGTCCCTTCTCCTTTGTGTGATTGCGTGAATGTGTGTGAATGTGGCCCACCCTATGAACGGGTTAGTGGCAGAAGTCGAATTCTTGGCTATAGATGGCGCCACTGAAAAACAAGAACAATCGCATCCCCTTTGCCTAGAAACAGGCACACGACAAAAATAAATAAATAAATAAAAAATATTAGAAGGGAAAATCTTTAAATGTATTGAAATTGATTGATTGGTTGATTGGTGAAACCAAGGCTAAACTAGGTTAATAATTACTGTTACACATCTAACCATTTTCCTCTGATTCGCTCTCGACTTCAGTTTTCTAGTTTTTATTCTTAACTTTATTTTTCCATTTTTCTTTGCCAACTTTACATTTAATGTTTCAAATCACTTTCGTTTCTTCTCATTCACGTTCGGCAAGCCTTGAAAATGGGCGCCTGTTTTTGAGCGCTTGAAACATGTCTATTGCTATTTTCAATTTGCATATTTTTGATGCAAATGAAGTTTTTAACACTAAACATGCCAACACTTTACAATACAACAGTACTCCACGAAGGCAAAATTTTCCTCAATACTTGATCCAAGAGTTACCTTGTCTTCTCGATTGGGTTCAAAATTACAAGGCTACGGAGTTGAACATTAATAGTCGTAATCCCAAATATTGGGTCGGCTGTTTAACGATGGTATTGAAATAAAATAAAATAAAATAAAATACAACATACAATAACCGGTCGTTTGTCCAGTTATTCCATATTTAGTATTAATCTAATAATAAACAACCTGCTTACTCGTCATGTTTATAGTAAGGAAAATGTTTTACAAAAGAGCTCAAAATACATATTTCTAGTATTTTTAATATCACCACATAAAGGATTACGAACTATAACAAATTGCAAACATCAAACTTCATTGAAAAAAAACTTTTCTTTAAAATTCTGATTTAAAGCGTTTTGAAACCGCATAAATATTTCTAAAAATAGATTTCTCGCTGTATAGTGCATAAATATTTAAATAATATTATTTTTGTAAACATTCGCTCTATTATTCAAAATTTTAATTTTGGCTTAACTTCCAATGCCTAATATTCTTTTGATTTTTATACCTCAGATTTGAAAATTTTGAATATCTCAAAAATTTATGTTTGCTCGAAATTTCTCCATAAAGGTAAAAGCTAATAAGAAAATATTATTTTTTATGAATTTTAATGCTCTGAGTAAAGATAGAGGGGAAAAATGATATAAATTATTTTTTAAATTTAACTTTTCCCTAGTTTGAAGATTGTTCGTTAAACTCTTCTCAGTTTGAAATATATTAAATAAAATCAACAAAACAAACAAAAAAAGTTCTTTTTAGTCTCTACTTTAGGAGTGAGTGCATAATTTAATTTTCAAGACGATAAAGTTTCGAAGTAAGAAGCATTTATTAATATGCAGTTAAATCTCTTCTTTATTAATGAAATTCCTTCTACTAATTTTATTTTCAGAAAATTTAATTCTTCGAAAGATTTTTGTTGCATTAATTGACTGTGAGTATCCCCCCCCCCCAAAGCGAAAAAGTTAAGCATAAATAATGAATATTTTTTCTCCCACTTTTAAGTGAATACTTTCCAACTAACCATTATTATTTCCCTGAAAAATTAGTAACTATTATTATTTAATTTTTAAATTAATATATAATAGATAATTTTTCTTTACGTTAAATTTACAGAAAAAAAAAGTTGAAATTATGTCTTTAATTATGCAACCAAACATGTATATGAATATAAAAATAGATTTTTATTGCCTTTATGCGTAATTTTAATTTCTTTAAAGAGCAAAATTTAAATTGGAATGGAAAGACATTGAGAAGAAAAACTCATATAATAAATTATCTCAAACATTTAGCCAAAAACGAGAATTTAATTAAATTGTTCTTATGATTTAGTTTAATGAAACAGAGCAATTTGAGAAAATTTTTTTAAGGTTACGAAAAATATGATTTAATTGTGAATAGTGATATTAAAAATTAAGAACAAAGCTTATATAACTTATTTCTTTTAAATAAATGATCAAAACTTGCATTTATATTTTAAAATGTTTATATTCATCTTAAGAATAACTTTAATAAAACATTAAACTAAATAAAAGTGACATCGAGGGCTAGACACACCTGTATAATTCCATTCATTTCAATATTTTTCTTAACTTCTTTAGTTTTTTCTTTTTCTGTTCGCCAGAAAAAAAACAAATAAGTGATTTAAAAACATCCCATCAAAGTATGAAATTGATTTAAACAAATTGTAAGATAAAAATTTCAGGATAAAACTTAAAAATAATAAGTCAAAATGGAAAAGCGCTAAAAGCAGCTAAAAACAAATTTGTCTTATGTAAACAATTTTAATAAAACGTTAGAAACCAATAATAAACTAAACGAAATTTTAAAGATATGTATGTTAGCAAAAACAGCACTTCATCAGGGGATCATGCTAGCAGACAGTGTGTCCCCTGATGAAGTGCTGTTTTTGCTAACATACATATCTTTAAAATTTCGTTTAGCTTATTTTTGGTGTCTTTGTTTTAAAATTGTTTAATTTAAAAACATTTAATTAAAAAAGGCCTTTTTTTTTTAAGTGGAATGAAACGAAGATCACACCTAAAACTAAAAACACGTTTTTTCTCTCTCGATGAAATGAAAAATCAATTGAAATAGTTTTCCATTATCTTGTTTACGGATTTTAATGTGAGAAAAATAAAATTATTTTCTCCATTTTAATCCACTTGAAAATCGCAATTTGTTTTTTTATTGCATCTTTTTTTATTTCAGTTTTGTGTCTGTTCGTTTTTTTTTAATCAAGAATAGTTATCGAATATTTAATAAAGGAAAAATTGTAATTTTAGTTAAGAAAGAATTGGAACTTTTTTCTGGCACAAAGTACCCGTTAAACTTTGAGCACTCTAGCTAATCAAAATGTTGCTATCTCCTCACCAACAAATAAAGACAAATGCAGGAGAAAAGAAACAGGTTTCCCCTAGGATTAGAGTGCAAAATATCAAGATCATTTTTAACGGAAATCTGGGAAAGATTTATTGATATTGGATAAAAGATATAAAAATACTTTGATGGAAAAATATTTTTTTTAATTTATAACGGTCGTTGAATAACCAATCCGGTTTTGGGTTTACGACTACTAATGTTCAACTCCGTAGCCTTGTAATTTTGAACCTAATCCAGAAAAAAAGAAAACTCAGAGATCAGTATAGGGAGAAATTTCGCATTAGTGGAGGACTTTTTGATGGAACTAACCCGCATTTGCCTTACTTAGAGAGGAAAACCACAAAAACATGCCACGGTTAGCCTGCAGGCAAAAGGACTCTTACCCATGATCCGTCTACTATTGAGATATTTTACGTCAGCACTGTTGTTGGAATTCGTATCTACCAGCCTTCGCTAAGATTCGAACTTGCGTCAGCTTATTGGAAAGCAGCACTGCTGTCTGTACGGGCAGGGTTGGTGAGAAAAATTGATAAAAAGTTAGTTACAATGGATAAAAAACCCCAACAGTTTCAGCATTAAGGGTGAGGAGCCCTTACAGCTCATATTGTTCTTCAACCTTTGTCTAAAAACTTTGATTTTGACAACCTTTTAATCTGAGAGGGAGTGCTGCAGAGATTCAAGATGTCTAGTTGTTTTCTCTATTATTCTCACATACCTTGAATATGGCGTAAATATTGTATATACGAGGGTTGCTATTTATATTTCTGGCCTTGGCAATAGTAAGTGTTGCTAGGCGACCGCAGACGATTTTAATCGAAAGTTTGATATTTTTAAACATAAATTCAGCAGACGATTTACCATTATAGCTTCATTTGTGTTGTTGACAGTAAATTGAAAAGTTCTTATCTTTCAAAAAATGGAATTGAATCGTAAACATTTTCGTGCCATTATTTTTCATAACTTTCGACGTGGATTGTCAAGACAAGAGTGCTTCGATGAACTTAATTCTTTATTCAGCGATAAAGCGCCATCCTACAGCACTGTAAAAAATTTGTATAACGAATTTAATCGTGGTCGATGTTCGATCCAGGACGAATCCCGTGCAGGTCGTCCAAAATCCGTTGTTGTGCCAGAAAAGATCGATGCTGTGCGTGAACTGATAAAGAGAGATCGTCTTGTGACATACCGTGAGATAGAGGCGTTTTTGGACATTAGTATGACTAGCATCAATAAAATATTGCATGAACATTTGAGCGTAAAGAAAATTTGTTCGCGTTGGATCCCGCATAATCTGACAAACGCTCAAAAAAAGGCTCGTGTCGATTGGTGCAGGGAAATGTTGGAAAAATATGTTCAAGGTACATCAAAGGCTGTGTATAACATCTACACAGGTGACGAATCATGAATCTATGCATATGAGCCGGAAACAAAACAGCAATCAACTGTATGGGTCTTCCAAGACGAGGCAAAACCAACAAAAGTTGTTCGAGGAAGAAGCACATCGAAACAAATTATTGCCTGTTTCTTCGGCATTAACTGTCATGTGGCAACAGTGGCGTTAGAGCAACGCAGGACGGTCAATTCTGAATGGTACATGACCATTTGTTTGTCAGAAGTCATCGGAGAAATTCGAAAAAAGCAGAAGAACAGGTGAATCATTCTTCATCATGACAATGCAAGCTCTCACACATCGACTCAAACAAAGGCATTTCTGACGGAGCGAAAGATCGAACTGATGGGTCATCCGCCGTACAGCCCTGACTTCTTATTCCCACACATCAAAAATAAATTACGTGGACAACGATTTTAGACCCCCGAAGAAGCGGTTGATGCATTCAAAACGCATGTTTTGGAGTTACCTCAATCGGACTGGAAAAAGTGCTTTGAAAATTGGTTCAAACGCATGCAAAAATGTCAATTGATCATCATGGAGAATATTTTGAAAAACAATAAAACCAATTTCGATCCTACATATTTGTTTTTTCATTATTAGGCCAGAAATATAAATAGCGACCCTCGTAGTTTGTATTCTACCCTTTATTTATCTCATATATAACCTTTTAGTGTATTAATTTCATCATGTTCATTTGCTAACTCGAACTCCCCTCTCTTCCCTCAATCAATGTATTTTTCTATGAAGGAGCAGACATCCCCCAGAACAAGGTACACAGTACCCGAAAATCACACTGGTATTTGTTAATTAGAAAATACATATGACCTGCAGTTTGCACAACTCTTCGTTGCATTTTCTGAAGTTCAAATTCAAATGTTACAAACACTCTAATTTTGAAAAAAATACAAACTTAATTTTGAATATCATTTTAAACAATATATAATTTCCGTGCTTTTGAAGATACCGATCACTAAAAATAATTCCCAGAAATTAAAATTCTTAATCTAGAAGAGTTAACAGCTATGCTTTAATGATCACATGCAAGCTTAAAATAATATTACATTCAGAAAATTAAATTTCAATGTTGTTAACTCAAAATTAAAGCGATAGAGCAAAATACATACGTTTTTAATAGAATTAGAAGTTCCATTAAAGTGGAGTCATTACATAACAGAACATAATTAGTTGTACTCGCGTGGGTGGCAATGAGATTTTAATGATGTCTGAATACATGAATTTACCTTTATAATGATGCTTAATTCATTAATTTAAATACAACACTTGTTGATGCAACACGGGAATGATATTTTATAAAATTTTTGAATGGTATTAACATAAATATGTATGGGAATATTGTAATTTCTTAAATTATGCATGGGAACTTTTAGGGCTAAGAATACTTTTTAAAAACTATAGTTTCTAGAAAATGAAATACCTCTTTTTCGAAAATGAATAAAAAAGTATTGAAAACTATTTAAATTTGAATAAATTTTAGGCCCACTGCAGACAGTTCACATTAGATCACGGAAGTCAATCATCACTTTTTGTGGTTGGTGTGCAGGTGTTTGACAACTTCGATCAGACCCACGACTTCTAATGAGGTAACCAGGGTTCGAATCCCAGTGACGGTGGGTCGATACGAATCCTCATTCGGCTTTCACCGAAAAGAGTGCTGACGTGAAATATCTTCAGTGGTAGACGGATCAGGGGTTAGAGTCCTTTTGCCGACAGGCTAATCGTGGGAGGTGCTTACGGTCTTTTTCTCCATGTGACGGAAATGCGGATAAGTTCTATCGAAGAGTACTCCACGAAGGCAAATTTCTTCCAATACTTGATCCAGGAGTTCCCTTGTTTTCTGGATTGGGTAGATTTAGAGTGCCTTCAGTGAACAAGAGTGGCGCCAACCTCCCGACAAAATCTGATTGGAGGAAACTAAGTTTTTACCGCCGCAGGCTAAATGGAAAATTTCTCCTTTCGTTTAAAACGGGAAGCATGATTAGTGATGTGAAAACTGAATATTTTAATACCTATCTTCTGGTAACCCCATCCTATTATGCGCTTGCGCAGTTTTGCTTTTCACCTCGATTGACGCCACTCTTGTTCACTGAAGGCATTCTAGGTAGATTGGGTAAAAATTACAAGACTACGGAGTTAAACATTTGTAGTCGTAAACCCAAAAATTGGGTCGGTTGTTCAACGACGGTTATAAAATAAAGTTAATAAAGTTAAAATAATTGTGCAGCTATAGTGCGACGTAAATGAAGTACTCCAACAATTCAAGAAATTTTTAATTCATTTTTCATTTAAGCGGCATTTTTTAATTTTTTTTATTATTTATCATTAATATAATTTTTATTTATTTATTACATTTACAAATCTATTGATTGATTTATTTATTTTTTGTAAATGCTCCAAGGAAAAAAATAATAAGATTTTGTTTGTGTGTGACAGCTTGAGTGAGGCAAAACGCTATCTCCAATTTCTTGCTTTGTGCCAAAAATTAAAAAAAGCGTTATTGCGCTGCTGTTAATTTTTATTTTACTTTCAGTTCATTTTACATTTAATTCTCAATACAAACCTTATAATTATTATAACTTTCTGCTTTGTATAATAATTACTTTTTATTTTAGGATTAGAGTTAATTATAATAGTTTTTATTGTATTCCAACAAAAATGAAATAAAATAATTTATTTTGAACTTTTGGCATATACGCAAGAAAATTCTGCAGTATTTAAGCTGAAACAAAGTGAATATAATACCATGTTAGCTACCAGGTATCCATAGAATGACTAATAATTTGAATAAACCAATTAAAGCGAAACATAAGAAAATAGAAATGAATAATTTCATGCATTCTGTTTAATAAACCTGTTAGGTTTTCAGTTCTTAAAGTTCCAAATTAGTGACAAATATCTTCATCGCATGGTGCTGCTGGTAGAAAAAAAAGCTAAAAAAATATTTTTATATTCAGCATCTCAATTTTTTTTTACAGTTTTGGCATCTGTTAATTTTGTCTTAAAAAACACAATATTGCTCCTGATAATGGATAAAAATTATGCTATAGTATTTTTCAGTTTCTTGTGCCATCTTATAAAGAACTTTGTAACTAATTTCAACAAAATAATAATTCTACTTTTAATTGAAGAAATTATTTAGTCCTATGAGTAAAACGCATTCAATAATCGTAAAAAAATCCAGTACCACTTTAGTTTTAAGTGAATTTGTTTCTGCGTAATTTTGAAATAAAATTATTAATTTTATTGCTACGTAGTGGCATTAAAAAAAGGAATAAAGGAATTATAATTAAAATATCGTCTGCACTAATTAAGTAACGCAGACGGTTGCTTAATTGAAGTCCACTCTTCGAGGTCTATCTTGTAATACAATGATTCCATAAAATTTACTCAGATGTTCTTTTATTTTGCGTACTGTTCTTATAAAAGACCTGCCAAATATTGTGCTTCCAAGGCAAATATTGTGCTGAGAAGAATTGTGCTTAATTGTGGTGAAAATATTTTTATTCTTGTTACTTTATACTTTTATTCTATCACTTAAGAAAATATTTCTCAGAAAACGTAAAAGATGGCAGGCTTGATACTGTAAGGCTTACTAAAATGTTTGGAATAATTACCCAATAAAAAAATTGAATAGTTTAGAAGAATCGCGTTTAACTCTTACTACTCGTAAAGTGAAAATAAAGAGTTCAAACAATGAGTGCAAAAGAATACCTTTGAGTGAACAACACAAAAGTTTACTAAACTTTTCGTACCTGGAGGGACAAAACTAAAAGAACGGGAACAAATAAATTAAACAGAATTGTTTGTCCGACTATCGGATTTCCTGCTTTGAAATCGATGCTGGATTGCTCTGAACATTACAGAATGAATTTCAATTATCTGTAAATATTGGTAAACTCATGTCTCTTTGTTTAGCAGAAATTTTGAACTATTTTATTCTGATAAACTAAATACACAGATAACAGAGAATTCAACAGAAAAAAATACCTTTTAAAGAGATATCTTTCAATAATGATATGTAACATTTAAACGAATTTCGTTTTGTCATTTATAGTAATAATTGTGCCAGGGTGCCTAATTTCTACGTTTTTCTAATGGTAAAAAAAATTATGTTTAGTCCGTTAATGGTCACATAATTAAAAATAATAAATAATAATAAACAGTCATAAAAGGGCCCATTTTCATATTCAAGAAAATTATATAAAACAAAGTGTGCAGTCCCTGGCCAAATTATTAGACGCACTATAAGATTCTATGTAAAATCTTAATAAAACGGGTTAAACGGGGCATAGTTTAATTGTTTTTACGTGACTGTAACCGGTTTGCACTTGCTTACGTTCGAGTAACAATTTTTTAAATTCGACGATATATGATATAAATTCGACGATTGGATAAATTCGACGATATAATAAATAAACATAGAATATTTATTATATCAGGTATTGTATTAGTATATTACAATAATTAGACCAAATTACTAGAATCACTGTACCATTTTAATAATTACATGTTTTGCACGAGTTTATATGTAATACTTTTATATCTAAACTTACATATAATGGGTTTTTATTAAGGACATTTTTTATATACTTTCTATATTTATTTATTTTTAACGAATTGCAGTACAATGTTAATTGATAATGAACGAACAAAAACAAGTGTAAACCGGTTTCTGCCGCGTAAAAACAATAATGCTCTTTCGTACCATCTGATAATTAAGATTTTACATAGAATCTTATAGTGCGTCTAATAATTTGGCCAGGGACTGTACATACATGTGTACTCATTTTGTGTGTACTCATTTTGAATGTGTGTACTCATTTTTAGGTTTTTGGTAAATTTTTAGCTTCTGTGGTTGATAGTGTTGACATCTAGTTAATAGCCTGGTGCTGCCATCTGGTTTATATATTGAGAAATAAGCTTGATTCCGGGAAATTACACTACTTTAAATTTTTTGGTGCGTTACTTTTCAATATTCCAGCCCAGAAATATCATGGGCACGAGAAATAGAGTATGACACTTCACCCCGTTATTTTGGGAGGAGCGAGAAGGAAAGAGTTAAATGTATTATTCTTAGTTAGTTTTAAAGTTATTTTCCATGGCACTACATGTAAATGATTCAAAGTTCATTTAAAAAGCTATTTCATTCCTGTTCTGACATTATGAGGTTTTTGAAATGTTATCAAAAATTACCAAAAATATGAAAGCTTAAATTTTAATTGTCAACTACTCTATGAAATATTTTGAAAAAAAAATAAATTAATAGTTAGCACCAATGAGTATATCTTTGATGCATATTCAGAGTTGCCAACTGCTCCTAATTCGACAAAAAATATAAAAAAGGAGAAAAAAAAAAACATTACGGAACAATAAACTAAATTTTCAGATTTTTGGTTCGCCAACTTCCGATTTACCAACTTTTTAAAAGGCGGAATAACACGGACAAATTCTATTAGTTTCTGCAATAAGTTATTTTTTTGCTAGTAATGAGTTTTATTAGGTTATAATTAGTTGTTGTAATTATATTAATTATTTAATGAACAATTTTATATTAGTTTATTTGTTCTTAATTCTAACTGAAAGTTCTAATTTGGTACGATGACAATTGCCACGATAATACTATGGAAGACAATGTGATAATTCGGTCATATATACCCGCAGTAAAAATTTTTATAAATATAAATCATTTATTTAAAAAATCAATGTATGAAAAATAACAAGAAGGAAAGTAAACGGATAGTCCAGTAAATACTAGTCCAGTAGTAATTTTCTCAGTGCACCTACATACCTGTCACTCTTTCCTAGAATAGATTATCCAAGTGGTAATAATCCACTGTTGTAGTGGTAGTAATAGATTATCCAAGTGGTAGTAAAGCAATTACCAAAAACAATCTTATTCGAAAAAGTCTTTATATTTTAAACAGGTTGAAATTCGCTAACGTAAAAGATTATTCTATCTTTATATATTTGTTGTATTTATTTATATAATTTTGTGATTCTCCATTTGCGTAGAAAAAAAAAATAACTCCACTTTTGTTCATTACACACCAAGCTATATTAAAGTTGTATTTTTAACGAAATTCCATTTTGTTCAAAAGGTATCGCGCTTCTAAGTGCTTTTTTAACAAATTATTTCTTCTTCTTTTTTTATTTATTTATTTATTTATTTTATTATTATTATTATTATTTTTTATTTATTTATTTATTTATTTATTTTTTTTGCTTTGCAATCTGTTTTACTTCTCACAATATACAAGTTTTTGCTGTGTAGAAAATTGTTCAAAGAATTCAATGGAACAAAAAAAAAACAAAAAAAAAAAATACTATTCCATTATTAGTTTGAGAATTAACTGTGAAACTTGCAATAGAAAAAAAAAAAAAAAAAGGTTCGTTGGGGTCTACAGCCCATTGAAATGCAACTACAGAGTTGAAATTAAATAGGATGATAGGAGGACCACTTAATATTATAATTTTAACAAGTTTTTTATAAAATTCCCATTTGTTTCAAAGTTGTTGAAAATTTAAGAGCTTTTTCGCGATTTTTTCAGTTTTTCCGCTTTTATTTACTATTTATCAATTGTTGTATAAAACTTATTTTGACTCACGATATTTTTATTTCTTTATTTTATAAACTTGCGATCGAGGAGATGTCAACTAAAAGTAGAAAGAAAGAGAAGAAGGAATAGCGAAGAATATAGATTAATGTTGCCAAACAAAATTTTATTATAGTGAAATTTTAAAAGTTATAAAAAATATCTTAACGAAGAACGATATTTCCTAATTGAATTGTTATAAATTTCGTAGCTAGGTGAAACTACTTCTCATTTCATAACTTTTTATTGAGTTACACGTTCTGTGTTCTTAAGGTTAAACTTTGTTTTTATTTTCAAGTTCAGATGATTAATTTTCAAATTCATATAATTATCCATTTCGATATGATTAACATGTTGACAAAATGTTCCTATACATAAAGCTAAAATAATTGCATGGTTTGAAACAAAATTATTCCGTGTTTATGTAGAAAATATTGACGTTTAAAAAGAAGTAAACTATGATGAATGAGAATCAATTATTCGGGTTTGCAAACGGAGCGAGCAGGGGCTCGGAGCCTCATATTCTTTTATAAAAATTTTTAAATTTAAAAAAAATAACGCGAAACAATTGCATAAAATAAAAAATAACAATGCTTGTTTTAAAGAAAATTAAAAAAATAAAATACACTAACACAGAATTCGCAGTAATTGATGAAATTTATTATTTAATTAATTTTAAGCAAAAAATATAAATAATATTATTAATTCAATGCTGCACTTATTCATTTAAAATTGATGAAGACGAAAGTTCAATGAAAACAATCATTACATTGCAATTGATGAGAAAAGTAATTTGATTTTCATTTGAATTTTCTTCATAATCTAATTAGTCGGTCTTATTTTGTAAAATTACTTCGTCCCAGAGAATAGAATCTGACTGTAATTTCAATTTTTATCCGCATTTTACAGTTGTATCCATTTGAGATGGATTAATTAGACTTTATAGAGAAACTAATTAGCTGAAATTAAATTTTCCGTATTCAAAAAGAAACATTTAAACTAAATGATTTTAGTTTTCTACAAAATTAGTATGAATAAATAATAAGCAATCGAGAAGTTTATCTATAATAGACTTTTTATGAAAGTTTCTTTTAAAAATAAAATTTTTAATCTAATAGTTGCCTAAATTAAGTTAATTGGTTGTTTTCGCAAAAAAATATAGTAAAATAACATAATAAGTAAAAAGAATTATTGATTCTTAATAATTATTATACAAGGTGATTGAAATTATATTTTTCCCTTGTAACGTGCAAAAAAAAAAAAAAAAAAAAAAAAAAAAAAAAAAAAAACAGATATAATAAATGAAGCAGATGAATTCTGCTATTTAATGCACGTTCCGGCATCAAATAAAATTTTATTCTAACCTTCTCAGTTTCGAAATATTCATTTGCAGGGCTGTTAATTTTCTCCGCTTTTTGGAAAAATTTCTTCGATTGTCTATGTTTAAAGTATGATTCTTTGTTTAGTAAATTTGATTTAAAGTTGTTTTATACACCACTACTTTTAAATGGTTCAAAGGTACAATGAGAAAAAAAAAAGAAAACAACCATCCTGGATGACTTTTGAAAAAATTATGATCAGATTTTCACGTTGTAGGACTCAATCTTAATGGTTTAAGGGAGTGACCTCAAATATGCTAATTAATTAATGTAGGCGATATTTTAAATTACGAAATCAGACTTAAAAAACGCACTTTCTCTGAATAAACGTAACTTTTTTCGACGGATTTTGGATCCCGAAAATATATAGGGGGTACTCGCAATCTGGGTTTCCAATAATTTGGTCAAAAGAGCAATCCAAAGTAACTCCCCTTAATGTTAATTTTTTGTGTGTGTGTGTCGATTTCGCCATATCTCGAGAATTTTTTAAAAAATTGAAAAAATATATCTTTTTTAAAACTCGATTTCTCAGGAACTATTAAACCGATTTCGCTAAAATTTTATATTTTTCCACGTAAAAGTGCATTCTTTATAATGATATAAATAATTGTAAATCATAAAATAAAATCTTTTTCCATATTTATTAAATAAAATAATAAAAAAATAATAAGTATTAACTAAATGTTATTTTTTGCTTGAAATTATCCTTGGATAAATAAATGTTATAGTTGTGGGTAAAAAATTTTTAAGTTCTCGAAATATGACCATTGGTGAAAGCGAGACGGGAAAAAGGAAAAACTGGTAGTTAAACCATATATGTTTTAACTTGTTTTTGGGAGGGGAGTAAATCTATTCTCTTTTTCAAACTTTTCAACAATATCTACTTCTTCTCGGTAAAGAAGCAGTTTTATATACATGCCCTAATTGAAAAAAAAAATCTCATCAGTTACAGAAATTTAATGTTTCTTTAAAAAAATGCTAGAATGAAATTACTTTCGTACCAGCTTTTACTCTTTTCCGTCTTGGTATATTGTACAGGCTTTCAGCCCTGGATATGGCAAAAATCGGGGGTAATACCTATGGGGGAGGCGAGGTAATCTGCCACAAAAACTTCTTCTCTTTCTTAAATTTGTTTATTTAATCTCGCTACTTTGTTTTAATTTTCTCTCAGTAAATGTTACTGAACCCCAACTTTCACCATTCAATTGCGCTTCGGCGATTTATCATACATTCCCACTCAGATGAATTAGTTAGAGACCCTAGCAGGACTGATAACTAACTACCACATATGAGTATGGGATATGGCAAAATACACACACACACAAAAAAAATGAAATAAACATTAAAGAGTCCAAACTTTGAACCGCTCTCCTTACCAAACTACTGCGGCCATGTTTCCCAGACTCCGAATTCCCAGAAATCTGAATCCGTTGAAAAGAGGTATAGTTTTCAGAGAAAGTACGTTTTTGTGTCTGATTTCGTAACTTTAAATATCGTCTGTAATAAATTAGCATATTTGAGTCCCCCCCCCCTCCGGCTATTAATATGGATCCCAAGAAGATTCGATCACTAAATCAAAAAATATTTTAAATACTCCTTTTTTCTTTTTTTTTTTTTTTTTTTTTTTTTGCACGTTGTACACATTTGCAGGACTGCCAACTTTCTGCGCTTTTCGGCAAATTTTTCTTTAGTAGTAGCCATGTTTATGTTTTAAAGTATACTTCTTTGTTTTACAAATATGATTTAAAGTACTTTACACACCACTACGTTAACAGGATTGCCAACTTCTACGCTATTTGGAAAATATTTAATACAGTGGTTGATCATTAAAAACTAAAGTTTTTCGAAAGTTTAATAATTGACCAACATTTTAAAAGCGTCACCATGCTCGAGATGGAAAAAACGTGCATTTTATATGAAGTTTTGCATCATTTACGTGTAGTGGTGTAGAAAATAACTTTAAATCAAATTCATAAAATAAAGAATTATATATTTAAGCATAAACGTAGCTACCACTAGAAGAAATTTTTTTAATAAACGTAGAAAGATGGCGGCACTGCATTAAAACGATTCAAAAGTTCATATGAAACGTCACTTATTTCAGTTATCTGATGGTGAGGCTTTTAAAATGTTTGCAAAATTAGCAAAGAAAAAAATTTACTGAATTTTTATTTTGAAATCGTTTTATTTTCAGAACTTTAAACTGAAACCCCTGTAAAATATTTTGTAAAAAACGTAGTAGTTGGTAGCCCTGCATTTATGCATCCCACCAAATACATGGTACTCACAGCCTAGAAAATTGCAGAGGAGTAGACGTGTTGGAGAGTCAACAATGTTTAAACGAAAAAGGGGGTAGGGATAGCCTGGTTTGGTAGGGCGTTGGGCGAAAAAGTCGTGAGTTCGATCCCTACCTTCCAAAGAATCCTCGTGTAGTAAAGTGTGACTGGTGGCCGTTAAATCTGTCGGGTCACAAAGTCCTCCATTCTCCCATAACAAATCTTACCTCTGGGGGTACTGAATTGGAGATTGATTGTTCTCTGGTTCAGGTAAAAATTATGATCTGTGGATGAATGGTTGCATGAATGGGTCCGCCCTATAAACGGACAGTGATACGTTTGTGTGGCTGAAGTCGTATTCTTGGCCACAGAGGACACCACTGAAAAACAAGAAACGCACACTCTGCCTTAAAAATTCGTTTGGTTTCACCAAGAAGGCATGCTGGTATCGGCAAGTGACATTAGAAACTACAACAAACGAAAAAGGAGGGCATGAATAGAATCGTGCCTTGTCAGGAGTCTAAAAGATGCAATTGCAGACGCACGAAGTGAGTGAGGAACAAGCTGTGAATCATCAAAAACATTAATTAAGCTAAAATTAATTAAGATTCTTCCCTGACTAAGAAATATAAGTTGAAATTTAGAGCAGCTACGCACGTCACTAGATGGCAGCATGGATCTAAACCAACCAGGATAGTGAGTAATTTTATAAATTTATTTGCCTGACTTTTATTTTAAAAAAATGGGAGTGAACAAAAAAAAAAAAAAAATAAATTAAAAGGACCACTGTTCCCCTCACATTAAATTGATAACGAAATAGTTTAGCTACCACTCTCTTCTTTTAACCTGACTGTCGCCAGCATGTGTAAATTATAAAGTCGAATATTTAAAATTCACCCATCTCACTCATAAATATTCTATTACATTTTGACATTTTCCAAATTTTATTTTTTGTGGTTTATGACTATTTCACCACAAAGTCCAACGATTCATGTTTAGCTAAACTCCATTTTATTTCAAACTAAAAAATGCGATAAATCGATCAAAACGCAGACATTTGAAAACTGATATTTATTTCTGAAATAGAACAAATACTAAATGTAAGCTGACGAAATCTAAAAGTTAAAACAATATGCATATTTAACGAAAAACTGTGAACAAAACAATATACATTTCGACAAAATATCGTAATATTTCAAGCATATCTTCCTCTAAAGAAACAAATGCATAATTTAGAAACCGGCAAATTCACTTTTATTCATGTTAGGATACATATGCACCGTTTTCTAAAACATTCGAGCAACCTTTATGTTTAATCAACAGGGAATTTTGGATTCACGAAAAATATTTTGATTAAAAACTGCTAGAACGTTAGTTATTTGTCCTAGTTTCTATACACAATGAATTTATAATTTTGGGAAGCTGCTTTTTCATGCAGATGCATTTTTTCCTTGATTGCAATATTACTGATTGCTTAAAAATTTATTTCGCAGTTCTTTTTCAGTTATGTATTATACTTTAAGTTTAAACTTTTAAATATTCATATAATTATTTTCCCATTTTCTAAATTTGAAAGTGATAGCTAAGAAGATTCCGACAGCATTGGTTCGACAACGTTTAACACTTTATGATAATAATATTTATAAATGAGCTTGACTAACTATTGCATGATTATAACAAATATATAAAAGCATTCAAGTCTTAACTATAGAGAATTTCAAACTGATAAAAATGTAAATATATTTTTGTGTAAGATTCTTTTCCAGTAATTGTTTTACTACCACTTGAAAAATCCCTTCTCGGAAAGAGTGAAAATTGGCAAATATGGATTAGAAATTTAATATGCTTAATTGTTTTATAATTCATTTATTTTAAAATTTTAATGAGCCCTTATTGATTACAATTTTGATTCGATTGATTCAGTTCTTCCATCCCTAAATTAATTTCATTTAGTAGTGTGCATTGATATCAATTTTTAAAACAAATTAATAGTAATTTTTGGCAATTTTTTTACAGTGCAGACAGACAAGAGAGAAAATACTAAGCTAACTAACGTATTCCAAAACTAAACTGGTAGTAAAATTTCTAAACTGATATTTAAAAAACTCGCTGTTTCATTTTTCCAATTTATATTCCAAGAACAAAAATCCCCCTCAGAGATCCTCTAACATAACTATTGAATCTATGGATGACAACAATCGAAGTGATTTCAATGACCGTGACGGGCTCAGTGACGACCAGGAGTCGCCACCGGTGACGAACTCGTCACCGAAGTTTGCGAATCAATGACGGATTTGGATATTCAGCAAGTTTAAAATATCTGGCAAGGTATCGGAGATTTTCCTTATTTGCCGTCATACTCTTATCAGGCAATCTAAAGCTTATTTACCTTTATAGTTTTCTTGTGTTTGTTGCCATTTTTTCCTCATCTAGTTTAATTTATCGCTTCGAATTTTTAAAAGATCGTTTTAGGAAAGAAAAGTTTTCAACTTCCGATTCAGAAATTTGATTGTAAAAGTTACAACAATATTATGATAAGTTGAATTTCTGAAAATTTTCGTCAGTTGAAGTAAAATCATTGAACTAGCTGTTAAAATGCAAACGTTTTCGTATTCTATTTAAACTTTATTATGAAAACAAGTAACTGAAACGTCTTCAGGCTTGCAAGATTATTGGATGAGGCACTTGTGATGTCATACCTGAAAGTGAACCGGAACTTGCTTCATTTTCAGGGCGTCACAGCAAAGCAGGCAGTGGCTGGAATCATAAAGATACTGTCACCACGAGTGCGGCTGGCCTATGGAACACAGAAATGGTGTTTATTTATTCTTTTTATCTGTAAATGTATATGTGATCGTCATTAAATGTTTTCTTTATTTATTAAATATTCGAGCACAGTTTAAATGCTATTTCAATTTTAACGAGGCAAAGCGTCAATTCAGCATTTCATTAGAAGTTGAGACTCGCTTTCTTCGAACTTTATAAATGTAGTTTATCTGAAGCATCTGAAAAGAGAATCAGGTATTTCTATCGAAGCTATAAGCAATGAAATATTTAATTTAACTTTCCTGCCGGGATTCAACTTAAACTGTCTGTCGTTTGATATTCTTATTGAAATTTACCTTTCAATTTAAAGCTTTGTTGTATTTAATTAGTCACAAAAGTCAGTATTCAGAACAACTTTAGAAACATTTATCAAATAAAAGATAAGTACGACTTATCTACAATCAAAATAATAGTTTATTTCAATGTCAGTAAATGTTAATTAATTTAAAAGTAAAGACATTGAATAGTTGAAATGCTGCTATACCATATTTTTCAAATATTTGAAAATCATTAATTTTTTTAAAAAGTTTTCTACGCTTATTGCCAATTTTACTTTTGCTATATATTGGTCTCTTTAGAGTGACATAACCTTTGTAAGATCATATCATTTTTGTTTTACAACCGCTGTCATTTATCCTGCTGATGAAGGTGTACCAATGTGACATCAAATTGCGTATAGGTAGGTTTCTTTTAATAAAAACTTTACCATCTGAGATTTTTAAATGTTGGTTTTAAATGAAATTTACTATATTCTTTATAACAGATTGATTTTAACTACATTAATCAGATAATACCAAACAAGGTATTTAAATAAAACTGTCAGCACAATCACATTTTTTTATACTCAGCCAAAGTGACAACTTCAAGTACAGAACTTGAAACCACCTTGGAGCAAAACATCGTATATTGTTATTTTTTTTTTAATAATAAATTGAAATCAGCAACTCATTTTTTAGATTTATTTATTTTCAAAGATATAGGTAATCATAACTTTTTAAATAAACCTCATTGTTAACCACAGAGTGTGAGACAGTTACTGATTAACCCTGTCAAAAATTGTTTCCTATGTCTGATGTTCTTTTATTTATTATATAAAAATATATTACTTCCTTTTCTGATCAAAATTTTTGTTTTAATTTTAGCCCATTTTTATTATTTTCATATATTTTTTACAAATCGTTATTTTTTATGGCGGATATGTTTCGTTTCTTAAAATAGTTTTTTCCATGTTGAGTAATTAATCATTAACTTCTTCCATTTACAAGATTAGAGAAAAAAGTATTTGATATTCGAACTTTTATGGAAAAGGTATCTATACTTGCCTCCAACTCGTTATTTATTTCATGCGTGTCAATGGATTAGCAGACTGCAGATTAGTAATGACAACAACAAAGAAAAAGTTATGTGTTTCACACTATGTTAATAATATTCAAGAATTCTATCTTTTCTCAAAATTCTTTGTTGAGATGAAAGTTACATTTAAAAATCTTAGATAAAAATAAAAACGCAAAAACATTTTTCCATAGTCATTTTTAGATACAATTACAAAATATGAATGCTATTTTTTGAATTCACTCAAAAGTGTCTTCTAATAAAAGTGACATTTTAGATGAATCGAGTTTTAATAAATATTTTTAGATAAAGCGAGTCTGTATTTCTTACCGTAATTCTATAAATTTAGAGCATTAATACAAACTATCACAATTTTAAATGGTAAATTACAAAATTAAAACTCTTTGTTTAATTTCCAATGTAAGATCACCAGTAAGCATTTGCATTAAATGTAAATTTTCGAAATTTTTTTTTTCTTCTAAAATTGCGTTTCAAAAACGAGAACTATATTCGCGTTACTGCATTTACAGAAATATTTATTAATTACAAATTAGTTAAATAATCAGCTAATAAAAAATTTAAAGAAGGAAAATAATATCTAAATTATTAATTGTAAGTTCGATACATATTGTCACTCATGAAATTGAAAAGAAAATGAAAAAAGAAAATTTATTTAAAAAAAAAAAAAAATGCCTCACATTTGTTTCTAAAATTACCGACCGGCCTGTGTAGAGGGCAGGGAACTGTCTTTGCATCAGAAAGGTTCTGGGTTCGAATCCCGGGCAAGGCATGGATGTTCTTTCTTTCTCTGTATTATCTGTCTTCAGTGTGGGAGCGATGTTGGCCCACCTAATATGGTGCCCCTGAAGGAGAGGTCAACAAAATCGCCCTGTAAATGTCTGAATTGACGGATGTTAAGACAGGTGGGCATTGGGGGAAAAAAAAATGTTTTAAAAATTTTTTCTGACCCTACATGGAATTATTAATCCTAAAAAAGTATTGCAGGCAATAATGAGTTTAATTTTTATTATTAATGCCTATAAATAAAAGGCTCTCTATGAAAATGTCTTAAATGACCACCAATCACGTACTTGTCTTTCAATCAAACAATGCATCAATCATCAATCAGTTTAAGATAGAAACCCGTTGATCAAATAAACACATTGTTAAATGTCTTTTGTGGAGTAAGTATATCACTTATGTGGATTTGAATAATTCTTATTTCTGAGTTGAGTTATTAATTGGAATGCAAGCATCCTGAAGAGTGAATTTCATCAATGATTTCTGAGACTAAAAATATAAATATTAAATAATAAAATATTAAATAATAAAATATTAAAATATTAAATAATAAAATATTAAAATATTAAATAATAAAATATTAAAATATTAAATAATAAAATATTAAAATATTAAATAATAAAATATTAGTTCCCCTTTTACCGAAAGATTTACTAAATTAGGCGGTAAGCACTTCTTATGAAGTCCTTTAAAATATAATGACTCTTAATTATAATTTATGATTTCAAGATTGCACAGTGTGAAAAAAAAAAAAAAAGGATCATTCTGGATCATTTGATCTAATGATTGGATTTTCACGTTCTAAGACTCAAACTTTATGGCTAAAAAAAGTGACCTCAAATATGCGAATTAATAAGGGCAGACGTAATTTTAAGTTAAGAAATCAAATACAAAAACGTACTTTCTCTGAATAAACGTGCAATTTTTTTGACGGATTTGGATTTTTGACTCCCAAAATATAAGGGATAGCAGCAATCTGGAAAATATGGTCACAATAGTTTGGTCAGGAAAGCGTTCCAAAGCTTAGACCCCTTAATCTAAATTTCACTTTTTGCGTATTTCGCTTTATTTCGAAAAGTCCTGGATCGTGAAAAGTCTTAGATCGTGAAAATCCGATCATTAGATCAAATGATATTCAGAGTAATCCGTTTTCTTAGCTCTGCGCAGTAAAATACTAAAACTCTGTTCATTTCAATAAAAATATCTAAGCACAAAATTAAAAGAGATGTTTTATCTCAACTCTTTTGATCTCTTGTATTTATTTTTCTTACTATGTCTATGTCACCCAGTGCATTTATTTAATTTTTTCTTGTTCGTCTTCTCACAAAATTTTCAACCTCTTTCGCGAATTTAAACATTTTTTTCCCGTGTCATTACATTTGAAAGCAAAGTAAATGTTCTTTGAAATTCAAATCATATACAGTGTCCTCACATTTCAGAAGTTACAATTCAAAGTTTAAAACAAACTTGACGATTTGATCAAAAATAGCTCAAATTTATATGTAGCCAGCAGCAACAACTTAGAAATCCTTTTTTATCTGTTATCAAAAATGTGAATAAGAAAAACCCTAAATAAATTTTACCAAGATCGAAAAAAAAAAAAAAAGAAAAAAACGCATTTCTTATCACATTTTCCTTTTCAAATTTTCCTGTTCAAAAAACCAGTAGATACACACAGGCGACATTTATGTTCACCCTTTCTCCACCCCTAAAAGTTTGACATTATTTATGAGCAAGGGCGAAAAAAAGGATACCCCCCCCCTCCACACAAAAGTTTCACGTTCTGACCAGTAAGAGAAGAAAAAAAAAACAGTATAAAAATGGACAGATGCACTCTTTTAAAAAGTAGACATAAATAAATAAACTTTGACAGAAGGAGGCCCTCTTGCTTTTTATCGTTTTTCGTTCTATCATATTGGAATTTTATAGAATAAAGAACAACGAATGAAAGATGGTAGACACGCGTTTATCTACATCTTTCCATGAAAGGGAGTCTACTAGGATGTATACGTTCTTCTACACGTCATTTTTTATCTGATTTTTTTTAAAACCCCTTTTTCGGATTCACAGCGAAATACTTTCAGTGGATTTGCACGATTTTCCTACTTTGTCAATTTCATATAGCACATTTTCGCCCTTACTTTTTCTTTTCATTTTATTTTGTTACAAAAGATAGCTTTTCAGTTTGTTCTATTGGAAGTGATATGAAGTTATATTTGAAATTTTGTTTTTGTTTGTTGAAAGTATTATTTGTAGAAAGCCACATTTTGTGTAATAAGCATAAACCATTTTTAATTACTTATTGTTACACATACATTTAGTGTCTACTTTTATCGCATAACCTACTTATGCCTATTGTTTTATAGAAATTTTTTTTTATCAGAAAGATTGCAAATTATTAATCTTTCTTTTAAAAGAAAAAAAAATTGATATAACTAATGTTTCACTAAGCCGACTGGTCTGTGTAGGAGTCAGGGAACTGACCTTGCATCAGAAAAGTTCCTCAGTTCGAATTCCGGTTAATGCATGGATGTTCTTTCATTCTCTGTCCTTACTGTGGGAGTAAGGTTGGTTCACCTAATGTGGTGCTCCTGAAAGAGTGGCTAACAAATCTGCCCCTTAGATGAAAGGTCATTCTCCAGGTGGGCATTGAAAAAAATGTTTCACTTATGCAATTTATTATGCAGACTGAATCTTTTTCAAAGCTAAAATGGTGGCAAAGAAAAATGAATACAATACAGTGAAACCTCTCGGAAGCGACCACTCTCAGTTCCATAGTAAAATGGTCGTAGATGGAGGTGGGTCGTTCTAAGAGGTTAACCTCCATTGACTTCAAAACTGTTATCGAAGGTACATGATTTTTCGCTAACGATTTTAATTTTTAGTCAGTGCCATTTCCTTGGCACGAAAATGCCACTTCTGTGGACTTCATGAAAAGACAGATCGATGAATAAAATTTAGAGTCTATAAAAATGATCCAAGCTGATATAATTATGCGTAAAAACAAATTTACCAGTTATGAATGATAATGCTATGTAAAATAAATAAAAAGTTATGTTTTTTGTTTAAGTTTGCATTTAATTTTATATCAGAAAACTTAGTTAGCTCTTAAAGGTGAGAAGAAATTTGTTTATTTGAGATCCTTTTATTTTCCTAAAAGATTTTTTTTTTCTAATTTAACTTTCGAAGTGAAGAAGTAACAGTAAATCATTGATAGCATTGCTAAACTGGAAGTAAATCATTGATAGCATAGCTTTTAGTGAACTTTGACTGCAAAATGAGGCTGTCTCGTCAAAAAGAGCTCTCTAGTTAAGAGCCTCACACGATTATATTGAATACAAGTTAATCTAGCTGTTTGTTTTGTTAAATTTTTTGGTTTTGATATTTTTTCATGCTTCCGTATTTGACCTTATCCGAATTTGGGACAAAAGGTTTTTCCCTGTCATTGCGAGATGTTTTAATGTAACCACTTTTGATGATTGGACGTTAATCTTTTCTGGCGCTATGTACTCAGTCTGGCAACATTTATCCTCAAAACCACTAAAAATGCAAAACGATATTTTTTAAAACGTTCACCAGTTTTTTAAGTGACCACTGCGGAGGTACTGTGTTCAAATTCCGCTTTTACCCCAGATGTATCCTCGTGCTGTCCTTTGTATTTTTATGTTTCCTTCTATTTTACAGAGGTTTATAAGCCTGCAAATGTGCGTTGTGCCAATAAATAAAATAAGCGACTACTATTCTTTGCTTCCCAAAGACATCAGGATATCTACAATATATTCTTTTTTCTTATGAAGCATCGAAGTATTAAATTATTTATTGTTGTTGTTGCTAATTCCCATATGGTCTGACTCCGTCAAACCAGATTATAAATCCGTTGACATTTCGGCTAAGTCCGAACAAGTCCGAAGTCCGAAGCTAAAGGGAGAGGAATGAATATCGTTCCAGGCCAGCCCTAAACAGTTCAAGATATGCTCAGGTGATTAAATTATTTATAATTCCGAGTTATCAAAAGTCTTAGAAATCGAATTTCATTAAATCAAGAATCGAATTATTGGAACATAACCTTTCCTTACACTGTCAAAATTTCCCATAGTTTATAAATCTGTAGTAATGGGAGGATATAAAATTCCCAATATTAGAAATTGTGACCAGAACTACCCGAAAAAAGCTGATTCGATCAGTTTATGTTTAGTGTAATTAAAGAGGAATGGAATGTCCTTAACTACCCAAGGTTAATAAGAGTTATAACATTATAGTTATTTGTTTGAAATATCACAAAGAAATATACTTTTAATAATGAAAAAACAACCTGTAGTCACGGATAATTAACTTTCAGGAAAAAATAAATAAATAAAAGAGTTTAATTACCATTTTTTTTCAAGACCTCAAATAGCAGAGGTAATTATGACCGTAAACCAAATCTCCAAATGCTTGGCTGATAATATTAAAAATAAAAAGTGTTTTAATTTTTTAAACCAGATGTCATCATAGAGTCAGAATTAGCTGGAGAAATATTAATAAAAAATAAAACAAATGGTTTAATAATTGCTGCAAATTTATGATTTATAAGTAAACTAGTATAATTTTTATTCAGAAAGTAGATATTATATAAATATTATACTCACATTTCCATTGAACATAAAACTATCTGTGCACTAAGACTATAAAATAAACAAGAGTTTCCTTATAAAGTTGTGAAATACACATAATTCACTGCTAAGATACGACGAGAACTGATCATGACTGAAATTTGCTATATATATTGTAGGAAGCGTATTCCACACGTCATGCACACGCATGTCATTGCGCACCTCCCCCGCGCAGTTAAGGTAATGGAAGCTGACGAGGCAGACGTCCTCTTGTGATTGTTAAGAATCTTGTGTTTTGTGACGTTTCGTCCTGTAATAAATGTTATTCTTTAATGTAGTTAAGGTCCTTGCCTTTTCCCATATTTTGGGGGCACGGCCGATCCTCCTGCACTCCTAAAAAGAGACGTTACCCCTAGAAACCTGAAGCTTGTTGCAAAAAAAAATGTGTGTAGACGTTATGCTTTTTTTATGAGACGTTCTGAATTTTATGAATTGCTTTAAGACGTTAAGTTACAGACGTATTGTGTTAATAAAGCAATAAATGAAGTTCTTCTACTGGATGATATTAAAAGACGATACGATACAATATTTTTTTGAAGGACGGACTGCACCCAATACCCAGGTAGGCGAATTTACATTTATTTCTTTTTCAAAATTTTTATGTTAAATAGAATTGAAGTCAAAAGATTAGTAATTTTTAAGAGTTCAGATTTCTGTGTTATTTTGATTAGAATTGTTTAAAACTTAATCTCTGTTGATCTAATTTCGATTTGTTTAATTTTTCATTGTTAGTTAATCATGGCACTAAAATTAGGAGACATCCCCCTAATTGCCAATTCCTTAAAGTACGGAACAACTCATTCTGTTAAAGCTTTAAATTCCGTATTAGCACTCCCTGTTTTCGATAGAACTTCGAGAAAAAATATAAGAAATTTTGCAGCATTTCCGAATGATTTTGATTTGGAAAAACATAAGGAAAATCTGTTAGCTATTCTCTCTCTAAAAGAATTTGTTTCAGTTGCTAATTTGTTGCATTTAGACGTAGAAGGTGACGCGGAAATTTTATGTCAAAATATATTAAAAGCTTTGTCAAATATTATTGAATTTCAAAAAAAATTAATCACAGATTCTTTGTCCGAAGACGAAAATGAAAGTGGAACTTATAATCTGGTAAATTTCCCTTTTTCAGTAGGCGCCAATCAAGGCCAGCCAACTTCCTCGGTTAGTGAAGAGCTTGCATCAAATATTCAAGGTCTCTCTTTTCTTTCAAATCAAAATGATTCATTTAACAAACAAAATAATATAAACCTTTTTGCAAATGAGTTAGCGAATTCGGAAATGAATTCACAGTTCTGGTTACTTTTAAGAGATATTTCTTCTAATTGTAGAAAATTTTCGGGTGAAGATTTTTAATCTATTAAATGTTTTTTTCGAGATGTTGAGGAAAATTTTTAATTATTCCCTGCTATA
Organism: Parasteatoda lunata; assembly: GCA_949128135.1. NCBI lineage: Eukaryota > Metazoa > Arthropoda > Arachnida > Araneae > Theridiidae > Parasteatoda > Parasteatoda lunata. Next base: position 116,905,420 of record OX421971.1, read on the forward strand.
AGTTTTTCTCAGAAATTAATTTTTGCCAAGCGTTTGATTTGCGGAACAGCCAAATCGTTTTTGTTTTCAAAAAGAAATTTAAATACGTATGACGCGTTCAAAGAGGAATTAATTAAAGAATTTTCAGATACTGTTACTTCAATAGAAATTCACCGAGAACTTGAAAAACGCAAAATGTTGAAATCTGAAACTTACATACAATATTTTAATTCAATGCGTGAATTGGCTAATAGATGTGATTCTACTATTGATGAATCATCTGTCATTCAGTATGTTATAAATGGAATTTACGGAAAACATTCCGAAAAAATTATTCTTTATGGAGCGAATTCTTTTTTGGAATTTAAACAAAAATTACGAACGTATGAAACGGTTGTAAACAATCTGATCAATATTCCAAATTCGTCAAATTTTCCCCATACACATGTTAGTCTCAAACAAAACAACTATAGAAAACCTTCAAAACTGAATGTTTCAGAATCAGCTAAAGCTCCTCAACGTTGTTTTAATTGTAATGATATCGGTCATTTATCGAAATCGTGTCCTAATCGTTCACGTGGTCCCAAATGTATAGCATGCAATCTGTTTGGTCATAAATCCACAGAATGTAGACGAAACAATCGAAATGATAATTCTGCGCCACATGTCAATGTAAATACAGTTCATGAATCTCCTTCTTGTATTAATATGTGTAAAGAAGTAATAATTTCTGATCAAAAAATTTAACGGTTTAGTAGATACAGGTAGCAATTTGACATTGCTAAGAAAAGCGGCACATACAAACTTAAGCGCGCCACCATTAAAAAGAAACAAAAATTTTTTAACTGGTTTTTCACAAACAAACATCATCGGTTCTTTTGATTCTGAAATTATTATTGATGATCAAAATTTCCCTGTAACTATTTCTGTTGTGCCGAATAATTGTACAAATTATGATCTAATAATAGGTTGTGACGTAATTCAACAAGCAAATCTCTCTATTTCACCTGCCGGAGTTCAATTTTCAAAAATTTCTAAACCCTCTGATAATGTAGTTGAACATTTCGTTATGACAATTTCTGACGATTCTCCCTCTTATGATATCGGTCCTAACGTTTCGAAACAAATTCGTATAGATGTTGAGCAACGTTTGATGGCGTATTCACCAGAGAAAAAGAAAACTGCTAATATTGAACTTGATATCGTACTAACTGACGACGAGCCAATTTTTCATAAACCCCGACGTTTGCCATTTGCTGAGCGTGGCATTGTAGACGAACAAATTGACGAATGGGTTAAAAATAAAATTATTGAACCATGTTCATCCCCGTACGCTAGTCAAGTTGTGGTAGTTCGTAAAAAAGATGGTAAATATCGAGTTTGTATTGACTATAGACGTTTAAATCGAAAGTTATTCGAAAGATGTGTCACGTAGATGCTCTTAGTCGCTCTCCTCAGTGCATGGTCATTCAAGATAGTTTACATGTTCAGCTACTAAAAGCGCAACAAACTGATGACCAAATTACCGCCTTAAAAACTCTTCTTCAAAGTACACCTCACGATGATTACATACTAAAGAACAAATTATTATACAAAACTGTTAATGGAATCGATTTAATTGTAGTACCTGACGAAATGCAGACCAACATCATTAAAACTGCTCACGAACGTGGTCATTTTGCCGTATTACGTACTCAAGAATTGGTCAACAAAGACTTTTATATACCACATCTTAAAGAAAAAGTTGAGAAATGCATTAAAAATTGTGTCACATGTATCCTTACAAATCGAAAACGTGGCAAACAAGACGGTATGCTACATCCAATCGTAAAAGATGACTCAGCTCTGCAAACTTTTCATTTAGATCATCTAGGTCCGCTTGCAACCACCTCGAAGAAATATAAACACATTTTCACTGTTATAGATGCTTTTACTAAATTCAGTTGGCTCTATCCCACTAAATCAACAGACGCGGCAGAAGTCATTGATAGACTAGAAAAACAAAGTCATCTCTTTGGAAATCCATCAAGAATAATAACGGACAGAGGATCTGCATTTACCTCTGCTGCATTTCAAGACTACTGCAATAAAGAAAAAATTGCTCATGTTGCCATAACAGCAGGCCTACCAAGATCTAATGACCAAGTTGAGAAACAAAATCCCACCATTATTGCCGTCCTTTCTAAACTCTCAGCAGACAATCCAAAAAAATGGTATACCCATGTTCCCAAACTGCAACAGGTATTGAACTCAACGTTTCAGCGAAGTATTAAAATGACACCTTTCGAACTGCTTTTGGTACGAAAATGAAGTCAAGAAATGATATAAAGATCATAGAACTGCTTAACGATGAAACAACAGCTAATTTCCAACAACAACGAGATGAACTACGCAAAAACGCAAAGAACCAAATTTACAAAGTTCAAGATGAAAATCGCCGTTATTATAATCTCCGCCGTAAACAAGCACAAAAATTCAAACTACATGACTTAGTAGCAACTGTTTGGTTCAGGTTTAAAGTTAAAGCAAAAATTTCTAGGACCTTATAAGGTGACAAAAATCAAAAATAACGACACCTATGACGTAGAGAAATGTGACTTCGTCGATGGACCTTTCAAAACCTCTACTTGTGCAGAGTATATGAAACCATAGCCAGACGATAGTGAAAAAACTTAGTTTTCTATTTGAAAATATTCACTCTTCTGTTCATGAAAGACTCATTGACTTTATCAAGAATTTAAACATTTTTTTTTCTTCCTTTAATATCATTGACTCTAAATTTTATATTTAATGATTTATTTTTATCTTGTTTTAGAGAATATTTACAGTTGCAGATTAATGCTTCATTGAAATGTTAAGAAAGCTGTTACTGACATTTGTTTAACTATCGGTAATGTATGAAATTCTTCTTATATTCTAATATTTCAGAAGATTGTAATGTATACAGAAAATTGTAGTGCTGTGTTATGTAGATGTTTCATAATAGTTTTGCCAAAATTTTTCAGATTTTCTTTTAATTGTATTGGTAAAAAAGTTTTCAGATTTAAATTTATTGCTTATGTATCACCAGGCGAGGTCGCCTTACTAGTCATGATGGCCGATGTAGGAAGCGTATTCCACACGTCATGCACACGCATGTCATTGCGCACCTCCCCCGCGCAGTTAAGGTAATGGAAGCTGACGAGGCAGACGTCCTCTTGTGATTGTTAAGAATCTTGTGTTTTGTGACGTTTCGTCCTGTATTAAGTGTCCTGTAATAAATGTTATTCGTTAATGTAGTTAAGGTCCTTGCCTATTCCCATAATATATATATATATATATATATATACTAGCTGACCCGGCAAACGTTGTTTTGCCATGTGAATTATTTCTAGAGTATGAAAATATATCTTATTATTTATTGTAAGTATGTGCGTATGTGGTATATGAGTGGAAGAGGCATGGAGCGCTCTGAACGATGACGTCATGTGAAAATAACAACACACCAAATAATAGTTTTTTTAAATTTATTTTAACTTTTTTCTTATAAATTATATATAAACGAATTCTGAATATATTAGTCAACAATATTAATCTCTTAGTGCAATGGAGTGAACAATATTTTCTGTCTTTCCATCTTTAGCTAACACAAATAAACTGGATGGTTTGCCCACTCGAGAGCATGCCACGTATAATTGTCCGTGTGAAAAACATGGTGTGCTCAAATCTAAGACAGAAACAGATATTGTCTGGCCTTGTCATTGCAAATGCCTATCTAATGGGGAACTGAATGCGTTTAAATTGAATTGGCACAGCTGTGGGTATAATAGGGATTCGTGGAAGTAATATACTTTCACCTCGGAATTTGTCATTTAAAATAATGACTTCGATAACGTTGCTCATTAATTTTTTAACGACTAATCGCGTGCCATTGCACAGCCATGGTGGGTGCAAATTACGAAGCAAAATAACCGGAGATCCAACTTTGAGTACTAAATTATGCGGGGATATGCCTGGTAAATCCAATGAGTTTAAAAACTCTGTTGGAAAATTTGCAGCTTCAATGAGATCGCAAACTGCATCAACGGATTTATATGTCACCAAGTTACCTGGCAATAAATGCTGTATCTTCAGATTCAATTCGCTGACGTCCCCAATTTTTCTGCTAAAATTGCCCTTTCTGCCAGCCATTCATGATGAATGTATTGTGTGTGTACATCGGGAAATATTAGGCTAATGAGAGCATCTTGTGAATCTATGATTTTGCAGAAATCTTCCGGTAATTTTATGCATCCAGTCTCATCCTTAGTAACTTTTCCATCACCGATATCTAACAGTTTTTTTGAGAGTGTTTCAGCAGATGGATCCTGAAGCATTTGGACGCGCATATTTACTTTTAGTTTAACTTTTTCAACATTACGCCACAGTGGAGATGATTTAAAGCGAGCATTGATCTCATCAGCGTACGTTGAACGCGGAATGACGGCAAGTGTTTGTCAGACAACACCTGAAAGGAGTAACAGAGTGCCGCCAAATAATTTGTCATTGTTTTTAATATCTTTCAACGCCTCAAGCGAATGTTTGTGTACCATAGTGCATTCATCCCAGATCATAACTTTACAGTGTTTCAACACTGTGGCCATGGACGATTGTTTTTTATGTTGCACACTGCATCTGGGTTGTTTTGAATATTTAGTGGCAGCTTAAATACTGAATGAGCTGTTCTGCCTCTATCCAATAAAGTTGCCGCAATGCCAGATGATGCAACGGCCAACGCGATGCCATTATTTGATCGTATTTCAGCGAGAATTACCAAAATAATAAATGTTTTGCCAGTTCCACCTGGTGCATCAAAAAAAAAAAAAATCCACCTTGTCCAGCCGAAACTGCGAGCATAATGCGGTCATAAATGTTCCTTTTGTTCCTCATTCATTAGTGGAACATCACGTGTAACAAGCACTGCCATTTCTATCGTATTGTATTGAAGTTCACGATTCATGTCAGTGTTTAATAAATCAGATGCACTACGATTTGGCGTAGTCATACCGAAATGACTGGGTGGCAAGTTGGCAATAATAATGCAAAGATTCTCAATAGGCATCAGTTCTTCATTGCACGTAGCATCGCTAAATGCTATCCTTAGATCGTTGCAACGTGTGCGATGTTGATACCGTATATCATCATCAGTCATCGAATCTTTGTGATTATCCCATAACGTTTCTGTACGGGCCGGGAAACATGTAGTTAATACTATAGCGAATAGTAGACGAATTTTCTTTGCAGTACAGTTCAATGCTGCATCAGCAAGCATACATTCCCACTGGTTGTCGTCTTCCAGCAAGCCGAGTGCAAGGCATGCATCTTTATACGTTGGATGGTGATGTCCATCGACTTCAGGTATATCTTGAAATGACAATGAGCCGGTGACATTAACCAACAACAGTCGAAAATAAAAGCAGTCAGTCTGCCTTGGATTGACTGTAAATACACTCCCTAAGGCGTTTGATTTGAATAAACCGGGACGTGCATCAGCCGGTGTGCCTTGCTTGCGGGGTGTCCATTTTTTTGTTTGAGCCCATGTGAAATAGTGTGGTACTTCTGAGTAGAGTAATATCTGTGCAAAGGCACCATAAGCATTCACACGAGTACACAATTCAAAAACTTCGGTCAGTGTAGTTTTTGGTGGATTTATAGCTCGGTCAATCTCGTTCGTGAAATATACGCTCTGACCGTTTTCAAGATGGACGGCTAAATGAATAACGGTTGGATCCCGTTCATGAATTGGGAAACCAACGATACGCCAAACAGCTTCATTGGAGCTGATGTACCGGCCAATTTGGAACAGCGTTATTTCATCGTTGTTATTCACTGGAAGAGCAATCACATTGATCAACTCGAAATACTGTCATATCACTGCCTTTATTCACATACTTGCAAATATATTTGATGTTATTCTTTTAAGGGCGAGCATAAGTATTAGAGTTTAATATAACTTGTTGCAACGTGCGGGAATTTTGTTTTTGATTTATTATGTTTCTATGTCTAGTTTGGATTCGAATACGATAAAATAAAGATATATTTAAAATATATGTTACCGGCAAAGTATGAAACGCCGGCATTGTATAGAATGCCTGACGTTTTTAGGCAAAGTAAGAAATGTGAGAATTATTACATACTTTGCCTAGGCATTGTATAGAATGCCTAGGCATTTTATAGAATGCCAAATGCTATTTAGGTAAAGTATGAAATAAACGTCCTGATGAGGTTATTATGTAAATGATGTGCATGTTACTGTGATTACTGAAATCGGTGATTGTTGACTTTCACCAGTGAATGTTGGCAATCACATAGTCGATTTGGTGAATGTCCTAAATACTTATTACATCCGATTTGATATTAATTTATTCGTGGATATAATTACATTTATTCGATATTTTAATACTTACTGACGATAGATTAAAAGAAACATCAGTGTTTGGAGTATCGAGCAAATATATACCGGGCAATGGCACTTGACCTTACAAAAAATATCAGTGTAGGGTATACCGGGCAATGGCACTTGATCTTAAAAAAACATCAGTGTAGGATATACCGGGTAAATTTATACCGGGCAGTGGCACTTAACTAGATCGGAAATTTACCGATGGTCTAGTCATACTAGGTCTAGCTAAGTGTCATTGCCCGGTATACCCTACACTGATGTTTTTTTAAAGTCAAGTGCCATTGCCCGGTATATATTTGCCCGATACTAAAAACACTGATGTTTCTTCTATCGTCAGTAGGTATTAAAATATCGAACAAATGTAATTAAATCCACGAATAAATTAATATCAAATCGGATGTAATAAATATTTTGGACATTCACCAAAGCGACTTGTCAACATTCACCGGTGAAAGTCAACAACCACCGATTTCGGTCATTCACAGTAACATGCACATCATTTACATAATAACCTCATCAGGGCGTTTTTTTTCATACTTTGCCTAAATAACATTTGGCATTCTATAGAATACCTAGGCAATGTGTGAAATATAAACCATTTCATACTTTGCCGGCTAATTTTAGGCATTCTATACAATGCCTAGGCATTCTATACAATACCGGATTTCATACTTTGCCGATAACATGTACATTAAATCTGTCCAAAAAATGAGAAAAATTTAGTTATAAACCTATTATCAGACGACTGAATATACATATAAAATTTCATCATAATCAGTCAAGCCGTTCCGGAGGAGTATAAACACTGAAACTGTGACAAGAGATTTTTATATATAAGATATATATATATATATCTTATATTTAAAAATCTCTTGTATAGATATTTATATATATATATATATATATATATATATATATATATATATATATATATATATATATATATATACTATAATTATATACTATAATTATATACTATATAATAAAACACTAGTGTGAGGATCATCAAAAAAAATGTTAATGAAAATAGAAAAAATTAAACAAAAAATGCAAAAGAAAACATTTCAAGCAAAAAATTTAATCAAAGATTCCAGAAATTACAGAATAAAACGCAAAATTTAATAAATAAAGCGAGTATTGAATTCATATGTACAGTACGCAAAATAAAAAATGGACCACCCTGAATAACTAATCGTTCTAATGATCGGATTACCACGTTCTAGGACTTGATTTACTGGCTCAAGGGGGTCAGCACAAATATGTTAATCATTTAACGCAGAAGATATTTTAAGTTACAAAATCAGACTCAAAAACGTTCTTTCTCAGAATAACATACCTTTTTCCGACGGGCTCGGATATCTGACTCGTAAAATATGGTCCCCATAATTTGGTCAGGAGAGCGGCTCAAAGTTCAGACCCCTTAATGTTATTTTTTGAGTATTCCGCCATATTTCGAGAATATTTAAGGCAGATTGAAACATTTAAAATTGAAAAAAAATTGAAATTGACTGAAAATTTTAAAATTTGCTAATTGAAATATAATTTCAGACAAAAAATAGCTTTAATTTATTATTTTCTGTTATTTTATTTAAAAATAGTCGAAAAGTTTTTGAATTGTAAGGGTATAGAGTTTTTTACATCATTTTAAAGAATGTAAAAATGGCAAAATACAAAATTTGAGGGAAATGGGTCTAATATATTTCCTGCGAAATCGAATTTTAAAGAAGCCATATTTTTCAAAATATAATTCCTCAAGAAGTTCAGGACCGATTTCGCTCAAATTTTGGATTATACAATTTAAAATTACATTTTTTAAAATGATTTAAGAAAATTGTATACTTTTCAACTCACCGTTTCTTCAATCACTACTAAATAATGCAATAAGAAATAATAAATATTTGTAATAAAAGTTATATTTCGCATAGAATTATCTCTGTAAAAAGAATTGCGTGCAAAAGGTTTTTAATTTGCGCTTTCCTCACTAGACTATGGAGATCATGTTGGCCAGATTGCGCTTACTCCCTATATTTTGGCAGCCAGAAATCTGAAACCGTAGAAAAAATGGCATGTTAATTCAGAGAAAGTGTAATTTTTTGTTTGATTTCGTAACTTACAATATCGTTTGAGCATATTCGAAGTCACCCCCTCGAACCATTCAAATTGAGTCCTAGAAAGTTAACATTCAATCATCGAATCGAAAGTTATTCAGGGTTTTCCTTTTTTTTTATATTTTGCGCACTGTACTCACACTTACCGTCATCTTTCAAAAATAATTTAAAGAATTTTCGTAACAAGACTGTCAAAATACAAAATGTGAAAATAGAAGCGTAACGGAGGATAATGGGTTCATTTTATGGCGCTTTATTACTGAAGTACTGAAGGCAGATTGTATTCAGTACTGAAATGTGGAATATATATATATATATATATATATATATATATATATATATATATATATATGTAACATAAAAAGCTTCAATTAATCTTTTTATGTTAGTTTCTTCGTTAAAAACAACTACTAATTTATTACTAATTAATTTCAAATCGAAACAATTTATCATACTTTTAAAAAGCCACATCCTGTTTCTAAATCTATTTTTGGCCCAACTATGCATAAATTTAAATAAAGACATTTCTCCTTTTAAGCTTCTTGGGAATGTGGGAATCGCGTGATCTATTTAATTAACCAATAGTAATTTCTAAGATCTCCCTCTTTCCCTAAATTGAAACATTTTACGGATTTACTTTGCAAGATTTTTCCTAACATATAAGGGAGGAGCGCAACTTTTCGTACACACTCTCATGACTGCTCTGACTAATAATTAGTAAATAAATTTTGTACCCTCCTTAATATATATATATATATTAACAATTATTAATAATTTAATTTATTAAAATAGTCATGAATTTTTTGAAGGAAAGAAAATACTCTCAAATAGTATTTTTTTTTTCAATTGACCAACCAAATCTCGTATTAATGAAAAATGTATTCATGCAAGAAATTCTTATTTTATTTATTATTCTTTAAGAGACATTTTTTGATTTGCTAGATTTAATCTGAAAGGTTGAAATTGAACTTTCCACTCTTATTCGGTTGACAATAACACATTTATAGATGAACAAAAAAAAACAACTTATTTTTTATGTTTTAGTTTTATTGAATTTAAGAGAAAAATGGCTAAAAGGCATTTATCGACGCAACTCAAAAAGCATCTCCGTCGTGGCTTCATGAAACTGCTGTATCAGACATAGTTCCTTTCTGTGAAATCCATTCGGCGTCCGTCCAGGCGGAAATTTATGTCAAGGAATATCTAACAAAGTTGACAGTTTGCTTTAGTTGATGCCAAAACCGAAAAATAAGATAATGTCAGAAATCCAAGATATAATTCGCACTTCAAATAACTGACAATGAAAAGTCCTGCTGTTAACACAAATAATTGAATCATATTAAGTTCCTTTCTCTGAAAGTTATCTTCGGTATTAAAGAAAAACAATATGACTATTTCATGAATTTTATGGTATATTAGTTATATAAGGTATATTTTGATAAACTTTTTCACTACTTTTAAACAAACGTTTGGTTCAGTTATTAAGTATAAAAACTGTAAACTTTATAGGGTATAAAAAATTAGAGATCTGCTACTTCTGTTTGGAGCTTTCGCTTTGTGATAATTAAGATTAATACGTTTGCTTAAAATTTTCATTTCTTTTTGTTTTCCTCTTTTTCAATTTTTGTTTTAGTCATTTTGGGGTTTCCGTCAATACTCCAATAATACTCCAGACATATGACGTCATTCCTTAACAGGTGAAAGATTATATTTAGTCTGGTAGTAAAATGTAATAATTAATGCATCGTGAATCATGTGAAATGAGAGCGGGTTTAAGGTTGGCGAGTGTGAGCGAACATAGGCTTAGCCTCCAAGTATATCATAGTTTTTGCCCGTAAAAGTACGTTATAACAGAAACGTAAAACATTTATCTCCCTTTTTTATTTAATACCACACGCATTTTGTATATTATTAACCTATAATTAGGAGTTTTCCATTTGTCAATGCATAGTTTTAAAGATTAGATGTACTCACATTAGGAACCGAAGATATTTTTCGACGTATATCCTCAGGTAGACAAGGCTCCGGTAGACAAGGACTCTAAGTAATCCTATATTTTTCAGGCTCAGGTGGACTCGGATTTTATTTCATAACCGTCGTTAAACAGCTGACCCACTTTGAGATTCACTGCTACTAATGTTCTTCTCCGTAGCCTTGTAATTTTGAACCCAATCCAGAAGACAAGGGAACTTCTAGATCAAGTAATGGGATTTTGAATTCTTTGAGGACTGTTTGATGGAATTAATCCGCATTTGCGCTACCTGGGGAGGAAAACTATGAAAACCTTTGCGGTTAGACTGACAGTAAGGGATCTCTAATTCATGATCCGTCTACCACAGAGGATATTTTACTTTCGAACTGTGGTCGGTGTGACCCGTTTTTGAAATTCGAATTGACCAGCTATCACTGGGATCGTACCTGGGTCACCTCATTCGGATGCGAGTGCTCTACATCCTCGGTGGACTTGAACGACACTTTGGACTTAAATGGCTTTGGATCTCCCGAACTCATCTCTTAAAGCTTTTAGTGAGTTCAAGGACTCATTTTGTAACGGCCTGACAGTACTTGAAACTATAATCAACGATTTCCGTTCGTCTGTTAAGCATTTAAATCGATTAAAATAATCCCTTTTTTCTTTTAAAATTCATATTTTCTTTAAAGTACGTTCAATGTACATGAAAATTTAATCTATGAACCGATCCGTAGTGTTCAATTTATGAAAAAAATGAAGCTATAGTTAGCAGTGCATCTGTGGCGTAACTACCACTAAAAATATTAAATACCAATTCACTAGTATATAAGACATGTTAACTTGATTCTATCTCGAGGTACCTTTTGATAGATGAAGGTTGACATAGTCTATAATTAAATCCTCACAATGGTGACCTGGACGTTCCTGGGAAGGGAGTACTGTTGTGGCTTATAGCTTACTCTGTAGCACATAAGTATATTTTGATTAGTGTTGTGGGTTCTGGCAACATTGGTTGCGATGACAACGAAAAGATGGAATGCAGGAGTTGCAGAAAAGTGATTAATAAAAAATCTGTTGTAAAAATGTCTGGACGTAGAATATTATTATACTACATAAATTCAAACAACATAAACGATGCAATTAATATTGGCCTGTCTTGCTCCCAATACATTTGCATATGAGCAGTAAATTTGGGATCTCTGTATTTTTTTAATTAAAAAAATTAGTTTGTTTTGCAGATGTATCGCATCTGATTTGTTAATTCTTGTTATGCATGTTTTACCATTGGTTAGCTTAGAGAGTGTTGCATTACAATGGAAAGCATGTTTTGGACATAATTGTGATATAAAGCAGCGATCTTAAGTAATCAAAAAATTATTCATCATAAACCAGACACAAACTTCATATGATTTTACTTGTAACTTCGATAATTTTATTAAGTATGTAAAAGTTCCATACGTAATGGAATACCTGCTAGTGACATAGTGTGAGTATATCGATACTGATTAGTTCTTGAAGCGTGGCATTTGTTAACATCAGCAATTGTTCTTTCCTTTATATTTCGAGTGAGCCAAGCCAGTCAATTGTCAATTCTCTTAAGCGACGTAATCTATATTCTTTCACGAAGATTTCAATTCTTTTAACATATATATCTTTAACACAAAGACAGGTGCGAAGCCATGTAGAACATCAACAAGCTAATTATGCATTGAAGTTGCCAGGTACACAAAACAAAAATATATCACGGTTACAATGAAATACATAAACAAATAATAAATATCAGTTATGTAAAAGACGTAGATGTGAATAAACCATATTTCAACAAATTCGATGAGTGATACGGTGCTGTATTTAATTAACTTACAATTAGTTACCATTCTGACTTATGTCGAGAAACTTAGCTCAACTTAGCGGGTATCTTCTTCTTGAAGTACAAGTACCCAATTATAATAATGAAATATCAACTATTTCATAATTGCTTCTTTTTTTTAATTTTTGGATAATAACATAACTAAATTGATCTTAATATATAGCAATCAAATAAGTGAATTATTTCATAGAATATTTTTTCCATACCTGATTAGTAAACAATAAAGTTTAGGAATTAAAATTATTATAAAGAATGTTGCTCAAGAAACATTTTTAATTTCGTGCAATTTAACACGTTGTACTGTTAATACAAGTATTACACTAGATTTTAAGTATTTTTTTTAAGATACTTGGCGTACCAGTAGTTTTATACTTACGTAGACACAAAAAACTAGATCTCTTGCATCTATAAAAATAATTAAATATTAAAAATAAAAAACTAATTTCAACGTTTAACTTTAAAGGAACTTGTCTCTATAAGGTAGACTTTTCAATGCCCAAAAGCATTCATTAAAATTAAATTTAAAAATAACAAATTCTAAAAATATCTACCGGACTAAATTTTAAAATAACAGTTTAAATTTAAAAATATTTGCCGAAAGGACTGGTTTACGAAAAAAAAAATGTGATAAACGACGACGTCTTACTTATTATTCTTGTCGTTTCCTTCGAAAGGTTACAATTTTCAGCAGTAATTGGAGAGAGTAGAAGACATAAGTACCCAATGAAAGCTTTAAAGTACAATTTTTTAGAAAAAAAGTAATCTTCGCTACATATGTGTACTCTTTGATTTCGGAATAAAAAAAAACATACCATTTACCATTCCCTTGAACTGCAGTGATAGTTTAGAGAATGAAGTTTTTTTTTAACCATAGCTTCATAGTGGATCAAGTTTAAATTAATTTTTATACTTCAAACAAACATAAAATTCTTAAAAAATATTTCAAGTTTAAAAGTTTTACTCCGATAGACTCAACTACTCAATTTGTATTAGTAGGACATATTTATAATTTAAGGGGCCAATAAGATTAATCTTTAAAAGAATTTTTTATAGCGTTGTTCAGAAAGTAATTTTATATTTTAAGTTTTTTTTTTATGAAAATAAAAGGAGAATTTTTAAAAGAGAATAAATAGTTTTTGAATCATATATTTTTCATTCTGGTCCAGCAACTTCTACCGTCTTTCTGGCAGAAGTATGATTCCACGTGCTAAAAGGTTTGATTGAGACATTGTTGCAGACAACACATTCATAAAGGGATATATATATATATATATGTGTATATATATATATATGTTTTTTTTTCTTTTTTTTTTTTGAAAAGCAAAATTATTTACCGAATAACCCAATATAAATTTATTTGTCAAGAAATAAAAATGATTGCGAAGTAGTCCTGGGATACTGATGGAAGCAGGTAGCAAAACCCTCTATTTACATCATTATTTATTGATACATAATCTATTAGTAACTGATAATTTTATTAAAAATGACAACTAATAATATTTATTAATTGATATTATTTAATGTAATTTTGCACTTACTAATGAAAAATTGTAATGATTTTATTTATTTTGATAATAATACAAGATTACTTTTAAATTTTGCGTAACGGCATCATTAAGAAAAAGAAAAGTTAAAAGTGATCAAAACGCCCTACAAATGATCAAAATAAACCCAGATAATAACAAAATAAAAACTTGTATTGTTTCATACGATTGATTGTTTTCGAAAATCCTACAATTCTTGGATCGTTTTATAAGCTTAGTAATCTGGGCAATAAAAAGATCCATTCATTCGAACTTAAATCTCGATAACACTATAAACATTAAGTCAGTTAATAAAATAGAGATCGGTTGTTATAGTTAAAGCCCATAGCTTTTACGAGCGGAATCAATTTAAACGAGTTTATTTCAATTAAATAAATTTAGTGACGGCTCTCATTGTTTTTTTTTATAGTTATTTCTCGATCATTTCTCTCATCATTATAGTTTCAATGTTGGAAGGGGAGTATTTTTCTTATTCATGTAATATATGATATAAAAGCTCAGTGGATTTTGCTGGAGTGTAGAGTTAAAATTTTAAGTAATCATATAAATTATCATTTTATGAAATGGATGAACTTAACTTAATGCTAATAAAGAATAAATTCAGTGCTTAATATTTGTTAGGGAACACGAATATTTTTTCTAACTCTTATGGATAGATGTTTTATTTATAGATAAAATGTATTAGATGTATAGTAATTGATACAATTTATAAATTATTGGTATTTTTAAAAAAAAAATAATGGAAATATATTTATCGAAATTTTATTATGTTATCTGAAAACGATGACTTTAGCGCTTATTAATTTAATGTAGTTCATTTAATGTTATTGATTTTATTTTTAATACAGGGTTGTCACGGGTGTCAAAAAATGGAGAGATGGGGTGACTTATAAATTTTTAAAAAAATTATTAAACGAAATTAAAATTCGTTTACTATTGAAAGAACATGCAAAGAATGTTTTCGTTATAATTATGCATAATTTGAAAGGTAAGTAATAGTGATATCTACGATAGATAGAGAGATTATATATTAATTAAAATTTCCATTACTTTTAACGATTTTAGTCGTCTATGGCATCTCTGTTAATGGTTCATGCGACTTTTTAGTGTAAGATTAGCGTTGTTAAAACTAGTACTGCGTTAAAAATAACTCATGACCTATATAAAACCCAAACCCATATGCAGAGATGTCAATTTGCTGCGCTTTTGAATGAAATTTTAGTGATAACAAAATTTGAGATATTTTTAATTTAATATTTTTTATTTTAAGAAATTTTACACCGCTACATATCAAAAATTCAAAATATCGTATGAAAAGCAACTTCTTTGTAGTTTTCTCGTGGTGACACTTTTAACAAGTTGGCGTAATTTTCCTTATTCTACAAATTTTACTATTTAATTTACTACTAATTTATTGAAATTTTTGCAAAGAGTGGAGTAGTTGGCAGCCTTTCATACTTGAGAGAACACACAAGGGGGTGAACAAAATAATGGAAACACTTCTATACTAATACAGTTTTTCATATTTCTCAAGAAATACTTGAATAGTATGTGAAATGTTAAGTAGTATGTGAAAATAATGGAACTCCTTAATTAAATATTAGGGGATGAGAATGAAGCTAAGAATTAGTAAAATATTTTGCATAATGAAAGTTTTGGGCAAATATATTGGAAATCTGTCTTCATATTGAATAATATTTGTCTTTTTCCATATATTTAAAAAATGTTTAAGTAAACGGTTTCCAGAAATAAAAAAAAACATGTTTTTATTATTAAAATTATTTGCACATTACTTATCATAAAAATGATCTAAAAATATACGATTCATGCTCATATGAAACTCATGCTTGCTTGAATTGATCTGTACTATTATTTTTATTATACAAACTAGAATTATAAAATTCCTCAGCATCTATTCTGGAATTGATGTAATTGTTTTAGTAATAAAAAAGATCATTAATTTTGAAGTATTTGGTGCACACACTATTTACTGCAAAAATATGTGAAAAACCCTTAGCAATAGGACAATTATCTATTATTTTACTATTATTTACTATTACTGTACTATTATTTTAATCATGCAATAAAACTAGAATAATAAAATTCTTAAACATCTTTTCTCCTAATGATATATGTTATTCCCGCAATTTTGAGAAATATTAATAAAATTCTAATCAAAAAAAGAAAATCACAAGTTAAGCATTTCATACATTATTTTAAAAAAATGCTGAGTTCATGTTTTTTTAATTTTATAATTAATCACCAGTTAAATTATTCTATAAACCAGTATTTGTATTTAAAGCATCATCTTCCCAAATAAAATCTCTTCTTCAATAATTGCTTCGGAAATTTCCTCAAATTGTCCTAGTAATAAAAAGTTCGTTATTTTTGAAGAAATAAGTGCACACAATAATTTCTTCAAAAATGAGCAAAAAGCATTCGCAAACAATTGTCCAATTAATAATGAACGCCATTAATCTACATAATTATTTTGAATTATGTATTAAACTGATATTTGTTCAGACAGGATAAGTAATATAAACTATTACCATAATTGACATCTATTTTTTATTAATTGGAATATTTATTTAAAAATTTATTAAAGAAAAACATGAACTTCTATTTATGTAGAAGTAAATCACATACTATTTCCAATAAAAATGTTTAAAAAACACTAAGATTACCCAATGAATAATTCATTATATGACTTCTAAAATGTAATTCACAGATGGTTTGAATATCATACTTTTTGTCAGAAAGGTTTTCTAAAAAGAGGAATATGCTCCCTTGAGTTTTATTTCGAAGGCAGCTAAAATTTTTGACAGCAACTTTTATCACAATTAAGTTTTAAAAACGTGACTAAATCATTTACTACGCGATTCATCTCTCTCAGTAATACTAGAAATCAAATCTTCGTAAAAAATGAACAAACATTTGCTCAAGAAAGACTTAAAGTAATGAATGCATAAACTGCGTCTTGGGAAATTAAAAAAGAACTGTTTTTACTTCGTTATTTTCATACAAAAAATTTAATATGAATATAATTTCAAGTTGATTATCATAACAAGGTTTGAAGAAAAATTCCAGAGAATATTTTTAAAATAATTTAATTAACTTTAAGAATAGGTATAACTTATGTAGGAAAAAACTGTAGGAGGCGAAACATGAAATATATCGATAGTAACAGCTATGGTATTAATTATAAATATCGATAGAAAATGCAAGTCGCTAACCAGGAGAAAACATTTTTACAAAACTTTAATTAAATCCTTCTTTAGATACCAAATAAATATAATAAATTGTAACTAGGTTGTTTAACTATAATTTATAATAAATTGATAATAAATTTATATAAAATTATGAAACAAAACAGTTTTAAATAATAATTGACTTCAGTTTTAACCTGGTTGATACCAGTTCTTCTTATTCTGAAAAAGGTAAATTATCAATAAATTAGTACGCGAGATTATGCACAAACTGAAGCAAAGACTTACACCAATACAATTAATAAAGCTGAAATAATTCCATTATTTATTTATTTATCATTATTAATTGATCTTCCAATTTTATTACGTTATTAGATTATCATTATATAAGATTATCATATAAGATTATCATTTATTTTTGGAGCAAAAAGTTAACATAAGCACATAACATAACTAATACTAACATAACGTTAACTTGCGAACTTGTTTGCTCCAATATTGTTTGATAGGTCAGCTCTGATAGTAAAGGAGCCTTAGTTTTATTCAGTAGCATTAGGTGTGATGCTGTTGCTCAAGGTCAGATCATAATACTCAAAATTTGCAACAATTGAGCAATTTTCGCAAGTACTTATCCCTTACGAGAGACGATAGAAAACTTCTTTTCACAATATCTGTATTAAATCTGCACCACTTGCCATAAAACCAGTAATTTAAGCATAATAGTATGATTATATTTTTACTTTGCATCTATTTTTTTCCTTTTCGGTATATAGTACTTTTAATTATTTCAATTAGTAACTATTACAAGTACTAATCAAGGATAGCCGGAGCCAATTATAGCATTTCAATTTCTTACATTTCTTTTAAACAGATTTGGAAAGAACGGAACTTAGAGCGGATAAGCGAAGGGGATCAGACCCCTCCCCTCAATGAGGTGACCCGGGTTCGATCCTAGCGATGGCTTATCGATACGAATTCCGCACCCGGTTCACACCGACTCCAGTGCTAACGTGATATATCCTCAGTGGTTGACAGAACGAGGGTCTAGAGTCCCCTTCCCGCTGGGCTAACCGTGGAAGATTTTCGAGGTTTTCGTCGTAATGTAAAGCAAATGTGGGTTAGTTTCATCAAAAAGTCCTCCACGAAGGCAAATTTCTCCTAATACTCAATTTAAGAGTTCCCTTGCTATCTGGATTGGGTTCAAAATTGCAAGGCTACGGTGTTGAACATTAGTAGTCAAAAATTGGGTCGGCTGTTCAACTACGGTTATAATGAGCGTATTGCTAAATTAACTTTCTTTTGAGAAACAATAATTTTTTTGTGAAAGATTATTTTAAAACAATGGAAAATATGTAAGAAAGAGAATGTAACTACACACACAGATTCGGAATAGATTTTTTAAACTTTTGTGGGAGGAAATAAGTAAATGGGAATTTTATTCTCTTTCTTTTCAAACTGATAAAAACTTTTTCTTCCATGTCTCCCTTCTGGTGATAAAAATTCTTTTATCTTTATTCCCCCTCCCTTTCCCACTAACCACCGATACGGAAACTTTTCGTTCTAAATGGACATCAACTTCTACAATATTTTAAATGAGTAAAAGAACTGAAAAAACTTTTGAAACTTATACAAGTTTAAATAAGGGATATTGATCTTTTTAAGAAGTCATTTTTGGTGATTCTATTATTGTTATCTATTAGCCAAGTGGAAAATATTTATAAAACAGTGTATTTTAAGAATATTTCTGAATATTTTGTCTCTAAAATCGATTTATCGGCAAATCAAGAAATTGTTAAAGGATTACATATGATTTTTAAGGCAAAAAAGCATACTTTGTTTTTATCATAATAAAATATTTACTTTCTTTAAATCTGAAGTATATAAACGATTTGGAACGATGCAAAATGATTAGATTAAAATTTTTCCCCATTTAAATCGGAAACTAAAACCGATTTTGTCTTAATATAATAAAAAATTTTGAAAGTTTTCAATTGGATAGTTTTATTTGAATAGTTTGTAGATGAAATTGCACACAATAGTAACAAAAATATTATCAGATTTAAATTTTTTTCCATTTGAATAGGAAACTAAATATTTGGAGCAAATTTTGTCTTAATTATAAGAATTGGAAATCTTATAATTGGATAGTTTTTTTTTAATGTTTTATTTTATTATTTTTTTTAAATTAATGCTGCGATCTGTTTAAATAATTAAAACTGATAAGGATGCATAAAGGTTGATAAGTCTAATGGAGCAAAAATGACATCGTAGCAATCATGGGGGCTGCTGAACAGAGCCAGCAGAGAATTGAGTTCTTGATATGGAATGAAAAGGCAAATATTTACAATTAGTAAGTAGGCATAGCTGGTGATTGAACGATGGATTTAATAAAATTTGAAATGTGAATTTTCGGCTCAGTTATATGAAGATAAGTAAGAATTTACGGAAAATCTGACTATATATTGCTTTTTAAAATAAGTTGTTTTCAAAGAAAAAAAACGTCTCTTTCAAAGCTAGTCAAAATTGAGTTTTTTAAATACTTTTTTTATTCTATTTTTTTGAATCGGCTTGTCAAGTATGATGAGTTTCTAAAAAGTTTTATTCAAATTGAGTTAAAACTTTAGAAAAATATTCTTTACATTGACTATTAAGTAAAAAATTTTAAATTTAGATATTTTTAACTGAAAGAACCCATAAAAACTAATAAGTTCATCATCATAGAAAAGTAAAACGATTTTTTAAAAATAAAAATGAAGTTTTTCGATTTGAAATAAAAGCAAAAATGCCAAATTTCATTTAATTCAGTTGAATATAATTGTAATTTACACTGAATTTGGCACACATCATTTTTTTAGCCAAATAGTGTACTTTTACTTAATTAAGTTAATAATAAAGAGGAGTTGAAGTACTAAAAATATGCTTTCATAGTTTAAAAAAATCAAATTAGCAAATTAGAGTTTTAGGAAAATATTCTTAAAAAGTTCAGATGATGAATTATGATTTTAAAGAAAAAAAATGAATATTATTAATACTATATTTATTATTTGGAGAACATGAGTTAACACCTATTTGACATAATATTAAGCCAAACTTTTATACATGCTTATTAATATATTGCATACAATATTTTAAGTTACGGAATCAAACATACAATGTACTTTATTTAAACGTACTTTGATTCATTTCACACAAAATAATAGGGCACTCGTAATCTCAAAAATAAACCGTGAAATTATATACCGTAATCTTTACATTAATGTTTATTTAATTACACTAGTTCGATGATTTTACTGTAAATATTACAATATAACTTACAGTATATCATATTATTTGTACCGTAAAATTTCACGATAAATGTACCGGCACTCAAGTTGCTAGTACTTTTTACCATAATTTTATCTGGAGTATTTTACAGCGTGCAATTTTAATAGTTTTTAATATGGACTAAGAAGAAAGATACTTCATGTTTTTTGTACTTCCCGATACTTCATGCTATTTTACAGCGTGCAATCTTAATAGTTTTTAATATGGACTAAGAAGAAAGATACTTCATGGTTTTTGTACTTCACGCTATTTTACAGCGTGCAATCTTAATAGTTTTTAATATGGACTAAGAAGAAAGATACTTCATGGTTTTTGTACTTCACGCTATTTTACAGCGTGAAATCTTAATAGTTTTTAATATGGACTAAGAAGAAAGATACTTCATGGTTTTTGTACTTCACGCTATTTTACAGCGTGCAATCTTAATAGTTTTTAATATGGACTAAGAAGAAAGATACTTCATGGTTTTTGTACTTCACGCTATTTTACAGCGTGAAATCTTAATAGTTTTTTATATGGACTAAGAAGAAAGATACTTCATGTTTTTTGTACTTCACGATACTTCATGCTATTTTACAGCGTGCAATCTTAATAGTTTTTAATATGGACTAAGAAGAAAGATACTTCATGGTTTTTGTACTTCACGCTATTTTACAGCGTGCAATCTTAATAGTTTTTAATATGGACTAAGAAGAAAGATACTTCATGGTTTTTGTACTTCACGCTATTTTACAGCGTGCAATCTTAATAGTTTTTAATATGGACTAAGAAGAAAGATACTTCATGGTTTTTGTACTTCACGCTATTTTACAGCGTGCAATCTTAATAGTTTTTAATATGGACTAAGAAGAAAGATACTTCATGGTTTTTGTACTTCACGCTATTTTACAGCGTGCAATCTTAATAGTTTTTAATATGGACTAAGAAGAAAGATACTTCATGTTTTTTGTACTTCACGATACTTCATGCTATTTTACAGCGCGCAATCTTAATAGTTTTTAATATGAACTAAGAAGAAAGATACTTCATAGTTTTTGTACTTCACGACACTTCACGCTATTTTACAGCGCGCAATCTTAATAGTTTTTAATATGGACTAAGAAGAAAGATACTTCATGTTTTTTGTACTTCACGACACTTCATGCTATTTTACAGCGCGCAATCTTAATAGTTTTTAATATGGACTAAGAAGAAAGATACTTCATGTTTTTTGTACTTCACGACACTTCATGCTATTTTACAGCGCGCAATCTTAATAGTTTTTAATATGGACTAAGAAGAAAGATACTTCATGTTTTTTGTACTTCACGACACTTCATGCTATTTTACAGCGCGCAATCTTAATAGTTTTTAATATGGACTAAGAAGAAAGATACTTCATGTTTTTTGTACTTCACGATACTTCATGCTATTTTACAGCGCGCAATCTTAATAGTTTTTAATATGAACTAAGAAGAAAGATACTTCATAGTTTTTGTACTTCACGATACTTCACGCTATTTTACAGCGTGCAATCTTAATAGTTTTTAATATGGACTAAGAAGAAAGATACTTCATGTTTTTTGTACTTCACGACACTTCATGCTATTTTACAGCGCGCAATCTTAATAGTTTTTAATATGGACTAAGAAGAAAGATACTTCATGTTTTTTGTACTTCACGACACTTCATGCTATTTTACAGCGCGCAATCTTAATAGTTTTTAATATGAACTAAGAAGAAAGATACTTCATAGTTTTTGTACTTCACGATACTTCACGCTATTTTACAGCGTGCAATCTTAATAGTTTTTAATATGGACTAAGAAGAAAGATACTTCATGTTTTTTGTACTTCACGACACTTCATGCTATTTTACAGCGCGCAATCTTAATAGTTTTTAATATGGACTAAGAAGAAAGATACTTCATGTTTTTTGTACTTCACGACACTTCATGCTATTTTACAGCGCGCAATCTTAATAGTTTTTAATATGGACTAAGAAGAAAGATACTTCATGTTTTTTGTACTTCACGACACTTCATGCTATTTTACAGCGCGCAATCTTAATAGTTTTTAATATGGACTAAGAAGAAAGATACTTCATGTTTTTTGTACTTCACGATACTTCATGCTATTTTACAGCGCGCAATCTTAATAGTTTTTAATATGAACTAAGAAGAAAGATACTTCATAGTTTTTGTACTTCACGATACTTCACGCTATTTTACAGCGTGCAATCTTAATAGTTTTTAATATGGACTAAGAAGAAAGATACTTCATGTTTTTTGTACTTCACGACACTTCATGCTATTTTACAGCGCGCAATCTTAATAGTTTTTAATATGGACTAAGAAGAAAGATACTTCATGTTTTTTGTACTTCACGACACTTCATGCTATTTTACAGCGCGCAATCTTAATAGTTTTTAATATGAACTAAGAAGAAAGATACTTCATAGTTTTTGTACTTCACGATACTTCACGCTATTTTACAGCGTGCAATCTTAATAGTTTTTAATATGGACTAAGAAGAAAGATACTTCATGTTTTTTGTACTTCACGACACTTCATGCTATTTTACAGCGCGCAATCTTAATAGTTTTTAATATGGACTAAGAAGAAAGATACTTCATGTTTTTTGTACTTCACGACACTTCATGCTATTTTACAGCGCGCAATCTTAATAGTTTTTAATATGGACTAAGAAGAAAGATACTTCATGTTTTTTGTACTTCACGACACTTCATGCTATTTTACAGCGCGCAATCTTAATAGTTTTTAATATGGACTAAGAAGAAAGATACTTCATGTTTTTTGTACTTCACGATACTTCATGCTATTTTACAGCGCGCAATCTTAATAGTTTTTAATATGAACTAAGAAGAAAGATACTTCATAGTTTTTGTACTTCACGATACTTCACGCTATTTTACAGCGTGCAATCTTAATAGTTTTTAATATGGACTAAGAAGAAAGATACTTCATGTTTTTTGTACTTCACGACACTTCATGCTATTTTACAGCGCGCAATCTTAATAGTTTTTAATATGGACTAAGAAGAAAGATACTTCATGTTTTTTGTACTTCACGACACTTCATGCTATTTTACAGCGCGCAATCTTAATAGTTTTTAATATGAACTAAGAAGAAAGATACTTCATAGTTTTTGTACTTCACGATACTTCACGCTATTTTACACCGTGCAATCTTAATAGTTTTTAATAAGGACCAAGAAGAAAGATACTTCATGGTTTTTGTGATTTGCTAAAAAATGCAATTTTGTTCTGATAATTACTTAGCAATAGGAAACTTATTTTTTAAATGCTTATAAAATGCATTTTATATTAATTTCAAATTTTTCACAAACTGCTTTTACAATAATTGCCTCAATTTAAATTAAAATAGAACAAATGCTTTTCGTTGAATGTCGCTTTTGTAGCCAATGAAGGATCCCCATTCTTTAAAGTTATATTTGTATATTTCTATACATTTTACCTACTTGTACATCAAACATTTCTAAATCTGCTTCATGTGATATTCGATGAGAAGAGCGGAAGTCAAACGACATTCAGATCATCATCATCTTCTTCTATTCTTATTCTATTTTCCATGGAAACTCACTCGAGTGGTTCGATTTCTCTGAAAAATTCTTTTTAAAGAATCAATAGATTCGGATTATTCCTTCCCGCCCTTTGATGATAGAATTATAGTTCTTTGGATTTGTACTCTTCTGAAATTTGTGATCTATTTGAATAGACCTCAAAGTTTTTTTTTTTTTCAAATAAAATTATTCTTCTGAAATAAAATATTTCAAATTCAATTGATCTATATACTAATGGTTTTGCTCAATTGTGTTTAAAATGTATATTTTCAGTCAACTGTGAGTTCTTAAATTTAATACTTCGTAAATACATCAGTTCAATGGTTCCTAATACGATACTCTCTTTCGAAAATTGAGATTTGAATATCATAAATATTATGATGATCTATATTATTAAATTAATCAGCATGTTACCTATGGAAATTGAGGTCAAATTTAGAAGGAAAAAAATAAATAAAAAATAGAACGTTGTGCTACTTTAAAAACTTATACATATTAAAATTATGCAAAATCTTTTAACTACAGGATAGTGTTAAAATATTTGAATGCGTAAGCTTCAAATAAATTATTACTCCTTTAAATATTTTTTCTTTGTTTACGTTTTTACTGGTGTTGAATAGCCGACACATTTTTGGGTTCACGGCTGTCATGTTTGACTAAGTAGCTTTGTAATATTAAATGCATCGTAGAAGAATTGCAACGTATTGATTGCAGCGTAGTCCTGTTAGCCATTGTGGCTCAGGAGATAAAGCGGGGGTTCAAATTCCAGCGGTGGCTAGTTGGTAGGAATTCTGCAATCGCAGTGCTGATGCAGAATATCCCTATTGGTATACGGATCATATGGGTTAGTGTACTCTTGCTGTTAATCTATCCATAGGAGGTTTTCGTAGTTTTCCTCGCCATTTAATGCAAATGTAAATTTTTTTCCATCAAAAAGTCTTCCATAAAAGCTAGTTTCTGATGCTTGATCCAGGAGTTTCTTTGTTGTTTAGGGGGTTCAAAATTATAAGAGTACGGAGTTGAACATTGATAGTTGTTAACTCAGAATTGGGTCGGCTGCTAACGCTGAGTTTTAAAATAAAATGAAAAGGAAATTCTTGGATCAAACATCGGGACAAACTAGCCTTTTCGGAGTACTTCAATCAGGTCGGTATTTGCATTACGTAGAGAGAAAAATCAATTCTATTATCAGCCTATGATCTGTCTGGCTTTCAGGTTAATTTACGTCAGCACAGATGTCAGTGGGAGTAGGCAGTGGAATTTGTATCGACTAAACCTGTCTATCTCTGGGATTTAATCATAGTTCACTTCATTGAGTTTAGTTTTTTTTTAATTTAAAGAATGTGAAATTATTAATAGTCTTCCACAATGCTCGTTTTGAAACTCTTTTTTGAAGTGATTTGAATCTCTTTTGAATTTTTTAAAATTCATACTTGTTTGATTTAAACTAATTGTTAATTGTTTTTTAACATTTTAATGCCTTTTGTAAATATGATAGTGCACGTTTTTTCTAAATTAAAAAAATAATATAACATGCTGAAGTATATGCAAAAAAGATAAATAAAAGATTAATTTTTATGATTTATGACAATGTAAGTAAGAATTAATTTCTTTTTAAAATGAAAAAACAAATTGTACAGTGAAAAATAAAAATGTAATCATAAAAGATTCAATTAATTTAAGAAAAATAATGTTAAGTTTAAAAAAGGAAACCAAAAAGTCAATTATCATATAAAGTTGACTTAAAATGGAAAATGGAAATAAACTAGATAACAAATAGTATTCAATTCAACTTAAATAACCTTTAAAAACGTTTTTATTTGAAATAAAATATATGAATGAAGGAAATCAAATTTTTTTTCTTATTATTTCTCATGTTTAGAAATTTTATTAAAGTCTCATAAGCTTTTCTATTTTAATTTTATACTTCAAATTTAATTCTACTCTTTTTTTCGTTACAAAAAATCTGTATTGTCGAAAAAAAAGAAAATCGAATTTTATTTACTTTACTGTTATATATTAAAACATGATTTGCAATGTATTAATGTTAGAAATAAAATGGCCTGTAATTTTATGGTAATGGATGTAATTTTATTTGGATAGTTCTTAAGATTTTTTTATCTGTGCAATTTAATTAAATTATATATTTACATATTTTAAGTCTCGGTACACAAAGTATAAGATTTGTATTACTACAATTAAATATTGTATTAATGCACTGCTAGAATTTTCAGTCTAAAATTTTCATAAAATAATCGGCAACAGTCGGTCCATCCTATTAACCGTAAAGTTTGCGCTAAAGAAAATTATTTACCCTTATAGTTTTGAAACCGTTTACAACTATTATAATTTCAAAACCGTAAAAAAGACGATTAACTGGACATAGACTTTTCGTTCGGTAATGGGTGTTGGAGAGTGCAGGACATTAATTGAGGAGTGCAGGGCACTGGAAATTCTTCATATGTTGACTGGAATGGAAGAAATATTGTGGTGTCAACGTTGGGACTTAAACCCCAGTTCGGTCTGTTATGAGATTGACAGATCAACGCTTTCGGCTATAATATGTACGCAGTTGCAAGGAATTAAGTGGTTTAATTAGGTGGGATTAGTTTGTGCGGTAAAATTCTGGATATTTACCGTATTAGGTGAAAGTAGTTATTAAATGGTTTTTCTCACTGTTAACAGTTTGATTATTATGACCATCTCATTTATGGTAATTTGACTGTTTTGTTTGAATATTGGTAAAATAACAATTGAATAAATTGTTGCTTAAGCATTTTTTCTGAGAAATTTCTTACAGTTAGTCTTAACAAAAAACAATTATTAAAAAAATATTATATTTTTTATTTATATTTTATATAAATATCAATTGAATGTAAAAAAAAAACAATCATCACACAATAACGTTACTCTGTTCATAAAATTACCTTAATTAATTCCAAAATAATTTCATTCAGAATAACGTTTGATCATACAATGGGATTCTTAAAATTTAAATATTCGAAAAATAAACCTTTTGTACTTTTATACATCAGAAGTTTTTCAAAAACTTAAATTTTACTCAATTTTACTTAAATTTGAATCAAATTTTAGTTGTTATCGTTTAAGATCCTTACAATTACTTAAGAACCTTCCACGTGTTACTTACCATGAAAATGCCAGAAGTGTTGCTCACTTAACGCTACCCTGTGGGCACCTGGGAACCTAAGTCATGGAGGAGAGCAAAATTACTCACGCCACACTGTCACTGATACCCGTTCATAATGTGGATCACATTCACACATCAGACACAACAGAGGACAACACACGGGGATAAACGTCCATGCCCTGAGCGGGATTCGAACCCATAACCATTGGCTTCACCGTCAGACACGCTGACCTCTCGATCAGCTGTGAAATGTAAAGTATAAAGTAATAGTTTAACTGACCAGTCCATAATACATTCCCTAGAAATATGTAAATAAAGCATTAATGTAAAATTTCAAGTGTTTTGAACTAAAATATCCTGAGGCAATGCATTTAGAATGAAGGAAAAATGAGATAAAAATTAGTTTTTAAAGACAAAAAAAAAAAAAAAATATCAATTATGACCCCTGTTTTAAAATCATTATAATGTCTAATCTATTTGATATAGAAATAAAACTCAAACGATTTTAGAAAAAGACAAGTTCATGGTTTTATTTTAGATAAAAAACAGAAAATTGATGTTTTAGTCAGAATTGGCTTAAAAAAGGTAGTCGGGTACAAAAAACCTTATTATTTTATTTAATTGTTTTTTAAATTTTATTTGATTTTTTTTTATTTTTTTATTTTTTACTTTTTTTATTTTTTTTTTTTGCAAAATAAGCTTTGTTTTAAGCTAAAAGGGACTATTTAGTTCTCTAATAAATGGCAAATCCGTAGCAAAAACAAACAGTCTAGTCATGTTTTTCTTACAGAAATTGCTTCTATTTTCGGAACCTGTGCACATTTGTTTTTACTCTTTTTTATATGCGCAACTCATAAAAATGCGTGATAAAATTTTTAACAAATTACTTTAATAGTATATAACATAAGAACGAATTTCTTTTAGCGCTGACTTTACAGAAACTTATAATGGAAAGCATCCTTTTTACTAAAAACACTTTAATCTTCTACGCAATTTATCATACTCATGTAAATAAAATATATAAGCAATTTTATTTGTTTACATTAAAAGATATAAAAAAAAATATGTTGCCTTAAAAGAAAAAAGGAAAGATAATCCTCTTCTTATCAGCCATTATACGAACAGCTTCCTTTTAGAAGAAGTAAACATAAAACTTTTTTTTTCTATATCTTTTAAAAGAATGTATTATACTCGAAACAAAACTTTATTTTCAGTTTTTAAAGAAATTTTTTTAAGCTATTAACTTAGTTATTTAAGAGAGAGTTTAATACATTATGGAGTTACGAAAGTATTAATATGGCATTAAATTGTGATACAGTATTTAGGTTATACATTTCTTTAGTATCATATTTTGTACAAATCATATGGTAAAAATTTGCCAGATATAATATATACCCATATTGTAGTACTGTGTTGTAAGGATATTCATTATGGTGGTGTTAATGTAGTATTGAATTTGGGTATAATGTTTACGTTTATTAATTTCTTTAGTATCATATTTTGTACTAAATATGATGATAAAAATGCACTAAATCAATATGTACATATATTGAACAAATATTTTGTAAGGGTTTTGATTGCAGTAGCACTGAAATTATGACACAGCGTTTATGCTTATATATTTTCTTTGTACCATATTTTATTCTAAATATAACGTTAAAAAATCGCCAAATATGCATACATATTGTACAAATACGAAGATTCTTTACAATAGTTTGATTGTAGCATTGAATTTTCGACGGAGTGTTTATGTTTATAAATTTCTTTAGAATCATATTTCTTACTAACCTTGGCGTTAAAAAAGCACCGAACCTAATTTTTGCCCGAATTGTACAAAAAAGTTGTAAATATACTAAATAACGTTAATGTGGCATTGAATTCGTGATACAGTGTTTGCGTTTATATATTTCTTTAGTGTCACATTTTGTACTTAACACGGTGTTAAAAAGCGCGAACTTAATATGTACTCATATTGTATAATCATGTTGTAAGGATATTCACTCCGTTGGTGTTAATGTAGCGCTGAAATTGTTATTTAGTGTATAGATTTTTTTACATTTCTTTAGATTCATATTTTGTATTAAACATGGTGTTAAAAAAGTGCCAAATTTAATTTTTACCTACATTGTAATTTGAACCCCTATTATACAAGTAAGTAACAGGGATATGGGCAAATCTCAGGAATCATTAACCTATATGTCTTCAAACTTTTCTTATAAATATATAACATAATAAGCTAAAATTAGTTCTAATAAAATTACAGGAATAACTATGCATTACTAACTTGAAGATACGTACAGTTTTGATCGCGAGTAACTTGCTGTTGGCTTTCATTTCTTACTTCAATCCTACATTTGACAACTTTTCATGAGTGTCGCTTAGAGTGTTTAACATACTTTTTATTTTATTTTCAATATGTATTCTGTTTTTAAAAAAACTGAAAATCACTAAAAACATAATTTAGTAGCTCAGCTGTACTATCATATTTTCTTGAATGATATTTTTCGTGAATATAAAAGCAACACTTATATGAATATAAAAGCACTCGTTTGCAAACACTTAAAGTTTGTCCCCAAATTTTGGCACATCAAACGGTAACCATCGAAAATTGAAAAAAAAAAAAAAGGTATACAATCCAATTCTGCGAGTTACAAGTTAAACTAATGACACGAGTACAAGTTTGTTCTACTTTAAACTAGCTTTTGGAATATCACTAACATAAAACTCGCAGAACTGGATTGTATACCTGTTTTTTCAATTTTCGATGGTTACGGTTTGACGTGCGGTTTGAAGACATATAGGTTAATGATTTCTGAGATTCGCCCATATACATTACGGTAGTGCTAATGTGATAATGTATAGTGTTCGAGTTTATATATTTATTTAGTATTATAATTTGTACTTCCAATTATTATGTATCTATATTATTCAAATAAATAGAGAAATATTTTTTTTAAAAAATTATCATATTTATAACTTACGAAATAAAAATAAAAGTCTCAAATTACTCCAGAAGCGTTTTTATTTACTTTCTAGAGTTTAAAAATGCCTTCTATTAAATAATCATTATTAAATATTTACTTTTACAATTCCTGAAAGTTTCATAAGCATTTGGAAATATAGATTATCAAAAGGTTTAATCCCAAGCTTGTTTTTTAAAACTTTTTTAAAAATGTAAAAAATATCTAGAATTCTACAGCAAATTTTTAAATAATACGTCAATGGTTCCAATAGGTTTCAAAAAATATTGCAACTACTGGGTGTAGAAATTGATCGATTTGAAAATTCAATTTAACTAAAATGGAAGAAAATAGAAAAGTAGACTTTCCTGCGTTCTGCTTAGGAAATATACTGCTTTATTCTCCCCAAATAAATTTTTATTACAAGTTTTGAAAAGCCAATACATTTCTGAGGCCACGAATATCAGTGTTAAACTCCATAGACTTGTAATTTTGAACCCAACTCAGAAGACTCCTTGATCAAGATTTGAGAAAAAATTGTCTTTCCTTCAAAGAGGACGTTTTGATGAAACTGACCCACATTTGTGTTACATGGAGAGAAAAATCTACCTGGGTTAGCCCAACGGCAAGGGGATTCCAACTTATGATCCGTCAACTACTGAGGATATTTAACGTCAGAACTGGGATTGATGTGAGCCGGGAGAAGCATCCGTATCAAACAGCCACCGATGGGATTCAAACCTGCGTCACCCCATTGGTTGACAAACGCCCTAATCCCTGAGCCGCCACGGCTCTCAGTAAATATTTAAATTAATTACAGAATTTGACTATAGTTGTATAACTGAGAAAACAAAAAAAAGAACAGTGTTTTTAAATTAACCACTTTTTTGGAGCAACGTCGTGGTGCTGTCCGAGGGTAAAATTAACGGGCACTTGTACAAATATTCCAGTTGTAATGGTCTAATTTTGGTCATGTTACTATTAATAGTTAAACACCATAAGTATTTTCTAAAACTGATCCCAACAGATGTGGAAAATAGTCGTACGTAACGTTAGTTATCCGATAATTACACTGTAAATAATACCCAATCAAATTCCTGTATAATGTACCGGCACTTTGCGTACATCATCCGTGAAATCCATTTTACATTAATATCGATTTTTATCGAAAAATATTATATCGTAATTTTTACAGTTATGATTATTTAATTAGAGTTATTTAGTGATTGTATGTTAATTTTTACTGTAAAAATTACGGTATGTCAGATATTTTTGCTTGACATGTTCTGGTAAAAATCAGTTTTACGGTAAAATGTACCGGCATCCAAAGTTCCACTACTTTTTACCATAATTTGATGCTGGATTTTTTTTTTACAGTGAGACATGAGAATTGAGGCATGAGAAAATAGGCATAAGAATAGGCATAGAATTGAGGCATGAGAAAAAACTCACAAGCGAGAAAATAAAAAATCTTACACAGGTAACACTCTTTCTGCAGGCATTATACAACTCTTGGAACTAGCTTTAACCCTTTTGTCACCATCTCATTTTGGCGAAATGCATCTGAAAAGTCATGGATTATTTTAAAATTTTATTTGTAGAAATCCATGTTGTCTTTGGACAGATTTTATGGAGCTTTATATTAATTCCTACCACGGGGATGAATTTTGTAAAAAACCAAAAAAGCTGAAAATGGAAATCCAAAACTGCTACGTGCAAAAACACTTTTAAAATATTTGAAATAATACATGAAATTAGAGCAAGAAAAAATTTAAGTAGGAAGCATTTATCCAAAGAATGTTATCAAAGTTTTAATAAAGTCATCGCTGCGCGATTTTATTTATTTATTTAAAATGTGTAAGCATAAATCCCAATGCGTAAAAATACGCAAATACGAATCCCAACATTTAATTTTAAAATAGTGACTTTTTAATGACGCTCTGTTAGACATAAAATCATGAAAATACGATACTCAATGCACGGTACTAAATCGTGCAAATAGGAATCTTGATAAAAGATTTTAAATCATGTGAATGTATGATTAAATCGTGTTTGCATTTGTAGAAAAAAGCGTACAAAATAAATCTTTTCTTTTCTTGAGAATTCAAAGAAAGACAGATTTTTTGAAGAGGTGGATTTTTTCTTTTTTAGCAATAGTAAAATTTAAGCGAAGGTGATAAATTTTCCCCGATCGGCGTTCGCGCGTTCGTATTATACAGGTCAACTCATATATCTGTCTGACGTGGTGTTTCACTTATAGATTTTGTAACCACGACAACAATATACCTGATATTTCCAAAAGTGAATTGAGTTCTATGTTATTCCGTTCTTCTTTCCCATTTACATACGAGGAAGGATCTCGATTTTTTCATATATATATATATATATTGTTCTTTATTCAAACACATCAATATGTAAACAAACGCCTGTAAAATGAAATCAAAAATAGAACATATGAGACTTATTTTTTTGTAAAGGAAATATTTAATTTCGAATGTTTGATTATTAACGACAAAATGCACTTTAATAAATAACCTTTTTTTATCCGAAAACATAAAGAAAAAAAGAAGATCATAAGCTGTATTCCCCAAAGGGCATAAGTCGGTCTGAAAGATATATTTAGATGAAATAGTTTTCTTCTTTTTTTTTTTCTTTCGAGTCATTAACTGCTAGAGTATCCGTAAAATAGCTTTTTTGAGGATCCGTAAATAAAAGTAATGATAAATAATATGCATCAAAGCAATTTTTGAGGGTTAGTTTTAAGAAAATAATTTTAATCGTAATTCTTGAAACAATAGTGATTTTCTTTTTCTTTTTTTTTTCTGCTTTCCAATTTAATAGCATATTGTGCAAAAGGCATAAGCACATTTATATTTTAAAATAAATTTATTTTTTTGATTTATCCTGATTTTTATATAGTTTATATCAGGCAGATTAAAAAATGCATTGTTAATAAGGTAATAGGGTAAACCAACCAGTGAAGGAACACTACCCAGTGAAGGAACATTTCATATATATTGATTATAAATAAGAATTTGAAAGTTTTTCTTTAGATTGATTGGTAACAATAGCTTACTGCCAATTAATAGGAAGTCATCTAGCAATGTTTTGGATTACCTGGTCAAATAGACTTCTCTGGAAATTTTTTTTTATTTGTTATTATCTCTGCAACACCTTGTTTCTTTGAGAAATTATATGGTGAGTGTTTGTATTTATATGTTTGAAGTGGAATTAATTGTATGTAATAGTTTTATTTTTCTCACTGTGAAAAAGAGAATTCAAAATATAGTTCTTAAAGTTTCGTTTTATTTTTTTTAAGCATCATAGCATAATAAAGTACTGAGATAAGGGGGTGCTTATTCACTGGATCACCAAACGATGAAAAACCAGTGAAGGAACAAGTGTTTCTTTACTGGGTTTTTTTCTAAGTTAATGAAAATAAAAGATAAACTGTAACTTTTTTGTACCTTTAGTGATGTTCCGCATCAAAAGTATGTTAAAAATACGAAAAACAACTTCTAAACAGTGAGGGAACAGGCATGTTCCTTTACTGGCCATAGATTTCCCAGTGAATGAAGAATATGTGTTAATATGCTGACACTTTAATTTTCAATTCATGATTACAAAAAAATAAATTAACATTTTCCAAGTATTTATATGTTATAATTTCAAAGAATAGGCTTGTTTTTAAATATGCGTATGGCTTATTAGTTCATAAAGAGCATTAAAAAATAACCAAAATTAAGTGTTCCTTTACTGGGTGTTCATTCACTGGTAAGAGCTGTTCCTTTTTGGTCTTCTTACTACTTGTTATTTGAACCTCCAAAACTTTAAATCAATATTATGTAAGTTCTCTACAATTTTTTCACATAATTTGCATTTAGTAACAAATATGTTGACACTGTCATTTAACTAAAATTACGAATTTTGAAATTAATATGATTCTTTAAAAGGCAAGCGAAGCTTAAGTGTTCCTTCACTAGTTAGTTTACCCTACTATGAAATGAAATTTTTAAACAATAGATTCACGTATCTTATTTGAATTGCTTTATACTCTGTTTAAGTTAAGAAGAAACCATTATCCGCATGGAGAGAGCCTGTTCGCATCTAAGTGCACGCCAAATGGAGGATGAGTTCCAAACGTAAGCTTATATCACCAACTCTTCAAACGACATTGCAAAACCTTCTTTTTGCTCGCTTTCTTAAATCATATGAAATGAGGAAATTAAAACTTATTGAATAGAAACTACTATCTCGTTAATAAGAAATATTAAAAATGACATTTTAAAATCGAAACAAATGTATGTCCTTCTGTTCACATTTAAAGAAACTGATGAGAAAATAATCAATATTGTTGTAATAAAAAATATAAATATTGTATTCTTGCAGACGATTTTCTTCTACAACAGAACAAATGTTAAAAAAATTCTTTGCATTTAATTTGATTTGTTAAGAGCATATCAGCATAAAACGTTCCCTTTTTAGTGGTCTAATCAAATCTAATGCTCTTGCAACATAATATTGTTGTTTCTTTTTCACGAACGAATGTTCTCCCTATTTATCAAATATGTCGCCAAGTCTAGGATTCCAGTAAGACTACGAAACTACAACTCTTTTTTAATAATTCTATGATATATATCCTAAAAGATAGCATGAATTAAACTTCTATATGATGAGTTTTTTTTTAAAGTTTTTTATATGTAAGCATATTTATATAATTTGATAACGAAACTACGTGCGGTCGCGGATGATTATTTAAATCGTATACCACAATGGTCTTTTCTTAACTTGCAATAGAGTGTAGTGACGAAAAAAGTTATATTTATTTCGCAATAAAAGAGAAATCATCCTAATTGTGATGCTAAAACTTTTATACTATCTGAGAAAGAAAAGAAAATGTAATAACGAAAAGAAAATACAACGTCAGAAAAAAGATTTAATGGTGAGGGGAAAAAAACGAAATTTAAAAAAAAGCATGTGAGCAAAACATTCATTTAAATTACTTGAATTATTATAATAATGAATAAAATAGAATCTGTTTAAATAGGGAATTATCCTGACTTTAATATTAAAATTTTACACGGTTTGATAAATACTAAAATAAAATATTGAAGAGAAAATACAAGCAATTAAATAAAACGTGAAAAGGCATCATTCAATTAACTTACTTAAATTTCTATATTTAGGGATAAATTTGATTATATTTAACAATAAAGGGAAAACTATCCTGATATTGGTATTAAAAATTGTAAACTTTTTATAAAATTTATAATGTTGAAAATAAAACAGAATTTAAAGAAATGTCTTAGCGCAACATTCAATTAGCTGACTTAAATTTCTAACATAAAGTGCGAATTAGTAATTAAAACTTTTACATAACTAAAAAAATACAATGTTAAATCGAAAATATAATGTTAAAAAGAAAGTACAATATTGAAAGTAAAATAAAATGTTGAAAGGAAAATACAATGGTGAAACTAAAATGCAATGTTAAAAATAAATTACAGTGTTGAAAGGAAAATACAATGTTGAAAAGAAAACACAATGTTGAAAAGAAACCACAATGTTGAAAAGAAAATACAATTTAAATGAATATGCAAACACAACATTCAATTAGCTGATTGATATTATTGCATTGCTTAAATCCTTCACTGATTTTAATTTTCTTTTCTTTTATCAATACAAATTCTTGTAATTCAATCTAATGTATTATGCAGTATTGAGTGTTTTCAAACAAATAATGCTTGTTATTTCACATAATAATTCCCACTGAAATTCAGTTCATTCAAGTTATTATTAGCACAACTATTATTCGTTATCTATATATATAAAAAAGAGAATAATTACTATGCCAGTTGACAAAAAGCTTAGAGAAAGAAAAATAGAGTAGTTCATGAATCTTTTGTTTATCGTGAGGCGACGAAGAAAAATTTTCTCTTTACACAAGAGGTACATGCTTACAAAACGAATCGTCTTTCCGTACTTTATTGAAGGCAGGAATACCATTAGGCAATAATGCAATATCCTCTATTGGGGAAGAATAATTAAATATAGCAGCTGTCAAGAGGGTTTCAATGCTAACAAATGAACATTTTCAACCAAACAAATCATATAAAAGATTTAGTTACGATGAATAATGGTGAGTTGAAGCATTACAACTATTTCCAGAAAAAAAATATTTACATTTAGTTTTGTCTAACATCCTATTGATCACGACTTCCTTAATCATTAATAGTTAAAGCTGAACTCAAGTAAACAGTGTAATCTGAATTTATATTTAAATAGGTAACAAAATGAAGCTTGTACTAAATAATAATTATCAATAAAATTTGCTACATACTGTTTGTTTGTTAATGACTAATTTGTTTTGTTTATTTTCAAATAACTTGATATTATAAAATACTAGCTGTACCCTGCGTGCGTTGCAACGTTTGTAATTTGAATTTAAATTTTGTATTTAAGTGTGTAAATGAGATTTGCGATTATGATTTGAAATGAGAATTTTATTTAATGGTGAAAAAATAGTCTCAACAGTTAATTCTCTAGGATATCGTTAGTGCATTTTCAAACAGACATGTATGGTGATGCACACCGACCATGAAACATATTTTGGATGATGATCTGAAAAAAGTCTGCATCAATAGCGACATGAATATTTCTGCTGATATAAGATGACCAATTTGTCATGGTGTGATTTTTTTAATAAGCCAAATCATGTAGCAATTCTCTTTTTTTTAAACATTCAATAGAATACATCTAATCCCGTGTCTCTCCAAAAACATGACTTTTCGCAATAAAACCAAGTATAGAGCTTAGTATTTGTTTTAACTCACGCGCGGTAATGCATCATGAAGATCCGATGATGTTTGCCTAGGTTACAAAAGCTCTTTAATTTTAGCTTAAGCAGGATTGCATGTGAATGTAATAAATAACTCTGGCTGCCCATATGCGCACCGATACTTGTAGCACCGAATGAAGTCATTTGGAAACACGAATGTACTGACATATATTTACCAAGAAAAGTTTCTATTGATTTGCTTGACCCGATAACAACGTTGATAATGGCTCGGCTGGCGACGTTAAATCTGGTAGTTTCAATTTGACTCCAGAACAGCAAATTCCAGCTGTTTCATTCTTAAATTTCAGAGCGCTACAAAACATACCTAATTGATCCATTTTTCCGATGATGACGATTGGGTGAGAGACTATAGTCGGTGGCGAAGTGCGTTCTTGATTGATTTTCATTCTTGCATCCCGTTGCTCTGATGTTTCCGACGAACGGGCATGAGTAGTGCGTTCTCGATCGGATTTCATTCTTGCTTCCCGTTGGTCTGATGTTTCCGACGAACGGGCTTGAGTAGTGCGTAGTTGATTTGTTAACAGTCTTCTTTCCCGTTGCTCTGATGTTTCCATCAAACGGGCTTGAGTAGTACGTAGTTGAATCGTTAACAGTCTTCTTTCCTGTTGCTCTGATTTTTCCAACGAACGGGCTTGAGTAGTGCGTAGTTGATTTTTTAACAGTCTTCTTTCCTGTTGCTCAGACTTTTCTAAGGAACGGGCTAAAGCATTGTGTTCTCGATTAGTTTCAAGTCTTTTTTCCCGTTGCTCCGATGTTTCTGAAACACGTAGTTCTCTTTTTGCGTGCTTGATATGTTGATCGACTAAGAGCGATTCGTTTAGGCGGCATATTTTTGCAAATATTCTCTTTCAAACAAAAAGAAATGTAAAAGTTGACAGTGGTCACAAATTTGCTAAATTGAAAATTCACATATTTATTTTAAATAATAAAAAAAGCAATAAAAATGAAATAAATTAAATGAGAAATATAATAATGATAAAATTTAAAACAAAAATCTATTTTTTAAATGAAAAAAATAAAATGAATGTGAATTCGTAAACTTCGTAATAATAAACAATCTAATAGTTTTCAAATGACAACTGTCAGCAACGAAACCTTTAAAAACTATATTTAATTGTTCTAACCCAAAATTGCATACTAAATATAAATAATTACTGAAAACGTGTAATTTGAATGAAATTTGCTTTTTCCTTTATTTTCATTAAACAGTTTTCACAATTCGCGATCGCAACGAACTATAGGAGGCGTTGTTGTATGTGCCGAATCCCTGCGATTTATGAACAGTCATTCAGTTACACTGGAGACGTCTTTAATGTAGCATGTAGCATTGTAACGTTCCATCTTTATTGTGGCTGATTAAATTTAAAAAAGAAAAATGTTTGTTTTCTTTCTTTTGCAAACGAAAACATAATGGTATCTCTTTTTTTTAGAGAAGGAACATCCGGAACACATCGGAAAAATATTTGTAAATAAAGAGAAAAAAATAGGTATATTCTTATAAGAGTACTTTGAACCTAATGCCTGAGAAATAGTTTTACTAAATTTAATGGTATAACATGAAAGGCCCATTTAAATTTTAACGTAACATAAAGAATGCTTGTGAAACAAAACAAAACAAAAAAAACAACAACAACAAAAAAGAACCATTCTTTTTTTGTCGCCATTTTTTAGTGTTACGAAAATGCGTCTTTGATACTTGCCAAAAACAAAACAAGATGCAATTTTATTTTTTTAGGAGCGAAATATTTTATTGAGTGAAATATAACGAAAATGTACCAATGTGCATAACATGAAACTTTATCTTAGTAAACGTCCGCTTTGGAAATGTTATTTCATTTTTAATCTTATTTATTAGAGTTCATAATGGCTATAGAATCAGGTGAGAGAAAAGTTTGTTTTGAATCTATGCTAAACTCTATATCGGCCCATTTTCCACCGAAATCCGATTTACTACTTTGATTTTAAACAAAGTGTTTCATTTTAAGATTTTTTCCAAAAAATTTTAAGTGTAGATTGGCAGCACTTAAAAATCTTCCAAATCTGTAGCTGTGGTTCATACGTAAGTACCGAATTTTTCTTCCATACTTTTCTGAATCATATTACTTCAAATATTAGAATATACAAGAAGTATACATAAACGCCTAATTTAATACCATTTAATTTTTCAAAAAAGGTATTTTGACAACAATTTTATCAAAAAATTATAAACTAAAAAAAACGTAAAATAAAGAATTCTTAGGATAAAAACGATTTTAAAAATTCCTCATTTTTCAATAAAAACTTTCGTATTGTTTCTTTTTTTTAATTCTTATAGTATTTAATCAGACGTAAAAAAACCATTTTGTAGAGAACGATCATCAAGTAAGAAAAAAAATTATTTGCAAGCAAATTTTTTATTATAAAAATCATAACACTTACCTGGTTTATAAGTCCGGAGAATTCCAAAATGATATGTTCTTTGTTTGAAAACATTATTCTCAAATAATATATACATAGTTTATCCCTTCATTACTTTTAGGTAACATACCACACATCAAAATTTTATAATTGTAAGATCTCGATATGAATTTTAATATGTAGCTTAAAAACAGAATAGCTGAATTCTAGTTGAAATTCTTTCAAAACTAAAAAACACTTACCAAGAAAACGATAAAAAATTTATTTATAATCAGCACAAAAGATACTTTCTCAAGTAATTCGGTTTATTCTTTATTGTTGTTTTCTGAATTATGTAGATATAGAAATATATACTATTTTATGAGAAAGAAGAATATTCTATAACTATTACAGTTCTGTATGGAATTCATTGGAACACATTCATTGATTGGAATGACGAAAGCAATGTTGACTTCATTTTAACTTGTAATGAATTGAAGACAAAAAATTTTTTTACCGCAATACACACATCTGTAACAGCAAGTGATCATGAAATCATTTTATGTTGTTGGTAATAGAAAGGTAAAAATTATTGAGAAGTTGTTCTTCAAATGCTTGGCATGTTCTGCTTCAATGTTTGGCATGTTCTGGTTAGTTTTTTCCAAGTTCTTCTACCTTTTCCTTAGGGAAATTTTGCTTCTAAGAAAATGGCGTCCGTCATTGCCAAAGGTTATGAGGGAACTAATGGTTACAGGCTCTCGCTAGAAGGCGTACTCGCCGTTGCGATCGCGAATACTAAATCCGTGATACGACCAATAATTACGAAATCTATTCTCGTTGATTTTACGTGCTTGTGCTCACCTGACATAAAGAAACTTGCGCGAATTATAATTAAATATTAAAATATATGTAATTTACTGTTCTAAATGAATAGAGCTATAAGATAGAAAATATCACTGTTGTTATCTTCAAGATATTTGAAAACTGAATCGCTTATAGCAAAATTTAAAACAATGGCTAACTTTTAACCAATCAGAAAATTCCATTTCGACTTTCGCTGATATCTCTGGAATGGTTTGTCGCAGAATGTTCTAATGTCGACAGAAGCCTTCCTCGTGCTTTGAACTATCTGTATGCCAAGTTTCATAGCTTTCTGGCGGATGGTTTAGGAGTCTATAGGGGACAGACAGCAGACAGACATTCACTTTTATATATATAGACTAGCTGCTCCCTGCGTGCGTTGCAACGCTTTCAGTTTGAATTTTAATTTTGTATTTAAGTGTGTAAATGAGATTTGCGATTATGATTTGAAATAAGAATTTTATTTAATGGTGAAAAAAACCAGTGATAGTCTCAACAGTTAATTCTCAAGGATATCGATAGTGCACTTTCAAACAGACATGTATGGTGATGCACGCGGACCATGAAACATATTTTGGCTGATGATCTGAATAAAGTTTGAATCAATGGCGACATCAGGTATTTCTGTTGATATGAGCTGGCCAATTTGTCATGGTGTGATTTTTTCAATAAGCCAAATCATGTGGCAATTCTCTTTTTTTTCTTTTTTTTTTCTTTTTTTTTTGCCATTACATAAAATACATCAAACACCGTGTCTCTTCAAAAACATGAAGCTTCGCAATAAAACCAAG
The DNA here is from genome assembly GCA_949128135.1 of Parasteatoda lunata. Classification (NCBI taxonomy): domain Eukaryota; kingdom Metazoa; phylum Arthropoda; class Arachnida; order Araneae; family Theridiidae; genus Parasteatoda; species Parasteatoda lunata. The sequence continues at coordinate 116,946,420 of OX421971.1, forward strand.
CATAGAGCTTAATATTTGTTTTAACTCACGTGCGGTAATGCATCATGAAGATCCGATGATGTTTGCCTAGGTTACTAAAGCTCTTTAATTTTAGCTTAAGCAGGATTGCATGTGAATGTAATAAATAACTCTGGCTGCCCATATGCGCACTGATACTTGTAGCACCGAATGAAGTCATTTGGAAACAGGAATGTACCGGCATTTTTACGCCAAGAAAAGTTTCTATTATCTTACTTGACCAACACCTCCTAGAAAGAGTAGGCCTCAGCACGCGTTACCAAAAATATCCTTTAGTAGTCCAAACGTAATGACATATTTCGTATTTTCAACCACTGCGCAGCTTAGTACCCCGAACGTAGATACATCTTTCTTATTTTTCAACAACTGCGCAGTTAACTTCGTCATATCGGACAACTAAATTTATCCGTGCTGAGACCTTCCTTCTTCTAGGAGGTGTTGGCTTGACCCGATAACAACGTTGATAATAGCTCGGCGGGCGACGTTAAATCGGGTAGTTTCACTTTGCCTCCAGAAGAGCAAATTCCAGCTGTTTCATTCTTAAATTTAAGAGCACTACAAAACATACATAATTGATCCATTTTTCCGATGATTATGCTTAGGTGAAGACTATAGTTGGTTGTCGGTTCATAATGAAATGTACTGAGATTCAAATCTGAGTATTGGCAGCGAAGTGCGTTCTTGATTGATTTTCCTTCCTGCGTCCCGTTGCTCTGATGTTTCCGACGAACGGGCTTGAGTAGTGCGTTCTCGATCGGATTTCATTCTTGCTTCCCGTTGCTCTGATTTTTCCGACGAACGGGCTTGGGTAGCGCATAGTTGATTTGTTAACAGTCTTCTTTCCCGTTTCTCTGATGTTTCCAATGAACGGGCATGAGTAGTGCGTAGTTGATTCGTTAACAGTCTTCTTTCCCGTTGCTCTGATGTTTCCAACGATCGGGCTTGAGTAGTGCGTAGTTGATTCGTTAACAGTCTTCTTTCCCGTTGTTCTGATGTTTCCGAAGAAAGGGGTTGAGTAGCGCGTAGTTGATTCGTTAACAGTTTTCTTTCCCGTTGCTCTGATGTTTCAAACGAACGGGCTTGAGAAGTGCGTAGTTGATTTGTTAACAGTTTTCTTTCCTGTTGCTCAGACTTTTCTAAGGAACGGGCTAAAACATTGTGTTCTCGATTAGTTTCAAGTCTTTTTTCCCGTTGCTCCAATGTTTCTGAAACACGGGTAGTTCTCTTTTTGCTTGCTTGAGATGTTGATTGACTAAGAGCGATTCGTTTAGGCGGCATATTCTCTCTCAAACAAAAAGAAATGTAAAAGGTGATAGTGGCCACAAATTTGCTAAATCTAAAATTCACATATTTATTTTAAATAATAAAATAAGCAATAAAAATGAAATAAATTAAATAAGAAATATGATAATGATAAAATTTAAAACAAAAATCTATTTTTTTAATGAAAGAAATAAAATGAATGTGAATTCGTAAACTTCGTAATAATAAACAATCTAATAGTTTTCAAATGACAACTGTCAGCAATGAAACCTTCAAAAACTATATTTAATTGTGCTAACCTAAAATTGCATAATAGATATAAATAATTATTGAAAACGTGTAATTTGAATGAAATTTGCTTTTATTTTTATTAAACAGTTTTCACAATATTAATGAATCCGTGATACGACTAATAATTACGAAATCTATTCTCGTTGATTTTACGTGCTTGTGCTCACCTGACATAAAGAAACTTGCGTGAATTATAATTAAATATTAAAGTACATGTAATTTACTTTTCTAAATAAATAGAGCTATAAGATAGAAAATTTCACTGTCGTTATCTTCAAGATATTTGAAAACTGAATCGCTTATAGCAAAATTTAAAACAATGGCTAACTTTTAACCAATCAGAAAATTCCATTTCGATTTTCGCTGATATCGCTAGAACGGTTTGTCGCAGAATGTTCTAATATCGACAGAAACCTTCCTCGTGCTTTGAACTATCTGTATGCCAAGTTTCATAGCTTTCTGTCGGATGGTTTAGGAGTCCATAGGGGACAGACAGACACACATTCACTTTTATATATATAGATAAACGACCTCGTGGTAAGTAAGACACATATCATTCAAAGGACGCCAAGTACCTAGGCTTCTAACCATTAATACTGTTTTTCGAAGCTCTGTCGCCAAGGGAAAAAAACGTAGTTTAAGTGCCTAATACCTGAAGCAATGCGATGAGTTTAAACTACATATATAATCTCTTCGTAAAGGGGTATTATCTGGGCTTTAGATATAAATATTATATATTTTATATATATTAATTTAATATTTTAATATATAAATATTTTATATTTTAATTATTATTAAATATTAAATATTAAATATTTTAAAAGTAATCAAATTTTTTTTTAAAAAGTCAATTTGGCGACAATTTTCCTCCAAGATGAAAATTATCAAATTCACTACCTTATTCTCAGTTTTTGTAAATTCTTATGAGATCAGGTAATGCAACATTGGAGAAAATTATTAAATATTAAAAAATTAGCCAGCAAACGCTTTTCATTTTCACAAAATTGTGGCTTTTCATACTGATGTTTTGTGCAAATTTCAAACTAAGCTCTTTCTATCTAAGTTCTGGCTTTAGATAGGCTTAACTTGACCTAACAGTCATGAGCAACAGCTGCAAACTAAAAGCAGTTTTAAAAATAGCATTTATTCGCAAGAAAGCATAATTTTATAATAGTACGAAGCCTTTGTAAAACAGCCTTAGTCGACATGGTAGGAATAACATGTATAATTACGACCCTGATCTCGTGAAAAGGACAGCGCCTGAACAGCTGGTAACTTAAATTAATATAATACATTAAATAAGTTTATATACATAAATATAAAATGTGATGCACGACATCATGGTGAGCAATGCAGATATTGTCGAGCCATTGCCTGGCATCTAGAATGTGTTTCAGGGTTATATCTTCAGATAGGAATGCCACATAATATTTTGTTGCTTCTTTTAAGTGACGTGGACAGCTCCTGAGCTTGTAGATTAAATGAATATGCTAAAATACAGTAAAGTCTCGATATTACGAGTATGGAATATTACAAGAAGTCCGATATTACGGCAAATTTCTATGACACCGTCAAAATGATTGTATTGAAGATCTATAAGTTTATAACGAAAAAACCTACGAGCTTTCCGCTCTTACGACAAATTTCTTTTTAGAGAAATAAATTTTTCTGCTGCTGCTTAAGGGATCAGTATTCGCGATCGCAACGAACTATAGGGGGCGTTGTTGTATGTGCCGAACCCCTGCGATTTCCATATGAACAGTCATTCAGTTACACTGGAGACGTCTTTAATGTAGCATGTAGCATTGTAACGTTCCATCTTTATTGTGGCTGATTAAATTTAAAAAAGAAAAATGTTTGTTTTCTTTCTTATGCAAACGAAAGCAAAATGGTATCTCTTTTTTTTTTAGAGAAGGAACATCCAGAACACATCGGAAAAATATTTGTAAATAAAGAGAAAAAAATAGGTATATTCTTATAAGAGTTCAAACCTAATGCCTGAGAAATAGTTTTACTAAATTTAATGGTATAACATAAAAAGGCCCATTTAAATTTTAACGTAAAATAAAGAATGCTTACGAAACAAAAAAAAAAAAAAAAAAAGAACCATTCTTTTTTTTTGTCGCCATTTTTTAGTGTTACGAAAATGCGTCTTTGGGACTTGCCAAAAACAAAACAAGATGCAATTTTATTTTTTTAGAAGCGAAATATTTTATGGAGTGAAATATAACGAAAGTGTACCAATGACCATAACATGAAACTTTATCTTAGTAAACGTCCGTTTTGGAAATGTTATTTCATTTTTAATCTTATTTATTAGAGTTCATAATGGCTATAGAATCAGGCGAGAGAAAAGTTTGTTTTAAATCTATGCTAAACTCTATATCGGCCCATTTTCCACCGAAATCCGATTGACTACTTTGATTTTAAACAAAGTGGTTCATTTTAAGATTTTTTCCAAAAAGTTTAAGTGTAGATTGGCGGCACTTAAAAATCTGCCAAATATTAGAATATGCAAGGAGTATACATAAACACATAATTTAATACCATTTAATTTTTCAAAAAAGGTATATTGACAACAATTTTATCAAAAAATTATAAACTAAAAAACGTAAAATAAAGAATTTTTAGGATAAAAACGATTTTAAAAATTCCTCATTTTTCAATAAAAACATTCGTATTGTTTTTTTTTTTAATTCTAATAGTATTTAATCAGACGTAAAAGAAGACGTAAAAGAAAAAAAATTATTTACAAGCAAATTTTTTATTATAAAAATCATAACACTTACCTGATTTATAAGTCCGGAGAGTTCCAAAATGATATGTTCTTTGTTTGAAAACTTTATTCTCAAATAATATACGCATAATTTATCCCTTCATTACTTTTAGGTAACATACCACACATCAAAATTTTATAATTGTACGATCTCGATATGAATTTTAATATGTAGCTTAAAAACAGAATAGCTGAATTCTAGTTAAAATTCTTTCAAAACTAAAAAACACTTACCAAGAAAACGATAAAAAATTTATTTATAATCAGCACAAAAGATACTTTTTCAAGTAATTCGGATTATTCTTTATTGTTGTTTTCTGAATTATGTAGATACAGAAATATATACTTGAAGAAGAAGAATATTCTATAACTATTACAGTTCTGTATGGAATTCATTGGAACACATTTATTCATTGGAATGACGAAAGCAATGATGACTTCATTTTATCTTGTAATGAATTGAAGACAGAAATTTTTTTTTACCGCAATACAAACATCTGTAACAGCAAGTGATCATGAAATCATTTTATGTTGTTGGTAATAGAAAGGTAAAAATTATTGAGAAGTTGTTCTTCAAATGCTTGGCATGTTCTGCTTCAATGTTTGGCATGTTCTGGTTAGTTTTTTCCAAGTTCTTTTACCTTTTCCTTAGGGAAATTTTGCTTCTAAGAAAATGGCGTCCGTCATTGCCAAAGGTTATGAGGGAACTAATGGTTACAGGCTCTCGCTAGATGGCGTATCGACCGTTGCGATCGCGAATTAAATGAGAGAATCTTAAACTGAAGATATTTTTATTTATTTTCTGAAAGTATGCCGAAAAGGAAAAAAACGAGCATTTCCGTCCTACAGTTTCAACTCCTCATAAGACCATTACCTATTTTTTCTGGCAAAAGTTTTTTTTTAAAATTAGAAGCATGTTTAAGCATTCCCGTCTTACACATTTCCGTTATTCATAAAGTAGAAAACTACAATCAAACTGCAAATTATCATACAAAACCAAGAAGTTTTCTAAACTTTGCGGAGGCTTATTTCAACCACCGAAGAGTTACTATAAGCTCTTTATCCGATTTGTTCTTCCGAAGAATGTTTCACAAATTCGAATACAGATGACGGAGAAAGTTAAATAAAATATTAAAAACAACATTTTAAGAATAATGTGGGTAAAACACATACTATAAGCTTCTTATTGAAAAAGTGATGTCAAGAAATAAAGAAGAAAAATTGCTCTGTCTAAAATCCAACAGAAATTTGCAGTTGATAGAACAATTTTAATAAAACCTACACAAAACTTTCAATTCAAGAAATTTTTTTCGACATTTCACTAACATTTTTCTCACTAAACTTTAACTTTCGTGTAACTTATCAGGAAACACAATATCAGGATCTAAAATATAGGAATTTATTTTAAATACTTTGAAAACGGAGAACCCAAAAAGTTCAATCTTTTTATTTCTTTATTAAAAACGGTCAAATTAAATCAGTTTGTAAGTTTCTCGTGGAAGAAACTGAAAACAAATAATAAAATTAAGCCTATATAAGCACCATTTGACTTTATTTTTGCTAAAAAATAAATCACTGTAGCTGAAAATGGGAAATTCTTATATACCTCGTCATGGGTTCCAAGGGATTTTACGAACAAGTTAGTTTACAATGTTTAAGCAGTTAAAATTGTTGCGCATGGAAGCATGTCATTCCTGTATAATGCACTCCGTTGTTTTTTAAATGCGCAGGACTCTAAGTGCTAGAAAATAAACTAAAAAGTTTCCGCGGAAAGTATTCTTAAAATGTAACTCGTATCACATTAACGATAGTGATTTAAGTTTTCGCCTTGTAAGCCTCCGTGTAAGCCTATCATTTAAAACTTCAAGTAAATTTTGCAAAAATGGATAATTGTGCTTGTTATGATTTTGTCAATTTCATGACCATTCTGTCGGTCATGAAATGGACAGATTAAGTTTCTCGGCTATAATATGTACGCAGTTGCAAGAAACTAAGTTGCTTCATTAGGTGGGCTTAGTTGGTGCAATAAAATTCTTGCTATTTAACCATTTTAAGTAAAAAAATAGTTAATAAGCGATTTTTCTCACTGTTAATGGTTTCATTACCATCTTATTTATGGTTATTTGACTGTTTTGTTTAAATATAGTAAAATAACGATTAAATAGATTGTTATTTAGCCATTTTTTTCCCGAGAAATTTCTAACAGTGTAATAGAATGCTTAATTTATAATAAGATTTTATGTATGTAGCTTGAAAAAAGGTAAGTAAATAAATAGAAATAAAAAAACGTAGAACCCTGAATTATTTTTGATTTCATAATCGGATTTTTAGGTACTAACTCTCAGTCTAAATGGTTCGAAAGCTTCACCCTAATTAACTAGTGCAGATGATATTTTAAGTTTCGACAGACACAAAAGCATACTTTCTTTAAATAAACGTATCTTTTTTCGATGGATTTGTATTATTGACTCTCAAAATATGGGGGAACGTAATTCAACAAATATGGCCCCGAAACCTTATGAAGGAGAGAGATCGATAGTTAGGTCTATTTAATTTTACGTCCTTCATTTTTTATTTTTCTTGTTGCGTATTTCGCCATATTGCGTATTTAGCTATAATCGCCATTTCAAGGAACTCGCCATACCTCGAAGCATTTTTGTGCACAATCCTAAAAGTAAAAAAAATAATTATTTATTACTTCTTATTATATTACTAATAGTCGAAAAATTTAAATTTAAAAGTATAAAATTCAGGTACACAATTTTTTGCATCATTTTAAAGAATGCAATATTACATGGAAAAACACAAGATTTGAGAGAAATCGGTACAATATTTCTTGAGAAATTAATTTTTGAAAACACTAATTTTTTCAGAAGTCTTGTTACTCAGACACTATTTGACCGATTTCTTTCAAAATTTTGGATTTTTGTTCATTTAAAATTACGTACACTTTAAAATTTTTCAGCTGTATGGATTCTTTTTTCCAGTCTTTTTCTCCCATCTGCTCCTTTTTATATCATTTATTATAAATTCACAAAGATATAAATTTAAATTATCGTTATACTCTCCTTTTCTTTATCTGATACGATCATTCGAATTGGGGAGAAAGCTCTTCAACGGTAAGAAAAAATGAGAATGTATTGTATATATATTTTTTTATATATATTCATATATTTGTAAAGATGCCCTTAAATAAAATGAAAAATATGATGAGTAAAATGGAGAGTAAACAGGCAAATATACTTTACAGCGCATACATATTTTTTAGAATTTCTTAAAAGTATACTCTTTATACAATTTCGTGAAAAGAGGACATTCATTTGTAAAATTCTTTTTTCCAGCTATCAGAAAAGGATAGTCCGTCGCATGTTGATCATGAAAAACCTGATATTTGCAAAAGGAAGAGAAATGGAAGGATGTTCGAAACATTTATCAAATCTTTCTCTTTTTTTGCCGATACTCAATTCGAATTGTTCGATTTGCGTCATATATCTTTTTATAGACGTACGCTATTCCTATAGCATGAAAGATTCGAAATAAGAATTTTTTTTTCTCCATTCAAATTGATCTTTTACGCAAATCTGCAAAATTTGAATTGGATTCAAAATACCATCAAAGATGAGAAGTTTGAACTAAAAAAAAAAAAGTATTCTTTCCCCTCAAGCTGTTTTGAAAAATGAAAAAAAAAAAAAAAAAAAAAAAAAAAAAAAAAAAAGCTGCTTTGAACCACTATTGTCAATATCAAATATTTTATCCATGTCAACAGGATAATGGAACGCATTTTCTTTGCTTTAATATTCAAAACTGAACACTTGTCATGCACCATACATAGGTTTACAATTTTATAGAATCGATAGATTTTGAAACGTCATGCTTTGTGTCCCAAAGATTCAAATACTATATTTGGTGCAATTTATTTCTTTCTTATTATATTTTTAGTGACCTTAACTAAGTCATTTTAATATCCGCTTAAAGAATTTACAACTCTGTATAAAAAGTGTGTTTTTTTCTATTACCGTCGTTGAGCAGCCGATCTAATTCTTGGCTTTACGACTACTAATGTTCAATTCCGCAGCCTTGTCATTTTGAACCCAATCCAAAAGATAAGGGAACTCTTAGATAGAAGGGAGAAATTTGCCTTCGTAGGAGACTTTTTTGACGGAACTAACCCGCATTCACGTTACATGGAGAGGAAGACCACGAGAACTTCCTACGGTTAGCCTGACGCAAGGGAACTCTAACCCTTGATCCGCCTACCACTGAGGATATTTCAAGTTAGAACTGTGGTCGGTGCAAGCTGGATGAGCATTTGTATGGAGCAGCCATCACCGGGATTCGAGCCCGGTTCACCTCATTGAAAGGTGAACGCTCTATCCTCCGAGGCATTGCGGATCGTATGAAAGGGTTTCGCAAAATTGAGAAAAAATGCATAAAATAACTCTGAAACTAATAATAATCAAATTTGAAAACTCCACCTATTCAAAATTGAAATGGCCTATACTTGTTTTTCAGTAAAATGCATAGTCACATCAAAAGAATTTTGTTAGCTGTCGACAAGTCTCGAACAAAGGACCTTCGGGTGAAGAATACAGAAAGGAAAAGAAGTTCAACTCTTAGAATACGTAACTAACGCTTGAAAATGCTCGGTTTAATATGATATACCAGAAAAACAACTTGAGGAGCCTTCGTGGGAGTTTTTTTTTTGACGAAACTAACCCGCATTCACGTTACATGGAGAGGAAGACCACGAGAACTTCCTACGGTTAGCCTGACGCAAGGGGACTCCAACCCGTGATCCGTCTACTACTGAGGATATTTCAAGTTAGCACTGTGGTCAAACCAGGAAAACAACAGGGTGAGCAGCATATTCTTAACAGAGCATCATATGCACTAAGGTCTAGTGCATGCGCATAAGAAGCGAAAGGAACGCTACCACTCGCACCACCATTTTATTCTTTCTTTATATCTCAAAATGAACAAAAAATGTAGGTTTAATCAATATGAATGATAAAAATATATTCTCAAAGAAATATTTCTATTAACAGTAATAATTCATCATTAATGTAAAATGCAGAACAAACCAATTACAAATAAAAAAAGAGAAAACATTCAATCCCCTCCCCAACTTCAGTAGTGGTTGGGGGGTGAAGATGATGGAAACCAGTTTCAAGAAGTTCTGCTGCGTGCCCCTAAATGTTATTTTTACTTTTATGCACAGGATCCACACCAAACCTCGGAGGACTAGTTTACATTATGCTTGCGGAAGTTATCATCCTTATATATATTCTTTGCTTCGGGTTCGTAATAGGTTTCTCTAACCATCATAATCGTAGTCCCAAGTCAAGTTTGAATTTGGAAGCTTTATATTGTGACCGTCGAAATGATACACCATAGTACGCTGATTTCATATTTCAATGATACAAAGGGTTGCAATTTAAAAAATATGGTTACTTTATTTTATTGATTGCAACTCTTACATGGTGACAGGTAATCTTGATATGGTTACAGGCAACCCTTGTATGGTTATCTTTCAATTTCTATTATGGAGTTTAAATGGTGTCAAAAAATTTTATCAACTAGTTCAGGCGAGCGTTAAAAGGCATCAAGACGATGGAAACTTACCATAATATGGGGTCAGAAAAAACCGAGAAAAAAAAAAGTCGGTAAAAGCTCGGTAATTTTTACTGAGGTGCTTTTGTAAAATGAATAGTAAAATGTCATTTTAGAATGCGTTTAAAAATGTGGAAAAATTTGGTAAAATCTGGATAATGTTTCCGTGATACTTTAGAGCATGATATAAAAAACCATTTATTCGGTTTTAATACTGCATATTTTGGTTTTATTATCAGAACTACGCTTTTTTTAACAGAAGTATTATTACCATACAGAAATGCCATTTACTAGGAATATCATTTACTGGAATTTTCTCCATGCACGTTGAATCGCGAAAAATAAGTCATGCAGGTTTCGATGTCACGCTGAAAAAAATCTGCAAATTTGTTAACTACGAAAGTATTTTTTTGACCGATTATTACAGGAATTTTTTGAAATAGTACCCAATGACTGCATTGGACAGTCTACAACGACGTAAAAATGATTCCCTGACTAGTGACAAAAATTTGTGACAAAAGTTTGTGCGATTAGATCCTCCGGCGTCTGCTCTATATCCAGAGCCTCCACGCGTTTTGGGGGATTTTTTCACTTTTAAAAAGTGTTCTGCGACCCCATGCTATTTGCAATTAACGAACAAGAAATTATACCAAACTTTCAACTTCTACGGTTCTACGGCGAATTATTCTCTTGATGTTATTTATCATCAATTAAAACTTGTGGGCCGAATTTCGAAACATCTTATATTTTTGAAAGGAAATATATCACATATTATTCAAAAGACATCAAAGTAAACAAGTTTGAATTAATCACCTCAAAATATTAAAAAAAACGTTCCATTTGATAATTGATAGTATTTTTTTGGTAGTTAAACTTAAACATTATTTTTTATATTAATTATTAGCTAATTTTTGATATTTATCAATCCAACCAGAATCTTTACTAAGTGTTACTAGATTCTTTACTAGATATCCTTTGCAGTTTTCGCAAAGTCATTAATATTGTCACATAAAACCTTTTTTTTTATTTATTATTTTTGTATTTTCTAGTTGAAAACGGCAAAGTTTAATACTGAGCAAATCACTCGAAGACTAAAAATAATAAATACTGCCCTTAGCTCATTTAAATACATTTTGAGATATAATGCAAATTTCTAATAATTTTGCAGAAAAATTTAAAACTGAAGCTTTCACATGTTAATTTTGAAAGCAGTTTTTTGAATTTTTCCTATTTTGATTCTCAGGATAGATTTTCACGAAATAGTTTGGAAATAATTATTCAAATTCGTCTTTAGGAATGCTTTAAAATATTTCAAGCATTTTTTTAAAAGTTATTACAATTTTCAGCTCTAAAAAAAGTAACTTAAATAATAAAATAATCATGACATTATTAAACATTTCCCTTTTTTTAAAGAAATAGACATTTTAAAACGTTATTTGATTTAAAATCTATCCAAAGTGTCATATAATTGTTAAAATATGGTTATTTTAAAGTTTATACCTGACTTAGCACAAAAGTATACTGAATGTTACAAAAATTATTTTTAAGCTGTATCTTTTTTAAACGAGATACTCTTAAACGACATGTACATGAAAAATTTTGAACTGTATCATTTTTGAACGAAATACTCTTAGATGCCCCACTCATTCATGAAAAACTGTTAGTTGTATCCTTTTCATAGGAGATAGTCTTAGATGTACCGCTCATACATAAAAATCTCTTAGCTGTTTCATTTTTTAACGTGATACTCTTAAACGTACCATGTAGTAGTACCACTCATATATGAAAAACTCTTAGCTGTATCATTTTTATAGGAGATAGTCCTAGACGTACCCTTCATACATGAAAAACTCTTATCCGTATTATTTTTGAACGAGATACTCTTAGACGTATCACTCATACGTGAAAATCTCTTAGCTGTATCACTTTTAAAGGAGATACTCTAAATTGAACCAGTTTTGTATGAATAACTCTTAGCTGTATCACTTTTAAAGGAGATACTCTAAGTTGAACCACTTTTGTATGAAGAACTCTTAGCTGGATCACTTTTAATGAGTTTCTGTTAGATTTGCCGCTTTACATGAAAAACTCCCAGCTTTATCATTTTTGAATAAGATACTCTTAAATATACTATTCTTATATGAAAAACTTTTATGTGTATCACTTTTGAACGAAATATTCTAAAATGGACTTATTTTAAAGAAAATATCTTGTATCTAAAATATCTACCACTCCTGTATGAGATATTTTTAGCTGTACCACTTTTACATAAAATACTATTTGTTGAACAATTTTTAAACGAAATATTCTTAGTTACATCATTCTTACACTAAACACTCTTTGCTGCGTCGCTTTTACACAAAATACTCTTAGATGTACCAATTTTACTGAAAATACTCTTAATTGTACTATTTTATCTCACGAATATAACTTATTATAAGCAAAATGAACGATTAATGTTCTTCTGCCGACACACGTTGTTTTTATACGTATCGTTAAAAACCTAGTAGAGAAATTGTTTGTTTCTCTTAAGCATCATCTTAAAAAATTGATGCTTTGATCAAACAAAGAGGTGTAACAAAATAAATTAATACGACTAAATATGTAAAAACTTAACCGAGTTTTTTAAAGATTTTTCAACATTTCCAATAGCTAAACACAATTTTGCAAAGTTAAAAATGTTTCGCCCAACTCTTATTTAAAGATAATTTAAGTACTTTCTTTTGCAGTTTTAAAATAAATCATCGTTACAAGATCGACACACTACGCTTCACATTTATTTATTTATTGTGTATCAGTCGAGTTAAAAACACAGTTCAAAACACCTGGTCAAAGACACCAACATTTAAGCATTCGAAACTTTTTTTTCTAACTGTCGGCAGATGTGTTGGCCACTCTTTAAGGGGCACCCCATTTGGTGGGACCAACGTTGTTCTCACAGTAAGGACAGACAGTACAGAGGATGAAAGAACATGCATGCCTTGTTCAGGACTTGAACCCAGGATCTTTCTGATGTGAGATCAGCTTCCTGATCCCTGCACAGTCCGGTCGGTGCATTCGACATTGCATGTTGTTGGAAAATTAGAAAAATATTTGGGCAGATATAATGCATATTCTGTTTTCTACCGCTGCCAAACTTTTTTTGTTGTTTAGTTCATTCTTTTTCCTGTACTTGTCAGAATTTAATAGCATTTTGTTTCCCCCTCATTTCCCTTCGTGACGATAATTTGAGACTTTTTTGATTTAAGGATTCTAAAAAAGGATTAAAGTTCACTTTTAAACTCTAAAGATATTAAAAAAATAAAGAGAGAAAAATATTAGAAAAAAAAAATTCTCGCACTTCCTCGTTGCGTTATCGTTTAGAGCATCTTGCTTTAAACTTTAAGACATATGTTTTTCCAATGCAATTCTAATTTTGTACTCAAAAGAAGAATACATTTTTTGAAAAACAACATGAAATATTCATACTTCAGATAGTTCTAAAATCGAACATTCTTTTTCACTGATGTTTTTCTGCAAAAAGGAACAATCGAAATTCTTGAAAAAGTTTTTCTACATGAAAATACTTTTAACTTAACGTGAAATTCGAAAAAATATAAATGAACAGCTGCATTCGCAGCTATTAAATAGCTGACGGATCATTTCAAATTTATAATACTAATATTAAATTTGCTTAAATTTCAATGATTTACTTTAAACAATTTTAAATTTAAATATATATTATAAATTTATTCTAATCTGGTATATTATAAACATTACCCATGTGTGACTAGAGGTTCCTTTAAAAGGGCAGTTGACTTGTCAAAAGAAAAATAATAAATAAATAAATAAATAAAAATAAATAAAAAAATAAATAAGTAAAATGTGGTAGCAGAATTTTTTATTTATTACATAATTTCATTTGCGGAAACAAGGAAGTTCTTTCTACCATAATATATTAATAAAAAAAATATTTATAATTCAATGTGAAGCACACTCTTTTTCTAAAAAATAAAGTAAGTAATAGAAAGAAATATTTTTGTTAGTTTAAACAAATATGGACTAGAGCTTAGTTCAGCACTGCTCGGTTAGCTAAACACAAATCCTGCCCTTTTTTGTCTACGTTTTAGGACTATTTCCACCAGTGAAGTTACCATAACAAAATGGACGTGATCCAAGACAAAACCGAAAAAGTTCATCAATATACGAAACAATATTTAGCTATTTAATAAATGCCAATTGCTGATTTTTTTATCTTTATTTTCACGTGGGTCTAAAGTATTTAATAACTTTTTACTTGGGTCCATTTTTTTCCTTTCATATATGGACAATCTTTTGTTTTTCCTGCATGAACTGAATTTTTTATTATGGAACATTGTTGTATCTTTCTCAAAAATTATCTCATCTTGTAGATATGTACTTTATTTACGTCGCACTACAGCTGTACAGTGGGCTATTGGCGACGGTCTGGGAAACATCCCTGAGGATGATCCGAAGACATATAGGGGAGAAAAATTTTTCCAGATCCCTGTACTTATAGTACTGCTCTGCTACCGACCACAGGACTTCCGATTTCGCAGATTTTACGAGTACTTATATCGCATGTACCTGGTGGATCTCAGCGGAGTCGAGGATTGAATCCCGGAACTCCGGACTGAGGTCCGATTCTCTAACCACTGGACTACCACGGTCCATTCGAATACAGTAACAAAATTTTAAACTAAGAAATTTTAAATTTAGAAAAAGAAAGAGTCGTAGTTTTTATAAGCAGAAAGCGGCAAACAGTTCACTATTATCTCCTTTCACTTTGATCAAATTTTTAAATCAATGATTGTTTTTGTAAAGTTAGAAAATAGCTCATTGTCTTGGGTCATAAACAATAATGAAAATATTAATTACAGATTGATTAAAATACTGACAGTTATTTAAAAAAATAATGTCATTTATATCTTGTGTCATTTTTACGAAATGCGAAAAGTTAAAAAAGACATTCCATATGTAAACTTAAAGGAAGCATATTGTGTATAAAGGATTATTTATCTTAGAGAAATACAATTTCTTTGAGAAAATATATTATCTTAGAGAAAATGAATCTTAATTCATTGGAGTTAATAACTTTTAAAATGAATTTTTCAGATAGGAATTTCTGAAAAGAATTTCAAAAATAGGAATGCCAGTAATAGCTTTTCTTATAAGTCTAAAATTAGTTGAGAAAATTATTGAATCATTTAATACTATCTTAAAAATGCTGACAGATTTCAAAAGTTTGAAGAAACTTAAAATTAATCTCGTTAAATTTGTGCTAGCTGTAGTTTTATTTTCCGAAAATTTTAACACTCTATAAGTATTTTAAATAAGTAGCTTGTGGGCATAAACACAACTTTGAAGAAAACTTTCAACACTCTTAAGGAAGTTTTGATATATATATTCGCTTCTGAACATATCCAACAGTATAACCAACTAGTTGCGGAAAAATATGAAGCGATGCAAATTTTGTTTTAAGAAACTCCAGAGAACTCCATATAAATATTCTTAAAATAATTTCAAAGATGCTTTATTAAAATAGATTTAAAGAGTTTGTGCATTTATTTTTGTGATATTTGCAACGAATAATGAATCCTTTTAGAAAGACTCAATAAGCAGATAATAATCAAGATATATAATTTATTGTTTAGTTATTTATCTAAAATATTTGAACGATTGCTTTTCCTAATGAATCAATAATGAGAATAACAAATTGATGATAATCAAAATATGTAATTGGTAGGTTAATTATTGATCGAACTCATTTGAATAATTCCTTTTAAATGTTAATCCTTTAAAACTATGAGAACAAAAATATTAGATCGATTCGTAAGTAATTAATCAAAGTTTTATAATTGATTGTTTTGTTATTAATCAAAAATTTTTGAATGATTACTTTTAAATATTAATCCCTTAAAATTATGAGAATTAAAAATAATTAGAGAAATTCTTAAGCAGTTCATCAAAGTTTTTAAATGATTGTTTTGTTATCAATCAAAAGCATTTGAATAATTTCTTTTGAATCTTAATCAATTACAATAAGAATAAAAACATGAGATAGAATAAAAGAGAATAAAAACAAAAAAAAGAATAAAAGAGTTAATTTTAAAGTGATTTGTTGGTAGTTATCAGTCAAGGTATAAAATTGATCATATAATCATTAATCGAAAATATTTGAATAATCACTTTTCTGTATAAATCAATTATGAAAAAAAAAATTGATAATAATGTATATAATTGATCGTTCAGTTTTTATCGAAAGCATTTGAATGATTATTTTAAATTGTTAGTCAATTATAATTGGGAAAATAAAATATAATTATAAAGTGATTCCTAAGTAGTTAACAATTAAAAGTGTTTAATGCAATGTTTACTCAATAATCAAAAACACACACACAGTTGGACAATTAATCTTCTCTGAAAATCATTTTTGATAATAACAAAAATTATTTTGTAATGAATTGTAAATCTGTAATATTCCAAGTCGATGATTGTTAAGGTTCGTTATCGACTGACTTTATTTTAATAAGTTTTTTCCCTTTATACTTATACCTTAATATATTAACATCCTAAAAAAACAACGTTTTAAGATTAATGTAATTTTAACTGCAACGAGAATATGGTGAAATTTAAAGTAACTCTGGCTCTATGAGATCACCAAAAAGATCGGTAAATTTTACCGAAAAGCTTTGGCAATAGTTTTTGTAAAATTAACTATAAAATATGGTTTTACAATATATGTTAAAGTTCGTTCAATGTGGTAAAACTTGATAATTTTATCATGATACTTGAGAGTATGGCTTAAAAATAGTTTGCATATTTTTACTAAATTTGTCGGAATAAGAATTAAAAATTAGAAAACCAAAATTTCTGTTGAACCATTGTCTTATGAAGGGAAAAATCACCAAATAAATGGCTTAAATACCGTAGATTTTGTTTTAATTAACCAGAAATTTGTTCCCCCCCCCCTAAAAATGTATTTATCATGCAGTACGGTAATTTTACCAAAACTGCATGTACGGTAATTTTACCAGAATTTTTGTCCCTGTGCTTAAATTTAACATTAAAAAAATATATATACTTATCTTTTATTATTCTCCGAAACAGGTATGAATCGATGCAACAATAAATAGGAAAATAAACATTTTAAGTGTAGACGAAATCATCTAAATTATCAAATCGGCTTCAATTTTAATATTATTTTCTTTAAGAGGATTTCAATTCTATATCACACAATCATGCATTAAACTTTCACTATCTATATCAAACAAAATGAAATTCACGTCAACTTTACTTAACAGTTGCTAATGTTTAAATTTAACATTAAATAAAAAATATATACTTATCTTTTATTATTCTCCGAAACAGGTATGAATCAATACAACAATAAATAGGAAAATAAAAATTTTAAGTGTAGACGAAATCATCTAAATTATCAAATCGGCTTCAATTTTAATATTATTTTCTTTAAGAGGATTTCAATTCTATATCACACAATCATGCATTAAACTTTCACTATTTATATCAAACAAAATGAAATTCACGTCAACTTTACTTAACAATTGCTAGAAATCTGTCGAATTCGACAATTTTTAACGATATCGGCAATTCACACTTGTCCGAAATCTTTAATCGGATTTATTCTTCATCCAGAAATTTCGAGAAGGGAAGTAAATTCCTATTCAAGTAAATGGGTAGAAGTGTAACTCCAAAGTAACAGTAAAGCTCTCTGAAATCCCTTCAACTATTTATGCAAAAAAGTATAATCTTCTTAGTGAAAAGCGAACGTTTCCTATTCCGAAACTAAAATGAGATCAAAAACTTAAAATTTCCGACATCTCTTTCTATAAATTGAAAGCTGCGTTTAACGTTTAGTAATTGATATTGAAAAGACTCCAAAAATCTCCTTTTGCTATTTTCATTGAAAAAAAATTCTTTAGGAAAATTGAATTACACTTTCACCGAATGAATTGATATTTTCTGTAGACTTTACAAATCTCTGTTTTTTTATTCTATCTTTATTAAATAAATGAGATATGGTTTACTATGTTTTTGAACTCTAAATAAAACAGTTACAGAACACATATTAAACTTCTCTGAAATATATTTTTGATCTACATCCTGATTAATTTATTTATTTACTCCATAACTTAGATGTTTGAAAAATTTACTATTCTGCTATTTCTTTTTTTTTTTCATTATTATTTTGTAATCTTTCCAGAAGATAAGAAAGCTTGTGGATTAAACATTGCGACAAACTTGTCTTTCTAGATAGTTTTTTAATAAGTCAACCTAAATTTGTATTACATGGAGTTCATTTAACTACAGACAAAAACGTATTCCTGAATTATACATGAAATTGTACTCTCGGCTTATTTTGTGATTGTACATAAGACTATACTCCGGGTCATAAAGTTTTTCTTCGTGAAAAACTTATCACAATAAAAGTTCTTAACAATTAAACATAGAACTGTACTCCAGATGTAAAATTACTTCATAATTTTATTGCTTTTGCTGCCTTAAGTATAAATTTCAGAATTACAGAAGAAATTCTGAATAATAATTAAATCTAATGGCGTTTCCGTATTTACACACTTAAAGCTATTGATGTTTTAGTCCTAAAAATATTTTGAAGAAATCAATTTTTTGTTCCTAATTTTTATAAGAATTTTCTAAAGTACCTTTTGACAGTACTTTTTAACACATTTTCAGTAAAAAAAAATATTATTTGTACATAAAGAAAAAATATGTATGGAAAAGACTCCTTAACTTTTTCCCAGTTTAAAATTTATAATTTGAAACATCTTTTTCTCTTATAACCAGTAACAACACAACTGAACATCAATAAAAATATATACTTTATATTCTATATTTAAATATATGCTATATACTACATATAAAAATTATCATCAGTTCATTTAAGAGTTCAAAGTATTTCTAACCAACTAAAAGCACGTTGAAGTTGTGATACAGAAAAAAACTGGGCATGCGTTGAGATTCTAATCCTAAGATTAAGCAAGGTGAATTAGAAAAACGTCAATACATTAGAAATGGCCAGTCATGCTCTGTTATGAGATAAAACAGATCAGCAGATATTTTAATTTTAATTTCCCTACTAGTCTTCTAGGTACAAGTTTCAAGAAAAGTTTAAAACATTTGTAGAGAAGAGACTCTTCACAGTCCAAAACTTGATGACCACATTAAAAAGAGCATCACAGTAAGAAGAAAGCCAGTGAAATACTACATATACGAATTGAGAGTCAATTTGAAAGATCGAAACAGCAATCGATAATAAAACTTTGTAAGTCTTGAAAGGTGAAACAGGAATCGGACGTGAAAACTGCCTTTAGAAAATGTCCCAAACGAGTCTGTAGTTACTCTAAGGCATTTTGAATGTTCACAATTTCTTCATCAAAAGTAGCTGCATATGAGCCAGTGGGTGCATATAAGGAAAATAATTCACAATGGACATCAATTTCGGCATTAATGGAATCACTTGCTCTGGAAACAGAAATATAAACTGTGACGTGCTACCCACGAACGACATAGGAGAAAGCATGCAACAACTGTTTATATTAACAGATTCTTACATCTTTTTATATTTCAGTAAAGATTAGTAGAACTTGAGTGCCACCATTATCACACCAGATTAACCTCTTTCAGTAAAGCACAAAATTAGTTAACCTTTTGCTTACGGCGTTTGTATAATGAAGATATTCTGGTCCACCTATTGTACCACCCATAAGATAAAGAATTGAACTCGAAGATTCGCGTTACAATTAACTTACTCATAAACCCAATTGCACAATGCTATCGCAATTCCTGAAGTCTCTCATCTGAACCTAACTCACTCTACCCAGGAAACTCCAGCTCTCGCCCTCTGAAATTATTGATTGTTGACTGTTCATCTTCTCTACGATGATGAACAATTGACTTAGTTATCTCTAACCACATCGTCCAGTTTCTGACAGAAATATACTTCTTTTCTAGAAGAAACGATATGGGAGACTCAACTAGAAGAAGCGACTTCTGTTTGCCACAAGAAGAGTCAGGAGGGAGGACACGTAATTCCCAGCTATTATTCTTAATCTGACACTCGTAAAAATTCTTTTTCAGCCAATAAGAACTTATAGTTTAGCATGCCAAAGCTTTGGGCACATTTTCGTTAAGATCTGTTTTAAATGCTTCTGACTAATGATTCAAAGCGATAGTGAAGCTCTTATTTTCAATAAGTTTGTAAGTTTTGTAGAAAAAAAAACTATGAAAAAAATCTATATTTGTATTTTTGAGGAAAGAAATAAACAATATAATTGCATAGTGCAAAAAATGTTCTCAACAAACATTTCAAAAAATATTTAAATCCAAAATCAAAATTAAAATCATTAATATTGCATCTAAAGCTATATAACATCGACAGAACTTTTTGTCATCAATTTTTAAGACTCAAAACGTACGGAAAAGAAATTTCTTCTCTCTTTATTAGAGTGGTGTTTCCGTTCGAAACACAGACCTAAAACAACTAAAGCGCTCAGTTCTTAATATCAGATAATGATTCGAAGTACACATTACGTAGAGGCACATTGTTTCTAAGTTTTCAGTTAGAAAGAAGAAAATTTTATACATTTTTAATGAATCATTCTTATAAAAAAAAAAGTGCAAAAGTTCGTTGCAAAAAAAAAAAAAAAAAAAAAAAAAAAAAAAAAAAAGCGCTACAGAAAGATAATTTTTTTTACAAACTATAATGTCCCTAAAAAGAGAAGAAGAAAATACAAAGGAAAAGTTAATGCTTGCACTTAACGAAAAGCAACCACAATTTCGGAAGAAGACGGTAAAATAAAAATGGCGAAAAGTGAAGAAGCAGCGCTCTCAATCTAATTTTCACCTGAGAAACACGATCTTTCTCTCGGCCTAATGCGACTAGTTCACGTGCCGCGAATACATCTAACTCTTTTCTTCCCAAACGATACTTGATATCAAGAACAACAACAACTCATCCTCACTCACACAACTAATCCGGAAGAAAAATCTCGATCCCCATTAGAACTTCACTTACGATAGCAATATGAGCAGCACACTCCCGCGTCTGAAAGAGTGAAAGGATCCTAATTGGTCAACACTTAGCGCATGATTAAGTGATTTATATATATTTTTCCACGCATTTCTGTTGCTGAAGAGCCATTGCGTATCTCACAAATTTATTTATTTATTGCATTGAGCATATCTATCGTTGCAGACGATAATATTTTATGAACGATTCAAATCTTGAGTACAAAAAATGGTTACGTACCACATATGAATAGTTAATTTTGAACCTATCTAAACTTTTATATATTGGAGAATAACTTTTAATTAACTCACAGGTTAATTTTTTTAAACTCTTTTATTGTATTTGACATATTTTTTGATATAGTTGATTTATATTTGTATTTATTTGAATACTATTTTATGAACGATCAGAATCTGAGAATACATTGGTTAACTTCCATATATGAATGCAAAAAATTTAAATTTTCATGGTAGAGAATAATTATTACCTAACTCACAGGTTAATTAATTTTAATTATTTATTTTATTTGGCATATTTATTTTTGCAAGTGACATATTTTTGTGTTTATTCGAATGGTATTTTATGAACGCTCATTTTAGTCAAAACCAGATATATTTCGTATTTGAATCCGTATTTTAAGGGGTTTTATATTAGTAAAATTCCATTATAATTCATAAATATATTTATTTTGCTTCTTTACTGCATTTGGCATATTTACCGTTGCAGACGATGTATTTTTGCATTTAAATCAGCATGAATATACAAAGGATCTAAATTTGTATAAAAAATGGCTATTTTTCGAGGGTGAATACATGCATTCTAAAATTCTAAATTTTGGATAAAACTTGCGGTTTAGAATTATTCCTAGCGTATTTACTTTGATAAGTAGCATTCACAATAATATCAAATATATTCTAATATCAGCAAAATTATTCAGCTTCATTCTATATTTAAGTTTCATCAACTATAAAATACATATCATCACTGAAGAAAAACTAGTGGCAATAAAAAATTAAATTAATAAAATAAAAGAAAATAGTTTAAATTAAAGAGAACAGCTCTCATCGATATCGTTACAAACTCTGTTATAAATGATTTCGCACACTTGAAAGTTTCCTAGTTCTAGGTTATTAATATTGTATTTCAATCCGATCAAAATGTGCTCAAAATGTTTTATCTCAAGAAAGCAGTTATTAAGCAATATATAAAAAAAGATGTTCATTGTAGACATATCTTTAAACTACAATGCAATTTCATATACTTCCACAAGTTTGCAAGAAATCATACCATGATCAAAATATTTGTCGAAAACTCTACCTGCAGCATTTACCACCAGAACAAATATATATATATATATATATATATATATATATATATATATATATATATATATATATATATGTGTGTGTGTGTAATAAAAGGGCTAAAATCCCTGTTATTAGTGTTATAGTTAGCTTAAATAATGCAGTCGCAACCCATCATACGTTCTAAAATGGTTTATTAACGGTAGGTTGGTATTGATAACAGTTCACATCCGCTCTCCACAAGGGAGGGGATGAACAAGACTTCGGACAATTCTGGAACAACTTATCAGGATCACAACATGATGAAAAAGACACGTAAAACTGGTGTTCCTACGCTTTATACAAGCACAGATTTGAGTAAACAGGCACAGTCGTGTAACCTTACGCGTCACCAAAAATCATTTAGTGCTTCCTAATATGGAAGTGAAAAAGGGAAATATTCTAAAAATAACTCTTCCTTTGAAATATAAATCTAATTATATTTCAATGGTGTTTTCAGCCTTGAATTCCCAAAATAGAATTTCTCTACGCTTCTTTTTTAACAAAGACATTTTATGAAATCGAAAGAGATTTAATTCTTTTATTAATACAAAAGTATTTATAATTTTTGTATTACATCCCCCCCAAAAAAAATTTTGGTAAAAAATAAAAATAATTTTGACTTTTTTCTTTTTTTGAATTTAAAAAAAATTTAGGTTGGTACGACTGTTCCTTTTCACTACTACAAATAACATTCTTTCAATTATCTGTAAAAAAAAAACAACTATATACAATGACAATAATAAAAACATGATAATACACTTTATCTGTTTAGGCAACTAAACAGAAAGAAAAATGAAACATATTTTCATGACTAATCTACTAAAATTTTCCAAAAAAAAATTTTTTTTTCACACAAAAATATAAACAATTTTTATGGAAACGACCTGGACAACAAGTGTCTTTAATCAGAATTTAAGATTCTGTATGGTTAAAAGGGTTATTTACTTTATAAAATTCTGTATTCCCCGTTTAAATGGAGGAAAATAGAATTTCATGAAGCATCGTGATACTGAGAGATCCAGAGTGGATGAAACAAAAATAGTTTAGAAAATTTTTTCTCACTGTGTTGAGAAAAAAAAAAGTTACTTCTCCCTCACTCCCTCCCAACTGATACCGAGGTAAACATCTTCAAAAAACGCGATTCGGATCTCTCAAAAATCTAGGGATCACTTCTTCCTTTGAAGAAAGTGATAATTTTTCTTTTGGACACTATTCATGATTTAATTTCAACATTTGTGGGTTGTGATATTTCCTAAGCTTTGATACATGTACTACTTCAAAACTTTGTTTACTTAAACTTTTCTTTTTATTTAAGTCCACATTTTCTAATTTGTTCTCATTTTATATTTTTTCGTCGATTTTGACCTGATAACGTATGCACCCATTACCTAGTTCTATCTTCGAATCATTTGAAATTTTTGGACATTCTTTCTTTTCCCTATTTTTCCTGTTCTTTTTATTTTTGTTATGTAATTAACTGCTTGGTCATTCTTTCTTTTTCCTATTTTTCCTGTTCTTTTTATTTTTGTTATGTAATTAACATTATATTTTTTTTTTCAAAATGTTTACTTTTATTGAAACAGCTTAAACCTTTATTTATTTTTTTTTTCTCAAAATGTTTACTTTTATTGAAACATCTTAAACTTCTATTTTTTCAAAATGTTTACTATTATTGAAACATCTTAAACTTTTATTTTTTTCACCATTTTTAATCTTAACATTTTTAGAATTCTGCTGTCTAATGTGCAAAGATAAGTTGTCATTGTTAGAATTAGCAGAGGTGATCAATCTCTTACCAAATTGAGTAACAACTGGCCCGACACAATCAATAAACAAACAAAAATCTTTGCAAGTTTGCAACCCTACTAAAGCATACAGTAACTCAGTATCAAGTATAAAAAACTAAATTGAGTTAACAATTTCGCCTATTGCAATAAGGGGAACTAACAAAATTTGTTAAGTGAAATGTCCTTTTGTTTGGGTAACATTTAATTTTTCACATTTTTAATAGGAATATTTAGTTTTGAACAAGTCCGAAAAAGAAAAAGCATTACAAATTTCTTTTAGTTTTGTTTTTTGTTTGAAAATCTGAAAAATTTTGAATTTTGTTTGCCGTCACAAATTTCATTGACGTTTGAAACACATTTATTTCCCTCAAAAACATTTTAAATGCATAAAAATTCACTATTATATAATAATTTTTTTTTTTAAAAAAAGCAAGGTAAACATACGAAATGCAATTCAACCATTAAATTTTCTCTATTGATTATTCATAATAAAATTTTTAGATCACTAAAATAAGTAATCATAACAGTATCACAAACTAAGAGAAAGAAGAAAAAAAATGTATATCTACAGTAAATCCTTTCCTTTTTTGCTAACACTTTCTTTCGGCATTCATGACTTTTTTTAGATCACTAAAATAAGTAATCATAACAGTATCACAAACTAAGAGAAAGAAGAAAAAAAATGTATATCTACAGTAAATCCTTTCCTTTTTTGCTAACACTTTCTTTCGGCATTCATGACTTTTTTTAGATCACTAAAATAAGTAATCATAACAGTATCACAAACTAAGAGAAAGAAGAAAAAAAATGTATATCTACAGTAAATCCTTTCCTTTTTTGCTAACACTTTCTTTCGGCATTCATGACTTTTTATGTTGAAGAGAAAAAAAAATATTATCATATTTTTTTTTTTTTTTTTTTTAACGCGCACATTCACTTTTGTCTTCACATAAATCTTCGGGATTTCATACGCGCGCACATATCAATGGTGCTAACAGCAACTTTTTAATGAAAGGAACTTTTAATAAAGGATCAAAAAGCTCCTCTATAAATTCAAAATCACTTTCTTGGTCACTCGGTGCCGAATCACTACCATGAATGATATTTCTTCCAATGTAGAGGCACTACTTTTAGACATCAAACGCTTTCATAGATGTGACAAGCTCGAGCCAATCTCAACATTCCACTATCGATGAGGTACAGGTAGTTAAAACGATCGAGTGGTGAAATCAATCCTTCCTTCCTTCATTCTTTTTTCACTGCCAATGAAGCAAATTTTCCTTTTCTTTTCTCTCTTTCTCGGCGTGTGTGAAAGGATGGGAAAACAACGTTGCAGCCAGCCGGAAAATAGATAACAATGGTTTCCTTAGCAAGTAACTATCCTGGCGTCTTGTAATAAAAGGGCTAAAATCTCTGTTATCAGTGTTATAATTAGCTTAAATAATGCAGTCGTAAGCCATCATACGTTCTAAAATGGTTAATGGTATTACAGTTCACTTCCGCTCTCCACAAGGGAGGGGGTGGACAAGACTTCGGACAATTCTGGAACAACTTATCAGGATCACAACATGATGAAAAGGACACGCAAAACTGATGGTCCTACGCTTTATACAAACACAGATTTGAGTAAACAGGCACAGTCGTGTAACCTTACGCGTCACCGAAAATCATTTAGTGCTTCCTTATATGGAAGTGAAAAAGAGAAATATTCTAAAAATAACTCTTCCTTTGAAATATAAATCTAATTATATTTTAATGGTGTTTTCAGCCATGAATTCCCGAAATAGAATTTCTCTACGCTTTTTTTTAACAAAGACATTTTATGAAATCGAGAGAGAGAGAGAGAGAGAGAGATTTAAGTTGAGTTTCAAGTTGAGTATATTAGAGTTTTCGAACAGCCGAAAACAAAAATCATGTCTGTAGAAATAAATAATTGTTGATGTTTGAGAGAGAGTTTTAAGTTGAGTTTCAAGTTGAGTATATTAGAGTTTTCGAACAGCTGAAAACAAAAATCATGTCTGTAGAAATAAATAATTGTTGATGTTTGTAGATATCATTTATTTTATGAATAATTCAACAATTTGCGAGTGTCATTTGCACCAATATAATAGTGCCAATACATTAGTTAAAATTTATCTTAAAAATATATATCGATAATTAATTTTAGAATTTAAAAAAAAAATCAGTTTTGAAACTCATACTTTTCTAAGAAGGAACGGCACACATATTTTGATCGAAGAAATCTTTCTTGGTTTTGCAGTTTACTGAAGAAATAAATTTATTTATTTTATTCATTTTGAAACACTAGAAGGAGGATAAATGGAAAAAAAACACCGGAAAAAAAGCACCAGGAAAAAAAAAAGCGCGGGAAAGAATACACGGGGAAAATAATTTCGTTTATAATAACAATAATTTAAAAGAAAAAGTAATTAAATTTGCCAGAATTTAATGTAATGATATATTCATTCAATAGAAATTAAATATTGTTTGAAAAAACTAATTAATTTATAAGGATTAATTAAATTTACGTGTAAGAACAAAATAATTAAAATTCTTAAGGAGCCTTTAAATTGTTCAAATTTCAATAATTATACTTATTGTATTGTGATATAATAAAATACAAATAAAACATTTTCAACTAGTTATTAAAAAAACTGTAATAAATAATGTAAATGCATATTTTTGTTAATATTTATTTTTAACTTATAAAATAAATAAATCTATTAATTAACAATTGTCTCTCAGGACGAGAAAATAGTTTTAATTGATACATAATTTATAATAATGCTAGCCTACATTATATAATTATCTTTACAATTAAAAATACATAAAGTATCAAAAGTTCCGTTTAGTCAACTTCAGATTAATCTTTGTATAAAAACTAGTTTTTTCGATAAATATCTAAGTATTTTCAAAAAATTATTTAATTTCATTATGATTCAGGTTTAATGACCCGAATCGAAAGAGTTGTTTAATTTTTGTAGTACTTATTGAGTTGTTTTTTATACTTTTTTTCTAGTGTTTTTCCAGTGCATTTTCTTTTTCAGTACTTTTACTTCCGGGGCTTACATTTTCAGTTATGTTTGTCCGTTATTCATGAAGAAATGTGTTCATTTTTGTAATTTGGGAAAAAACAAGCATGTCTTGGCAGCCCTAAGAAATAAATATCCATTGCACGTAGTTTTTATTTTTAATTAATCGCAATTACAAAAGAAAACATTTTACTTGAAACATTGATCAAGAAAATACGTTCTCTTAAATGTCATTGGATAAAAGCACTCTTCAACTTGACTCTTCTTGAAAAGGTTAGAAATTAAAATTTAAAGAAAGTTAAAATTTAAGCTATGCAATCTAACATAATTGCAATATTATTATGCAATTATAAAGCTTATAAATTCACGAGTGCAACTTCTGTAATCAGAACATTTCTTTGCATGCCTTTTCTTTTTTTCGAGCACAAAAAAATGTTCAACCGAGTTTTCATGGCCTCTTCTGTAGCAAATTTGCTAAGAAAATAATGAATGGAACGAGGTCTATGAAAACAACACCAAAATAAGAAAAGTTTCTTTCAAAGCTGTGTGTCGAAACAAAAATAAAAACTGAAACCACTTACGGAAATCTACACCATTTTTAAGGGAAGCAAGGAAAATCTCGAATCACACCAAGCTTCCAGTATTCATTTCGCATCATCCAACACTTCCATTATTCATCTCGAATCATACCAATCTTCCATTATTCATTTCATATCTTCCATTATTCATCTCGAATCACACCAAACTTCCATTATTCCTCTCGAATCACACCAAAATTCCATTATGAATTTCGAATCACACAACAGTTCAATTATTTATCTCGAATTCCACTAAACTTTCATTATTCATTTTGAATCACGCAACACTTCAATTATTCCTTTTCGAATCATACAAAACTGTAATCATTCTTTTCGAATCACGCAACATTTCCATTGTTCATTTCGATTAGCACAACACTTACACCATTCATCTCGAATCATTGAATGATTGTCCCTTTTTATCATTTGAAAAAGAAATGTTCATCGAAACCCTAAAAAAAAAACTATCCATTTTGGCTTTTTACACCAATATTTTAATTCAAACTAAATACATTTACCAAAGAAATATTTCCCTTGCAACACATTATTAAGAGAGCATATCCATTTCTTTCTCTTTGGGTGGAAGAAAATAACTTGCATTCTTTTTACAGAAAGAATTACAATATAAGCTATGCAAAGCTTGAAAATTCCAATATCATTAGGAAGAATGAATTTATATATAGGTGCTGTTTCTGCCCTCCGAAATAGATCTAGGAGTACAACTTTCATCAAAACACTTCTTTGAAGCGGTATACTTTCATTCAATCGTCATAAAAAATGTTCTATTATCGTGCCTTGATAACCTTTTCTGTAACAAATGTGCTAAAAAAAAAATAGTGAAGATGTCCATACAAAAAATAAAAACAGAAAATCACTTACTGGAATATACTGCGCTACCAGAATTTTAAAAGACGCAAGGAAAAAATGGCTAGTAAGAAATAAGCAGCATTTACTTTTCAATAAAAAAACATTACCTTTCTTTTATGCTTATATGCTAGATCAACTGATTCTTACATGAGTACCTTTAAAAACGTATGCATTATGAAGGACAACAGCACCTAATTATCACTCTAACGAATGCTTATTCTAAGAAACAATCTCAATATTTACCTGATAGATAACTTCAGGCGCTTCAAAAATATAAAGAAATGAAAAGACGGTCCACATGTCTCATGCGCATCAAAAATAAGAGGCCATTTTCAAAACGTGACAGACGTTAATGTAACGAATCAAAAGGGATTTGAAAAAACGTAAAGTTGCCAACGAAAAATGAAAAAATAAAGGTGAGAAACAAAACTAGAAAAACCACAGAAGCCGAGAGAGAAAAAGCATTTCTTTTTTCTTTCACTCTCTCGGCTTCTGGGTTTTTTCTAGTCTTGTTTCTCACCTTTATTTTTCCCCTTTTGGCCACTTTACGTTTTGAGAAGTCCCTTTTATTTCATTACTTTCACGTCTGTCAAGTCTTGTAAATGGGCGCCTATTTTTGATGCGCTTAAAACATGTCGAATGTCATTTTATTTTTGTAGTGAATGAAGTTTTTTAATTAGGTACTATCTTACCTCTTCAGTTTCTTGGAATTACTCCTTTATTTAAGCTCAATACGTGTTTAGAACTTAAATCAGCTAAATGGGCTTTTACTTAACTACAAAGAGAATAAGAAGATTCTAAAATAGTTTAAACTGAACGAACGTCAAGAAATTTATGCATCTGAAATATAATTAGTTTGTTCAACTATTCATGGAAAAATAAAACTAAGCAAAGAGACGGACCTGTTAAAACGCAGTCGAAGAAAATGTTTCAATTGTCTGAATTATTTGCTCAACTAGCTCGACTGGCAATACTAGTGCAAGATTTTATAAATGTTTTTTTTTTTCATAATTTGTTCAATATATTGCTTTTAAAAGTATTATATTTTTCTTTTTGCAAATGCTATTTTCGTACCATTGTCATTTTAAAGTGATTTCATAAAGTGATCATAATTATTTAATAAATAATGAATTATTGGTAGAATCTAAATGTAATCAGAAATTTTAAAACTCATCATTGGCTATAATATGGAGCGAAAGCAGCTTTTTCATTCCTCAATGAAATAGATACCCCACAAAAACAAATGGAAAGAAATGTTATACTCCTCAAGAATAAATTGTTAAGTTAAGGCTTTCTGTATTCTAATTATTTATAAAACTATTAATCCTTATCTCTCCCTCTGTTGATCCTTATCTCTCCCTCTGCCCCCCAGTCTCTAACTTTCACCATGTAAAAGGGGGCAACCACAATTTGTAGTTTATAAATTTTGTGGTGAGGTTAAATTTCCTTGAAGTTGAAAAAGCTGCTTACGAGTATGAACACAGCCTAACTTACGGAACACCTTTTACTCTTTCACGGAACACCAGGGGAACATCATTTGGGAATAACTGCTCAAAAGAACTAATTAATTTACATCATTTTATGTTTAGAATATTATACAGTGCATGAATATATAAGTTTTATCTCCAGTTTGAAGCTGCGAATAAAAATTCTCAAATTTACACTTTATGACTGAAGATTTAGTTTCAATAAATTGATATGAAGTTTTGTAAACAATGAAGAAATCGATAGTTAGATATTTTATAAAATGCTTGTATTCGACATCTGTTTACTAAAAAAAAGAAAACACAGTAAGCTTTTACATTTTGCTTTATTATGCAAACAAAATGCTTAATAGTTCAGAGGCATTTTCTTCAGTGGCGTAAAAATAAATTTGCATTTTTGAACTTAATGACTACGAGTATGAAAATCTTTTTTAAAATTCCCGAGAGTTGACTTTTAGTAAGGCACTTTCGTGAATAGTTCACGCAATTTACAGAAATTGTTTTGTAGATCATTAAAACTGTTGTGCGAGGAGTATCTTTATGCGTAGTATGTTCACTGTTCTTGAAGAGAGGAAAATTTAATTTTTGTTACATTTGTAATTTAAGTCTTAAAATAAAGGAAAGACATTTCGGGAAAACAAGAGAAAATCCGCCCTTAGATTTTAGATATTTTGTCAAATCAATGAGTGCTTCGATATTGAATAAACTAAGCAATAAGTGGAGGAAGTAAGAGAATTATTAATAAAAAAAAAAAAACACTTACTTAAAAATGAATAAAATAACGAAGCTTCGGACATAGATATATGAATACTTATATGAACTCCATTTTTGCGCTTAAATACACAAAATGGTGTTCGTATGAATAAGGGATATCTTCTGTAGGTAAAGCTTTAAAACGCTTCAGAATCTTGCTATAAACCTCGCTGAATCTTTGAGCCTTTCTTCTCTAATTTGTGCTATCTACTCTTCTATTTATTAATTTGACCTATCTATCAATTTCCTATCTATTAATTATTTGACCACAGTTTAAAACCCGTCATTTACACTAGCAAAGCTTTATATGCCGTTTTTTTACATTTGATATTGTAAACAATTCCGGTATTTCTTTCATTGCCACAAACCATTTATAAAAGTATAAGAAAAGGCTACTCGATTCTCAGATTATAATGTGAAATAAGGTTACGATGTAATCAGCCTGATAGTCTTAAAAATATTGTAAGAACCATCCTTGGAAAAAAAAATACTTTAAGCACGTTTTCAAGTCCATCAAGCTTGAATTATTTCAAATCTATTCCATGTGTTTTATTTTTTACGAAAATATTATTTGACGGATTTTAGACGGATTGACAGAAAAAGAATATAATATCAGATAATCAAAATTACACGTTTTTATCACCAGCACAAATATAATTATACAAATTTTATCGTCTTATGCAAGCAAACACCATTTCGTTCGAGAATGCAATTGGTAATATCAAACCATTTGTATTGCAACCATTTATTAGCATTTTGTATTGTAACCATTTAAAAATTTAAGGAAAAAGCTACTTGATTCTCAGATTTAAATGTGTAATAAGGTTAAGATGTTTTTATTTCCTATGAGCTGCACAATCAGTCTTCCCGATGAGTAGACCTAGTGCGTTCGCCTGGAGTGGTATCCACTCTTTCAGGACCACCACAATGGGTGAGATACCGTTGGCCATGTTAATTTGGACGTCTAGTTTCTGCCACACTAGATGGCAGCACCGAGACTCTATTTGGATGCTAAAGTGCACTAAGAATTTAATTTTGCCGGAAATGCCAAGAGCCAATAAGGCACTCCAGGGATCTTTTACATGCCGCATAATAGTTTAAGATGTAATCCAACCTAGTTAAGATGTAATCCTAGGTTGGATTACAGGTCTAAGCCTAATAGTTTACTAGGACTAAGCCTAATAGTTTGAAAAATATTTTAAGATCTATTCTTGGAAGAAAATAGTACTCCAAGCATCGTTCATAACGTCCATCGTTCTTGAATCATTTCAGATAAATTCCGTGCGTTTTTTTCCCCGCAAAAATCCTAATCGACGAATTTTAGGAATCTCTGAAAACGAATAGGTATCAAAATTCAAGTTTTTTTTTTTATCTCCAATATAAATATAATTATGCAAATTTAATCGGCATCAACAAGCAAACACCTTGATTGATTTTATTTAATAATGCAGTAACCATTATGTTGTATGAATGTGCTGTAACCATTTATTAGCAATTTGTAATGCAACCATTTATAAAAATTTAAAAAAAAAAGCTACTGGATTCTTAGATTTTAATGTGATTCTTCATTGATTCACATTCAATGAAGAATCACTTCCTTCACTGATTTCGTTTGATAATGCAATTTGTATAATAACTAAATAATTTTTTTTGACTGTTCTGAAAGTTTTAAGTATTTGTGACTGAGAAGTTCAAAAATTTTTTTTTTTACCTGGGCAGATAAATCATTTTTTCTCCCTGAAATAAATGGTTCGCAATTATTGTATGAAGCAATAAGTCAGAATAAATTCTCGAAAAAAAGCAGTTAAAATTGCAATAAATGACGACAAAAATTGAAATAAAAAAATGAAAACTAGTTGCAAAATGTTTCAGTTAAAATGTCCATTTCAGAACGACTCTCTGCATCTAAGTTATCTCAAATCTCTGTTTTTGAATTAACTCTAGCAACTACAACAAGAATTAATAATTCTCAAACTGATGATCAAATTAATATTTCATTTTATCTCACCGTCACTCCTGTACTTTGGACCTTTATCATTTCACATGCAGCCCAACAAATTGTGTTTTTGAGTTGGACACCAAAAATTGGAACTTGCTTTTTCTTTTCTTTTTTAATGTGTTTAAACGTGTTTTTAACGTGTTTAGCTTACTTCTCTTTTTTTACATCTGAGATGTCAATTCAAAAGGATTTCTTGCGAGTATTTAAAAACGAGAAAGATGCAATTTCATAAGAAAAGTATTATAATAAATTCAATTTACATAAAGAGTTAAGCTAATCTAGTGAATTATACAGATTTCGTTGTAAACAAATAAAATGTATCTTGTAGAAAGAGACTACTAATGAGAGAGCCATAAAGATAATATTAAATCTTCGAAAGTATTATTACTCTCATTTATTGTCTTAATGAACAATGAATATATAAGTCTAGACAGTATTATTACCTTTGTGACAACGCTATAATGAGGAGATAATTTCCTTTAAACGAAGTTAAACTTAT
Source organism: Parasteatoda lunata (assembly GCA_949128135.1). Classification (NCBI taxonomy): domain Eukaryota; kingdom Metazoa; phylum Arthropoda; class Arachnida; order Araneae; family Theridiidae; genus Parasteatoda; species Parasteatoda lunata. The sequence goes on from OX421971.1 coordinate 116,979,773, forward strand.
AAAGTATATTTTATTTTGAATGTCTTCATTTATTTGCTAGTAAAGTGAAAATCGTAATCATAAATAAAATAGTTAAATTAGAAGTTATTTAATATGAAAAGTTTAGTTAATATGAAAAGAGAGCATTATGATGCTCTGTCATTCTGACAGCGATTAGTTATCAAGAGTAAGAAACTTCATTGTGAAATGAATAAAAACAACACGAAAAACAAACGTATCTGATTGAAATTCCCTACGTTCACTATTGCACAGTCCCTTACAAAAATGTAAGGTGTTTTTGAGGTTGTTTTGAGATATTAAATATGGTTTGAGGTTCATTTGAAGTAGACTTTAAGAACACTCTTACAAAATCAACCACCCAAGGAGTACATGTATAAAGTTGTTTTATTCATTTTTGAGGTTATGGAAATCTACTTTAGAGCAACCCGATTAAAGAGGTTGTTTCTTAGGTGCACATTTTATTTTAGTTTTACACTTCAAGAGCAAATAAGTATATTTAGGTTGTGGATAATTTCACTCGATCTTAACTAAACGCATCGCTGAGATATAAATGAGGTTGATTTTATGAGGTGTAAATGAGGTTGAAATTTAGGTTTATTAATAATAATAACACTTGTAGCAAAATAACTTGGTCCCTCATTGGACCAATATTCACGAATCTTGGCAAAATAAGGTTAAATGGCCGTTGTTTTGCGATATTGGCCTTATATAGAATTGCCATATTTATCCGATATTTTATAGCCACTTTACAACCAATATCGGACCTATATGGAACTGCCAGATTCACCCGATATCTTATAATCATTATTCAGCCAATACAAGCCCTATATTTGTTGTATATAGGTCGATATTGCCTTTAAATAGGACTAATATTAAAAATTCTAGGCATCCCAATATTGATCCCTCTTTGCATGTTCTTGTAAGACCCATATTCTGCCAATTCTGAGCCCAGCTGGGAGAAAGATAAAATTATTGCTAGGGAAGGTTTTTTAATTAATAAGGTTTATTTATATTACTAAAAAAACATATCCACATTTTCTACCTCAGATGTGTTTTTTACAACTGTCAACCTCAAAAACACCTTATTTTTTCAAAGGAGATACTATTTCCTTCAAAATTGGCAAATATATTGTGAATTGAAAAAGGTTTAAATTGTGTCAGATTTAGCTATTCTCTAAACTTAAGAGTTATTTAGATGCATGGAACAGGGCAAAGTGTTCGTTAGAGATGTAGATGTCAATTGAGATGATACAGTTCAAATGTTTTGTTCAGATTTTTGCCAAATGTATGGGAAAACTCAGCGGTACAGACTTGCATACACGCTCAGACATAAAACTCTCGTTTTTGATAATTCATCAATTCTAGAGCGGTATTTCGTTAATATCGAGAATCATTTCACGAGCCTTAATTTTGAGCAATCTTAACTAACATAACTTATTTCTGAGGAATCTTAACTTACTTCACTAAATTTTGAGATATCACGTGACTTGTGGCAAAACGGAAATTTTCAAATGTATGACGAAAATGTATCTTCAATTCGAAACCTTATCTTAGTGCAAAATGAGAGATAGTTAACTAGAGTGCCGAAACTAGAATACAGACTGAACAAAAGAAAATAAAGTGACGATTGAAGCCTACCGACTGTATGGTCGGCAAGGAGTTGGCTTTGTACTAGGAAGATCCGGGATTCGAATCTGGCTTCGGGTGTGGGAGTATTTTATCTCTCTGTTCTATTTGTCCTTGTTGTGTTGAACTACATTTATGGTACCCACTGTAAAGTTATTAATACAGAAGTTAGGTACATACTACATCAAAACTGAAAAATAACTATATTAATAAAGCGCTTTGTACTCTTTTAATAAGTAACGAAATATAAGCATTAAAAGTTAACTAATAATTGATAAACATTTTTATTTTTATAGTTGAAAACTTATACACCCATTAGCTGATTTCTAGGATTATTATTTCGCCCATTAACTGATACGCCTTTCCATTTATTCACAAATTGTATTGATGAATTTTTTTGGATTATTTTTATCGCTTTCTTATTCAATCGCTAAATTAATGATCATCCATATTAACAGCAGACTTAACAAAGAATAACTATTAAATTAATGTGTTTTTTAAAATAAAAAAGGTAAAATCCTAACTATAATCACTTGAAAAGTAAAGTAATTAAAACTAACACTAAAAAAGGTAAAAAATTAATAAATATAAAATTTATTAACTATAAAAAAACGAACGGTCGTCACTGTAACGGAAAACGTTAAATGTTGTTTGTTGAAAAACACTCATTTAAGTCAATATTCTCTCCCTCTCTTTCTACACTAGCATAGATTTACTAACGATAAAATTTGAAATAATATTGCCATATCGAAGTGCGCTCATACATTTAATCTAACATACAAATTCATCTTCTAAAATACTAAATTCATGCAATAAAGAATAATTAAATTTTGTAAAATGCATCGAATAAATGCATAAAAATAGGAATGCCATATGTATAACATATTCAAAATAATGAAATGAATGACCATCGATATTTTAGAAAAATTCCTCAAGTCGAACATTTTTTTTCTTTTTAGAACCAGTGAGCGGAATCTCAGCCAAGCACTCAGAATATTTTTCACTCAAAAGCGGTTGGCGATGGTTTCTGAATGCTGAAACATACAATTGGCACAGCGAACACGTCAGAACTTAAGATGGATTTGGAAGTATAAAGTTCTTCGAAGAAATAGAGAGAGTAAATAAAACATCGCTTAGAAAATTCAGTGTGGGTGATAGGACCGATGAAACGTGTTGGAAAATATTTATTTTAATACGTTTAAAGTGTTGAACTGTCTTGAAAATGGTTTAAATCATCAATATTAGTAACGTAAGGCTTAAGAAATTTAGGAGAAAATCTCTATATATTATACGAAATTCTTTTAGATTTGTTTTTAAGGAATCAACTTAATACTATATTGTAGATTATGATAAATTCGGAATTTCGACTTTTTTTTAAACTTCGAGATAGGGTGCTGCACTGTTAAAAAATCCGGATAAAAGTGCCGGCACTCAGAGTGCCGGTACTTTTTGCGTTAAATCCATCTTTAACGGAACATGTTACGGAATAAAAATTTTGATGTACCGTAATTTTTACAGTAATAATTACTGTAAAATCACTCACTCATTCTAAGAAAACAAATATTAGTGTAAAAATTGTGGTATATTATTTTACGGGGAAAAAAATGGATTTTACGGATGATGCACCTAAAGTGCCGGTACTTTATACCGTAATTTAATTCGATATTTTTCACAGTGGGATTTGTTGAGAAAATATAATAAATTATAACTTCAGGAATTTCATTCGGTGTTATACGGCGATTTATTAAGAAAAAATCAAGATCCAATTAGTTAATAAAATGGTAATTTATTAGAAACTTAAATAAAGGAATTATCGATATACTATATTAGGTGATATATCAGGTAGTTAATATAGAACATTTAGCGTAGGTTTTACAGAGAAAGAGAATTAGTGGTTTTTATCAGGTGGTAAAGATAATCAGGTGGTAGAGGAGTTACTATGAACATTTAAAAAAATAATTACTGTAGAAGCTTTATTCGGTGATGTATCAGGTGATTTGTAGTTTAGTGAGAAAAAAAATCAAAATTTCTCTTAATTTTAATACGAAAAATCAACAGTTTTATCTGGATTACGTGATTTATTTAAAACACTAAGGCATTGTTTGTTGAAGGGATAATTCAAATGAATAGTAGGTTATTTGTAGGCAAAAAAATCAAGTCTTTATCTCAAATATCTTTTTAAAAAAATCTAGTATTATCTTAGTATTTTGATTAAAAAATATCAAAAATTTGATCAAGATAAAACGATTTTGTGAAAGCATTTTGATTGAGAAATATTGTTAGCTGGTTAATGGGTTATTTATTTTTTTTAGAAAAAGCTGATGACGGATATTTTCAGAAATTTCATTATGTTCTGGTGTTCTGTATAACCTATCTAATGGCTATGGTGATAGAGCGTTCTGCTTCCAATGAGGAAAGCCAGGTTCGAGTCTCAGTGATGGCTGGTCGATACAAATTCCGCATCCGGCTTGCACAAAAAAAGTGCCGGTGTGAAATATCCTCAGTGGTAGATGGATCATGGGTTAGAGTCCCCTTACAATCAGGCTAACCGTGGGAGGTTCTCGTGATCTTCCTCTCCGTGTAACGCAAATGCGTGTTAGTTCCATAAAAAAGTCCTACACAAAGGCAAATTTCTCCTAATACTTGATCCAGGCCTTACCTTCTTTTCTAGATTGGGTTCAGAATTACAAGGCTATGTCGTTAAATATTAGTAGACGTAAACCTAAAAATTGAGTCGGCTGTTCAACGACGGTTGTAATATAAAAATAAAATCTATCTTATGATTAAAAAATAATAATTTTCTTATATTTCTTTTATAATTCTAGACTCGTCTTCTAAATCACAGCAAATAAATAAATGAATGAAATTATCGAAGAAAAAGCAAATAATTGAATGAAAAACTTTTTTAAATAAACAAATGTGTGAATCAATAAATGTATTTATCAGTAAATGATCAAAATAATAAAAAGTTTATCAGCGTATAAGTAATTAAATAAATCAGTAAATTGGTAAATACTGAATGAGGTATTCAGGGAATTAAAGAATTAATTTATAAGTGTTGTTGTTGTTATTTCTTATGCCACTTGCCACTCGGGCAAGCCTGCTTGATGAAACCGAGCAGATTTTAAGGCAGAGTATGCGTTTCTTATTATTTCAGTGGCCCCATCCTATGGCCAAGAATCCGTCTTCAGCCACACATACGTCGCACCCGTTTATAGGGCGGACGCATTCATTCATCCACAGCTCGTAATTTTGATCTGAATCAGAGAACGATCGATCTCCAATCCAGTACCCCCAGAGGTATTGATTTGTTATGGGAACATGCAGTACTTTTGCGACTCGGAAGATTTTAACGTGTATCAGTCATTTTTACTAGTCTATTATTATTAGTCTTCGGCCAGCGGGGTTCGAACCCACGAACTCTCGGGCATGGGCCCAGCGCCCTGCCGACCAGGCTATCCCGGCCAAATTTATAAGTAAAATCACTTAATATATTCTTTGATTTTAGATCATTTAAAAAAAAATTGCGTTTAAAACAGAAGATAAACTTTCGTCCTAAACTTTAGAAGTTGCATAAATAGAAGATTTGAATTACAGAATATAGAATTGCAACGGATATAATAATGAAAAGCGAGTCATTGAATGAAAAATTCATTAAATAAATAAATGTTGGAATCAATGAATTAAATTATCAGTAAATGGTTGTAATAATTAAAAAAAGTTTATTAGTGTATAAATAAATAAACAAATTAGTAATTGAGTAAAATTAATGTTTTTACAATTTTGATCCTATGTTTTAAAAATTTGCTTTTAAAATAGAAGATAAAATTTCATTCTAAACTTTGGTAGTTACATTAATGAGAGATTTGAATGCTTGCAAAAAATTATAGTTATAATTTGCAATTGTATGTTGTTTTAATTATTAAGCGAAATACTAACTACTTGTGATTATATTGAAAAAAGGTTTAAATTTTCTAAACATCAGTATCTGAAGTTAAAAAAAGGTTGCAAAAACCACCTTTGCTTGAAGCAAAATAATATCTATTTTATTCCTTTTAACATACAAAAATACGTGGTAGCATTATTTGTGATAAATGTTAATGGCTATTCCAAATGATAGGAAAGGCCGTAACCATTACGTTATCTTGACAGTATTGAGATCATTCGGCTATTAGAAGAAGCATTTGCAGTTGTGAATGAGTATTAAACTATTCAAACTTCTTGTGCAAAAAGTTAAAATGAAAATGTTTTTAATGGGATTCAAATGACTCTCATTTGATAAGAGAAAAAAAAAACCATTTAGGGTGAAAAAGTTGAACCGCTTAGAAACAGTTTTTGAAAATTGAAAGTCAATCAATTTAGAAATGTTGAAAATAAAAACAAATTGAGTGAAAATAAATTGAGAGTTATATATATGCACATAAAATAACTTTAGGTGTTTAGAGCTTCTCTCTTACGTATACATAATACTCGCACGTCGTTTTACATAACTCGTGATGTAATGAATGGATTGTTAAAAAAATTCACACGCATACTCAGCAGATTGTGGGGTTTTAATTTCTAAAAAGAGAAAAATTTAAAAGTTGCCGATAGGGGAAAATTCTGTTCTTCGAGCATTATACGTGTAATAAATGAATGCATACGTGAACTGAATCAATAAATAACTTTTTATAATAACAAATAGCATTTATTTATTATTTACAAATGTGATTAAACGTGACCACCATTCTGATGTTCTAATAATTGAATGCTGTATACAACATTTTCACCAGAAATTTCAAACATGTCAGTGATAATTCCTCTGACATGCAAAGCGAACGGACAATTATGAATAAATACTGTTTTTGTGTTATTATAAAAAGTTACTTACTGATTTAGTTCACAACCATGCATCCATTTATTACATGTATCATGCTCGCAGCGTCTAATTATCCCCTATAGGCAAATTTCGGAACTATTTTTTTTCATGCAGAAATTGAAACATCATATTCTGCCTAGTATGTGTGTCGATTTTTTTTTTTTAAATTTGTATCAGCACATCACGTTTTATGGAGCTTATTTTGTGTGCACCTAGCATGTATTTTTTTTTTAAAAAATATATTTTCTTAATAAATATTTTGTTCTGGTTCTTATTTTTTTACAATTTTTTGAAAATTGCGAGTGTTTTTTTTGCAACCAAGAGAGCGGTAAAATGAAGCAGATCTTCAAACTTCTAAGTATAAAAAAACAAAATTTATATTATAAATATTTTTTTTAGAATATCTATAAATATTCTGCAAATATATTTCAGAAATTAGGCGATAACACGATTTTTAAAAACTATTTTTTCAATGGTTGTAAATTGAGGTAAAAAGATTGATATAAAATCAGTTAAAATCAGGTCTATATTAAGAACAGAGTTTTAATATTCTTCAGTTTATTTTATTACTTCCTTCATTTTATTTCATTATTTTGTTCGCTTTAGTTGTGAGTCTGTTTTTTGTTTTTATCGTCAAAAAATAGTTAAAATTTTGATCACCGATACGTTTTTCTCGAACCATTTAGGAAACAATTATAACTTCATTAAGCACTGGGAAAAAAATGAAGCTTGAACTAGTCGGAATGGGGGCAAAATTTGAATGAAAGACGACTCAAGAATATTCGGTAAGAAAATTTTCTATTCGAAAGCAAAGATTTTCGATAGAGGTTTGAGGGCTCTAGCTGGGCAGAAAAAAAGATAAACATTTCGAATAGAAGGTTCCAATTTTACTGAAAAGAAAGCAAGCTAATAAAAACTTAACAAAATATTATAACATTTGCATTTTTTTTTTTTGTGAGACATAAATAATCTACAAATTATGCTATTTTTATCCATTGGACAACCTAAAAATAAGATTTGTGGGAATATCCATTGAGCATCACATACAGGGTGCTACGATCGACATATTACGAGGGGTGATAAAAAAAAATATCAGGGAAATTAAAACTTACCATATAACACGGAATCTTAAACCACTTTGTGAGAGAGAAAACCGCGAAAGGGAGACTTGGCGCACACCGGAGGATCTCATAACGCTGATTGTCGTCGAATTTCGGAACACCCTGTTCTGAACGTAATGATCCTATTTTCGTTCTGCTTAAATGCTTCATGGCTGTAAAAAATAATATTTTTTTTAATATCTCTGACATGCCAAAACAAATAGTATAATATTTTGTTAAGTGCCGACCGGCCTGTGTAGGGATCAGGAAACTGGCCTTGAATCAGAAAGGTTCTGAGTTCGAATACCGGGCAAGGCATAGATGTTCTTCCATTCTCTGTACTATCCGTCCGTACAGTAGGAGCAACGTTGGCCCACCTAATAGGGTACCCCTGAAAGAGTGGTCAACAAATCTGCCTTTCAGATGCCTGTATACCACTCAAAAGGTCATTCTCCAGGTGAGCACTTGAAAAAAAAAAATTTTACGTTTTTATTAGCTTAGTTTTTTCTTTATAAAGTTCTGTTTTGCATTGAAAATTTCAATCAAAAAGCAAATTATTATTTCTTATAATTCTTTTAACAAAGAGAATAAGGAATTCTTCTGGTTTTCACGCTTTGTTTAGGGAAAAACTTAAAATGTTAATACCAGTAATCTTAAATCTAAATTTAGAACTAAAATAATGGATAAGAATAATGAATGCGTTTCGTTGTGAATAAAAAAAGTAAGGAAGATAATTTAGATAAATAAATAACATAAAAAGATTTTTGAAAGCTCCTAATGAATTCGAAATTTTGATCATTTTTTTTCTCTCAGATCCTCAAATCTCTATCGGGCACCCTTGCCTTACTTGATGATAGAAATATGTCTCAAAACGCTTGCCTGATGACGATGTGATGACTATAAAATCGTGTCATATATGTTTAATAAATTAATAGCTAAATTGTAAGCTAAATTTAGTAGATATCAAAATTTTGCTGACATAAACAAACTAGCAGACACAAAATTAATACAAAACTATGAAATAAAACAAATAAAAATAAATCGAACAAAAACAATTAATATAAATCGGAAAAAAAGTAATGGAATCAAATCGACTGAAAGCAAGAAAAGATTTCATTCCTATCGAAAGAGGAAAAAGTAGATGGAGTATCTTTTTCGTAAAATAAACTTCAAACTTCACCGAAAATTCCATCCACGTTTTCCGAAAAGACCCTAACGTGATTGATTTCAATCTGATAAAAATAAAATAATTTTCTACTGTCCAGTGTATTTGAAAAACGTAGTTTATAAAATGTATCAACAAACATATACTTTATATATTATATATATCTTACACGGCGACAGAGAAAATTCTAATTTCTTCTTCGCGTTGGCGACAACGAATTGAAATATTAAACGTGTGAGCTGCCATAAACATGAAAACATAAACGAACTAGTTTATAAATTTCTGGATGAAATTCTTTTGTCTCGTGGTCAACGAAAATCTAACACAAAACTTAATTAAGTTGGGAAGAATTAAAAAGTTAAAAGCGAATCGATGAAATCAACAAAAAAATCGTTCTATATTTTGTTTTAATTATTCTTATGGAGGTTTATAATCTTAGTCTTTATTAGTAATTGTTTTAAAATAACATAACTAATGTTTAATTACTCCAAGTTTTCTATTGACTGCCACTTATTTCAGTTAAAAAATTTTATTTCAATAACTTAGACAAATAATTTCATTTTTAGCGTGGAATTAGTTTTAAAGATTTAAATCATTAATTTAAATTCTTTGGATTTTACGATATTTCAAATGGGTTTAATTTTGTAGAAACGACAGCGATCATGGGTTGCAAAACAATCTTCAGGGGTTGGGGAGAGTCAGTGACCTGAGGGTGAAACTCATTTTTAAATTATCATTAATCATGTTTAAAACAAATTAAAAAACGAAATCAATTATATTTCATAAAACAAAAATATACGATATTTAAACCACTCATTTAGTAATTTTTCTATTCAGGTGTTAACGGTTTACGGTAAATTGTGGTTTTTTAAAATTATTGTTCTTATTACCACACATTTAGTGACAAATACGAAAATGAAATACAAATTTAGCCGAATAAATTTTTTTTATGCCATGCTGTAAGGCATCATGATAAAATTACTAAATCTTACCACAGTTACCAAGTTTTATTACATATTATAAAACCATATTTATTACTAATTTTGCTAAAGTCATTACCAACGCATTTCGGTAAAAAATGGCGAGCCTTTCGGTGTTTAAATTTATTAACACCGAAAGGCCATTATGATTAAATTTATAATATTATGAACTGTAAAAAAAAAGTCCATAAAAGTTTCGTTTTTAAACTGGCAGCTGGGTTGGTTGAGCAAAACCGTAACCGTAAAATTCACGGTTTTGTAATAGTTGTAAATTTACTCTTTGTAAATTTACAACTTTGTCGTAAATTCGCACTAACAACTTTTTTTACCATACAAGAACAAGTTTCTTCCGTGAAAATTACAAAGCAAATCGGTAATTCAATTGGTTTTTTACCCTAACAATACTAATAAAGTTTTTTCAGCAATATAATAAAGTTTTTTCAACAAATTTAAATCTGTTGTCTAAACATACTTTTACCACATGGAAATATGTTTTCACTGGGAAAATTCCGAAGTAAATCTTAACTCAACCTAATGTGCATATTTCATGTCGGCAAAATTTTTATCGTCTGCTCATCACTGAGTTTCGAACCAGACTCAATTCATTAGGTTCGTCTCTTGAGCTTCTGCGTCTCAAATGTGTTATATTATGAAGAAATTGTGATAGCGAGAATTCAATATTGCATCAGCTTGACAATATAGTAGTATCGCATGTGATGTAACTAAAAAGTAAGAGCAAGTATAGAAAATAATCGTAAAATGATTAGAAAAAAGTTTAAGCTCTAAAACGGAACACAAAACTGCACGGCAAAAACTAAAAATTTCAACTTACGGTTATAATCCGTTTGTGAGCAGCGTCAAAAACGGTAAAACGACTTAGAATCAAAATTCCGAAAAATCAATGGTTTTTCTTATTACAGTTAGATAGTTTTGATCATACTTTTTTTCATTCTTTTAAAAAAATAACTTGAACTATTGACATGTTGAACAATATAAAAATTGATATAGACTATTTAAAAACATCATCCTATAAAACTGTATTTTTGTCAAATATATTATTTTATTTAACCTTAATTATTAGCGAATATACTTACTCTATCTTACATTAGTTTAATAGCAAAAATATTTAATAAGCAAGCATTTTTCACGTTTTTTACTGGCATTAAACGATTAACGACAAAATCTAGATTTTCGATACTCTTTAATATTCATGAGGTCATTTAAAATTATGAATATTTAGCAAAACAATGCTAACAAAGATTCAGTGCTTTCTAAATGAATATCATGTAACAAAGCATTAAAAATTATCATATGCATGATGTCAATTGAATAAAATACGATTACAATTTATCATTTATTTACGTATTCCTATTTTTTTTACTCTCAAATTTTCATATGCAAATAACATTTCAATTTATTTGCAATAGAATGTAAATATCCTTACATACCTATTTATTAAGAAATGATATTCTACTTTTTACCAAACTACTTAACATTCGAGTTAGATAAGTCGGGGAAAAAAACATTTGCTCACATGTCTCTTAATGCCATACCAGGTAATAGTTAAACATTCTTAACTTATCTTTTGATTATGTTTTAAAGATATAATTCATAGAATCTAGATTCGAAACTAAATTAAAATATTTTCAAATTTAAAAACCCATACGATGCAATTTTAAATATTATTTTAAATATTATATTATAAACATAACTTTGTTTGGCTTATGTATTCGAGTTTTAAGATTTATAAATTATAAAATAAAAAACAATGTTTAAAAAAACTGCATAAATCTCTTTTAAAACACAAAAAAAATAGTGCATAGACGTGACAAATATTTACCAATATAATAAATTTAATATTGTTTTTAATTAATAATACCTGCATTTAACTATTGAAATACTTTTGTAAAATTAATATTAAAATTTACTCTCAATATTGATTTTTTTTTCTTCAATGGCAGGCACTGAATTTGAATCTTTGCCTATGAAGATGCCAGAATTGTTGCTCATTTCGCGTTACCCAGTGGGCACCTGTGAACCAAAGTCACAGAGGCGAGCAACATTGCCCACGCCACACTACCACAAACCCGTTTATAGGGTGTGCCACGTTCACACTTCACACACACACAACAGAGGACAGTACAAAGAGAGAGAGAAACATCGATGCCCAGAGTGGGACTCGAACCTGCAGCCAATGGCTTCGCAGTCAAACGCGTTAACCGCTCGGCCACCTGGCCGTCTAAATATTGAATATATTTATTGGCCAATTCAATTTTTACATTTTTTTGTTTCTAGTTATAATTAGGTTATTCCTTGTGATATTATCCTTGTAGGTTATTCCTTGTTAGGTTACTCCTTGTAATAATACGTGGTGCAATAAGTAAAGAGAAATAAACAAAATTGAAATAAAATTTGATTAATCGTGATTGTGGATAGCAATATTAAAAAGCTTTCAACTCATTTCATTCTGAAGATGTTTTGTAACTAATTAATTTCCCAGTTTTCAATTTCCTCCGAAGATCAGGATTATCAGAATAGGTTTTAGTTTTCTTTTTTCACCTCGTCTTCTTGTATTCTGAGTTGTTAAATTTTGATACAATATTTCTCTCCTTTAAATTTTAATTTTGAAATCTTTATTACACTAATTTATTAATTAATTTTTTAAAATTTTTTTTTGTATCTGGCTTTGAACAGTCGACCTGATTTTTGGGTTTACGACTACTAATGTTCAACTCCGTGGCCTTGTACATTTTGAACCACTCCAGAAGACAAGGAACCTCCTGGATCAGTACCTCTAGAGGTATTGATTTGTTATGGGAACATGGAGGACTTTGCGACTCGACAGATTTAGCGTGCATCAGTCACCATTTACAGTACGGGGAGTCTTAGGCCGGCTAGGATCGAACCAAAGAACTCTTGGACATGGGTCCAGTGCCCTACCAACCGGGCTATCCCAGCCCTCAATTGAAATTTTTGAAAAGAATATAAAAATCTGTATGAATTGAAACATCCTCTAAACTTCAATATTACAAACCTAGACATATAAATCTGTACCTCCGCCCGTTGTTCGCTGCCGTTCCCGAACCCAGAAGATTGCTATGTAATCTTATATGGTATTCTTTGCAGACCATGCTTGGTTTGCTCGCTTTTAAGTAAAACTCATTTGAAATGTGTTTAGAGTAAAATTATTAAAACTTTTTTTGTCAATAACAGGTTATTGAAACAAAATTTTTTAATTTGAATTAAACAAAATTTTTAAAATTTAATTAAATGAAAATTTTTAAATTGAATTAAATGCAATTGAGTATTTGCACTTCATCGAGAAGAAGATCACAGATACCCTCACATATGGCCTGTAACGTCAGTTCTAGCTGATCGCTTATAAGTAAAATGGCGTGTTAGAGTTGAGCTAAGTTTCTCCACATAAGTAAGAATGTTGATTAACGGGAAATTAATTAAATGTGACGCCGTATCGCACATCGAATTTGTTGAAATATAATTTCTTCTTGTCTACATCTTTTACTTGAATTTATTATTTATTTATGCATTATATTATAACTGTAATATTTTTTTTGTTTCGTGTACCTGGTAACTTCGATGCATAATTAGTTTGTTTATGTTCTGCATTGTTTCGTCCATGTCTTTGTGTTAAGTAAGAAAGATATAGCGTAAGAATTGAAATCTTTGTGAAAGAATGTTTCTTAAAAAAATATAGAATGTGCCACATAAGAGAACTAATACTTGGCGAGCTTATCTTACTCGAATTAGAATAGAAAGAACAGCTGTTATCGTAAACAAATACTACGCACATCACGTTTCAGCAACCAATCAGGATCGAGACACCCATACTACGTCACTTGCAGGCGTCCCATAGAAAAGCTTGCGAAAACTAAGCAATAATCATGCTTTTCAAAAATAACATGTATGATGGCACATCTACGCATTCTTCCAATGTTTCGTTTTTCATCATTGTTATTAATGCTCTTTTTTGCTCTTCGAGAACGCTCTTTTTGTTACACTTAAGCGTAACAGCATAACTAATACTCATTCTTCAATGAATTAACAAAAACAGTGTATAAAGTTATTATTATTAAGTATAATTAAAATATGATATAGAGTACTTTGTTTGTTGATATGAATTATTCACTTTTAAGCTTCCAATATTTATTACTCAGTATGCTTCAGTTTTTTTTGTTATCAACGCGAGAAAAGAATCTTCATTCCATTTAGAAATTTGTAGCTTCCGTGCTTATGACAGCCTGAATGTGACGTATAAATTAACTTGAATGCTAGCAATACAAGTTAAATCTAAACTATATCTACAACTGTTTCTGCTTAAAGAGAGATGTGATACATTTGATTTAACACAGGCTGACAAAGATATTAAATCTTCTTTCCCAGATTCTTGAAATATTTCCTGATCTCTAAAACAAATATTTGATCCCTTTTTTAGCTTGTATTTTATTATAGTTTAAGATGAATGTCACACGAATCACACTTATGACATATGAAGCATTTTTGGGCGAAGATTAAGAATTCTTTGTTGTTCAAACGAAACGCAAACCTTCTGGCTGAACAAAACGTCTAAATATTTTTTTAAAAAATAATCTTCGGTATTTAGGGAAAATTTTTGTCAACTAACTCTCGGTTTCTAAACAGCTTTATTAATTTCCATTCGTAAATGAGACAAGTTTAATAAACTTCTTTAATTTTATTCTTCTTTAGATTTTTTTCCGTTAAAGCTGTTTTTCTCAACACGATGGCAAAAGAACTGACTAGTCTGAAAAGATATATTCTCTAAGAGCCGTAAAGTATCTCCCTCTGTGAGTAGCAAAAAATAAAGAGTTAAAGGCAATTAATTTATCAATATCGAGTTGAGCTATCAGTGAGGTTTTTGTCAATGAGGTCGAAGCTCTTCTCGTGATTGCAAGACAGTACCTATCATATTACCTGATTAAAAAACTTCATTTGCTTCAAAAATATGCCAATAGGAAGAAAAAAAAAAACAGTCGAAATGTTTAGAGCACTTCAAAAATAGGCACCTATTTTTAAGACTTGTAAAACGTGAATGAGAAGAAACAAACGTGATTGAACGTAAGAAAGTGAAAAGTTGCCAACGAAAAATAGAAACTCATCTCCTTTATTGGACAAAATAGACGACTTAAGGGAACACGAAAGATGTGTCTATTATCAAGAATTCGAGAAATTATTAATTGATACACATTGCTGGAACATTGGGCATAAATTCCATTTCGACAATGCCAAAATTACTTCTATCGTAGTCACTTCAGCTCATCTCCTTTTATTCATATAAAAGTTTATTCCCTTGTTAAAGGCATTAGTTCCTTACCACTTCTCCATAGTGGGCAGAAATGCATTTTACCCTGATTTGCCCCACTTGGCTACTGTGGTTTTTCTTGTTCTGTTTTTCAACTTTCTTCAGTTTCGACAGCAGTGGTTTCTCTAGTTTTGTTTCTCACTTTTATTTTCTCACTTACCGTTGCCAACTTTTCATTTCTTATTTCAAATTACTTTTGTTTTTTTTCATTCACGTTTGACAAGTGTTGAAAATAGGCTCTAATTTTTAAAATGCTTAAAACATGTCAACTGTTATTTCCTATTTGCATATTTTTGAAACGAATAAGAATTTTTAATCAGGTAATATCTTACCGCTTCAGTCTTTTTAGTACCTATCATAGTTGCAGCATTTTGTAACTATGAATTTCGTTCTTTTATTTCCTCCGTAGAAACCGATTCTTCTCTTAGATTGTTAAACAACTAACTTGTCTTAGAAGACATTTGTCCTAAGCACCCTATAATATTCTGCAGTTTGTTATACGAAAAGAATAATTAAAAGTCTATGAATGAAAAATTCAATAAAATATAGCCAACCATTCATAAGGAAAAGTACAAGTCTAATATAGCATTAATATACAATAGCATTAAGTCAACGGAAATAGTTGAAAACGATATTTTTTAATACTGTGAGCAAATTATTTTGTTCATAATAATCAGAGGTTTATGCTATAGTATATATCTTTAATAATTAAATCCTAGACAAGCATTCATGAGAAAAAGTCTCCAGTCTGACATTTGACCATCTCCAAAAATAATTATAGATTTAGTTTTTTTTTATATTATGAACAAATACATTATTTTTTCATAACTAGTTGAATACGCATCCTTCGTATGTGTTGAATAAAAAATAGGACATAGTAAATCAGTCCTGAAACTACGGAATGAAACACAAAACTGAAAGACATTTACCGGCAAAATCACTCATCACAATCATTCAAGCTTAATTCCAATTCTTAACTTTTCTATCCTTATTTGTTGTTCTTCCCTTGTGGCTTTACATTATTAAAGAACATTACTAAGCAAAATAAGTCTTTTTTAGATCATCCTATCAGAATAAAGATTAACTGTATTCATCATCACTTCTGGCGGACACCTCATGATAGTGCGGCCCGGATAGGCCTGTTTCGTGGGGCGCTGGACTTCATGAGAAGAAGAGTTTGAATCCAGTCGGCAGAAGGCAGTAAAGGCTGACTGAAACACGCTGAATCGGTTGGATCACAAGTCCTCCATGTTTCTTTAAAAATAAAAATTTCCTAAAACAAATTTCCTGTAAAATTAAAAATTCCTCGAGGGGGATTATACCTCGGGGGTAGTGGATTGGAGATTGATCACTCTATGGTTCAGGTCTAAATTACGATCCGTGTATGAATGAATTGTTCCGCCTACAAACGGATGTCAAATTCTTGACTATATATGGCGCCACTGGAAAACAAGAACAATCCCACCCCAGTGCCTCAATGGCTTACGACAACAACAACTCCTGATAGTCAAAATGTACCACTATCAAGAAATTTCTCCTGGACTTATCCATTTCGAGAGGCATTAAGACATCTATTTCCACAGCATCTATATTAAAACTGCACGGCATTGGTGTAGTTTGAATGATTACCATTTATACCAAAGAAACTACACTTTATACATATATTAGTATATTTGATACCCTCTAACATTTGAGTTTTGTACGAAATACATTTATCGATGGTAGAAAATTAAAGCCGAAATTTTGAAAACAAATAGAGCTCTTATATGACTTTGAAAAGGACTTTAGAGTCATAGGACTTGAGAAAAGGACTTGAGACTTAGAGTCATATGTCAATCTGACCATTAATATATTGTTACAACTATTTATAAGTAGTGTAAAATTCATTAAAATATTAATAAGCTATCTTTGCTACAACAAGAAAAATATTTTCTGAAACTAAAGAAAATCTGTAAATTCCATATCTAATCTTCATCAATTACCATAATACCAGTACCATAATAGCATTACCAATCTCTCTCATCGTCACTATTACTATTTATATTTTCTTATAGTTCTCCTAAACCTAAACGAATAAGTTCCTTTTATTCGTTAACTTTGTTTTATTAATATATCGCTTATTTTTTATATCCATTCATATTACCAAAATTACTTAGCACTAGGGCGACATTGGCGATTTCTTATGGTACCTCTAAAAGTATAAGTGCATATACTCCATTAATTTTTCTTTTTATTATATAGCCTATTTCTTCTATATCAATACGTAGATATTATTTAAATTAATAAAGCATCAATGGCAATAATTGTGCTGCGAATTTTTACGTTTTACTTGTACGAAGTAGTATTACTATTCCAATAATTTTACCTTTCAACACTTAACTCATTTTTTCTTACTTCAGTTACCGTTGATTTTAAATTATTTTGTTTGATATTATTTTGTTGTTTTGTTGAATATAAGTTTAAAAATAATTACTATAAACTAAATAAACACGCGGTATCAGGTCAATTTAGGAATACTAATTTCGAGACGTAGTACGCCATGCTACCACATTACCGCTCATTATTGAATTTATCTGACATAACAAACAAAAAATAACTAAATGTGCGTGGAATAAACCCTTTTTATGATAAAAAAAAGCTGGCAAACATCACTGATGTTATCTTTAAAATATTTCAAAAAATAGTTTACTTTTATTCAATATCTAAGCCTTAATCAATAAAGAAATTCCATTTTTCAAACAACTCCTCTTGAAAGATCTAATTGAAAATTTTGAACGAATTTTTTAGATCGTGGGCAATAATTGTGTCAGTCGCTGTTCAAATTTCAGGACTATGGAAAAAACGGCTCTAGAGTTACAGCGAAACACACATACAGACACACAAGCGGGATTCACGAATAAGCGACAGACACGTAAACTGCTCATTTTATTTCTATAAAAGATATTCAAAAACATATGCTGTAGAAACTTTATATTCTTAAGATGTTTCTCAGTCTTTTGGTTTTGTGTGAAATCTAAGTTAGTTAAGGTGAAAATTTAATTTGTTTTATAACGATGGTGAGTCCTAATCAGGTTTATTTGAAATTAATTTAAGAACTTAATTTTAAAAAAAATAAAAATATATTATTATTAATATATTTCATAAATTTTTATTTTATTTAAATTAATTATTTTTAAAATATTATATTTCAAAACAATTATAGTTTTTTGTGCTGAAAATGTTAAATTTCATTGCATAGCATTTTTTCCTCAATTCCATAAACAATCTCTCAAAACGTATTTATCAATTTCATAAAGTGAAAAATTGAATAATTTATTTCTAAATTTATCAATTAAATAATGTGCCAGATTTACTCATTAAATAAATATATTAATTAATTTGTCAATAATTTTTGCCCTTTTTGTCAAAAAATTGTCAAGAAAAAAATCTTAAATTAGGATAGTGAGCTCTGTATCAACAAAATTCAACCAAATTTCTTAAAAAAACTATCATTAAAAATTTTAACAAAAGAGTGAACGTGAGTCAGCGTAACCATTTAGACGCATATGTACCAGCGTACTCAAATTCGTTTCATTTTATCTTTTTTTTTTTAAATTTATTCGAAATCGGATTTTATGGCGGCAAGTTTAAAACAATTCACGCTTTTAGGGAGGAAATTGAAATCTGTAACAGCAAAATTCAGCCATATTTTATTGAACTTAAAACTTTTGACAAAAGAAATAGTACACGCGCATCAACAAAACTGTTAATACATAAATCTGTAGACCATATCACTGAAATTAATCACTGAAAAGCATTGTAGACATTAATCACTGAAAACTGTAGACATTAATCACTGAAAAACCTCTGATTCTAAATCATAATAATAAATAATCACTTAATTAATCTCTGATTATAAAGTGACATTCAACCTATAATTCGTAATTTATTTAATCTTTTGATTGCTTTTCGGAAATTATTTCAAGTTAATGAAATGTTAATTAAATAAAAATGGCATTCTTTAAAGGAAGATATAATGTGTCTAATAACAATATACTGGACAAACTAAGAAAAAAAAGCAAGCATTTATAAAATATTACATTCGTTCTTCTTTTCACGCTTTTGAGAAAAAAAAATCTTAATTCTTAAATAAAGAAATGTGATTTTATAATAGCCATTTTTAACATTTATAGGAGTTTTTTGAAATTTTCATTTCAAAAAACTAATAATTCGACTTATTTTATTCATTTAAAGCTAGTATATATACACCAAAAACAAATTCATAACTTTAGATATATATCACAAGAACTGTAAATTTGACCGTCGGTCATAAAACATAGTTTAATATTATTAGTAATTAAACGAGGGAAAATCCCCTAATTAAATATTTTAAAAGTGTTCTATATGTTATAACGTTTCCTATTACCTTAATAAACTTTATTTATATATTTTATTTATTTATAAACTTTATTTATATATTTTATTTATTTGTAAACTTTATTTATATATTTTATTTATTTATAAACTTTATTTATTTATAAACTTTATTTATTTTATATATAACTTTATTTAAGCCGAAAATTTAATTAATTACTTAGGGTTCCATCGCCGAAAAAAGTGGAAACCGCTGCTCTATACTACATTCAATTAAAAAAATTGAACTACATAAAAAATAGAGTCAACAATCATCCAAAAACTTTTTTAAACATTTTCGTTAGACATAAAACTTTTTATCACATACTCTATGATGAAAAATTCTTCTCGAATTTAGCCTTATTGATCCAATCACCTGAAAAAAAATCCCTTTATTCCGAACTCATCTTCTTATTTATTCTAAATGAGCCTCATTTCCTTCAACTGGTGAATTCAAACGATTCCGATATATGGAAGTGAAGTGAAAAGGGAAATATTTTTTTCGTGAGGTACAGCACTAAACTTGATCTAAAAAAAGAATATCTTTGGTGTTCAATTTTCTAGATATACTGTCAAAGATGGAGGAAGTGGAAGGGTGTGTGGAGGTTATTCAATTGAGCACATTGTGAACAAACCAGAGGAGAGGAAAGGTTCAAAATAGTTGTCGACAGGTAATCGATACCAGAAGACGCCCAGCCTAGAGAATTCAATATCTAGTCATAAGAACTTTATTTATTTTTTTAAAGATTTTCTAGCAGTTTGATTTAAGGAGTAGAGAAAATTTAATCTTTGGTATTGAGTATATCTGAATTTTTAGTCGCTGTCAAATAAAGATAAGAAAAGAAAATTTGAGTTTGATATTTTACTGTGGTCGGAAAAACTACTTTATTTTGTACAAATGTAGTTGACATAAACTACAACTACTTTTTCTTTTAAGTGTAGTGACTCTTAAACTACTTTGGAATTGTCGTGACTACTTCACTACTTTAAGGAACTGAACTTTGCTCTAGAAATTAATTTAAACCTGTATAATTTACACTGCTGGAGAAATGAATGTTCAAAATGACTTTAAATAAAAAAAAACTTATATTAAATAGGAAGAATTTTATTAAAATATTTATTCATGTTTACATGAGCCAGTTAGAAATTCTAAAATATCTCTTTCGAATTCGTTCATTTAGTCTTCAACTTTTTATGTCCTTCTTGACAGCTAATATTTAATTTAAAAGATGCTAAAAAATTACCAAATATTTTTAATTTCGTTAAGTGTTTCGTGCACTTTTATTTCCTTTAAGAAATTAAGTACAGAGAATATGTGACCTCCCTTTTAAATATCATCAACGTTTTACGAGCCTAAATTCGCATATGAAAGTGTGACCAAAGAGATAAATTATCTGTTATTGATTATGGCTAGCTTAAATATTCGTTATACGTAACTCTAAATACGCAATTCTTGTTAACTCACAGTCGCAGGGGCATTTAAAATTGCATCCTTTGACATATCCGCGAAGATTTGCACCCATCAAATTCGAAACAGTAGTTGTGTTAGAAACCTGTTCATATGCTAAACTAACGTAAAACGTAGTTGCCAGGAAACGCTACAAACTACTGTTTTTTTTTTTTTTTGTATCGCACTACTTACTGCACTACCTTTTTTTTTTTAAAAAAAAAGGAGCACACTACACTACAAACTACTAAAACAGTAACGACTACAGTAGTTTCACTACTTACTGTGCTCTACTTCTGAATCCTGATATTATAATGTAATTTAACCTAAAGATATTGATGAAAGGTAAGGTTTAAACTAAACTTTACAACAAAAAAATATATTTTACCAATAATCTTATTGAATGGAGTATATAAAGTAAATTAAGATAAAATCTATGTGCTTCAATCAAGATACAATTATGTTTAGTTTTAATAATTCTTTCTCTATAAATTCTCGAGAATTTTCTCTGAAATAATAATATTCTCAAGAATTTTTTTTATTTCTGGATAATATAAGTATTTGTTCTTTCTTTTTCAGAGCTTTGCTTTTTAATAATTAATTAAAAAATGCAGTGAATAGATTTAAATTTAAACTATGAATTTCTATTCCAACTATTTGCATAGTTAAAATTCTTATCAAATTGGTACTACATAGTTGGAATTCGAATCACAAGTTTTGATTTAGTAAGAGTTAAAAATGTTTGGACCATTATAAATTTTTTAAAATTCATTTTTGTATGGAATTATTTTTGGATAAGCGAATTTTATAATTTGTGCACAATTTTTTTTAATTCACTTAAAATTTTCTCAAGATTTCTGAGCCCAAAAGTACCAGGGATATCCGTAATTTGGGAAATATGGTTCGAAAAGTTTGATCAGGAAAGTGGTCCACAGTTAGGATGTGAATTTTACTTTTTGCATATTTTACCATATCTCTAGAAATTTTTAAACAAATCAAATACCTTTTTACTCACAATTATAAAAATCGGCTATTGCGAGTAGAAGATGATTCCACGCAAAAAATAACTTTTCGTAAATATTTATTAATTTATTTAATAATAGTCGAAAACATATTGTATTGCGAGGTATGGTTTTTTTTATTTTTTATCTCATTTTAAAGAATGTAATATTATGTAGCGAAATTGGTCGAATAGTTCCAAAGAAATCAAATTTTAGAGAAAAGATTGTCATTTTAAATGCCTTAAAAATTCATTTCGCTAAAAAGTGTTCGGTATGAGGCGGAATACTCAAAAAGTAATATTAACATTAAGGGGTTTAACGCTGGAGCGCTCTTCTAACCTAACTAGTAGGACCATATTCCATACATTGTTGCTATCCCCCATACCTTGGCTGTCAGAAAGCCAAATCCGCCGGAAAAAAATTACATGTTTATTAAGAGAAAGTAAGTTTTATTTGTCTGATTTCATAACTTGAAATATCTTCTCAACTAATTAAGTAGCATATTTGAGGTCACCTCTTTTAGACCAGATAGTCCCAGATAGTGAAGATCCATTCATTAAATGAAAAGTTAATCAGGGTGGTCTCTTTTTAATTCTGTGCACTGTACACCACAGATATATTAATCTTTTAGGTATTACTCATAAGAATGAATTCCCAGAAATATATACATTTGTGGTTTTTTGTTGACTTAAAGAATGACCTAGTATAAAATCCAAGATGACCTTCAGTTTTGATCCCCCAAAACTTCGAGCAATATTATTTATTTTTTTCGGAAAAATAAAAGCACAAAACATATGTCTAATATAGTTTTACATATCCATAAAATTTTGACGAATTTAGAAATGTCCAGTAACAAAACTTGCCTTTGATCTTTATAAAATCTTGCTCTTCAGCTCACAAATCTTGCTTTTTTTTTTCACCAGATAGGAGAAATGAGAGTTGAGTGAGGCTATTTTTTTGAATCATATAAAGAGCTTAAAAAAAGCAATTCTCTGAATTAGACTGAATTGAAACTATTGTTATAAATTTGTTCCATCGAGCAAGAAAATCATCGCTTGTCAGTGTTTTCTAAACTAAAGCTCGTCATCAATAAAAGTGTAACACCCTAGCTCTTTGTATATTATTTCTGACTATAAACCAAGTTTTTTTGGAATTTCTGTTGTTAAATTAGCTTATTATACGCTTCGTGATCCCATCCTGAGATTCCCGGAACTTCCGGAATTCAACTATTTTCTCTTCCAAGAAAAGACTGACATTCAGCCATCAAGAATAAAATGTTCTGAAAAATCTATTTATACGGGGGTCGCGATCTCAAAAAATAAAATTCGAAAAGAAAACGAATCTAACATACTGTCTTCGCACTTGCACGTTTTGTCATCCTTTAACAGTGGCGCGGGGTGGCGCTGACGCCGGCAGACGAAGGGCAGGTGTCGTAGAGTTTTATGGAAGAAGCGCCAGTGGGGGCGTTCAGTGGCGCGGGGTATGGACTGGCGCCGGAACGATACGGTCGCTACCGGTGAGGGGGCGACCGAGGGGTTTTCGCCGACCGACCCGCCTTATCCGTTCTGGACTTCCGTTGTTCTTCTAATTTCTCTCAGTAAGTACTAAACTGTTCTAAAATAGAATATTTTTCTACCTCAAGAATATTAAAAATGCTTATTCAATAAATGAGCTAAAAAGGATTATTTAATATTAATTTTGCAATTGAAATTTTAAAAAAAATTATTTAATAATTATTTAGCAAGAACTTTTAGTTTTTAAATTAAATGAGGTCCATTTTGAGAATATTTAGGAATTGCAAGAAAAATTCAAAATGCAAACTTGTAGTACATCTAGAATTTTCGCGAATGGTTTGCAACTTGCGCAGAATTATGAATTTTCGCTATTGTTTTGTGCAAAACTTTTCATTTCATTTTAAATTATCGATTTTCATGCAATGTAAGTTGCATATTAATTTTACTGAGCAAGGATGTTTCTACTTTGCATACAATTTGCATTTTAGATGCAATCTGAAACTCAAAATGGCATATTTACGTTTTTTTCTTTCTTTAATATTTTCCAATTCGTATAATTGACACGTTTTATTATAACTGCGTTTTAAAACTTAGCTGGAAATGATTTTAACTGCAAAACATTTCCTGCATTAATTTTTTATTCCTTTTCATTTTTGCAATGGTTTTTAGCTTATATCTTACCTTTTTTATAATTATTCTTTTCATTTGGTAATTATATTTATTCATCTTCGGGGGGGGGGGACTATAAATAAAGAATTACATAAAAAAAAATTGAAGGAAGAATGTTCCTTACAATGAATTTAAACTATTAGCGAATATTTTTTGTTAAAATTATCTCTACACTGAGAAAAGTATGGCTAAAATTACCAAAATATGGTAAATTTTACCGCTATTTTATCTTTATGGTAACAATAAAAATCTGAATAATTTTACCGAAGTACTTAAGTAATGATTTTGGTAAAATTAACAATATGGTTTTATAATAAGTGATAAAATTTGTGAAATTTCGTTACATTTGGTAATTTTATCATGATACTTTCTAAAGTATCATGATAGCATTGCATAAAAATAATTTATTCGGTTTAGTTTACAAAACAAACAATATGCAAAATATATAAAACATATTATTAAATAATGTTTTGTATTTTTTTCTAAATTAGTGATAATATAAGAACTATCATTTCGAAAATCAGAATTTCCAGTAAACCTTTAACATATTAACAGAAAAAATATCAAATGAATAGAATATTTCGGTTTGATTAACCATAATTATGTTCTTTTTACCAGAAATGTAATTACCATACAGTACGATAGTTTTACTGAAATTATTTTACCGTGTAGTTAAAGAGTGTATTTTTTGTGAAGAAAAATGCATTTTTGTATTATGTATCTATTTCATTGTATCCTTACTTATTTTTTACTCAACTAAAGATAAACTTAACTTTCGCTTAAATATTAAATTCAGTTGGCATTAAGTTTGCATATAGGTGAGGTGAGATATGGGCAAATATTTTAATTTTATTGAAATGTGCACTGAATTTTATTTTCATTTGTCATATACTGAACAATTTCTCTATGTTTGTTACCAACAAAATTATCAGTTACGATCACTACATTAATAGAAATCATTAATGCATCTAGAAGTTTTTTTTTGTTTTTTTGTAATCATATGCCAACCTGAAGATTTTTATTTCAAGTATTACATATTATCATCTATATAATATTGCGTTTAAAGCATTAATTTTTTTAAACAAATTCAGTGAAACTGTTTTATTGACTTCTTTTTAAAAATTTAACAAGCAATATTTACTAGATTGCTGTTTAGAATTGAATTTTCCGTTGTTTGTTTACGTGTTTAACACACTTTCCTTTTGTAGAGCATTGCATCAGTATTAAGTACAAATTGTTTTTTGAAATTTGTACCAACTGTTCTTCAGACCAGGCTTCGTCTCACCAAATACTCGCGTGCCTGGGGCTCACTAAACAGGATTTAGCGGATGATCCATTGATGGTGTTGGATTTTTTGAGGATGTATAACGTCATGGACCTGGTCTAGCACTGCTGGCCAATGGGGGCGTGCAACAACAACAACAACACAAATTGTTTAGAAATGTTATTTTCATTTTGACTTTAATTTTTTTGATAAATTTTTTCAACGAAATGAAATTAATACGTTATCATGTTGGCATAAACTTATTGTTTTCCTATGATGCTTATTTCTCTTACATGAGGATGTATGTAAATATAAGGTAGACACTATTTTTACAAAGACTTCTACAGTCTACAGAAAACTAAAAATACTAAAACTAAGAATTTTGCCAATATACTAAAAATAATAAGAAGGTGAAAAAAAAACATTTACAAACTGATTATGTAATTATTAAGCAAATAGCATATTTAACCTGAGCTGAAAAAATTAAAATAAAAAATAAAAAACTCAAATAGAAAATTAAGTTTTCTTGTTAGTAAATAGTTTTAAAGGTTCAGTAAGTTTGTCTGAGCTTAAACTTTTTATGAGCAATTTGAAATATTTAGTTTGAATGAATTCAGCAGTCAGTACTTAATATAGTTTTTGTCGATATTACACGGAAAAAAGATACTGGTAAAATTTCTGAATGAAAATGACAATTCTGATACAAAAATATAATTCTGGCGAATCAGAATAAATTATATACAGTATTCAAATCATTCACTTGGTATTATTTCTGTTCATGTGATAATGCATGGTTTACCAGGAATTCTGGTTCTCAACATTATAGTTTCAGAAGTGTGAAGGCCTCAGCACGGATCAATTTAGTAGCACAGCGTAACGAACATAAACTGCGCTGTGGGAAAATAAGAAAGATGTCACTACTTTACAACTACTCAGCTAAGCTGCGAAGTGGAGGAAGAACGATAGATGTCGTCTATACGTTTGGACTATTAAAGGATCAAACTTCATGTTTATGGTAACCAGTACTGAGGCTTTCTATCTTCTAGAAGGTGTTGGTTACACCCAGTGTAGGATTAGTTCCTACAGATGATAACCAAATGAGATGTTTTAGGTTCACTCAGTAGGTTTAGGTCAGTTAATTTTGGTTTTATTATGTTCTGAAGATGAAACATTTTTCCCATAAAAATATGTTCGTGGTACCGTATCGTTTTACCGGTGACATGCTGGTACATTTGAATTTAGTGAGTATGAGAGTGGAATTTATGGATATAGAACAAATTACTGAAGAAACTTTATATATATATATACATATATATATATATGTCACGGTGAAACACCGAAATCTGGAGAATGTCGACATTCACGTAGTCGCTTGGTGTATGTCCGAAATATTTGCTAAATACCCTTATTTCTGACTTTCACCGGTGAATGCTGACAATCACATAGTCGCTTTGGTGAATGTCCGAAATATTTATTACATTCGATTTGATATGAATTTATTCGTGGATATAATTACATTTATTCGATATTTTAATACTTACTGACGATAGATCAGAAGAAACATCAGTGTTTGGAGGATCGGGCCATATATTTACATTTGCCCGGTATACATTTGCTCGGTATACCATACACTAATGTTTTTTTAAGGTCAAGTGCCATTGCCCGGTATATATTTGCCCGATACTCCAAACACTGATGTTTCTTCTACTCTATCGTCAGTAAGTATTAAAATATAGAATAAATATAAATATATCAAATAAATATAATAATACCAACGAATAAATTAATATAGAATTGGATATAACAAATATTTCGGACATTCACCAAAGCGACTATGTGATTGTCGACATACACCGGTGAGGGTCCGAATGTACAAGAATGTAATGAAATATTCGATCTTTCACCGACGTATTTGGTGTTTGTCGACATTCACCGGTGAAAGTCAACAACCACCGATTTCGGTCATTCGCCGTAACATATATATATATATATATATATATATATATATATATATATATATATATATATGTATATATATATCGGATAAAAAGGATATGCATTGGTGACTGCTTTTCCGAATTGTTGCCAGCATTAGCATTGATCTCTATAAACGATAAATCCAAATTTTAATACCTCAAATCATTGTAAAAAATAACGAAATTAACAATATATCGCAATACTTTTCAAAGTTTATTTCATTCACGCAAGTATCGAACTGTGAATGGGTTTTTATCCTGCTGGAACAAAAATGAGTCTTCCTTGAAATATTTTCGTAACGTTGAGAGAAACAACATTATCCAGAATGTCTACATACATTAGAGTTCACGTTTACAACCACAGAAACTAAGGGACTCTGGTCAAAATGGGGAAAAAAACCACACCACTTCTTTGCGTGAGTGTCCGAATAATTCTGGTCTGATAGCATATGTACTTAGTTGAAATCATCGATGGTCGATGCGTTTAACGATAGTTTAATGCTGTTTGATGAGAAAAATTTAGTGAAAGCATTTTTTTAAAAATAATTTATTAGTTATGTTTATGTCTAAATAAGCGAGAAAGAAACCATTTCGTTGGAATTAACCTATACAGTGTAATAGGTATGGCTCTGATTCATCAGTTTGAACTTGACGAATTACCTACCTATCAACTCAAAATGCTTTAGTTTCCTTTATCTATTTTCCTCTTCTTCAAGCAAGCATAGATTCCTCACCAGTCGAATCTTTCTAGTTATTTTTCAAATTTTTCTTTTCGCGTTTTATTACCTCAGAAGAAATAATTTATAACATTTATCTTGATCTTGAATGTAGAGTGTAGTGTAAATTTGTTGCATTGCAGTCAATACCACAACTCTTTGCGTCATCATCGTTCCTTTACTATCTTCGTAGTTCACATTTCCGGACTATTACGGAATTAATTATTGTTAAATATTGGACGCTATCCACATTTTCTCATTTCGACATGGTGTGTTACATTTATATTTCAGTAATTAAGTATTATTAGCATTTCAACTAAATATCATTTGCAATATTACTTTTATCACTTACAAAAGGGGTATCATCTATAATGGGTACTAAGATAGTCTGGGTATCATGTGAACAAATGAGAAATGCCCTTTAAATGTAACAGCTTTAGGAAAATGAGTATCACATTTTTCCTCTGTAGTTATAAAAACTATGGTAGTTGCCATTGCTAGGAAATAGTTAACCTTCCATTCATCTTTAAAGCCAGAAAGGAATTTGCATGTTAATCCTAAAAAAAAATTTCGATTTTATTTCTAAGATATATTCTCAGAAATATTGCAACTCATTTCTTGAAAATATTGCAATAGGAATTATTTCTACAAACTGTATAGCTACATGTATGTTTCTAGCATCAATATACTGCAGAGTAGTATTAAGTGCAATAGATTGTAGTTAAACGATTAGTTGAAAACAAGTAACCAAAATTTATGTTTATAACTTTAATCGTATTTAAATCAATAATAATATGCAATAGCAATCGTAATCAGAAATAAAATTAATAATGAACTCGTAGCAAATATGCATGATTGCGAGCAATTCTGATTACATATATTCATGATTACAATTGTGATTTTCATTTAAAGTAATCAGGTTTACATGTAATCTCGATAGCAAAATATTTTTTACAGTAATAAGTTAAATTTTTTTCAACTCTTGTCCTGAGTTATAAGGTTTTACTGTAACAGAACCGGAAAAAATCACACGACCTATTCTCTGGACGAGTTATAAGAAATAATAATGCCCTTTTCGCATGTGTCATCAGAGATCGTCAGGAAAAGCATGCATGATTTGCCATAGCATTTATAGTGAAGCACTTCGATTTTGTATGACTTGGTTTCTTGTTCTCCCATATATTCAAATAAGTGTAAATAAAGCACATCTTCTTTCCTTCTTGCTCTGATTCCTGTTTCGACCATAACTCCGTCATATATCTATATCTATCTAACTATCTATTTTGGAATTACGACTATTACTATTCAACTCCACATTCCTGTAATTTTGAACCTAATTCAGAATACAAGGAGACTTCTGGATTAAGTATTGGGAGAAATTTTGGCCTCCTGGAGAACTTTTTGTTGAAACCAACCCCTCATTTGCGTTAAATAGAAAGAAAAACCAGGAAAACCTCCCATGGTTAGTCCGATGACTTGATTTGACTTGATCATTGGAGTTAATCCAGGTGGATGGGGACATTCAGTTGAGGATGTGGGGCAATGTTTGCTGTGTGGTGATCATGAAATATAAGCCATTCAAAAGTTACAATTTTAAAAAAAGTTTGTATGTTGTACCTAAAACATAATTAAAACATATACCTATCAAATATTGACGATTGAAGATTTGTGCTCCTTGAAAATACAAGTTTCTATTATTTTTTTGTGCGTTACGGGCGGATTTATTTCATAAATTTCATAACAAATGAAAATTCCGGTTATTTTTTGACAGTTTCAAATAACCGATACAAAACTAAATTGAAAATGATCAATAAAGATAATTTTCAAGTCAGATTTAAGAGTTAAAATAATTTTGAATGTTCATCACATTCAAACGAAAAAACGAGAGGGATTTTAACATAACTTTTATCTTTGCCTGAAATCCCACCACATTTGGCCCATGATCGTTTGCTGCTTATTTTTCTATTTGGTTGACAAAAGTTGAAAATGAGTTGTTCTTCAGTACCATAAAAAATGTGCTTTTATTTATTTTATTTTTAATGTAGTTGTCAACTTATGACTTTTTTAATAATTATACTTCAGGTATACTCATCAATTATTTTACTTAACTTAAAACCGCGTTAGAAAAAATTGATGTTAGAACACAACTAATATCCATTCAAAATTAAATCTACTTGCTAATCAATAAAAAAAGTTTTTTTTTTAAAAAATGTCAGTTTAAACATGAGTATTATTTGATTATCTTCATTCCAATTAAATTCATTTAGTGACAGTCTCTATACATCAAACTTACACGAGTAATAAAATTTGTATTATGTCATGCAAAAATTAAGCTCTTAGCAAAACTTTTTTAATTAACAAAATGAAAGGATCATCGACTTTTAATCAAAATAAAAGAGAGTCTCAAATGTCTTACAAAATCTTAAATTATATTAACAGAGAAATTCTTTCTTATTTTCAATAGCCACCAAAAAGGGAACAGGATTTAATGAATTAAAATGAACAATGCAAATCAAATGAACTACTGAACGTTTTAAAATTAATGAAGAATTTCTAAAGGATGGGAGAAGACTCTTTCTCAAATTTGAGAATCAAATATAGTTTTAAGAATCTATTTGTTATAGCTAAATAACAGGAGAAAATGAAAATAGTTTTTGATAATTAAAGTTGATTTTAAGGAAACTCTAAAATTTGTTTCGAAAAGAGTTTTGACAGTTTTGATCCTTTTTCTGTCTAATTAGGTATGTCAAATTATAACAACTGACTAACATTTTGAAATAAAATAGTTTTTATATCAATTGCTAATAAAACATTGAATGAAGACGAACAAAATGCAACGAAAAAGAAAAATTTAATTTTTATTGGTTCGGAAGGTTATGCATAAGGATTTTTTCTATCAACTCGAATTATGTTTTAAACTTTCTTTCTACAATTGATGCTTTAATTCTATAATTTATTACACTTTCTATTAACGCGCAAAGTGAAAGTGTTTAAGAATAAACTTCAAACATTTTCCATTGTATTTTCCATTGTAACTTATTAATTTTTGTTGAAATGAGTTACTAAAGTAACTCACAACATATTTGAATATATTTTTTAGCAAAAAGTAACTAAGATTGAATAATAATTATTTAAAATTTTAAATAGACAGCAAAAGAAAAAAATTTTCATTATCTATTTAATTCTATGATTCATTTAATTTTCAATTAATGAGCAAAAAGAAGTATAAAAAGTGTGAAATTATGAACTTCAACCGTTGTTATGAAATATTTGTAAAAAAGTTTTGTAATCTCTTTTGTCAATTCTCAAATACGTTATATATATATATATATATATATATATATATATATATATATATATATATATATATATATATATATATATATATATATATATATATATATATATATACACAATTCTCAATTCTTTAAACTAAAAAATTAAGAAAAAACTTTTTTCTGCATGAAAACAATACGAGTTATAATTAGCGCGCTAGTGATCGAACCAGTGTTAATTTTTTTCAACAATTTTCCGACCTACACATTCTGACAAAAAACAAAAAGAAAAAAAAAGAAAAGAATTAGAAGCCATATTTTTCAAATGAACTAAAGAATAATTATCATTATTTTTATCGAATCTGAAACGCAGGGTTTACATTTTTAAAAAAAGATTTCTGTCATCACCGAAAATCCCCCATGTCATTCCCAAGTGATGCGCCATATTTTATTTTTCGTTTTGGGTCAGACAAAAAATAAATTTATATTCTCTTTTTCATTCTTTGCTTAGTTTTTTGTTTAATTTAATTTTGAATTTACATTGATTTTTCGTAAATAAAACTTATATATAGACTTAACAAAAACTTAATTAATTGAATCTTTTATAACACATGCAATCTATTATCTGAAATCTGACCTATATTATAATCTGCACCTGTATTCCGTCTGTATCTGTACTGAAATTTTTATTGTAATCTATAATCTAAAATAATATTTTCTCTTATGTTTTGCCAGTGCAAAATATTATTTTAGTGTAAATATAGATTTTCTTAATCTAAAACCACGTTATTATTTAAATCCAAAACATTTAATTTATAATCCATTATTTTTTTAATTGGTTTGTACTCTAACCGTGCCAAGTGTTAAAATGTCTCGCTACTTCATTTATACTTTGGCGTAAAATGAAATTATAAATTGTTCTAATGCGAGTTACTCAGCGATATTCGAAACTATAATTAATAGAGTTAAATGACTGCGATAAGTCTTTGCACATTTTGTATAAGCTGAAGCTTTATTTAGTTAATACACCTTTCGGAGATAATTTCAACTGTCGTCAACGTATTATCGCCAGCGAAATGAGGCTAATAATTGAGTAAGTGAGACAAGGGCAATTATCTCTTCTTGAAATTAGTTTTTAAATCAATGACTTGCTATCTCACGGGTTGAAAGAAGAATTAAGTGAGTAAGCAGTTGAACTGGACAGAGTAAAATTTATGCTAGAATTAATTTTAGTTTTCTCCCCCTTTAAATATATGTGTTTGAATATAAACTTTATGAATATTTTTAATTCATGTTTTTTTATGCATTGTCAAATAGTCATCGTTAGTGTCTTATTCATTTATGAAAGGTTTTGAAACAAATAACAATTTTACATGTGTCATTTATTTTCAATTTCTTTATTTTTTTTTAAATCCGATATCAGAGAATTTCGGGTTCTTTAACCGGTTTAGAATTATCTCTTAAACCTGATTCTTACTCTACAGACTTATTTATGCGAGGAATAATTTCAGTTTCTTCTATTGTATTTGAATTCAATTCCTAAGTACAATTATGTTATTCAATTCTTAATACTAGTTCACACTCTCCCTATATCTTGTTCAAATTTTCAATCTTTAATAAAATACTTTTTATTCATCCACTCAAGTTGGAATACATTGTTGTAAACTTTTAGTGGATGACACTTGATGTTAGAAAAGTTTTTTTCAAATATTAAATCATTAATTAAATAGGGATGAATGAAAAACGAAATGCAATTTTCTGATTGGTTAAGCGTTAGTCATTGTATTAAATTTTACTAAAAGAGATTCAATTTTTCACATGTTTTAAAGATAACATTAGTAATAATTTCTAACTTATTGCTCTATTTGAACAAAACAATAGTTTATTGTGCGCATTTAAAAATTTCATAATTTTATATTCGCTGAGTCAGATAAATTTAATAAAGAACATTACATGGTAGTACGTGTGGTCCACGTGACCAAATGTATACTTTTATAGTTTTCTTATAAAACGCACCTTTTTTTCTCCAGTTCCTACTACTAGTTCACACTCTCCCTATATATATTTATATACTTTGTTCAGATTTTCAATTGTTAATAAAATACTTTTTATTCATCCACTTAAGTTCAAATACATTTTCTAAACTTGTAGTGAATGATACTTGATGTTAATGCAGTTTTTTTAAATATTCATTCGTTAATTAAATTTAATTAATTAACTTTAATTTTATATGGGAGAAAAAGTTGTAATTGTTTAATAAAAGTAATATTTCTAAAATAATATTTTTCTTTGCTGACCTAAGTAGGAATTGATTATATTTTTTTATTACTTGGTTTTCAACGATATTTTGATTGTCAATCAGACTGTTTTGTAACTGTCAACAACTATCAATCAAGCAATTGGCGCTATCTTACTAATTGTTATCAATATTCGAAATGCATTTCATTTTAAATTTGACTTCAATTCTATATTCATTCTACTTTTTTCTTTTATCTTTTTTTTTTTAAAGACTTTCTAATACCTCACATTTTTCGATTTTTGATGTACTTAGAATAGCTTCGATTGGAGCTTTTTCTCAAACTGAAAATGAACTTTATCAGATTCAAATTTAGTATTTTATGTAGTATTGATTTCGAATCTAAAAAACATTCATTGTAAGCTATTTTTTAAACAGGGTATTATTTATCAACAGAAAACTATTTATCAACCGAAAACTAAGTCATCTGCATCACATCATTTATTTGTGTCAATATCAGAAATATATTTGAGTTTTAGAGTCGACTTCAATGGAATACTCAGCAAGTGACGTAGTGTGGGTATCTTAATCCTCATTGGTTATTGAAACGTGGCATTTGTTTACGTTAGCAACTCTTCTTTCCATTTTATTTCAAGTAAGCTAAGCATCAATTCTCTTAAATGACACATTCTATATTCTTACACAGAGATTCTTTCACTAAAGTTTTAAATTTTTTTACTATATATTTCTTAACACAAAGTGAGAATGGAACCATGTTGAACATTAATAAACTAATTATGCATCGAAGTTGCCAGGTACGCATAACAAAAATAAATCACGGTTATAATAGAATACATAAACAAATAATAAATCTAAGTAAAAGACGTAGAGGAGAAAGAACTACACTTCAACAAATTCGATGTGCGACACGGAAGTGTATTTAATTAATTCATATTAATAAATATTCTAACTTATGTGAAGAAACTTTAACACGCCATTTTGCTTATAAACGGTAAGCTGGAGCTAACGATGGAGGTCACATGTGAGGGTATCCGTGTCTTCTTCTTTTTGCAAGTACCCAATTCTTGATTTGTTATGTTTGAAAAGAATTTCCTTTTTCTCACAATTTTAAAATCTTCGACGTGCTAACAACAATTGCTTTTTCTCAAACTGTAAATGATATATGCGCGAGAAATAATTTACCATTTAAGTTTCTTTCTTCTCTGCTTGAATTAAAATCTAAGAACAATAATTGCAAATTATTTTTTGAATGTCAATCAAGTCATCGACATTATTTTCCGTATCGGTGTCACTATTTGAAGTATATTGGATATTAGATTCTGAAAAGAATTCTCTATTTCTCTCAATTTTGGTTTCGCAGACTTGTTTAGAATTTTTTTTCTTCTTAAACTATTTTACAAACTTCAAGTGAATTTATGAGAAAATAAAATTTTATTTTTTCCTCCTTTGTTAGGATTTAAACACATTTCGTTCTAAATTTGACTTCAATTCTCGATTTGTTGTTCTGAAAAAGAAGGAAGAATATTTCCTAAAATAATTTTCTCTTTAACATGTTTAAAATTGTCTCTAGAGCCGGGATGGCCTGTCGTTGAATTCGTGTTCGTGAGAATGAAAATTCGAATCTCAAGCCGAAGAAAAGCCCAGCAGCCGAAGAATCCCCATGCATGAAATGATGACTGGTGCACGTAAATCTGTCGGTGTCACAAAGCCACCCAAGTTCAAATAATAATGCAATGCCTCTGGAGGTACTGAATTGGAGATAGATCGTTCCCTGATTCAGGTCAAAATTACGATCTATGAATGAATGAATGTATGAAGGAGCCCGCCCTATACATCGGTTTGTGACAAGTGTGTGTGTGTGTGACTGAACTCGTATTCTGGTCATAGATGGCGCCACTGAAAAACAAGAAACGCACCCTCCGCCTTAAATTCGTTTGTCTTTCCTAGCAAGCTTGTTGCATAGGCAAGTGACAATGGGAACAACAATAAACACCAATGGAGAAATATCTCTATTGAAGCTATCTCTTAAACTACAGATGAATCTATGTAAGACACAATATTAGTTTATATCTTTATGGTTGGAATTTGAATTTAGCAATTATTAGAGAATATTTTTTAAACACTCTTCATTATCTATTCTCAAACAAAGCTGTCGCCGGTGTCTTAATAATCAATATCAAATTTTGAAATAAATTTCTTTTTTAATTTGGTATTAGTTTTAGATTTTTAATTGATCGAAATCAATGATTGTTTCATCACAAACTTGTTTATCATTATCTTTTACCGTTATTTTTTAAACTTAATCGAATTTATGCTCATTTGTTTTAGAAAGTAATTACGTTAAAAATTTTAAGGACTTTCATCTTGTTTTCGTTTTCCTGATATGTTCTTTTTGTAATTCGCATACAAATGTTTTCCTTAAGAAAATTTCAAAGTAAGATAATGTATATAATTAATGACAATCGCTTGCAAAAGTAGTAATTAAAATATTCAATTATGAAGATACACTAGGAACAATATTTATCTTTACAATTTTGAATAAAAGTAATTTGCAACAGTGTTTGATTTTTATTATATTGTCACTTTTGTCAAGTTTGCAAGTAACTGTTGTTGACAAAAGCAATAATTCAAACTAGTCATCTTTCTCTCCTAATTAAAATGCATATCGCAATTATGATTCGAAAAAAGCCAAACTTTAATTTAAAAAGTTTATTTTGTTTATACTTTTAGCATATGAAAGAACGTTTAAACAATATGTTACTAAGTTTTCATTTAAAAGTATTGAAAATTTAGTTGTTGAGAATTGATTTTTGGTTTCTTTAAAGTGTTTACTATTTTTCATATTGAATAGCGTGAAGAAGATACCCCAAAAAAATCGTTATTTTCGTTCGGAAATGAAATTCAAAACAAAGTAGGCATAAAAATAGGCAAAGTAGGCAGTAGGCTCGTACAAAGAAGGCGTAAAATTTTTTTAAAGAGTTATGAAATTCTTTACTTTTATTAGCATCGGATAAATCACGTCAGACTTACGATTCTGTATCAAATTGAAAACACTTAAGCAGTTTAATTTTTTTATGATTATTTAAATGTCAGATAAAGCGTATCAGACTCAATAATACTTTTGTTAATCAGCCTTGAAATCAGTTGTAAAGTTTAATTTTATTATTATTATTATTTTCATATCACATAAATCGTGTTCGACTTAATAATACTAATCTGTATCAGCCTTGAAAACACTTCAAGAGTTTAATTTTGCAATTATTATTTTAATATTAGATAAATCGTGTTTGACTTAATATTACTAATCTATAGCAGCTTTGAAAACAATTAAGCAGTTTAATTTTATTATTATTACTTTAATATCAGATCTTGGCATTTTCGGCTAAATTAAATTCCTAGTGCACTTTAGCATCCAAATAGAGTCTCGGTGCTGCCATCTAGTGTGGCAGAAACTAGACGTCCAAATTAACATGGCCAACGGTATCTCACCCATCGTGATGGCCACTGAAAGAGTAGATACCACTTCTTGTGAACGCACTAGGTCTGCTCATCGGGAACACTGATTGTGCAGCTCATTGGAAATAAAAAAACTTTAATATCAGATAAATCGTGTTTGACTTAATATTACTAATCTATTGCAGCTATGAAAATAATTAAGCAGTTTAATTTTATTATTATTATTTTAATATCAGATAAATCGTGTTTGACATAATATTACTAATCTATAGCAGCTTTGAAAACAATTAAGCAGTTTAATTTTATTATTATTATTTTAATATCAAATAAATCGTGTTTGACTTAATATTACTAATCAATAATAGCTCTGAAAACAATTAAGCAGTTTAATTTTATTATTATTATTTTAATATCAGATAAATCGTGTTTGACTTAATATTACTGATCTATAGCAGCTTTGAAAACAATTAAGCAGTTTAATTTTATTATTATTATTTTAATATCAGATAAATCGTGTATGACTTAATATTACTAAGCTATAGCAGCTTTGAAAACAATTAAGCAGTTTAATTTTATTATTATTATTTTAATATCAAATAAATCGTGTTTGACTTAATATTACTAATCTATAGCGGCTTTGAAAACAATTAAGCAGTTTAATTTTACAATTATTATTTTAATATCAGATAAATCGTGTTTGACTTAATATTTCTAATCTATAGCAGCTTTGAAAACAATTAAAGAGTTTAATTTTATTATTATTATTTTAATATCAGATAAATCGTGTTTGACTTAATATTACTGATCTATAATAGCTTTGAAAACAATTAAGAAGTTTAATTTTATTATTATTTTAATATTAAATATATAGTGTCGGACTTAATAATACTAATATGTATCAGCCTTCACCTTTATCTTTTTATAACTTTTTTAATATCTGATGAATCATGCCTAATTATTCTTTTAATTATTTCCAAACTTTTAACATGGCTTTATGCAGTATAGCGATAAAAAATTATGTCATTCTACTAAACTTGTTTCTTTCTAATCATCAGCACCTCTTAAAATTTTAAAAACTAACTAACTTTCAAAGCTATACAAACTACAATATTAAGTAAGACGATGAAAAAATACCGTTAAAAAGCTTAAAAATTGTTTCAAAAACTAAAAAAACTGAAAATTGATTTTTAATCTTAATACTAATCTTAACGGTTCAAAGGTTTGACCTTATATATGATAAGTAGTTAATGCTAACTATTAAATAAGCCACGAAATCAGGCATGAAATGTACCTTCACATGCCATTGTTTTCAATGGTTTCAGATTTTCAGTGGCAGTTGCAATCTGAAAATAGGAGGTAGACAAATATCAGACATATCAGCAATCAGAAAATGTCTGGGGGGGGGGGTGGCAATTTGAAAAATATGATCCCAAAAGTTTTGACACCAGAGCCATCAAAAATTGAATTTTTTTTTTTAAATTTCTCTAAATTTCAGAAACTTACAATTTTAACATTCGTTTCATCAAAAATAATTTATTCAAGTGATAAATCAAATATCAGCAATTAATTTTTGCTTTAGATAAATTAATTTTAATTCAGTGTAACGAAATATTAGATCTCCGAAAAGTTTCCGCTGTATGGTTAAAAAAAACTGTAGACAATTTTATTGTCTCTGAGTACCAAAAATGGTAGCAACTACACTGTTAGAATTTTCTCTCTAAAATTATGGTAAAATAACCTGCAGCAGAGTCTGTCCATCCAATTAATCGTAAAGTTTACGGCAAAGAACATTTTCTACCTTTACGGTTTCAAAACCGTTTACAACTTGTATGGTTAATAAACCATGAATATAAAATAATAAGGTTTTTTCACCATTTGCAACTGGTATGGTTTCAAAATTGCTAAAAAGACTGGACATGGCAGATAGTTTAGCAGCTTTATGGTGAAAAGAGTAAATAACCGGTTTTTCACACAATTTACAGTTTGAATACCATCTTATTTATGATTATTTGACTACTTTGTTTGATTAGGGAAAATAACAATTAAATAAATTGTTATTTAACCATTTCTTCCAAGGAATTTCTAACAGTGTACAAAGTGGTGTATTGAAGCGCCATGCATAACTTTTGGATCTACGTAGGTTTCAAAACATCGAGAATGTTCTTTTGAACTATTTGTTGTAACGTAGCAGCAACTATGCTTGTTATGCAAGAACACTAAAATGTATAATTGCAGTAAAATAAGATACACTTAAGACACAGTATAGTTAGCTTTACGAAACAACGTAAAGGAAGAATTATTAATTTAGGATGCATACACCTGGAAACAGGGTTTAAGGAATAATTTTGCAGCATTATCTTCCAAAATCCAAAATTGTCGGTGACGCCAAAGCAATTAAACAGAGATTATTATTTTAAAATTTCATTTTATTTATTTAGTCTGTAGCACTTAATGTGAATTTTAAGCAATGATGCTTAAAGGAAAGTGGAGTAAATTTTCTTACAGTCTGTTATCAATTAAAGGAATTCTTTTCTTTACTTTTTTTTTTGCTGTATTCCAACAACTCACCTTTATAATTTTGGTTAGACAAAATTTTTTTAGAAATGTTACTTTTTTGTTATGGGCAATTTTTTGCTTTTTTTTAAATTTTTTTATTTTTTATTTTTTTTTATTAAAAACAGAAAGTGAAAAATAATCTGCAAATGCTTTGATAATCTGCATCGCCCTCTACCACACTGGAGTGTAGTTGAAACCTGGTGCATACATACATTCGTAAAATTAGTTTGTTATCAAACATACACCAGCACAGAGAGAATATTAATATGAATTTGAAGTAGGCATACCAAAACAAGTGAATACAAATTAAATTTTATAAAATCATTTAATACTATTGAAAGAATTATATAAATTCTTTTATGAGAAAATAAAAATTTTTGTTATCTGTTTCTAAGGAATGTTTAACGTCTAGCGAGGTGAAAATAAACTCCCAACTTGCTCGAATGTTAAACAATAAGCGTCTAACGGACGTCAAAATCGGCGGACATAATTCATATATCGCTCATTTGGTGAAACAATTGTTACGTCATTGTTTCACCAAATGAGCGATATGGAGTTAGCTTTATTCACGTTTTCTCATATATACACTGCTAAAAATTCCGAGCCACACTGAACCGATAATTGGTATTCATGTGCTGGCTACATAAAATAGAGCTCAATTTTTACCATATTTTAATATTTTCACAAGCACCAAATATCAGTAGAAGGTTGCACCAAAAGTAAGTGTTTTAACAAAACAAAACATCAATTTTTTTTATAAAATCAGAGAAAGGTTGCACCATTATATTAGGTTTTTCAGACTTGCGAAATGCAGGTCAAGGTTGCACTACAAATTGGTATTTAACTATCACCAAAATATTAGGAAAACTATTTACCGTGAGAAGGTTGTATCATGACAAACAGCTAACCATATTATGCAGCCAACAAAAATTAAAAAGGCAACATATAAGAAATGAACTTTAATTAATGCAAATAAAAACTTTTCCTACCTGAATAAGTTAATACTTATTGTTGATAAGTTGAAAAACGTGCAGCAGTCGTCCCAATCCACCGAGACCACGTTAAAGCGTGTATGAACAACTCGATTAAGAATTTACTTTAAATTACACACGATTTTTAAATTTTTTCAACACCAAATTCGGTTAGGTATTATATTATTCAGTATACGCATGAAGTTAAATTAACTTTCGACAGTCCAAATGACAGAACTATTAGGATCATATTTTCCAGATTACGACAACCCACATAATTTGAGGGTAAATACAAATTCATCCAAGTAACTTATAAATCAGCACAAATAAATAACTTTCAAACAACACTTATGTTTGCTCTTTGAACAAGAAAGTTATTATATTTACTCATAAAAAACCACTCAAAAAATCGCTTCAATCAAACGTTAGTCAATAAATTCCTTTTTTTATTATGTTGCATACTACTACATCGTTGTGTAAAGTGATAAAAAAAATTAAAAATTTTTTTTTATTAATTCAACTAACACACTT
The DNA here is from genome assembly GCA_949128135.1 of Parasteatoda lunata. Taxonomy (NCBI): domain Eukaryota; kingdom Metazoa; phylum Arthropoda; class Arachnida; order Araneae; family Theridiidae; genus Parasteatoda; species Parasteatoda lunata. Next base: position 117,020,865 of record OX421971.1, read on the forward strand.
AGCAATTGCTTCATCTCTCTCTCTCTCTCTCTCTATATATATATATATATATATATATATATATATATACCCTTCAAAATGTAAATTATAATTTAATATTTCTTTATTAGAAAAACATAAAAGTGTTTTTAGTTTTCATATATGATTTAAATCTGTAATTTCTATCAAGCTTGATGATACAAGTTTGATTTTATAATCAATGCTATTTAGTTAAGCCATACATTTATTATGTAAAACTTATTTAATTAAATTTCAGTTATAGTGTAAATCTACGTTATTCCGCAGCTTTGATTGAAATTATTTGAGGGATTTCATAACAATCCAAATGCTAACAAGGTGATTATAAGTTGGGTATAAATAATTCGCATTTCATGCAAATTTATATGGAGCGCTTATGTGACGTCCGATTATATGGTTTTACGTTATATATGTATTCATTTACGTGAAGAGTGTTAATAGTTTCTCCGAAAGAGGCTTTTAATGGTTGTTATAGAATATAAGTGTTCCATAATATTGAAAATTATTCTAATTAACGTGTTAAAGAGTCATATAGTTTAAACGACTTTAGAAAGGAACACGCTTTCACTTCTGGTACTTGAAAAAATAAAATTCAAAACTTATAAATAATATTTTTCGGCTTTTAATTTTCATACAAGGTTAAGAAAAAAATAGCTTTTTGTAATCAGTTATACTTTTTATCGTTTAGAGTATATATATATATATTATATATATATATGTTAAAACTAGTAGACATGAGCATTGAATTAATTCGAGGGCTGCCCCGTTCTTCGAGAAAGAATCGACCGAACGTAAGACAATTGCCTAATTTTGCAATGCCCGTAATTGTTACAGCTAATAGAGTTGAGAATTAATTGGACTGCTCCGTTCTTCGAGAAAGAATCGACCGAACGTAAGACAATTGCCTAATTTTACAATGCCCGTAATTGCCATAGCTAATAGAGTTGAGAAATAATTGGACTGCTCCGTTCTTCGAGAAAGAATCGACCGAACGTAAGACAATTGCCTAATTTTACAATGCCCGTAATTGTCATAGCTAATAGAGTTGAGAATTAATTGGACTGCTCCGTTCTTCGAGAAAGAATCGACCGAACGTAAGACAATTGCCTAATTTTACAATGCCCGTAATTGTCATAGCTAATAGAGTTGAGAATTAATTGGACTGCTCCGTTCTTCGAGAAAATATCGACCGAACGTAAGACAATTGCCTAATTTTACAATGCCCGTAATTGTCATAGCTAATAGAGTTGAGAATTAATTGGACTGCTCCGTTCTTCGAGAAAGAATCGACCGAACGTAAGACAATTGCCTAATTTTACAATGCCCGTAATTGTCATAGCTAATAGAGTTGAGAATTAATTGGACTGCTCCGTTCTTCGAGAAAGAATCGACCGAACGTAAGACAATTGCCTAATTTTACAATGCCCGTAATTGTCATAGCTAATAGAGTTGAGAATTAATTGGACTGCTCCGTTCTTCGAGAAAGAATCGACCAACCGTAAGACAATTGCCTAATTTTACAATGCCCGTAATTGTCATAGCTAATAGAGTTGAGAATTAATTGGACTGCTCCGTTCTTCGAGAAAGAATCGACCGAACGTAAGACAATTGCCTAATTTTACAATGCCCGTAATTGTCATAGCTAATAGAGTTGAGAATTAATTGGACTGCTCCGTTCTTTGAGAAAGAATCGACCGAACGTAAGACAATTGCCTAATTTTACAATGCCCGTAATTGTCATAGCTAATAGAGTTGAGAATTAATTGGACTGCTCCGTTCTTCGAGAAAGAATCGACCGAACGTAAGACAATTGCCTAATTTTACAATGCCCGTAATTGTCATAGCTAATAGAGTTGAGAATTAATTGGACTGCTCCGTTCTTCGAGAAAGAATCGACCGAACGTAAGACAATTGCCTAATTTTACAATGCCCGTAATTGTCATAGCTAATAGAGTTGAGAAATAATTGGACTGCTCCGTTCTTCGAGAAAGAATCGACCGAACGTAAGACAATTGCCTAATTTTACAATGCCCGTAATTGTCATAGCTAATAGAGTTGAGAATTAATTGGACTGCTCCGTTCTTCGAGAAAGAATCGACCGAACGCAAGACAATTGCCTAATTTTACAATGCCCGTAATTGTCATAGCTAATAGAGTTGAGAATTAATTGGACTGCTCCGTTCTTCGAGAAAGAATCTACCGAACGTAAGACAATTGCCTAATTTTACAATGCCCGTAATTGTCATAGCTAATAGAGTTGAGAATTAATTGGACTGCTCCGTTCTTCGAGAAAGAATCGACCGAACGTAAGACAATTGCCTAATTTTACAATGCCCGTAATTGTCATAGCTAATAGAGTTGAGAATTAATTGGACTGCTTCGTTTTTCGAGAAAAAATCCACCGAACGTGAGACAATTGCGTAATTTTACGACTAATTCAAACGTAACGTAATTTGAAGATAATTTTATTACCTTTACTTGTAATTTCAAAATAAAAATTTAACTAAACATTATCTAATTAGAATAAGTTACTTTTATTACTAGCTGAGCTTCAAACAACTTTCTATATCATCAAGGTGTGTTGTTCTTTTAAAAAGTTTTAATTTTCTTTGCTAGATTTGCTTGAAATTTTCAAGATTTTTAAGTCAAGCTTTCTTCATTTGTTACCAATTACGATTCTCTACAAAATTATGATAAAAAAATTCATATTTTTTCCCGCGCTTGCGCAATATAAAATTTCAAATTTAAATGCCCATATCTTATTCAATTTTTAACAAAATATTTAAATTTAGTTATATATTTTCACCCTTTCACCTTTCGGCACCCTTTCCCATTGTAGTTATAACATCGTGTTAAAAACACTAAGACTGCAGGTCAGATCCCAACCGGCATCATAAATCATTTACTTCACTTTCGCTACACAATGATTGGTGAAAATCTCACTCCACGTGAACTAAGAACACACGATACTCTCTCACCTCTCATCATATGCCATAACTCAACCATTTCGCGTCGTTCCACAATTTGTTTCAATTCCAGAAATAAAGCATATCGGTCTCAAGCAGCATCAAGCCCGAAGCTGAACATACGATTTACGAACATAATGTTAATTTATGGATAGTTCCCATATGTTATAGGGAAAAATTACGAGCAGATCTGTATTTTTATGGTTATAATAGTCTTACGGGGATATTTTTTATTTTTACGGCAAGTGACTGGAACACTTTTTGCCGGTCACTAACCATATTCTAGCGGGGAAATTGTTTTAGAGTACTTTTTCCTTTATATTTGCAAATAATTTTTAAATTAGTATTTTGCTGTCAATGCTACTTTTTCTTATAAATTTTGTATCAAAAGTATTATTTATGCATAACTACTACTTTAATCTGTATATTGCTGCATATATGAAAGTTTTCTGATGTATGCAGCATTCATATGTCTGAAAAACTGAAATGCTCTTTAAAAAATGGTGCTTTCTTACATGTAACTTTTGTTTTTAAGAAATTATTACTTTTGCTTGTAATTTCCTTGAAAGTTTAAAGTGGAAGTCGCATTACTTGTACAGAAAACTGTTAATATTTTTTTTCAATGTTAACTATAACATAAGTTTCTTGAAATGATATCAAAATTTACAGAACATTTCTATTTTTAAGATACTGTAATTCAAAATTACTGTGAATAGAAATATTTAGAAAAATATATTAATTTTAACTTTACTTTATTTTTACTGCTAAATCCATGAAAGTTATTTGTCATTAAATTTTTGCATTTAAAAAAACAAATTTTTAACATCACATTTCATCTCTTTCTTTGTGAAAAGTATTATAACAATTAGTATTATTATTGATTCTTTATAAATTTATTTTTGACAAAAATAAATAAATGAATAAATAAATTTCACTTAGTCAAGGCTTATTTATTTATTTATTTATTTATTTTTTTTTCAAAGTCTTATGAGTCTTAAGAATAGTTGCCTATTTTTAAGCGCATGAAGCATGCGACTCCTTGCCACCTTTTTAATTTAGTGTTTACATTGCTAGGAATTATTTAAACTGAACTTAATTTGTCATAAAACTGGTTCAAATATAGAATTCAATCTGTGAATGATATAGTCAAAATAATAATAAAATAATAAAGATTTAAAATAAATTAAAAATCTCCAATTTCCAGGAAAATAATTTTTAAACATATTCTCTAGAATATAAATATTTTTATTAGACAATATAATATTTCATCAATGAATAATGTCGCCGGAAACATTTGTTTCAGACCTCATTATGCTACAGAATTATAGATTAGCAACGATGTCAAAGTTGAACTATTATTTATTATTCATTATAACAAGGAGAATCTCATGATGTTTTTGCCATAATTAAACTAGCCATAGGAAAATAATTTCCCTAATAGGTTTGTTTTGTAGGAATTACATTTTTGTAATAAGTATGTGAAGTAAATTAATTAGTTTTTTTCAAAGATTTAATTGTGTGTGAGAATTTGATTATTAATTTTAAACTTTTTGGATTATGAAATAAATCAATAGTTCTTTTTGCGTAAATTCTACTTGCATTCCCAAAAATCATACTTTTTTTGCATAATAGACGCATTAATTTTTGCATTATGATTCAAAAACCTAAATAAAATTGCATGAAAAGATTGCAAGATTTTAAATTTGTAAAACTGTTTACTTTCCAATTATAATTTAACTAAAATATAGTTGGAAATAATTATTTCTTTTATTCATTCCATTTTTATCAACATTTATTTAACTATCATTAAATTTTAAAGGTAACTGCAGTAGATAACTAACTGAGTAACTGCAAAGGTAACTAACTGAGCTCCAATCCTGGTAACTAAACTAAAAATAATTAAGCTGTCCTTAACTAAATAAACTAACTAATATAAATTTATCCTTAACTAAAGATAAATAAGTGAGTTCCCCCTCCCCCTGTTCATTGACGCTTCCCAATTATCGAATATTGTTCTGAAATCTTATATCGTGCTTAACCAGGCTTGCTTCCCGCTATTAAGTTAAACCCATTTGAAATATGTTCCAGTATATAATCTTAAGAATTTAAATCAATTATTAAAATATCTAAAACTTATTCCTCTTTAAAAAATTAAAAGTTTCAGTCAATAATAAGTTATTAAAATAAATGGTACGAAATTGAAACACTTGCAGAAACGAAGCAACAAGCACACCTTTAAAAAAACAACAATTATTATGATAAAAATTTCTCGCTATTTAAGTTCTAATATTCATTTTTGAATGAATAACCATAACAATGAATAAAATTATTATTATTGAATCTGCATAAGTACAATTAAAACATATAGAACACTATGTTTGATTATATGACTTATTCTTTTTTAAATCCGATTTATAACTCCCGATTTATAACTCAACATGTTCCAACTTTTCATTGACCACACACACACACACATATATATAGATATATATATATATATATATATATATATATATATATATATATATATATATATATATATATATATATATATATATATATATATATATATAAATTCTATTGACAATTTTTAAAGTCTAGTAATTTTTGCACAGTAAAACAAACTGCAACATAAAGTAGAACACCTGAAACAGTGGCGTCGTTATCGTCTGTACGACTTTTTAAGTTACCGGGGCATTAGCCCTCTAATGCCATCTCTAAACTTTAAAGATATTTCATCCGCATCTAAACATTAAATATATTTCAGTGTTAAAATAAAAATAGTAAACATTAAATGTTCAACTATTATTCACTTTTAATCTTCTGTATTCTAAATTATTATAATCATATTGCAGTGTATGTATGATCAGTTGTGTAATGTATAAAATTTGCATTCATGATGTTTTTCTGCCTCATCCAAAACCTTACAGACGTGAAAACTAAACTACTTCAAGTAAATAAATTTGTCTCATTTTCAGTTTTAGTCGGCCTTTAATTTTATTCAAATGTCAGTTTTTACTTTTCTATGAATATTGTAACGAGATTCAGGAAACATTCTCGTTTCCTGACATCAGACTTTCCCGGAAAATTACCTAAGGATCAGGATTTAATGCATTTGCATGAACTTCAAACATCTCACCATGAATAGTTTTAGAAATATAGCAAACGTATTTATTTTATAATTTAACAGTGTACCAATTATAACAGTGTAAATTATAGGGGTTACTTTGACTTTCATTTTTTGACTTACGTTTTTCAATTTTTATGGAAATAGATAGCAATAATTATATATTAAAATTATAAATGTATACTTCAGTCCAGAACCAAATCAAATATTTTCTTTTTATAACTGTCAGAGAAGTATAATGCGTAAAATAAAGAAACCACCCACTCAGAATAACTTCCGAACTCATGGTCAGATCTTCATGTTTTATGACTCAATCTTAAAAGTTCGAGAGGTTAACCTCAAATATGCTAATAAATTAGTAAAGTTATATTTCGCAGGGATTTATCTATGGATAAACAAATTTTATAATTGTGAGCAAAAATGTTTTTAATTAACTAACAAAATTCTTGTGAAATACGCAAAGAGTAAAATTAATTGTAAGGGAAAATTCAGATTACTCTCCTGGTCAAATTACTGGGAGCATATTTTTCAGATTAGTATCTCCTATATTTTGAGTGTCAAAAAAACAAATACGCCGAGGAAAAGGTATGTTTATTCAGAGAAAGTACGTTTTTTACCTGATTTCGTACCCTAAAATATCATCTGATCTAATTGGTTAGCATATTTGAGGTCACCCTCTCATACCATTAAGATTGTATCCAAGAATTTGAAGATCCGATTATTAAGTCAAAAATTATTTAGAATTATCCTTTTTTTTATTTATATTTATTTCTTTTTATCTATTTTGCGTTCTTTACAATGAAATTTTTACTAGAATTTTAGACCTGGGCACAATAAACCCAATTGACCGTATATTGAAACTTTAAATATTGGTGGACAACCAAGTTTAAAAGTAATTTTTTAAGTTCGCCGATGCTCTCAGTAATTTAATAAAATATTCTGAATTACAGAATAAAAATGTCTTGATTTTTTAAGATAACTAATGTACGAATATTAGTTTCAAATTCTAAGACTCTGAGAAAAAGCAACATTATACAAGAAAAAAAACTTTAAAATTTATGTACTTCATTCTCTGCTAACAATATACCTTAATTATTTTTAAAACGAACTGCGCAGAAGACTAAGGTTATTAAGACTAAATGCCATCCTTTATTTGACATCAAAGTCTAACGTTCGAAAAGAGTCTAAATTTGCATATTTTTCAAGTCCTTCGTACTTTTAGCTTTTGTAGTACCGCGACAAACTAATTACCGAAGTAAATGTTTTATGTTCAACTGAGAGGGAATTTTCCTTGGTGGAAGAATATTTCATTTGAACAATTCCTTTGACAAAGGAGAAAATGCTTAACAGGAAATTAGTCCCTGCAATTGTTAATTTCCCATTCCTTATGATTTCTTTATTAAAAAGAATTGCGCCATTTTATGTGATCAATTGCCGTTCTTTATTATCCATCCCAGCTGAATTCGATACTTAAAATTTGCAGCTGCAGGAATTCTTAGTAGCGTCCTAAATAATGCTTGCACAATAGCTTGCTTTTTTTTAATGTTTTTTATTATTGTTTTATAAATAAATAATAACAAATGGTAAAACATTTACTGAGAACGTGAGAAAACTATTAAATAACTAAGTTTGTGTATAGTAATAGATATGAAAATGAACTAGTGGTAAACTTTCATATGAGATTTATTTTATGATATAGTTTTTCAAAATTTTCTTTTGTAAATTACATTCAAAGTGTATAATTTATTTTGGTGTTTTTATCGCAGGGAAAACTCATTAAAAAATATTATAATTATTATTAATAAGTATGTTATTAATGATTTGCATGAAAATTTCGAAAATGGTGAAAATTTCTGCTTATATTTATCATATAATGAATGTCTAAATGTTTTAATATTTATTACCATATTATTTGATGCATTTAGTTATGTTACAATCTCTGTTTGCTTTTCTCCTGAAACTAACATTACTAAGCCTTTCATGAAATTTACAGTTACTGTTATACGCTTGTCAGCATTAACTTAATATTTAATGATTTAATTGTGTTCTCTTTTTTTAAAAAATAAAGTGATCCAATTTTATCGTGTTTTATTTGAATACAGTGATACGAATAAAACTTATTGATACAGATTCTAATTTAAAGAACTGTTGAATGTAATCAATTGATCATCAAAATTTATTCTTTCAAAAAATCCGTTGATTAATTTTAATACAGATTTGTATCAAGGATTCTAATATTTTCTATAAAATCAGTTGATTGGAAATAATGTATGCAAATGTAATCTGTTGCTTCAAATAAAATTTATTCATTGGAAATAAATTCGTTTATTCGTTATGATACTGATTCGAATCAATTGTTCTTCTTATCTCCCACCTGGTCTGAGAAAGGCAGACCATGTCGAATAAACCGTTGACTTTAAGCCTATCAATGACTAACAGAACAAACGAGTGGATTTCTTCTCTGCCGAGTCCATGACAGTGGCATATCCAAAGTTTGGGAATGGCTGTATCACTGCAAGGATTTGAAGCAAGGATTATTATTATTCTGGCAAAAATTCGAAAATATTTAGATCAGTTTTTGAACCAGATTCAAATAAAGGATTTTAATTTGTTGAAAATCAAATTTTTGAATTGGATCCGTTGATTTTAATAATTGTGATAGATCGATTTCGTCATAAATTCAAATTAGGGATTCAGATAAATTGAGTTAAATCAATCAATCGAAAATAGTTTGTTTCATTGAAATTTTGCAACGTAGAATATATCTTTAAATAAAATCCTATTTTATTTATTTGTTATTTAAATTATTAGCGCTTCGAGCTCTCGTACCTCAGCTACTCGGTGGGCTCAATCCTTGTGTCGGGCAAGATTGTTAACTTAATATTTACTGTTAACTTGATACTTAAATTATTGATTTAGTAAATCAATTTGAGTTATTAATTAATAATTTAAACTGATGCATTGAACATTTTAAAAAACTATGGTTTTCAACGCTAACCACAAAGTAAAAAAATAATACAAAAATTCATTTTAATAAATTCTTCTACTTAGTAACTAAAATAATTTTTAAAATTATGGTGTTTTATTTTTAAAAAAAAATTTTCCTCCTCCTAAAATTTTTTATTTGTATTTATGTGATAATTTATCATTATTTTTTTCTATCACATGTCACACACTGAAAATAAGAAAGGAAATTGGAATTAGTTTTTTTCCTTTAACAGGAAAAATTATCACTCAATGAGCTCTTGAAAAAAATTAAAAGCGACTTTGATTGAAGTAAGTTTAATCAGATCTTAGAAAAAAAAAAGGTATTTTCTGAAGCTCTTTTTTTTATTGCTCCACGCTTAAACCTATGTAGTTTAAGCGACGTATTAGTAGACTAGAAATAGCCAACAGACCACCTCTTTTTTGTCTCTTAAAAGATAGGTGCAATCAATCTTGCTTATTTATGAGGAAAAAGGAACAAAACTCGCACTTTCTTTGCTTGCATTGACAGAAATGCCATTTCTCGCCAAAGAAGATTACAAATATAGCTGGCTGTTGAATTGGCGGTATATTAATCAATATGTCCACTGTCTTATAGGTTGCATTTGTTACGGCTTTTCTGTTGAATTAGCAAAATTGTTTCGGCATCCTCTAGGTGAGGTAATAAAATTTTTATTCAGTCTCTTGAGTGTTTACCCGATTTCTCTAGCTGCTTATTGTTACGAAGTTTCGATACTCAATTTCTGTTTTATGAGTTACCAGGAATTGATATTTTTTTATCTGTTTTTACATAAATCTCTTTATGCTCTTAGTATCTATTTTATTTAGTGGATTCATTAGATTGCGGACTTGTTGAACGCAGCGATTCGCTTTCGATCAAAAATTATAACACCAGAAAAAAATCTTCAGGAATAAAATATCAAAAACAAAATGAGGAAAATTTCCGTATAGCGCACCCGAAAACGGTTACTTAAATTGAGTAAGGACCACGCAGTGGCTCGCTTGAAACAAAAAATAGTACATAGAAAAAAATAACAGAAGAGGCCAAACTCAAAATGCGACGCTCATAGTAAGGAATGGGCTGGTGATTTTATGTAATTTTTTTAACGATACCGGTCATAAACGGTCTAGACAACTTAAATGCCCGACTCCGTTTTTCCACAATTTCCATTTGACCGACAGATACATTATCCATGCAGTACATTTGTCTTACAGTGTGGACGTGTAAGGAAAATGACTGTAGCACATATTTTCAGAAATGATAGTGAATTTTGGTTGCAAGAGCGACTATTCAATAGGGTTGGGCTACTTGCGACGAGGAAGTCCAAGCAAGATTTAATCATTAGTTAGTAAACTTTCCTTTACTTTTCGCAGAATTAATTCAAGGAAGAAATTTTCATTTTTATAAAAAAAAAAAAAAATAATCGATAAACTATCTTTTATTATTCTTAAATGTTTACATAATCTTGCTTGCTATTTATATTTATAAAATTTGTTTATATTTATTTTACAATTTTTGTTTACTGTATGATTTGTATTTTCAATAAATTAAAGCTTTTTGTAATCAGTGTTATACTTTTTATCGTTTAGAGTATATATACATATATATATATATATATATATATATATATATATATATATATATATATATATATATATATATATATATATATATATATATATATATATATATATATATATATCATTACATCATTTAACAGTGTGTGACACCTCCTCTGGATTTGATAACTTTCTGCATTCGGTTAGGATGTGAGTCCACAAGATTTTGAAGGTACGTCGAATCCAGTTTCAAATCCTCGTGAATTGCGAGGATGCTGATTTCGGTGTTTTACCCTTTGTTCCAATATGTCCCACAAATTTTTAATAGGGTTCAAGTGAGGTGATCTTGTAAGCCAGTTGAGATGTAATTGAGTGTTCATAAAACCAGTCACATATTCTTCTAGCCCGATGAACTTTGATGTTCTTATATAGAAAAAGAAGGGTATAGACAGCATGGTCTTCATGAAGATCTTGACTGAAAGGTAACACCTGATCATCTAGAATGTTCAAATAAACATGTTGATCCACGTTAGTGGCCACCTCAGTGAGGAAACACAATCCTTAACAGGAAACAGAACATGACAGAACATGACACACCCAAAACATGACAGAAACACCTCTAGCTTGAACCTGACCTTGCACACAGTCAGAATGAAATGCTTCATCTGGTGCACTCGACAACGTGCAGCATTTGAATTAAGGCAAAAACGCGATTCGTCAAATCATATTTTCTTCCGCCAGTTAGCAACTGTCCACTCTCGGTGACTTCCAGCCCACAGAAGTTGGGCATATTTATGTAGTACTTGTGTGAGCAATGGCCTCTTATGATGTGTTCTACTCCAAATGTTCAATACATGCAGCTCTCATTGCAATGTTCTCTCACTAACAGGTTGGGATGGATCTTCCTTCACTGACTGAAACAATTCCTGTCTGGTTTGGAAGCGATTTTGATTGACAAGTCGTAAAACACGTCTCCTATCCCTTTCATGCATGATTTTTATATATATATATATATATATATATATATATATGCTTTTGAACCACAAAAATACAAATTTTAATTTAAAAGTCTAAAGCTTCATTAAAAATAAACTCTTTTCTTTATTGCCAAATTATGTTTTTGGTGAAAAATAACTAATGAGATTTTATAGAAGCTAAAAATTAAATAAATACTTTACCGAAATTCGTAGATAAAACTGAAATCGTGCGCAATTATTCGGTTTGAAATTCATCGTGTTAGAATCAAACTAAATCTACTGAACCAATTCTGAATTAATATACAGTACACTTGTGAAATAAAATAAAAAAATAACTAATTTGGTGAACAAACCCAGTTGAGAGTGCACAGTTAGAATTTACATTCTAAAATTAGGATAAAATAACCGGAATCAGTCTGTCCATAAAATTAACTATAATGTTTATGATTAGGAATAGCCTTTACCTTTCCAATTTTGAAAGAATTGTCTATACCTTTTCAATTTTGAAAGCTGATATGGCTAAAAAATGATAATAAAAAACTATATGGTTTTTAAGCATTTACAAGTAGCATGGTTTTAAAACCTTAAAATGAATTTTAACTGAATATTTGAGTTAGGTTGTGGTTGTGTTGTCCTCTGTCAAATAAACCAAGAAGTGTGGCTTAATTGGTTTATCTGGTGGCATATTTCGTGATAGATAGGAATTACTAGACTGTATTAAGAAGCCATCTATACGTGAAAAATTGTTTCTCATTTTGATAGTCCTTAGTCACCATTTGGGAAGTTTTGGACACAGGAACTCTTCGCGTGATGAAGGAAGGGAAGACATATTTTGAGATTACTAGATTTTAATCCCCCGTTCAGCCGGTCATCAGATTGGCAGCTACAGTATTAACCCAGCTTACAGAAGCTAAGTGGCTTTATGACTTCTTAAGAATTCCGCAAAGTGCAAATTGATTTTGCGATTTAAAAATATCGATATAAAGTAAGAAATTTTTCAGAAAATCAATTAACTCGTAAATCTTATCTAACATATGAAAATATATATTTTGTGAAATTAGAAAATTGATACATAGGTGCATATTAAATAACGGTTTTGAACTTCTTTTTCCCTTACAAAGGGAATACATTACAATTGCGTTTTAGCATTATTTTTTTTTTAAATACATTGTATCATTTATTTATTGATATTAATTTTTTGTCTTTCAATTAAGAACACTTTAAAAACTCATTCCAAAGCTTTAGGAGAATATATTATTTTTAATTTTTAAAAGATCTTATTATCTGTTGTTATAGATTGTAAATAATCTCGTGGAAAAAAAAAGTCCCTTTATTCGTTAAAATCTTTTATTCAAACCTTTAATTATAATTTTTATCGTGACTCAAAATTGATGTGTTCAAATTATTTCTGGTATTTCTTCGTTTTATAATGGCAGTAAACTTCGTCTGATTTTTTAAGCTTTTAACTATTTTTTTACTTTTAGCTGATTTTTTAAGCTTTTAACCATTTTTTTTCATTCTTACATTCGTTCAAAAAAAAGGACTATGACATCAGAGTTAGTTAGCAATACTAGCTATTTTGAATAACATAAAATTTATTTCAATGAGTTAATTATAGCTTTCGATTGGCACAAATGTTTTTCAAAAAAAATAATTTTGTTTGAAGTATTTTTTCCCTTTTTATGCTACGTGGCTCCTCCCTTTCCTTGATGATTGTCTCGTCAAAATTAAGGATTTCATTAGAAGAACTTTTTATTTGATAAATAAAAATTATTTTCATAGGTTTAGTTTCCGATTCTATTTGGATAAAAGTTAACTTCAATTAGTTTACTCTGTTACTATTGTCACATCACCCACTAAATTGTTTTTAAAATTATTATGTAGTTTTTGGTTTCTATGGAAACTCGTTAAATAGTGATAGTATTAAAACTTATGAGGATGGTTAAAGTTGACATGTTTCAAGCCCTGAAAAAATGGGGTCCATTCTCAAAACTCGCTAGATATGAATGAGGAAAACAAAAAAGATTTGGAAAAAAAAAACATTAAGATTTTTTTTTTTTTTGCATTTTTAATTAGCTACTTAACGTTTTCTATTCCTTTCTTGGCTATCGCAATATTTCTAATTTTATTTTTTCACCTTTTTTTTGTAATTTTTCGTTTTCCAATTTATTGGTTTTCTGCAAAATTTATATCTGTAATATTCAAGTGGATGGGTCACTTTTGCCGGGCATTACATTTTGCTCCGAAAAAAAGTTGAAACATGAAGCAACTTAGCTCTCTCTCTTTTATTATTACACGTTATCGGAGCAAAGCTTTACATCAAATTTATTTTAAAAGTAAATATAACCTATTTACCGTTAAATAATCGCAAGACGATAACTTAACATGCTTATTACAAAATCTTGTATAATACGGCGATATACCATGTATGACAATTTTAAAATATAATAAAAAAACAGCACTTTAATTTTTACGCCTTTAATTTAAAATAAAAATCGAAATTTAATATTTACAGATATAAGATGAAGAAGCGATGCTTAATAAGCATTCCTGGTGAATACATTTAAATTGTAAATATTAAATTTGAAGTTCAACGCCGTTATAATTTTTGTTATTCTTTTGAAGTTGACAGCCAAAGCTATTTAATGTAGTTATAACTTTTGTTACTTTTGTGCTGACGATATTATAGTATTATATTATAGCCGTCGTTGAACAGCGACCCAATTTATGGGTTTACGACTACTAATGTTCAACTTCGTAGCCTTTTAATTTTGAACCACTCCAGAAGACAAGGAAACTCTTGGGTCAGTACCCCCAGAGATATGATTTGTTATGGAAACATGGAGGACTTTGAACCTCTACAGATTTAACGTGCATTAGTCACCATTTACTACACGGAGAGTCTTCGGCCGGAGGGATCGAACCCACAACCTCTTGGACAGTGCCCTACCAACCAGGCTATCCCGGCTCTTTGTGCTGACTACAGTCGTAAACTTTTAATGCCGTTTCACATTTGTTAATTTTATGCTGATGACAGCCAAAGAAATTTAATGCCGTAATAACTTTTATGCACATTCTTAGTTAGCTTTTAAACCATGTACTTAACTCTGCTAAACCAATGAATTTTCTGGATGACAGCTGAAGTTATTAAATTTCATTTCAGCATTTGATATTTATGCTAATGATACTGTTATATATTTATACATGCTATTATAACATTTCTTAAGAATATTTAATGCCATTATAAGTGTTGTTTCTTTTATGATGATGACAGTCAAAAACCATGTTCCAACCAAAATCTCATGATTTTTCTGTTAATTTAAAATGCAAGAAATGGTCGCTATTTTCATAAAAGATAATCATAGCTATGCATAAAATAAAATTAAATATAGTTAGGTTTTAAACCATGTACTCATTTTCGCCAAAGCAATGAATATGGCTGACGGCTGGATTATTCAGAAACATTAAATTTTCTAATCAATTCCAAGTATTTTATTTTAGATTTTCGTT
The DNA here is from genome assembly GCA_949128135.1 of Parasteatoda lunata. Lineage (NCBI taxonomy): Eukaryota > Metazoa > Arthropoda > Arachnida > Araneae > Theridiidae > Parasteatoda > Parasteatoda lunata. The sequence goes on from OX421971.1 coordinate 117,036,008, forward strand.
ACATTATATGCAAAAAGTGTTTACTCCTACTTAGGTACTCCTATCTATTTTTATTCTGTCATATAATAAATTTTTACATAAACAGAGAAAGGAAAACAAAACATTAATAAAGCTTTCACGTATTGATTCTTGTTTTATTTAAAAGGATTAATGATGCATGTCATCTACATAAATAAGTATTATATTCAACATTGAAATAAACTTAAGAACAAAAAAAAATGATAAAAAAAGTGAGAAAACAAATCGTAGGTTACTTTACAAAAATGTACTTTCGTCGCCAAAACTACACGACATACTTAACAAATTAATTTCTGAGCATTTTATTGAACTAATATAAAACAAATAACCAAACGATTGCAAAGAATTTCCAAAATTCAATAAAAAAATAATGGGCAGGAAGAAAAAGTGCGCATACCCTAATTATAGTTTTTTTTTACTTTTTATTCAAAAAAATACTTACAAATGTTTTTAAAGTACTTATAAAATTATTAAAATGTGCTTATTTTTTGACTTAAAGTATTGCTACGTGCCCAGTTTAAACAATATGATATTTAACTAACTTATTAAACCAATTTTAATTTAAAATTTAAAGAATATGATCTGTTTAATAGAAATTCTAGTTTCAGATCGATAAAAACATTTATAGTGGCCTAGCAATTCATAATACCAAATTATTTCAACAAGACACAATTGCATTAAAAAATCTGTTAAATTACTTTAAGATAATATATATCTATATTCCTCGAAAAACATGTCTCTGATGAAATTCAATACATAAATTTTTCCTTTTTTAGGTACTCTAATAACAAATTTAGTGAAGTTGATTATGCTACTTATCCTAATCTGTGCCTTTGCGATTTCTCTGTTTTTGAATAGTGCTTCCAATTTCCAATAGTGCTTTGCTCTGTATAAATAATTTATTACGTGTGTCTTATCAAGTTGCTAAAAATAGAGTACTTCCGGTAAAGATACTGTATTGGATTCCCAGTAGAGGCTTGATATTAAGTGAAATAATGATATGTATTAGTCTGCGTTTAAAATATTTAATTCATGAAGTCAAAATCTTTATTTTTTTAACCTTACGCAGCTTTTTTGTATGGCGGAAAATTACTATATAATAAAGGTTAGCAAAAACATCATCATTTGACCAATTTCTTAAAATGAATATTGCTTGAAAAAAAAATCATAAACACTTTAATAACTTTTGATCTAGTGATCGAATTGTTTGGTAGAGGCAATCTTAATGCTTCGAGAGGATAATGTTAATATGCTAAATATTAATTTATGCAGACGTTGTTTCACGAAATTGCATACAAAAAACATATTTTCTCTGACTAATCATAATTTTACATACTTTTTTCGGTACCTGGGGACTCTGTGAATTTCCAATAAAATTGTTTTGTAACTGTTTTGTTCACGCATTGGGGTTACACCCAGGAATAGATTGGTGTCAGTAGATGGGTTTTTCAATGTAAAAGACGTGCATATTTTTATGTCACAGATCTAACATGCATTACTTAACATGCATTGCTATTTTTATTTTAAGAAATTGGTATTTATTTTTCTTTTTGCGATTACAGTGCCATCTGTGAATGAAAATTTAAAAACTGGTTTTCAAATTAGAGAATTTTTTCTGGATAATTCAAATCTGCAATTATAAATTAATTTTTCTTCGAATAAGTTTGAAAGTGTCCACTTCACCCCAAGGATGGTGAAGCGGGAGTTGAATTTGAGACTGCTGAAGTCATCATTCGATAATATTTCACCTATAAGAATATTTTAAGAGTATCGATATGAGGGTTGAACTGCACTCTGTAAGCAAGAGTCATGGAATTAAAGGACCCTCAATTTAAAGACCAACATCATGATTGCGATAGCATGGTCAGAGTTACACACTGGTCACCTTTATTCCTTAGGTCGTTGGTCTGGCTTCAAGCCTCCGCTGAGAATAGAACCGTGGCTCTTCGGAAATGGCATCTCAGTTCTTTTAAGTATTGGGCCATCGTGCCCTAAGTAGCTGCATTTCCGTGAAAAGTGATTCAACTTAGATCAATAATAATTACCTTACAAATTGGTGTTATAAAGCAATTGGTGCAAATTGGGTAAAGACTCTACTAAAGTGTTAAGTTGAACTTCATTTTCACTCAAATAAACTACAGTGTCGGGCAATAAAGTTTAATAAAGAATTCGTTCGCACTATCAAATTTTGATCCAATATTTATTTGGTTTTACGATAAATATTGGAACAAAATATTTATCGTAAAACTAAGTAAACTAACTAAAATATATTCTTATTAGCTGAGAAATCACATGGTAGGATCTAGTTTTTCCATATTAATTTTTATATTGGTTTGGTTGTCATCAGCATAAAATGAATATAAGTCATAAAGTTATTTATTTTCTATTCGCGATCGCAACGGCGAGTACGCCCTCTAGCGAGAGCCTGTAACCATTAGTTCCCTCATAACCTTTGGCAATGACGGACGCCATTTTCTTAGAAGCAAAATTTCCCTAAGGAAAAGGTAAAAGAACTTGGAAAAAACTAACCAGAACATGCCAAACATTGAAGCAGAACATGCCAAGCATTTGAAGAACAACTTCTCAATAATTTTTACCTTTCTATTACCAACAACATAAAATGATTTCATGATCACTTGCTGTTACAGATGTGTGTATTGCAGTAAAATAATTTTTCTGTCTTCAGTTCATTACAAGTTAAAATGAAGTCAACATTGCTTTCGTCATTCCAATGAATAAATGTGTTCCAATGAATTCCATACAGAACTGTAATAGTTTATGAATATTCTTCTTCTTCTTAGAATAGTATATATTTCTGTATCTACATAATTCAGAAAACAACAATAAAGAATAATCCGAATTACTTGAAAAAGTATCTTTTGTGCTGATTATAAATACATTTTTTATCGTTTTCTTGGTAAGTGTTTTTTAGTTTTGAAAGAATTTCAACTAGAATTCAGCTATTCTGTTTTTAAGTTACATATTAAAATTCATATCGAGATTTTATAATTATAAAATTTTGATGTGTGGTATGTTACCTAAAAGTAATGAAGGGATAAACTATGTGTATATTATTTGAGAATAAAGTTTTCAAACAAAGAACATATCATTTTGGAATTCTCCGGCCTTATAAATCAGGTAAGTGTTATGATTTTTATAATAAAAAATTTGCTTGTAAATAATTATTTTTCTTACTTGATGATAGTTCTCTACAGAATGGTTTTTTTACGTCTGATTAAATACTATGAGAATTAAAAAAAAGGAAACAATAGGAAAGTTTTTATTGAAAAATGAGGAATTTTTAAAATCGTTTTTATCCTAAGAATTCTTTATTTTACGTTTTTTAGTTTATAATTTTTTGATAAAATTGTTGTCAAAATACCTTTTTTGAAAAATTAAATGATATTAAATTATGTGTTTATGTATACTTTTTGCATATTCTAATATTTGAAGTAATATGATTCAGAAAAGTATGGAAGAAAAATTCGGTACTTACGTATTAACCACAGCTACAGATTTGGCAGATTTTTAGTGCCGCCAATCTACACTTAAAATTTTTGGAAAAAATCTTAAAATGAAACACTTTGTTTAAAATCAAAGTAGTCAATCGGATTTCGGTGGATAATGGGCCGATATAGAGTTTAGCATAGATTCAAAACAAACTTTTCTCTCACCTGATTCTATAGCCATTATGAACTCTAATAAATAAGATTCAAAATGAAATAACATTTCCAAAACGGACGTTTACTAAGATAAAGTTTCATGTTATGGACAATGGTACATTTTCGTTATATTTCACTCCATAAAATATTTCGCTCCTAAAAAAATAAAATTGCATCTTGTTTTGTTTTTCGCAAGTCCCAAAGACGCATTTTCGTAACACTAAAAAATGGCGACAAAAAAAGAATGGTTCTTTTTTTTCTTTTTGTTTCGTAAGCATTCTTTATTTTACGTTAAAATTTAAATGGGCCTTTCATGTTATACCATTAAATTTAGTAAAACTATTTCTCAGGCATTAGGTTTGAACTCTTATAAGAATATACCTATTTTTTTCTCTTTATTTACAAATATTTTCCCGATGTGTTCTGGATGTTCCTTCTCTAAAAAAAAAAAAAAAAAAAAAAAGAGATACCATTTTGTTTTCGTTTGCATAAGAAAGAAAACAAACATTTTTCTTTTTTAAATTTAATCAGCCACAATAAATATGGAACGTTACAATGCTACATGCTACATTAAAGACGTCTCCAGTGTAACTGAATGACTGTTCATATGGAAATCGCAGGGATTCGGCACATACAACAACGCCCCCTATAGTTCGTTGCGATCGCGAATAAATATTCTTGTTTCCCTAATTTACAGATTAAAATTACCTGTACTGTTGTTATTACTTTTTTGATTTTGTTTGATCTCTAAATTCAAGAGTTTTGGAAGATTGTTTTTATTACTGTATTTATTAGAATAATGTAATTCTTTGTGCCATCTTAAGATAAAGTGTTAAAATATAAAATTATAGTTATGAACTCCCCAAATTTGTTATAAGAATATAGTTTTATTTTTAAATGTTGTTTCTAAAAATGATTGCTTAGAAAAATGATTTATGTTCACTTATTGATCTTAATAAAAGAAATATTGGAACGTGTGAAGTGAAGACAAGCAATCATCGGGGTTGGTAAGTAGCTTACACTCCCCTAGTCTAATTTTAAATATTTGTTTGAAAACAACATGATTTTAAGATGGGAACCTGTAAAACTAAATATTCATTCATGATTACCCCAAAATGCTGAAATTTCGAAAAGAACTCTATATTTATTTGAGAAGAGTTTAGATAACAATCAGTAAATATCCTTACAAATTAATCTCCCTTATTTTTTACACCTATTCAAGTAAGTACACCTATTCCATTACATTTCAAGGAAACTAAGCATTTCGGTTGTAAGCTTTTTATTTCAAACATAGCTCGAAATGTGTTTTTAAGAAAATATGTATAACTTAAAAAGCATATTTATGAAATAAACATATTTAAAATATATACAAAAAGCATATTTAAAAAATTTTCAATTTTAATAAAATATCCGTTTTAAGAAAAACGCATTTCAAACTATTTCTAAACACGCAATCACAATGTTCATTTTTTAGAACACACATTTCTAGCTATGCACATTTATTTAAACGTGCATTTTGCGCTTCGTTCCTCTTTTAAAATACGCATTTCAAACTTTGTTCAAATTTTTAAACACCCAATTTGAGCTATGTGCAAAATAAATGACAATTGAATAAATAACAATTTATTCAAAAAGGCGTAAAAAATTATTTTAAAGAAAAACTACGCATCAGTGTTATAGGGATCACTTTCTGAGTAGGTCGACAGCCTATTTTAATTTATTCTCGGATGAAGATATTTTATAACTTTATGCGCACATAATATCGAACTTTTGCATTGAACTTGAATACATTTTATTAAAACTCGTCTATACATATTCTTCTGGTCCCACGATTATTTCGGGTTATGCTCTCATCGGGATCGCTGTTTCATAAAGGAATTTTCGATCGAAAGCGGTTTATATTGATCGATAGTAATTTGCTTTGGGAGTGTTTTGAATTGTGCTTACTGGCGAATTAAAGGAAGAAGAGGCCTCTTTACTTTTGCTGGAAAAGGAGTTTTAGTCACGATCCTGAAAAGTGTATTAAGATTTTAAGTATTTAGTGGAATACAAAGCAATTAAAAGATTTTATCTGAAATATAAATTTAAAGCAGCCTAGCTACTGATAGCTGAATTTTCAAAATGAATTATTCCCTAATAAAATTTTGGATTCGTTATTTCTATAATTCGTTATTTCAAGAATTAATTTTGAAAAGCATTTACGATCATTTGCAAAATGATAATAAATACAATAGTACATGTATTTACGATCATTTAGTAAATGATCATTAAAAGCCCAAACATGATGATGATGTTGAATGTGCTATTGCTTAGTGCTGCATTCGATAGTTCACTTATTATTATTTAATAAAGAATTATATATTCAACAGTGCAGTTTTTTTTAAAAAAAGAGAAATTTTATCTTATATTTACAATCATATAGTAAATAATAACAGTTCAATATATTAACCATAATTCAGAGGAAGATGATGAATTAAGTTCACTAACGAATGATCAGCAAATGATAATGCATTTGGTAGGAATTTACAATCCTTTAGCAAAAAATAAATAATTGAATAATGCATTTACAATAACGATTAATTTAAAAACCATATATTTGATAAATATGAATGGCTGGCCATTTAGTAACAATGAGGAATTCGATTGTGCATTTAGGTCATTTAGTAAAAAATGATGAATTCAATAGTGCATTTACGATCATTTACTAACTAATGATTTAATCAGTAGCGCATTTATGATCCTTTAGTAGATGATGATGAATTTGATGCATTTATGATAATTAGCTATTGATAATGGTTTTGGTGGTGTATTTACAATCGTTTTAAAACTAATGATGAATTTAATAGTGCATATACAATAATTATAGTAAATAATTATTAATTTTGTTGTGTTTTTACGCTTATTTAATAAGCAATTATGAAATTGATAGTACCTAAACGAACATTTAGTAATTTATGACGAATATGATAAAAAAAGTGCATTTTTATCATTTTATGGTTGGACAAAATAATAAAAACACTTTCATACTAACACATTTCTTAATCTTTCTCAAAAGATACTTAGAAAAAAAAGTTATACATTTAAAGGCTTTGCAATTTCTTATACTTATCAATGAAGTTTAAAGCTTTTAGAGTTTTGAGGGACCGAGAATAAATTGCAAACGGAAAATAGTGTTTTATAAGCACACAATGCCGGAAAATGTAAGTGTTAAATTTTATTCAATATTTTTAAAGTTATAGCAAAAAAGCGTAACACGAAAAAATTAGTATTTTATAAAAATTTCCATATCTTCATAAATGTTTAAGTTATGCAGTTATTACATATGATAACCAAAATATTAAGCAAAAACATTAATTTTCGCTTGTAAATTATTTTTGGTTCCTCAATCCTCTAAAAGCTTTAAACTTTAATGAAAAGTATAATAAATTGTTTGATCTAAACATCACTTAATTTATAAAAAGGTTTTTAATTTATAAAAAGGTTTTTAATTTATTAAATACTCTCCGTAGCGCTTGGAAATACAGCTTGCCGTATCGGCTGATATTTTTCCCCCTCATTTCTTTCATTTTTTTATTTATTTTTTTTTCATTATTAACTTTGCATTGTATTTGTTAAACCAGTTTCGCTTTCCTTTACCGCCGTATGTAGTGAGTCTTGAAAAAGGGGCCCTATTACCGATTGCTCAAGAAATGTAAAATTTTTCCATGTTTATAATTTTTTTTAGCATTTTTTTTTTCTAATTTTAAAAAGTATAAACATAGCTGTAAACAATTTGAATATAGCTTTGGTGTGTTTATTTAATCTGCCACGGTTCTAATTCTAAAATATTCTAAAATATTAATTCTTTAGAATTGCAATAAACCTCTAAATTTTAAAATTCATTATTAGAGACCATAAGATGATCATTTAAGTTTTATCGAAAAATTATAACTTAGCTATAAAAGAGAATGTTAAAATATAGACTTTTGGATCGCCAAATGAATTTACAGAATAAATATTTTAGGAAATCCCAAAACGCAGGAACTTTCAGCTGTTTGCATACGGAATTAAAATTGCATTAAAGATGACCTGCGGTAGTAAACGCCGTAATAATTGAATCAAATTTCTAATTTAAATGACAACGAAACCGATAATGAAATTTCTGATGAATTCGAAATAAATCTCTTAATTTCAAGCAAAAGGTATCACATTTCGTTCTTTAAAGATCTCAAGGGTTTCAAAGCTATCAAAATTATTTTCAAGATTATTTTTATAGTTACTGAATAATAGGAAACAATTGATATCAGGCAGCTATATATTATCTAAACGAATGAAAGGATTTAGTAGTTGGAGATTTGAAAAGTTAGACTGATTCGTCTTTTAACATTGAAAATTCTTTAACCACAATGAATAAAATAGATAAATATTCAATGAAGTATGAGCGTTTTCGTAAGTTACGACTTGTATCATAATTTATTCTAATTTAAACTATGTTATCTAGACAATATATCAATATATTATTCAATTCAAAAATGCTCAGGGCACATTTTTAAAACTTTAAAAAAACATTTGTGCATTTGCATTATTTAAACATTATACAAAGATATTTATAAATATTCTACGAGACATTTTCAAATGTTGGAACTCTAAAAAAAAAAAAATTTATTTAATTTTTTATTTAACTAAAATATTTCATCTTAAACTAATAATTTACCTTAAACTAATAATTTTAAAACTATTTTGAATAAAACAAATACATTCCTCTAATTCAGTGTTTCCCAAAGTGTGGTACGCTTACCCTCAGTGGTACGTGAACAGTTTAGCGGGGGTACGCGTTCTTATGCGAAATATCTTGGAACAACAAAAGTTTCAAAAACTTTTATTTAAAAACAAGGCTAGCTATGAAAATCTACGATTACGTATTTTTCTATTGGCTATTTTTTTGCATAGTTAACAATTAATAATTAGTGGTCAGGGGTCTGTTTAGAAGAAATTTATATCCGTTAACGGACCCTTTACGAAATATTTTAACTTAAAAACGGACCCTTCACAAAATGATTTTTCTTTTTATCGGACCCTTCTCAAATTTGTTTATTTTCATTAATTGTTTTGTTTATCGAATAAACCCTTCCCGGAGGCGAAAACAAGAAAAAAAGATGTAAACGAATAAAGATTTGTTTTCGGCTGATGCTTTTTTCTTTATTCGTCTGAAATAAATATTCTGTGTTCAGTAGTATAGGCTAAATACCAAATATTTGTATGTTGCATCTCTAGTTGTAAAAAAGCAATTGCTGTTTATTTTTGAAAATTAAATTTTTTTATTATAATTTTACAGTGCATAATCTTGTATCTATTTACAATTAAAAAACTCCTTGAAAAAGTTTTTTGCAATAACCGGACCCTATTTGCGCAAATTCATAAAAGCAGGACCCTGGTTGAAAGAATGTTTTTTGACCCTTATTTTATATTCACAAATTATGAGTAATTTTTTCACAATTTTACAAAATGTCTGCACAGATCCCTGGTGGTGTCAACAGCCAGTAGTGATTTTAAACTTTTGTGCAATTTGCACAGCAGCTGTTATCATCGCAGCAAAAAAATTATCATCCTTCTCACTGATGCAAATAAACTTATTAACAAAACTTAGTATCAAAATAAAAAATATATATATATTTTTAAAAAAAATACATTCATTATTTTATTAGTGGTACACAGCGTTACGAAAAATTTAAAAAGGGTACTCAAAAATCATAAGTTTGGGATTTCCTTTACTACTTTTTAAATTGCTAGTTTTTAACACGAGACATTTATCTCCTAACACGTCTTTTTTCTATACAGATCTGACTGTTAACGTCACCTACATTAAGGTATTCACAAGCTGTAAGCACATTCTATTACGTAGCATCTAACTGTAAACATGTTTTTAAAACGAGCTATCTACCCAGTAGATATAGATCTGACTGTAAACGTCTTCTATACTTCGCTATCGGTAAACACATTCTATTGTCTAGCTTCTGACTGTAAACAAGTTTTTAACGTGAAGTAACCATTGAAAAATACCATCAAAATATGTTGGTTCCTGATAATTTTTTTGTTGGTCCATCGAAAAAAAACACCATCAAACCATGTTGGTTCTTGATGGATTTTTTGTTGGATCATTGCAGAACACCATCAAACTATATTGGTTTTGTCTATGTTGGCCCAACATGAATTAGTTCCAATTCCCAACTCGAGGTGATGGTCAGACTTAATGGCACCATCAGGAATTAAGATGGTTTTGATGTAATATAAATTGAGACGAACAACATATGTTGGTTCCTGATTAATTTTTTTGTTGGGCTATCAAAATCTACCATCAAACCATGTAATTTCTTGATGGATTTTTTTTGTTGGACCATTGGAAAATATCATCAAACCATGGTGTTTCTGTTCATGTTGGTCCAACATAAAGTTGTTCCAATTCCTAATGTGAGGTGATGGTCAGTCTTGTTAGTACCATCATAAAATATGATGGTTTTTGATGGAAGGTCTTGATGGTTATCATCTTATTCATGTTGGTCTATCAAAGAAAAACCATCATAAATTTTGTCTTGGATATCCTCTACATAGATCTGACTGTAACCGCCACCTACACTAATGCATTTACAATCTGTAATAAAATTCCATCGTAGCAAAGAAGCATCTAGCTTTAAACATGTTTTTAACGTGAGGTATATATCCTGAGCATAGATCTGACAGTAATCGTCTCCTACATTAAAGGATTCACTATCTGTAAATGCATTCTATCGCGTAACATCAAGTTGTAAACATGTTTTTAACACGAGGTATCAATCCTCTATAAAGATCTAATTGCAAACGTATCCTACATTAAAGCATTCACTACCTGTAAATGCATTCTATAGCGTAACATCTAGTTGTACACATGTTTTTAACGCGAGGTATCAATCATCTATAAAGATCTAATTGCAAACGTATCCTACATTGAAGCATTCACTATCTGTAAAGCATTCTATAGCGTAACATCTAGTTGCAAATATGTTTTTAACGCGAGGTATCAATCATCTATAAAGATCTAATTGCAAATGTATCCTACATTGAAGCATTCACTATCTGTAAAGCATTCTATAGCGTAACATCTAGTTGTAAACATGTTTTAACACGAGGTATCAATCCTCTATAAAGATCTAATTGCAAACGTATCCTACATTAAAGCATTCACTATCTGTAAATGCATTCTAGAGGGTAACATCTAGTTGTAAACATGTTTTTAACGCGAGGTATCAATCATCTATAAAGATATAATTGCAAACTTATCCTACATTGAAGCATTCACTATCTATAAAGCATTCTATAGCGTAATATCTATTTGTAAACATGTTTAACACGAGGTATCTATCCTCTATAAAGATCTAATTGCAAACGTATCCTACATTAAAGCATTCACTATCTGTAAATGCATTCTATAGCGTAACATCTAGTTGTAAACATGTTTTAACACGAGGTATCTATCCTCTATAAAGATCTAATTGCAAACTTATCCTATATTAAAGCATTCACTATCTGTAAATGCATTCTAGAGGGTAACATCTAGTTGTAAACATGTTTTTAACGCGAGGTATCAATCATCTATAAAGATCTAATTGCAAACGTATCCTACATTGAAGCATTCACTATCTGTAAAGCATTCTATAGCGTAACATCTAGTTGTAAACATGTTTTAACACGAAGTATCAATCCTCTATAAAGATCTAATTGCAAACGTATCCTACATTAAGGCATTCACTATCTGTAAACCCATTGTATTACAAAACATCTAGCTTAAACATGCTTTTAATAGGAGGTATGAAGTTTTAAATATGTCTCTAACGTGAAGGATGTAGCTGCAAAATTGTTTTTCTTCGAAATGGATCTGGATGTAAACGTTCCTTACAGCGAGAAATCTGTAAGCGCATCCTATTGGCGGGGGGGGGGGGGGTAGCTCTAAATGTTCTCTCCTGTGAAGCGAATGGAGAGCAGTAAAAGTGTACTATGCCTTACTATATATTTAAAGATTGAAATTATTTCTGACAATATGCGTAAAAAATACTCACAATTACCCTTATTAAGAATTTTACAAAATATGCATCGTTTGATAAATTTTACCTATGCTTAGTTGCCAATTATACTGAATTTTCCAGTAGATAACTGGATTTTTCCTGATTTACTAGTTTAATAAAAATTCTTCTATTTTTGAAAAGTTCTTAAAATTGAATAAGTTTCCTGAAAAAATCTCTTAAATATATAAGGTCACCAGTTAAATGCTCTTTTTTTGTTCTAAAATTTTCAGTTTATTATTATTCAGAACTCCATTATTAAGTTAATGGAATCTTTAATGAACTTTTTCTTTTCTTTTTTCCAAGCTTTGGACATGTGCCTAGGTCATTATGGACCCTTTACCATATAGCCCAAAGCTTGGCTACTGGTCCGGTTCCACACCAGCCTAGGAACGAGCCCAGTCAGCTAGAATCTATTGAGAATTTAGATATGTACAAAGTCACAATGTTTAAAAAAATACAAAAGGTTAAATATAGTACAAGTTAATAACATCTAATAAGAAAAATAAGGAAAGAAGTATAAAAAGTAAAACAAAATTAACCTAAAGGCCGTAAACTATTTGTTATTGTCTTAACTAAATAAACAATTGTGAAAATGCTTCCCCCTCCCTTCTTCTTCTTTTTTTTAATTTTTTTTTATCTATAATCAGTTAAGGGTCCATTACTATTTAAAATTATGAATCAACATTTTAAAAGCATTTCGAATTCAAGTTCATTTAATGGCGATCAAAAATGGAAAACATAGCAGACTATTCATAATTTATTAGTGCAATAAAATAATTGTATTTTGATGAGTTTAAAAATCTCTAAAATTCTTTGTGTTAATATTTGGTATATTATGCAACAGTTATCATATTTATGTTATTTCGTAAAATCTACTTAACTTTTTCCTTATCCTTGTTGCTGACTTATATGGCTTATATATGACTTATATATTATGCTGACTTATATGGCGACTCAAAAAATGGTACTCAGCTAGACAATTATTTTTTTCAGAAATGCACGCATAAAAATATAATTTACGCGCTTCTGAGCAATTTCTTAAATAAAATAAAAATTTTCATTTTACAGTTCACAGTCTAGTATATCTAGACTGTGAACTGTAAACGTCTAGATACACGCAAAAGTTCTAGCTTCTTCCCACGTAAAAGTTCTTGCTTAGAAATAAATCCTAGAAAGATGAAACTTCGTGAGAATAAGTAGTAAAATTAGTGAACGAAATATATATTTTCTCCTCTAAAAAAACTTGAAATGTCAAAAGTAACTAAACAGGAAATAAATGTCAGCAAAACCTAAATAACAGAGATAAAAATTTTTATGCGTTGAAAAGTTCAAAGTGCCTCAAAGCTTAAAACTGACATGTACTTATAAAATTATTACAATTTTATTGTTTTATTATTTATTAATTTAATTCTCGTGTATGAAAAACGTGATTTATTATTAAATATTGTTTAAGGGAATTTTTACAAGTTGCGACAATCAGTAATATGTAAAATTCGCTTTTTTTAATACTAGAGTTCATTTATTGTAACTATAAAATCCGTACATAATAAAAAGTGATTTCTATAAAAATTATTATTACTAAAAAATTAAACTCCTTAAAAATTATAACTAAATATTTAGTTTAAATAGCAATTAAACTAATTCCTTATGTTGTTTTTGTTAATTAGTTGAACACGTATCGATATTTTCGCAATTAGATTAAGAATTGCTCATAAATTATATTTTTGCATAAATTTTATAAATAGTTAGTTCAATGAAATTTAAAATACATTATATAAGACAACAGACTGTTCTGTTTTATAATTTTTTTCATGATAAGTAAAGAGACATATTTTCATATTTAAATTGTTTATAATTATTATACATAACAAATGGATAACAGTTTTTGTGTTTCGCATTTAAAATATTATATTTATATATAACTGAGTTTTTATATCTATATTTGTCGCATAGTAATTAAATATAGTCTACTGAGCATGACTTCGAAAGCTAATTTGTTTCTTCAAGTTTTATCAAAAATAACAGAGTGCATTTCTGTTAAAATTTCACATGTGATCCCGTGATATTGCAAACATTTGTCATCTAGTTGCCAATTTTGGAGTTAAACCATCTATCAACTTTGTTGTGCTTAATTTGCCAATAAATCGAATTGGGAGCAATGTGTTTGTGTTTTTCTAATTGTTTTGAAGATGTGGGTGGGCGTTTAAAAGGAGTTCAATGACATAAAAATGAGCTGGTAATTTCTCTTTTTATTGTAAATTCTGTTAGACATATTTGAGTTTTATATAGGTTTCAAAGAATCTGGATTAAAAATTCAATTTTGTTATAAATTTTTTGAAATAAACAGGCAGAACAAGTGATGCTGTTTCTTCTGACTCATGTGATTACTTTAGCGTGGAAATTCCGTGCGAATTGAAATCTTTTGATGGAAAATTAATTCAGGTCTGGTAGTAATTGTGGGTGCTTTGCCTCAAAATAATAGTTTTCCTAAGGTTATTCGTTGACTGTCATTCGTTGCCAAATGCACTTTGTACCTTCCAGTCAAAAACACCACTTAGCTGGAGTGGTCGGTTTAGTCTCTATTTATCACGTGTTGGGTCAGTTGTCCCTCCTGGCTTTCTGGGTGTCTAATCAGACTGTACTTTCTCCATTTCTGTATTAGTGATCTAATATAAAACTCCCGGTGATTTCAGAGCCATGAAAGTCCACGCAGGGTTAGACTGTTTTTTAAGCATGGTGAGAAAATTGGAAATTTATTTCCCCCATCTTCCCTGTAGTGTAAAGGTGAAGTGCGCTCTCGCTCCAGTATAATTCTTAAATGATCCTGAAGAGTAAAAGAGAACGCAATAACAGTAAAAAACCCTTCATGGCAAAATCTCTTTTACCACAGTTAGTAATTTAAGACCCGAGATAGCCCGGTTGGTCGGACGTTGGATTGGTGTTCGTGAGATCGTGAGTTCGAATCTCGTCGGTCAAAGAATCATCTTGTATTAAATGGTAACTGGTGCACGTTAAATCTATCGGGATCATAAAGTCCTCCAAGTTCCCATAACAAATAAATACCTCTGAGTTGCCGGAAATTGAAATTTATCTTATTCTGGTCCAGGTCAAAATTTGATCAAAATCTGATCATGAATGAATGAAATATTAATGGATCCTTCCTGTGAAACGGACTGTAACGTGTGTGTGACTGAAATCATATTCTTGGTCATAGAAGGCGCAACTGATAAACAAGGCAAGTGGCATAGGAAGCAACAGTGGAGAAGTATACGAAGCAACACTGTTAAAAATTTCTTGGCAAAAATTGATAAATAGCAATTTATTTAATTGCTATTTTACCATATTAAACCAAAACAGGGAAATAACCATGAAAAGATGATACTCAAACTGTTAAGTGCGAGAAAAAACTTTTGATTATTTTTCCTAATACGGTAAAACAACCAGAATTCTACCCGCGCCGATTAGGCCCACCTTATAATGTCCTTCTGTTCCGTCCAATACTGTAGCTGAGAGAGCTAATCGGTCAATCTTATAACAGGCTGAATATGGGTACGAATTCTGGCGTAGATACTACTATATATCTGCCATTCCTTCAATACATGAAGAGTTTCCAGTGTCCGAAACTCTGCAATTGGTGACCCTCAACTTTAAGAACACGAAACTATCATTCACGCACAAATAGCTCTGTACCCACAGAGTTCCAATGTCCGTTTAGGTTTCATTTTTATGATTTAGAAGCTATGCTAGTCGTGAATGATTAGTTTTGTATCCACGGTATTTTAACAGTTTTAAAACCTTAAAGGTAAAAACATTTTCTTAACCGTAAACTTTATAGCTAATCGTAAGAACAGACTGCTGCCGGTTATTTTACAGTTATTTCAGAATGAAAATTCTAGTAGTGTAGAGTAGTTGCTTAGAGCAGTGGTTCGCAATTTTTTTTCGGCTACGAAACCCTGAATGATCGACCTTCTTTTAGGAGAAATCCAATTTAAAAAACAAATTCTTTAGGTATTGTAAATATAATAACCAAAGAAAGACTATCAATACTTTAGAAATAATTTGAGGTGAGGAATCAAATTAATATTTTCATTGTATTAACAATATTAGTCTAATTAGGTCTTATGCCATTATGTTATTAGGTATTAATATTAAAAATTAGGTCTTAAGTCAGATAGTGGGATTCATAGGCTTCTAGATTCGTTCAGAATTTGTATTTTTATGTAGAAACTGAAAATGAATAAAATAAACTGAATTATGGTTTTCGTTGAAATGAAAATGTACGGTAATAAACGTTTTAATAGGTTATAGAAGAAACATGCTTCTTGACACATATTGAATTTAAATATTGCGTTTAGAAGTTTTATGAAAAATACCAGTGCAATTTTTTTTCAACTGCTTGTCTATTTTACTGACATTCTGGTGGAATAATTGAGCCGAAATATTTGTAGCGTATCTACCACTACATAATTACAACTACAACTCACTAGTATATAAGACATGTTAACTCGACTCAATGTCGGAGTACCTTTTCATAGATGAAGGTTGACATGGTCGTTAACTACTATCCCCACATATTAAATAAATAATTTTTGGTCATAAATATAATAACAGGTTTCAAAAAATTTTACTAATTTAAATAAATTGTCTTAATTCCACTGTGATCCTTCCACGAAGCATCGTTTGGGAACCACTGGCTTACGCCAACGTTACGAATCAAAACAAAGCGCCAGAAAAATTTAAAGAGAGTTACGTAATACCTGGTTAAGAAGATTAAAATACATTTTTCTCGAGAAATCTCAATTAATATCTTCCTTTTCTCTCCCGTCAAAATCATGGGGTGAGCTTTTTTCTCCTATTTCTTTTGCCCGTGATATTTACGGGCAAGTACGGTCAAAAATAATATAACAAAAAGTTTTAAATATATTCATCTCTTTTTCCTACTTTCCATCTCGTATCCAAATTTTTTATTTCCTATTGTATTACTAAACGGCTGCACCAGACTATTTCTAATTATAGTTAGTTTATATAGGAGATATTAAGTTTAGATAAAACTAGATGTCAGCACTATCCAAATTTCAGCTACTTATTCTCTTTGCGAATACAAGTGATATGTGTTCTGTGATAAAATATTTTTTAATATTGTGCATATGGAGTCAGAGTTACATGGACAATATATGGAGTTTTAAGTTTCAAGCTATAAACAAATTCCAAAAATTAATACACTGCACAGACACCTTTTTTATATAATTATATATATATATTTTTTAAATATTTTTTTATATAATTTTATATAATATAATTATTTAAATATTTTTTTATATAATTTTATATAATTTCACCTTTTTTATATAATATAAAAAATTGGCACTTTTATGACCGTTTTCATAAAAATAATAAAATTAGTAAAAAGTTCATTTTTTTTTTCTTTTTAAATAAAGCTTTTTATTTACTCTTCTCTTTAGTTGCGTTCTTACGAGAGTAAATATTTTTTCGAACAAAAATGAAATTTTTATGTCTGTTTATAGGTTGCGTTTAGATTTTATTTAGTGTATGTGAAAACATGCCTCAAAAGTGTTTTTTTTTCTAAAATCCCCATCCAAACACAATATTCCATACAAATACATTTCCTCACCCCTACAGTTCATACCCAAACTCAATATTTCTGCCAATTTGAAAGAACACGTCATCAATTTCATATTTTTTTCATCATTCTTTCGAAACATAAGCTGATACATGTAAGAGCGACTTATCGAAAATAATATTTGCTTCTATATTTACATTTCCTGAAGAGCTGTAAGCAAACATTTAATATTTTCTTCTTGTTTGCGGAAGACTAACAGGCTTTCTTCGTCATTTAATGTCTCCTTTATGCGCAAAACGATGACAAGAAAATGAATGATAAAATTTATTTACAATTTTTAATCGAAAAAATTATGGTGGCATCATCTATAATAAGTCGCGGAAGTAAACGGGAGCTATAATCTTGTTTGGAATGTCTATATGGGTTTTTTTTTTCTTTTTTAATTTTCTTTATCAGGCATTTTTTAAACAGCTGT
This sequence comes from Parasteatoda lunata, assembly GCA_949128135.1. NCBI lineage: Eukaryota > Metazoa > Arthropoda > Arachnida > Araneae > Theridiidae > Parasteatoda > Parasteatoda lunata. Next base: position 117,053,819 of record OX421971.1, read on the forward strand.
TTATCAAATTTGGTCATTTTTTCGATACTATATTCATTTTCGAGGAAAATTAATTAATTTTTGTCACATTGAAGAAAACCGATTAAGAATTTCTACTTAGAAAATAAATTTACTTTTTTAAAGAATTTATGTGTTTGTTTTTAACTTGCTTATAAAAAATGTAAACTAGTTAGTGTACAATAACGTGTCTATGCATTTTTTTAAAAAAATAACAAGATTAATTGCTTTTATTTTTCATATTTAAGCACAAAAAAAATTGAATCATAAATTAGATTATATAAACATTATGTTGCTCTAACTATTCTTTTCGTTATTCGAGTATAGATTATTTTAGTATAATAAAATGTATATCGTAGAATTAAAATAAAAAATAAAAACTCTGTCATCGTATATTTAATTTTTATTGATTTTCGGTCGATTTTTTTAATTTCAATCTTCTCGAGACTAGGTTTTATAAGTGAAGTGTATATAATCACTACAGTATAATAAAATAGTTATGAATTTATTATTATTTCTAATTTTTAAAACTTTCTTGATAATATGTCGTTATTTCAAATAAATAACATTAAAAATTAAATTAAAGATTATTAGATATAATGAATTAAAAATACTATTTTTAATTTATAGATTAATTATTTTTTATTTAGAATTTAAATAGAATAAGTGCCGGAATTACGATTTTATTCATTGGCATAACATTTTCATAAAATATGTCATGGATTGCACAAATGCATTAATATAGATAGTAGATTTGTAGCATACGACGAGCTCTTTGCTTTCGCTTACAGTTCTGTATTTCCATTTATGTGGTCGAGGCTTGATTGATAGCTGAAGGTGGTAGATAAGTTAGAATCGGTTTGTGGCTTGGAAAATTTTGCAGAGGGATTTGAATTTAGACCGAGGATTAAAGGTCATGTTCACAATATCGGAATATGCTGGATTTGTAAGAGATAGAGCCTGATAAAGTTCTTTTCGAGCGTTCAGGAATGAGGGACATTCCAGGAGGAAATGATCATTTGTGTCGTTAGCTCCGCAATAGGTGCAGTTTGGGTTTTGTATCAAATTACACTTGTGTAAAATCGCATTTGTCGGAAGAGATTTAGTTCTGAGTCTGGAAATTAGTACGTCGAGTTTTCGGGAGCTGATTAATGGGCGGTGATCTTGAGATCCATCAAGATGAGAGAGAAAGAAAGGAAGTATTTATAACCCTTCCATACACAGAGTTCTTTATTGAGCTGTTCGTTAAGGAAGGTTAGGCTGAGGTCTTCAGGAGATAAAAGATGAGAAATGAGATATTGGTTTAGCGCTTGTTTTGCGAGCTGATCTGCATGTTCGTTTTCTTTCATTCCAGTGTGTGCTGGAACCTAAATAAATGAGAGAGATCTCACCTTGACTTGATTTGGCAATTTGGTCGAGAGGGAGGAGGGAGATTCTCGGAGATTTCCGGGTGCTTTTCTTGAGAGACAGAAGGATCGAACGGCTGTCCGTAAGGCAGATATAGTGGTCGTAGCTTGTAGCGCAGTGTTTGAGGGTTAAGAAAATGGCCAATCCTTCAGCTGTGAAGATTGATGTTTGGGAAGGAAGACGACCTGAGATGGTGCACCCTTTAGAAGTATATATTCTCACCCCAATTTTGTCTGATTCCTTGGATCCATCTGTTGCCAGAACAATATGATTTGAGAGGTTCTGGTGACGAAACTCTTAAACAGTGCTTAAGCCTGTAGCGTTTGTAAATTTTTGGTTTGGAATGATAAATTGTCAATATGGATTGAGACTTTTTATGGGATTTGAATTGGAGGGTGATATTTGATAACTTCTTCTTGGGGGATATTCTTAGTTGTCATCCATCTATGCATAAATGGTATAAGTGGAGATGTTTTACCTTGAGGAAAACTGGATGAGGGGAGATGGGGGTGATGGTGAACAGGAGAAGATGCCTGAAGGGAGATGTGGCGGAAGTAGAATTTTGCCTATAGCCATTTGTGTCTTTATGCTAGAAAACTCATTCCCGTTTCTTTGAGTAGGAGTGGGATAGGTGTCCATCTAGGCAGACCTATAGCCACTCGAAGTGCAGCATTGTATAGCGTGTCTAAGGTTCGGAGACCGGTGTGGCTAGAGAAGGAGAAGATATGACTTCCAAAGTCAAGAACACTCCTGATACAAGAGTTAACAATTCTGACCAGGTGATCTGATTGTGCTCCTCACCGTGTGCTAGAGATGCAATGGAGCACAGAGAGTTTTTTTAGAATTTTTTGCTTTAACATTTTGAAGTTATAATGAAAGGTCATATTGCTAGAGAAATATAGGCCGAGTATTCGAAGATTTTGAACCCAAGGAACGGGTTTGTTGAAAATGTTGAAACTAAAATTATCTGTTATGAGTCTTCTGGAGAAGTTAATGGCGGCTCTTTTTTCTGGAACAATTTCAAGGTTCCAATCATTGCACCATTTTTGAATTTGGTTTAGAGAGAATTGCATCTTGTATTTCACTTCGTAACTAGATTCTGCGCTTGCAATGAGGTAGATATCGTCTCCAAAGACAAGGCACAATATGTCACCAGGGAGATTCGAATGTAGGTCAGACAAGAATATCATGAAGAGGTAAGGGGAAAGAACTGACCCCTGTGGAACACGTCTGTTCATTTTGAAATTAGCTGATAGCGAATTTCGCTATCACACGGCGATCTTTCTGTTTTTGACAGAGATATGGATAAAGAGGGCATCTCTACCTGTGATGCCTGATTTTAGGAGTTTGAGGATTAAGGCTTCCTGGTTAACATTGTCGTAAGCTGCGTGGATGTCAAGTGAGCAGCAGATTAAGAACTTCTTTTCATGCCGATCCCGGAGGACTTCATGATGGAGGATGGTGATGACTGAATCAACTCCTTTAAATGGGAGGAATCAGCAATGGAAAGGGTGAAAAATTCCTGTCTTGAGTGAGAAGTCAGTGGGGCGTTTTAGGAGCATACGTTCGAGAGTTTTGCTTAGAGTGTATGTTAGTGATATGGATCTATATGAAGACACCTGATCCGCAGGTTTACCTTTTTTGTGGATTGGAATGATGTTGGCCAATTTCCAGGACTCTGGGATTTGTCCAGAAGCCCAGATAGAGTTTAATGCATCCAGAAGTTTTTGCAGAGCTGCTTCCGAGAGAGCGCGTAGTACTTTTAGGGGAATTTTATCCGGCCCTGGTGATTTGCATTTGGAGGAAAAGAAATCGTCTTGGAGTTCTTGTAAAGTGAAAAGTTGATTGAATTCCTTATCTGCTCCGCTGAAAATCAGGGGAAGCCAGTTTTTGATAGGCGGTTTAGAGAAGAAGGCTGCAAATGCGTTTGCTTGTGCTAAGGCACTATGAAGTTCGCTGTTATTCACTGTGATAATGTTTGAGGGTGTATTAAGGACCTCAGGGCGATTTAGTATTGAACGGAGTATTTTATATATATTTTTGGATTGGCACACATTAATGCAGGTTTCGTTCCAGTGCTTCCTGCGGGCTGAGTGAATTGTCTTCCACAACTCCGCTGCGGTTTTCCTATAAATTTCTCACATATCCGCGTTTTGAATACGTCGAGCAATAGACGTTACCTAATAGAAAAAAAGATTTGCTGTTCCAGTAGGGTGGAAAGCGTGGGTTATGAGCCGGTCTAATTGAGCTGTGTTTCTTGAGTTTTTGCAGGTACTTAAAACTTTGTAAAGAAAAGTTATTATCGACGAGGATTGTTTCTTCTAAGTCTGCTATTAAGTCGTCCCAATGTACTCGAATCTGCTTGTTTAGGGGAGGGTTATTGTTGAAGATCTCCAGAGCATTTACCGGAGCATGGTTACTTTCAAATGTATCAGAGGATACAAAAAAGTTCGCTTTAGGAAAAAGGTCAGTAGACGTGATGATAAGATCAAGAAGTGAAGGTTGTCATCTTGGCTTAAAACAAGTCGGGAATTTAGTATTTAGAAAGCAATATCGAGCTTCAAGAAGCCACTCGATAAACCTGTCTGCATCTATTGATGTTGACTGGGCTCCCAGAGTAGCGTGGTGTAGGTTGAAATCTCCATGTAAGATGAAGGGGTTGGTGAGCGATTGTCTAAGGGATTGTAACCAGTTGACTGAAAATTGGCCCTTAAGGGCATAAATGTTCACTAGAGATAAATTGTTGTCAGAAGTGGTTATCTGGACGGCAAGAACCTCATTTTCGGATGGTGGTAGGTTCGATATGGGTATAATTTTCGTAGGTAAATCACCGTCAACCGCAATTATTAGTCCTCCCATGCGGCCATTAGTTCGATCCTACTGCAATAATGTCTTGGTTGGAACATGAAAAGTGTCTTCTTTAGTTAAAAAAGTTTCTTGACGAGCTATTACTTGAGATTGGGAAAAAGGTTTTAGTTTTATCCAATGTTGTTTGTTTTTGATACTACGACAGTTCCAAATAGTGATACTTATAGACATACTTATGATTTTAAGTAGAATTAGTAACTGGTGACGATATTTATACAGGTGTTCTGGCCACTTGAATATGGGACTAGGGTCTTTTAGCCGTGGTAAACTAAGATCTGAGAACAATTAGCATTAGCATGTACCTCACAGTCTAACAAGAAAAAAAAGGATAAAAACATGACTCCAAACTTTAAACCCCTGGTATGACTGGAGTCTCTCCTGGATGGAGATCCCCGTCATTCGTGGTTTCTGCCTGATTATCTTCCAGCTGGTTTTGATCTTGGTATGCTGGATTGATCATTTGTGGGTTCGACATATATCGTGTAATTTTTTACTCCATTTTTCGTGGCAAATTTCAGTTTATCAACATTTTCAATTTCTGGAGAATATTTATTCAAGTTTAGGTTATCCATGGTTAGTTGTTGAACCCCTATGGTTCAAGTCTAAAAAACGTCATCCGTTTCTACCACTAAGCAAAAACGTCTGACTTATGTAAATAAAGATAAAAACGATTTACCTGTCGGTATTGAAAAAAAGATAGAATATATCAATCCAGTTCGGAAAAAAACAAGGCGGAATACTTTTCCGTAGATTTCAAAATAGAAAGTTAGCGTAATAAAGCGCTTCCAAATGTTTCTAACACAGAAGCAAAATATCGCAGCGGCACGACGTATCCGATAAAAAACGTTAATATATCAACAGTAGTGTTTCATTTACCAGTTTCTTTGAATTACAGAATACTCGCCATTAGAACTTATATGATGCGTTATGATGTAATTAATTAGTTTTTACCAACAAAATTCAACATGATTTAGCGAGTGCTTCAAAATGGCGATTAACGACTATCACTAATCTTTTAAAGTAATTAAACTGTGTGGACAACAACAATTCATGCTTGGCTAAAGGGACCTTTTGATGTTTTGTCACAGAAATTTTTTCCTACACCCATTTTTCGTAAGATACTAAAAGAAAAGTACTAAATTTAACAAATATGTAATTTTATAAGGATTAAAAATCAAAACGTGAGATTCTTTTTTCTTATACATTCTATATTAATATAATTAATTAATTATAATAATTTTCTGCGAACCGAGAGAAATGTGAAAATTTAATGCAATTATGGAATATGAGATTTTGAATTTGACCAGATGTCAAAACATTCTAAATTGTTTTTTTTTTTTTTTTTTTTTTTTTGAGCCAATTTTTCAGCAATTAGTAATATCATATTCATATTCTATTTTTAATAAATTTAAAGGATATTTTTTCAACCACTAAGCAATTTTAATGCAGTAATATAGTTTGAAATGTATAGAATTGATTTATTTTTAATAATCTCTCAATTATCATTATGTTTAAAAAGTTTAACTAATTATCAATTGAAATATTCGAATTTTCTTAAGACAAATCAAAACTTAAATTCAAATAAATTGATTTTTTTAAAATCACGACTAGACCTATATAATACTTATAGACGTATAATTTATATTTATTTGCATACAATAATTTTTTTTTTGTCTAAAATAAAATCTCATAACACAATTGTGATTTGAATAAGATATTATTGTAAAAATAATGTAATTTATGAGTGGAATTCTCTCAGGCTTTTTAAAATTATCAAAAATGGTAGCTCAGACTAAATATTTCAACTTTCTTTCCTTTTTTTTACTCGCTTTGCTTTAGTATGGTTCTCTGTAAGCCATCCTGACAGCTTTAAACTTTTTTGATACATATGAGAAATCGCATGACCTAAACAGCTCAAAAATTATAAAATTATTTTCTGAGTAATTTTTTTTTTTGAGAAACTTGAAAAAATGTCAAAAACTGAAAGCGTCTCTTCCATTATTATAGGATATTTATCTGTTTAATATTAGAAAAATCTTGATAGATAATATCTTACTTATAATCACTCAAATCTGTCACTGTGTGGAAATCCTTGTATATTGTGCAGAGAATAAAAGCTCGTTTGAATGGGAGATGAATAAGACAGTCTTTGAAGACTTAAAAATTTTATTAGATGAAACTTCTAGAGCATAGCACTCAAATGCAGCTCAAATAACAAATTAAAACAGCAAAACACATGCTTTTAATAGCCGGAATAGCCTGGTTGGCAGGGTGCTGGACTAACGTTTTTGAAAACGGGAGTTTCAATCCAGCCGTCCAAAGACTCGCCGTGTAATAAATGGTGACTGATGCAAGTTAAATCTGTCGGGTCACTAAGTTCTCCATGTTCCCATAACAAATCAATACCTCCGGGATACTAAATTGGAGATGGGCCGTTCTCTAGTTTAGGTCAAAATTAAGATCTGTCGAAGAATGAATGGATGCATGAATGGGTTGCCCCTATACCCTATAAACGGGTGTGACGTATGGGTGTGTCAGAAGTCGAATTCTTGGTCATAGAGTTTACCACTATGAATCAAGAACAATCGCAATCCGTCTGCTTTAATGGCTGACGACAACAAAATGCTTTTAAGTCTCAGACAGGGCGATGAACTAATTCTGATCTGAACATTATTGCAGTTATTAGCTCACTGTAGCTAAAATTGTAACCAAATGTCGCCAAAATTGTCACAAAGCCTGGCATTCCATATGAAATACATTAGGCATTATTTTCTTCTCTAATTAATTTACGTTAGAATTGTGCATCTCTTATCAATCTGATAATTTAGGGTCCGTCTATGATAGTTAGCTACCTAAACAATTAATATTTACAAAGTTGTACAAATATTTACGAATTCATAACAATATCATGTAGCATTACAAGAACCATATTTTTTGCCACAATTTTATGTAAAATTTCTTAAAGTATCCGACTTTTTTTTAAAATATTAATATAAAATTTTAAAAACTAGTCTGTATGTTTTATTATGTGCATAAACTTATAAGACTAGAAAAACAATTGTTATATTAATAGGTTTTTTTTCTAAGTATCCGTTTTTAGGTAAAAGTAAGTCATTTTTTTGCATAAAACTTTATAAAAGAATTCTACCACCCAAAACAAAAAATCCTTTGAGGATTTTATTTCGAAGGCTTTCAACTATGTTTTGTATAATCTTAAAAGCAAGTGCATATACTACTTACTGAGTTAGGGATCAATGTAGTTAAAAAAAATCACTTTCACTTATCACTTTCGTTTGTGAAAAAAAAATCCATAAAAAAGAATTTCTACTTTTTTCTGTTAGTCTGTAGTTCAATACTTGTGTGATATAATCATAAACTCTTAAAAATTGTAGACTATTATTTTAATATTAGACTAACATGAAATATCGTGTTTAAGGTAGTGTAAAATGGGGAAAAAAACTGATTTTGAGATAAACGCATTTAAAGACCTAAAATCACTTATCCCCTTGCACAAAAACTGCTACAACTTTGCAAAAAATTAGAGTATAAACATAAGTAAAGTATTTTTAAAAAAACCAAACGTTCAGGGATTCCAAATTTATAATAAACTTAATTTCGAAAATTTTGTTCAATATCATGTTTTTGCACTAGTCCGATACCTTAAGTTTGAAAATCACTAGGATAAATCCACCCAGACCATTTTAAACTTAACCTAATGTCCTGTCATCATACCGTATTCTATTAATACAAGAGCTTCCAACTGAAATGTCAATATATGCCTAGGAAATTTTAGAAACCTCTATGTATCTGTTTAATTACATTGAAATTTATATGCGTCTGTTAAATTATGCGAAAACTTCAATAAACCTATAAAATAATATAGAAATCTCCCTAAATCTGTTAAATTTAGAAATCTCAAATTACGTTTTATAGTACAAAGAATTTCCTGTAACTCTATAATTATCATAGTAAATTCTCTGTATGTGGAAATTTCTTGAAACACGTAGTCTTAAATTAATTTCGTTTTTATTCAGATATTTTAATGTAGTATTTGATAGGATTTATAATCAATATGGTGAAAGGGCTTTCAGTTTAATCCTGTTCAAACATACCAGCATCCATAATGTCTTTTCAAATGTTTTGGACATACCATTTCAGATTTTATCTAATGTCCTGCCTACTAATTGATACGAGTGCTCTTTACCGCCAATGTATTCTTAAATACTTGATGAATATAAATCAGAAGGAATTCGTAATGATATTGCAGTCACGAGGGAGCAATCTGAGCCGAAATCAATGGATAAGTGGATCTAAATAAGACGGGATTGACGACAATTGCCGACTGAAACGAAACCTAATTAGATAAAGACTTGAGCAGAGATTAATCTCCGCATATCCGGCGCTTTGATTGTAAGAATGGAAAGATTGCTTTTGTGAAGATTGAAACGTTTTACGGGCATTATGTTCAAAAGAGCAAAAGTTCATAAAGTAAATTATAAGTTTTCCGTTTTTCCCCTTTTAAGTATTTTTTTTTTTAAATTGTCAATGAAAAGACAAAGATTTTCAAGAAATTCTATTAAAAATAACAGTATCAGACAAAACAACTGAATAGCCTAGGGAAATATAACACATTTTCAATGAATAAAATTAGCATAATTGCTAAAAAGCAAGATGATTATTGAACTGCTGTAACTCATAGGAGGGAGTGTTCACATCCCAGCTGTGGCTGGTTGATACGAATTATGCTCCCAATTTGAGCCGACCACTGTTCTGTCGTAAAATATCCTCAGTGGTAAATGGGTAATGTATAAAGACTAACTAACCTTGTAAGACTAACCGTGTGAGATTTTAGTGCTTTTCCTCTCCACGTCAAGATATGCGGGCTAGTTCCATCAAAAAGTCCTCCATAATGTTTGTCCATATGTTTGACAGAGGAGTTTCTTTATTTTATGGGTCGGGTTCAAAATTACAAGGCTATGGGGTTGAATATCAGTACTCGTAAACCCAAAATTGGCTCGGCTGTTTAACGACTGTTATAAAATATGAAATTATAAAATAAAATAAATAAATATGATTGCTTTGCAGCCGAGGGGATTAGCCCCCTTAAATAATACCATTTAAAATAAATTGGTCAAAAATGCTCAACGATTTGTTTTAACTCGACGACCTCTGTTTTATATACACATTAGCTCTTTTTAAAAAAAAAAAAAAAAAAAAAAAAAAAAAACACATATCATTTCATATTTCAAATAAGAAATAAACAAAGACAAAATAAAATTTTGTGCTGAATAAATATTAAACATCTGATTGTGGAAATAGTTCTTAAAACTAAAATATTTTCTCAACTAACAAATGTGAGTGGATAAAATGAAAAAAAAAAAAGGAAATATCTCTGCTCTAGTGTTCGACGTTTGACATTTTCCCTTAAGAATATAATTTCCAAAAAAATCCCAAATATGACACTTTTCGCCTAATTTATTTGAAAGTTAATTACGTTATTAACAAATCCTGTATTTTACGCTTTATGCAACAAAAATATTAAATAGCGTGAGTCATTAGCACAGCTATCTGTGGAGAATAAAAAGCAAAAGTGCTACAAAAAAAAGGCACTCGAGTATTAAGAGTTAACGTAAAAAAGTTTTAAAAACTGTGACCGCGCTTGGTAAGTAATTAAAATTTTCCATTAGTACCATAAAAAATATTTAGAACGGAGTTAATTTCTGTTACTTACAAAGTAGTTACAAATTCTTTCCTTTTCTTATAAAAATTAAGGAGACATTTTTTTCTGTAATGTTTTTATGCTAATGAAGTGAGCTTCATTTCATTGATGGTGATGAATTTGTTACATCAACTATCGATTTAATTTTTTTTCAATCTTTTTTTTTAAATTTTTTTTCGGGAAGAAGTGATAATTTAATATGTGCTTGATTAAATAAGTTCGATTAGTTTGAATTTTATTTATTATGTTCTTAAATATAGAAATTTGTTTAAGGATAATTAATTTATAATTGTTCTAAAATTGGTTTACATGAAAATTTATACAATGAGTGTTTTTTAATGGACTATTAAAGCATGTGTTCAGAACCCTTATCACAAAAAATTTAAAATGTCAAAACTATTGTGCATTAGTAATCACAAATAAATAATTTAACGATAGAAAATGAATAATGATATTGAAATTTGACAAACATTGCTAAGAAAGATGGGATTAAAATGATCAAAAACTGTTTGTTTCCTTCAGAGTTAAATCAATTATTTGAAACACTTTAAATTTTTTATCTGCAATTTAACAGGTTTTCATATTTTTAATACTGCTTCCTGTAAAGTGCGATCCGTCTGACGCAGATGTTTTCATTTTTTCGTTGCTTAAATACAAATTTGTGGCTTTTAATTACTTCATATCAGATGAAGAATTTAAAAGTACATATTAAAAGTGTTGATTACAGAACATCATGTTTATGTTGAATATGGAAAAGACAAAAAAAAAAGTTAAAAGATAAAAATCTTAAACTAATGAAAAGAAGTTAAAATGCATTTAGTTAATATTTTGTTCAATTTTAGCCAGTTAATATATTGTTTGATACAAACATCAGCAAATTAAGTTTTAAAATGATTAATATTAAAGGTCAATAAGTATCATAAAATAGGCAACCAGGATGAGTGAATTATAAATAAAACACAAAATCTTGGACCAATTATACAGTTTTCGATTAATTCATAGATTTTGTTTCGTACATATTCTCATATTTAAATTGATTTGATTTAAAAATCCGTTATGTGAATTGATATGATTAATAATTGTTAATAGTGAAAAATATTGCTTAAATTGGTTAGGCAGATTCGCATAGTTTGGTCAGGAGACTGATCCAAAGTTTGGACCTAAAGTTAAATTAACATTATAAGTTAAATGTTAATTTAACTTTTTGTGTATTTCACCATATATCGAGAAATGTTTATGCGAATTGAAACATTTTTGCACATAAAGTTCATTTACCCAAGGATAATTCTATGCAAAAAATAAATTTTAGTAATTATTTATTATTTTCTGTTATTTTATTTAATAATAGCTCAAAAAGCTTTGAATTGTGAGGCATACAATTTTTATATTATTTAAAGTATATATTTTTTTTATGGTAAAATGTAAAATTTGAGCGAAATTGGTGGAATAGTTCCAGAGAAATTGAGTTCTAATAAAATCGTATATTTAAAATTCGATTTCTCAGAATCTATTCAACCGATTTAAATTAAATTTTGTTTTTTTTTCACGTAAAGGTACATACTGATGATTAATAAAATAATAAAAAAATTGCAAATATTTGTTAAAAGTTATTTTTCCATAGAATAATATTTGGATAAAAAAATATTATTATTGTGGGCAAAAACAATTTAAATTCGCTTAAACTTATTAAATCGAGATATGTCGAATTTCGCAAAAAGTAAAATTAACATTAAGGAGTCCAAACTTGGGACCGCTCTCCAGACCAAACTATTGTGACCATATTTCTCTATAGATTGCGGATAGATTCCATAGATTGCGGATAGATTCCATAGATTGCGGATAGATTCCATAGATTGCGGATATCCCCTATATGTTTTGGGTCAAAAATCGGAATCCTTTGAAAAGAAGTTATGCTTATTCAGTGAAAGTTTTCTGTGTCTTATTTCGTAACTTAAAATATCGTCTGCAGTTAATAATCAGCATATATCAGGTCCCCCCTCGAGCCATTAAAATTTTGTTCTACAACGTGAAAACATGATCATTAGATCAAAAGTTATTGGTGGTTCATTGTTTTTGGCACACTGTACATATGTTTTTTCTTTTTCAGTATATTTTCAAATTCGTGTAAAATAAACTCATTCAGTATTGCAAATTGAACCATAAAAAATCCCCTTTGGAATTATTTTTAAAATTTAGTGGATTTTTAGTGGATTATTCTACGTGAATATGATACAAAATATACAATCGTGCATTGAAAATGTTATTTGTTTAACCTCCCAATCAATCAAAAGTTCGTGTTCATTTTAAATACATTCGAATAATTTAAATCAAATTTTAATCAACATGCAATTTAAACATAATATTTAATACGAGTTTCAAAAAAAAGATATTTAATTCTCTATGTTTACAATAAAGGTATGTTACTCGCATATATTCCTCAGAAATGGGTTTGTTTAGAGATAGGTAAACATATTTATTTTTTCTAAACGTCATACTTGCTAAGCACGCATATATACGCACTTGGGTATCATAGTTATTATATACAAAAACTATTTGTTAATTAGAAATAAATATACGTGTGGCACACCGCATCAGATGAAAACTTAATGCCCCTGTGACTTCATTTCAATTTAAATCTTATCCCTTCTGTCATTTTTAGATGTAAGAAAATAAAATAAGCTAATGGCTCATTTTACTCATTTATAGAGATATTTGTTTTTGTTTTCATTTCATTCCCAGGTTTCAATAAAAATTTAAACAAAATTCTCAGAAGAATGTTCTGATGTCTTATAAATTCTTTTTTAAAATAATTGATACAAACTTGTTTAAGAAATTAAAACAGAAATGATTTTAAATTTAATTTTCAATACTTTAAAATAAAAGTTTTAAAATTGTTCCATTCATATGTAAATTTGCTTAAAATTTATTGCATTACTTTTGTGGGCATAAAATTGTTTTTACAGCTTGGAAATTTGCGATTTATGTAAACAAAGCTAATAAATTTAAACTTAAGAAAAAAATAAATAAACTCTTTTTAATTTTCTTTTTCATACTTTGAAGCATATTTCCATAAATTATAATCAGAACCATTTTCTTAAATTTAGCGAACTATTTAAATGACATAAGAAAAAATCTTCGTTAAATACCTTCATAAAATAATTATGCCTTTTTTCCAATCTTAAATTTTAATTTTTAAGAGTAATTTTACAGAAATGCAAGCAGAGCCTTTTGCTCTCCAATCCCCAGTAACAAAAAATATTCATATATATCAAGCATACACATATTTTGAAAAGGAGACCCATGATCAAATCATAATGATAGCTAAATAAGTGGTGATTAATTACAGCTCGCAACAATCAAAATCCAAGGGTAAAATCATCCCCATTTATAGCAACAAAAAAATAGAAAACTTAAAGAATAGCAAAATATAATATAAAAAATAGCAACCTTAAAACATAGTAAATTGTTGACAAAAAATAAAAACTTAAGAAATAGTAAATTATAGACAAAAAAAATAATAAGCTTAATAGGTTAAATAGTTTTCGATGGTTTGTATGTTCAACTCCGTAGCCTTGTAATTTTGAACTTAATCCAGAAGACAAGGGAATTCCTAGATCAAGTATGGGGAGAAATTTGCCTTCGTGGAGGCCTTTTTGGTGGAACTAGCCCACATTTGTTTTACATGGAGCGGAAAAACCACGAAAACTTCTCCCAATTAGCCTGATGGCAAGGAGACTCTAACCCATGATCCGTCTACCACTGAGGATATTTAAAGTTAGAACTGTGGTCGGTGCAAGCCGGATGTGGATTCGTACCGACCAGTCATCGTCGGGATTCGAACCCGGTTCACCTCATTGGAAGGCAAGTGATCTATCCCCTGAGCCATCGCGGCTCCGCTACAATTTTTAGATATTATTTTTTTTTTATTAGCTCTATTCAATAAAAAATAAAAATTGACATTGAAAGTTATACAATCTTATACTGATTGTTGTTCAACATCGCCATTGGATACAAGTGTTTTTTTCGATTAATAAATTTAAAAATATCGCAGGAATCGAATGCAGTTTTAGTACATACAAATTTGTTTACTGGAATTAATAAAGATTGTGCAAATCTTTTGTTTAAATTTTGAAGTTATATTCTCTCAAGAAATGGGTGATTTTATTATTTAAATTAGATGAAATTTTGTTTCTTACATCCAATTTCATCATATTAAATTATATTTCAATCTTTTGCTTTTAATTCATACAAATTTAAACGTGTCATATCGTGTCAAGTCAAGATTAAATACTCAGGAGAGTTCATTTCAATTTGCAACTTAACATTTTTTGTCCTAAACACTGATCATTCAGCCGTATGTGAATTAAATAATTAAAATACTTTATTGTAATTGGTTTCATATTTTTGTTTACATTAATATTTGTATTTGTTTACTTCAACGGTTTCTGTTGAAATCGGAAGCGTATTCTTTTCAAAATCATATTTTTTTATACTCATTAAAATAATGAATATAAAATTGCTTCTGAAATTACAGTATGAATGTTTTTAAATTTAAACTGAAAGTCTTTTGTTATAAATTAATGCATATAGATATGAAATGCGTTTTAATTTTATAGACTTTATGTTTGTTCCTATCAAACTGTTTTTGATTTTTAGAAAATAATGAAGTAAACAAAGGAAGCACTTTTACTATGCAAATTTGAAAAAAAAAAATTATTAAATGATAAATTAATTCCTCTTTAATATTTCTTAGTTTTCCAAGAGTAAAAACTTGTTATTTTGAGCTATAATTATAAATTATTAGTTTGTATAGGTACTTAGGTGAATAAAATGGTTTTAATAAGAAAACTATATTTGTCAACAGCCTCAAAATATAATTTTTAATTATTTTTTCAAGCTACTCTTAAATAATTTTTCCGATGTGTTAACATAACATTTTACTTTTCATAACACATTCAAGTTTGTCTAAAGTTTGCAAGTGCATCAAATTTAAAATTTACATACACTTTAAAAAACAGATCCTGGTTCAAATCCTAATGACGTCTGTAAAATAGTATATTGTACTAAAGGGATGGTGTGTACTTTGCTAGGGTATACTAAAGCATAAATGGATCTAAAAAATGTACATTTCTGAAATTTTATTTGTGTTTTATTCCCGTTTTTCTTCTTCTTTTTTTACATATTGACGCAGTTCACACCATTCAAAATGCTTACGTAAACCTATAATGTTAAATAGATCATATAGTTAAGAGATCCTATATCTTTCGTCTAAAAATATGTGGCTTTTTTTTTTATAAGGTATTGTAATTTATCTTGTTGTACTTCTAAAACTATCTTAAACTCTTAGTTTATTAAACGAGTGTAAATATTTAAACTGATTTTGATATAAATTCCTGAAACTTTTAATCTTCACAAAGTGTATGTGAGTATTTTTATTGTCCTTGGTGCAAATTTATTTTTAAAATCTTTTAGCCCTTTTTCCGTACCTATTGGATATATATAAGCATTTTAACTGACTTTGATCAGATTCCTGAAACATTAATTCTTTAAAACTATTAAATATATATGTAAGTTTTCCAACTGACTTTACATACCTTCCTAAATTTTTAATTCTTTATAACTTTTAAATATATAGTATGTATTCCAAGTGACTTTGATACATTCTTTCTTAAATCTTGAATTCCTTTTAAGTATTAAATATATATGTAAGTATTTCAAGTGCCTTTTATACATTCTTTCCTAAATCTTTAATTCCTTATAGCTATTAAATATATATGTAAGTATTCCAAATATATATGCAAGTATTTGATACATTCTTTCCTTAATATTTAATTCTTTACAGATATTAAATATGTATGCAAGCATTCCATGGGGCTTTGATACATTCCTTCCTAAAATTTTAATTCTGTATAACTATTAACAATGTATGTAAGTATTCCAAATGACATTTATAAAAATTATAATCTTTATATCTATTAAATAAATGTAAATATCTGCAAGTATTTAAACAGTATAAATTCCTAAAACTTTTAACCTTTATTCTTGGGAATAAAAGAATATCAAATTCCTCAAAAGTCTCTCTTAAACTCTAGAGACTTATTTTAAGTCTCGTCGGCCGAACTAAAACAGTATGTCATTCAGAACTTGTTAGGATGATTGATGTCAGCTGTTTGCGGCGTACTATTACGAAACCCTGTCGCCTAATGTATTTTAAATTGGGGTTAAACAAAGAATGAATTATTCAAACGCTCTGAAAGCATCTTTTGCACCCCCTTCAAAAACATATTATCTCAATCCAAACAATTCAGATCGTATTACGAAGATCTTGAATAGAACGTATAATAGGTCGACTTTTGGTTCCCAACTTGTTAATTAACTTGTTACGGAATGTTTTTACACGATTCCTTGCTTGCGATGAAAGAAAACGTTGTAAGTTCATGTTATAAAAATGTAAGTTGAAATGTTTGTGGGTGGTATTTAAAAGCTCGGAATGGTTATTTGTTTTTCATTAGGAAACGAGGCGGGGTTAAAATCTAAAACTGCAATTTGATGCTTGAATAGGTTTCTTATATTCATAAATATCTATATTGTTATCTGATAATGATTGCATAGCAGTGATTGGATAACTAAAATCGCTCTTATATGGATGTTTGCTTTGAGAAAATATTATATTGATTATTGAATACATTAATCTTACATAAGATTTACCAATGTTCCCGGGTTTACAAATTGCTCCTCTTTGTGGGTAATATTCTTCTTGTCATAGTAAAATTAATGTTTTTTGTGTGATCCTCGATTTAGTTATTTTGATTTAAACTTATTTTACCCTCCTCTATGTATAAATAATATAAAAGCTTATATAAAATGCAACTTTGTTCTACGCAGGGAAAAAAATTATAGTTAAATTACCGTACTGAATGGTAGTGACATTTCTAGTAAGAAAAACCTAATTGTTATACTAAAAACCAAACAATCCAGTATTTAAATCATTCATTTAGTAATTTACCCATTCATATGGTTAAGATTTACGGAAAATTATGCTTTTCAAAAACATACTTCTTATCATCAAACATTTCGTAAAAACTGAATATATATAATCAGCCAATATAATCCCACTGAATTATTAATCTACTGTAGGTTAATAGGTTTATTGTGTTTCTTTTAAGTAAATAGCATATTTTTTTAATGAAATATTTATAATAATTTCAGTAAAGTAGTACGTAGTTCAATAAGTGTTCTGTTAGTTCTTGAAATAGATATTATATTTTTTCTAGTATATGCATCAGTCTATATAATTTCCTTACAATCGTAAGTTATAGTTTCATATTTGTGATGTTTTACTTTCAAATGGTAGTTATATTTTTTTCTTGACTCAGCCAGAATAATCTCAATACAGTAGTATGTTAATATAGATTAATGCTTGTGTTTAATTTCAAATAGTTATTAGATATTTTTTAGAATAAATTCCTATACTCTTAGCAGTCAGTATAATCTCAATAAAAAAGTTAGTTGATAGGTCAATATTCGTATTATTCATCTTACTTCGTGTCGTTAATTCCTATTTCTAACACGCATTTTAGTTGGATAGAATATTAAATAACTCCCGGTATTTCTCGCATCTAAGTATCGGGATTTAACCACTAATTATAAAACATAGACCCACAGCTTAAGGCATATTTAATTTAACTAATAAATAAATATGATTATTTTCTTTAATAATTCATTTTTAAAATTTAAATGTTTGAATTATGTGTTAAATGAAATTTTAAATCATTGAATGCGTTCAAAATTCATAATTTTTTTTACAATTTATTTTTTCGAAGATACCAATTTTTTTCTTAGTTATAATATTTTTGTTTGTTACGTTTAATATATATATATATATATTTTATATTTTGTTATCACTTTAAACAATTTCCCAGATCATTGTAACCTAAGAAGAGATTAAACACTAAAAGCCTGAAAAAATATTTACGAAATTTTAATTTAAAAGAAAGTTTTTGTAAAATACATACAACAATTTTTAAATAACATTATAAAATCTATTAAATAAAAATGAAGACTACACACATTTATTTGTATGTTCGTAGCAGATCCGATTCACAAACAAAACCATCAAGAACTAATGAAGACTGGACTTAACTAGTTTTATGTAAAAATATTTATGAACTTTGAAGGTAAAGAAAGTTCCTTGTAAAAATCAATAGTAAGTTCTACAATATTAAATAGTATATTGTATGTTCTGCAATCTATAGTATACAATTAGCAGTATGTTCTAAAAAAAATAATACGCACTTTGTAAAAATTAATAATATGTTTTTATCTAAACCTATTTGCAAATATCACATTAAATGCGAGTAAAAAATATACTTTTTTAATGTTATGGATAAATATTTGCTCTTTAATTACTTCGAATTAAAATACGTTAAACATTTCATTTTAATAAAATTATAATATATACTCGACAAAAATTATATGTGCACGCGCACTTTCGTTACTGGTTTAGAAGGGACTAAAATTGCAATTTTTTATGAAAACAAAACTTTTTCTAAAACAATTTTAATAAAATTTCTTTTTAAGAAATATAATGGAACTTTTTCATCATATATTGCAAGGTTTTCTCTCCTTTATAGCTCTTTAATCACAGACTGTAACGTATGCTGCCTTCTATTGCTTTTTTTTTCCTTGCACGCGTTATTGTTTCTGGCGTTTGTGTAATTCTCATTTTGTTTAAATTAAAGTCAAGTGAATACGAAAGATTTATATTTATATTTTTTTCTTAAGAACGAAGTCCATTCTTTAATAATACCAATAGTTAGGCTGAAATGTATGAAATTTTGCATCTCTGTAATAAAATTTCTCAAAATAATTAAATGTATATGTGATATCATTCATTCTTTTAAATATAAAATATTTTTAACCTTAGGTAGACAGAGTTTAGCAAGTGCTTATGACATCTTGAATTTTTTGAGTTATTCATCTGTTCCTAATTTTTTTTAAATTTTGTTTATTTATTTATTTACACTGTAAATTATGTAATCAAACTTCATGAAACCTTCGTATCGTTTCTTAGTATACGCACCGAGTGAACATTTCTTCAAAATGACGGAAAAACTATCGTAACTTCTTCCAGGAAACGAATTTTGTCAAAATTAAAAACAAATATACCATTATTCTATCATTTTTCTCAGAAAAAGAAAGAAAAAAAAAAGCTTTTAGTGCAATTTGCATTTAAGTTTTCTTGTAAACACTTTATCGTCGGCTCAATACAGGTAGATTCAATGTCGCTCCAACGACACAATAAAGACTGACAGGACATAAAAATAAATGACACTCATGGTTTCCAACCCGTGATCTTCCTGGTACGAAACCAACCACAACCGGCTGGCTTGCTGCATCACTTAATTTTCGATCGTCTAGTCTTCATTCTTGCTTCGTCATTCTAATTAATCACCCACAATGCACCACGATGAGGTTTCGAGTAGAGTAAATATTTTCGTCATATATTTGAGATTCCGCCTTTCGTAACAAATTACGTAATTTCGTGACGAAATTTGTCTCAAAATATAAGGATTGTTGAATCGTCAAAAGTGAGAGCCTTATTTTTAAAAGTGTATTTATTTTATTGATATTTGTACTTTTTACTTCCTAAAATATGCACTTTTTTCTAAAATATTGGAAACTTAATTTTTAGCAATCGTAGTTTTACTGTTTGCTTATTATAAACCGCTTTTCCATGAGTTAGTTTAGGCATCATCAATGAATCAATTTCTTAGAGGAAAAAATACTCTTTTTGAAACATGGGTTGGACAAAATAATGAAAAAACTTTTATACGAACAAATTTTTAAGTCTTTCTCAAAAAATACTTAAAGAATCACTTTATAAATTTATAAATATTTATGCTATTTCTCATAATTATCAATGAAGTTTAAGGCTTTTAGTGATTTGAGGGACTGAACGGGAAATAGTGTTTTTGAATACCCCATGTAAAAAAAAACTAGAAATAAATTTGCGACTTGCAACAATTATTTTGGTTTTTATGTGCGATAATTGCAAATTTCGTTAACTTACCTTAAATATATATGGAGATATTGATATTTTTATAGAAAAAAAATTTCTTGAGTTTATTGAGTTCTTGATAATTTTAAAAAATATTCAACAAAATTAAACAAAATTGTTAGAGAAATTTAAAATTAAATTCAAAATTATTGCTTTAAAATTTGAGAAACAGCTGTTTAAAACTGCGCAAGATATAAGTAATTAAAATAGTTCTTTTAAACTGCGCATGAGCGGGAAAAATTAAAATTTGTTTTATCTTAATAGTGTAGTGAATCGTGCTTTTGGCAACTAATAAAAAAATTTCAATTCAAATATCATGAAAATTTTAAAAGTTTCATGCAATATTCTAAGTAGTTTTCGTACTTTTTAAAAGATAGCTCGTAGCTTCCGGATAATCTCCCATAAAAGTATATTTTCCTTCGCGTGTTTTCTTCCCTTTTTCAATCATATTGTATTGTATGAGTGTTTAATATAAGGTATTATAATCTGTTATTCAATTTTGTCTTATGATACAAAATAATATTTGTAGAAATCCCCTTATCATTTTGAGTTTCGTTTTAAAAAGTACAAAAACTACTTAGAAAATTGCTTGAAACTTTTTTAAATTTTCAGATATTCAAATCGGACTTTTTACATCAGTTGTCAAATACTATTCACTACAAAATTAAGAAAAAAGATGTTACATCTTTCCCGTGCATACGCAGTATAAAGAACTACTTTAATTACTTATATATTGCACAGTTTATTTAATTTTAAAGCAAAAAATTTTGTAATTAATTTTAGATTAATCTGAAAACTTTGTTTCATTTTATTGGATATTTTTAAAGTTATAGTAAAAAAAAATCAGACAAAAAAATAGGTTTTTTTTATAAAAATGTCCATATCTCCATAACAATTTACAAAAAAAAATTAAAATTATATTTTTCTTCGATAAGTAAATAAAATTTTGTGCAATTATTGCACATAAGAACCAAAATAATTTTTACAAGTTACAAATTGTTTGCTCCTTATTTTGACAAAACCAAAAATGTTGAAAAACACTATTTTTTGTGTTCGTAATTTATTGTCCGTCCCTCAAACCTATATTTTTGTGTTTAAAAGAAAAAGTTTGATAAAATTGTTTACACTAATGACTATTCATATACAGAATAAATCGAAATGATCTTTATTCAAATTTGATGCAACAAGAAATAAATGAGAAAGTTTAGTTTCGTTACTCTGTATGGAAATTCCTAGAAAAACAGGGGTGTGCTCAAACTTTTGATAAGGACTGTATGTTTTGTTTTAAAAACCCAAAATTTATGTTAAAATAATGCTGTATGATAGCTGAGAGTTGTAGTTTTAATTGGAGTTGTTCTCTTCCTTCTAACTTCACCTTTGTTTCGCAATCTGATTCATTGATCCAATTTATTAAATATCTGACTTTTTCAAATTTTGATTTCTCACGAATTATTAGATTGATTTCGTTCAAAATATGTATTTTGCCATATAAAATTACATTCTTTAAACTGATGCAAAAATTTGTTTACCTTACGATTTAAAATTTCTTTTGACTATTGTTAAATAGACTAATGGAAAAAAATAAATAATTATAGAAAATTGTTTTTGGATGGAATTATCTTAATAAAAACGAATTTTAAAATTACATACAAAAAATCGTTTTATAAATTCCCGAGATATGGCGAAATTCGCAAAAAGAAAAATTAATATTAAAAGGGGCAAACTTTCGATCACTTTCCTGACAAAAGTATTTGATACCATATTTCCCAGATTGCTGCCACTTCCTATATTTTGGGGGGTTAGGAAACATAATCTGTCAAAAAAAAATTCTAGTTATTCGGAGAAAGTACGTTTTAGCGTCTGATTTCGTTACTTAAACAGACGGTACAGACGGTTCGTACAGACGGTATGTCTGTACTACTTAAATAGAATAAAGGTCTCGTCTTCGAACCATTAAAATTGAGTGATCCCATTAACTTGAAGATCCGATTATTAAACAAAAGTTATTCAGGGTGGTCCTTTTTTTCTTTTTCGCACAGTACATTGATTGTAATTAGTTTAATTTGGTTATAAACGGCATAAAAAGTTATATTTCCATGGAAAAAGCTTCATAACTTAGAGCAATTAGGTTCAAATATCCCGGAAACTTACGAAAAAAATCTTTAAATCTATTTTGAGGAAACAGTACATACTTTTAAAAGAAACGTGAACCAATTTCTTCAGATTTTATTTCTAAAAAAATTATTCCGATTCTTTAATGATATTTTCTGTTGTACTAGAAAGAAAAAGAATGTCTTTTCTTCGGGTTTAACTAAACCCCACTTAATTGCTTAAAATAATCCGTTTTAAAACAAGACTACTATTCTTGGTTCCTAATTTTTTTTTCCTTGCTAGTTGAACTTTCTTTAAATTGAGTTTAATATAAAATTTGAGTTATTTCTGAAAATGAAAGGATTTCTAACGTCTTTTGAAATGTTTATTTTACCCATTAAAAAGCATATATT
Source organism: Parasteatoda lunata (assembly GCA_949128135.1). Taxonomy (NCBI): domain Eukaryota; kingdom Metazoa; phylum Arthropoda; class Arachnida; order Araneae; family Theridiidae; genus Parasteatoda; species Parasteatoda lunata. The sequence continues at coordinate 117,076,374 of OX421971.1, forward strand.
TACTTAAAGGAAATTCTAAAATGATGTATTTGTGATATAAATAAGTACTTTCTAATGAAAAATACTTATTATTTATTTATCTATTCGATATTATGCTAGAGTGTACAGCTCACAAAAAAAATACCATGAATAATTATTGATCTAATCGGATCTTAGGACTCGATCTGAATGGTTCGAGAGAGTGACCTCAAATAGGCCAATTAATTAGTGTGCCGTTACTATTTTAAGTTACAAAATCAGTCACAAATGCGTACTTTCTCTGAATAAATACATCTTTTTTGCTCTCTGGATTAAGATTTCGGACATCCAAAATATTGGAGGTAGTCACAATCAGGGAATTATAGTCTCGATAGTTTGATTAGGATAGCGGTCCTAAGTTTAGACCTATTAATGTTAATTTTATTTTCATCGTATTTTGCCATAATATGAAAAATGAGTAAGCAAATTGAAGAGTATTTGCACACAATCATAAGATTAATTTATTCGAAGATAATTCCATGCAAATAATAGCATTAAAAAATATTTATTATTTTTTGTTATTTTATTTATTAGTAGTCGAAAAAATTTTGAGTTTTAAGGAATACATTTTTACCTCATTTTAAAGAATGTAATTCAAAGTGGAAAATAAAATATTTTGCGAAATCGGTTCAACGCACTTTCCCCGGACAAACATCATTTTATGACGAATTTGGATTATTTATCCCCAAAATATGGGAAGTAGCCTCTATTTGGAAAATATAGTAGCAAAAGCTTAATAAGAAGAAGAGTTGAAAGTTTTGATCTCTTGATATAAATTTTACTTTTTGCATATTTCTCCAGTCAATTTTTATTTAAGAACTATTTTACTTATTGCCCATTATAAGTATAATGAGCAATTAATTTCTTAATTTTTGTACTTCACCAGGAAACTTTTATTTTCCAAAATCTATTCGACTGATTGCCACTATATTTACTTTTTGCATATTTCGCAACGAAATTTCTCTTTAAAAAAAACTATTAGTCTGATTGACTTTGTTAAGATGACGAAATATGACTTTCAGATTATTGACATTATAAAAGAATATTTCACGAAATAACTACGCTATTTTTTTTGTTGTATTTTGGTTATTTTAAACAAACATAAATTACACTTGGGGACAAATTTTTATTTGTTTTCTGTTCCATGTGACATTTGAATGGATATTACGTATTTTCGCATCGTTGATTTGAAATCTGAATTTGAATTCTTTCTCAAGCAACAGTATGTAGTTTAATAATATATTCCTAACCAGGATGTTTTAAAATTCACTCAACTGAATACTTAGTGCCGCCACTTCTCTGATACGCAGGGAGTAGTAGGAAGAAGGCATTTCAATTTATAATGCTATACATTAAGGTCATATATGTTATTGTCTTGATTCTTGCTTTTTGCAAAAGAACAGACAAGTGTATAAATAAGTATATAAACCTATGGATGGTGCTTTTAATATAAATGTAAACAAAAAAATTTTAGCTCTTGACTTGCTCTATTTCCGGTTAAAACTATACAGCTACTTACTACAGCTTATTCCGCAAGGCGATATTTTCAAACAGATAATTTTGTTTTCAAAAAAAGAAATAAGTTATGTAATTTCTGAGCTGAAATCTTCTGTATTAAGATATTGATGATAGTGAGTTAATCTGGTGAGTTAGAAGTCAAAATTTGTTTTAGATATTTATAGATGTATTGTTAAAAAAGGTGACATGGTTGCTAGATTTAGAAAGAACTCGCTTTTTTGGCAATCCAGATTTGGCCTCGTTTTACTTGTTTATAACAGTTCGTTCTTGTTGCAAGCGGTACACCATCATACGTAAACGTATTGTTCGAGCAAAGAGACTAAGTTCATTTTATAATTATTAATCAGGTTTAAATTTTGAAGTTTTTATATTGTTGACTAGGTAAGAAGAGTTTTATAAGGAATCGCTTTTTAAAATAACGATTCTTACGTCTCGAAATTACGGGTCTTCAAACGACGATTCTTAAAATGAACCTTTTTAAAACAAATAATAAATCTGGTAACAAATACACGTATACAAGAAATACTACTCAAAAGAGTCTCAAAATACAATGATCACTTTGTGAGCCAAATAGCTTCAAAATACACCAAAACTGTAAACCGGAAGTATAAGCAGTAAAGAGCTTGCAATGCATCCTAGTGTAGACAAAAACAAAAAACAAACTAAACTAAAAATACCCTTTTGAGAAAAAATCTGCAAATTTCAGAACAAAATAAGATTCAAATCTGAAATCCCCAGAACTGAATTAGGTTATATCAAGTTTGTTTTTTTTATAATTGCTATAAAAAATTTGTTCAAAACTGTCTCATTTAAATTCTATTTCCACTAATAACTGTCAAAAAAAGGGCTTTAAAAATAAGCTTTCTTGTAACTATTATTTTATGAATTAAAAAATAATAATTTTAAACATGGCTAATTAAAATAGAATTTAAAAATACAAATTGGAAACAACATAAAATTTAAACTATTTATTTATAGCAATTATTGAATCTTAATCTGGGAATGATTTTTTTTTCTCTTTTTAAATATTCCGTAATCTAGAAAATGATAATTAGAATTTGTAAAACAATTATAATTATGTGCTTGAAAATAATGACCCTTACTTAATTTTCTTCTAATAAGGAGTTATTTTTGCAGCAATTCAAATCTAAATTAAGAGAGAAAAATCTAGGAAGCATTTCTCTAGGCAATATTCTTTTACCAGTGTTTTATGAAAAATAAAATTTTTGTGCTGTTAATTACAATCGTTGAAGCATGCTAATTACATATCATGTAATAACTGATGAAAGAAATAAAGAGTAATATATTAATATTATTTCCTAAAAGAGAATGAAATATGTTGTTTTGACTAAAGATAGGCGTTTTAAAATAATAAAGTTTACTTTTTAAACGAATAAATAACTCAATATTTATTTTATTCAACCGACGTTGAAAAACTAATAATTTAAAGAGTTGCTCTGTTTTGATGAGTTTTTGCTAAAAATAAAAATATATTCAAATAATTCTCACGTAATCACATAATTCAGTATTCATTTTTGTATTATTTAGTTATAAAAATGACAATTTATAATTATAATTTAGACCATGTGATCCCACAACCTACTCGCTGCGCTCAGCAACCTCCGATATTGGTTTCATTTGTGCCGAGGTTCTATTGTTCTATATTCTATTTCGTGATTATGACTAATCACTTGCTTGATAATTCAGTGTTTTTGCTAAGAACGCGAAAAATAAACCTCATGCGACTGGTGATATATGTTTATCGCTGATCGCTTTTGCAAATGTCAGAAATATATACTAGGTCTAGTTAAGTCCTATTGTCCGGTTTACCCTACATCAAAATTTTTTGAAGTTCAGTGCCACTGCCCGATATGCCCTACATCAATGTTTTTTTAAGGTCAAGTGCCACTGTCCAGTATACATTTAACCGGTACACCGAGCACTGATAGTTCTCCTAATCTATCCTCAACAGATATTAAAATATCGGATAAATATAATAGTATCAACGAATAAATATTATCAAATCGGATATAACAAATATTTTGGACATTCACTAAAGGGACTTTTACTTTTGTTTCACTCAAGGCTTTTCTAGGTTTTGTTTCTCACCTTTATTTTCTAATTTTCGTTGGCATTTTTACGTTTTGTAATTCAAATCATTTTTGTTTCTTCTCATTCACGTCTGACATGTCTTAAGAATGGTCGTTTACTTTTGAGCGCTTGAATCATTCCAACTTTTATGTCCATCTGCATATTTTAGAAGCTAATGAAATTTTTTAATCATGTAATATTATACCATCGCAGTTTCTTTTGTTTATTTATTTAACTATATTACTTAGTCAATTACATCCATTCAGTAAGTCAGATAAGCTAATATGAAACCTGCAATTTATTTCTATCACATAATTTTACTTGAGAGAAGATTAATTGTTGTTAATAGAAAATGAGTAGAGAATAAATAAAAATCATTGTAATTTTTTCAAATGTATAGTTAAATACCTACATAATTAAATATTCTGTAATTTTTATCGCCTTATATTATTTCTTGCGATCAAATAAAAGAAAAAAAAGCTCATTTAAATATCCCTCTAATGTAACAACTGGTTTTACGTTCATAATTGATTTCCATGGGGAGAACTTATAACTCGGTTAGAAAATATATTACGTGATTTAAATATGAACTTAAAATGATTGTTCTGTTTCATTAAATTTCGACAAAGCGTATGTGTGTTATTTAATTCTTGCAATTTTAATATTTAGCCGCTAATACTTGTGTGAAATTTTAAGAAGACTGAATAAATTATTTATATATCTTTAAAAATAACGAGTGCTAAAATGAAGTTTACTTAATTAGTTTTATACAATTTCATCTATAATGTTGACAGCGCAAATTACAAACTAAAATTTTTAAGAAAATCTCAAAAATAAAATGGGATATATTTCAAAATGTACTTATCCATTTTTACAACAAAAGGTTTGTTTTAAGTAAAATATGGCCAATAAGCAGCCAGTACAATTTAAATGTAAAATATGAAAAAAAAATTAAAAACCCTCCATAACTTTTGATTTAAGGAAAAGAATTGTCAGAATTATATTGATTGTCCAAACTAATTCAATTCCTTTTGGTTTGATTACCTTGCCCCAAAAATAAAGACAAAAAAAAAACAAAAAAAAAAAAACGGTCAAGCCATCTGATGCCCGACTGACGAATGTCAATATCTGGGTGGGCATTGAAAAATAATATTAGTTATGAAATTTATATGGTTATTATTTGTATTTAAAATTTATTTAATATGCATTCAATAATAATAATAAGAATATATAATAACATTCATAATAAATAATAATAAAAACTATAACATAATAAATAATAATAAAAACTATAACATAATAATAATATCATACATAATAATAATCAACATAAATAATAATATAAACTATAATTGAATAAAACCAGGATTATTTTTCCTGTTTTGTAAACGTATGTCTCATTTAAAGAAATAAATAAATAAAAGTAAGTCAACGTCTTATCTTTCTTTGTAGCGAAGTTCATTAGCTTATCGTCGTCTGGTGTGTCCCAAACAACCATAAAACCACCTTATTGTATTTCTCTTTTACGACTGCACTAAACAGTTTCAATATCCAACACAGGAAATCGTCAGAATCAATATCTGAAGGTTTAGAACACTTCCTTTGTGGAATGTACTAACAATACTGAGATGATATTACGGATTCCAAACTAATTCTAATCTAGGGGAACTGTTAATCGATACATTCTCAAGCTATAAAGATTCTACAAATTGCAAATGGAATTCGTATGGAATGAAAATGTTCTTCCTTAAATATATTTTACAGAACTTCGTAAAAATAAGCAATCATATAAATGGAATAAATTATTCTTCAGCAAAATCATTGCAATGCATTTGGTAGAAAAGGTTTTTCTAATGCTATCGTTTTACGGGAGTTGTGTTGATTTATTTTTTAATAAAGGGTATTAAATTAAATTGAACTTCCGTGTAATACTTACGAAGAAAATAAGTTACAGCATCTTGCGTCATTTGGAAAACGAAAATGTACCATATTAAGTTTAATTTGTATACATAAGATGTTCTGTAACATAAGTCTTTAATGTATATAAAAATGTATGCACATTAAGGATAAGATTGGTTGAACTCCGACCCACCCCAGGGGGGTATACGGAGATAAAAGTTAAATTATTACATTAAATAAATTTCTCTAAAAATTAAAATTACAATAAAATTTTGCCAATTGATAGTGGTGGTGATCAGTTAAAAGAGGATTAACTAAAACATTTGACAATTAAAAACATGTTTTAAAGGTAATGAAAGCTAATAGCACCGGTGTAAATGTCGAGAATCAAATGATTATAATAATAAAGAAACAAGAGATGAAATAAAATCTCAAAACTAAAATCAATGAGAGCTAAAAGTCCTAAGTGTAAAAGTAAAAGTCTGAATAGAAATCGATGAAGTCTAAAATCAAAAGTAGACAAAATTTCAAAATGTAAGGCTAAAAGTGGATCAGTATAAATTAATGATGACATGTTCTATTGTTGGTTCATGACTGGGGTAAGTTGATCTGGGGCGAAAATGTCCTGGAGGGTTTGTTTTATAATTTGAGTCACAATTTTCCTGCAGGCCAATATAGCAAAGAATTAGTGATCTTCTTCGTAGTTATTCATGTGGGTTCCACGAAGTGCCCGGAAGTGCTGGACAGTGCTTGATTAGATGTGCACCGGACAGTGCTTGATTAGATGTTTAATGTTTTATCTCACTCCACAGTAATGGCATGAAGCTGATTTCTTGAAATATTTTTGTTATAGGTCCCGAACAGTCGGTGGTCAGTAAGGAGCTGGTTTAAGTAATAATTGGCCTGCAGGCGCTTTATACTAGGGTCTTTAAAAAATTTATAGGTTTGTCTTCCCTTGTCACTAGACCTCCAGTCATCTCTCCAGCGGTATAGGATATAATTTGGCATTTTTCACCCGGGGTCTCAAAATCAATCTGGCCAAGCTTAGTGGCTTCCTTAGCAACCCAGTTGGCCTCTTCATTTCCCTTCAATGCCTGAGTGTGTCTTAATCCAATTTATATTATAGTTACTACTCCACGTGGCTTTTGTGTCTTCTATAAGTTGCACATTAAGGATAAGTGATATTTAATAGTAATATTTAAGCGAAGGAAGAAAACCTCTAGTAAAAAAAAGTTAATGTCTTTAATTTATGCTTTGTACCCCGTAAAAAATCCAGTGCATCCTAACACCAAAAAATTGGTGGCAACTACTTTACGCCATAGTGGTGTTCCATTACACCAAGAATGTTCGATTACATTGCTTGGTGTAAAGTAGCCTTTACGATTTTTTTACATTCAGTAACACTAAATTTTATAATTATAGTGAAACAAAGATACGCATAAGTGTCACTAAATGTATTATAATATAAAGTAAAAATCATTAATTTATATTGAATACTCTAATTTTCAAAATAAAAGTAAGTTTATAAATCAGAATATAAGAAACAAAGAAATAACATAAAGACGAACTGGAAAAGGCTTAATAGAACAGAAGCTGATAAAACTATGTATATTAAAATCAGTTAACCTTTTGCTTACGGTTAGTACAATAAGTGGACCAGAATAGATAGATTCATCATGTTAAGCACAAAAGGTTAATACAGATCACAGAAATTTAAAAAATAAGGTTTACACAAACGTTTATATATTCAGGGTGATTCTAAAAAGATGGGCAAAATTTTAGGAAATGATAGTACACATTCAAGCAAAAAAATTTTTTCAAAGAATGCATGGTCGAAAACAATACGCAAAGGTGCTGGTGCACTTGGAAAGTTGTTATATGCAAACGTTGCTTGATGACGCAGTACCATCTCATTACGTACGAGAAGTGCGAAACTATCTTGACGTAACCTTTCCAAACCACTGGATTGGGCGAGGTGGTCCTATAGCTTGGCCACCGCGCTTGCTAGATCTTTCATGTCTCGATTTCTTTTTGTGGGGACAGCTGAAGGCTCTTATGTATGAGACTCCCATTGAATCTGCAGAAGAACTTATCGCGAAGCTTTCGGCCGCTGCAGGGAAAGTTCGTGATATGCCTGGTGTGTTTCAGAATGTTCGCCTATCTTTTCTTACTGTACTGCGTGCATAGGCGCTGCCGGCCACTGTTTTGAACACTTATTGTAATCACATGCCATTAAATTTGCTTTTATAACTTAATTTCATCGTTCTTTGTGTGTTTTTGCCTCATATAATAACATAAACTTTGACGCCCTCTAGCGGTTTTGCGTTTTTTTTTTCGACCATGCATTCTTTGATAAAAATTGTTTGCTTGGGTGTGTACTATCACTTCCTAAAATTTTGCCTGTCTTTTTAGAATCACCCTGTATATAGGTTTTATACAAATTAGTCATATAAATAGAAGAAAGACAACTACTCAAAAAAAAAAAACTGAACAGAAAAGGAGAAAGAAATATAAATTCAAGCGATTGATTAGAAGATTGATATGAAAGAAGATTCACTTCAGATCCTGTATATTAAACATCCGGTCAGCCAGAACCCGAAATTTCCTAGAATCTTTTATTACTTTTGATAACCGTCTAGTTTTTGTTTCGATTCTACGATCAATGCGGAAATTACCAGTTTTTTTTTTTTTCTTCTTCCTTTTCATACAGAAATTACACCGTGTTCTTCAATCATTCAAAATCTCTCTCGGGATCAATTGATCGTGAAAAGTAGTTTTTGATGAAGCTCTATGAATCATTAAATGCTTCGTCTACACCATTAGACCATTAGACTTCGGTGTGTGTGTCTTTTTATCTAGAATGAGAAAAAAATGCTTCACTTGTAGGAATTATTTTTGTTGCTTACTTGTGATACTTCGTGATTGAATTAATAAAGGAAACTTTTTTGTACTTTGCTAGTAACAAGACTATGGAACTACTCAGTAATTAAATTTTATTACTAAAAGAAAAAAAATAGCTAAAAATCTGGAAAGGGTACGGTATGAGTCACAAAAAAATCAAGCTAATTAAATAAGCAATAATAAAAGCAGCTAAACTAGAGCAATTCAAAAAAGCAGACGACATATGTGGCATTTTTTTAGTTGACTTTTTGGGATTTTTTTTATTGTTGATTTCTTGGAATTTTCTTTAGTTAATAGATTTAAGCAGAATTTTCAAGAGGATTGCACTGAACCCGTTTCGGGAAAAAAATAAGCAAATTGTGTTTAGAAATTTCGACTACGCGTTATAGTATAAAAGAGAGGTGAACTTAGATTAGAATTATATCAACGACTAAAATTTTTTCTATAACTTTATTGGTTTTAATGCCATGGAAAATCGTCTGTACTAATAGGATTATTAGGATATATATATTAGTTAGATATTATAAATAGCTTCTTTGATAATTTAAATAATTGTCATTTTTATAAAAACTAGTTCTTCAATTTTACCACTCATAACAATTACATTTAAACAGTTATAAAAAATTACAAGCTTTGCAACATCTTCAGAGAACAGCCACAATACAGAAAAGTAAAATAAAAAACTTAAACTCGTCAAAAAAACTTTATAAATATGTTGTAATAAATAAATAAAACTAGATCAGAAAACATACCGTAGATTTAATAGCAAATGTTACAAAGTAACGGGTTTGCTTCGAAATATTTGGATGAGCTACTTTTGTTTATAAAAATAACTCAGCTAAAGCTATTTAATGCAAGAATTGGGGTGGTTTATAAACTAACATGCAATAAATTTTATTTAATTTTTTAAAAAAATTGCCTTGAAAATGCACGTTATAGATCTGATACTAGTTTGTACCTTTTATGTGAATGTATGTGTGTCAACACATTCCTAGAAATGTTAAACAATGTTGAATAATAATTGAGTGTTAATCCATAATTTTTTAACATGTTCGCTATAAAATTTTCTTACTTAAATAACTAGGCTGGAGGTAGATTTTAATGTGTTAATAAACTTAATAAACTATAATGGGGTACTATTTAAACTTTATAAACTAGTACGAGTGCTAAATTGCCAAATTTCATAAATTTTTTAATTGCCTTTAAAATTGGTTTTGAAAATCAGATTCAACTACGATTTATGAAAACGTTTGCGTGTTAATACATTCTTAGAAATGTTTAAGTGCGCTTTACCAAAATCTAGTGCTATCTTGCTGCAACCTAAAGCGGAGCCAATTTGAACCAAATACTGGGGAAGTTAACTCTTTTTTCGCCCAAGGTCAAGAAAACTGAGATGGGCACAGTAGGCCTTGGCCCTCTACGGGCTGTCGCACCACTGAGTAGTAACTCTTTTTTCAATTCTTCAAAGGAAACGTTGTTGAATACAAAAAAATATTAAAGTTGTTGAAATTTTGTTATGGTTAACGATGCCAATGTTAAACCGTTAACCGTAAACAATGTTAACGATGCCAATGATTGAACGTGTGATTTATTTTTCTGTGACTGTATATTGTTATATAATATATTTCAGTTAAAAATATTAGTTTCTGCCTAATTTAACAGCTCTGCGATACTAGTATATTAAAAATTTTATGATTTATAACTTTCTATTTTTCAACAAATGCTTAACTGTTAACGATTGGGTAACTGAGATAAGTTGTCCAATCCCATTTCTAAAAGAAAAAATTAACAAAAGTATTTGGGTAAAATAATTTTGTTCGGTGCATTAAAACAAACATAAGTTTGGCATGTTAATCTACAATATTATACAAGCACAGCCTTTTTTTATGCGGGGAAGAGTATATTTTGCTTAAAGGTTTTAATTCGTCCTAATAGTGTTAAGCAAAACCTGCAGAGCATACAAAAGCAAAACTGTAACAAAATATTTTTAAGAAATGCGCATTTCATTGTTTATGTTGACTTATATTTCATTTTATTACAAAAGTTCGAAAAATATAAGCAATTCGTTAATGAATCAAAACATTTTGAATCAAGTTTCATGTTTTTTTCGCTGAATATTTTATTGCTTTATTTAACTTTACCGTAAATTTAGTAATTATTTATTTTATAAGAAATTACATTGGACCAGTGATAGAGCGTGCTCTTGAAAATATTAAAAATTGTGAACAAAAGGAAGCAAAAAAAAATAAAAAATTTTCTAAAATAGTGCATATTTCGACTTATTTATTTATTTTTTATTAAATTTTTTTTTTACTATTAAAAATTTACCATTGAAAGTCCTATTAAAAAATTTACGACTAGAAATTAGAAGATTTTAACTTTTAATACACATCAATACAAATATGAGGTGGTAGTTATAATTGAGTAGTTTAATTCGGGAATTGAATAAGAATGAAATGAATTTCCACTCTTTTTCTATTTTTAGGCGCATATTAAATAAATTAAAACTTCAAATTAAAGAAGTAGAATTCTTTCTCGGATTCACGATTTTCCGCTTTTTTTATCATCATATCACTTTTTTTAAATTTTATTTTATAAATTTCAGAATTTTTTTTTTATGTTATACTTCTGAATGATGAAAAATAACAATACGACCAAACCTTCCAATCACAGATTTTTTTAAATCTGTAAAAACTAGTTTAGCTCAACTTAAAATTTAATAGATTGAGAAAAATTGAGACTGATAATTTAAATTTTCCAAAGGTTTTATTTAGGAGAGCATTTAGAAATAAATTTTTGGAAATTTCTAATTTTTTTTTGTTAATTAAACTGAGGTTTCTATGGGCAGTTCTTCTGAAGGCTACAATAGTTTAATTAATAGTTTCATTTTTATTAATCTTCTTAATTGTTACTCACACGCTTTATTTATTTTTCTCAATTCTTCTTTTTCTTCCGTTTTGAAATGCTTCGAGCTTGAAATTCATTATTTATTAAAATTTTAAAAATGAGATAAAAAGTCTTTTATCGCAAAGAAAAGCATTTTAAAATTTTCAACAATTCAGTCCAGCAACGTTAGAGATAAGGAGGAGTCATCTGCATTTTTGTCATTTACACGAATTTTAACTTCTCAATGGCTATTCGATTCCTGACGATGGCTATTCGATTCGCCCACTGCTCCATCCCACAATAGAGTTATTGTCAAATGTTCCCATTGGTAAACAAATCATACCTGTAGCTACCTTGCCTTGGAATGTTTCTGTGATTATACCCTCATTTTAATGCAAACATTGGTTAGTTTTACATAAAAATCTTCAACGGAAGTGAGTTTTTGTCCCAAATGCTCGACAAGAAGTGTTTTTATTGTTTCTAATGTCACTTGCCAATACCGGAAAGCCTGTTTGGTGAAACCAAGCGAATTTAAGGTAGATGGTGCGCTTCTTGTTCTTCAGAGGCCCCATCTATGGCTAAGAATACGACTTCCTCGCACACGTCACTGCCCGTTTATAAGGTGGACCCATTACGGCATAAGGCGGAACCATACATCCATTCATTCATCCAGAAATAGTAATTTTGATGTGAACTAGAGAACGATCAATCTCCATTTCAGTACTCCCAGCGGTATTATTTGTTCTGGGAACAGGGAAGACTTTGTGAGCCGAGAGATTTAACGTGCATCAGTCACCATTTACCTCACGGGGAGTTTTCGGGCAGTGAGAATCGATCTCGTGACCACTTGGACATGTGTAAAACAGCCTACTTACCTGCCTCTCGCTAAGGTCTCCTGTTGTCTTCTGGTTTAGAAAAAAAAAATTTCGATTTTATTTACATTGTATTTTTGTCACGTTTGCATGACTCTCCATAGACGAAAGTTTAACAAGGAGCTGAGAGACGTTACTTGTCGCGCATGTAATTGTATTTAATTCAGAAAGCATGTTTAAATAAAATTATTAAATCAAAATAATCTTAAATATAAACAACCAAAGTCCCTCCTGCTTTCGTCAGTGGACTGCGGTAAAATTATTAAAAATTGACCGGTCTGAGGCTCAAAAAACGGCTAGAGAACACTAATTTTCAGATCAGAAACACATATAGGAAACAATATTTTTTACTATTTGTTTCAATTAATAAAAAAAATTTTACGCTTTCACAAAATGTGTTGGCTTAAAGGATTTAATACTTCTCTAAACCATTCATTTTTGCTGTCTCTAAAGAAAATAATTTAAAACAGACACCTTTTACCATATATAAAAACAATTAGACTATAACTAATCGCTGTTTAGTTTTTTTCGATGAATTCTAATTTAGATATATAAGAAGAGTAAGATCGAAACCAATTACTGGAGACGAGGAATGATCATTCAATTATTCTACCAGAACACTCGAAAACTGTTTCTATTCTCATTAGAGCTGTGTGTGAAATTCTAAGCGACACCATTTTTACGGATAAAATATCTCCTTGAGAAGAAAAGCTTCGAAAGAAATTGAGAAAATACAATTAAAAAATCATTAGTGTCTGACTGCATTGGAATTGAGTTAGATGGACGGATCACATTGATTTATGGTTGCGGTAGTAATTATGCGCATTCATTTTCATGGGACTGATTTGGGACGATAAGGAAATTGGTACTATTTCTTCTTGTTCTGGTAATGTTCTTATTCTTTTTGTTAAAGTTCGATTAGAAAAAATACCCTTTAAAATGTAATGTACTCGGATACATTTTTGTCATAAAAATTTTACAACTAAAGTGTCAAATATATTTTAAAAAATGAATCTGGAATTTATCATAATACAAAGAAGTAGATTGGATTGTAATACTCAGACAAACTATTTTGAGCTTGCAATACATAACAATACAGCAATGGAATATTATGAGAAAAATACATTACTAAGACAACAATACAATACTTTGGCGACAGTACAATGCAATTAAACATATTAACAATACCATTCTACAACAATATATTGAAATGGCAATTAAATACAACAGCAATATAACAACACTACAAGGCAAGAATATAAAAACAATAAGATGCAACAAAAATATTACTTTTGTAAAGTTTAAGATATTTCTGAGGTTTATTTCATGTTGATTTTGGGTATTAAGGTTGATTTGAAGTTGGCTTTGAGGTTGATTTAAGTGAACTTCGTATCAACCTGCTGTAGGAGGTTGTTTTAAAGCTGTACAGGTTATTTTTTAATACACTTCCAAGTTGCTTTAAGGGTTATTTAAATGCACTTTATATCAACCTGTTGAGGAAGGTTAACAATACAATGAAACAGCATAACAATGTAAAACAATTCGATACAGCAATAATATAATACATTAAAGTGTTAATACAATGCAACAATAATGCGATACAAGAAAAATGCAATTCAACAATACTACAATAGAACATTAATCCAATTCAATAATAATTCATTACAACAGTTCTACAATACAATACAAGGATAACTGTTTTAAATTATTTTAATCTTTTTTCGCAAAAGATGCGTATGAATTTTTAATAAATCATGTCAATCTAATTAAATATTTAATGCATTTTAAAATTTTCAACATCACCACGATCCAAGAATTCATCCAATTCATTATAAATTTAAGAATAAAAAAAATATCCCTAAAATTTCGGGAAAATGTTATTCATGCGAAGAATGAATCCTTTTAATTTGCGTCACAAAATTTTGCATTTGTTTTTCTCATTTCTTTATCTCTCGAATATTTTTCCTCTACATGTTATTTTTTTGCTGTTTGTTTTGCTTTTTATATTTTTCAATATAATATTTTCACAGTAAATTTTTTACACAAAATAATTATTTTTTTGATGTATTTTGTGATTTATTTTTTAAACTTTTATTTTCTATTTTTAATTTTTCGTTTTGGGTCATATGGGGGAACAGTATTTAATATGGGCCAATGATTTCAATTTTCTAAACATTTATTTTCCTTTTGGTTCCACTCTGTTCTTTTTCCCGCTAATATAGCTTTGGTTGTAGTTATTATAATAGCAGGAGGAGAATATTTTTGTTCCTTTAAAAGAAAAATAAACGATGACAGAAAGTGCCTTAATCTTCTTTATAACATTATTATCTACTTTATAACATCAAAATAACAGCAGCAACATTAATCTAACTTAATAGAAAGAAAATAATATTAAATTGTAAACAAGAAATTAATAATTTATAATAAAAAAATAATACTCTGTTCCTTTTTTGTGCGGTCTTGCAAAAGGTCTATTTTTTAAAGCATTCAAGAATTATATTTCGATAATTAGTTTTTTTAAATTTATATTCATGTTTCATGCACTAGATTATATAATGAATAATTAGATTTTATAATCTATATATATAGAAAATTTTATAATCTATAATTTTGCGAATAGGTCTGTAATAAGTCTGGAAAAGTTTGTGTATGAGTCTGTAATAACTCCAGAACCCCTTATGGTATGGAGTTTTGTAATTTGGATTGCGGGCTCAAATGAAGAATTCTAACCCCTAATATTGACAATTCATTCAAAACATTTTATAGGTGCGTTCATAAAGTAACGTTTATGAAATGAATTTTTCTCATAGGCTTGACATTTTTTATTGCTAAAAATTATACTGCAGACGATTCTGCTTTCTTCTCTTCCAGATTTTAAATGGATAACGCCAGTAATATTTTGAGCTTGCATCCTTTTTCATTAAAATGGAATTTGTCGATCGTTTTCAATGATTTTCTACTGTTTATTCGGTATGTCAGATCAGCACGACGAATTTTAATTTCTATAGTTTCAGAAAGCCCGCATTTATTTTATTTATATTTAAGCTTTAAAAAATGAGTTTCTTTTTTTAACTAAATTTAAAATTGTCGGTACTTGAATAATAAAAAAAAAAAAAACGTTCTAAAGCATATAATTTAATAATTTTTGCTACCATGAGTTGCTCGAGACATTTTTGGTGCTGAATAATACTACCATTACAGAAATTTATTACCATTACAGAAGTATTGAGGTTGTTTTGAGGTGTCAAGATGGATTTGAGCTATATTCAAAGTTCATTTCAAAAGCAACCTTAGCTCAACCTCTCAAAGGCGTAAAATCAAAGTGTATGAAGCTGTTTTATTCACACTTGAGGATGTTTTGAGGTTAATAGAACAACCTGGCTTAGGTTGATTCAATTAAATACGTATATGCGAGGTCTGAGTAATTTCCCCCGATTTAAACAAAAATTTAATTTTTAATTAAATTTTAAAATTTAGGTTTATCAATGATTGGTTATTTTTGGTGCAAAATATAACCTCATGTTCTACCTCATATGTATTTTTTACATCTGTCAACCTCAAAAACACCTTATTTTTTCTAAGGGAAAAATAGCCAAATTTTTTTGGATGTGTTAAACTTCTAATAACATGTTTTGCTTATTCGATGAACACTAACTTATCGAGAAAAATAATAATATATTTTAAAAAATTAGAATTATTTTAGCTCAATTAATTGTGACTATAAATGCAATTCAATTTTGTGTATTATTAAGGCTTAATGAGGCTTTTTTAAATAGCCAGGACCTTAACAAACCGTACCAAAACAGGCCTCTATGGTTCAACAAAATTGGTACTTACAATTGTAGGACAAAAATATAATCATGCTGTAATGAGAATCTGCTCGGTAAATAAGAAAGTAAATAATTAATAGCTCGGTATTAATCAATACCGAGCTATTAGTTATTTACTTTTTATTTACCGAGCAGTTGATTATTTGTTTTTGTTTTTTTTATTATTTACGAAGCTATTGTTTTATTTTACTTGTTATCGTACGAAGAACAGGTGTTCAGTTAATACTGTAATGAAAATTTTGTTCAAACAATTCAGTTATCCATAACAAGTAACTAACTTTAGAATTCTTCTTCAATATTAAAATAAAAAATATATATTACTATTATTGTCTGATAAATAAATATATTCTACATTTCTTTGTATTCATTAATTCATTAGAGGGAAATCGTGATCGTTTCATATACCCCTGACGTTTATTAGCTGATTCATACTAATGCTTCAATGTTTTCTTAATCGAAAACTTAAAAGAAGCCTAACAACCGTTTACGGTGGTCGTTAATACGAAACACAAGAAAAAGCTTTAAGGAAACAACAACAAAGAACTTTCAGAGAAACATCTCAAGTGAATATCGAATCGTGATATTATTGTTTTTTGTGATATCAAAGATCGACATTAAAAATAATGACCTATTCTTTAAGGAATATTCAATTTTAATGTAATTATAATGTTATATATAACGTATATATAGTTAAAAACATAGAGAAAACAAGGTAAAAATTAATTATTAATGAAAAGAGAAAAAATTATTAAAATAAAATATCTAAAAAAAAGTAAAAAATATTTTACGGTTTATATATTACGGTAAAAAATGTTTTACGGTTTTTAAATATCATTTTTTTAAATTTTTTAAATATTTTATTTTAATAATTTTTTTCTTCTTCTCCTTTCATTAATCCTTAATTTTTTTCATGTTTTCTCTATGTTTTTAACTTTTTTATGAGTTTTATATGCTTGCAGCTTATGCGCTGTAACTAAACTTATTATTATTATTACTATTATATATATATATATATATATATATATATATATATATATATATATATATATATATATATATATATATATATATATATATATATATATATATATATATATATATATATAAAGGTCATCAGCTCACACGATTATATTCTTAAAAAAGAGTGCTTTCTAATATTGTAGAAATATAGCCAAAGCAAAATACAGAAACTAAAAGTTCAAGAAAATACAGAATAAAACTCGCAAAGCAGCGAATTCTTTTCAATTATTATTATGATTATAAAAGTATCCTTAACTTTCTTATTTGATTAATGGGAAATTCTAATTAGTATGTGACATTTTAATAATTATTTTTATAATGGAAAGTATTTTTTTATTCATATAGATAGAATACCGCAAGGACTTATCTTTGCACTTTTATGAAGAAAAAAGATCATATTTTTAATATTAAATTGTTTTTGGATTCATTGCTGATTTAATTATCTTGAATTTTAAAAATTGTATAATTCTGCCTAATAATATTTATCCCGGGGAATTAATATTGCTGAGTAATTATAACGATATTATTAATTTTAATTTTTTGGATTTTTAAGTTTTAAAATAGAATAAAATATCTTCATTGTTGTATATGATAAGCGCAATGATTTTAAATTTAATATGGGATTCTTTTAAACATGAAATTCCTTTGTTTCTAAAAATATGCATTTCAATACTATTTTTAATAAATAAAAAGAATTGAGGCACTTTGTAATGATATTAATTAGTCCAAAAACAAACAGACATACTTTTCCAAAATTTGATTAATAACAATGGATATCCGAGAAAAGGTTATTAAATTATATATAAAATCTTTGAGTTAATAGAGTATCAAAATTAATATGAATTGCGTATCAAAATTTATAAGTATGAATATGCCTTAAAAACACTACCCTTTATCACACTACTTCACAACCCTTTAATTATGATTTAATTTTATGTTTTGAAATCTGGCAACATAATCATTTGTAATTATTTTTGCATGACATCCGTCAAGGCTTCACGCTTTGTATTATCTTGTATGTTCTTCCCATTTGTGTTTTGCTTTTTTTTTTCACGAATTTGCGTGATTTTTTCTTGATAAAACTATATTTTTGAATCAGTTTTTTTTTCGCATTGGTGCAATTACCACAATTGTATTGACATATTTTGTTTTTGCTACGGTGTTACCAAACACTATTTTTTCGAATATAATCGAGAGAGCTGAGGGCAAGATTGCCTCTTTTCATTATTATTGTTTTCAATTCTGGTTTATTTTAATTTATCTTTTTTTAATATTTAATACTTAAATTTTTTATCAACTCTTTAATATATTTTCCTTTTTTATTTCTTACCTTGTTTTTGTACATTTTTTCTTATATTGAGTTTTATTTACTTGCAGCAGCTTATATGCAGTTAATAAATTTATTAAATTTTAATTACCGGTAACAGAGATCATATTATATATAAGTAAATTTTTTTAATATAATAAGTTAAATTTATAATTAAAGCCAATTGAATTCGCTATTTGCTTTATAGATAACATTTTATATGTAATTCTGTATTTTTCTTACATATTATTTTCTACTTTTACTTGACATATTTTATTTCGTATATTTTTTACTTAATTTTTTTTATTCGTTTCAATTTTTTTTTGTACTACTTACACTATTGTATTGATATATTTTGCTTTGGCTATATTAATACAATTTTAGAAAGTACTCCTTTTTTACGGATATAATCCTGTGAGCTGAGAACGAGGTTATATCTTCTCATTATTTTGTTTTTCGGCTTTTTAGCATTTTTTTTAATAATATTTTTCAATACATTTTATTTTAAGAATTTTTCTCATTCTCTTTTTGTCTTTCTTGTGCTATATTTAAAGCTGTCATCTTCTAAAATCTTCTGAAAAAAATTCTTAATGACAGGAGAGTAACAAATTAATTGATTACTGTAATTAGGAGAGTTTTTAACTGAAATAAATCCAGAAAACATGTTACAATTAAGGGATACAAGTTCAAAAACCCAACCCAATTTTAGTGATATGTTACAAATGAGTGACTCGCGTTAACTTTTGTTCTGTTTTATAATAAAAAAAATAATAAAAAAATGAGGATAAATGGAAGAATCAATGATAAGAAAACTTGTTTTTATTTTTATTTTTTTAATACTGATATGTAGATTTTTGTCTTTTTTTTCTTTCTTTTTTTGTTAATGGAGTTAATAATTGTTTGTAATGAGAATTCAAATAGGAGCTCTTTCACATAACTCTTTAATTTTTAAGAGTAAAATTGTAGTCAAAATAATTTGAAATTTAATTAATAACACTTAGATAATACCGAAAGTTTAATTTATTACACTTTGATTATACCAATAAATACCGAAGCATAAGTTTTGTTACAACTTTATAATTGTAAAATTTTTCCTAATTAGTTTTCTGTATGATATAAATATTATTAATTTATAAATTAGTGAAAATTTTGAACGCTAAAGAATTTTGTATCTTTATATTCATTTACAATAACAAAGTAGAAACTTCATAATAGTATTCATATATGCCATTTTTAAATAAATAATTATTAAAGTAAAAATCCTTATTATCTGTTCTTAGTGTACTTGTAAAAGGACAATTCTTTTTTCCTTTTTTTTTCAAAACATAAAAACTGTGTTAACAAAAATTTATCATTATTGGATTTTTTTTTGCAGAAGAAAGATAATTTTGTCTATCATGATATATTAACAGCAAACAAGTTTATGTTTGAAAGTATATATGTTACGGCCAATGTGAATAATTGACTAATTATTGATACTAACCAGCCAATATTAATGATAACCAAATTAGCCGGTTAACGCGATTAATTTAAGCGAATTTATCACATTTACCGGTTATTATTAATAATAACCAATGAAGTTTGATCAATGTTTATCTTTCGTCCTTTTTTCTTTCCAATGCCCACCTGAACAATGACCTAGGTCATACAGGCACCTGAAGGGCAGATTTGTTGGCCACTCTTTCAGGGGCACCATATTAGGTGAGCCAACGTTGCTCCCACAGTAAGGACAGATAGTACAGAGAAGGAGAGGACATCCATGCCTTGCCTGGGATTCGAACCCAGAACCTTTCTGATGCAAGGGAAGTTCCCTAATCCCTACACAGACTGGTCGGCATCTTTCGTCCTTTTATGTGGGATATTTCCGTATCGTGAGCAGCCAGGCCAACTTCAATCGCCAAGGCACCAAATTTATTTTCAACTGGAAAAATTCTAAAAAAAAAAACATATAGATGTTTGCACGGGAATGGCTACGAGTTATACCCTTCAAACAAGTGTGACGCATAATCATGTGTGTGTATTACAATTATTGGTTGGTTATTTATTTTGTATTATATCAATGTATGTACATATCAAATTTCATTGAAATCGGTCCAATAGTTCTAGAGATAATCGACCAAGTCTGCAAATTCTATTAATTTCTTACATCAGTGTACCTAATTTTTATCTATCCTTTATGGTAGTGGTTTCCAATCTCCTGGCTGCGATCCGGTTCCAGTCCATGGATCGAATGGTACCGGCCCACCCAAAGAACATTCAATTATTTCCATTTTATTTATTGTAGTTTATTTTTCTCTGGTTTGTACGACTTTCCTTAGACTAGAGTTTAACTGAATGTCGTTAAAGAGTTATCTGAAGCCGCACCAATACCACGCATGTAATAGTATTTTATTTTGAAGGGAAGTTTAAATACAATTAAATTAATATTATTAAATCAAAACAATCATGATTATAAACAATTAGTATCCTACCCCCTCCCTCAGCAGGCCGCGATATAATCATCAATTACGGTCCGCGGTCAAAAGATTAGGGAGCAATGCTTTATGGTATTTGTGGACATAGCATGACTGGTCTGTCCCCAGTTAATACAAATCCACTTGTAGATTAATGTTGATGCAGTCACACTTTGAAACACAGAAATAATTATGAGCTCTGAATTTGTCCGCATTATTAAAATATAGTTTCTTCTATGCACTCAAGTAATAAGCAATTTTTTTGTTATATTCGTTAACACCTAAAATGTATAATCTAAAAAAAACGTATAGAGGTATTATGGGTGTTACTTTACGCCAATGAATCAATTTTATTTCATTAATTTAATATTGACTTGTGAAATTTACGTATACTGTAAGATTTATACTATTCCTGAAAATTATTTAAAGTTATATTTTACAGCAATTGGAGAAAAAAATAAAGGAAAGAGTTGTGTTTTTTGCACATGTTTCACGGTGAGCCAAAAAAAGAACACTCTGAGTAGCCTTTGAACTAAACATCGTATTTTCACGTACTAAAACTTAATTTTAATGGTCTTGAGGCCTAACGTTAATTATGCTAATTAATTTCTTTATATGATAATGTAAGATACGAAATCAAAAACAACGGATTCCATTGCTTCAATCCAGAAAGTATGGTCCTAATCACTTGGTCGGGAGAGAGATCGAAAATTAGGAGTAATGAAAATTAGGATTGATTTTTTGCGTATTTTTCCAAATCTCGAACAAAAATTTTAAACTAATTGGAAAGTTTTTTTATACAAACTAGTTTTAAGACAGTTACTCAAAATCATTCGAACTATATATTTAAAAATTTGGAATTTTACTCAAAGTAGATCGATTGGGATTCGTACCATAGAAGAATCATGTAATATCATGTGAATATCATGTGAAACTTAAAACTTCATTGTGGTCATAAGAAAAAGTTTGAAATATAATCCAAATAATATATATATTTCAGAGAAATAAGCAAAAAGATTTTCGGACCCGAAAATAAAAATGCAATTTAAACTATATGTACGAGACAAACTAAAAATCAGCTCTCTTTATCTGAACCAACAACCGATTCAATAACTTTGTCCCATCTCACTTTCTAAGAATAGTTTAATAAAAATCACACTTGCAGTGGCTGTCGTCCAATTCTTTGAATAAGCGAATTTCATCTACTTCGAACACATCTGTTCAATTTTTTGGACTGAAGCCATCAAAGAAACTCAAAAATATTTCAGATATTTCTATTTACTTCTTTTTCCGTTCAGTCGCAAAATCTACCTTTTAGAATTGGCTTTATTATTTCGAAGAAATTCTGAGAAATTATCTCTTAAAGTTTTTTCTTTGAGTGAAAATTTATTTTCTGTTGCCATTCGGTAAAGACCGAGTGGAAGAATTATAATTTAATTGCGAAAAACTATTCTGAATGCTAGAATTTATATATATATATATATATACATATAGATTTTTTTTGCCAAATATCTAAGATTTTATTTCATATTATAACCATCGTTGAACAGCCGAACCAATTTTATTAGTTTACGACTACTAATGTTCAACTCCGTAGTCTTGTCATTTTGAACCCAATCCAGATGACAAGGGAACTCCTGGATCGAGTACTGGGAGAAATTTGCCATCGTGGAGGACCTTTTTGATGGAAATAACTCCCATTTGCGTTACATGGAGAGGAAGACCACGAGAACCTCCATTGGTTAGCGTGACGGCAAGGGGACTCTAACCCATGATCCGCGCACCACTGAGGATATTTCACGTCAGCACTGTGGTCGGTGCCAGCCGGATGCGGAATTTGAATCGACTGGGATTCGAACCCTGTTTGCCATATTGGAAGGCGAACGCTCTATCTTTTGAGCCGTCGCAGCTCAAACATCTAAGATTTTATTTTATTTTATAACCGTCGTTGAACAGCCGACCCAACTTAATGGGTTTACAGCTACTAATGTTCAACTCCGTAGCCTTGTAATTTTGAACCCAATCCAGAAGACAAGGGAACTCCTGGATCGAGTATTGGGAGAAATTTGCCTTCGTGGAGGACTTTTTGATGGAGCTAACCCGCATTTGCGTTACATGGAGAGGAAGACCACGAGAACCTCCCACGGTTAGCCTGACGGCAAGGGGACTCTAACCCATGATCCGTCTACCACTGAGGATATTTCACGTCAGCACTGTGGTCAGTGCAAGCCGGATGCGGAATTCGTATCGACTGGGATTCGAACCCGGTTCGCCTCATTGGAAGGCGAACGCTCTATCCCCTGAGCCATCGCGGCTCTAAACATCTAAGATTGTTTGAATCAGATTAAATGCGTGATTAAAAATGAAAAAAAAGCATTTTTTTTTTAAGGTAAGTAGGTGGGTATTTTATTTACGTCGCACTAGAACTGCACAATGGCTATTGGCGGCAGTCTGGGAACCATACCTGAGGATGATCAGATGCCATCACAATTTTGATCCTTTGCAAAGGGGATGACTCCTCTTCTTTGGTAGCCCGACGACCTCCACGCTAAGTCGAGTACATTACGACAGAACAATTTAACAAGGACCGTTCCCGCTCATTCTCGATTCATACGCAGGCTGATCAAAGTGGTCACCCACCCACTTACTGGCCGCAGCCCTGTGATGCTGGACTTTGGTGTTCTACTGGGAACTGTGTCTTTACGATCAGTCCACTACGGGATTTTTTTTTTTTTTTTAATTATTGGTGAAAAACCCCATGTGAAATTTTACTTAAAACGATTTGTTTTACAGATATAGCTGCAAAAATGAATCGAATAGTCTTTTTTCTTTCATTTTTATATAAAAAAAAAATAATAATAATAATAAAATAAAAATAAAAATAAATATAAAAAAAATTGTGAGCGAAAAAAAGAGCTATATTATTCTTTTTCTTCAAATTTCCTCAGTTGATCCATAAAAATGATTATCACAAATATTAGGAATAAATTCAGCACTTGATGCTTTGTCTTAGTAGTAACTTATTAAACTGTTTTACATTGAACGAAGCTCCCAAAGACATGATCAAATTAGAAGATAAATACCTATACAGCTACCGGCTATTACCCAGATTAAAAATATCCTTAGTGGTAAATGAAACATGGATCAGAATCTCCTTACCATTAAGCTAACCATGTACAGGGCAAATATAAATTTACCTTTACTAATCTCGATCCTTGATCCAGAAGTCCCAAGATCCAAAAGTGTCTTGTCCTGGATAGTGTTACGTGGAGTCAGTGTTGGATATGAATACAGTCACGAACCTTATATGAATCGGCTGTAAACGGTGTTTAAAAATAAGATTTAATTTACACACAAATTTAAATACAGGTGGTCGATATTATGGCCACTTATACTTAGATTTCTATTTAACGCTTATTTATTTATTTTTTAATTTAACGGATTGAGAATTTCACATTCCATTAAAATTCCACAATTGCAATAGAACTTTAGAATTTTTTAAATGAAAATCAAATTGTTACAATACTAATCATGGTAAACAAATAATCGTAATAATAATGAATTGAAGTAAGGAAACATGACTTGCATACTACCGAATTATATCAAAAAGATGATAAAGAGGAGAGTTTGATATTGTCCGTTATATTGTTAATTTGATAAGTCAACCTTCAGTGAATTCAGGGAATCGAACAAATTAATTAAACCAATATCTTTCATCAGAACGAGGTGATTGACACATGGGATAAGTAAAGAATAACCATGATGAAACACCTGGCATACTCATTTAATCTCACATCACTCGTTTTGTTATTCTTCCCAGATATTACATTAACTTCTATGGGATCGAGGTTTGACTGCGCAGGGCAAAAATTAAAAAATATATCATTTACTGGTTTGTAACATTTCGAGATCCATTGAGAATGTAAATAAAGGATAGAAGGTACTAAACAGAAGTTTCAATTGAGTATTATTTTTGAGAAATTTTTCTAATTAGTTTCCGTTATTTCGCAATCACGTTTTCGTATGGAATTTAAAACATCAATGTTAATTACGAAGATCGTTATATGTACATACATTCTATAAAACACTAAAAAAGCATAAAATTTAATAACTGGAAAAACAATCTGCTTCGCACATGATTTCTTAAAAATATAGTAAAAATATTTTCTTTTGTAAAATTTGAAATGTTTAAAAATATTTCTTGAACTTTTGTATAAAATATTTAATTGACCTTCATGACGAGTTTACTGATTCAGATTTCTTTTTCACTTGCAGGTATTATGATTGTAATAACAGCCATTGGAAACATGCTAGTGTGTCTTTCAGTTTGTCTGGTGCGCAAGCTGCGACGAGCTTCGAATTTTTTACTAGTGTCCTTAGCAGTCTCCGACTTGTGTGTGGCTTTACTAGTGATGCCCATTGCGCTGCATTATGAGCTAGTGGGTGACTGGAAGCTGGGTGCTACAATATGCAACATGTGGGTTGCTTTTGATATCACCTGCTGTACGGCGTCCATCCTCAACCTGTGTATGATTTCCGTTGATCGCTACCTCGCCATCACTAAACCTCTAACATACGGAGTGCGTCGCCGTTCTAGACGAACATACCTTAGCATAGGACTCACCTGGGTCATGTCCACTTTGGTGAGTGTCCCTCCTCTTCTTATTCTGGGCAACGAGCACGGCACCGAAATGAGCCCAACTTGTGATGTGAGTCAAAATTTTGGCTATCAACTTTACGCCACTCTTAGTTCATTTTATATACCCATGCTAGTCATGGTTTTTATGTATTGTAAGATATACTTGGCCGCCAAAAGGGTGGTTGAGTCAGATCGAAAAGGACGGCAGGCCGCCCAAAGGTACTTATCAAACAGCAGCAGTACTGGACCGTACTCTGCAGTTTGGGATTCCAAGCCAGAAAAACTAAACGTTTTTGTGCAGCTGAAAACCCAAGAGCTAAACAATCATCGTCGCCATTCTTGTGTGGACGTTGGCGACGGTAATAGTACGAAAATGTGTACACTAGAGGCTTACAAAGTTGGCGACAGAGCAGTGACTGCTGTTTGCAAACCGAAAATCTCTGTTATTGTGAAAGATCGCAAAGCGTCCATTACTTTAGGGATTATAATGACTGCATTTGTTGTTTGTTGGCTTCCTTTCTTCGTCGTTGCACTCTTAAGATCATTGTTCACTAATCTTTGGGTCCCCCACTCAGTTCGTAGTCTTGTGCTGTGGCTTGGTTACGCAAATTCTATGCTCAACCCAATAATATACGTAACATTTCACCAAGATTTTAGAAAGTCTTTCAAGGAAATGTTGTGTTTCAGATGCCATCTAGTGAATGATACTTTCCGCGAAGAAGCTTACAGAGACCAATATGGTGAGACCCCTCTGTGCTCTGGACCACCCCAGACAACATGGCCAAATACCAGTTGCAAATCTTTCATTTCTACAGCACGTCGCACATCAATATGCAGTTCATCTCGCAAGCTCGATTGTTGTGGAACCAATAATAAACAAATACAGAATACATTCATGTAGAAAACAAAAAGTATTTTCTGTCAAAATGTGTGCTATTTTACGAATTTCTCAGATTCCCTTCTAGGAATTGGAAGCAAAATTGTGATAAATTTTATCCAACTGTGTAAAAACAAAATAATAAAAATAATCTGTACTATTTCTATAAATAATTTCAGCTGTTTTTATTTTTATGAATCATTTAAAAAAGATTTTAAGTTAAAGTATATAAAAGTTTAAAATATTGTAGTTTGATTTGTTGAAATGGGGAGTTTTGAGCAGTGTACTGATAAGAGTAGTTTATACAAATGTAATTTTCTTACAGTAAATTGTTCCTTAAGGTTTTCAGTTTGGCAATCAACATGTTATCGAAATTTACGATAAATGGTTTTTGTGGTTTTCCTCTCCAATTATCCCAGCAATAGCTGGTCGATACGAATTCCGCACCCGGCTCGCACTGACCATAGTGCTGACATAAAGTACTATTACAATCCTTGTTATTATTACAATTTTTTTACAATCCTTGTCAAAAGTTGAAGAAAAAAAAAACATTTAAAATCAGAATTCAGTGTTTAATATTGAGAAAGAACTTAAATAGCTATCGAAATATCGAAATACCTATTCATAGACGAAGGTTTACATTATCCTTACTCCTCTCCTCACATTGGCGACCCGGACGTGATGTGAACACACCTACCTTGGCAGAAACGCCCACTTCGATATGAACACGCCTACTTCGATGGATTGTCCACATTAAACAGTTGACTTGCTTCTTGTCAATGCGACATTATCCACCTCCTCCCACTGTTGCTACTCAGTCTCGTATCGATCACACACAACGTTAGCTTGCATACACTCGACTGCTAATGGCAACACAGGAGCAACCACGACCGTGAACTTAATACAGCTCTCACGACCAGCAGTCAAAAAGTACGGTGATCTTTGCAGCTCCCCCGGTTTCGCACAAAAACTGCAATGATTCAACTAGTGGTAACCGTTTATCGAATTCTATCATTATTCTGTAGGGTATCTACCACTACAAAATTACAATTCTCTAGTATATAAGACATGTTAACTCGATTCTATGTTGGGGTACCTTTTCATAGATGACGGTTGATATGATCGATAACAACTCCTTTCCCCACACCATTACCTTTTTGAATCTAAGTGTACGCCAAATGATGCTATGCTCCCAGCGCGAACGTTATATCAACATTGCCTACTCTTGAAACGGAATCGCACAGCTTTCTTTTTGTTGCTTTCTTAAATCATGTTAGATGAGGATAATAAAGCTTAATGAATAAAAATCGCTTAGTTAATAAGAATTAAAAGAATGATGTGTAAAAATATTATACTACTACTTATAAATATTTTAACAGTAAATTGAAGGTGAGATAGAGAAACGGCCATGCTCCAAAATCCTTATGAAGTTCTAATATTATTTTCTAATTCTCCTTTAATTGGCTGCCCCTGACAAATATGTATAAACTCAAATGTTGAAGGTTTATGTAATAAGTACCAAATATACTGATTTAGGTATACTATATAACAATATATTTGGTGATTATTAAAACTGCACCAATACTTATCAGTAAGGCCCGGATTTTGATGACATTTGCATTTTTTGCATTTTTGGACATTTTTTGTCCTTTAGAGCATTTTTTTAGATTTATAGGGCATTTTTCTTTAAATTTTGGGGCATATTTTGCATTTTAAAGCGTTTTTTAAATTTTTTGTTAATTTTTTCCAATTTTTAAGAAAATCTCTAGGATATTAACAGTTGAAGCAACATCTTTTCAAATTGAAGAAGAATTGTCAGAAATGAGACCGTCTTTTTCAAGTACGCACCAATAACACTAGTAGACGTTGAAAGAAGCTTCTTCGGGTATAAAAATTTATTTTCAGACAAGAAACGCTCGTTTACATTTCAAAATATTAAAAAAAAAATTAATAATCCAATGTAATTCTGATATTTAGTAATATTATGAGATGGAAGTTGTTATATTCATTAAAGTTTCTATACAAAATGAAAATGTTTTGGAGTCAATATATTTTCCTTTTTATTTGTTATTTTAGGATATAAAACATATTTTTCAAACTTTAATGAACGTAGAACAAGTATTGCATTGCTTTATATTTTTTGAAATGACTCATAATAATTTTAAAGAGTAAAAAATTGTTTTAGTTCAATATTTTTACTTTATTTAAGTCATGTCATAAGGCGTTTTATAGCGCAATTTTCGCATTTTAAGGGCATTTTTTGCATTTTTTAAGGGCATTTTTTGCACTTTTAAAGGGCATTTTTTGCACTTCTTAAGGGCATTAATTGAGATTTTTTAGGTCATCAAAATCCGGGCTCTACTAATCAGTATTAATACCATAGTTTGGAAATAAGTGTTTTACCTTCCCTCGAAAAGGATATGTACTGGAGAAAATTACTTGATAGTTGTAAATTTTGACTATCATGAGTTCGCCGGGAGCGATGACATCATGCCAAGTGATGCTAAATACATTTCATCTTTATCTTAATTAGATGAAGAACAAAAAAATGAATTTTGCTTACTTCAATAGGGTAAAGTCACAGAAAAGGGTGACAAATCATATTAAATAAAAAAATTACAATTATTTTAGCAACTTTAATTGAAAAACTTAGTGGAAGAACCAGGTAAGTGACATTTTCAGAAGTAAAAAAAATTGTAATCCGAACTATTTTATTGTCAATTTATTAGAAGGCGGGAATAATAATTCCTTTCTTTATTTTTTTGGCCACTGCCTAATTTGAAACAAAAATCATGTAAGCAAATTAAAACTAATGTTAAGAATAAAGTTAAAGCAAAAAGAGTTATGTTACATTAAACATACCCATATTGATGCATATATGTCGTTTTCAATGATTCATTAATTCCCCTTAAAAAGTCACTTACCTAGTTCTTCCATCAAACTCTTTAATTGTGTTGCTTCCTTTCAGTTTTGAGAGCATGATTTCGCAGTATTTCTCAGTACTGATTCATTGGTTCTTTACCTATTTTTTTATTCACCCCATGCGAAGAGCGGGTATTCAGCTAGTATATCTATATAAGATAAAAACATAATGGTCTAACACAATTTTCCTTTGTTGAGCGAGTTTTTATTGACTTCGTGGGATCGGTTTTTCCACATTAATTTCCTATAAATTATAAAAATAAATCATAAAATAATAATTACATAAAAGCAACATAATACATAATCACATAATAAAAATTATAAGAGTCATAAAGGTATTGTTTTCTTAGATAAAAATTTTGTATCTCTAATTTAAAAATATTTAACCTGGAAAATATTTTATTTTCTTTACTACTATATTATTGTGTTTTGATTCTTTCCTAAACTATTAGTTTAAAACTAAAAAAGTTGTTTCTTTATTATAAAATAAGTATAATAGTAATTTATTACGCTAGATTTTTATGATAAAATTATTTAATTCGGTGTCTAAATTTAAAAACCGTTTTACAATTATCATTTTTTGAGAAAATTACATTAATATACTTTAAAAAATTATGGTTAAAGACAATCGTTAAATGATTAAGAACTTAACTCTCCGGTGCATCAATGCATTAATCCAATGTATACGCAAATTTCATTTAATATTAGTTACCTTTAGTGCAGCCAGAAGTAAGCAAAAAGTTTTTTACAAAATGTATACACCGACAACTTTCTTTTAAAAAAAAAAAAAACACAGGAAATTAAATAAAATAAAAAAAAATGACAGAAAAAAATTAAATAAAATAAAAAGGAACGAACGAAATCAGATTCAGTCCCTGATGAATCGAATTTTAATAATACAACTTTTTCAAAATTCGATTTCACATAAAATTTTGTATTTTGCTACGTAAAATTAGAAACTTTAAAATAACGTAAAAAAATTTTATACCTTACAATACAAAATATTTTCGACTGTTGTTTAGTAAAATATTAAAAAATAATGAATATTTACAAAGATTTATTTTTTTCTTGATATTATTTTCGGCTAAAGAATTTTTTATTTGTGGGGAAAAAGTTTGCAATTCGCTTCTCGAGATATGGCGAAATACGTAAAATGTAAAATTAACATTAAGGGGTTCGAACGGTGGACCGCTCTCCTGACCAAACTTTTCGGACCGCATTTCCAGATTACGACTCCCCCCTATAAGGGGTAGATTTATCATAGGGTAGATTCGGGGTCAGAAATCGAAATCCGTCTAAAAAATATACGCTTATTCAGAGAAAGTGTTTTTTTTTTTTTTTGTGTCTAACTTCGTAACTTAAAATGGCGTCTGCACTGAATAATTAGCATATTTAAAGTCACCATCTCGAACCCTTAAAAATGAGTCATAAAACGTGAAAAGCCGATCATTAGATCAAAAGTGATTAGGAGTGGTTCGTTTCTTTCGACGCAATATTATTTTTCTCTTGTTGGTTGAAATAAAACATTAAATTACAATTGTAAACTCACCAAATATGTAATAATAATATAGCTTTTATTTTAAATTTCAGTTTAAAAAATTATTAAATAAAAATATTTATGCTCATTAAATTGATCTGAATGGAATCCTATGAAAAGTGCTCGGACGTGGAAAGTGTAGGGAACAAGCAAACAATTATTCTCTTAGAAAATATATTTTAAATATATAATTTCATCTGTTGTAAAAAAATTCAATCATTCATGCTAATAACAATAATTTTTCGTGAACTAAACATCCAGGTTGGCTAAAGAACAAAAGTACTCAATTACCTAGTATTTTAATAAAATTATTTAAATAATAGTATTTTAAAAATATTCCAATTGATATTGCAATTTAAACACAAAAATATTATATCCAAAACGTGTATTTTTTCAACTTTTAAAAAGAGCCCATCTGCAGTTTTAACTTGTATAAACTTGAACAATTTGCTAAAAAAAAAATACTTTCTGAAAATTTTCCGTATCCAAAAATATTTAAGGCATCTAAAATATGCATTCCCTATGAATATTATACCTCATTTTTCATTTAAGACGGCAAACCTCAAAAGCATCGTGTATAGCAGATAAGAGTTCTGCAAACACATTTTTATATCGCGTTTTTTTGATGGTATAGTCAGAAAGCTGACAAAATTGTTTAGACTATCATCTTACTAGAGAACCAAATATAGCTTTTAAAGGTGTTATCCCACTTCGGAAAATGGATTTTTCCTAAAATGATAGGAAAATGTGATTTTTTTTTCTTTCTGATGTTAAAAAAAGAAGATATGCATATCTTCAGGAAACGGAGACCTTTTAAGAAAAACGATAAGTATTTCCGAAAATGATAGGAAGTTTCCTTCACTTCTTTTTAAATAAAAGTTTTCAGGAAATTCATAAAAAGCGTTTTATCTGTCTCAGCTAAAGTGTGAAAACCAGTTATTCCGCAGATTATCTGGCTAACGTGAGGATTAACTAGAATGATCCGCTGAAGTTCCGAAACTGAAAACTACCTAGATAATTTGTATATAACCCACTAGGCACTTGCTAAAATGAAAATCAGATCCTTCCTGGAAAAAACAGAGGCATTTCTATGCGTTTAAATTAAGATAATATTGCTTATTTTTGTGTACACTGTAAGAAATTTCTCGGAAAAATGGCTTATTATTTAAATTCTATTTTATCACATTCAAACAAAACAGTGAAATAACCATAATTAATAGGGTATTCAAACTGCGAGAAAAAAACATTTATTAACTGCTTTCACCTAAGACTGTTAAACAACCGGAATTTTATCTCACCAACTAGGCCTACTTAATGAAGTTCCTTTCATGTTATTACGTATTATAGCCGCGAAGTCTAATCTCATGAGACAACAGAATGGGGATTCGAATCCCAGTGTTCACACGACAATATTTCTTTCAACACATGAAAAGTGTCCTGAACTCCCCAATTTGTGACCCGAGACTATTGAAATACGATACTCTTATTCACACATAGATGGCAGCAGCACTTAACACAAAACTTTTTAGAATTTCCGATCTCTTATAATAGGGGGAAAAACAAGATAAACTAATCATTCCATGGTTCATTTAATTAAACACAACTCAACCACAACATGACTCCAATGCCCATTACCTACCGAAAAGCCTATGTCCAGTTAAATTTATTTTTTATGGTTACTGTTGTTTTATAATAACGGATGTAACCGGTTTTAAAACCGTAAATGTAAAAATTGCTCTTTACCGTAAACTTTACGGTTGATTGGATGGACAGACTGATGCGGTAATTTTACCGTAATTTTAAAATGAGAATTCTAACAGTATAACTAAAAAAGTAGTGAAAAACAATATTTTGAACTGTAACGATACTAACACAGTGAATGCACCCACTACTGAAATAAATTGCGGAAAACCTTGATTCCGCACTTTCACTGATCACCCTAATTAATATGCTGATCAGTTAGGTAAGGTACACATTAACAACTTTCGAGCTTTAACCATATCTTATATACTGTAATATATTTCATGTTTTTGGTAATTGGCCACACATTAAAAAAAAACTCTCATATATTATCCATAAAAATTTTATCACTTCCTGTCCCTAGAATACACGCACACACATTGTAATATTTATGCACTTTTCTTTGGTATAATTGTTACCGCTAAAGCTATTAATGTGAATACTATCTAAATAATCTGCATATTAACCTCAGGTCCATTAAAGAGCAGAATCAAGAGTTTTAAGCAACTTACCAACGTATTCGGTGCATTAACAGTCTCCGTATCATTAAAGGATCAAAAGTTTGTTTCTGTCATTCTGTCAAATAATTTATTGATTGTTTGCTTATATTGACTTGAATCTTCCGACACAAAAAAAAGAAAGAAAAAAAAAGAATGATTTAGTGTTAATTTTCTTCATTTTAATAATATTTTAAAGTGTTTGATTCTTTGTATGAAATTTTTTTGAGTTGTTGATGATTTATTTCATCAAGTAATGTGTTGATCGTTTGATTGTAATAACTTTTAGAAACCGGAAGCTTCTCATTTGGGTCGAATCAAATTTTGCTCGGATAAATATGGCATCATCTCCAAAAGCTTTCAATTTAGCCAAGAGGTTTTTTTTATGTTAAATCTTCCAAATATTTGCTACTGAAATATTTCCTATTTGAAGAGATAGATACAGTTAGAATCGAAGTGTTTCAATATTTTTGTTTAACCCCTGTACACATGGTTTTATTCGGGCGATGCCTATTTATGAATTGAAATATTTCTTTTGAACTACAAACCGTGATTTATTATGCTTTAAAAATATTCGTGTCACTCAATTTTGTTTTAAAATATCTCAGTGTATTTCAAAATCTAAAATTATTTAGACACTTTACTATTGATCACTTATACACTTTTCTTCTCTATTTTAGAAAATCAATAAAACATTTCAAAAAATAATTATAAGAGTTTGAGACAAATACTATTTTATTCAAAAATAGTTATTATATCAAATAAATTCAAAGGCACGATATCATTTTTTGAATAAATTAAAAAGACTACTAATGATTATAATCTTAATATGGTGCAGCTCAGAGTACACACAAAACCAATGAAAGAATTTTTTTTTCCACAAAAAATAGATCTCAAACATGTAGTAAAAACAACGCATCATTGATATATGAATCAAATTCAATTTCCAAAACATGATTTCTCTTATTCTTTTGTTGCTAAGGCAACTAGGACCCGTTTCTTAACGTTGAAATTTATACGCTATGGATCATAAACAATTAGTTTGTTTTATTATGTTGGTATTTCTTCCTGGATCACCACACTTGAGTTGTTACAGCAGGAAAAATTTAGTTAATAAGCAATCCTGTGTGCAGGCAGTTGCAATTTAGTTCAACATTGACTCAATATACTATATTGCCATAATCAAATAAAAATTTTGCCACGATAACGCAAGCCTATAATGAAGGCTTTTAAAAGGAAAGGTAAACATCTAATAACGAATCACTCGTTTCCTGACCGCTTCCAGCATTATCGTCACATTATTGTCAAATATGAATTATCGTCAATGAAATTTGACTAAAATAATCCAATTCCAACTGCAGTTCCTTGTCGGTTGACTATAAAAGCTTCAATAGTTTTCCAAAGATCCAATAGATATTAAAAAGCTCTAGCTGATTAGAAAGTGGTTAAAATTTTATTTAAGTAAGTGCAAATCTGGAAGAAGAATACCACTGAATTCACTTTTATGAGTCAAATCATGTGGTTGTGCCTGGTGTGTTAACGTTAAGGCTATTGTGTTTTGTTTATTAATAAGGTGGATCAATTTTTGGATTAGATTTAATTGGATGCGTGCAAGCGATGTCACTCTTGTGTGTCGAGCCTGGCCGACTGCTGAATCGTGGCATAAACAACTACCACGATTTGCCCACTCGTGTCATCTCTTGCAGTTGCAGGTTTCCAACCTCCGACTAAAAATTTAAAGACTAGAAATTTCTAAATTTCCTTCTAACAATTTCTAAAACTTTAAAGCACTAAAAAGTTTTAAGAATTCATGTTGACAAAAAAAAAGTACTAAGTTAAATATTTATTATGCAAGAATGAACAAGACAGAGTGCATCACTTTTGAAATTATTTTTTATCACCACCAAAAATTTCTCACTCTTATTTAGAAAGTAATATTATCTCAGTTTCAGTATGAAATAATTATTTTCTCCTTTTATGTCATTTTGGGAAATAAATTTACATTTTAAAATATTTATTTATTTTATTACATTAATCTATTTTCAAGTTCAAACTTGCTAGTAAAATTTAATAATTTTTCGGCTTGCTAGATTAATCAAACTTTAATTATTTCTGGATAGCAATGCAGGTTTCAATTGTTTTCTAAAATCTATATAACTTTTGATACACTCTTTATGAAAAACATTGCATTATTAAGAAAAAATTCCTATAAACGTTTATTTCAGTTATACTGATATTTTTCTCAGAACTAAAACAATAGCTATTAAAAAAATATAATCATACATTTATTTCCAATTTTATTTATTATTATTAAATATTTATTATTCTCAGAAACTGTTCAAGCATTGTGGATTTTGTCAACGAAGTTTAAGCGAAAAATACATATCTAATATTAAATTCGATCTACCAAAATTGCCTGAAAGTTTTTGTTTCACAAAATGAAAATAACATTTTAAAAATATTTCAAGTTTTATGTGATATCAATCTGCATAACAATCGAATCAAAAATATATTTGCCTTAAAATGGGACCAAATAAATAAATAAGAAATACAAGCATATATAAATATACTTTTTAAGTATATTCAGCAATTTTTTTTTCTAGAGATTCCGAAGGTCAAAGATGATGAATGACATCAATATCCTGCTTAAGTCTGCATCCAGAGATGATAAAAAAATTTACCCATATGAAGCACTAAAACCTAAGGCATTAGTTTACTAAAAAAATACTATTTTATCTATCAAAAAAGTACTAAAAACTTACTTTCTGAATCATTTTATGCCCTAAATCATAAGAAAAATACAAATAAGAGTAAAGAGCACGTTAAGTCCCGTTGATTGGCAGGTCATTTTACCATGAAATATATTTTTATAACTTTTTTTTTTTCTATCTTAGATGGCATTTCTTACGCTATAAAAATTTCCCGACCGTAAATAAGATTTTTAATAACCTAGCGTAACCATGTAACTATCCATCCTTAAATTCATTCTAAAACTGTCCTAGTCGGAAAAAAATACACGTATTGTAACAGCTGCCTAGATATATTTTAATCTTGTTCTATTTTTATAAATGATAGTTTTCTCAACACTTTTTATAGGAAAGTATTTTTTTTTCTGTCCCATTGTTCAAGAAGGGAATAAAAGGAATTGGGAGATTTTTCTATATTTAGAATATTAATATTCGAAATTTATTCACCTTCTAGATAGAAATTTTAAAGAAAAAAATTGGAAGTGATTTATACAAAACTAATTTTTTTTTTTACTCGAAATTCTCTTATTCTCACTTTCTGAAACATTTATTCTTCGTCGTGGAAAACTTTACCGTCAATACAGAAGTAGTAGATGTTTAATGAAATTAAAATATAGGCAAAACTAAAACAAGGTTAAAAAAGTTATTGCATTTATGAATGCATTTCAGAAGAACAAAATTTTATCAAGTATTATTTTCGAAGTTATTGTTACAAAAACTCATTTTAGAATTTAATAAAAATAATTTATTTCACAGTACAAAAATTTATTCGTTTTTATACACCATATTTTCGAAACAATACTCTTTATTTTACATTTTTCAACGTTTAGCAAACAAAAACCATCACATTTGGAATGTTATAAATTTTAAATCAAAATCGAATGCCACTAAGCATTTGATTTGATACGATTCAAAGGAAAAATGTGAAAATTGGTATCTATTTAGTTTCAACGGAGCTGAAAAATTTTAATTATTAGCAGCCATTTTAGAATGAAATTTTCATATCTACAGCTTTCAATATTGTACAAAGAGTTAATAAAATATTCAGGTAGTTACAAAAATGATGAAATAGGATTCTAAATATTTCTATTGTTAACATCTTTATAATATTTCTTTATAATTTTCAGTATCAAAACTACCACTTCTTAGAGCTGTTCAGTATTGGGGCAGTTTTAATACTGCCTATTTTCAAAATTAATTAGGCATCATTAGCGTCAAAAAATTATAAAACGATATTGTACATTTCTCTGATGCTAACTAATACCATTCTTCCATTAATTTTGCTTTTTAGTACATAGTTTATTGTTTTGTTTTTTAGAACAAACTTTTAATTTTTATTTCAATTAGAACCTATGACCAAAATTAATTAAATATCATAGATGTCACTTATAACATGGAGACTTTTTTATGGTTCCCCAGTGCAAATAAATAACTGTTTTCTTTGCTTTTTAGTGCATAATATTTTTCTTTTTATTTGAATTGTAGCTATTACCAAAATTAACCAAGCATCATCCTCTATAAGAATATTTCGATTTTTCATGTTTATCTAAAATGATTTAGTAATATTTCTCCATTGATTTTGCTTTTCAACCCATAGTCTCATTTTTTACCGCTGGTTTTAAATCATTTATCTTTATAGAAATACGTTTTAAACATAAAGCTTAGACAGAATAAACAAGTTATTTCAAATAACTTTAAGAATACTAATTTGGGGACAAAGTCCACCTATATTTGTACATAAATTTATCTGACATAACTAATAAAATCTCATTAAATATATTAAAACTCCTTTTGAACGTGTTTTAAACTTATTTTTTTGATTAATGAAAGCCGTACGCTATCATACATCAATGATGTTATCTTTTAAAATATATCTTAAATTAAAATAAGCTATAGTTTAATTTGATACTTGGAATTCAAGAAGAAGATCACAAATAAACACACATTACACCTATAAAGACAGCGCCAGCTGATCGCTTATAAGTAAAATGGCGTATTAAAGTTGAGTTAAGTTTTTCGATTTAAGTTAGAATATTAATTAACGTGAAGTTAATTAATTATAGACCCGTATCGGACATCAAATTTGTTGAAATATAATTCTTTCTGGTCTACGTCTTTTATTTAACATAGAATTATTATTTGTTTATGTATTTTATTGTAACCGTGGTATATCTTTGCTTTGTGTACCTGACAACTTCAATCCATAATTAGTTTTTTTTTAATGTTCTACAGGGCTTCGTGCTAACTAAGAAATAGATAGTGAAAGAATTGAAATCATTGTGAAGGAATATAGCATGAGTCATTTAAAAGAATTTATACTTGATGGATCTGGCTTACTCGAAATGGAATGGAAGGAGCAGTTGTTAACGTAAAATGCCCCGTTAATCTTGGAGGCATCGCATTTAAAGCAATGGCTAGTTGGCATGGAAACAACGGCAACCAATGAAAAAATTTCGATTTTCAAACGTAACTCCCGAACGATATAGTTGAAATTTTTTAATGATTTTTGAGACAGGTAACTAAAATTTCCCCTTTCATTCACTCTACATTTTATTATTTTCGATATATTTTAAGATATTAGTTTTATTTGTGAAATAAAATGTATAAAACTAAAATAATATAGGATTGCTATATATCTATGCACTTATTCATGGTATTTGCTATTTGTGGCAGATAAAAGAAATTTCTATTGTGATCTATGTCTGATTCCAACTGACAGTCAATTTTAAATATTATATTTTCAGTGGTTAGTTTGAGGAAAAGATATCAGGCAAAATATCTTTGTCATCAGTCCCTAAGATATTATTTGTTATAGTCGGGAAATATCTTTCTTTTTTTCCCCAACAATTTCAATTAAAGTCAAGATCTTCAAACTCGGAAGTTTCCAATCTTGATAAGCATTTAATCCCCCGATAACTCCTCAAAAACATAGAGTGAACAGCGGGTTCAGATAAGTTGTTAAAACCCTCGGGTTGCCTGCAAATTTCGGCTGAAGAGAAGCGTTAGTTTTTTAGTCAGAAATAAAGAAATACGTGTTTTAACGTTTTTTTTTTTTTTTTTTTTTGTTGTTGTTTTTTTGTCTTCCTATGGCGGAAATATCATTTTAATCCGCTGATTTTAAAGCAAGCACTATAAAAATTAATAATAAATAGCTTTCTGATTAATATTAAAGATAAGGGCTTGCAAAAGTGGTGATTAATTTTACACGTTATGGTTTAGAATTGAGTACTTGCTCTTGAAGAAAAAGAAGATCACAGATACTTTCGCTATATTAATATTAAAATCAGAAAGTAGTAACTTTTATGGATTAAGTCCTGTTAGTTGATAAGGAGATAGTAATTTTTCGTCGTTAATGATTCTAATTTTTAATATTTTTTAAAGTTTTTAAATTTTTAATTATTGTTATTTTACTTTTATTTAAAATCCATTAAACTATTTCTTTACCTTTTACAATATTGATTTCGGAGTTTTTCTTGAGTAATATATTACACATTTAATTCAAAGCAGTTGTTAACCCATAAGTACTTAATCTATATATATAAAAGTGAATGTGTGTCTGTCTGTCTGTCTGTCCCCTATAGACTCCTAAACCATCCGACAGAAAGCTATGAAACTTGGCATACAGATAGTTCAAAGCACGAGGAAGGTTTCTGTCGACATAAGAACATTCTGCGACAAACCGTTCCAGCGGTATCAACGAAAATCCAAATGGAATTTTCTGATTGGTTAAAAGTTAGCCATTGTTTTAAATTTTGTTATAAGCGATTCAGTTGTCAAATATCTTGAAGATAACAACAGTGATATTTTCTATCTTAGAGCTCTATTCTTTTAGAAAAGTAAATTACATATTCTTTAATATTTAATTATAATTCTCGCAAGTTTCTTTATGTCAGGTGAGCACAAGCACGTAAAATCAACGACAACAGATTTCGTAATTATTAGTCGTATCACGGATTTAGTATAGGGAAAACTGTTTAATAAAAATAAAGGTGAAAGCAACTTTTATTCAAATTGCAAGTTTTCAATAATTATTTATATTTATTAAGCAATTTTAGGTTAGCACAATTAAATATAGTTTTTGAAGGTTTCATTGCTGACAGTTGTCATTTGAAAACTATTAGAATGTATATTATTACAAAGTTTTCGAATTCCCAATCATTTTATTTATTTCATTTAAAAAATAGATTTTTGTTTTAAATTTTATCATTATTATATTTTTTATTTAAATTATTTCATTTTTATTGCTTTTTTTATTACTTAAAATAAATATGTGAATTTAAGATTTAGCAAATTTGCGGCCACTGTCAACTTTTACATTTCTTTTTGTTGAGTTTTGTTTCAAAATATGCCGCCTAAACCAATCGCTCTTAGTCAATCAACATCTCAAGCAAGCAAAAAGAGAACTATCCGTGTTTCAGAAACATTGGAGCAACGGGAAAAAAGACTTGAAACTAATTGAGAACACAATGCTTTAGCCCGTTCCTTAAAAACGTCTGAGCAACAGGAAAGAAAACTGCTAACAAATCAACTACGCACTACTCAAGCCCGTTCGTTGGAAACATCAGAGCAACGGGAAAGAAGACTGTTAACAAATCAACTACGCGCTACTCAAGCCCGTTCGTCGGAAACATCAGAGCAACGGGAAAGAAGACTGTTAACGAATCAACTACGAACTACTCAAGCCAGATCGTTGGAAACATCAGAGCAACGGGAAAGAAGACTGTTAACAAATCAACTACGCACTACTCAAGCCCGTTCATTGGAAACATCAGAGCAACGGGAATGAAGACTGTTAACAAATCAACTACGCGCTACCCAAGCCCGTTCGTCGGAAACATCAGAGCAACGGGTAGCAAGAATGAAATCTGATCGAGAACGCACTACTCAAGC
The DNA here is from genome assembly GCA_949128135.1 of Parasteatoda lunata. NCBI lineage: Eukaryota > Metazoa > Arthropoda > Arachnida > Araneae > Theridiidae > Parasteatoda > Parasteatoda lunata. The sequence continues at coordinate 117,117,017 of OX421971.1, forward strand.
CCGTTCGTCGGAGACATCAGAGCAACGGGAAGCAGGAAGGAAAAACAATCATGAACGCACTTCGCTGCCAATACTCTGATTTGAATCTCAGTACATTTCACTATGAACCGACAATCAACTATAGTCTTCACCTAAGCGTCATCGTCAGAAAAATGGCTCAATTATGTATGTTTTGTAGTGCTCTAAAATTTAAGAATGAAACAGCTGGAATTTGCTCTTCTGGAGGCAAAGTGAAACTTCCCGATTTAACGTCGCCCGCCGAGCTATTATCAACGTTGTTATCGGGTCAAGCCAACACCTCCTAGAAGAAGGAAGGCCTCAGCACGGATAAATTTCGTAGTCCGATATGACGAAGTTAACTGCGCAGTTGTTGAAAAATAAGAAAGATGTTTCTACGTTCGGGGTACTAAGCTGCGCAGTGGTTGAAAATACGAAATATGTCATTACGTTTGGACTACTAAAGGATATTTATGGTAACCCGTACTGAGGCCTACTCTTTCTAGGAGGTGTTGGTCAAGCAAGATAATAGAAACTTTTCTTGGCGAAAAAATGTCGGTACATTCGTGTTTCCAAATGACTTCATTCGGTGCTACAACTATCGGTGCGCATATGGGCAGCCAGAGTTATTTATTACATTCACATGCAATCCTGCTTGAGCTAAAATTAAAGATCTTTTGTAACCTAGGCAAACATATTCAGATCTTCATGATGCATTACCGCACGTGAGTTAAAACAAGTATTAAGCTCTATACTTGGTTTTATTGCAAAGCGTCATGTTTTTGGAGAGACACGGTGTTTGATGTATTTTATGTAATGGCAAAAAAAAGAAGAAAAAAAGAAAAAAAAAGAAAAAAAAGAAAGAGAATTTCCACATGATTTGGCTTATTGAAAAAATCACACCATGACAAATTGGCCAGCTCATATCAACAGAAATACCTGATGTCACCATTGATTCAAACTTTTTTCAGATTATCAGCCAAAATATGTTTCATGGTCCGCGTGCATCACCATACATGTCTGTTTGAAAATGCACCAGCGATATCCTAGAGAATTAACTGTTGAGACTATCACTGGTTTTTTTCACCATTAAATAAAATTCTCATTTCAAATCATAATCGCAAATCTCATTTACACACTTAAATACAAAATTAAAATTCAAACTGAAAGCGTTGCAACGCACGCAGGGTACAGCTAGTTAATAATAAATTCGATAATAAATTCGTCTTTTTACCAAATCATTAATATTTATATCGATAGTTGAAATTGTTAAATCGATTGTAATACGAGTATTAGGTGTGTTAGTTTCGTATCAGTTAATTTTTAAATTCTGATTTTGCCCATAATCGAAAATATTTGTTCAAAATAATAATGATCAAAAGTTGGTTAGTTGGTGCGAATTTTTAAAATTCAGTATTATTTAAATATTTTTTTTAACAAAATTCCGAAGATATTATATCATTATTCTAGTAATATCATTATCCGGTGATATGTTACCTTTTTTTTTTTTTTTTTTTTTTTTTTTAAACTTTTTTTTTTTCATTTTTGAATAGGTCTTAGTGTGCTGCTGTAAAAATTCCTCCCTATCTTTCATACTTTAAATTATTAATTAAAAATTAGTAATTGATAAATAAAAATTTTGAAAATGCGACCTCTTTAAAACATAGAAGTCGTAGAAATTAAAAGATACGTTGAGGGTCCCATACTTTAACCCACCGTCCAGATACAATTACTGGGATCATATTTTCCAGATTGTTACTACTCTCATGTTTTAAGGGTGAAGGAGCTATATTAATCGAAAATAAGGTATGTTTATTCGGGAGGGAGCGCGGAGAAAGTACGTTTTATCCATTTTAGTAGTTTGAAATATCATCTGCCCTCACTAATATGCATATTTAAAATCAGGCTTCAGAACCATGAAATATTGGTTATTAGTACGTGAAAATTCATTTTTTATAAGAAAAGTTAATCAGGGTAATGATTTTACTTTATATTAATTTATTTATTATACTCTCTATAAATCGAACATACGGGAAAGGACTAAGAATGCGAAAATACTTTTTGTTTTGTTAACGTATATTTTGTGCTTTTATGCACAAAACGAATGGGTAAAAAAGTTTGCGTCAAAATATTACGTCAATTGAGTTTTTTTTTTTAAATTTTATTTTGTAACTGGAGTTGAGCAGCAGATCCAGTTCTGAGCTTACGACTACAAATGTTCAACACCGTTGCCGTATAATTTTGAGCCCAACCCAGAAGACAGGAAAACTCCTTGGTCCTACAACAGATCAGCTTTCCTGAAAGAATTTTGGATGGAACTTATCTGCATTTGAATTGCATGGTGAAGAAAAAAAGCACAAAAACCTGCCACGGTTAGGCCGATGCAAGGGAATTTTAACTCATCATTCGTCTATTAACTCATCATCAGTTTATTATCATTATAATTTCAACATTTTGCTGATGGTGTCGAAACGGAAGATCATTTTTATGTTAATTTTGAACATTCACCCTGTTACTCGTAAGTTTTAATGATTTTGAGTCCCTATATGCTGAGGGTAATAAGAGTAATTTCGAAATTAAACTTTTTTTAAGCAGATTAGTTTTTCTCAGTTCTGTTACAACGAGATTACCGTTTTAGAAAAGTATACAGACTTGTAAAAAATTCCCTAACTCGGTATCGTTTCCCTAGAGATTGTTTTCTGACGTCAGAAGTAGTAACAAAGAATTCCCTTTGATATTTGATTTAATCCCTTGTTTTTTCCCTCAAAATCCTTTGGATATATCTTCAATGATTCATACTTAGTGATTGTTTCTTTCTTCTAAATTAACTTCTGGGAAAAAAGGTATAAATGTTGCAGAGGGAAAAACTTTTTCTCTTTTACAATATTTGAAATGGAAAAAAAAAATTTCTGTCGCCAACAATACTTTTTTAGTGCTAAAAAAGAATTCATAAATATTTTTTGTAGTTTTGCAAAATATAAAACCGATTACACTATCTAACTTGTTAAATATAGTTTGTTGTCCAAAAATTATGTAAAAAAATTCTTCTTATAACTATTTTAACTTCTTTTAACAAATACTGTTTCTACTAAAAATCCTTTTAAAGTTTAATACGTAGTTATAATATGCAGATATATGTATATATCAGAATGTCGCTGTGAAGGGGAAATAAGCAGGTCTCAGGCACCAGGCTACACATAAATAATATTTATTTAAGCACATTCCTGAAGACCATCCAAGTAGCCCACAAATCGAAGTGTTCTCGATTAAAACGTAGGGGAAATCTTCAAATAGTCTCGTAATAATGTTTTGCTTTAGGGAGAAAAGGAAACCTGAGTAATTGCAATTGGTCGAAGGACAAGTACATTTCTCACAGTTAGTAAAGGAATAACGTTAAAATGTTAATTAATGCATATTTGAACTATAAATAGATTAAAAGACAGGATGTGAATATTAAAGAGAGGGCTCCGCCCCCTACTCGCTACCGCTCGCCAACACCCGATAATTGCTCCCCAATTGCATTTTCGTTCGCTTCGCGTACAAACTTAAAGTCGTTTTCCTGGAGCAATTATTCTGCACCATCACAAAGAGAGAATATGATAGGATTGTAAAATGTCAAAGGTGCTTATTATCAACATTATAAACTTATATAAAGCAATTTTAAAACAAACAATATTATAAACTTATATAAAGCGAGGCAGCAATATTATTTAACACATTACTATAGGGCATTAGCCGGAGATTAATCTCTTTATCCGAAACACGCGTGGCAGAGCTTAACTCATATCATTGTTGATCCGGTAGACTATATTTGATGGTGCCCCTTGGTTCTCACCAAGTTGAGATCGCGGATGATCGCCAAGCTGGACGATGTTGAATCCTAATCGCAATTCTGATTGGTTTAGATTTTAGCGTTATTTTTAAATGTTCAATGGTATATGTAATTTCAGAGGTCCGTTAGTTCTAAGTTGGATATACCGGTTGGTAAGGTTACTTTTGCTTCTGGCCAATAAGATCGAAGTATGTGGGCAGTCATAGAAAGGGACTTAAGAAAAAAATTTCACCGCCAGTCCGGTACCACAGACGTCATTTTCTATTCGTATTTCGCCGAATTTTTGTGGCGATGGGGGTTCGCAGATTGTATTCAGAATAAATTTAGACAGTATCTAACTGCTATTAGAGAATTCTGCGCACCTATAATCTGAGGATATTCAAGCTTAATGAAGAAGTGAGTTGCTTTTTTCCTTTTCTTTCTGTGCTTACTCCATTAATATTTGTTTCGATTCAAAATGCATTTTATTGGGTTTATTAATTTTTGGCCCATGTTTGTTGGCCCATGTTTTGTTGAAATTTTCCAATGTTTTAATGAAATATCATAATGTTTTGGCCACCATTCCTGTTACCACGGTGTTCGGCGCAAACAGGAATGGTGCCAAGCCTAAGTCGCCAATTTCGCCAAAGGGCACCCTCAAGTATATTTTTACCCTGAAAACAATGAAACTAATAAAAAATTTAACCTGTTGATCTTATAGGATGCCGGACACTCCCTATCTCCCCCCCCCCTCAATAATTTAAATTTCAAACTGAAAACAATTAAAACCTGATGAAAAAAACTTTAAAATATGGCAAACAAATTAAAACATGTAATATTAATAAGTTGATGCTAAGTAATATTTCAAAAGCAAATACCATTGCAAATAATCGACCAATTAACTTCAATACTGTCAACTGACAAAATATTTTAATTTCAATCAGACAAAAAGCAAATTATATAATAAAAACATATGTAACTGAAATTCGACATATTAAATTAAGCAATTAAATTTTTTGTCATACTTGAATACTAATAAAAAAACAATATAAAATGAAATAATTATGTTATCAATGATTAATAAATATTTTTGTCTGAATTGTTACAAAAAAATAAGGTGAAAACAATAAGATTAAAAATTATTTACAATAGATCTCTGAATATTCACAAAACCTAGCTAAGTACATTTTCCTTTGATCTTCTTTTCACATCATTTTGTGTACCAATGATTTGCACTTTTATGCATTATTTAAGAAATATCTGAAACAAATATGAGCTGTTAATTAATATTTCTGGCTGAGCAATTTTTGAAAGTAAGTAAAACCAAATGACTGTTTTAAAGTAAACTCTGATCAATATATATTTCACTCATTCAACTCAAAATAAAAATCGCAACAAGCTTTAACTGGTAAGTTTAGTTGTAACATTTCTGCAGGCAGCATTATTAAAAATTATTACCTTTTCAAACACATGCGTTCTCAATTTTGATTGGTTGTTTTGAGCATTACTAACCAGAAGTCTTCTGTGATTAGCTATGTGATATCATTCCACTCCTTCTTTTAAGCATCTGTTCTCTAAGTAACTGTTACTTTTATTCTCAAAATCATCGGTTCCTAATTTTCAGCTACGGAACCCTAAATAATCAACCTTTTTTTAGCGGAACCCCGGCTTAATAAAAAGAACTTATAGAGATAACTGTGAACGTTTTAACCTATAAAAAACTATTTTTAAAATATTTAAATAGAGAGATGAAGATTTGTAACAGTTTTGTCATTAATAATCTTAAATTAAGTTTTATGGCCGATAGTAAAATTGCTAGCCCTTGTGCTACACCTAGTTTAGTTATGAATTTGTTTCCGATATATAAATAAGCTGAAAAGGATTAAATAAGCCGAATGATGATTTACTTCGAAATGAAAATTGGAAAAGAAAAATTATTATAAGCGTTAAAAAGGATTATTTGGGAAATATTTTTCTTTATTAAAATATTTAGTTATTTCCTTTTGATTTTAAAAGTGATATGAAATTACTAATGCAATATTTTATAAATGCTTGTTCATTTCCTAATTTGTTTAATATATTGTTATTAGAAAAATATTTTCCTTTAAGAAATGCCATTTCTTTCTCATTGGCATTTTACTTGAAATAATTTCATACAGATAACCGAAGAATTAAATAAGTTATTAAATATAGGTTGGATCTAAATATAATCAGAGATTATAAGAAGTGCTAACTAACTAGAGGTTCTAAAAAAGTCCCATAAAAGTACTCAACATTGGTTAAAAAAACTCGAGGAACCCCTTTAACTATTCCATGGAACACTATTCGGGACTATCTGAACACTATTTGGGAACCACTGCTCAAAATAATTGCAGCTAATATAAATTGAAACTGATACGATATTAGAAATATTAACTATTTAAACTTGATCAATCTGAACAATCATTCAAGTGGTCATTTTAGCTTTCACTGAAGTTACAAAGGAATGGAAACAATTGACTGACAATAATTATTTACAAACTATCGAACAAAACAAATGCATTTAACCTTCAACGATCAGAGGACTTTGGAATGTAAACTAAACACTTATAATCACTTACAGACTTGTCAAATCAATCCGAATATTTTCTTTTCTTAGTCGAATAATAAAGAAAAAATGCGGAAGCTTACTTGTGTTAAGGAACGAAATTTTACTAAACTAAAATTTATCGAAGCTTCTTTAAAGAATTTCATTAACATAATAAATTGCACTTTCTCTCCTGATTTTCGAATTCTTGGCATTCCTTTAAAAATCATAGCAGTAAGTAAATAATGCTTTAATTTAAGCCTACGTTGAATTAACATGCTTACAAGGAAATAAACTTTTGTTCATCTCATTTCACAATGAAAACATATTTTTCTTCATAGTTATAAATATCATCAAATAATTTCAACGACGAAAGATGTCGCCCATTACAGTAGTAGTTTGTGTGTGCCGAAATATTTCGTGATACTCGGATAACGAGTTAAACGGTGTGTTTACATTGCACTAAATATTCAAGAATAGTTTTTCATAGTTGCCAACTCACAGATTTCTCCCTTAGAAATATTAAACTCTTTTCTAAACAGCAAATGTCGATTGAAAAGTATAGTCAGGCAGGACATTAGTATGTGACGCTTCATACTTTAGCTCTTTTGTTGTTTAAAGAATAACGTTTCTAAACATTTAAAGGCAATTAGTAGTATATTTATTGTGGGTTATTTTACAACCGTCGTTGAACAGCCGGCTGAATCTTGATTTTACGACTACCGATGTTCAACTCAGTAGTCTTCTATTTTTAAACCTAATCCAGAAAACAATGAAACTACTGGATCAAGTATTTGAAAAAATTTGCCTTCGTGCAAAAGTTTTGATAAAACTAACCCTTATTTGCGTTGCATAGAGAGGAAAACCACGGAAACCTTTCATGGTTAGCCTAGCAAAAAGAGAACTTTAGCCCATGATTCGTCTAGCACTCAGGATATTTTTCGTCAGCACTGTGGTCGGTGCGAGTCAGGTGCAGAATTCAAATCTGAGCCATCGCTGTGATTGAAAGCCGCGTCACCTCATTCAAAGGCAAGCGTTCTATCCCCTGAATCAGTGGCGCCATCTATGGCCAAGAATTCGACTTCTACTACATCATACGTCACACCTGTTTATAAGGCGGACCCATTCATACATCCATTCATTCATCCACAGATCACAATTTTGACCTGAATCAGAGAACGATCGATCTCCAATCCAGTACCCCCAGAGATATTGATTTGTTATGGGAATATGGAGGACTTCAAATATTAGATATGGAGGTTTACGAATATTAGATGGCCCCTATGTAAAATAGCTATCCCCAGAATCCAGAATTTCTAGTGCTTCTTAACATTCGTTATATTAGTGTTGCCAGACTGTCTACCAGAAAGGGTTTAAGTGGCTACTAAATAAGTGCTGCGGACACCGACTGTTTGCACTTAACTACCACTTAACTTATAAGAACAAAATACTGAAAGTATGATAGAAAATAGAAAAAACTGGTACTGAAACCATTTCATTTCAGCTTATTTTTGCAAGGAAAAATAATGCCAAGATTTTTACTATTATATATATATATATATATATATATATATATATATATATATATATATATATATATATGCATAAACTTTATCTAACTAAATAAAAAAATGAAACATAGATTTGGATTGCAATATATCGCTTTAAATATCTAAATAAGAAAAAATAAAATAAAGAATGCAGTCCCTATATATTCTATTTTATATTAGATTATATGCTAGATATTATTATTACGAAGACAAGTACAGTTATTACTTTATGTTTAGTTCTATATTTAAATGTACGGCACCCTACCACCACATTTTTCTAGGATAAAAATATGAAATAAAAATACAAAAAATTCTTACATCATTCTTAATTTTGCTAAATAAAAATTTAGGAAATAAGTATTGTTTTTAAGCTATTTTAAACACTTTTTCCTACTTCTTTTAAATAAAATTACCTCTTTGAAATCAATCGTTATTTGTTATTAAATTTCAAATAAGTTTTTTTAATGAAAAATATCAGCTTATTTAACTGAATAAATGAGGAAGAAACAAGTTTGTAAAAAGATGCAAAGAGAGTAAATTTTCATTGGTACTATTCTGATTCGAGGTTTTGTGAAAACCCTTTCACCACAGTACCTACTTATTAGAATATCGGCATCTATGTCCACAACTTTTTTACGTCCCTCCTAAGTGGAATATAATACCTTTCCATTCTGAAGTTTACCGGTTTGTGGTTAGAATATCTTTATTATACAAAGCTGCAATAATAGAAGTGTGTTATTAAAATGCCATTTTTTTTCTTTTGTAAATTGTAAATGTTTTCTGCGTTTGTAAATCATTAAAAAAGTTTCTGGAAAAAAAAAAGAAAATTAGAGATTAATATTTTATCAGTGACAAAAATTTTTTAACTAAACATACTTTTTAACGAAAAAATGAAAAACTCATCAAGAATTTTTGACTTAAATGATGAAATTTGATTTTATTCGAACGGATTTCGTTTTTCTCATTTCTCATAAGGAAAATACTTTTTCAGATATATTTTAAAAAGCTGGAATCTAGAATTTCCCCCGCATTCTCTCCCTTAATACTTTTTCGATCAAGCAAATATTTTTTACTTATCCCTATTAATTAAGTTGTAACTTTTCCTATATTTTTAATGGTAACAATTTCATGAAAGTTTGAATGAAGAATTATAAGCAAACATCTGGCACCAAATAAAAAACTACTCTAGCTTTAGTTGCTTTTCTTTAGAACATTTGTTTTTTTTTTTCACTTAAAGGAAAAAAATTCTTTAAAAAATTTTTAGATGACAAACTTCTTTATTTAATTTTTTTATTTTAACTATAACCAATTTACTTAATTGAAACTAAAATACTAATATTAATTTTCTTTATTATGAATCCAATCCAATTCATGAATATTATTTAGAATTACATACATATACTCAGAAAGGTTGGAAATAAATAAAATTAAAATATAACACACTTTTTTTAATATTTTTTTAATTTTTTAAAAAATAATTTTTAATAAATCTTGGTATTCAGGGCTCTTTTCCTCCTTAGTAAAAACACTTCGATATGATATAGTTTTACATTTAACCTTTTCTCTAATCTGGGGCTCTAGATGTGAAGGAAAAAAACTTTAATTTAGATTTTTTATAACTTTTTTTTAAATTCTAGATGCAGGAAATTTATAACAAACCAATGCTAATTGAAAACAACTTTTACCCATTTGTGGATAAAGTTCTTTTGAAAGAATGGTTCCTTTGTTCAGAGGAAGAAAAATTCATAGTCTAGGAATGCCATTTCTAAGATTAATTTTGAAGAAACATGGTAGTTAGGTCCGTCATAATTTATTTGTAATATGAATATTCATGTTTGGGTCTTCAATCAAAGAGTAGTGCTTGTTTTTTTTTAATTTGTAAGAGAGCAATATAATAGGAAGAAAAATTCATTTAGCATTAACAAATATGCACTACCACCTTCTCCCTGTAGATGTTTTTCACGCATCGACCACATTTTGTACGTGAATATTCAAAGGTTGAAAGAAAAGATGGATGCCTTGATATCCAATGTATAAGGCAATTGAAACACGCTGGTTCAAATTATGCAAGCCATTTTAATCTACCACATCCAACTTTTTATTTTTATTTCTGCTACTTCAAAAATTTATATTTCTCTAAAGAAAATTTACTGTAATACGGAGTACTCTATTAACGTGGTTTTTAATACGAAAATAATCAGACTAAGCCAAATGGCATACATAGTATATAGAAATATTTAGTTTCAGGTATATTGCTTACATAAAATCCATACTCGCTGAAATTGCTTACTTAACCTTTTCGAGACTGGCGAATCCTAAATGTATTCGTACAGAATCTGAATCAGGATAGTAAAAAATAAAAAGCGGTAGCTTACGTTTGAGCATAGATAATTTGACAGACTTTTTTTTTTTTTTTTTTTTTTTTGCTTTAGCTTTAAAATTTAACACATCCAATCCTTGTGTGTTAAAAGAGTAACTATACAATTTTCAACGCCGTCAAACGCCGCTGGATTAGAAAATCGCTTCCAGGGCATAAGCAGCCCTGTTTATCTGCATATTCTTTGTATATTTTATACAGTAAGTTGCATCCTTAGTATTGAAGACAACACAATGAGCTAATTTCAGATCAAAATATAGATAATCATATATTTTATATAATCGGGTGATAAAAGAATGTCGTTTAACTCCAAGATAACTTTCAAAAATGAAATAATTGAGTAGGTTCTTAATGCAGGTGTTAAATCTAATATATTATATACAGTTATTCAACCTAATATATGTTTCTTAATATCTAAGATAAAGGTAATGGTAAGTTTATCTTTTTCTATACACCGCCATGTTTTCTTAGTGTAGATACATATTATGAAGAGGATGTGGTATTACTGACATCTTAATAAATCTGGGAAAAAACATTTATTGTTTCTAACCTAAAACGTATTAAAGGTGAATGATATATAAAATGAAATGATACATGAATTTCGTTAATTAAAAAGATGAGGAAAGTGAATAAAAGTTTTTTTTTTTTTTTTTTTTTTTTTCAAGCCGCATATTGAATTCAATTCCAACGAACAACAGCTAACTTTAAAGTTTTGAGGGAATAAAAGTTATTATTTTTTCTCTGATCTTGCAGCGCCATCTGCTGAAAGTTTTTATTAAGAGGGCTTAGAACACCAAGGATGTCACAAAAGTGACGAAAAATGTAACTGTTGTGATTAATAAAAAGTACAAATCTATTAAAAGAGTCACTAATTGGAGAGAAGAGCAACTTTTTCAAGCATATTTATTTCAGTTTACTATTGAACGTGATAACAAAATTTTTTTTCACTTTAAATATGAACAATTTATAATTTATTTATTGATGGTATTTACGCTAAAATAATTAAATAAATAAAAATAAAATGAATTTTTATCATTTCCTACTATTTTAATCGCATGTGAATGAAAAAAATCTCTTCCACCTGATGATAAAATGCAGCAAATTTCTGCAAGATTCTGGTTTTAAATCACAACCATTTTTTAATTTTTTTAGCAAATAAGTAGCACTTGACATCCCTATATAAATGGTCAGACATTATCCATGTTAAAACAATATTTTCTTCACAATGTTGGAATATTTAAATGAAAATGTTTCTTTAGGTTTCCTTTTAATTACATTTCCTTAAGAGCATTACCTCTCTTTACATTTATTTAGGAGACCTTTATCTATACTGGCCGAGTTGTTGCTACAAGTTTCTTTGTAATGTTGTATAGTCTTTTTTTCAACTAGCAGCGCTATCTGTTGCCGAACTTTTTTATTTGGAAAACTTGGTGATTATAAAATAACTACTTTCCTAGTAGAACGCAGCATACTGTACATTTTTTTCATAAATTTTCCAAATTATCAGCAATTTTTTTAGCATCCACTATAATAAATTTGAAATTAATGTTTCGAACTTAAATATATTTATATAATAAATTATTTCATTTAATTTATGATGCATATATGTATCTTTTTGTTTTATGAAGCAGCTAGCTTCAGGGTTTAAGTGCAGTACCTTAATCTTTAAAGATATTCCTCTCCGTTAAATGGTAAAGACTAGATTCAGGCATGCAAACCAGTCTCTTAGGAACAATTAAACTTATCCACGTGTAAGTAAAGTGTCATTACACGCTCACGTGACACCAATTGTTACTCTTCATTTAATACTCTCTTCAAAGTAAAAGTTATCTTTGCAATCTCAACAATTCGTTCATCGCCAACACTGATTAATTGTTTTATTATGCACTGGGGAATGGCAAAATGAAATAAAGCGTGTTTTAATGTTCTTTCATAGAAGTGGCGGTTAACTAATCGCATGCTTACAGTGTTCCGGCTTATAATTTATGCTTGGAATTTAAAGCATTTGGCTTTACAATAGAAATATTATCTAAAAGTATCAGTCCAAAAGATTAATAATAATAATAATCTATAATATTAAAAAAAAATTAAAAAAAGCACTACCCAAAATCGAATAATACAAATGATATCTAATTAGACTTTATTCTATCAGTCCTTATGTAATTCAGTTCATATTTTAGATTTAGATTTTTTTTTAATAGTTATCCTTAAATGCAACAGAAAAATTTTCTAATTATATCAAGCCAAACCATCAACACTTCATACTAATTCTAATATATATATATATATATATATATATATGTGTGTGTAATAAAAGGGCTAAAATCCCTTTTATTTGTTATATAGATAGCTTAAATAATGCAGTCGTAAGCCATCATACGTTCTAAAATGGTTTATTAACAGTAGGTTGGTATTGATAACAGTCCACCTCCACACTCCGCAAGGGAGAGGGTGGACAAGACTTCTGTCAATTCTGGAACAACTTATTCAGGATCAGAACATGATGAAAAAGCCATGCGAAAAGCATTGCTCTCGCTTTTATACTAACACATTTTGTAGTAAAAAGGCACAGTCTTTGAAATACTTGTATCCTTACGCATTAAGGAAAATCATTTCATGCTTCCTTATATGGAAGTGAAAGGGGGAGAGATTCTAAAAATAACTCAATCGTATGTTATTAGCCTTGACTTCCCAAAATAGAATCTCTCTACGCTTATTCTTTAACAAAGACATTTTATGAAAACGAAAGAGTTTTCATTCTTTTATTAATACAAAAGTATTATAATTTTTGTATTACATCCCCCCCAAAAAAGATTTTTGGCAAGCCAAAAAGAAATCATAATAAAATTTAGAATTCTCTGAACTTTTAAAATTTATGTTGGTACGACTGTTCCTTTTCACTACTACAAATAACATTTTTTCAATTATCTGTAAAAAAAAAACAACTATATACAATGACAATAATAAAAACATGATAATACACTTTATCTGTTTAGGCAACTAAACAGAAAGAAAAATGAAACATATTTTTATAACTAATCAACTAAAATTTTCAAAAAAAAAAAATTTTTTTTTTTCACACAAAAATATACATAATTTTTATGGAAATGAACTGGACAACAAGTGTCTTTAATCAGAATTTAAGATTCTGTATGGTTAAAGGGGTTATTTACTTTATGAAAATCTGTATTCCCCGTTAAAATGGAGGAAAACAGAATTTCATGAAGCACAGTGATATTGAGAGATCCAGACGGGTCAATCCAAAAATATTTTACAATACTTTTCTCAACTTGTTGAGAAAAAAAAAGTTCAACTTTCATCGCCCTCACATCCAATTGATGTTGAGGTAAATATCTCCACACGCGATTCGGATCTCCCAAAAAAAATATCGGGTGTACTTCTTCCACTGAAGAAAGTAACAAATTTTGTTTTGTTTTGGACACTATTCATGATTTAATTTCAACATTTGTGGGTTGTTATATTTCCTAAAATTTGATACATGTACTATTTCAAAATTTCGTTTACTTAAACAATTCTTTTTATTTCCTATTTTTTCGTCGATGTTAACCTGATAATGTATGAACCCCTTACCTAGTTCTATCTTCGAATCATTAGAAATGTTTGGCCTTTCTTTCTTTTTCCTATTTTTCCTGTTCTTTTTATTTTTGTTACCCCTCACATTATTTTTTTTTTCAAAATGTTTACTTTTACTGAAACATCTTAAACTTTTTTCAAAATGTTTACTTTTGTTGAAACATCTTAAACTTTTATTTTTTTTTCAAAATGTTTACTTTTATTGAAACATCTTAAACTTTCATTTTTTTTCCACAATTTTTGACCTTAACATTATGAGAATTCTGTTGTCTAATCTGCAAGGATAAGTTGTCATTGTTAGATTTAGCAGAGATGATCAGTCTCTTACCAACTTGAGTAACAACTGGCCCGACACAATCAAAAAACAAACAAAAATCTTTGCAAGTCTGCAACCCTACTAAACCCTATGATAAATCAGTATCAAGTATAAAAAACTTAGCTGAATTAACAATTTCGCCTATCGTAATAAGGGGAAATTCACACAATTTGTTAAGTGTGAAATGTCCTTTTGTTTGGATAACATTTAATTTTTCACATTTTTAATAGGAATATTTAGTTTTGACCAAGTCCGAAAAAGAAAAAGCATTACAAATTTCTTTTAGTTTTGTTTTTTGTTTGAAAATCTGAAAAATTTTGAATTTTGTTTGCCGTCACAAATTTAATTGACGTTTGAAACACATTTATTTCCCTCAAAAACCTTTTAAATGCACTAAAAAGAACAATATTATATCATAATAATTTATAAAGAAAAAAGCAATATAAAAACAAGAAATGCACTTTTAACTCTTAATAATTTTCTCTTATTCAAATACTCAAAATAAAAATTTTAAAACACTACTCATCTCTAATATCACTAAAATATTTGATTATACTAGTGAGAAAGAAAAATAAGAGGATAAAAAGAATATATATCTACAGTATTTTCTCTTCATTTTTGTTAACACTTTCTTTGACCTTCATGACTTTTTATGTTGAAGAGAAACAAAAAATATAACCATTTTTTTGTTTTTAACATTCACTTTTGTTTTCACATAAATCTTCGGGATTTTACACGCGTTCACATATCACTGGTGTTCACTGCAGCTTTTTAATGAAAGGAACTTTTAATAAAGAAGCAAAAAGCTTCTCTCTAAATTTAATATAAATCGCGCACATATCACTTTTGTTTTCACAATTTGAGCACTACGGAATTGTAGGGTCATCGGTCATTTCCAGATTGGACACTGTAGGGTCATTTCGATCCACACAATGGGTTTGAGAGAGGCATGTGACGAGCTCGAGCCAACGACAGCATTCTCACAGCGATGAAGGTACGGGTAGTTAAAGATCGAGTGGTGAATTCAGTCCTTCCTTCCTTCATTCTTTTTTTCACTGCGGACTAGGCAACTTTTCGTCTTTCGTCCCCCGGGATGAGGTTTTATCAACGTTGTAGTCAACCGGAAAATAGATAACAATGGTTTCCTCAGCAAGTAACCATCCTGGCGTCTTGTAATAAAAGGGCTAAAATCCCTTTTATTTGTTATATAGATAGCTTAAATAATGCAGTCGTAAGCCATCATACGTTCTAAAATGGTTTATTAACAGTAGGTTGGTATTGATAACAGTCCACCTCCACACTCCGCAAGGGAGAGGGTGGACAAGACTTCTGTCAATTCTGGAACAACTTATTCAGGATCAGAACATGATGAAAAAGCCATGCGAAAAGCATTGCTCTCGCTTTTATACTAACACATTTTGTAGTAAAAAGGCACAGTCTTTGAAATACTTGTATCCTTACGCATTAAGGAAAATCATTTCATGCTTCCTTATATGGAAGTGAAAGGGGAAGAGATTCTAAAAAAAATCAATCGTATGTTATTAGCCTTGACTTCCCAAAATAGAATCTCTCTACGCTTATTCTTTAACAAAGACATTTTATGAAAACGAAAGAGTTTTCATTCTTTTATTAATACAAAAGTATTATAATTTTTGTATTACATATATATATATATATATATATATATATATATATATATATATATATATATATATATATATATATATATACTGGGTGTACAAATTAGTTCAGTCCGTTTATTTGTGATCAAAAATGCATTTATTTCAGAACAAAATGAATGAAGATTAATCAAAGTATTGTTCATCGCTGGCTACTACAGAATGACCCATATCCTTAGGGACCAGTAATCCGAACCATCGATGAATTAGAGTTCAAGAAATCAGTAACTGCAAATTTAACAGTTGAAAAGTAGCGAGCATGCTTAAGGTTTTTTCATAATTGTAAAGTGGAACCAGAATTTCCGAAAACTGAGTGTTTAAGTGCGTCTGAATGAGAACAGGTGACAGAAATTTTAGCTAAACTCGTACAATTAACTGTATTTTCAACTTATGAATAGTGTTTTCAAAATAGTCAACCTATTCCAAGGAAATAGCAAAGTATCGTTTTTAAACGTATTTTTTAACAAAAAAAAAAAGATATATTAAGAGTAAGAGATGGAAACATTCAACACCTTCTGAATTTCAAAAACACCAACTACTTTTGCCTTAGAATCATTTTACTGAACTCATCATTGATTACTTTCACAAAAAAATCCTTACATTCCGGAATACAAACTACACTATATTTGATAAGGCAAATGTATTGGAAAGTTCATTACTTGCTTCGGAACACAAAACCATATTATCAGCCAGATGATGGGAGAAAAAAATGTGCCTTAGGAACATTTTGAAAAAGTCGGACTGGACTATGTTGACCCCATAATAACGAAAAATTATTTCACCCGAATTAATATTGTAAGCCCCATAACCACTGGACTATGTAAGCTCTATAATTATTAAATTTAAAAAGATCAAAAGGGACTCCAAAATCTTAAATTACTATATTTATCTGCTTCTGCACAACGGCCACGCACTTTGAAGTAGTAGGGGAGAATAGGGTCAATTGTAACAGGGTATGATTGTAACAGAGAAAATATTTCGAGTCTCGGGTTCTAGATTTGGTTCCTAGGTGGCGCACAAGGTGTATTTAATAAATCTACATGTATACCCCTGCTGGCAACCATTTTTATTTACTTTTGAAAGAGTTACATCACAAAAGATATTTTCACGCTACGCAAGTACTTTTTTTGGTATTAGAATATTATATTGTAACAAAGTAATTTTGTTTAAACAAATAAAAATTATTAACCGAATATGTAAATGGACACCTTAATTAACATTTTTTAAAAAAAGATTAGTTTTGTTAATTAACTAGCATTGTTTTTAACAAATGAAGCTGAAATGGCGTCTTGGGGACGATTGTAACAATAAGTAAAGGGACGAATGTAACAGCTGAAAATAAATAATCTTATGTTTACAAACCATTACTTAACTCTTTAAGAACCACCAATAGTTTCCTATATCATTTATATTATGTTGCATGTGCATTATTTTATTTGTCACCTTTCAAAGCATAAATTAAAATTTTTAACCCCTTAAAGTTAAAACTTTAACCCTTTAGGTCTCTGTTCATTATTATTTTTACTCCTAAAATATCACTACTATTTTGATCAATAAAAAAATATATCACAACTATAATAATATGTATAATTAACTATGTTTTAGTTGAATTTATGAACTGTTAGAATTGACCCCGTAAGTGGGGATAATTGTAACAAGTTTGACTTTCAAAAATTGTTAATAACTAATATAATGACATTTAAAATAAGGTATTTATTTTTTTTTTCTAGTAGAGGATAGTCTACTTTACTCGTCTGTCAATTAATACTAATAATATATTGGATTTTTTGTTAGTTAAAAATAGTTAAGTAAAAAATGTTACAATTGACCCCACTCTCCCCTATTTTATTTGACGACCGAAGTTCTTTTGTATAACTTTGACGGTTTATTTCAAAAAGATCTAATCCGTCTATTATCTGGAGTGACAATGAGTTTTGTATGACCTAATATATTTCTAAATAAGATAGTTTTTTAATTGTATTTCTTTTGACCTACCTGAGTGGTCCTAGCAGGGAATGATAGAACAGAGCAGCGTTTAAAATAAGAAAAATACACCAAATTTAAGCATGAACTTTTTTTTTTAAATTAAAGTTGTTTTAGAGTTATCTTTTTGTAGTACTATACCGACGAAATATGAAATGTTTACTTTTGTTTAATTAAAATCTTAGAATAATATTAAAAAACATATATATTTAGTTTTTCCCTACTTTTTAAGTTTGCTTGAGAAAAAACCTTTTTAACTGGTTGAAATAGGAAAAGTATTTCTCGTTTTAATTTCTTTTTCTTCTGCCGAATCATAAAAAGTGCTTCTCATCTTTAATAAGGGACACTAAAAAAAGCTGCTTAAAAATGCATCACTTGCCTCATTCAATATGCAAATAAGATGAATTCTTTTAGTGAATAATTTGTAGTTAATTCAGATCAGATACGTATTCTGTCATATAATCATCTCTTTGAATAGAGAAGAGGAAGAAAAACTTCAAACGTTTGCAAAGGTATTCATAGAAATAATGTCCTTGGATATAATAAATTCATAGAACTAATATCTTTTCGGAAATCCACTTGTTAAATTTTATAATGATATTAGAGAAAAATAAAAGTCGCAATTTATCCTAAAAGTAATAGTCAATCTTACATTTACATAAAATATTAATTTGGTTATTTAAATTAATCTCATTATAGCTGGGAAATGATGGATTTGACATATAAATTGCATAATTTTTATCCGTAAGAAGCATAGTTTGTGCCTATATTCATACATACACATATATATCATTATTAACTGGACACTTTAATAATAATATATTAATATATTAATAATAATATATTAATTAATAATTATAATAATAATTATTATTAATAATAATATTAATAATAATTTATATATATATATATATATATATATGTGGAGTTTCAACGCCTTAGTGTAATAGCTGCGAACATTACATCATCCAACATCATGTAATACTTTAAGATAGTTGCATCATCCTCTTTGTCGCTGAGAGGCGCCAGCGAGACCGGACGGGGAAGTCCCGATGGGAAACTCCCGAATTTATAATTAACTCTGAACTTTATCCATAGAACATTTTAATTTCTTATTCACATGCAATTTGGAGACCACTGCGTGAAGGCAGCCCTCCCGTATCATGCCATTCACCGTTAAACACTTATTTCCTTTTATTTCTATTAAATGTTAAGTTTCAATGTTATATCATCGTCGTTATTTTACCATTATGCTGCAAAAAACCCTACTTATATATATATATATATATATATATATATATATATATATATATATATATATATATATATATATATATATATATACAGGGTGATTCATAAAAGATGGGCAAAATTTTAGGAAGTGGTAGTACACACCCAAGCATGCATTTTTTATCAAAGAATGCATGGTCGAAAACTAAACGCAAAGGAGCTGGAGCATTTGGAAAGTTGTTTCATGTAAACGAGAAAGCTCCATTCCTGTTGTGAGTTACCGCGCTGCGAGTTATTATTTGCATGTTATGGGAAGAAGAGCCTTTAGCTTGGTGGTCCTTTTGCTTGGTCACCACGCTCGCCAGATCTTTCATGTCTCGATTTCTTTCTGTGGGGGCAGCTGAAGGCTCTTATGTATAAGACTTCCATTGAATCTGCAGAAGAACTTGTCTCCAAGCTTTCGGCCGCTGCAGGGGAAGTTCGCGATATGCCTGGTGTATTTCAGAATATTCGCCAATCTTTTCTTCGCCGTTGAACTGCGTGCTTAGCCGCTGCCAGCCACTGTTTCTAACGCTTATTGTACTTACATGCCATTAAATTTGCTTTTATAACTTAACTTCACCGTTCTTTGTGTGTTTTTGCCTCATATAAGAATATAACTTTTGACTCCCTCTAACGGTTTTGCGTTTTGTTTTCGACCATGCATTCTTTGATAAAAATTGTTTACTTGGGTGTGTACTATCACTATATATATATATATATATATATATATATATGTATATTGGGTGTGTACTATCACTATATATATATATATATATATATATATATATATATATATATATATATATATATATATATATATATATATATATATTATAGCAACGTTTTAAGGCAACATTATTGAAGCAGATTTTTAGCATTAGTTTCAAAGCAGTTGTGTGTATATAGTCAAAGGACAAAGCTGTTCTAAATTAAAATTAGTAAACCAATAATAAAATATTAAGTCATAAAATTTACTAATCAAAGCATAGTAATAATCCGTGCTTGCTTATAGTTCCGTTTTATTTAGCTATCAAATTACGTAATTATGATTTCAAATCAATATAAAAGCTTGTATAAAAACATACAATGTAAAAGCTTGCAGTATTAACTTGCAACAGAGTATACCATTCTTAATATTCAAATAGAAATGTTTCCATAAATTGGAACTAGTTAGCATGTATGATATGATTGTTTCTCCGCTTCTCCAGTTTTCACTCACTCAAACAATTTATTATTATTTTGCTTTTCGATATTTCAATACAGCGAACCCGTAGTAAAACTGACAATTTTTAAACATTCATAATAAGAAAATAATTACAATTTAAAAAAAATAGTACTTGTTCTTGCAGAAAATTCATGTGACGGAGCCTAATATTGTTATCCTCCAAGATTTACTTCCCGTAGTTCAAAAGTTTTTCATCAGATAGCACTGCAAGCCGTTAACCTGCAAATTAAAAAAAAAAAAAACAAATTAAATTAACAAATTTTTTTAGAACCTTCCAAATAATATAAATCACATTATAATATTTTAGAAATGTCGACCATTAGACACGATCTCATGTAGCAATCGGTGAACAAAATTCTTATAGAATCAAAACCTAACTAGAAAAAAACCCCAGTAAGAATGGGTAACAGCGCCATCTGTTAAAAACTATAAGCAGGAACTCTGGAAGTACAATTTATCAGTGTCTTGTTAAATGAAAATTTTAAAGTTTTTAACCTTAGCTGTTTTCCGTCTTCAAAGCATGCATAGGTGCAAATTTTTCCAGTTTTAAGTTGGTATTTTACTTACATAGATGCATGCACACACACACAGAAACAGATACATACGTACATACATACATATTACGTTAGCTTTTATAGTTCGCTCACTCCTCAGAAAATTTAAAAAGAGGTATTATAGCCCCACCACCCTTATTCATTCAGACAAAAAGTAAACAAAATCGGAAGTATTGTTTCTTAACTTTTCGCATCTGTAAGTAAAAATATCTGTAACTTTTCGAGCAAAACTAATTTCAAATTTGGAATCCCCACGCCAGATTGAGGTAAGATGAATAACTTATATAAATTCAACAAATTATTTGGTCCCCATTGTCAAAAAGTTAGTGTGTTTTAAACAAATTTTGAATTAAAAATTTGTATCGAAAATGCAAATACTTTAGAAATATTTTAGAAATTTCAAAAAAAAAAATATCTCAGAATGCATCAATAATAGCTTTCGGGACTGAATATAGGTTTAAAATCATAAAATGTACTCTGAAAGCAAAGAATTTAATGAAATATTGGAAATTGCACCATCACTTGTAATATTTGTTTTGGTCTATCTCTGTACAAAATGCTTGAATAGAAAAATTAATCTCAATTGGTTAAGTGATACATAGAAAACAATACCTCACTTGTCTATATATCAATATAAAATGCTAAAATATGTACACACACAGATGTTTACTTTTTATATATTATATTTATATAAAAGGTTTTTATAACTTCAAAATTATTAGTCCGCTCGTGTTGAGATTGGCTTCATTCAATTTATAGTAAACAAATACGTTAAAAGATATGCCTCACTCGCCAGTTCAGAAGAAAATATAATCTACCTTTAAATCACCCCCATTTTCCTCAAAAGAGAAAAGAAGGGAGTTTTCAGACAGCATTTATATTAACATAATAAAACTTTCAGAACATAACAAAGATAGCCTGATTGGTAGGGTGTTGAACCCACGTCCAATTGGTTGTGAGTTCGATCATGGCATCCAAAGACATCCCGTATACGAAAAGGTAACTGGCGCAAGCTAAATCGGTTGGGGTCACAAAGTTCTCTAAGTTCCCATAACAGACAAATACCTCTGGGGGAACTGAATCAGAGAGTGATTGTGCTCTGATTCAAGTCAAAATTAAGGATCTGTGGATGGATGGATGCTGTGCATATGTTTCCTTCCTGAAAACGGGCTATGACGTATGTGTAGCAGAAGTCTAACTCTTGCCATAAATGGCGCCACTTAAAAACAAGAAGAAGCGCACTGCTCTGCCTCAAAATAGGCTTATCAGTATTGACAAGTCGCATAAGAAAACAACAACAAAGCTTTCCGTGAAAAAATATCTTGGGTATTAATTTTTCCAAAGAAAAAGTATAATTTTATTGGAGTAAAATAATTTTATGTTTTTCTTACTTGGCAAAGCCCACTATATATTTATGTAAACGAGAAATATTGTTATTAACTTTAACTGTTTTGTCTGTAATTATTTTCAATAACCAGCGATTTGTCGCCTTAATTCTTATTTATACTACAGTCAACATGTCTACACTATTTCACAGACAATGTAAAATAACTCCAAAAAGGAGTAAAATATGTTTAACCTACGTGTGTTAATTTCAATTAATTGTGCAAATTTTCTTTTATTGTGTTAAAAGTTATAAATATTTTCGGATAAAATTCTTTATCTTTAAAGCTAACGAAATACTTATTCAATTGTGTCGAGTTGTTAACAAATTTGAAAAAGATATGAGGAAATAAGTACGACTGCTGTGATACCAAAACAATAATAAACACTCGATCTGTCAGAGTATTGATCGATGCTTTAAAAGTCTTGGCGGAGGTTTAGGTAGTGAACACACAGACATTAGGAGTGGTATATTAGCCTTTAATGAGAATCCTCCTATTCAGGTTAAGATGGATTCGAGAAAGAAGTAAAGAAAAATTGTTCGGAGTATTAATTGCTTCTTTCCCAAGGAAGTCCACATCAGTTTTCTCCGCCTTTCTATTTTGCCTTCAAAGAAAGGAAGACGAAAATGTTCCCTTGAAAGTGAAGGAAGAAAATTTAAAAGAAAAAATATAGTCTTTTAATTTTTTTTTCTTCTTTAACTAAACTTGACGTAAGATAAATATATGTACTAAATCTGAAAAGACTATTTGAAAATGTAAATTACGCTTCATATTAACAGTTTGTTTGATTTTAAAATTAAATATACACAGTTTATAATAAAATTGAATACAACGTATAGAGAATCTAAAAAGTTAAATGACTTTAATATAAACAATTACGATTATTACATCCGAGGGACACTGATGATATGCAATATTTTTCTTATTTGCATAGCTGCTAACCTGATTTTTCTTATTTGCATGGCTGCTAAGTTGGTTTTTTTCTTATTTGCATAGCCTCTAACTTGATTTTTCTTATTTGCATAGTTGCTAAGTTGATTTTTTCTTATTTGCATAGCTGCTAACTTGATTTTCTTCTTATTTGCATAGCCTCTAACTTGATTATTTTTATTTGCATAGCTGCTTACTTGATTTTTTTTCTTATTTGCATAGCAGCTAACTTGATTTTTCTTCCTTGAATAGCTGCTAATATTGAGTGAGTCTAAACGCGTTTGACCGATACTGTATGCAGAGAACAAATAATAATAAGAGTAGACTTTTAATAATAAATAAATTTAATTGGTTTCAAATTGATAGCTTTTTGTTTCTACTGCTAACGCTCTGAACGCGAAAACAAAATTTTTGGAAAATCATAAACCAAAATTTATATTTTGAGCTAATATCTTTAATAAAATTTTTATTATTTATCTCAATTTTGAATTTTTTGTCGCTTGCGTTTATTTATTTATTTTTATTTTCTTGCACGGCAGTAAAAGCATAATTAGCCAACAAATAGATATTATCCACATACTGTTTTTAAATTATTGATTAGTCGTGTTAGTTTAAAAAAAATTTTAAAACTTTAAACTTCAAGATTTAATACGCCAAAAATCTAATGTTGCTACCACTAATATTCATGTCTCGAGGACTTTACAAATTGGCAAATACAGAAGATACTTCCACGGAAAAAGTAAAAGTTGGCAAGTCAGCCAATGCGTGTGAAAAATCTACTTCATTTGAATCATACATTAAAATTGTATGCTAAAAATTTGTAAATAGAAATTTAATTATAAAAAAAAAATATTTTTCGTTGAAAGTTGAGAAAATTTCTCCTAAATCTTTAATCCCTTCAAAATTATTTCAAGTCCCATTAGAAATTAAGACTATAACAATAAATTCTATCAGCACGAAGTAAAAATAATCTAATGGGATTACCGAGTTACAAAAGAAATAGAGAGCTTACTGGAATGATTCCTTCGAAATCTGAGTAAATGAAATAAACTAAAGAAATCTGAATGGTAGAAAGCACTCATTTATAGAGATTAAAGTTGTAGTTAGTGTGAATTCTCGGGAGTAAATTACGTGGAAAATTTTAAATACAGACTTAAGAACTGAATGCTCTGCTTCTAAATAAACAAGCTGTAATTTATTAATTAAGACTTTCATTTATTCGATGTTTTTATGTTAAGAGGGAGTAAACCTTTATGTAAATTAAATGAGCAATTTATCTATACAAAAATTTAAATAAATACTGTAACTTAGTACAAATGCAGTTCATGATTCGTACACTAATTCCTTACACGTACGCACTCGTACTCCAATATTAATTCTTGTATAATTAAATTATTTCTCGTATAATAACATAATTAAAAGATACAGCAAAACTGGGGAACATTTCAAAACTAAAAAGTACAAATCTAACGAGAAAAAATGTCAAAATAAATAGGTATATAACTATGTACTAATTTGTAGAAATTCTTTAACACAAAGATGTTTCTTAATGTCACAAGTGAATGCAGGACTGTTTTTCATCCAGAAAAGATGAAGAAATTATAGAAGTAACATTTCGTCTCTGCCTTTATTTTGAGAAAAGTAAATTCTCCACGGCTACCACTATTTATTAACAGGTAAAACATTCATAATTACTGCATACGCATCTGGCAAAACCACCATTCAATTGCTTTCGGCGATTAATTATACATTCCCACTCAGATGAATTAGAGCCTTTCATGAGGCTGATGCTAAGATAACTACCACATATGAGTACTGTGCAAAGCGTGGAGGTCGCGGGTTCGAATCCCGCTGTTGTCGTGAACATATCTTCGTGCTGTCCTTCTATTTGACAAAGGTTTATAAGCATAATTTGAGCACATAAGCCTGCAAATGTATGTGATTCCAATAAACCAGTCAATTTTTGACATGAACTCAGCTAATGCTTATTCAGAAAAAGAAAAATTTTACCCATAAAAAAGAATACTTCACTATTTATTTTTCATTTGGCAAAAATAAATTGTTTGCTGGGAGGCCATGGGCGACTGAACAGTGGTAGAAACACAATTGACTATTATATCTATATATATATTTCTCTTACACGGCACCAAAAAAAAGCCTCATTACAACTCCCCGAATGGCAACGTTAGAAAATCGACCAATGATTGCATCTAAAAATGTCACATGCCAAATCTAGCTGAGGTGGCTCAACATATAGCGCTTTTAAAAACGGAAACAATAACCAGAGCGAGCATTATCAGGTTGTTCAATTCAGCTCGGCAAAAAAAAAAAATAATAATAATAATAATAATAAACAACTTAAAAAATAAAAATGCTGTTGCCAGCCATAGAATTTTTTGAAAGTTATAAAGAAATTCTCTCTATAAAGTATACAAAAGCTAGACGTTAAGAACGTATCCAATGAGCGAGCAAAGCGAGCATTGGATTGCGAAGCAATCCGAAATGAACTGCGAAAGCAGTTCCGGGGGTTGGCAAGCGCCAGCGAGCAGGGGGCGAAGCCTCCTAGTATTTATTATCTCATTAATTACTCCATCGTAACTACTACTCTGACTTACAATTCAAACTATTCAGATTTTTTAAAAAAACATTTACCTTCATTGAAATGTTTTCATTTCTGTATATTTTATCTACCTCATCGACTATTATGGACACGATTATTATGGACGAATGAGCGGAAACCATTTTTGGCTCAGATACCCGGCATCATTTGATAAGTGAAGTCACTTTCATTTGTAAACTAAAAAAAAAAACTGCTGTATGATGTTGATAATTTTAACTTTTTTAATGATATTTTGAATTTTAATTGTCCGTTAAACACACAGACTTGACTTCACTTTTTAAACGGAACTGGGTACCTGAGTTAAACGTGATGTTTCTTGCTCATTCATCGCATCCATAATAGTACGTGAAATAGATAAATTATATGAAAATGAAAAGAGATTCACATAGAAGAGGAAAGGAAATCGTTGTTCCTTTTGCTTAGTCTTTAAGGTTTAGCGTAATAACGGATGAGAATAATATATATTAATTTGATGTGTTGATTATATCGTATTACTGAGAAAATGTGCTTTAATGGGTTTGATGTATTTGTCTTCTAGGTTCTTTGTCTAGGTGTTCTTTATCTTGGTTCTGGTACTGAAATTTATCATTTATGTTTGCTGTATTGCATTTGTAAAAAATTTTATTTAATTTGGTAATGTGCTTGATGAATCTCTCTATTTTAAGATCTTTATGGAGCGCTTTGTTTCATAAGAACCATTCTGCTATAGTTATTTGTTTTAGATTTTTATTTTGTAAAATGAAACAATTCTTCATTTGCGTTTTTGAGACATTGCACCATGCATATGTGAGTATTGGTCTTATCATTTAAAAGTAAACTAATTGTTTTAGTTGTATATCTAGTTTTGATTTGGACGTGATGAAAGCTTGGATTTTATTTATTGCAGCTGTTCTGATTTGTCTCTGGATTTGTGTGGATTTTGATTTGTCTTCCTTAGATGATCATTCCAAGTAAAATTTGAATACCAGTCCGAGATTGGTTGCTTTGAAACTATTGTAATTCGGTCACTGAAAAGAGTTAGAGAGTTGTTGACTGACTTTTTCTTATTTGTCCGTATGCAGAGCAATATTGGAGCTTTGGATATTACATTTTATTTTCCAGTGGAGACACAGGTTCCAAATTTAAAATTTTACATTGCAGTTTAAAAATCGCCAAGTTTGGGTTCTTGGATTTGACAACTATACCAGGGTCGGGTGCAGGCAATGCAGTGAGGCAATAAACACTATACATACTCTATTAGCATAATTAGAAAAAAATAGATCATATCTACATATTTTTAAATTATTGATTCGTCTTGGTTTTTTAAAAATTTTCTTTCATCCATTAAACTTCGAGATTTAATACCTCAAAACGCCTAATGTTGCTACCAGTAATAAACTAGTTTCTCAACAACTGTACAAGTTAGCAGTTATGGCAAAAAGCTTGTGCAGTTGGCATATATATATATATATATATATATATATATATATATATATATATATATATATATATATATATAAAAGCAGCTTGTGCAGTTGGCACAAAATTACAATCCTAATAAAACTTTTACTTCTTAATAAGCAGTGGTAGTTTACAAGAGAATATTTTTTCCTAGAGGAAAGACTTAAAAACTGGGTTCTTACTACCAGTTTTTAGGCATTTCCGCAGCCTTAGTAGCAGCCTTTCAAAAAGTAGTATACTTCTGTATAAATTAAATGCAGACTACGATAAAGCCATAAAACGCAGCACAACCAACTTCAATCAGATTTTTAACTTCGAGAACTATAAAAAAGACGAAAAACTAAGACCAATAGCCGCTCATTTCACTTCCGACTCCTCATACAACAACTATCAGCATAAGTAATAGTCATCAATTCCAGCATCTATAGTCTACATCAATAATCCAAAGCATCAAACACTTTACCAATACTGAAATCCTGACTTATGTTACTTCACGTTGACAATCAAACCACAGCCATCCACAGTTTAACAGTAAGTTGCTCTTATTATTTTCATTTTCTTTCAGTTATACAAGCAAGGTGCTTGTCTCCCAGTAACAGCCACCCCATAGACTGCTGAACTCAAACTGTCTTTTATTTTAACTTTTTTTTTTACTTCATGATATGTGGGATAGGGGCCTTCTGCGCGGCCCAGGTGCCCAATTTGTATAAATAAAGAAAGAAATAGTATAATTCTAATCAGTTTACTTCAAAAGGAAACCTATAAACAAAATGATTCTCCTTTCCTTTATTTAAATAAACTGGGCACCCATTCATCATTAAATTACGTACAGTAAGGTGAAATAAATTGATTTGGCAAACATTGTGGTAGCCATAATAAAATCAAGCCGTTTGCTTGTGAAATAATAAAACAATGAAATTTATAATATGGCAAATTGGCATTTTTACATAACATTAAAAATATTGATTGTAGACTTAAATTAAAAATAAGATAAAACACGATTTGATAGGTATACATTTTAAAATTGTCGTTGACAAAATAATATTATATATGAAGTCCCGATAAATTAGGAAACTCAATATTCGTATTTTCATGCACTGGATGGTTAATCTTTCTCTACTATAATAGGCAACATTGATTTTTGAAAAATGAAAGACGTAATTGATGATTATAGATAAATCATGCCTTGATACATGATAAAATAACATATTGGAGAAAATGCAGTAAATATATCTTATCAGAGAAATATTGCTCATTAAATACAATAGAATTTGCAAAAGGATTTAACGTGCATAAGTTGATAAATACATATGTATAAATTGGTTATATTATCAGAAAATAAATTTTAATTTAATTTAACATAAGTAAAAGTCTACTGTGAAAAGTTCAGTGAATTTAACTTGAGAGTCTTGAAATTAAAAATAGAACTCACTAGGATTGAGAAGTTTCCCTGATGATTCCCCGCAGAAGGCGGAGCACTTCTTCATTTTTGAGCAATTCCTGTAATTCTTTGATTAATGACACTAATCGGTGAGCAAGTTTAGGCGTCGAATATGATGTTTCTCGAGGGCTCCTTCTGCTGGGTTCGAGTCTTGCTCCCAGTATAGTTGGCTGTGTGGTTTTTGTAACAATTACAGCATTTTGGAGGTGTTGTTGTGTCTTTGTTGCATTCATGAGACCTGTGGTTTTCAGCGCATTTTACACACCTTGCAGGTGCATTGCAGTGGCTTTGTGTAGCAAAATGATTCTACAACGCAGTTAGAATTTTCATTCTAAAATTATGGTAAAATAACCGGTAGCAGCCTGTTCATCCAAATAACCGTAAAGTTTATGATAAGGAACATTTTTTATCTTCACAGTTTGAAAACGTTTACAACTAGAATTGTTAAAAAATCGTGAATACAAAACTATACCGCTTTTTAACCATTTACAATAAGCTTGGTTTCAAAACCTTAAAAATAATTTTAACTGGTCATTAGAGATAGTTTATTGGCTTTATGATGTTTCCATCTATGCGTGAATGAGAGTGTATATGGTGGAGTCAGCGCTGGGACACGAACCATCATTCTCTCGGTGATGAGAGTGGCCTTCTCGGCTATAGCCTTCTCGGCTATAATATGTACCCATCTGCAAGGAACAAAGTGGCATCATTGGGTGTGTCTAGTGGGTACGATAAATTTCTGGTTATTTAACAGCATTTAGGTGAAAGCAGTTCATAAACGGTTTTTCTCACAGTCCACAGTTTGAATACCATCTTATTTATGATTATTTGACTGCTATGTTCGATTATTGTAAAATAACTATAAAAATTGTTATTTAACCATTTTTCCGAGATATTTCTAACGGAATATTAGGTTTATATCACAGATAAATTTACATGCAAATACAAATATCTAAATTTTTATTATAATACGACGGTTATGCTTGTTTAAAGTGATTTAAATGCGATTTTGATGCTAATTATTAATTTACAGAATCAGATATAAAAATAAACTTTATATTACGTAATATATAAATATTTTTAAATATATACATTTATATAAATGAACATTTTTGGACGGATTTATTTTTCCTATTTATCGTTAAACAGAGGCGACCCAATTTTTAAGTTTACTACTACCAATGTTCAACTCCATTGCCTTGTAATTCTGAACTCAATCCAGAAGACAAGGGTACCTATGAATCAATGATTGGGAGAAATTTACCTTCGCATAGAACTTTTTTTAATACGCATTTGTGTCACATGGTGATGAAAACCACGAAAACCTCCCGCGGTTAGCCCGTTAGCAAGAGGACTCTAAGACATGATCTGTCTAACAAGGAGGATATTTTACGTCAGCACTGTGGTCGGTGAGAACCGCATGCGTAATTCATATCGATCAGCCATAACTGGGATTCGAATCCGGGTGACCTCATTGGCAGGTGAGCACTGTATCCCATGGGCCATTAATACAGATTATCTTTTTTTAATACAGATTAGAATTCTTGACCATCAAAATATGGCAGTGAATTGGATAATAGGGGTCAGATATCTTATAACCAAAAGAGAGATTTAAAGCTTGGGCCCTTGAATGTAAAGTTTGTGTCAATTTGTGCCTTTCGCAATATCTCGAGATCTTACGAAGCTATTTGTAAACTTTTTTAAAAATAATTATGTATTATTTGTATTTCAAAATTGTATTCATATAAAAAACATTTCCAAAAATATTTATTATTTTTTACAATAATATTTTATAAAGTTTGGGCAATTTTGAAATAATGAGAAAAAAAAATTTTGCAGCATTTTGAACGATGTAGTTTTTAATGACGATTTACAAATTTCAATGAAATTGTTCTTGTGGTTTGAAAATTAAAAACAGAACTATTTTGAAATTTTATTACTCAGAAACTATATTACCGATTTCGTTCAAATATTTCCTTTCGTCATTTAAATTTACAATGTAAAAATTTGTATAGCTTAAAATACAAACTTTTTACAGACAACTTTAAATGTAATAATGAAATATACTTTTTATTTATAAAAAATTATTTTTATATGATCATGTTTTTAACATACTTTCTGTTATAAAGTGCTTTACTATGACTTTTGCAACTCACGCCGACTTATAATAATTAACCACATAGTGAAATGAATAAATGAACATATATAATGAATGAATGAATTGACTTTGAGATTATTGTATTTCACACCACTCTCGTTTGCTTTCAAATTTCATTTTTAGAGTTACAAACGTTATTAAAATTATAAAAATAGAAAAGCCTTTTCGTACTTTGCTAGAAATGTGAAATGGCAAAAAAAGGTACAAAAAAAAAAAGAATTCCTTTGCATTAAATTGGGACTTCTGTTAGAAAAAATATTGCTTTACTAAAAATTTTCATGTTGGAATGATTTCAGATTTTAAAAGAAAATTTGAAAACAAAGGAAAACTAAACGACAGTTTTCTTGTTCCTTTAAAATTTAGGGCAAAAAATTAATCAAGAAACTAAATGCTACGTGCCGCATAGAATAATTTAGAAACATTCCGTTAGAGTCGCATTTAATATTTTAAAGAAGAAACTGAATTGCTGTGGTGCAAAGCAAAGAGTTTTAATATGCAGGGCCCGCGCTAAACATTCGCCACATCGCCAAATGCGATAAAATCGTAAATTTGTCTAATAAAATAGCGTTTTTGAGAAAGTATGGGTGAAGGATTTTTCTTCACTGGAAAGAAAAATATATATTTACCTCGATCCTCATAATTTCGTCAAAATGATTTTTTCTAAAGAAATCAGTAATTTTTATTCGATTACAGTAATTTTTGTTAGATGCGACGCATAGCAAATTAGAATTGGGTCCAGATAATATATGCAAACTACCAGAAAATAGTTTGCTATGGGAAAAAAATTAATCATGAAAAATTGTTAAGATTTGCATTTAGCGAAGATTTTCAAAAATTGGTGAATAGTTTTGATATTTGGCTAAATTACTATCTAATAAATTGAAATCCCTAATATGGCCCTAAATATGTACTATATATTTTCCACCAATCTTAAAAATATTGTGTATTTAATATATATTTAAATTTATAATTGAGTACATACTTATTTTTTGGCAGCGCCTTCATCAACCAGCGTTTTCCCTGGATTTGCTTCTGCCTCCCTTGCCCATTTTTTTGACGTGTTGCTATGGATCACCACCAAGCCTACCCTTTTGAATCCTCTTTTGCTGAGAGGTCACGTGCACGCACTTAGAGTCTGCAGTATTCTCCGGATGACCCCTGACGGGGGAGGGACAGAGTTAAGCTTTGATACTTATTTTTGGCATATAAGATCTTGATTACATCACCCGTTGATTTTTATTCATTTTGTAAAATGTATAGTTTTGACTTAAGACTTTATCAAATTAAAATATAATTCAACATTTAAAAAGAAACATATATAACATTTTTTGACCGAAAAGGAAAACATATTTCTTATTTAAATTTATAATATTTTAAAGGAAAAGTTGGTATATTTGTGTACTATATCTCTCTTACAAATCCAGAATTGTTTGTGCTATCATTCTGAAAATTGGAGAAACGGATGTTTGGGGTTAACAAATCTTTAAAGTCCCTCAAAAGCCTCAATTAGTATATCTACAACTACTATGGAATTGTAGTAGCAATTTAATAGAATAGATTTATTTTTATTTGATTGATTTGATTTGATTGGAATAATTGATTATTAAGACGAATTGGCAAATGCTAGAGCAGTGTTTCCCAAAGTGTGGTACGCGTACCCCTAGGGATACGGGAATAGTTCAGCAGGGGTACGCGTTCTTATGCGAAATATCATGCAGCAAAAGAAAATTTCGAAGAATTTTATTTAAAAACGAAGCTAGTCATGAAAATTTACGAATTCGTATCTTTCTATTTGCTATTTTTTGCATAACAGTTAATAATTAGTAATGTCAACACTATTTGTGATTTTTAACTTTTGTGCAATTTTTTTATAGTAAAAGTTTGTAATAAATTCTACTTATTTTGATTATATTTATAAAATATGATTTTTATCCTTCTTGAAAAATAAACTTGAGGAGTGTACTTTAACATCATTCTGGCTGCAAATGCAAAATATGTATCCAGTTTTAACAGAAAAAGTTGTGAAATATATTTTACCTTTTCCCACTTCAGATTTAAGGGAAGTCACTTTTTCAGCATTCGTGGACTTTAATTGGAAAAAAAGAAATAGATTATTGGACGTGGATTCGTATCTCGGACTAAAATTGAACACAAGAGAACCGAATTATGATGAACTGTTATCACAGCAAAAACAATATCATCCTTCTCACTGATGCAAATAAATTTATTAACAAAACTTTATACCTTAAAATAAAAACAAACATATTTTTAAAAAAATACATTAATTTTTTTATTAGTGGTACAGAGCGTTGCGAATAATTTAGAAGGGGTACACAAAAGTCATTAGTTTGGGAAACACTGTGCTAGAGGATAATTCTTTTTCTCTTAAATTACATATGTCAAAGATATATAAATTACTTTCATTTAACCGGGCAACGTGGGGCTTTATTGTTGCCCTTCCAAAAAATAAGGTTCAATTTTATAATTTAAACATACAAATAACTATATTATTATCAAAATTTATCAAAAAGCCTTTTTTACATTTATATATTAAAGGATCAGTAAGATAAAATATATATTTAATAATTTTCATATAAATATTCCTAGTTAACGTTTAATTTATTCAGATAAACATAGCTCAGTATTCCTATATTTTTTAAGTTAATTAATTTTAACTTAATTTTATTGCAATTATAATTTATTTAATAGCAAAATATAGTTCATGATCATATTCCTTCGACATTATTCTACCAAAAAAAAATTAGAAGTAACTCTTAAAAATACTGCTTAAAAAGATGGGAATCTTTGACCACGAAAATCGATTTTCGTCCCACTGATTTTTCACCATTAAAGGAGAATCGTTGAATAGTTTACCATACGTCAACAATTGAGGACTATGGCCATCCGATTTTTAGCGATATATGTAAATGACGGCTATAACCGTCCTCAGTGTATCTTTCGTCTCAAACAAAAATATCTTTTAATGTATCTGCTAACTACAACTTCATTTTAAAAACTGATTCCTATTGCTAAATATCAGATAGTTATTGGGGGTTAGACGTCTCTCTGTGCACTCGTAAAGCTCGGGGCTTAACCCCCTGGGGGAGGCGAGGCAGAGAGTCGTCAAACCCATTCCTCGTTATATTGCTTCAATTAACATCCTCTATCAGTTAATGTAACTGACATGATTCAATTTGAGCTTCATCAATTTTTTAATCTAATTTCACTCAGACGAATAAGCTAAAGCCCCTCAAGGGACTGTGACTTTTGACTTAGATATCTACCATACATCGCAACATTATGACTTGAAATGACCATAGGTGAGGCTTGACTTGGGAGTATATAACACTTTATATTTATACTAGTGATGGGTAATAATAGGTATTTTCAGATTACACTTGTTACAATGCAAAATAATAGGTCTTAGGAAAAAGTTTTCAACGGTATTTTATTTGAAAGATAGCTCGGAATGTTCGGAAAGTATTTTTGTAACAGACACATATTTTTCCATTAATTTGGCTAAGTTGTTAGGAAAAGTATTTTTTTCTTTCTATGGGATAGAAAATATCGCGAAGTTTTTTTTTTCTGATTAATTTTGTAAACAATATGAAAGCAATTACATATTAATTTCTCTTTTATTCCTTATTGTTTAGGTTCGGAGAAAAAACTATAATACGACCTGTTTTAACATTTTTTTTTTCTTTTATAATTAAACGTTAGGAGAACAAGCAGTTCAAAAGATATAATTCACAATGGTCGAAACAGTTTCAGAAACATTTTCGTTAGTGTAATAAAATATAATGAATTATAATCGAAACAGTAATTTTCGCTGCAAAATGTAGTTCTTTTTTATGCATTTTTAGAAGAAATGAATGACATAAATGTACATCTTTTTAAGAAGCATTAAATAATTTAGAAAGCTTAGAGAATTAAAAAAAGTTTTGCAATATTGCAATGTATAGCTTCTAAAAAAAAAGAATTTAGGAGTTCCATTCTTTTTTGACGATATAGCCAGAATTCCTTTCATTTTACAGGAACAAATAAAAATGGATCTTAAACATAAATATATAATCAAATTAGAAAATAAAAATAATTTATCACTAAATTTAAAATACAACATTGCGTATTATTAGTTTTAAAAAAAAGCAATTTAGAAGCTCTGCATTATATATTTTATATATGGGACAAAATAGCCAGCATTTTTTAATTTTATTTTTGTTTGAGAGAATTTTTTTGCTTGACATATTGGTGGTAAAATATGTGATGTCACGTTCACTAATCTCCAGTCTTCCCTGCAATGCACTGAAGTTTTATCTTAAAGAAATATACTGTGATAAACATATTAACTCTATTGCTGTAAGGTGTGCAAGATAAATAATTTTACTACTAATGAAATAATTAATAATAGTTAATTAATATTAATAACTAGTTAATAATAACTAATTTTAATACTAATGAAGTGAAATAATTTTTGTACTAACGAATAATTTTAACACTAATGAAAGTGAAATTACAGAGAGTACAAAATGATTTTGATTTCAAGTCAAGGCGGGAAATCTTAATGCAAGAACTGTGAGGAAAGTGGGACTACTTGTAGTCCAAAAAAGCAGTAATTAGAAATACAAAAGTAATTGCGGGATTTAAAGAGACGTGCAAGTAGGGACGAATTCAATTTCAATGATGCAATTTTTCTCTCGTCGCATGACACGCGATGCCGACCATACGGGCACAAAAACGTCAAACGTATGAGATGCGTAGCCGACAGAGAAGGGGTTAAACGTGAGAACTGTAACGTGTTAATAAAACTGGAGTTATTAAAAAAAACAATTAATGCGGTTGATTCAATATGCGTAGTTCAATGCCTTAAATATCATAGAAGAAGGTTTTGGAAATTAAAAGCTAATACGAAATTTAAACGTCCCGAAAGCATATCTGTTAACATAAAAATAAATACGTAGTTCGAAAACTATAAAGAACATTAATGAAAATCTTATTTTTTGATGGAAGTTAAAAAAAATCTTAAATAAAATAAGAATTTTAAAGAAATGCTAATTGCCTTTAATCCTTTATAATAATCTCGAGTTTGAGTTATTTTTCTTCTCTAGAAAAAATGTATAATAGTTTTTCTAAACGGGAGAAAACGAAATGATAAAAAAAAAAATAAGTTTTCTCTTGGGAGATAGGATATAAAGTAAAGTACAAATAATTAATTTTATAAAATAGATTATGATATATCTTGTAATGTTTCAGCTTTCATTTGCCGAACTTTTTTTCAAACTACCAAATTTTTAATTTGAAGTATTACTCGTAATTCATTTGCAAATTGCATTTTATTAAATATAAGTATTAAGAAAATGCTCTATTGCTAACGTTTTTCTTGATCCAGTAATAATTTTAGAATAAAGTATTAGTACTCTAAAATTATTACTGGATCAAGAAAATAACAGCAGTTCAGAAAATAAAAAATAGGAAACAATTTTACATATTAAAGCTTATCTGGAAAAGAATATTCAATTGTCTTTTGACAAATGCATTTATATTTGAATCAAAAAATATTTTTAAGTTCATTAAGATTATTTCCGTATGCCCTGAGTTCCCTCAGAGCTGTAAAGTCGATAAGTGAAATGTTCGACTCCGATTCCGGTCTTTTCTGAAAGTTCGACTCCTTGTTCCTTCTTAAAACTTAATTTTCTCTTATTTTTCCTTTTTTTTTAAAGTTTCACTCTTTTAGTGCCACGGCCCGGTATATATTTTCCTAGTATACCATACGCTAATGCTTTTTAAGATAAAGTGCCACTACTCGTTATACATTTGCCCGATCTACCCTACACTAATGTTTTTAAAGGATACGTGCTACTTTTCAGTTTATTCTGCACTGATGTTTTTTTAATATTTATAGCCCTGCTACACTTGTGCTGCCGTGTATACACTACATTGATGTTTTTTTTTTTTTTTTTTTTTTTTTTTTTTTTTTTTTTTTAAGTTAAGTGCCACTGCGCGTTATACTCTACCATACTATACTACGGTATTGCTCCCTATTGATTCGTACAGTAATTACGACGGTAGATTGCATACTGGGACAATACTATTTCCTCCAAGAGGATAGTAAGTAATATGTGATTTGGCTGATAAAAGCCATTGATTACAGTAGGGTTTTTTTTCCTTGGTTTCTTTCTCTTTCGTGGCTTTAGAATTTAACTGTTCGAAATTTGTTCACCGAGGAAAATTAAAAATACCCCAGCTTAAGTACATTACACTTCAACAATAACAATTTTAATCAATAAATACCATCTGGCCGTAAAGAATTATTTACAGTTTAGAACGGGCAAATAATTCAAATATTTTGCAAGTTAATAAAAATCAGCAATTTGGCCACCAATTTCCACCCAGGTGACAAATAATTAAAGAATAATTCTCTATATTTTTGCAAATTTTTATGAGACTAGATAATGAACCTTCAGAGTAATTTCTTAAGCTTTTAAAAATTAGATTACAAACGATTTTCATTTTCACAAAATGTTTTTTCATATTTATTTTAGAGAACACTAACTGATGGAAAATCATAATCCAACCTAACAGTCAAGATTAACTGTTACAAAGTCACAACAGTTATGACTGCAACCCTTTATCCTTGATTTTCAACGCTTGAATATTTATGTAAATGCTCGAGGTAATTGTAGAAACAATATCTTTTTACAGAATAATTTCCTTAAATGAATGACTGTTTGCACTGAGAACAAAAAACCTTGAAAACCTTGACAATTATATTTTTTGAGAAAATAATTAAATTAAATACTAATTCAGTTTTTAAATCATAGGAATTATATCATGTCATAACGTTTGCTATTTTCCAGAATGATTTCCTCAAAAGGCTGTTAAAATGAAAAATGAAAAATTTATTGTAAGCAAACATTTATATTTTGTAGGAGTCTAAGCACATAATGCGATTATCATGTATTTATATATATACACTAAGACCTCCGTTTAAGAACGCATCCAATCAACGGAAACCACCGAAGAACGACCATTTAAATGATTTCATCCATAGAATTAACATTACGAGAAATTTGGACAGTCGTTACTCGCATGAATTTTGAATTAGGGTGCATCTTTGTCAATGCCAATCTTTCTTCTCTTGCCTGCAATATTTTAACTGATAATTATTAAGCATATTTTCCCCATCATCCAATGATAATTTTTAACAACTATTAAGCATTTCTAAAATAGTCAATCATAGATATGGCCGTTCAATCACGCCTATCCGGCAAGAATCACTGGCTTTTTTTCATGTTCAATTGATATCTTTAAGCATTCATACAGGTGTCAATCATAGTTTTGACAGTTCATTCTGCCTAATGTATCTTTCATGCATGGTCTGCAAGAATCTTGTTCTTTTAACATATACAATGTGATCCGTCATCGGACAGCTTTCAATTTAAGCAGTTTGTAGAAATTGTCAGTTTTTCAGCTAAAGAAATAATGTGTTCACGGGCCTGACCAGTATTTGTTGAACAATTTCTTTCCTTCATGTTCTAGACACTATAAAAGTGGATGTTTGAAGATGAAATTTTGTAAAATGAATAGTCGAAGTATGAGTGATTATCACAAGCAAACATTTCTTATATTGAAGGATGAAATATAAGTTATTCAAAATAGTAAAAAAAGAGAATGAGCGTTAGCTGTTTGAAAAGTGCAAATCATCCTTTAAAAAAACTGATAATAAATCTAATAATGATAGTAAATAGTATGTAAGTTAAATATTCATTTGAGTCAATTTTTTTGCAATTATTCATTTTTTACATTTTATTGTTTGATGCTGTTTGATAACTTTTTAAGAACCAATTTGCTAATAACTCTGAATGGCGGTCATTTCTTAACATGTGTCACAAAGGCACAGTCCTGTAAGAGACCGTTGTTCTGATATTTTATTGAAAAAATTTATTTATGCATGTGTGATGGAGGTTAAAACCATGTAAAAATTAATTTAAAAACTTAAAAATGAAATAGAAAAACATAAGTTATAAATCACTTTAAGTATAAAAATAAAATCTTTAAAAAAATCTGGAAGAATTAACAATCATTTTATGACCATTTTGGCATGATAATATTTTATTCCCGATTGCTTTTTAACTTATAAGAGTATAAACCTGATAAATTATACCAACGTTAATGCTCTAGATATAAATTAATAACTTTAAAAAAAGGCCACATTTTAAATGAATCGAGTAATAGTTAAAGAAAAGCTCTAATCTGTGATTCTATCTTTCTGTCTGGTTAAGAGTATCCACCCTATTCTCATAAATCAGAAATTTCTCTTAAAGTTCAAAGTGGAAACAATAGTTTCTCGCTCGGCTCTCGACATCAACACGAAAGTTAATATTAGGAAGTGTTTATTGACACTTTCCCACAATATTGGAAGACACTTTTCCTGGATTTATCCCACCGTAATTATCCCTTATCTCTACCATAGATCTTAAACGAAAGCTAAAACTGTCATATATAGGGAATTATGGAGATTAAAGGGTTTTCTAGATAGTTATGATTAGACAAAAATTAATTCGAATAAAAGTATTGCAGCTTAATTTATAAATAAATAAATATGAAGAGGTATAGTTCTTAGCTTTGCTGAAAATAAAACTTTCTTAATATGAATCCTACTTGAAGTTATTCTGTCTGAGCTCATACCAGAATTACGAAAATAAGCTGTATTTTTTTATATATTCGTCTCTACGTTTAATAGTTCCAAATAAATATATCTAGTTCCAAAATCTCTAGCTTCAGTTGCTTATTTTTAAAGTTATGGGTAGTAGGAAGAAATTTTTGACTTCTTTATTATGATATTGGCAGCATTTTTTAAATTTTTTTAGGACCATACAAACTAAAGCAGAACATTTCGGTCCTGCCGTTTTTGTCCCGTTACCATTTCGATTCCATTGTCGATTCAGCCTCGTTGCAATTTCGGTCTCGCTGACTTTCTTTCCCCTTTATTTTTTTTTTCTCTTTGAAACATTGAAATTTAAAAAATTTTATCAAATATGCGAAACAATCCAATGCAGTTGTAATGATCCTTATTTTCATTTTATTAATTTTTAGCAAATCCAATTTCTTCATACTAGAAAACTTCATACTAGACTTTTTTCATACTAGAAAAAATTTGAAAAGTACTACTAGATTGCACCACATGGGAAAATTTAACAAATCAATACGTATTTATTCTTTACCAAATTTACAGTTCTAATACATTGCAACATCGTAACTTTATTTTATAACCGTCGTTGTACAGCCCACCCAAATTTGGGTTGACGACTACCAACGTTCAACTACATAGTCTTGTAATATTGAATCCAATTCAGAAAACTAGGGAACTATTAGATCATGTATTGGGAGAAATTTGCCTTCGTGGAGGACTTTTAAAGGGAAATAACACTTTGCGTTACATGGCGAAGAAAACCATGAAAACGTCCCATGGTTTGCCTGACGGCAAGGGAGCTCCGTGATGCGTCTACCATTGAGGATATTTCCCGTCATCACTGTGGTCGGTGCGAGCCGGGTGCGGAATTCGAATCGGCCAGCCATCACTGGGATTCAAACCTGTTTCACCTCTTTGGAAGGCAAGCGCTCTATCTCTTGAGTCACAACGACTCCTACATAATAGTTAGCATAATTAAATAAATAATGGACATTTATTTTTTTGAAATTCATATGTTTGATTCGGAGGTTGTACTCAACTCCCGCCACAGTTATGCCATTGATAGAAAGAGAGAGAGAAAAAAGAATTAAAAACAAAACCCCTTTTTCCCACACTTAATAACTTTTAAATACTTAATAATCGTTTAAAATTCCTGATTCTATGTCACAGGAAATAATTAATAAATTATTTAATAAACTAAGAAAATTATTTTTAGAGCCACTGAAGCATAACCATTGTAATAAAACAAAGTAAGAATTGGAATAGAATGACTGTATCAAAATTGACAAATCGAATGAGTAACGAAACAAAATTAGCAAGGAACCGAAATGGAAGCTGATTTAACATTTCAAGCTCCTTGCTCGAAGACAGGGAATATAAGTTGAAATAAAAAGAAGCGACTTGCTCAAAATTTTCATTTGTTGCTTGTAGATATCAATTGTTGCTTGTAGAAGTAGTTGCTTGTATCAGCGTGAGGAAACCCTGTTTGCTGTTGAGAAGTTTCAGTCGATGAAGTTATGCTGTTTACAATATTCAAGTTGACGCTGAAATTGAAATTTTAAAATATAGACTGAAACTGAAAGTTGAAGCTGAGGTTGCGGTTTGAAGTTGAAGATTGATCAGATTGATTAAGTTATTATTTATTTATTTCGATAATCATGATATGAGATGTCGGAAGTGAGGTGTGCCGCTATGGGTCGAAGGTTTTCATCTTTACTAAAGTTTTCGTAGTTGAATATTTGTTTGAAGTTTACTACACTGCAATTTATGGCTTTGTCGAAAACAATCTGCATTTAGTTTGTATATATGTTGTGATCGAGTTGGGATTTCCAGGTCTTTATGAATATTTGTATTTCGGATGAACCATCTGGCATAGGTAAGTTTTCTTGATATTTTGTTTTGGAAGGAATTCAATTTTTTCATGAGATGTGGTGGAACTGTGGACAATGTTGATGTGAGTATTGGCCGGATCATAGATGTATAAATTAGTATCTTCTGCTTTAGTGACATATTTTTTGGCTGTGTTTTAGGGGCTGAATTATGAATATTGCTGATTGTGCTTTGTCAATTATGCTTTTAATATGTTCGCTCCAGGTTAATCTATTGTTAATAATGAGCCCAAGATAAGTTGCTTTTTTCTACAATTGGTATCTGTATATTAAGCATTTCGGGTTGGCAATGGGGAAATATTTTAATTCTTCTTTTCTGTATAATGAGTATTTGAGATTTTCCAGCGTTGACAGCAGTTTTCTATTTAATACACCAGTCTTCTATTTCATAAATCTGTTTTTATAATTTCTGAAAGGTTAAGTTTGGGTATTTTGATTTGATTATAATACCAGTGCCATCTGCTTAGAAGGCTGTTTTTGACGCCAGTTGCATCCCGCAAATGGTTTTACTTTTGACAATAAAAAAGAAAATGATAGTAAAATTAACTTATTCTTTGCTTTTATTCAGGAAAAGTAAATTTCCGAGACTTACTTGATTCATTATAACATGAATGAATTATAATACTATATCATATTATATGTTTTATCATTATTCATGAATTATAACATATACTGTATTTTATAAGCATCGTTGAAAAGCCGACCTGTTTTTGGGTTTAAAGCTATTAATGTACTACTCCGTAGTCTTATAATTTTTAATCCAACCTACAAGACAAGTGGACGCATGGATAAAGCATTAGGACTCGCTAACCATCGTGGAGGACTTTTTGATGAAATTTTGTCTACATGGAAAATAGAATCGCGCAATTGTCCTCTATAATTAACCCTAAGGTTTAAGGGTTCTTATCCATGATCCATCTACCCCTAACAATACTTTTATCAATCCTCCCAATTCTACCAAATGCTAGGTATTCCAAAATTAATTTGTCACAGTGTGGACTGATCGAAAACACATGGTTCCCAGTAGAACACCGAAATCATGCATCACTGGCTGCAGTCAGTAACCGGGTGGGTGACCACTTTGATCACCTGCATAGTAACCGTGAGTGAGCGGTTTTGGTCCTCGTTAAACTGTTCTACCATAAAGTGCTTAACGTCGGGCACAGGTTTTCTGTCTACCAAAGCGGAGGAGCCTTCACATGTGCAGATAATTAAAATTGTGATGGCATGTTTTCGGATCATCCTCAGAGATGTTTTTAAGACAGTTATTAATAAGCGGTTGTGCAGCTATAGGGCAAAGTAAATAAAGTACCTACCTACCAAAAATAAATCGAAAATTTAATAGGATTGACATCGAGGTATGTAGACTTACCATAGAGTACTAGTACACTAACAACATTGTGTATTACAAACAAATATTTATTTTTTTTTTTTTTTTTTTTCTTTTTTTTTTTTTTTTTTTGTATTTCCGATAAAAAAAACTTTCAACGAAATGAGTTTTCTTTCATCTCGGTAAATCAGCATGTTGCATGGATTGAACAAAAACAGTGTTGAAGATTGACATAGTAGCAGACGATTACTTTCAAAAGACATAGTAGCAGACGACTATTTTCAAAGAACAGAATTTAAATTGCTGTTGAAGATTGACGAGTCATATTTAACCAGGTTGACAAAAGGCATGAAATTAAAAAAGGACATATTGTATTGGTGGTTCGCGTTTTCTCTTTGTTTTTTTTTAAAGAATTAGTGGAACATTCTTTTTCTTCTTTTAGTTGAAGTTTTTCCTTTATTTTTTCTCACTTTTTTGTTAAATTAAGCAATAAAATTTTATTTATTTTTTGTTTCGCAATATAGTTTCTCTGCTACATTTATGCTATTTATTTAGTAGTTCAAATAAAAGATTCTTTTATTTTGGTAACTGCAACAAATAGGCAAACACTTCTATACCTGACACCTTTTCAATACCACTATAATTTTAAAAAAAAACATTCTAGTATAAATATTGCAATCCGATCGAATAATTTCAAAATTGCTGGTGTTAAAACTAAATGAACTTCCTCTTCTCACTTCGGTTCCTCCAAATTTTGCATGGTTAAAAAGAACACCTTTTCTGAAAAGCTTCAAGCATCATCTTTCAAACTGTACCAACAGTTTTGGTATGCAAAATCTTTCAAAACATTTGCTGCTCAAACAAATACTGTTTACATAGAGTTGCCCGGCCCCAGTTTATGTCAGAGGAATGAAATCCGGCTTTCTCTTACTCATTTCATGAGATGCTTGGCAATTTTCGGCAAAGTAACCGATGCCAAAAATCTCCGATGGAAAGTAATAGCAAAATAAAATATTTATAAACATGCCAATAATGAGATTCTATTGTATTACAACTCTTGTTATGAATAGTAATATTGTTAACTAAATATTTATAATAATAATAGAGGTTATGGCAGGGATATTAACAATAACGATGGTAACAGGTCTAGAAAATAATAAAAAAAACATAATAACATTAAAAAATAAAATAAAATTTTTTTATTATTAATATTTAATATCAATTTTTATTATTCTGGGAAATAATTAATT
The DNA here is from genome assembly GCA_949128135.1 of Parasteatoda lunata. NCBI lineage: Eukaryota > Metazoa > Arthropoda > Arachnida > Araneae > Theridiidae > Parasteatoda > Parasteatoda lunata. The sequence goes on from OX421971.1 coordinate 117,161,073, forward strand.
ACCTAAAAAATAATGATTTTAGTTGTTAAAAGTTTTTATCATTCAAATATTGAATCAAACCAAAAATATTAAAAATCACGTTTTTTTCTTCTTTTTCGAAAAGGATAAGAAAATTCCATGGTTCTTCGCCTTTTGATTTTTCTCTAAAGAAAGTAAATAAAGATTGTTTTTCGATGACAAACAAGAGGAGCAGACGTAGACCTCTGTCTGGCAAAGGGACCGACAGAGAAGTTTGCACAGTTCCCCATAGTCAACATAAAAGCGTCAAAAGAAGTTCGATTAAGTTACGGGTTCCTGCCCATCAAAAGTTTGGACGGCATCCAATGACACCGTGTTCGGGGGGGGGGGGGGCCTGACCTTCGAAAGAATGATGAAAAGAAAATCTCTTACATCCGTTAGAAAATATGAAAATTTTACTTTTTATCATAAGAAGGTGTAGAATGTGAAGAATAACAAATGGAGAAATACCTAATTCAAATGTTCTTTCTTTCATTGGAGAAAAAAATTTTCACCTAATAATGAAACTTTGAAAAAAGTTATTTTTGCTGATGAGCGAGGTGCCTTCTTTGCTTATGAAACTATCTTACAAAACAATGCTTCGTTTGTCGAGATAGCAATGGTATTTAGGTTCCTGCTATGATTTAACCCTTTTTATTCCCCCTAATCCCGAAGTGGGAAATCGTGCAACTTTTTACCACTCACTAAGAAGAAGATACTTAACTGAGACATGGGGAGGAGTTTTTCCTTTTTTTTTTTTTAAAGGGGTGGCCAACTTTTCCTGATTTTCTTGTTATCTTTAATATGACAAAAATAATTATATAAATTTATATATTTTACTTACAAACAAAGCTACTTTAATAGCATTTAAGCTGTTAAATTTTGAAGCATATTGCTTAAAAATTCATAAAGTATCCGTATGTCCTTTGAATATTAAAAAAAAAAAATTCAATTTTTTGTTGTTTTGTTTCACTTTATTTATTGTATAAACTATACTCTGTCTCAAGTTTCGAAAAAAAACATTATTACCATAGAAAGCCACGTGCTTACGAAATGGATGCCAAGCTCCCAGAACTGACGTATATCATCACCTCTAACTCTTGAAAAGACGTTGCTCAGCATCTTTTAGCTTGTTTCCTTATTAACAACAATATTCAATTAACAATTAATTAGAATTAATAAAAATTATACCCAAAAGTCGTCACAAATATACGTCTTTCTATTGCCATTTAAATTAAATTGATGAAAAAAAGATAAATATTGTTTCTTGTAGAAGATTTTCTTTCATAGCGAAACAAAAGTAACAATTCTTTATCTCGCATTTGATTTGTTAAGAGCTAGTCAAAATAAGACGTGCCATTTTAAGTGGTCTAATCAAATTCAATGCTCTTGCAACGTCATATAATTGTCTCTTTTTCAAGAACATATGTTCTCTTTATTTATCGAAATATGTCGCCAAGTCTGACTACGAAACTATAATCTTTATCGAAACTATAATAAAACTCAATGATATATATCATAAAAGATACCACCAATTAAATTTCTGACTGACGTGTTTAACTTTTAAAAGATTTTATATTATTTCGAAATCATATTTGTATAATTTGATAACGAAATGAAACGAAACTATATGCAGCTGTGGATGATTATTTGAATCCTATACCGCAATGGCCATTTCTTACCTTGCAATGAAATATAGTTTAAATACATAAAACGAAAGGAAACTAACCCAAGTAAACTGAAACGACCAATGTACTTGAAATTAAAAATTTATTCATTGTTGAAATTGAAAATGGTCAGCATGTTTTGAGAACCCAAAACATACCGTTGCTTGTCAGGAGGACAGCACATGAATGACGTTATTCGTTCCGTTTGTGGCGTTGTTTTATTTTTATAAACCTATTATCAACTATGAAATTTAGGAAGTTTTGCATTATTAGGGTCGAAGGGTTTAAACCGTCAGAAAATGCCTCACTTTGCATCAATGGGATTAAAACTATAAAACTCTAGGGGAAAAAAGATCAATGGGGTTAAAAGGTAATATATATTGGGGAACAAAGGGTGAGATTACCTCTATAGGATTAAAAAAAGTTGAATTGTGAAAAAAAGAGGTTACATTGCAAAGCAGGTTTAAAAGGGTTCAATTGCGGAAAAAAGTCACAATTTTATCAATTTGATTGAAAGGAGTAAAATATCAAAAGTATGTTTTTTGCATTTTAAATACAATAGGAAAAAAAAATAGTTTCTTGTTTTTATAGAAAATATCTATAGCATAAATTGTGCATTTAACTGTTTGGTGTATAATCATCTCACCATATTTGCGTGTATACTATGAGGGATTCAAAAAAATCTAAAATCAAACAGCTTTTATAGAATTTGTCGATTTCAAATCAATTGAATAAACAAATACATTATTTGTCCATTTGAATATGCATTGAAAGAATTCGATATTTGATTCTTCAAAATGATTTCAGAAAACACTCTTACAGAACTCACACTCCATAATCTTGAAACAATAATAATAATAAAAATTTGTTTGGAAACTTTAAATCTCTTTAATACAGAATTCTGGAAAACAGCGATGAACCAAATATTTTTTTTACATTTTAAACAGTCTATATTTTACTTTGTTTTTGTTCTTTTTTTGGCGCATCACTCTTTTATCTAAAAGTGAATTTTTCCTTTCAACTAGAATGTTTTTCACTTGCTTGAGCTTTCAAATATTGTAAAAATAAATAGTTTATTCAATATGGCGTAAGTATTTATTTGTTTTCAAAAAGATCAAAAAGAAGAAAAAAAGCTGATAAAAACTTTTATAGCTTTCAAGAACATTTATTTCAAAGAATGAATTTCATATGAAAAAAAAATCTGCATTTGCTTATAATATGTCACGTTTTGCAGAAAATTTTTTCCATTGTGTGTGATCACTTCAAATTATAAAAGACTTATCTGATAACCATTTCCAAGTACGGAGGGAAAAAAAAGTAAATCAGCAAATCAGTATTAATCAACATTAAGAAATCAAGCACAAAACTGACAGACACATTCCATCACAATTATTCAAGATAAAACAAAAAGAAGTTCAATATTTAGAAGTTGATCAATTCAAAATAAAGATTAAATTATATTTAGCATTATCATCTGCCATAACCTAAACCTTCCATAACCTGGGTCGAAGTCAAAAATTACCATAAACAACAATATACTTATCCCCTTCGGGAAGCTGCAAAAGCTTTTTTCAACAGAGGTATCTATAAATTAATATTAGCTTAATTAATACTTATTAAAAAACACCAATTAACATATTAACACTTACTACTAAAGTTAATTGAGCATCATTGGTGTCAATAATAATACTGTGATTTGTTATGGATTTTCTAGATGAATAACTACCATTTCTCCATTAATTTAACTTCTTTGTACAAAACTTATTTTTTGTTTTCAATTTGTACCGATTACCAAAATTAATTATGCATCATTGGCGTCAATGGCAATCTAGCAGTTTTTTTATGATTTATATACACAAATGAATATCTTTTCCTCATTAATTTAGCATTTTAAAGCAAAAAAAAATTATTTCAATTTTTACCTAACACCGAAATTAATTAATGTGATTCTCTAAAATAATTAGTAAGGATATTAATATTTTTATAATCATTTTTGGCGGTAAACGAACTAATATAGGTACTTATTTCGAAGGTCGTAAGAAACCGCTAAACTTTCATTGGCACCAGTAATGCTTAATATAATGTGGTATTAATTACTTCTGGTATTTTCTTTATAAGTACTAAACGAATAAAAACCAATTACATCGAGGAGTATAATATAGTCGTAATTGGTTTTTACCGCCCTCCGAAACGGATAAGTACTCTAATATCAACATCCAACACTTTCATGGCACCTAATATATAACCTTCTTATTTTATTATTTGTGTATATTCTAGTGTGGCTTCATACTGTTAGGTTAGTCATAATCTGGGTTAGAAGTTCAACTCACTAAAAGAAAGATTAACTATGCAGCTAGTATTATTTTAAATAAGATATTCAGAATGTGCTATAATTCCTTCATGGCTTTACAGATAACTTCAACTTAATTTTGTTATTTCTTGTTGAGTTCCCACTCATTAAGTTTATAGAAGCATACATTAAAAGCAATCAATATAAGAAACCATGGTTTCATATAAGTTTCATATACCTTTTAAAATAATACAAAATAGGTGACGTCATCGCCATGCATAGCAACTTTTACTAGCATTTAATTAACATAAGAAAACGAAGATAACTAATCCATAAGAACGTCATATAAAATAAATTTTTGATAGATTAGAGCTACAAGCTAGCAAATCATTCAAATTATAAAATATTTATCCAATCATGTGGAAAATACCTTTGTTGAGATGTAGCGTTGCGAGATGACCGTAGCGTAATATTGATGACCGATTTACGTAATATTGACAAACAAAGAGTGTACCTGCATACCTAAATTAATTATAATTATTTTTAACATAATGATTATGTTATAAATAATTATCGAAATTAAATGCAGCCAATTTAGAAATTAGTCTTACATTCAGTATGTCAAAAAGAATAGAACTAAATTCTAAAAGAATTTTTTAAAAAAAACTAGAAAAAATTTTCTACAATGTTAGTCAAGTATGTAATTTCTTTTTTAAGTATCAAAATACTTTTACAAGCATCTAAATGTAGAAAAAACTATACATTTAACAAAGGAAAGAGAAATAGTGAAACTGTTGTCCCAGTTTTCCGCTTTCTGAGTTTTCTGGGTGAAAAAGAAATATTTCAGGACGTAAAATACTTTCTGTTATCATACAGTGAGAGAACGAGCGTTAAAAAGTGTTAGAAATTTCATTTCTAATTTTCTAGTTTCTTAGTACTACTATTAATCAATAAGTACATTTTTGTGTAAGTTCATTAAAATGTTGATGCATCAAATTCAATTCTGCAGAATCAAATACTAAAATATTAATTCTGCACTAATGGCGTTTTTTAAAAAAAACACATAAAAGTTACTCCTATCATATGATTTTGCAGTTGGCAAATCTGGTGGCAGATGTGCCAACATTAATGAATTTTTGCTAAAGGCTATTAAGATAGCAAAATGTATGCTTTGCCATATCATTTTTTGTTTTATAAATTTGGTTTACAATGCTCTTAATTATCACGCATACATAGGGCTGCCAACTACTGAACTTTTTGTTAAATATTTTATAGAGTGGAAGATAATTGGGTACTTGCACTTCAAGAAGAAGAAGATCATTGATACCCAGCCATGTGACCTCTCGAATGCTTTGTGCTTGCTCACGGATAAAAATGTAAATGGAATTTTTCCGAAATTAGTTTGTGATATTTTATAATTTCCTACTTGTTGGGGAGAAAATTTGCTTACAACCGAATCAAGTAAGGAATTTTATAATGTCACAAAATGATCTAGGGAAAATTCCGTTTACACTTAAGCATCGTGAGCATGCGCAGTAGCATCGATACCCTCACTACGTTACTTGCAGGCGGTATCCCATTAAAAACTATAGTTTTCAAAATTTCAGGTAATTTTAAGAACATTTTAAAAGCCTCACCACAAGGCAGCTGATAAAAGGTGGTGTTAAATACAAACTTTCGATAGTTAGACTTTTGTTTGAACCAATCGAAATTCAGAGTGGTGTTTAATATGAACTTTTTTTTTTAATATAGCTGTGTGAAAAATGACTTTTAAATCAAATTTACGAAACAAAGACTCATGCTTTAAAACATAAATATAGCTACCATGAAAAGAACTTTTTTTCAAAAAATCGTAAAAAATTGGCAGATATATGTACAGTCCGCAAAAAAAAAAAAAAAACGAATCACCCTGAATAACTTTCGTTCTAATGATCGGATTTTCACGAACTAAGTGTCAATCTTAATGGTTCCTGGGGGTGACCTCAAATATGCTAATTAATTAGTGCTAACTATTAATTAAGTTACGAAATCAGACGCAAAAAGGTACTTCCTCTCTATAAACATATATATTTTTTTTACATATTTGGAATCTTGACCCTTGAAATAAAAGAGAAAATTTCGAAAAAATTCGGTGGTAAATTGGGTCGCAATAAAGATTTATATAAATGGCGAAAATATAAAAAATGCCAAATTACCTTGCCTTATAAAATGAAACAATTTAAAACAACCATAAAGAAACTGAATGAATGACGAGACGTCATAATATTGTGTGTCTCTGTTGCTATAGGCAACCAAGAAGAGAATTTTAGATCTGCTTTCTGGGCATAGAAAATAGTATTCGTTTTAATACTTTGAAAATAAAATTTGAATTTAAAATGAAGAACTGAAAAAGAAATTATTTTTGATTATCCAATATTTCAAAATTTAAACGTTGAACTTATTATCTGACATTTTTTATTTTTTAAAGATGTTATTTGTATAAAAATGCTGTACTGAAACCAAATTTACTTAAGTCATTATAAATTTATGATCTATGAAGAGTTGTAAGGCTAATTGCTTTTAGACCTCAGTTCAAGTCTTTCAGGCAAGGAAAAGAAAAAAGAGATCCTGCAAAAAATTCGGGGCATGATTCTGATGCGCAATCACAAGGTTTTATAAAATTCACGGTATTTCTTTCCAAAAAAATTGAAATACACACACACACACACACACATATATATATATATATATATATATATATATATATAAACAGGGGGGAAAATTACAGAACAATAAAAAGGGGGGAGAAAGAAAAATAATAATAACAAAAAAAACGGGGGAAAAAGGACAAAAAAAATTTTTTTTTTTAAAATCCGGGAAATAAAAGTTATAATCTTTTCATCAGCCCACGCAATTATATCCGCAATATTAGAAAGCACTCTTTTTTGCGGATATAATCGTGTGGGCTGATAAAAAGATTATATCTTTTATTTTCCAGATTATTGTGGCAAAAAAATCTTTGTCCTTTTTTTCCCTCCCGGTTTTTGTTATTTTTATTTTTTTATTATTTTTCTTTTTTCCCCTTTTTTCATTGTTCTGTAATTTTTTCCTTGTTTCATCTACATTTTGAACTTAATAGAATAAGAGTAAATTTTACTTGCATTTTTATTTTATTGTTAAAGGCCATTTCATTCTGACAAATATTTAGGTTACATGTTTTTCTTAAATAAGTAGGATTTGCAAATAGCATCCTTATGTATAAATTCCGAAACTGACTTTTGCAAACATGATTTTTCCCCAAGATCTTCGATTGCGATCAGTTACTTATTTGTCACCAAATATGGCTACTAAAGTTTCTTTGTTTTATCCCTTTGTTTAAAAACTTATTTTACTATTCTCACCATCACTACCGTCATCTGACACGATAGCGTCATTTTAAGTAGAGTTCGTAAGTTCCTTAAGAAGTTCAAAATGTAGGGGCGAAACTAAAAAGATGTATTTTATTATGTTTATATTCACCACAACATTCAATATTTAATTTCAAAAACTTAATTTTAAATTTAATGATAACTTTATAATTGCGATCGATACTCATACCACAGTGTTCTTAATTTATTAAGTACATGTATAACACCTCACCTCAAGGACATGTATAACACCTCAGTCAATTCTTGACTTTTAAAATGAAAGGTCAAATCTAAACAAAAAAAAGAGTTTAAAATTTTTGAAAAAATTAAAATTCATCAGAAGTTGGAGTCAATTTTACTTAGAGTTTATCGTTGTATTTTGCAGTTGTAGATTATTTAGAGATTTGCTAATTTTTATTAGAATTTTACTAGTTTTAATTGTTGAATTAGAGAAAATAATGAGACTCCTCTACCCTTAACTATTTCCAGCATTTATGCAAACAAATCCTTTCATTGGTATTTTTTCATTTTCTGAAATTATTAGAAGATGGTCGCAGAAATTATAGATGAAAAAATAGCTTAGCAACAATATTTAAAAATTAATGCTGTTGGTAGGAACTATCCAACCCACCGCTTTATATAAGGTAAAAATGTTTAATAAAAGAAATTATCTGAAACTTAATGCGTATGTGGTACGAGGGTTGCTATTTATATTTCTGGCCTAATAATGAAAAAACAAATATGTAGGATCGAAATTGGTCTTATTGTTTTTCAAAATATTCTCAATGATGATCAATACATTTTTGCATGCGTTTGAACCAATTTTCAAAGCACTTTTTCCAGTCCGATTGAGGCAACTCCAAAACATGCGTTTTGAATGCATCAGCCGCTTCTTCGGGGGTCGATAATCGTTGTCCACGTAATTTATTTTTGATGTGTGGGAATAAGAAGAAGTCATTGGGTGCCAAATCAGGGCTGTACGGCGGATGACCCATCAGTTCGATCTTTCGCTCCGTCAGAAATGCCTTTGTTTGAGTCGATGTGTGAGAGCTCGCATTGTCATGATGAAGAATGATTCGCCTGTTCTTCTGCTTTTTTCAAATTTCTCCGATGACTTCTGGCAAACAAATGTTCGTGTACCATTCGGAATTGACCGTCCTGCGTTGCTCTAACGCCACTGTTGCCACATGACCGTTAATGCCGAAGAAACAGGCAATCATTTGTTTCGATGTGCATCTTCCTCGAACAACTTTTGTTGGTTTTGCCTCGTCTTGGAAGACCCATACAGTTGATTGCTGTTTTGTTTCCGGCTCATATGCATAGATCCATGATTCGTCACCTGTGTAGATGTTATACACAGCCTTCTTTGATGTACCTTGAACGTATTTTTCCAACATTTCCTTGCACCAATCGACACGAGCCTTTTTTTGAGCGTTTGTCAGATTATGCGGGATCCAACGCGAACAAATTTTTTTTACTCTCAAATGTTCATGCAATATTTTATTGATGCTAGTCATACTAATGTCCAAAGACGCCTCTATCTCACGGTATGTCACATGACGATCTTGCTTTATCAGTTCACGCACAGCATCGATCTTTTCTGGCACAACAACGGATTTTGGACGACCTGCACGGGATTCGTCCTGTATCGAACATCGACCACGATTAAATTCGTTATACCAAATTTTTACAGTGCTGTAGGATGGCGCTTTATCGCTGAATAAAGAATTAAGTTCATCGAAGCACTCTTGCCTTGACAATCCACGTCGAAAGTTATGAAAAATAATGGCACGAAAATGTTCACGATTCAATTCCAATTTTTGAAAAAGAAGAACTTTTCAATTTACTGTCAACAACACAAATGAAGCTATAATGGTAAATCGTCTGCTGAATTTATGTTTAAAAATATCAAACTTTCGATTAAAATCGTCTGCGGTCGCCTAGCAACACTTATTGTTGCCAAGGCCAGAAATATAAATAGCAACCCTCGTTGATAACTCTTTTAAGTTTTACTGTAAGTCAGTGACATTCTTTGGTTAAATAATCTGGGGCTTAATTAATAGAAAACTATAAATAGAATCAAAATGTATGAATTCCTTCTTATAGGTTTTGAGTGGATACCTTTTAAGCATTTTGAACATGGCAAATATTGTAAAGCATAAATTAGCTGAATGACATGAGTTTCTCATTTTTAAATGTAAAAATTATATAAAACAAATAAATATTTTGTAAATTTATATTTTGATTATTTAATATAAATAATTTATTTAGTATAGTATATTAAACTTTTATGTATTCGTTCCTATCAGTTCTTTTATTTCAGTTGCTTGGTAGTTTCTTTTTACAAAAACTAATCAATTTTATCATCGAATTTTAAATTGAGGGGGAGGGGAGTATTTAGAGGATTAACTAACTCAAAAATTGTGCTTAATTATTTTTTTATGATTCGCCAAAGTATTGTTAGAGATTTGCTCTTTGAAAAAATGAGTTCAAATTTTTAAAAATGCTAATTTCTTGAAGTATGTTGATGTATGTAAATTGTAAAAAATATAAAAAATACTAATATTTTGACTCAAACAAAAACATATTACAGCGGATCATAGAGTTTAAATAGCAAGGTTAGAGAATTAAAAAAAAAAAGTTAAAAGATAATAATTCATAATGATTTAGTTTTTGGCTGCTTACTAGGATCTTCGTTTTCGATTCATCAACGGAAAACTAATGGCCAATATGAAAATTACATAAATAACCATTTAAAATATACACATGCTTTATAACATTTGTAAAATAACAAGTATTTTTCCGAATTAGAATTTTTAAAGAAGTTGACTGCCTTCTAATATAAGAGTTCATTCTTGAAACTACTGATCATGCATGAAATATCCTATTACCCTACACGTGAGCTCAAGAATTTGCACTTCATATGATTTCCGAATGATACTAAGTAAACTTGGTTTCTGGTAAAGCGAATGGATATTATTTACTAATTATTATTTACTAATGGATATTATTATATAATGGATATTATTACGAAATGAGTATAAAATACATACTCATTTCGTTAATTTATTAAAAAAATAATTTAAAAAATTAAAAAAAAAGAAAATTTAGGTTTATAATACCCCAAATTAAACAAGAGTAACACTTGCTACAGTTTTTAACTCTGACATTCTTTTCATGAGATAACTTCTTTTGCCGGCGATTTTGTCAGTTTTTTATTATTAATTAAAGCCAGCTTACGCATTCTTGTAAATTTTGAAATTTTTATATGAGAAATTTTAAAGTCGAATGGCATGCATGAAATGACCCCTATTTCAAAGAGTCAAAGTTAAATAGTTGCAAGGCCGATTGTTTCGAAAAGAATTAACTACTTCGGTGCAATGAAACAATTATCAATGAATTATTAATTTTTTTGTTTCCTTATTACGAAATATTATATCCAAATTTGCAATTATTATTTCTTCAAAACGTTTATTAAAACTATTATTATAGGTTATTTAAGTAGAAAAAATCCTAATGTTAGAAAAAGAAAAAAATTTGAGATGATGATTCGAAAAATAGCACGTTTTTCGAATCTTTTTATAATTTTTTATTTTAGTAGATGTTTAAAGATTAAGGCATATCAAACATTTTCCTGATATAGCAATATTTTTTTGAACTGTGGAAAAGTTGAGAAATAATATAAGCAACTTTTTAAGCAGATATTTTCTACTTTTTAAAAGAAAAGGGTATAACTTTCTTTAAGTTAGCGGGCAAGAATAACTTTGAACGTCAAAATAAAATTTTATGTCCATAGTTTTTTGTTCATTTAAAAAAAAAAAAAACAATCTGTTGTATGTTTTTGCTGTGCTCACATACGCATTTACTTTTCATTATTCAAATAAATGATAAACAATAAAAAAAAAATTAATAATTTATCTTCATTTTTCGAAAACAACAGTACAATTAGTAAATAGTTCAGGTGTTCAGCATCGAATGATATTGAGCAGTAGAATATTTTTAATTTCTTAACAAGATTTAAATCTCAGCTAGCTGGCAATAATTCTAAGTTTTCTTTCAATAAAAACTTAACAATAACTTAAAAAGAAATATTATTTTAACGGAAAACATAAATTAAAGTATTAAAATAATTGATTAGTATATTAATGGAAAAATAATATATATGGTAGCATAAAAAATAAGATTTTGAGAAAAATTAAAATTTAATTAAAAAGTTAGAAAAATAATTCTGCGAAACACGTGCAGACAGGTAATTTACAAATTTACTTTAAGATTAAGGTGATATATAAGATTTAAAGAAGTTTTAAGATGCTTAAAAATGTTGACTTCGCATTCGTATTAATAATTGTAAAATATATATTCAAGAAATTGATAAATATGTTATTCCAAATCTATGCATACGTATGAATATTATTGAAATTGTATCAGTTATTGAAAAACAAAATCAAAAAATAAAAAGTAATCACATTAAATAAGCACAATCAGGTGTATAATCATATTCTATCAGAAGCACGCTTTTATAAAACTAGACATTCGTTGAATAAAGTGTTTTTTATTCAAAATGTTTTATTCAAATTTATTTACTAAATTGCAAATTAATTATTAAACTACTAAAAGAGAAACACAGTATTTTATAGTTTGAAATAAATAAAAATAAAAAGATTAGCAAACGATTATTAGCGAAAAAAATATGAATAAAATTTTGGATCGCTCTCCTGACCAAACTATGGGGGACCATATTTCCCAGATTGCGGCTACCCCCTATATTTTGAAGGTTAAGAATCAAAATAGGTTAAGAATCTGATTTCGTAACTTAAGTAATAGTTAGCACTAATTAATTAGCATATTTGAGGTCACCCCCAGGAACCATTAAGATTGACACTTAGTTCGTGAAAATCCGATCATTAGAATTAAAGTTATTCAGGGTGATTCGTTTTTTTATTTTTATTTTTTTATTTTTTATTTTTTTGCGGACTGTACAATTTAAATACATATATATGAGATCCGATTGTCCCCTGTCTTGTAATGTTTGCCGGCGCTGGCGAAAGTTAGATGAAATTCAATAAAAATTAACAAAATTGATAGCTCTTTCTGGATTATTGAAAAAGTTGCTTCATAAAAATCGTCAAGTGTTGGCAGCTATGTATGAAGCTTGATGTTTGATGATAACGCTTCAATTCTAAACAGTTTATGTCCGCATTCATTGTTCGGCTTGATTTGATTCATCTTTTAGACCTTTTATTTGGAATTAAATTTGTAATCTATAAACGTATACACCAAATATTTCATTATTTTCATCTTAAATTTAGAACATAATTTGAATTTGACGCATTCAACTTCGATGCTGAAGTTGACGGTGTTGTGGGTTCAAAAACTTTTTGGACGAATGAATTAAAGTTTGGAATCGAGCTAGCTATTTCTGCCTCTAAAATTTTTCTATTGTCGCTAAACCTTTTGTATATTAGATTCAAATTTGATAACATAATGTATACACATTTATATAAAAAAATGAGAAATATTTATTATCATTACAATATACGCTCCATGCTGCCAACTATTTAATTTACTGATACATTATCATACCCTTAAAAATTTGAGACTTTTAAAAAGAAAAAGAAAAACTTTGAAGTTGGGAAACAGAGCAAAATTGTTAAACCAAATAAAATTTTTAAAATAGAATTTTCAGAACTTGATAACATGACTATTAGTCTAACTGATCTTTAATACGTCTATTTAAACTTTTAAGTAGTGTTAGATAAATTTCTTTTATATCTAATTTATTAAATATTAAGCCATAATCTTTGCTACTATTAGGAAAGAAGATTTCTGAAACTACGGAAATTCCGTGGTAGTTGGAAGGTATGCATTATTGAGTCTGCTTTACGTTTAAAATGAGCGCCATCTGGAGGTATAAAAAATCGTTACATAAATACTATAAAACACAAAATAACATCCCATAACTCTATCAAATCAAATATTAACTGCAAGTTAGGTGCAGGGCTGTCTCAGAGGATAGAGCACTCACCTCCCAATGAGGTGACCTAAGTTCGAATCCCAACGGTTGCTGATCAAATCGAATTCTGCTATGGTGACCATATAATGATGTTAGACCATCGTGAATCGAACTGAAACCGAAACAAATCATCAAAATTTTTGATGGGACCATCAAGAAATTTGACTTGTATCTCAAAAATATCTCAAAAATCCGACGAATCAGCTAATGGTTCTTCGCTGCAGGGCGCTGAGATTTGAGCTATGTTTTAATTGAAGAAATAATTTCTAAACAATAGTGTAAGACTGCACATTTTGTTTAAAGCAAACGTTAAAAATTTCAATATAATCAGTGCAGCACTTGTTAAAAAATTGTGTCTAATTAATTCCACAATAGAGCTTCGCTTCTTATACCGATTGAGTTTAATGGTATTTTATAAAATTATTTGACCAATATTTTTTATCATAATTGACTGACATATATTGAAGTGATGTCTGTGTGACTGACATGACAATAGTAAAAGGACGAACACTTTAAATAAATAATAACAAATATAAAATTAAACTCTTGCTAAATGAGCAACTGTTATCTGTGCTCTAATATAATTGCCAAGCTGACAAAACCGTTAGAGTAATAAAGAAAGGAAAATCGAGAAGATTTATGTTTTAAAGACATGACATTTCGTATTAAGTACTGTGATCTATTTTGAAATAACAAGATTCTAATAGCTATTGATTCTCAAAAATTGAAATGAGCTAAAAGTGTTTTGTTTTGTTTTTTCAGATAAAAAATAAAAAACATAACATATCAATCAATATTTATTCTCTCGAGGTTGATCTTCCATAGTCTTTGTGAAATGACAATTGTTAGAAATATTTTTTCTTGTGAAAACTTAAATGGTTATAAAGCGATAATCAACACTTATTATCTACAAAGTTTTCTGCATAGTTTTAAGCAGTATATTACATAAAGACAGCACTTGTTATGTGTTTTTAGAATCTTTATCATATTTGAAAATAAGAAATCATAGACATTTGAAGTTTTAAATTAATATTTAATTAAAAAAAAAACGCAATCTGAAAGTGGCAAATCACAGTACAGCATGGCTGAAAGCCCTTATATAGCAAGACGGAAAAGGAAAAAAAACTGGTACGTAAGACAGTTCAGTCCAGCATTTTTGTCGAAAAAAATAAAATGTATGTAACTATCAAGATTTCTTTTATAATTTTAACATATATATAAAACTGCTACTTTTCCAGGATAAAGTAGATATTGTTGAATAATTTAAAAAAAGAATAATTAAACTCCGCCCAAAAACTAGCTATAATTGAAAAGGTTTTACTACCAGCCTTTCCTCTTTTCCGTCTCGCTTTCACCCCTGCAGTACAGGAAGCGTATGTAATAACCAAGTAAATAGGTTTGATTGTGGGCGGAAACAAATAGAAGTTGAAATGCGTTTAATGTAAACACATACAAGTTTTAACTTCGAATTCAACCTGTTTAGATGTTTATTACATGAGCCTTTTACCGTAATTTGTTAAATTTCCTTAGCGATTTACTTTTTCTTGGCTTGTTTTATTATTTTTTTTTATTTATTTATTTATATTTGACACTTCTTTTTCTCTTTTGATTAGGAATATAAAAAAATATTTAAGGGTGATTTTTACGGAACACCTTGTATAAACTTTATCTGGACTACGTCCGTTCATAACACTTGTAGTCCAGTTTAAGAGGAGGAAAATTTCCACTCAAAGCGTCTTTTCCACTAGTTTTGGGTACCGGACATAGTCCGTTAATACGTTGAATGCCATGGGGGTGTCGTAGCTCCACGGGGGTCACCGGTGACGGCGAAGCCAAAATTATTAAAAACACATAATTCGAGTAAATGTTTAATTTTTTTTTTTTTTAATATTATTATCATTACCAAAATGGTTTGAAGAAATTTATGCAATATAGAACGCACAAAAATAGTTTTATTTAACACGGAGATGCTAACTTGCTCCTGACAGCGAATAAATATTTTCAAGTGGCAGTTTATTAATTGTGATCTTTGGTTTAATAAATTCAATTTAGTACATTTTTATCCACCACTATTTCTAAATAATGCGCAAGCTTATATGATTCACCACTTTTTTCAGATATGTCTGCCAAACTATCAACATTAGTAAAAAGTCCCAACTCAAACCTCAATAGTTCATAGCAATAGTTCGAAACATCAATAGATTACAACTTCAACTGCCTCAACTACAATACCAGACTTGATATCCGAACCTGATACCTCATGTTGACAATAAATTCACAGCCATCTTTACTACAGCTTTGAAATCCGAACCTGCTACCGTGGACAATAAACTCACAGCCATCTTTACTATAGTAAAGTTGCTTAGAATTATTTTCACTTTTCTTTTCAGTTAAACAAGCAAGGCGCTTGCTCTACAATATCAGTCACCTCAGAGACTCTGTATACAAACTGTTTTGTTTGTAATTTCACGATGAATGGGATATGGGTCTTCTGCGCGGCTCAGGTGCCCAGCTTTTGTTAAATAAAGAAAGAAAGAAACAGATATGTCTGCCAAGGCGATCACCCGGCCTGTTTTACGGGCTGTGGTGCCAGATCAATGTGGAAACATAGAGTCTTCACTAGGAAAACACAAGATGCCCCCAGTAATGCTGCAAAATTCCTAAGCCTTATTAAGGAACTTCAGGAACTATTCAAAGACGATCAAGTAGTTACACTGCTTCCAACCAAAAATACCAAGATGTGGAGTATTTCCATCATGCCGACGTATCACCCATGATATGCTTTCTTTTTCTTTTTATTTTCTGGTTCATTTGAACCAGTAGTACAAACAGTACTGTGTATGTCCATTATGGGTATTTTATGATGAATTGGAAAAAGGCTAGTATTTGGGCTCAGGAGCCCAGCTAAACCGAACAGAACAGATATGTCATGCTAAACCTTTAAAATTCTAGCAAAATTTGCCTAATATTTGCAAATTTAGTTTGTAGTTATTTACCGTTTGGCCAGACAGGCAAGACATGTAAAATTAGCTTGGCATTCAACGTGTTAATAAAATTGCGTCGGTTGAATTTATATATAGTGGTGTAAATTGATAAATGCAAGAATTAAGGAAAAAGATAAATTATGCTACCTATTTAAATATGGAAATTAAATCTTTCATTATACCTGTGATGATTATATATTGTAATAACTTAAGATTTATCGCAGCAACTCTATTTAACATGAAACTATTAAAATTGACTCTGAAATCAAACCAAGAATTTATTCTCGCCAGATTAAATCACAAGAATTCGTCACCCTTGTTCATCCGTGCAGAAACTCAAATGATGCAACACATTTTCAGCCAAAGAGTTGCCCTCTTGTCCGTCCACATATTCGGTTCCTTTAAGAGGAGACTATAATTAGAATATGCAGATTGGACGAATATTCGAACAAAATTTACATTTCTAATAAATGGAATGAAATGGTGCAGGTCCTATGAAATCATGGGATAAAATCTCCAAAGCAGACGACAGGTTAAATGATAATGCCAGTTGTTGTTTGTGAAAGCATGCAATAAGAACGTACTATTTTAAGGTAATGGTTGAAAAAAATGAAACTTACATTTATTTTAAATAAAAAAATATTTGGGATCCTGTATTTTTGTCTTTATGTTCCTTGCGAGGAAATAGCACCTAGTGTAACATTTAATGAGTTGTATTTGAAAGTGGAATAAGTGTATATTTATTTATTTTTTCCATTATCGATTAAAGGTTAGTGTTTGAATGAATTTAAAAGTATTGGCAAAGATTAATTAATTTTTTTGATATTTCTTACATTATAATTTGATGAAACATCGACGAAGCAACGATGATTATTAAAATGGAAAAAAATAATATTATTAACTACTTTTCTGCTCGAAATAGACTTATTCTACTTTCAAAACTAACGGCTTAAACTTTGATGACAGACAAAACTTTTTTTTCATAGCATTTGAAAAATTTTGATTTAATATTAACTTTTCTTTATCGTTAACTTTTATCAATCAGTCGCTCTACATTTTTCCGAACTTTTTCCAATATCTTTCCAATATCCTAGTAATTTTTATTTTTATTTATTTTTTCATTTATTTAATTATTTATTTATTTATTTGTGTACTAAGAGTTAAATTCACTAAACATAAATATTTTTCTACTTAAAAAAAATTTAGATTTTAGTAATTAATAAAATTTTGTTCACTTTTCAATTGTCTCTCTAAAGAAACAGAGATATTAATCTAATTTGTTTCTCATGTATTTTAACCTTTTCATTTGATTAACAAAACAAAATACGTAAGAATTTTTTCTTCTTCTTAATATCCCATGCTTGAATTCAAACATACAACAAAGAAAAAAAAATCTCTGTATGGATTTTCTGAAAGCAGCTGCATTTGAAGTATACAAGAAGACAGCTTAAGTATTTTCGGTGATGAAGCATATTTATTTTACGTTTCATTATTTTAAGTTCCGGTTGCATGATTCCGTTGAAACCTCCTCTTACGTATGAATGGTACAGTTAAATACAGAACAAAATATTTAATTAGAAAATCAAGCTCATTCTAGATTAAAGGATAACTTCGCGATTTCTTGAAGCTTTAACATGAAGTGATTTATCTAAAAAGACCAAATCATATATTTTTTTTACTCGATTTCGACTTATTGTTTAAATTGATTTTCATGCGACTATTTATTATTTTTTGCATTAATATTTATTATTCAAAACATATGTTTAAAAAAACTATTGTTATATAAAAAAAATTTATGTAAGTGAACGCTTGCTCCAAAATTGCCGAAAATGCTTTTTGCAGTTTGCAGAAAATTTAGAATTCTAGTATTACTTACTTTGTTTCGATATTCAATTCGTGATGGATGGAATTTTTTAACCTTCACCGGAACTACAAAAATTATTTTTTCGGTTTGCGGAAAATTTAGAATTAATGTTACTTTTGTTCTGATAGATATTCCGCGAAAAATAAAGCTCCTTAACCTTAACCGGAACAGCAAAAATACTTTTTCCAATTCGCAGAAAATTTAGAATTATAGTATTACTGAATTTTGTTTCCGATAGACAATCCGTGAATGAAAAAACTTCTTAATCTTAACCGGAACAGACAAAATGCTTTTTCCAGCTTTAGGAAAATTTAGAATTAGTGTTGCTTAATTTTGTCCCGATAGACGATTCATTCCGATTTTACATCCGATGAAATAATGATGGAAAATGATTTATTATGACAATTAAAATAAATGGTTGAAGAACAAACTCAAACAATATTTTTAGAGTACAATAACTTAAATTGAAACAATAATAATTTTATAAGTAAAAATTATAACAAAGAAAATCTTATATAAATGATACTAGTAATGCAATCTTTATATTGTTTACATTTTTACCAATTCGGTGATAAAACTGAAAATGGTGAAGCTGATAAAGCTGAAAGCCGTAAAAAAGTTTTCAAGGTATGCATTAGTCAGTGATAAATAATATTTGTTTTTAATAAAGGTGAAAGGTTTTAAACAGAAGATGTGCGCTAACAAATGTATTTAGAACCAAACCTGCGAAAATATCTGATCAACTCATCAAGAAGTTCAGAAAACCGGAGAATAAGGGAGGCATTTTCCAAAATTTCAGATCCTTGAACTAAAGCAATAAGCAAACTGAAGAGAAATGGAAATAATCTTAAAGGTCAAAAACACATGAAAATTTTTTTAAAAAAGGATAGTTTTTTCCCTTTAAGATTATTGTATCAAAATATTGAATTGATTTTCGTAAAAATGTAAAAGAGACATCATAATATGACGAGCGTGACGCAGGACGCGCGGTGACATGTATGATAATGTGAATTTGTGCGATCAGTTGATTAATGGATTTGTTTATCAAAACATTTTAGTGAAATACTGTTATTTAAAATATTTTATAGAAAAATCGGTTCAAATTATGTGCGAAGGAAATAAAGGTTCTTTCAGTATAAATAGTTGAAACTGCAACTTATTTAGCTGAAATAATTTTTAATGAAGGTTACAAAGAGTCATGGACGCTTAAGGAATAATTCAAAATAAATGTAGGCTCAGCAGCCCAAGAATATGCTCAAAATGTTGATGACTACACAAAAACATATGAGACGTCACATGAGGGTAGATTGACAAGAAAAAAGGGGCTAGTCTAGCATTTGAAATTTTCTGAAAATGATAGCGAAAAAACCTTTTATGCAAATTTTGCACACAAACCCGTGAATATTACATCTATTATTATATTTTTTGTATTAATAATCCAATATTTCTCTCAATTTTTAGCCTCATCTCTATGATCTTCGTGTGATATCATTTTTCCTTGTCAAATTGTTTTGTCTCGTATTTTTGGTTTACCTTAATTTTTGTCTTTTATTTCATTTTAATAATTTCTTGATTGCTTTACATTTTTGTATGATCTGAGTAATATCTTTTCATGTAGTTTTTGTGAATATCTCACTAGAGTATCTTACCAACTGGTTATTCATATGGTTGATATATTCATTTTTCTAATAAATATATTGGTTATAAAAGTTCAATATTTAGAAAAAGAAAATAATTAAAATTACCAAAATAGTTGTAGAAATATTCTCGATCAACATAAATTTTTAATAAATACTAAATTTATAATCATAATAATATGGTACTACACACCTAGACGAATAGTTTATTAAAGAAAACTCAACAGTTTTTTTAAAGCCCATTTTCTATAAATGAAACCATTTAAACTAAAGCTTTGATACGATAAAAGAAAAATAATCAAAAACTTCGTTTGAATAATTTAATTAACAGGATTCTGTTCTTCATCAAAATCAAGATATTACAATTAATTGTCGATCATTTCAACAGAAAAATCAATTAATGATTTCGTTATTATAATTCTAACACGATACTACTATTGCGGTTACATTCGAATTAATTTAACAGCTATTTTAGGAACCTTCCGTTAATCGGATTAATTTTCTCATTTGAGATTGCGGTTTATTCCATTATCATTTTTTATCGCTCTATCGCGTTAATTGGATTAATGAACATAATAATCTGCGTTAAACGGCGCTTACCGCTGAGTTAATTGTTCATGCAGAATTTAACTTAGTATTAATGAATTCTTAATATTTTGCATCCATCTGTAATATTTATTTAATATAAATTGCAAATTTAATTAAATGCAAAAGAAGAAACCGGTATCCATGACTTATGAATGAAACAAATTGACAGAGAAAAATTTTGATTCAATTTTCAAAGATACAAATGTTTTGAAATAATATTTGAATGTTCATCAATTTTTACGATATTTGGGTGAAATTTCACATAGAGATAGTAAAATAATTTTATACTTCGATGAATTTTTTAAAAGTAATTTTCTTAGCCAACACTTGAAACTGCAAACTAATAAGATTTATCTATATTGGTAGTAAAATAATATTATACTTAGATAAATTATCTGAAAGTAATTTACTTAGCCAACACTTGAACTGCAAAACTAATAAGATTTATATATTGAGTTTGCAACTAAGTTTCCACTATATTTCAACATTCCGTCTGTAATAAAAATTTTCTAGATGAATCAAAAGAGTATAATTTTTTTAACTAATTTTAAATTAATTTATGTTTGCAGATCATTAAAATAGAATGCAAGCTTGAGAAAATTAACATTTTCTACACCTCATTCCTATTGCTTTAATCAAGGTTCTAAGACCTCATAGCTGCTCATGACATTTGTGCAGTGTATGAAAAGTATATCAAAGCTGAAAAACACGCTCAGGGTAGCAAGTTTAAAAAGGAAAATTTCTATCTTAAAGATGATCCTCGTACTTGTCGCTCAGTTAAGTTCAAAAAAGGGAGATTGAACAAATTTTCGAAGGAAAAATCGCAAAACAAGACAAAGAAGCTGACAGAAAACTTAAATTATTCGCGAAAACTGCACATTGTAATAAAATTCTCTGCATAGAATAATTTGATGACTAAATTCTTTTCCTTATAAATCTATAAATTATTAGAAGTTATGTTTTGAAATAAAACAATTGCTTTCAAGTTTCGAACAAAAAACATAAGTATAATCGTAAAAATAATATTTTAAAACACAGATTTCTAATAAAGTCTTAATTATATGTTCAAACGATATTTTCAAAGCATCCAGTGTTTCTGATTATTGCTATTAAACTGAAAAATTTCAGCGAATTATTTATTTATTTTTTTACATATTATTAAAATGTCCTATCTCTCTGTCTAATACAATAAAATAGTATATCTATCATATATCTAAATAGTCTAATATAATAATAAAAATATCTAATATCTTGAAACTCTTTATCTGTAAAAACATATCTATTTTAATGTTCAGTCTTTTATAAATTTTTAGAAATATTACAGTAAATGTACATCATTAAAGAAGTTTTTTTTTTTTTTTCAAAACAAATATTTTTAATTTTTTATTTCCGAAGCAAATAAAAACATTCTAATGTAACTAAGTGCTTATTAGTAAAATTCTTCAAGATCTATACGGCATAAATTAAACATTTTTCTAACTACAAATAAGAGAATAGATTGAATTTTTATCGTTTGTATGAGTACCTTTTTTATATTGCCATGCAGATTTCGCAAAAGGAGAAACTAACAAATGGTGCATTTTAGTTTTAAAACTAGTTGCTTTCCTCTAAAAAAAAGTCTACAATTCATTATTTTGAAATAATTGAAACAGAACATCATTATGAATGTACAATAGAAAAGGTTTAGTGTTTTTATCTAAAAATTGATATGTTTTATGTTTCATTTGTAATGAGTTACGAATGTTTACTTCAATAAAAGTGTACATCATTTGACCAAGTTTTCCTTTTGTTCATTATATAGCATCCAAAAAGTTTCCATACTGCTGTATCATCATTTAGTGTTTAGAGACTGAGGAAAGTACTTGTTTATAAAACCGAATCTATAGTATGTCCATTCATGTACTTTCATTTGTGCTCAATTCACGTTGCATTTTTTGTCTTAGCCATTATTTAGTACCTTAGAATTCGAAAATAAACTGATCATTTTTAATTTTGTTATTAATTATGAAAAAGGTAATGTTAAATATGGCGTACAAAATGTTATATTATAATTTCAATATAGAATTAATTTTATAAAAGCTGATTGAACGTCAATGCTTTTTTATAAGTTATTGACACACCGCAGATATCACTTTAATGCACCAAGTAAAATATGAATATTATAAATTCGGTAAAATAAATTTTCACTTTAAACTCACCAGAATTGCTTAATATCATTAATATCTCACGAAATACAGCAGATTTTGCATTGTTTATCGGAGAACCTGCTCCGGGTTGCTTATCCCCAGTAAAAAATTTGTTTTCGTCTGTTGAGGTAAATTATTATCTGAAGCAGGGGGTTTGCATGACGAATCGGCAAAAAAGAGAATGTTGAATCTAATATTCCTTAGTGATTAAGATTGAAATTCTCTATCGTAAAAACTATTATGCTTTAATATATTTGTTGAAATTATTTATACATATAGTGGTGGTCAAACTCATTTACAATTATTATTATAACTCAAAAACTTTAATGAAATAAAATGAGTTTTGCTACCACTTTAAATATAAAAATAAAATCTTCCAGGAAAAGCGGAAGAGTTGGCAGCTAAGCGAATGCTAAAATTGTGTGATTTTGCTTCAAAATATTCATTCCGACACGGTTAAAGTTAACTGTAACTAATAATTTACGAGATTTCGTTGAGATATTGCTTTGCACTTACCAGAATGAAAATCCGACGAACCATTCAAAATCTCGAAAAGTAATTCGTTTTTTTTTTTTTTTGTTGTTTTTTTTTTCTTCCTTTTTTGACCGTAACTTAATTTTATTACAATACTCTATCATTTGTTTCAAACTGTTGATCCCGCAGTGCTTTGAACTCTCATCAAAGATGAAACTACTTAAAGACAGATCTGATCTGGACTAGTATAGATTGGGTTACTCAGAACTTCCCTTTTAAACTTCTGTACAGAAGGTTCTTTGTCTTGTAAAAAGGGTAAATCTACGAAAAAGTTTAATGAAACATCGTTTCTCGGAACTCTGTTATTTTTCCAAGCACAATAAAACATAGGTCATAACATCTATACTTCGTTGAAAGTTAAGAAAAGACCATTGCAGTATAGGATTCAAAATTCGCGACTGCATATAGTTCCGTTTTATTTCGTTATCAAATTATACAAGTATGCTTTTAAAACAATAGAACAATATAAAAGCTTAAAAAAATCAAACTCGTTAGGCAGAAATTTAATTCGTACTATAAATATATATATATATATATATATATATATATATATATATATATATATATATATATATATATATATATATATATATATATATATATTATATATATATATATATATATATATATATATATATATATATATATATATATATATATATATATATATATATATATATATATATATATATATATATATATATATATATATATATATATATATATATATATATATATATATATATATATATATATATATATATATATATATATATATATATATATATATATATATATATATATATATATAATATATATATATATATATATATATATATATATATATATATATATATATATATATATATATATATATATATATATATATATATATATATATATATATATATATATATGCAGCAAAATAAATTAATACAAAAAAAACAGAAAAGAAAAAAAAAATTATTTCTTAAATAAATATTTATTTTCTAAAATTATTTATAGTCAATATCTTTAAATTATCCAGTTTAATATTACCTCGCGTACATCAGTTTTCTGGCCCATCCTTGGTAACTAACAAATCTAACGCACTTCAGTAATGCAGCAAGAACGCAATTTAAACTCCTCTAGTTACTTTCAATTTGCGCTTTTGTTTTCAAAGTTTTCATAATTTGCAATCTGGCAAACTTGTTACGTAAACACTTTAAATCATTCTTGAAAAATTTCCCGTTCATGTAAGTTCATTATTTTTCGCTACTCGCTTTATAGATTTTGTTTTGTTCGGCTCTTCCTTTTTATTTTATTTTCTGTTCTTACGTGTTATTTTTACTTATTGTGTTTTATTTTATTTGTCGTAATTTTTGTAAAAAAATTTTTTGAGTGCTCCTCACACTATTGTATTGATATATTTTGCTTTGGCTATATTGATACAATATTAGAAAGCACTCTTTTTCGGACATAATCGTGTGGGCTGATGAAAAGATTATATCTTTTATTTTCCGGTTCTTTAAAAAAAACTTTTTCCTCGTTTTTTTTTTTTTTTTTTTTTTTTTTTAATTAATTCTTTTTTTTTTTCCCCAGTTGTTTATTATTATTATTATTCGCCCCCCTTTTTTCATTTGTCTGTAATTTACCTTTGTTTTATCTTCATTTTGAACTTATATATATATATATATATATATATATAAGTTTAAAATGAAGACAAAACAAAGGTAAATTACAGACAAATGAAAAAAGGAGGGGAGAAATAATTAAAATGACAAACAACTGGGGAAAGAAAAAGAATTAATTAATTTTAAAAAAAAATTATAAAAAAAAAGGATAAAGATTTTTTAAAAACCGGAAAATAAAAGATATAATCTTTTCATCAGCCCACACGATTATATCCTTTATACACGATTATATCCTATCCTTTTTTTTTTTTTTAATTAATTAATTCTTTTTCTTTCCCCAGTTGTTTGTCATTTTTATTATTTCCCCCCTCCTTTTTTCATTTGTCTGTAATTTACCTTTGTTTTGTCTTCATTTTAAACTTATCTTATGAGTTCTATTTACTTGCAGCTTTTGCGCAATAAATGATACTTATTGTTTTTCCTAATTTTTTTCTGTTTTTTTTTTTGTATATATATATATATCTTTTGCTTCTTTATAACAAAATTGATACCAGTTATTGTTTTTTTTAATGAGCTGGAGGATAGGAACCCTGTAATAAATAAGCCATTTACTGAAAACTTCATTACTTGAAATATTTTAAAGTTAAGCTCATTTAGCTTTTGACATAGTCAAAGCTTTTTAAATTTAAAATAAATTTCCTAAATATTAAAGGAGATCAAATGTTTAAAAAATGTCAAAATGTTTAAAAAATACTTTATGTTATTAAAGTAGATTTAATTTCTGGTTTTTTTAAAAATAAATTTAAGATTTAAATAATTAAGTTACCTGTCTTAACCCATTGACTAAAGAGGGAATTGTAGGAATTTTAAAAAAAAAGGTGAATTACTTATCAACTTTTACGGAGACTTAATTTACGAACCATAAAAATTTAGCTTGCGCAACGCAAATAAATATAAAAACAATGCACCTTGAAAGTTGAAAATTATAATCACAGATTCTGTATCGAGTTAAGGTGCACAAAATTTAATTTATAATTAAAGAGATATTAATCACAAATTCTTTTAAGATAAATAAATCACCATTTTCTCTCTAAGTTCAATCAAATATTTTCTTTGAGAAAATAAATTTCAAACATACGAAAACTTTTTGTTTGAGAAAAGTCGCCGAAAAAGAAGAAGAGTTTTTCTTAACTATTCTGTTGTGAAAAAGTTTTACTTCCTATAACATTTATAACTAGAATACTATAAAATTCTGTACTTGAAAAGAAACAATCACTATAGAATGAATCATTGATGATACGTCCTAGAGATTCGAAACGAAAAAAAATTCAGGATTAAATCAAACATAAAGGAAGATTCGTTCGAACTTTTTTTCCTAACTTAAGAATGCATGTCAAACAACAAACAAAACTGCGCTTTGTTCTTTGAGTGTTTATCTTTGTAAAAACTTAGCGTTTTAATTCCAACGTTGTATCTCTAATTAACTTTTATAGAGAACTTTTAAACTCTTAGAAGTAGATTGAAATTTCAGGTATAACTAGAAAAATTTTTATGAGATAGAATTATTGCACTATTATGATTTTTTAATGAACTAGGCGGCTTCTTCCTCTGCTCGCTCAACACCTCCTATAAGAGAGAAGGCCTCAGCACCGATCGATCAATTTAGTAGTCCGAAGTGACGGACATAAACTGCGAAGTGGAGGACAAATAAGAAACTTGTTACTACGTTCGGACTACAAAGCTGCGCAGTGGGGGTGTGCAAAAGATGTCATTACGTTTGGGCTACTAAAGGATCAAATTTCTTGATTACGGTAACCCATGCTGAGGCTTTCTCTCTTCTAGAAGGTACTGGCTCGCTCCTCACACTGACTCTTATGATATCTTGTCCTTCATAATTTTTTTATTTTTTAAATCGCTATATTTAAAAAATGTAAAGATCATTTTGTTTAAAATATATAATTATTATAACTTTAGATACCTGGTCTGATTCCAATCTCCAAACTGAATAATAATTTTTTGCTATGAATAAGATGAAGCATACGGAAATTATACTCTCTAAATTCAAAAGTTTATTAAAGCCTGTTTTCATCATGTTCTAATGCTTTTGTCAAATAAGACTTTTTAACGATATATTTAGCGACTTTTTAAAATTAAAAATAAAATGACATATGGTACTAGAGCACTACATTTGGTCCTAAAAAATATCTTATAATTATATTATTGGTTTATAGTATCGTTTACATAAGTAATATTTTTAATAATTACTGTAGTCCATTAATATGATATACATGAGTATGTCAAAAATACTTTAAATATTCTCCTTTCTAAGCATATATTAACTATTAATAATTATTCCATAACTGGGTTTGAAAAATGCTTACTAAGATGTACGTATTGATGGATTAAATATAAATTAGATCATTTTTAATACCAGCAGACGATTTTTATTCTCATTGTCATGGCAACAATAGAACTTTATCTAGAGAGTCTAAATAATTGTTTGTTAATGTTAAGTTCTTTGGAAGTTTTTTTTTTTCTTTTCTTTTTTCTTTTTTTTTTTTTTAATAACTTGAATCATGAGTGGGAGTAACATTCCTCGTGCAGTTAAACAGCGCATAATAATTCAATTTTTGACAAGAGAAAACTTATTAAAATTTTTTATAGAAGGCCGTGAAGAAGTTGAAAACTTGCCTCAAGCATTCCAACCAAGAATGACTCTTGAAACGAAAATTGTTCGTTACCTTATTCATAACGACCAACGTTGTAAAGTTCAAAAAATTGGTGCTATAACAAAGACGAGTTATAGTCGTCATGTAGTATGCAAAGCACAATTCATGACGATTTGAAATATTGAAAAATCTCAGCAAGGTGGGAACCTAGAATTTTGAACACAAATCAAAAATGCAAGAAAAGATATTTGTCAAAGATTGAAGAGTTGCTATGAAGCAAAAGAAGATTCATTTTTGACTCGAACTTGTGATGAATCTTGGCTGCATCATGGCAAACACCCCTGAAACAAAACGTTTCAGAATAAAACGACATTGGAAAAATGAATCTGTTCCATTTAAAGCAAAATCTTGTTGATTTGTTGATGAGGCGCTCACAAGTATTTTTCAAGACTCGCGGGGTTTTGTGTACATCGATTTCCTTCATGAACGATGAACAATGATTGATAAATGGCAAATTATTATTGTAAACTTTTAGAGAAAGTCTAAGAGGCGTGGCATGCTGATGCGCAAGTGCTCTTGAAACAAAACTACACGACACCTCAAAAAGTCACGGTAATACAACAACAGTTGCAGGCATTACACTGGGAAACAGTTGAACATCCTCCATATAGCTTGAACTTGGCACCTTCATTCAAGCATTTGTTTTTTATATTTTATATTGCAACCATCGTTGAACAGCTGACCCAATGATTGGGTTTACTACTACTAATGTTCAACTCCGTAGCCTAGTAATTTTGAACCCAATCCAGAAAACAGGGGAACTCCTGGATCAAGTATTGGGAAAAATTTGTCTTCGAGGAGGACTTTTTCATGGAACTAATCTGCATTTGCGTTACATGGAGAGAAACACCACGAGAACATCCCATGGTTAACCTAAAGGCTAGGGAACTCTAACCCATAATCCGTCTACCACTAAGGACATTTCACGTCAGCACTGTGGGGCAAGCCGGATACGGAATTCGTATCGACCAGCCATCGCCGGCATTGAACCCCGGTTCACCTTATTGGAAGGCGAACGCTCTATCCCTTGAGCCATCGCGACTCTCAACCATTATATATATATATATATATATATATATATATATATATATATATATATATATATATAACCGTCGTTGAACAGCCGACCCAATTTTATGGGTTTACGACTACCAATGTTCAACTCCGTAGCCTTGTAATTTTGAACCCAATGCAGAAAACAAAGGAACTCCTGGATCGAGTATTGGAAGAAATTTGCCTTCGTGGAGGACTTTTCAGTCATTTTTTTTTTATTTTTAATAACCGTCGTTGAACAGCCGACCCAATTTCATGGGTTTACGACTACTAATGTTCAACTCCGTAGCCTTGTAATTTTGAACCAATCCAGAAGACAAGGAAACTCCTGGATCAGTACCCCCAGAGGTTTTGATTTGTTATGGGAACATGGAGGACTTTGGGACTCGACAGATTTAACGTGCATCAGTCACCATTTACTACACGGGGAGTCTTCGGCCGGCGAGCAATGAACCAATCATCTCTTGGACATGGGCCCAGCGCCCTACCAACCAGGCTATCCCGGCCCGCAGTCATTTGTTTGGAATTATTAAAGAAGCTTTAGGGGGAGAGAGATTTTAATCAATGAAGATGTAGAAGTTTTGTGTGCAATTGGTTTAGAACACGGCCCATTTCTTTCTATGAAACCAGGATTAAAAGACTTCCAAAACGTTGGGAAAAGTGTGTAGAATTTCACGGAAATTATGTATATAAATAACATTTTTATATTTTTTAAAAGTGATGTTTTAATATTTAGTCATTAAAACAAGCTTTATTTATAATTGATCATCTCTCATTTGTATTTACTCTCATTTATATTTATTCATTCTCGTACTTATGGATGCATATTCATTCCAACTGAGAAACATTATTCCTAGAAATAATATTCATTTCTGTCTTCTAGTTTACAAAAAGATATCTATTTTATAACTCTCGTGGAACAGCAGACCCAATTTAAGGTTTACGACTAACAATGTTCAACTCCGTAACCTTGAGATTTTGAATTCAATCCATAAGACAAGGGAACTCCTGGATCAAGTTTTGGGAGAAATTTCGCTGCTTTCGTAGAGGCCTTTTTGATGGAATTAGCCCGCATTTGCGTTACTTGGAGAGGAAAACCACGAAAACCTCTCCCGGTTATCCTGACAGCAAGGAGACACTAAGCAATGATCCTTTTACAACAGAGGATATTTTACGTCAGCACTGTGGTTGGTGCAAGCCGAGTGCGGAATTCAAATTGACCAGCTATCTCTGAGATTTGAACCCGGTTGACCTTATTGGGAGGCGAGCGCTCTATCCCCTAAGGCACCACGGCTCTAAAAGAAATCTAATAAAATTTTTAGAGGGGCATTTTAAACGTATAAAACTTTGAAAAGGCAATAAAATATTTAATTTCTTGATGATAAATCAAACGCTCATATAAAGATAAAATTGAATTGAATATACGATATCGGTTGAATAAGTTTTGAGCAATAAAACCTCTTTGTTTGTTGTGATTGCAAAATATTATGAATATTTTGTGGACTGCATGTTGCATTACACTACAACATTACGCACTAAATGACTTTCGCCCTCGTGTTAGGATATTCATTTTACGATGCAATTTTAATGGTTAAGGAAATGTGCAGGTTCCTGTTTCTTGCTTATATTTTAAGTAAGAAACTGGTCATAAAAAGTTCTTTCTCTTAAATAAGTATTTCCTTTTGTTGGAGTTGGATTAAGAGGCGTCTCAGCCAAACTCAGATGTCGATGTGGTAGAGAATGCTAAATGTACTTTTAATTCTCTTTATTTAATTTATACAAATAAAATAATGGTGGATATTGACTCTATTCGGCAGAGTCATTCGATGTCTTTAAAATTCAAGGCCATAGCCCAATCGGAATTCGAGAGATAAAGTGAAGTGTGCAGTCTCTTAGATTCTATTTTAATTTTCTTCTGACGAAATTATACCAATACAAAACTGCAATCATCAGTATTTGAGAGGTCATTTAATAGTTTAAATAAATGAAAAAGTCAAATTCTTTGTGTCATTATAGACTAGTATATTAATAGCTAATATACTTTTTTTAATATCTTTTTGACATTTTTTACAAAATAGCTCTTAGGTAGGTTTTATTCATCCTTTCAAATCAAAAGTTTTGACAGATGCAGAAGAAATTGGATTGGAGAACTACATAAAAAAGAGAAAGAAAACTTTACAAAATATGTACTAAGAAGACCAAAAAAAAAAAAATAAAATAAAAAAGCTAATTTCCCCATATATACTGTTTATTGATTCCGTTTATTAATTTTAATTCTTCAGTACCCGATGAAGACTTGGTGTTCACCAACTTCAAATCGATGAATACCAACCAGTGTGAGAAGTAAGACCAACCGGTGAACAATGTTGACCACATTGCCATCACCATGACGTTGATCTTGAAATTGAGGAGTCCTAACCTCCATGATCTTACGGCCTATGACAGGCTGAAGCGAAAAAGCTTTACTAAACAAATTTCTTGTGACACAATAATTTTTCCTAATTTCTCTTGACCTAAGATTGCTGATTTATAGATTCTAATAACTCTGTGGGGGAGGAGTTATCGACCATGCCAACCGTCATCTATCAAAAGGTACCTCATGGTAGAATCAAGTTAGCATGCCTTATATACCAGTGAATTGATGTTTAATTTTCGTAGTGGTAGTTACGCCACAATACTCACCCACCAGAATTCTATCTGGGATAGAATTCGATGTATAGATACCACTAGTTGCTGTACTTTGTGACAGTCCGGGAAAGCGGTCACCGGATTTTTGAGTGCTGAATGTGAGAGGTGTATTAACTTCACAGTAGTAGTCACTCCTGTGTTGCCATTAGCAGTTGAGTGTATGCAGCCGTTGAGAGTGTATCCCGTTGTATGTTCCAGACGAGACTGAGTAGCAACAGCGCAGGAGGGTGATGATGCAGTCACAAATAGCAAGTCAACTTTCAATGTGGACTATCCATCGAAGTAGGCGTTACTGTTAGGAATTTTGCGAAGTGGGCGTTACTGCGTGAACAAATCACGTTCGAAGGTCACCAATGTGGGGGAGGAGTTATCGACCATGCCAACCGCCATCTATCAAAAGGTACCTCATGGTAGAATCAAGTTAGCATGCCTTATATGCCAGTGAATTGATGTTTAATTTTCGTAGGTGTAGTTACGCCACAAACTGTTTTAACTCCTGTGGATAAAATCATTCTCTGATAGCAGAATTAAATTCATCGTTTCTCTCTCCCTTTAATTGTTGTTGTGTTGTTTCTAATTTCACTTGATCCAGTATTTAGCCAGAAAACCATTGAGCGACAGAAAGTCATGAACCAGCGCTGGATTTTTAAAGAGATCACTCTTCTCCAGATCTAAACAGGAATGAACTGGCACAAATGAACTGGCACAAATGAACTGGAGTACATTGATCTGAATTAAACTTGGGGCACACATGAAACTATTTTTGTCCTTGCACGTATAAAAGTGTAAGAGTAATTGTTATTGTATAAATTTTAATAACTGCCTTAGGTCAAACCTTCTTCTTAATGAAAATCCTCCAGCAGAGAGGTTTGTTACATTATTTCTTTTGACCTTTAGTTACCGTTATATATATCCAATAACCGTTATCCAATAACTGTTTTGTTTCCCGTAGATTAAACCTTTATCTTGCTGAAATATTCTCGAATAGGAAAATTTGATCCATCGTTCCTCTCGACCTATAATTGTTGTTGTGTAAGTTTTAATAACTGTTTCTACTTCCCTAAGTTAAACCTCCCTCTCAGAAAAAAATTCTTGAAATGGGTAGATTTGATCAATCGTTTCCTTTGCCTTTGAAATATTTTTGTGTAAATTTTAGTATCCGTAGGTTCAAACCTCCTTCTTAGTAAAACATTCTCAAGAAAAGAGGTTCGATCTATCATCACTTTTGTTCTTTAAATATTGTTATGTAGATTTTAATAATTGTTTTAATTCCCGTAGATTAAACCTTTGTCCTGTGAAAACGTCTTCCTTTGTGATCTTTAATTTGTACTCTGTCTGAAACATTATATAAAAATGAAAAGACAAAATAGATATATAAACTTATAACAAACATCACAAACTATCACACTTCCCAACCATGTCCAAGCTCCTTGGTTCACTATTGTGGGCTTTGTCATTTAACGGCCGTAATAGAAATACCACGTAAATTTAATCCTAGTCAGATGACTTGGGCAGCGCCTAAACGGGTACCTCCTTCTTCAAACTTCCACAACGCCAGACAATAAGAAGACCTTAAGTCGAAAGACAAAACTTGCATTCAACTGCATATACACACCGGTTGGCTGCATATACACACCGGTTGGCTGCATATACACACAGACGTCCAGGATAGAAGTCACAACCCTCTGCTCTTCACCGGCATAGGGAGCGGCGATTTTACCGATTGAGCAGCTAGAACTCCCGTGCAAATAATAAAATAATGTTAACTTGGACTTTTTTTTCTTAAAAAAAAATCGAAAAATATTTTTTTAGAAAGTGAGTTAACAAATTTGTTTTCTTTATTGTACTAAAAGTTCGAATATATTTATGTAATTAACATCATCAAATCCAACCGAAGAATAAACACCCTGACCATCATTTGGAGTCAAATGAAGTGTTGTTCAATTATTTCAACGCTTGTTTCAATTGCAGATCAAACCGAATATAACATTCATTAACAAACACAGTTATGTGGGAATAACCGTGAAATATCACAGCATCTCTCGAGAACCGTGAACTTGAACAGACACGCAAATCAGTTAGTTATAGCCTAAATCAACACTGATGCGAATGACTATTAATCATACAATTCCAATTCAGGCGATGGATGAATGGAATCGGGAGAATGATTCTTGCATCATCGAATGACAATGCAACTATATAACAATAAAGGTAATTAGTGCAACATATTATAGCTTATATTCCAGGTGTCCATAGAGTAATATTCTAAGAAATTATCAATTTGATAGAACTTATAACACAAGTGGTTTTTAAAAGCTATAGGCGAGACTATAGAGAGACACATAGAGCTCTGATGGGGCAATCTTTTAGTAAAATTTTGTTCATTTTTTGAGTAGCTGGAGCACTCAAATTTTTTATTAGACTTCGTACACAATCACAGTCCACATTTTAATGGTTTTCTGGCCGCTACAAGCAGAATTTATAGCGATATTATCGACAACAGGTATTTTTCGTCAAAAAAATTTCGACTACTTTACGATTAAATAGAGCACTTAAACTTTAACGGAATCTTTGTGCTAGAAGGCAAGGCAATACAACTTTTTACTGTTTTCTGGCGGCTACATTCCTTATTTTTCGATTTTAACGTACTGGTTTCTGAGTTTGTAAGGTAGTCAAAACATTTCTTTTTAAAAAAAAGCTAAGTTAAAAATATGCATGATTATGATGATCATTTTTTTTTTTGCTTGCATTTAAGTAAGCATTTAATCATACCTAATTTGGGTGTAAGGATTTCAAATCAGGGTTATTTTTTTTCCGAAAGTTACACATTTATTTCAATATGATATTTTTGGCTTAATTAATTTATTTTTTTTGTCTGTATGTACAAGCTTCTAAAGAACATATAGATTTACTTGCATACATATATACCTGTCTGCTCCTTTGAAAATATCACGTAAAACGAAAGACATATGATCTTAACGTATCGCATCATAAACTGAAATGTATTATCGCTTTCTTTCAACCACAAGATCGTTATCGGCATATGATCTTAACGTATCGATCTTTCTACCACAAGATCGTTATCGGCATATGATCGTAACGTATCGATCTTTCTTCCACAAGATCGTTATCGGCATATGATCGTAACGTATCGATCTTTCTACCACAAGATCGTTATCGGCATATGATCTTAACGTATCGATTTTTCTACCACAAAATCGTTATCGGCATATGATTTTAACGTATCGATCTTTCTACAACAGGATCATTTCACCCCATAGCAGAGAAGTGAGGTTACTATGTATTCGCTTCAGTGAATTTTTTAAAAAAAAATCGTAAATAGGAATATATTATTAAATTGCATAAAAACTGTTCTTCGTTAAGAGAAACCGATGGTGAAATCAGAAGCGTGAAAATGAAGGTGACCTACACAAAAATTGCATGCAACAAAAAACAAAATAAATAAATAAAAAGAAAATATATTTAAAAAAAATTGCTCCCTAGTGTTATTAACTTATTTTATTCATAATGGGATCTTTAGAAACCTTGCTACAAACCAAGATACTAGTTATACTAAAGAACACAAACTATGTAAATTACTATTATTTATTACGCTATAGATATTTTTATTTACGTCACACTATAGCTGCTAAATGGGCTATTGGCGCCTGTCTGGAAACATCTCTGGTGATGATCCTGAGACAACGTGCATTCGTAGTTTTACTGGGAGGACACATTCAAACACCCCCCATCCATTCGTAGATCGTAATTTTGGGCTGAACCAGAGCATGATTAATCTCCGATTCCATGCCCCCAAAGAGATGGATTTGTTCGAGGAACTTGGAGGACTTTGTGACCCCGATAGATTTAGCGTGCAGCAGACACCATTTTGTATACAGGGAGTCTTCGGTCGGCAGGGATCGGACTCAAGACCTCTCGGACATGAGCGCAACGCCCTACCAGTCGGGCTCTCCCGACCCTTATTTATAACGATAAATCTAAATTGAAAATACGAGAGACGTGGTGTTTCAGGGGATAGAGCGTACGCCTTCCAACCAGGTGAACCAGGTTCGAATCTCAGCGATGGCTGGTCGATACGAATTCCGCTTACGGCTCTCACCCTAACCACAGTAATGACATAAAATATCCTCAGTGGTAGACGGATCATGGGTTAGAATCCCGCCATCAGGCTTACCGTGGGAGGTTTTCGTGGTTTTTCTCTCCAAGTAACGCAAATGCGGGTGAGTTCCATTAAAAAGTCCTCCACGAACGCAAATTTCTCCCAATACTTGAGCAAATTTCTCCCAATACCTTTTGTCTTCTGGATTGGGTTCAAAACTACAAGGATACGAAGTTCAACATTAGTAGTCGTAAACCCAAAATCGGGTCTGCTGTTCAGCGACTATAGTAAAAAAAATTATAAAATGAAATTGAAAATACGAGTTCTTCCTAAATGACTTCTTTATTTTCCTTATGTTGCCTATTATAGTAGAGAAAGATTAACCATCCAGTGCATGAAAATACGAATATTGAGTTTCCTAATTTATCGGGACTTCATATATAATATTATTTTGTCAACGACAATTTTAAAATGTACTTTATCGAAATAAGCTATAAAAGTTAATTTTTTCATCAATCCTATTAAGTTTCACTTTATAAAATAATGCTATTACCGGTTGTCCCAAAAATTAACCACGATTTAAGAATCCAATAAAAAAATAAAACTACTGCTTTCCACTGGAGAAGTCCAGCTGCTTACTCTCGCTAAGTTGCAAAATTAGTTACAAAACTCTGAACTGATAGCACTGAACTATAAAACAAAGTTTTAAAAATAAACACAATTCACAACAGCTATTTGGCAGGTTATTTTGACAAAATTACCAAATTAGAATATGATCTGGCATGCAGTAAAAAGCATTCTTTATAAGTTTTCTCCAGTTAACACCTCAATCTGTGGATGAACGCTGTCACATTTTTTTTAACTTGGTAAGAATAAATTCATAGTTTCCTGAGAAGAACGCAAACTATACTTTTCTTTATCCGTATGTTTTTCTTTAGTTGACTTTTCAAATTGTGAATTTTTGGAACACCCATTAAATATAAACAGTCAAACTCTGTCATTAAATGTAATTTGTCAAACACTCCTCTTAAATGTTACTTTGTCAAATATCATTATTAAATAAACTTTGACAAACACCATAAACAAATGTTATTTATCAAATATTGTCTTTAAAGACTCATAATAAGGTATCTGACTGGGTTCAGCACAATGGGATACCTGCAAGTGACGAGTGTGGGTATCTCGATCCTAATTGGTTGTTGAAACAAGACATTTGTTTAACTTAGCAACTGTTCTTTCCATTCTGTTTTGAGTAAGCCAAGTTCGTTAAGTATTAATTCTCTAGAGTGACACTTTCCGTATTCGTACACAAGAATTCTTTTACAAAGATTTCAATTCTTTCACTATATATTTCTTACTTAATACAAAGACAGACATGAAGTCATGTAGAACATAAACAAACTAATTACGCATCGAATTTGCCAGGTACACAAATCAAAAATATATCACAATTACAATAAAATACATAAACAAATAATAAATCTAAGTTATGTAAAAGACGTAGATGTGAAAAAAAATCATATTTCAACAAACTCGATCAGAGATACAGCGCTGTATTTAATTAACTTCAAGTTAATTAACATTCTAACTTATGTGGTGAAATATAGTTAAAATTTAGCACGCCATTTTGCTTATAAACGATCAGTTGGCAATAACGTCATAGGTCACTTGTGTGAGTAACTATGATCTTCTTCTTCTTAAAGTATTTCTAAGAACCCAATTTCTAAGCAAAAGTCCTAACATTATAAACCAAAATTAAATTGTAAACATTTTTAGATATCTTCGCAAAATATGGCTAAATTTGAAGATAAAAACTACAAATTTTTCATGTTACGCCAACAGCTCGACAACAAATTGTACTGTGTAAATATCAGAAAAAGTTTTCCTACATCAGCAATATGATTACCTACGTTTTGAACTGAAATCTTTAAAAATTTCAAATATATATGAAATAGAACTAAATATTTTCTTAAGCATTGATTTTTTAAATGAA
Source organism: Parasteatoda lunata (assembly GCA_949128135.1). Lineage (NCBI taxonomy): Eukaryota > Metazoa > Arthropoda > Arachnida > Araneae > Theridiidae > Parasteatoda > Parasteatoda lunata. Next base: position 117,198,415 of record OX421971.1, read on the forward strand.
AACTCTAAACATCCTCTTTTGAAACAGGATGATAACAATAAATCCACACTTAGATTTTAGTTCAAGATATAGTTAAAGTTTATAAAAAATCTACATACAATGTTTCAAAGATTTCAAACTTTTTCGTAATGTGTATCAGCGTAAAAAGGTTTTCTCAAATTCTGCATTTAAAGTATGTAAATGCTATTCTATTTCGTTTGTCAGCAAGCGAAAAAATAACTACAACTTCGATTCAAAAGATCGGTGTAAATAATTTAAAAACAATGCTTTAAAGTTTAAATATAGACAATAAAAAACATTCGAAATTTCGTCGAAATTGTCGATTTTCACACAGTTGGATACCTAAAAAGCAATTTATTAATAATGGCATTAAATATACTTTCTCAAAGACTATAAAATTATTTTTAATTTAATAGCTTCATAATTATAAAACTGTTTTTTTTTTTAGTTTAGTAGCATGGTTGACTGAAAAACTATTATTTTTCAATCATTATATTTTGTAGTCTATTAAGTAGTCTATTTATTAGTCAATCGTATATTTTATAGTCTATTATGCAGTTCATTTTGTAGTCAATACTTTATTTTGTAGTCTATTATGTAGTCCATCTTGTAGTCAAACGTATATTTTATAATCTATTAAGTAGTCCATTTTGTAGTGAATCGTATATTTTGTAGTCTGTTTTTTTTTTCCATTTTGTAGTCAATCATAAATTTTGTAGTCTATTATGTAGTCCATTTTGTTGTCAATCGTATATTTTGTAGTTTATTATGTAGTCCATTTTGTTATCAATCGTATATTTTATAGTCCATTTTATAGTCAATCGGACATTTTGTATTCTCTCATGTAGTCCATTTTATAGTCAATCGGACATTTTGTATTCTCTTATGTAGTCCATTTTGTAGTCAATCGTATATTTTGTAGTCAAATTAATTTAATTATGAGTTTTACATTTTTCACGGACTACTTGGCTTTCCTTTTTTCAAGATCATTTCGGCTTTCCAGTTTATATTCTAAATTAATGTATTCAGAATAAAGTAAAAACTTTCACAGTGCAAACGATTAGGTTTTGCTAGACATCCCAACCAGAATCACAATCGATTGTTTTCAACTTCTTATAAGGGGAGGGGTTGGAGAGAGTAGGACGCTGATTATAAATGTGAACCCACATTCCTCTGGCATATTCGTCTTTAATGAGGGGAGGAAACCTTCTATTCAATAATGACGGAATCGAGAGCCAGGGAAAATTGTTAGGAGTGTTAATTGCTTCTTCCCTAAGTTCTGAATTTTATTCTTTCATTAAAGAAAATGAAACGAACTGCGAACAGAAGGAGAAAATTCCGAAATGGAACGAAAAGAGGAGCATTCTGAGACAACCAAAAAGAAAATGAGTCTGTCTCTTTTCCGTTTCTTGTGTCTCTCTACTTTCTTTACAAAAGATAGCGCTAAATTAAGATTTAAAGAGGTTATTTTTGGATAAAATTAATTATGTAACGTCGTTTTAGTGCTACAGTAAGCTAACTTTAGAAATTTTGTGAGTTCATGCCTTGTGTGTGTTGTCCTTTATGTTGCCTAAGAAAAAGAACAAAAAAAATTAACAGTTTTTCCTTCGAACAAAAACTAATTACTTTTTCAAAAATGAGTTAGTTCTACTTGAAACTGCAATAACTCATAATGAATGGATTGCCTTGCCATGAATCTTTTTATCATAAAATATAATATTTTGTCACGTTTCGGCTTTATTTAAGTACAGGAATTTCAAGTGAAAGTAATAATATTAACTAATTTATTGGAAAAATTCTTTCGATATCTTAACCATTGTTATTAAAATGCAGTTTAAAAAGGGGAAAAGTTTATCTTACTTTAACAAACAAACAAAAATGTGTATTAAATTTTCTTGAAATTGAAAGTTCAATTTAATTTAAATCATAATTGAATTAGGCCGTTTATTTACTAAAATTCTCAAATTTTGTTACAAATATTTCATTACTTTTTTAAGATGTTTTCCAGTTTTGTTTCTGTTATTGTTTATTTAGTTAATTTAATTAATTTATTTAATGCATTCAATGTAATTTAAAATTGAAGTTTCAATTATTTATGATGCATTTATAATTTATTTCTTTTATTTTCACCACACCTGAGACTTATTATTTACGTCGTATTTACTCTAAATTGTTTTTATTACAATTTTTTTTTTTGTATTTTATCAACACCTACGTTAGCTAGCTAGCGTCGTTATAAGTGAATGAAACTCTGAAAAGATGTTCTATACACATAACACATATTGAAATGCCTCAAATAAATATTAATATATAGTCCACATTTACAAATAAGAAACAGCTATTAAAATTCCTTTAAAACATTATTTCTATTGATACTATTTCAATTTTATACTGAGTCAATAAAAAATAATGGTGTTAATAACAAAATGCCTTTTCGAGGCCATTTGTACCAGGCAATGTTTTTAACTATAATCTGTTGCAATTTAAGGAAGAAAAAAAACATTATCCCTATTTTTGGAATAGAGCCTGTTTTGCATTTAAGTTCACTTCAAATGGATGTTAAGCTCCCAGCGCGAACTAATGTTTTTAGAAATTTTGACATCACAAACTCTTGAATCAATGCCTCCGTTTTGCTTACTTTCTTATTAAAAAAAAATAATAAATTAGCAAGTAATCAGAATTAATAAAAATGATATCTAAATATCGTAACAAATACGTTTTCGTTTTGAAACTGATAAAAGAATAATAATTATTGTTTCTTGCAGACAATTTTCTTCTACAGTGAAGCAAAAGCAAAAATTCTTTATCTCGCATTTGATTTGGGCATGTAAGCATAAGACGCGCCATTTTTAGTGGCCTAATCAAATCCAATGCTCTGGCAACGTCACACAGCTGTTTCTTTTTCACGAATGAATGTGCTCAAGGGCGCCAGCAGGGGGGTGCAAGGAGGTGCACTTGCAACATCCTGGCTTTTTTTAAAAAAACAATTTTTAACAAGATATACAGAAAAACAATTTTGTTATAAAAATTTTTTATTTAAAACATTTTTATTCAAAAACAAATGATTAAGTAATTATTGATTCATAACAACTAAAGAATTGTTTAATCAAACAAGAATTGTAATCGTCTTGTTTGCTATGCAAATCTGTTTATAAACTTTTCAATGAATTCTGAGTCATCTTTGATTCTTTTCTTATGCATACTGAGCATGCACAAACTACTTAATATCTCGTGAGACTTTGTAGACTGATTCCATGTTTTGATGCGTTAGTGCGTTCAACAGTGCACGTAGAAGCTGGAAGAGTTAGACCCATTTTGATTGCCTCCACTACAGCTGAATAAAACGGTGTGGCCTCAATAACTAAATCGATGTATTCGAGGGATTCATAAGAATTTCTCTATTCCTCCACATTTCATTTGTAGCTTCAGTGATGAAATTCGGTGATCTTTATACATCTTCTATGACTTCAAAATATGATCCAGTTTGTTCATCGCATTCGGATGAAGCTGTAAGAGTGAAAATGTTTTTCTTTGTGTAGAACGGTCTTTCAACGAAGATATAATGGAGTCCAAATAAGGAATAAAGATTGACACCTCCTGAAAATTTCTTCAGCGTTTTCAGAAGGCACATTCGATCTATGAACTGGCACTCGAGGTCGATTCATTTCTTCGCAAATGCGTTCTGCTTTCGAGAAAATTGCAGTAAACTCTTCAGAAGCATTGTTTTGGTGACTTGCAGCACATCAAACAATGCTTTGACTACATAATCGGTGACTTCTTTTAGATCTGTGTTTACTTTTTGAAACTGATGTCACACAAGTTCAAGTTTGGCAGAATAATTAGCAATAGCAAAAAGTGATACAATGTATGTTGGCGTTGTAGCAGCTAATAAAAGTATATTAGCTTTCACTTTGGCGTTTTTGTTTGCCGCTTTTTCTGTAAGGCCCTCGAAAGCTTTTTATAATTGTAACAAACTTTTCAGAAAATCGTCTGGTACTCTTGTACTTTTCTGGCCAGAGTGTTTCACAGAGTAAAGGGATGTTAGGAATTCATTTTCATTGCAAGGTACTTTCTCTGAAAAAGCTAATAATTTCCTTCGTTATCCCTATAGTATTCTGTACTTCCTTAACGCGAATTAAGTCATTGATCACGAGATTCAATACATGATTGGCACAATGAAAAAACACAGTTTTAGGATATGTGTCTCGAATCAATTTTTGAACACTACCTTCTTGGCCAGCCACAAACACGTTACAATACGAAACTACTGTTTGTAGTTATTTGTGTTTCAAAGTCAGTAACTATGCCAGCGCCATCAATACAGGTTCTCGTGGCAAAATTTGCAAGTACAAAAAATTCGCACCTTTTTTTTTTTAATATCTTGTTAACAATGAAGAAATGAATCTTGAAAAAAATTCACAGATGAAAGTATATGTATTAACAAAACAAATTGTAATAACAGAAATTTTTTTTTTTTTTGGGGGGGGGGTGTTAGTTTGTTAGAGGGTTGCATCCCCTTTTATATTATTCTGCCGGCGCCCTTGAATGTGCTCCTTATTTATCGAAACATCTCGCCAAGTCTAGGGTTCCAATAAGACTACCAAACTATAATCTTTTTTTAAAAAATTCTCTAATATGTATCGTAAAAGATAGCACGAATCAAATTACTGTCCGACGCGTTTAACTTTTAAAAGCTTTTATATTATTTTGAAAACATATTTGCATAATTTGATAACGAAATAAAACGGAACTATATGCAGCTACGAATGATTGTTTAAATCGTATACCTCAAAAGTCTTTTCTTGACTTGCAATGTATTATAGTTTGTATCTTCATTTTATGTGTACCGTTACCCCTCAATCTGTGATCTCTTAATTTTAACTTTGGTAACAGTTACCCAGGTTCCACAATAGACAAATAACTAATAAATTACAGGAAACATTTAAATTAAAATTTTATTACAACTCTAAATTTTAAATAAACATAACTCCACACATTTCCAAATGCTAACATGGGCTTAAACACTTCCCATTATACACTACTTCAGGTTCTAGATTTTTCTACAAAAGCTTAACCTTTTCAATAACATGCAATTTTAAAATTCTCAAGCATAACATTAAATTCATTCAGCTCAAAAAAGACATTTAAGAAATAAAAAGCACTCTCATTCTAAAACTACTAAAATCACTTAAAACTTAGATTATGATATCATGTAATCAAGTTTAAATACCAATTTCTCTCCTTAAAGTAAAAACACAGTATAAACAGTTCAAAATTTAGGGTAAATGATTCCTCTAAAATGGTATTCAAATTAAAGTTTTATAAGTACCCAAAAAATTTACGGATCACCTTCTGGAACCGCCCACCGGAATTGCAGATGAGACGAAACAAACTCCTCGTCTAGGATATCAAAATTTCTCCAGGTATTCCAACTTCTCTAGGCTTAGGCAGGCATACGGGGAACACCGGATTTCCAGCATGGGTACATACGGATTTGGCCCACCGTCTCGAATGTATCGGCCTTCGGCTAATCACGGTCGTTCATCCTGCTAGAGACTTCAGTTTAGCTTTTTTCAAGATAACGATCCACCATCTCCGCGGTGCTGTCACGGATCAACTATCCAGCGGGCAAGCTCCGTCCTCTCCGTGGTACTGCTTTTCCAGCCACTCTTCACGTCTCTTTTATCCTCCTTTCAGCAAGGCGAAAGAATCTAGATTGACCTGTTTACCAACTCCAGAGCCATCCCGCATCCGGCGGACTTCAGAACAAAACAAAAAAAAAAGATCCCTGAGAAAAAACAGTCATAAACCCAGTAATACACTATAGAAGTGATAATACCATCCTCATTAAATCTTAATAAATTTAACTACCCAGATTTCACCCTCAAAATCCCATTTTAAAAGACTAATTCAAAATTTCTATAAAAAATATCATTATTATGATTGAATTTAAACTTTATCATAGTGGTGCCATCCATAGAAAAATAACCTATCTTAAAAGTATTGACAAAAAAAAAACTATAATAAATTTCTATTTATTACATATGATGTACCTATATATATATTTAATTATGATGCTGTAATCGTAAAAGAGAGTCATCGAGTCATATTGTCAGCGTTATCTGTGACTTGCAGTACAGTGAGCAAAAAATGACCTCCCTGAATAGCTTTTGATCTATTGATCGGATCTTCATGTTCTAGGACTTTTCAATAATTCAAGTGGGTAACATATTTGCGAATAAAGAGTGCAGACGATATTTTAAGTTGCAAAATTAGACGCAAAAACGAGCACTTTATCAGAATAAATATACCGTTTTTTTTTTTTCCTACTGATTCAGATTTCTGACCCTAAAAATATGAAGGGTAGCCGCAACCTGGAAAATATGGTACCCACAGTTTGGTCAGGAGAGCAATCCAAAGTTCGAACCTTTTAATGCCAATTACTATATCTCGAGAACATTTTAAGCAAATTTAAAAACTTTTGTAGATAAATCTAAAAAATTTTATCCCGAGGTAAAATTACTTTTACTGAATACATTTTTTCAAAAAATTACTTTGGGTAAAAATTTAATATTTTATATTATCTTATTTAATAACAGACGAAAAAAATTTCGATAGTAAGATATACAGTATTTTACACCATTTTAAGGAATGTAATTTTATATAGCAAGATACAAAATTTGAGCGAAATCGGTGAAATAGTTCCTGAGAAATCTAATTTTAAATATTCAAATTTTTAAAAATTTATTTCTCAGAAATTATTCAACCGATTTCACGCAAATTTTATTTTGTTATCTAATATTACATTCCTCAAAATGAATTTAAAAAAATCGTATACCTTATAAGCAATCTAAAATGTTTCTTTTTTTAAGAAACATTTAGAAAAATATATTCATATATTTTGCTGCGGCTATATTAATATAATATTATAAAGCACTATTTTTGAGGATTTAATTGTGTGAAATAATGATGAGATTATATCTTTATGTTGTTTTTCGTAATTTTTGATCAATTTTCTTTTTAATTTTAATAAATTTTTCTCCTTTTTTGTCAAAAAAAGTTCTTTTTCTTCTTTTTCAAATAACAAATGAAAACAAATAAAACAGTGAACAAAACCTTTTTACTTCTAATTCATTAAAATGTTAATGCACTACGTTTGCTAACACTTTGAAAAAAGTTTGCTAAAACTACGGAAATTCCGTAGTTGTTGGAATGTTACACAGTTTTATTACAAACTTTCATTATATGTTTTAAAATATTTTAGTTCCCCACTTAAAGTCTTTAAAAATATCACAGTATCTAATAATGTTTAATTCATTTATATTAAGTTATTTTTTTATTGTTTTTTGATAGTGCATTAACTTTATATGAATGTGGGAAGTAACTCTAGCTAACTATGACGTTTCTTTGTTGAACATGGAACAAAGCAGCAGACCTTCCATCAAACAGAGGTTGAGGAAGTTTGCGAAGGGAAAACAATTCTTATTTACTCTCTCCTCACACAGAATTCTAGAATTCTCCCAAGGAACAAAAGAAATGAAGTTACCTTAATACCTTCTTCAGCAATGAATGAAAGAATTTAAAGTATTCAGAATGTTATTTGATCCAATTTAAATCGATTAATTTCTAATGTTAACAAAGAATAAAAAAATCAAGGTTATTATTATTATTTTAAACAAAACTGTTTTGCCTTTAAAATTCTTTGCTTGATACCCTATTCAAGTCATTTTTTATAAAATTACTAAATTTTTTTTATAAATTCATAGATTATCGGCATTAAAAATTAGCAAATTATCTTTTCTTTCATTTATTTTTTTCAGTAGTTTTTCAAATGTAAGTGTTTTATATTTTTCAATAAAAGTAAAATAAAATTTTTAGTTTCTCAATACATACAATTTTAAAAATTAGCATTAACCTCTTTTGAACCTAAACCAAGAGTTCTCAATCTTTCAAACTCTATGTCCATTTTAAACACTGACATAAGATCACGTCCCTGCTATACCACCACTATAAATGGCCATTGCAAGTATTATATTCGGAATTCGAAGCTGAAGGTGGTTATTAAATGAAAATACATCTAATTTTTCGTAGAAAATTTAGTTAACATATTTTAAGTAAGAATACATTATTGTTAGAATATATTAAATCAAATAATTAAATACAGAGAAAATATATTTGAGGTTGGGATGCAATACTAGTCACTTTCACAACATTTTTTAATAATATCTCCCTCTTTTTTTTTAAATAAAACACATTGCTCCTAGAATGTTTAATATGAATGGTAAGATATTAAAAACTTCATTCCCTTAAAATATGAAATAACAGTCATGATATTTCAAGCACTTCAAAAATTGTGATTTTTGCTGTTCCGTTTTTCTTCTTTTATTTTCTCTTGCCTTCGGTGGTTTTTCTAGTTTTGTTTCTCATCTTTATTTTTCCATTTTTTCGTAGGCAACTTTACGTTTTTTTAATTCAAATCATTTTTGTTTCCTTACATTCAACTCTAGCTGGTCTTGAAAAGGAGCGCCTGTTTTTGAAGTGCTTGAAACAAGTCGGCTGTTATTTCATACATTTTTATTTTTGAAGTGAATAAAGGTTTCAATCAGATAATGCTATTTAATGTTCATAAAATCGTTGAATACGACCAACTTCCTTTGCTTTGTAAAAAAAAAAAAAAAAATTCCAGTGGTAACGAAATATAAGTTATTTTAAATTTAGTATTTTTCATTTTATATAATTTTTCCGCGCTACATATCAAAAATTAGGAAGTATCATACTTTATTGCAGTTATCACGTGGTGACACTTTTGAAAAGTGAGCACAATCAGCCTTATTCTATGTAATTCTCTACCAATTTATTAGAACTTTTGCAGAAGCATCCCTGATACACTTGAAAAAATGACCCTATTAGAGCACAAATTCGTCAGTTAAGAAATAAAATACTTTAATGATTCAATATCTTAATTATTAATGCTTTTAAAATTTATTTTGTAATTATTTTACTTGGAAATATTTAAAAGAATATACCCGCGTGTAAATTTTAAACGCAATTTGTTCGCGCTTTCATTTTTATTGAAGCGTATCAAAAAAAGGAGGAATCGTTTATTTACAGCTATTCATTCATTAGTATTCTTTAATATACTTGAATTATTTTCAATGCAAATTTTAAATAAAATATACAGTTTTAAATTGTTAATTTGTGGTCATTATTATTGATACTTTCGATTTTAAAATGAATATAAAATATTTCTTAACAAGCTGAATTCGTCTAACTATGTATAAAAATCTAATGATATTGTTCCATTATGGTACATTTCTATGGACCTTAAAATGGCGTGGAAGCAGGGTCTAGTTTGCCAACATTAATTTACAAATTCTTTTGGTTGTCATCAGTATAAAAAACTCAATCTAAATAAAAGTGATAAAGATATTGTTTTCCTGTAAAGTATTTTTGTATCCCAAATTTATTTTTCTTGTTTCACATCAATTATTACGTTTTTTGTTACGTTTTTTCTGTTTCGTCTTTACGTTCTTTTTTTTAAGATTGTTTTCTAATTTAAGAGGTTAAAACTATCAGAGTTTATTTCAATGAAGTTTTATGATATTACTTTAGTACGCTACATTTTATGATAAACTTATTTGAATCGGTGTCTATATTTATTTACCATCTTACAATTATTAATTTCTCTGGAAAATTACATTAATATACTATTAAAAAATACCCATTATAGAGATCAGTCGTATGAATTTAACTAGTAATCAGCTTCACGCACAATCTGATGTATGCTCAAATTGTATTTTGTATATCAGTCTGATTGCTAAACGAAAATATTATATGAAGTTTGTAAAATCACTAAGTTTTTCTTATAGCAATACACCTTCAATTTTAAATGTTATTTAAAAAAAGCACTTACTAAGCAATTATTGCGAAGCCATCATATATCGAACTTTTTTTAATAAAACACATTTTACAAACACAAAAAACTAAATAGAAAATAAAAACTAAATAGTATTTTTCTATGAAGATGTAAAAATCCTGAAAAAAAAAAGTGAGAAGATAATGAGCCACAGCGCACATGTCCACTCCAACTAGATAGATCTGTAAATAACAACTCGCTATGTGGCGATTCAACAAAAAAAAGTGGCGACTTCAAAAAATAAACAACCGGACACTTTTTTTAAAAAAATCATTAAATGATATAAGTACATAAATGCAGAAAAACTCTGAAAAACAGAATCGATTTCTGATGGAAAATTCATGTTGAAGGAGAGTTTTTAACAATTTACATATTTCATCCAGTATGCATTTAACCGGTACTCCGAACGCTAGTGTTTGTCCTAATCCAGGGCTGTCCAACTGGAGGCCCGCGGGCCGCATGTGGCCCGCCTACACATATTGTGTGGCCCGCCAACTTCTTATTCAGGCTGATCGGCCTCAGTTTTCTCATTAAAATGTAAGCAAATTCTTTTATAATCCTTCTGTTCCATTGTTTCATAATTAATAATTCAACTGTTAATTGTTATTGTATAAGAGGTAAAAGGATATTGTTCAACTTTTTCAAACTGCGGAGATATCAGTCACTGACTCATTTGGTTTGAGGAAAGAGTAGCTTCTAAATTATCAGAGTCTACCGGCCACTGATCACTAACTAAAAATTTGAATTTTCACTCTAATTTTTCAAATACAGTAAAAGTCCATTATTATGACAATCCACAGTTGTAGATGAAAATGTCATTATGGTGAGCTTATCGTTTTAATAAATGTTCATATTCAATGATGAAGTATCAATAAAAAAGACTGGATTTTAATTGGAAAACAAAGGGCATATCCAGGTTTGCCATCTATCTATGCTTTTTGGTTAAATTTCTTCTAGTGGTAGAAATGTTTATGTTTTTATACAATTCTTTGTTTAGTAAATTTGATTTAAAGTTATTTTCCTTGTCACTAGTTGTGAATGATTCAAAAGTTCATATAAAAAGCCATTCTGTCCCATTTCTCCCACGTTAAAGCTTTTATGTGTCCTTTTAAAATCAACCACGACTTTGAAAGCTTTAATTATTAATTGTCTAACACACTATACAATATTTTGCATGACACGTAGTAGTTTTCAGTTCTATATATCTATTTGAAATGGGAAACAGAAATCCTGAAAATGGCAAAAGGTTTTGTGTTTTTTTTATTTGTGAGAAGGAAGATAACTTGACCTGTGGTTGCAAACATAAGCTTGCTTCTTTAATTCAGCGGAATACAATTGGAAGACAAAAATAAGTGAAATGATGTTATTTTTCTCTCTTTTCTGTACTTAAACATGGCATTCATAAAAATGTATATCTATTTATCTTTTCGTATAATTTTTCTCAATTTAAACAGCAGAAAAATGTAGTTCTCTCAAACAAATTTTGTCGCAATAGGAATTTTTAAAGTAGAAAGATAGTAATTTTTAACTCGTTATAAACTCGTTATTTTTGAAACTTTAACAATTATTTTTTGACCTTAAAAACTTTATTTGAAACTTTAATTTTGCAAACTTGCTGTTATAGCGCATTTTTCGTAATATATCGTACTCGTTATATTAAGCTTTAAAACATATTTTTTATTGAAGAAACAACCGTTACATATAATACCCAAAAAGTGATAAAATTATTTTAAAACGTATTCAATATAACCTCTACCTCGGTCTACAAGATATAGACCATCGCTTCCTAGCTATTCACCCAGTAACCTAAAAAAAAATCAAACCAGAAGTCTTGCAATCCTCCTATGACGTCATAGGAACTCTGATTAGCGCATCATCAACAGGAAGTTATAAACGCCTCTCATTGTACTGCTAATAATTTCTCCATCAGGAATAGGATGAATAAGAAAATTTATTGTTCTATCCTTACTGAACCATTCTTGGACGCTTTAGCATTCTGGAGGTTCCAATAGATGCAGAGCATGTAAGTTATTTGGGTAGAACTCCACATAAACAGAAGTCATTTTCGAAAAAGGACGTCAAATCCACGTGCTAGAAAAAGTAAATAATTTTAAGTTTTATACAATTTAGTTCGTCAGAAAACTTTTTTTTCCTTTTGACTCAGTAGTACTGTGATCTGTATGAATCTCGTAAATGTATATTTACTTAATATTTAAAAATAATGCAGTGAAGAACATGCAGGCACACGCATCTGTACCTTTGTATGTTTAGCGAAATTTATGACAGCGTAGTAGTCAAGCGAAATCTCATTATATAATGGTTATTTGGTTTAATATCTATTCAGTAATGTTTTTAGGCGTAGTTTAAATAATTGTCTTATGTTTAGGTTATCCCCCCCTATGAGCTGCTTAATCAGTCTTCCCGATGAGCAGACCTAGTACGTTCTCCAGAAGTGGTATCCACTCTTTCAGTGGCCACCACAAATGGGTGAGATACCGTTGACCATGTTAATTTGGACGTCTAGTATCTGCCACACTAGATGGCAGCACCGAAACTCTATTTAGATGCTAAAGTGCACTAGGAATTTAATTTTGCCGGAAATGCCAAGAGCTCTTATGTTTAGGTACATACATATATTTAATAACTTTTTGTGTACTTTCTTTTCCATAATTTTAAAATTTTACCCCCAAGAATTACTTATATTTTTTTTATAATCAATGTTAGATTCTTTTCAATAATTATTAATTTTGTGTGGTTATCATAATTAAAATGGATTTGAAACTGCGATTTAATGCAGTATTACAATGTATTCAGATAAAAAATCGTGATTTTAAATTCTTTTAATTTTTTTTATAAATAATTTTTAAATCCCTTGATTACTGTTTTTAAATTAAACGCAATATATAATAATTCGTATACCTGTCCCGACTTTCGGAGCAATTTAACATTTTAAATATTTATATTCTTTTACTTAATTAAGACCATAGATACACGTATGTTTACCTAAAATTATTAGCACCTGACAGTATAATTCATAGTTTGTTTATCTTATAATGACTTATTGCAGTACCACTGTAAAATATTTTTTTTTCAATATTCCTTTATACTTCAGTAGAGAAGAGGTTAAACAGAAATATTTTTTACTAGGAGGCTTCACCCCCTGCTCGCTGGCGCTCACCAACCCCCGGAATTGCTTTCGCAGTTCATTTCGGATTGCTTCGCAATCCAATGCTCGCTTTGCTCGCTCATTGGATACGTTCTTAACGTCTAGCTTTTGTATACTTTTTTGAATACTGAAGTTCCGAAAACTTTTCACTGTAGAAAATTCTAAACCTGTACATTTCAATATTAATTTGAAATTGCAAATGTTAGTTTGGGCATTTGGCGATACAACACTTATATAATTGAAGGATTTGTTACGTCAAGCGCTCAGGTATCGTAATTTTGATTTATGTTGCTAAGTTAACTTTAGAAAAATTCTATGGCTGGCAACAGAATATTAATTTTTTAAGTTGTTTATTTTTATTCTTGCAGCTGAATTGAACAACCTGATAATGCTCACTCTGTTTTTGGTCTCCGTTTTTAAAAGCGCTATATGTTGAGCCACCTCAGCTAGATTTGGCATGTGACATTTTTAGATGCAATCATTGGTCGATTTTCTAACGTTGCCATTCGGGAAGCTGTAATGAGGCTTTTTTTTTTTTGGTGCCGTGTAAGAGAAATATATATTTTGATATTTATATCAAAATGCATAACACCTGTATCAAAAACTTCAAGCTAACAATACAAAACTGAATATTTAATTACTTTTAATTTACATTTTAATAATTACCATAGAAACTCATTCGAGTTTAATAAATAATACTGATTATTAATCGAAAATAAATGAGTTCTCCTGATTTGAAGCTCTAGTACATACAAATAAAGAACACCAGACCAAATTAATTATTCATTGGATCGTAATTACTTCTCTTAAACAAAATCACCATTCCAGATATTTAATTAAAACGTTTTCCCTAAATTGAAAATACATATCTTTCATAAAATAATAGCTTTTGTATAAAATGAGATATCGTCTATTTTGATCTGAAGTGCAAATGAGATCGCAGTTTATCGGAATTGATGAGTTTCCTCCATCTGAGCTTAAAGCAAACAATTAATAATTTGCTTTCGTAATCTCCACTCCAATCAGCAGTAACATAATAACTTTTGATATTGGAAAGATATTTAATAGAAAAGTTTGGTTAAGCAACACAAATATGATGACGTTGAATTTCGTCTTGCATAAAAAGAGTGAGAAATATTCACTATTTACATGAGGCTTAAGTGAGCAAGAAATTTTTTTATAGATAAAACTAGTTATGATAAAAATTTTCATAACCGATATTTTGTACTTGTTGCTTGATATTAAATCTTACAAACAAAATTCGCACAAGTTTTAGTACTTTTTAATAGTGGTACCAGTGGCTGAAAGCAAACAGTTATTAATTTGCTTCAACCACTCATCAAATACCTTATAACATTTGATAATGGAAATCTATTAAATAGAAAAGTTATAAGGAATTAAATAGAAATTAAAAGTTATTAAATAGAAGAGGTATTAAATAGAAATCAGACTCCCAATGAGGAGACAAGGGTTGGAATTCCAGCAATGGCTGGTTGATACGATTTCCGCACCTGGCTCACACCGACCACAGTGCTAACGTAAAATATCCTCAGTAGTAGACAGATTATGGATTAGAGTCTCCTGGCCGTCAAGATAACCATGGAAAGTTTTCGTGCTTTTCCTCACCAAGTAACGCAAATGCGGGTTGGTTCCATCAAAAAGTCCTCCACGAGGGCACATTTCTCCCAATTTTTTTTTGTTCCAGAAGTTCCCCTATCTTCTGGATTGGCTTTAAAATTGCAAGGCTATGGAGTTGAACATTGGTAATTCAAAATTGGGTCGGTAGTTTAATGACGGTTATAAAATAAAATATAAGAAACAGAAAATTTAAGCAAGCAATCTTATAACATTTTATAATAGAAATATATTAAATAGAAAAGATGGACGTCGTGGTGGCTCAAGGGATGGAATGCTAGCCTCTCAATGAGAAGACCCGGTCGATACGAATTGTGCACTCAGCTCACCCACACCGACCAAAATGCTGGCGTAAAATATCTTCAGTAGTAGACGGATCGTCGATTAGAGTTTCCTTGCCGTCAAGCTAACCGTGGAATGTTTTCGTGCTTTTTCTCTCCATGTAACGCAAATGAGGGTTGGTTCCATCAAAAAGTCCTCAAGGAGGGCGAATTTCTCCCAATATTTGTTCCAGGATTTCCCTTGTTTTCTGGATTGGGTTTCAAAATTACAAAACTACGGAGTTGAATATTGGTAGTCGTAAACTCGAAAATCGGGTCGGCAGTTCAACGACGGCTTTAAAATAAAATAGAGAAATTAGGCAAGCAACTGATTTGTTAAAATGAAGTTGAATATTTTGAACACTACTTCTTTTAGATTGAACTACATAGTAAAGATTAGCTTTATAAATATTTCTCATCTTCAACAAATGAATTTAATGCAAAATGTAATTTTCATTGATATAAAGCTAAATTAGAAATGTTTAAAACAAGCCAATTTCTTCTAGATCTCTTAACAGGACAGAGGATCATAACTATTAGTTCGCTTAAACTATCATTTATCAGATATATGCTGAGGAAGATATTAATATGTTAACTTTGAAACCACTTGGAAAAATTTTTCTTAAAACTACTGCAATTCCGTAGTTTTGGAGGGTTTAGATACTTGCAGTTAAATGTTACAAGAGGTGTTAAAATGTTTAATAGTGATACTTGTATCTCAACTGAAAAAAATAATACATAATTTGCTTTTGAAATCGTCCTTCCACTCATCAATAACATAATAAATTTTGATATGAGAAAGACATTAACTACAAAAGTTTAGCAAGTAACACAATTGTTGCAAAGAAGTTGAACTTCTTTCAGAAATAGAAATATTTACCGTTTAAATGGGGGGTCAGCTTAAATGTGTGAACAATAGTTATTTTACAGATGCAACTGTATATGATAGGATTTTTTTTTTCTTTAGAAATATTTTGCATCTGTTTTACTACTATTGAGTGTTTCACACGGCTTTTAGAAATTTGTAATAGTTGTACTAGTGGCTCAAAGCAAACAATCATTTATTTGAATTAATTATTCAAACAATCCCTTTTTATCTTTTAGAAACACAATATATATGTTCGTTAGCAAGAATACGAGAAATCATCCATTGCCGCACATTGTTGCAATTTTGAACAGAAATTTAATCTAAAACTTATTTTCATTCCAGTCACATCAACTCATCTTGATGCAATGGAATCTTGTATTATTCATATGAATTCTGATTACCCTGTTAAAGGCATTAGTTCCTCCCCCACCACTCCATAACGAGTGGAAATGCATTTTACCTCGATTTGCTCCTTTAGGCCTCTTAAGTGTTTTCTTGTTTTGGGTTTTTTGGGGGGTTATTTTTATTTACCTCGGTTACTACGTTTTTTCTAGACTCACTTTTATTTTTCCATTTTTCATTGGCAACTTTACGTTTTATATTACAAATTACTTTTTCTTCTCATTCCCGTCTAGCAAAACCTTGAAAACCTGTATTTGAGCAAATGTCGACTGCTTTTTCAATTTGTATATTCTTGAAACGAATGAAATTCTTCTGCTTCAGTTTCAATTAATTCAATTCAATTATTCAAAAAATTATTTATTTGTTTTCAAAATCATCCTTTCTCTGATCTTTATATATATATATATATATATATATATATATATATATATATATATATATATATATATATATATATATATATATATATATATATATATATATATATATATATATATATAAAGAAAATTTCATTCGATAAGGCACCATAAGCGTCATGAAAATCTTATTAAAAGAAAAAAACACATTCAACTTGAAATACTATAACGATGCATTTTTTGCGAAAAAAATATGAAAAATAAGAAAATAGTTGCCGATTTATGTGAAAATAAAAATCATTTTTTTAAAATTTAAAGAAATAGTTACGAAGGAAAAAAATACATAAATGTAAAATAAATTGTGATAGTCATTTTAAAAAATGTACTTAGAGAGGATTTTTTTGAAAAAAAATACACCAATGGTGATGTTTAAAAGAATTGAAAGCATTTATTTCTTGTATATAATATTCGTTCATAAAAAGTACTTTACGAACTACAGCAAACTCAATCGAGAAATGTATACCTCAGCTGTTTCCGAAGATATAGCACATTTTGATTTCTTTCTTGGCATAATAGTTTTTTGTGCCGATGGTGCTTACTTAGTTTTTTTTTTCATTCCATGAAGCTAATCTTGTTTTTAGAAAGAGAGTTTTCGAAGAACGAAAACAAAAAACAAAAATAATAAATGGAATAAAAAAAAACTGATGCAGTTGTTTCTGTATCAATGTGCCTTTATCGCGTAAAAGAAATATGTTTTACTTTCTTTGAGTTATCGATCTACAGTATAAAAAGACATAATCGGATTAATTGATGTTTGGGAATAAATTTTTATCAACTAAGCATGTAATTGGTTTAATTTCTATGTACATAAATGATCCGCTTTTAAAGATTTTTCTACATTCGGCACGGTATGCAAACTTGCTACGGACAACGGATACATATTTTCGTGTGGTAGTCGGCAGTCTCCTAATGTATGATTTTTGGTTTTGTAAATTCAGTTTATAGGGTTTTTACTTATCACTACTTCTAAATAATTCAAAGACTTATGTGATAAGCCACTGTCTTATAGATAACCCCAACCCAAATGGTGGTAACGTTAGTGCTATGAGTAAACCAGAAACGAATTGTACGCATGAGTTATCACTATAATACAGTCGCATACAAAGTTGTTTATCATATCTTTTATATATTGCCCAATATACTGTAGTAAATGGATATTAAAATACAAAATATTAAATTCTTTCAAAGTACTCATTAAGTACTGTTGCACAAATTTTATTCTATAACCGGCGTTGAACAGCTGACACATTTCTGAGTTTATGACTATCAGCGTTCAACTTCGTAGCTTTCTAATTCTGAATCCAACCCAAAAAACAAGAGAACTCCTGGATACAGAATTAGGACAACCTAGCCTTCGTGGAGGACTTTCTGATGGAACTACCACGCATTTGCGTGACAGGGAGAGGAAAACCCTTTATGGTTAGTTCGATTGAAAGGGGACTCTAACTTATGATCCGTCTACCACTGAGGCTATTTTACGTCAGCACTGAGGTGAGCGGGGAGCAGAATTCGTATCGAACCTTGGCTACATCATTGGAAGGCAAACGCTCTATCCTCTAAGCCACCACAACTCACCACAAAACATGTCCTGCTAAAAGAAACATAGAGTTAGTATAAAAGTGTTTATATATTTTTGTTCAATCCTTAAGTGTCTGAAATATCCACGTGAAGTCATAAGTTTGTTTAAACTCATTAATGCTTAATTAAAAAAAAAAGGCAAATGAAAAAGATGATTTGTATAAGCATATTTATTCATGATATAATTATTCATATTATTTAAAACGATGAATAATGCTAGTCTATATTTTCAGTTAAAGTAAGAACTAAAAAGTTACCTTTTCATTCTAAAAATCTTGCGTTTTTATTTTATTTAATAATTGTATTTTTAGTTTCCTATTTAACAATGTAGTGTTTTTTTTTTCTTGTAACTATAAATAAAAATGTAACACGAATTTGCCATTCTGCCAAAATATGCAGGGAAAGTTAGTGTGATAAATAACAAAAATATTCCATTTGTCTACTCTAGCCCCATGTTAATACTCTCCCTATTTTATGACGTCTACCATACTTCTACTGTAGTTTGACAAGAGGTATGTGTGTGAAGAAAAGTTATCTGAGACTTAGGTCATTTTATTCATTAATTTCAAAACTTTTAGGGTAAACTTAAATCCAATAAAAAAAACTATTCTAATATAATTAAGGCTTCTTAAGCAAAGACATGAATTAAAATGTCAGTATCAGTTGACAAGTGCTTTTGAAAGGCTCTGTGATTATACATTCATTAAGGCGATGAACTACAGTTATGAGTAAAGAAGTTTTTGAATATTAATCTTTTCTCTCTACTTTCATAAGATGTGTGGTTGAGGTGTTTCTGACAAGAATTTTTAGTTCTAAGGATTTCAAAAGCAGACAACTACTATAAAGTTAATATTTTTTAGTAGATTTATGCAAAATATTGATATCCTAAAATTACAGGAACGATAATAGCTTGATTGTTATTTATTGTAATTAATTGTAATTTATTATAATGTTATAATGTACTAAGAAAATGAAGCATGTATCTAAATTGAGTATTTTTTATAACGTATAATCAAATACCAAAACCAATCGAATACCAATTCATACCAACAGCAGTTTTTACATTGCAAGAAAGGATGACGTGATCTCCCATTATATTCTAAAGATTACAAACAAAATATTCAATTATAAATGTATACCCAAGTCAACATTTTTTTATGGTTTACCATTGATGGACCAACATTATTTTTGTAGTAACCATCAATAATTCCATCACGAACCATTTTATTTTTTGATGGTAACCATCACCACACTATAGGAGTTCGAACTGATTCATGATGGTCCAGCATAAGAATAGCAACTTGTTGTGATGGTTTGTTCATGATGAACCATCAGAAATTTCTATATTAGTTTCTTAGAAGTAAAATGTTGAAACAATCATGAACAATCATCACCCCAATGTAGGAATTCGGACTTATTTATGATGGTCCAACATAATAAAAACTTAACTGCTTTGATGGTATATTCCTGAGATCCAACAAGAATGCCAATTAAACCATCATGGATCACCATGGGTTATTGGCACATGATAATCAAATTTCTCTTGATGGTTAACCGTCATAACATTAGAGCAGAATCAACGAATGATAGAAGTTTGTTGGCATATATCAAAAACCAGGAACACATAATGGAAAATGTTGCATGATGGTCACTATCAAATAATGTTGGACCATCATGAATCGCACTGAAACAGACATAAACCATCGAAATTTTTTGATGTGACTATCAAGAATTTTGACTTGGGTATCAATAAACAATTTTTGGATGATTTTACGTGGCAAAAGTATTGACCCAATTTGAAAGATCATTCTTTAAGAAATGGTGTCACTCATGCAAAATTTGCTTCGAAAAAGGAGAAAGTATAGTTAATGACTTCTTTCTAGTTTTAATTGCTGGCAATTTTGAAATCATTCAATAGGATTGCAATACTTTTATTAGAATGCTGTTAATTTATACTAGTATTGAAAACGGAAGAAAGTTTTTTACTTTAATTTTTGTGGATGCAAATTTTTCAGGAGTAAAAAAAGATCCCAATTCCAAAATATTTGTGCTAAAAGAAATATAGTTTACACAGAGCTAGAATAGAAGTGTTTCCATATTTTTGTCATACCAATGTATTAATGTATGACCTACAGGATTATGTATATATATATATATATATATATGTAGCACAGTAACGTCATATTTATCACTTAATGTGTTCTATTTCGCTTCAAATATTTTTTAGTGCTCCTCACACTGTTTCATTGATATATTTTGCTTTGAATTTATATTGATTCTACATTAAAATGCACTCCTTTTTGCGGATATAATGGTGTGAGCTGATGAAGTGATTATATCTTTCTTTCCCAGATTTTTAATAATTTTTATAATAATTTTTTTAATTTTTTTTACTGTGATATTTTATTTTATTTTATTTTAATAATTTTCTTCTCTTTTCATATGTCTCTCTCTCTCTCTCTCTATATATATATATATATATATATATATATATATATATATATATCACGAAAAAACAAAGAGAAAAACGAAGAAAATTAATAAGTTATTGCGCATAAGCTGCAAGTATATAGCTCATAAAATAAGCTAAAAAATTGAGAAAAACGGAGGGGGAAAAAATTTAAAAATCCGGAAAACAAAATAAAGAAAGGATATAATCTCTTCATCAGCTCACACGATTATATCCGCAAAAAGGAGTGCTTTCGAATATTGCATCAATATAGCCGAAGCAAAATGTATCAATACATTAGTGTGAGGAGCACTAAAAAAATTGACACGAAATTAGAACACATTAGGTAAAAAATAAACAAAAATATCAAGCAAAAAGCAAAAAATAAAATGTAAAGAGATTATAGAACAGTACACGAGAGGAAAACTGCATAGTGAGGAGCGAATTTAAATGAACTTACTCGTACCGGCATCTTTCAAGAATGATTAAAAATATTTACATAATAAGATTGCCAGATTACAAACTATGAAAACAGAAGCATAAATAAAGTGATATCTTATGGCACGTTCTTACTGCAATACTGAAGCGCGTCAAATTTGTTAGTTACCTTGGATGGGCCCGATAATGGATGTGCGCAAGGTAATTGGAAGTTTATAATTAATAAGTTTGATAATTAATTATACATTTATAATAATTTATGAAAATTAATTATAATTTCAAAATATAAATAAATAAATAAAAGAAACAGGATTGCTCGTTTTGCATAGACGCCAAATTATTACTACTGCTGAAATCCGAAAATTTAGTCTAATTTTTTCCCTCCATTTTTTCTCAATTTTTTAGCTTATATATATATATATATATATATATATATATATATATATATATATAAAAGTTTAAAATGAAGATAAAACAAAGGTAAATTACAAGACAAATGGAGAAAAAAAAAGGGGTGGAATAATAATAATAACAAACAACTGGGGAAAGAAAAAAAATTAATCTTAAAAAAAAAAAAAAAAAAAAAAAAAGGATGAAGTTTTTTTAAAAAACCGGAAAATAAAAGATATAATCTTTTCATCAGCCCACACGATTATATCTTTTATTTTCCGGTTTTTTAAAAAAAACTTAATCCCTTTTTTTTTTCTTTTTTTTGAGATTAATTATTTTTCTTTCCCCAGTTGTTTGTTATTATTATTATTCCCTCCCTTTTTTTTCATTTGTCTTGTAATTTACCTTTGTTTTATCTTCATTTTAAACTTATCTTATGAGTTCTATTTACTTGCAGCTTATGCGCAATAAATGATACTTATTGTTTTTCCTAATTTTTTTCTAATTTTTCTGGGTTTTTTTGTATTTATTTATTTTGCTGTATATATATATATATATGTATATATATATATATATGTATATATATGTATATATATATATATATATATATATATATATATATATATATATATATATATATATATATATATATATATATATATATATATATATATATATATATATATATATATATATATATATATATATAGTATACGGGGCTACCAACTTTCTACTCTTTTTGTAAAAATTTATTTTGTGGTACCTTAGTTTAAGCTCTAATGCCTTATTTTTTTATTCAGTTAAAAAAAAATTCCACACCATCTCCCTGGCAGCGCGGTATCGTCCACCAAATGCTGTGCGAAGCGTGGTGGTAGCGAGTTCGAATCCCGCTGTTACTCTGTACATATCTTTCTGCTGTCCTTCTCTTTATTGTGCTAACTGCCCTTCTATTTGAAAAAAGGTTTTTAAGCCTAAATTGAGCACAAATATATATATTTAGAATAAACTAATCCTTCTTCGTGTTGAGACTTTTAAAATATTGGCAAAATTATTGGCTTGACTTACTCGAAATTGAATGGAAAGAAGAGTTGCTAACTTAAACAAATGCCACGTTTCAGCAATTAGTCATGATCGAGATAACTATCACTGCAAGTATCCTATTAGATAAAGAAATTAAACTGATTACTACTTTTCCATTTTTTATTGTAATAAAAAAATTAAATTATTTTTTATTTAATATTCATTCCATCTGAAATATTATCAAATATTATTTTGTTTCGAACAAAAACATGCCAGCAATTAAATTAATGTATTTATTTTAATCATTATTCAAATGAATATAAATATTATTTAATACATTACAAATTATATTTTACGCATTAAAAAAACCAAAAACTCATAGTTTAGTTTCCTTAAATATTCAATATTAGTAACAACAAATCTCCACTTTTGTTTCAAACATAAAACGCTTCGAGGTTAAGTGTTTATCTACTCGAAAACAACACCACATTTCCACAAACACTCAAAATTTAAATTCTAAACAAATATCGCCAGTCTTGATATTGAATGTTTCTTTATCTGCAACGTTAACAACTGAAAGGGAAAACGTGAAATGGAAATGTGCATAGCTTTCGAAGTTCTGAGATTTACATTGAAATATGCATTCCCCTTAAGTGGGTAGAAGTGATTCGAATCTTGGAGAATTCTTGAGTACCAATGCGGAAAACCTTTTGTAGAAAGTACATTAACAAGTAGGTACCAAATAGAGTTGAATAAATTTCTCAGCCGGAAATAGAAACGATTCACATCTGTGTGAGTTCAATACTTAGGATTTATTGCTTATGTTTCTCGACTGTTGAGTTCCTGAAATTAACTTAATGAGATCTATTTAATGGTTGGGCACTCCCTATGATAGATATATGAAAAATTAGCTGATCATGATAAGTTTTGTTAATTATTTCTGATATTGAATGCGCTCTTAAGTTTTTTCGTGTAAATAGAATAGTAACTTCAAGAGTTAAATACAGATCTGAATTAGTTTATGTTTTCCAATTAGCTAGAGTGTAACTGCCTATTCAGGAAGAGTTTCTCTGTGAATTCGCATTCGATTAAATGAAAGTGAAGAAACTATATTATATTAACTCTTCCGTTACTGCGAGTGACGCCACTAAACGGTACACCATGCCGCAAAGTGTGCACAATGCATTCCAACATGTGTTATCTTATTATGTTTTACTTTTACAGCTAGAAAATATAACTCTCAGAAGTAACTTGTTTTGACTTACAAAACATATTAACAGCATTCAAAATATACTTTTAGTAATGCAATATAGGTATCGTAGTATTGCAACATAAGTAAATAAACTAATGTCAGTAAGAGGCAGATTGGGGCGGGTACTAAACGGTTCTACGCTGACGACCGCTAAATATGGCACTCGGACACACAGGACATTGCGTGGATGCCGGCTAAATACAGCACTCGTACACACAGGACATTGCGTGGATATCGTCTCAATATGGAGGTCTTACACACAGGACATTGCGTGGACACTGACTAAATATGTAGTTCGTACACACAGGGCAGTTTAAACATGCCGTCTAAGTACGGCGATCGTACATACCGGGCATTGCGTAAATACGGTCCTCGTACACACAAAGCATCGTGTGGATTCCGGCGAAATAGGGCACTTGTAACAAGAGGGTTAAATTGGACTGTTAAAAAAGTAGTAGAAGAAGTTGAATAATTTGATTGAAGAAAAATTTAATCAAAGACAAACACGAAAATATGATGGGTTCTTTATTTTTATTTTTGATGTTTTATGAAAAATAAAAAAAAGTAGAGGCAAAACTTTCTTAGTTTTGGGTGATATAAAGGTGCAAAATTATTATTTTAAAATGATATTGGGAGGTTATAAAATTACTTTACAAGCCCGTGAACTTCGAAAATTTTAGTGAAAGCTCAGACAAAAAAAAAAAGAATATAAACTTATATTTTCTTCTCTTGAGGGGAAATGTCTTACAACTCTTTTAATGCTTCGAGTTGAAGTATTTTAGGAAATCGTTCAACTTCATCAATTCCTTGCCGAGGGAGGCAGGCGTAAATGCTGCAGTTGGTAGTAAAATAACCATAAAGAGAAAAAAAAGTTCGGACATTTTTGCAGAAATAAAGTGGATTTTTTTAATTATAATTTTCTACTTTTATTTTTTTAAATAATCCTTTATGAGAAATTTCATATTGATATAAATTTATTGATGTAAATTTATTTATATAAATAGTATATTATGATATGTGCACTAAAGTCTCAATTTTTCAAATTAAACATTAAAAATGAAAGAGTGAAGTCACTACTTAAAAAAAAAGAAAGTACATGTTGCTATTGGCACATACAGGCGATTTTCTTTTTTTTCCCCTGCAATCTTTTCCCCTCATAATGTTAAATTACAACTTTTCGCTATTTTTTATTACACGATCATTGAAATACGTAAACGATACGTAAATATTTACATAAAAAAAGCATGAAAATATAAAAAAATTCAAAAGCAGTTTTTAACAGTATAAAAGATTGTATTTTTGATTTGTACTCATTTTACATTGCTATCACGTAGTTAACTAGAAAGTGAGGCGTTGTTTCGTGCGTGTTCTTTACATTGAATAGAAGGAGATCAATAATATTGTACAATATTATTTTTTTTACATAAAATCCCTTGCAACCTCTGATTATTAGTCTTATTGTCCAGTTTAGTCTAATTTGATCCAGTGTGAAAAGTTTAAAGTATACCTTTTTACATATATATCTTAAGCCTTTCAGTTTACCCTTCCACCAAAAACCCAATGAGTGAGTTCATGCAACTTTTAACCACTTACTACGAGAAGGGTACAAAACATTTTACCACAAGATAGAATTATTTTTTTTTTGCATGTCCAGTTACTGAACTATTCGTACTGCTTTATTAAACCAAGAATTAAGTCCCGATGGTCCTGAAAATTTTTAAATACCAGTTGTAAATTAAGGATAATGCTAACAGATTTAGAATAAAGAACTAAATTGTAAAATATAAAAATTTAATAAATTTTATTAAAATATGGTAAAACAATTATTAAAAATAAATTTGTGATTGAAATTGCTTTAAATTAAATTTATTGAATCAAAAATAATATGTAGAAACATTTTTATTACCCCATAGGATTATCTTCCACAAAAACTTGTAGATATAAATATTTAAATTACACTTACATATTTAAATTATGCTTATATATTGCATATTGCAAATATTTAATTCAATTATAGGCTCGTTTTATCACCGTCAAATTTCTCCAAAAACTAAGTATTCCATTAAATAATCTCGACTGGTGTAATTCTCAAAATTAATAAGAAAATGCAAAACGTATTTCAAGAGATATTTTTCCAAAATTTTCCAATTTTCTAAAATGCATCAGATTTCCTCGAAATAGTTTCAATTGGGTCGGAAAATAAATTTAATAAAAATGCGTTTATGGAACTTAAGGTTTTTTTTTTCAGAGAGGAAAAATATCGTTTGAATATTAAATCAATGTTTCGAAAAAATAACATTTTTCTTGAATTTTCATGGCACTTTGAGTTTCATTTAACGCTGCTGAATTAAATTGTTACATATCATATTTTTATATTTGTATATACAATGCATTAAAGCATTTTCTGAAGTCATTTTTGTCACTTTTAGAAATAAAAGGGTTTGTTTAGAACTGTTAGCATCAAGAAAACATTAATTAATAAGTACAGATTTAGTAGTAGTTGCATTAAGTTAATTAATGTTATTAATATTAAAAAATGTATTTAATTAAAACAAACTCTTATGAAGTCAATTTAATTTCACGAATCGTTAAGTTTTGAACTTTTTTTTCCTATTAATTGGTTATGAATAGATTTTGGAAAATATCAGAGAATGGATGAATTATTAGTGATGCCGTAACTATTTATTATTATTAATAATCAGCATTTCCTCTTTAATTTAAATACTTTTGATCATTATACACCCAATAAAATTATTAACTACTACACTTTTACATTGGTATATATAATGCATTAAAGCATTTTCTAAAGTCATTTTTGACATTTTGAAAAATGTAGAGACTTGTTTAAAACTGCTAGCATAAAAAAAAAAACATAAATTAAAATCAGAGATTTAGTAGAAGTTACATTAAATTAATTAATGTTATTAATATTGAAAAAACGTATTTAATTATAACAAACTCTTATGAAGTCAATTTAATTTCGCGAATGGGCGTTTTTCCTATCAATAGGTTATGAATAGATTTGAGAAAATATCAGTGAATGGATGGGTTGTTAGTGACGCGGTTAATATTTATAACTGCCTTTTATTATTAATAATATTCGGCATAAGAATCGGGTTCCTTTTTAATTTAAGTGATATTGTTAATCACTTCTTTCTACCATCACTTGCGTGATGGTAGAACGCCTCTCGTGTTGTTTTTCAATGGTAAAGTGCTATTGCTCGGCATTCCTTACCCTGATGTTTTGCCTAATTTAGTTTAACACGCTGAATGCGTTGGGGGTCACCAGTGAACAGCACTGAGTTTGTTCTCAGCTCCATGGGGGTCACTATTGACCGGCGAAGCCAAGATTATTAGAAACACATATTTCGAGTAAATTTTTAATTTTTTTTTTATTATTATCGCTACTAAAATGGTTTGAACAAATTAATGCAATATAGAGCACACAAAAATAGTTTTATTTATATCATTTTTCCAGAAATGTCATGCTAAGCCGTTTAAAACACTAGCAAATTCTGTCTAATATTTTAAAATTTAGTTTGTAGTTATTTACCGCGGGGCCAGACGGGCAAGCCATGTAAAATTAGCGTGGCATTCAACGTGTTAATCGGGTGTTGTTATAATGATAAGCATAAATTATTAATAATGACTAAATAAATCAATTAACGTCAATTTATTAAAAAGAATTTATTCATTTAAGAACAAAAATTTAGTTTTTCTTTGATCATCAACTTAGTAACATTATATTTTTTTAGAAAAAAATTTGAGCGTAAAGGCCAATTAATTCCAAGACCTACAACCGAAACGGGATAAACCAACAACCTTTTTCACGTCACCGTCTTAAATTGGACAATTCTTCATTCTTCTCAAATAGGAAAGCCTGAATATGTGCTAAACCACGGTAAACATTGTGTTATTGGCTTCAAACCCAAGAATTTGTAATTGAACTTGTAATTATAGTTTCGAGTTTAGCCTTCATTGATAAAAGGAGTTATATTAAAAAATACGTTATATATAAATTAATTATAGTAAGAGATGCGTTTAATATTTTATACATAGCTTGTACGATCCTTTAAAAAAAATTTAAAGTAGTTTCATTAGATTAATAAAAATGTAACAACTTCTTTTTATCAGCGTCCTATTTAGCAGTCCAGACTAAATCCGCAGCTCAACTAACAACTGATTTTTTTTAATTTCATAACCGTTGTTGAACAACAGTTCCAAATTCGGATTTACGACTACTAATGTTCAGTTCTGCAGCTTCGTAATTTATACCCCAATCCAGAAGACAAGGCAACTCCTGGATCAAGTATTGGGAGAAATTTGCCTTCGTGGAGGACTTTTTGATGGATCTAACCCGCATTTGCGTTACATGAAGAGAAAAACCACAGTCAGCCTGATGGCAAGGAGACCCTTACCCATGATCCGTTTACCACTGAGGATAATTTATGTCATCTCTGTGGTCGGTGTGAACCGGATGCTGAATTTGAATCAACCAACCATCCCTGGAATTCGAACCCGGTTCACCTCATTGGAAGGCAAACGCTCGATCCCTTTGAGCCTCTGTGGCTCAAAATATCATATTATATGATCAGTCATATTATAGTTATGAGATATCAAATTGGATGACAAGTTATGTTACAGCTATAGAATATCACATTAGAGCTATAAAATATTACATTACAGCTATGGCATATTATATTAAATAGCATTTCTTATTAGAACTAAAGCATATCATATCTGACGATACGTATCGACAAGTCATTGTTGGGATTCGTACCCGGTTCACCTCATTGGAAGGTGAATTCTCTGTCCCCTGAGCCACCACGGCTCCATTAACAATTGATTAACAAATCAGGAATTATGGAAAATATAAACTGGAGAACTAAAGCGAAAATAACATCTAATTAAGAAATAAGTGCAAGAAAATTAGGTACTGAACATTTTTCAGATTAAGTTTTGCCTGACCCCATTGGTCACCATAGGGATGTTTACAGCTATGTATATATTCCTGTGCAGATCTAAAAATATGCAGTGTATTTCTAAATTTGCAGAATAACTGCAAAAAAAGTAAAACTGAAAAGAAAAAAGCATAACTTATTGAAATTTTATCTATTTGTACCAAATTTATTATCCACAATAATCTTAAGCCACCCAGTTTACCTACATTTCCACGATCTACAGAATGCCCGCCGAAGTTCGTTGTCTACCGTGAGTTGTCTCTGAGCAACAAGAACCATAGTTATAAAAGTGGGGCCCGAGTTGTAGTAAAGTTACGATGCGCTACTCAAGGAAACCACTTTATTAGCGCTCTTATCTTCAAAAACAGTACGAGAAACGTGAAAAAACTCAATTAAAAAGTTGTTCAGCGTCATCGATTTAATAATAATAAGAAAATAACACCTTCCTTACTGTAATGTTAAAAATAGAAAGCTTAAAGTGCGTATTTGTTTGGCTTGCAACGCCCAGAATTGTCGCGACTTAAAGCGGAAAAAAAGAGAAAGGGCCATAGCATCCATTATTGGGGCAGAGTAGCGTGCGTGATTACAATAAGAATATCCCGGTGCAAGTGCCTGCCGGTACATGCTGTCCTTACACTTTTCGAAACAAAATTAGTAGGGAATGAGGATTGTACAATATCGTTTCGAAGCATCAATTCAGCTCTGACACGACGGTTCACCTCCCCGCAAGGTATCAAATGCCCAACAGTACATTCGGTATGGTGTTTAACACCACGTTCACCTCACCTGAACTCACAGGACTCTTTTCGATGGAAATTAATTAAACAGCGAGTGCACGAAACCTATCCGCCAATGTTACAGAAACGTCCAAACAGTATTAAAGTTTCATCATATTAAGTTTCGGTCATATTTAAAGCTATTGAACGTCATGCTACAGTTGTAAAATATCACATTACAGCTTATATACAATGGCATTTCCTATTAGAGTCATATCTGCTTGCTACACCAGAAAACGACCCGGCACCTATACCTTGCAGAAAGTACCTATCGGCATATTAGTCATCGACATGTCTCTAATAATGTCATCTAATATGACATGACAATTGACATCGAATATGACATGACACCTCTAATATGACATGTCATATTAGAGAAATGGCTTACAAATCATAGAAGTGAATTGCAAATTTATCGCTGTTAAAATATATAGAATAATAGAGATATCCTTATGCAAAATCATTCTAAGTTTTAATTTAAATTTGATTATGTTTTTAACAATGCAATTAAATCGCTTTTCTTTAATCAAATCCATTTAGTCTTATTTAACAAAAAACGCTAAAAAATACTTAGAAAAATAATCATTAAATAAAGTGACCTTTAGGAAAAAATTAAATAAGTCAAAAGATTATTTTCGTTTTGATTAAAACACAAACACTTAAACTATTCCATAATTGGATAAGTAATTAAAACTTTTGATTTCTTATGTTAGGAATAAAAACTATAATCTAATCGCTAGAAATTCTCCATCTTTAAAAAAAATGAGCAAAAAAGAAATCTTTTAAGAAAAATTTCTCATTTTTAAGACCAAATGTAGAAAAGGAAAAATAAGTCCTTAAAAAATAAATATAAATACTTTAAGAAATAATTGGGAATCGAGCATGAAACAGAGCTAGGAAAAAAAAAAAAAAAAAAAAAAAAAAAAAAAAAAAACGGTGTCTTCTTTTTCTTTTCTTCTTCGAAAATGGAAAAAGAACTAGTAATAATAAAATATATTATATTTCTCGTATAAATTAATTTTTAAAAAAAAAATTATTACTCTTGTTCAAAAGGCTAAATATCTTCTAAACTATCAATATTTCTGTGTTTTAATTATTTATTTGAAAAAGTTCTTTACGGTAGCTAGATATCATTTAAAATATTCATAGTTTTTCATAAATTATTATCCTGTGTTCTAATGAGAGTCTTTCTGTGCAAAGTTTAAGACATGACCGAAAATATGGACATAGTATTTGATTTCGTTTTTCAAATTTCTTTTGTGGCAGGGCTCGAAAAAACTCAGAAATTTTACCCGTCCGCGATGACGGCTTGTCCAACAATGCACCCGTCCTCCTTTGAAACTAACCCGTAGCTTCTAAATAAATAAAAATAAAAAATTTTCTTATTTATTACAAACATTTATATAAATTGCACAAAGAATTAGTAGTTACTAGGATTACATTATACAGAAATAAAGGAAAAACTAGGTTACTAATAGTAAAACCAAGTATTTCTTTTATGAAATAATTCATTTCTTTTATGAAATAATTTAAATAGCAAAGGTCAAGTTATCTGGAATGTCAATTTATCCGAGCGTACTGCGTTTTTTTAAATGAATCAAATATGACGTTTGCCAGTTTCACAATCAAGCCAATGATTTACAGAGGTTTCTGCACAGAAATCTGAAAGGGGTTTTCCATTTAGGTAGATGTTCATAATTGCGTTTAACGCTTCTTGTTTAAGACCAGTACGTAATGTGTTTTTGTAAGTTCATTGCTGAAAAGCCTCTTTCAACCGCTGCAGTACTCCCAGACAGAGAAAACATCATTTTCACCATGCGCAGTATGTTGCTGTATTTCTAGATTAGAGGGTCATTTTAGAAACGAGGCTCTAGATAGACTCTCGTAAGATAACAAAAATTGAAAATGTATCACGAACATTAACGGGAAAATGGCCGTCCGCGCGGACGTCGGATTCGAGAAATTTGTTGTCCGCGAGGAATTTTTGACCGCCGAGAACGGGCAGACGGGCGGTTTTTCGAGCCCTGTTTTGTGGGTATTTTTTTTTCTTTTTTTAAAGAATAAATTAATGAATCCAAATAAATTCATAATGTGAAATTAACTATTCATACAACTGACATAAAGTTTTTTTTACATGGTTGTTACGGTTGCTATAAATTTATAATAGTGGTGGTAAATTTGTGTTATTTTCAAACTCACTTTATCGTTTAGAATTCCGAATGCAAAGACATCTCCTGAAAAGTTGCATCTGCATAGCTGCCAGATTGTATGGTTGTTGAGAAAGGTTTTATTGAGTCTTATGCTTATGATATTAAGATTTTTTTAAAAATTAAATTATTTTACCACACTGCGTAAGGATATTTATCTAATTGGCTGATACAGTGTTTTCGAAGTTACTATCTACTCCTTCATCTAAGATAATAAATTGGTTTGAATTATATTCAATGTCTAATTACTTTACTTTACTTTATTTGACAAAAGCTGGGCACCTGGGCCGCGCAGAAGACCCATATCCCATCCATCATAACATTACAGAAGTAAAAAAAAATATATATATATATAAACAGTTTGTTTACAGAGTCTCTGGGGTGACTGATATTGTAGAGCAAGCTCCTTGCTTGTTTAACTGAAAAGAAAAGTGAAAATAACTCTAAGCAACTTGCTATAGTAAAGATGGCTGTGAATTTATTGTCAACGTGAGGTAGCAGGTTCGGATTTCAAGCCTGGTATTGTAGTTAAGGCTGTTGAGGTTGTAATCTATTGATGTTTTGAACTATTGCTATGAACTATTGATGTAAGAGTTGGAGATTTTTATTTATGTTGGTAGTTTCGGTATGAGGCGTCAGCAGTGAAGTGCGCAGCTATTGGTCTAAGGTTTTTGTCTTTTTTAAAGTTTTCAAATTTAAATATTTCGTTGAAGTTAGCTGTATTGCAGTTGATTGCTTTGTCGTAAAAATCTGAATTAAGTTTGTAAATATACTGAGAGAGAGTCGGGATTTTAAGGTCTTTGTGGATGTTTAAATTTCTAATGAACCATCTGGCACAGGTGATTTTACGGAGTATTTTGTTTTGGCACTGGTTCAGTTTCTTCATAAGATGGTCTGGAATTGTGGCCCAAGCTGGAGAAGCATATGTTAGAATGGGCCGGATCATGGAAGTATATAGCAGTTTTTTGTTTTTAAGAGAAACATTCTGGTTGTAGATGAGAGGTTGAATTGCATTTATTGCTGCATTGGCTTTGTCTATTGTATTTTTTATGTGGTCACTCCAGGTGAGTTTGCTGTTTATGGTGAGTCCGAGGTACTTTGTTTTGTTTACTATTGGAATTTGGATATCGAAAAGCTTTGGTTTGCATTGAGGAAGTATTTTGATTCTTCTTTTTTGTATGATTATGATCTCAGATTTTTCGGCATTGACAGCTATTTTCCAATTTCTGCACCATTCTTCTATTTCATAAATGTGTTCTTGTAATTTCATCAGAGCAAGGTTTGGGTTTCTGGATTTTATAATAATACTAGTATCGTCTGCATAATAGGCTGTAATACTGTTGAAGTCTGCTTGATTTATTGGGAAGTCATATGTATAGAGAATATATAGAATCGGTCCAAGTATGCTGCCCTGAGGTACACCAGCTGATATGTTTCGTTTGGAAGATTTGCTGTTTTGAATGGTGACATGGAAGGTTCTGTTTGTAAGGTAGCATGAGAGAAGTTTAATAAGTCCGGAAGGAAAGTTGAGTTGTATCAGCTTGAAAATTGCTCCTTTATGCCAGACTTTGTCAAACGCTTTGGCTATGTCGATCATTAATATTGCTATTGTTTCCTTGTTTGTTAGGGCCCTTCCAGCATAATCTATTATTCGTATAAGCTGTTTTGTTGTGCTCAAGTTTTGGCGGAAACCATACTGTTCATCTGGGATGGCTGAAAGAAGTGGTTTAATTCTATTGTAAATTACTTTTTCGTATATTTTGCCAATAATATTTAGGAGGCTGATAGGTCGATAACTCTCAGGGCAGCTTGGATTTTTATTTTTCTTTAGAAATAGGATAACCGATGCATTTTTCCAGATTTGAGGGTAAAAATTTAGGAGAAGACAGCTATTTATGATGTGTGTAATTTTCTGGGTATAATTGGATGGTAGTAGTTTGATCATAATATTTTTGATTCCATCTTCACCTGGAGCTTTGTTGTTTTTCAGATTTCGGATGATATTATATATTTCTTCATTGGTCGTAGGTTCTATGATCTCTGGAGAGGGATGATCAAGGTGGAAACTGCTTACTTTTTCTATTATTAGGTCATGATGATTTTGATCGGAATTGAGATTTGGTGAGAATTGATTTTGAAGTGAGTCTGCAAATATTTCAGTTTTTTCATCTATAGAGTATATTGTGCCTGATGGTCCATTGATGGGTCTATTTACTTGAGGTGGAGTTTTGAACAATTTAGCTATTTTCCATATTGAATTATCATTTGTGCAGAGGGAGGCGACTTTGTTTTGCCATAACTGATTTTTATATTTCTTGCTTTGTTTTTTGATCTGTTTGTTGAGAAGTCTGATTTCATTAAGATATATAGGGTCTGCTGTTCTTTGATGGTGTTTTCTGTAATGATTTCTGAGTCTGATGAGGTTTTTGATTTCAGGCGGAAGTCTATAGTGATGAGCTATTGATTCTGTTTCAGTTGTTGATCTCTTGTAAGATTCAATTATTTCAGACTGTACTTGCTGGATGTATGATTCAATTGCTGGCTCATCGTCTAAGATTGGTAAGCTGCTATTGTTGTTGGTAAGTATATTTTTGAAGAGATTCCAGTTAGTTTTTAGTTTTGGTTTTTCAACGTGTTTTATGGCTAGACCGACGAGCAATTGTACTGGTAGATGATCAGATGACAAGTGGTTTAGTGTGCAGGCAACCATGGGGATTTGGATGTTGGTTACTGCGAAGTCAAGGATGTCTGGTCTGTGATTGAGTAGAGTTGGAATATAGGTTGGAGAAGTTGGAGCTATGACAGTAAGTTTATTTTTTATGATGAGAGCTTTAAGATGATTTCCAGTATGATTAGAACTATTGCATCCCCATGTTGTATGTTTTGCATTAAAGTCACCTGCTACAATTGTTGGCAGATTTGGTGGGAATAGGTTTCTTAGGTCATTTTCTGTGAGTTTATTTGTAGGTGAGTTATAAATGCCAGTTATTTTTATATTCTGTTTTTGATGGTTAAGCAGTATGGAAATTTGTTCGTAGCCACTGTCATCTGTAGAATTATATAATGTTGTTATAAGACTGTTTTTAGATAATAATGCGACGCCGCCTCCTCTGTACCTTCTATCACACCTGTATGTAGTATAGTTGGCTATTGTAAAGTTGTAGGTTGCATTGAGATGCGTTTCTGTTATAATGATGATATCCGAGTTATGGTCTAAAATAAAGTTCTTTAGTTCATGTTGCTTTTGTAGTACTCCGTTAGCATTCCAGAAAAAGATGTTGAGGGTAGATTTTTGTGTTGTTTTAGTATTCATCTTGTTCTTCCTGTTGATGTGATTGGATTGCATTTTGCATTCTTTTGAAAAGTTTGAAAGCCTCGTTGTCTTGCATGAATCCTACAAAGAGCTTGAGGTCAGTGAGTAAAGATCTGGCTTCTTGTATTGTTGAGGTATCAAGTTGTACTGTTTTGGAGTTGTTTTGGTTTGCTGTTTTAAGGATATCTGCATAGGAACTGAAGTTGGTGTTTCCAGGAGCGAAAGGATTTTGATGGTTGTATCTATTGTTGTTGTTGCTGGTGATGGTTTTAGTAACTGGGTATTTAGGACATTGTCTGTAATTGGCTGGATGAGGACCGCCACAGTTAGCACATTTTTCTGGTGATGTTTTGTCTTTAGTGCAGAGATGAGTTAGATGCTCCTGGCCACATTTGAGACATTTAGGAGTGTGCCGACAGGATGCCTGCACATGATTGAATTGTTGGCACCTGTGGCACTGAGTATGTCCTCGGCGTCCTCTGTAAGTTGATACCGAGACAACGAGGTCCATGAAACGTGTCATATAAAAAATGTTCTTATTGTGTTCAGTTTTGTCTAGGGTAATGATATGCAAAGGCAGGTTGAGGATTCCTTGTTCGGTATATTTTTTCATCTGAGTTACACGTTTTGGTTTATATCCTTGATCAATTAGATTTTTTTCGACTTCATCTGAGGAAATATATGCTGGAATGCTTTTTAGAACGACTCTCAATGGTTTTTCTTCAGTTAGCTGGAAGGTGTGATATTGTACATTTAATTGGTCAAGTATGTCGACTGCCCGACGCCTCATATCTATATTAAAGAAGTGTATTTTCAGATATTCGCCATTGTGTTTTCCTTCAAATTCTGTAATTTTTTGGTCTTGTAGATTCTGTTTGAGTTGTAGCCATTTCACATTATTGTCCTTTATGATTATTGGTGGTATTCGTGGTTTTCCCCGTCTTTGATATTTAAAGTCATCATTGTCGTCCATCTCTTCTTCATCAGTTTCATCCTGTTGTTGGTTGGTAGTATTTTTATCAGCTTCATTGCGTGCAGCTGCTACCTCATGTTGACGTTGTGGTGCGATGAAACTGGTTGATGGTTGTTGTATAAGATCTGTGTCGGTTGCATTTGGTTTTTGAATTATCAGTTTTTTGTTTTGGGCTGGTTCCTCTTCATCCGTACTTTCAGATCTGTTCCTTTTAGTGACAGTTTGTTGATTCGGTTCTATAGTAAATTGTTGTTGTACTGCTGTTTTGTTAGCTGCTGTTTTCTTTTTATGTTTGCGTTTCTTTGGAGAGGTTGGAGTTGTTTCAGGAATGGTTATTGTTGTTTCTCTGCTTTGTTTATTTGCCTTCAGGAGATGCTTATTTTCTATTCTTAATGTTTCATTATCATATTGGAGTTTTTCTATTGTCTGCAGTAGGCTTTCCATTTTGTTTTCAAACATTTTTCTAAGTTCATCAAGTTGAGTGGATAGGTTTTGATTTGCATCTGTTTGTTGTTGAAGTTGGGACTTTAATAATGCTATTGTATCTTCTACCCAAGCTGGTATATTTGCATTTGATGTGGTAGCCATGTTTTAATCCAATTGAAAATGTACACGGCAGTCAAACAGGTTTTAGCTATAACAATTTTATTTTGCACTTTTGTTTAAAGATCACTGCTATATCACAACACTGTTGTGACGTGAGAAAATAAAAGTCAAAACTTTTACAACACTGTCGTTATGAGTAAATGATAAATTCAAAATGAAAGAAGATGTAGAGATGTGAATTTCAGAATAGAGAAATAAAGTTTTTTCATCTACCTGATGTTTTAGCTGATTTCAACGGCAGTTACTGCAGTCAAACTGATTTTAACTGACTATTTTGGTATATGTGCACAATTGGGCAGACCCTGCGCCGTCACAAAACTGTTGGCTCAATGTCTAATTGATGTACCATCTATATATACATAGGTTTGACTTATTGTTTTGTCGTGGTAAGTAAAACAATTTAGATTTAGTTTTTAAAATTAAGATTTTTACGTTAAAATATAATATTACTATTAAATTAATTACGTTAAATATAAACGAACCCCTTTCAAGCGAATACGAGAATTGGGTGTTGATCAAAAGATTAGGGAAGAAAGATCCATTGTCAACGTAACCAATGACGTGCACAGACCGTGGATTATCTTCCACGCATTATAAATGATTCATTCACTATTCATGTGAAGTAAGTGAAGATAGCTCCTTTGTAATACTAATATTTTATTGAACATATTTACACTGCATACAAGTTGGTTTGAATTACGAGAAACATCATCACAGCAGGTGATGGGGAAAATACTCGGGGCTGCCATATGCGTGCTGGTATTTATACAATTCTAAGAATATGATGACGTCAGAACTCTTTATTCAATTCACTTCAAAAATAAGTAAAAACACAATTGACTAAAGACAAACAGATAATAAAATGAAATAAACTCGATTTTACGATGAGCGGTGAACCCATCACCCTACATGTATAATCGAAATAAAGCAAATCATATTTCAAGTATGAACTTGTGA
Source organism: Parasteatoda lunata (assembly GCA_949128135.1). NCBI lineage: Eukaryota > Metazoa > Arthropoda > Arachnida > Araneae > Theridiidae > Parasteatoda > Parasteatoda lunata. The sequence goes on from OX421971.1 coordinate 117,236,058, forward strand.
ATCCGAAACAGGTGTTTGATGCATCTTACAATCTCCTTCAAACACCATTATACCAATTCGAAAATATTAATATTGATCTCGATTGGCTGCTCAATGTCTACTCAGTCATCAAAAGAATTTACACAGAATGTGTCTGAGCTGCATTTAAATATGTCTGCGAAATTGTGTGCCGAGCAGTTCAGGATCAACAGTTAAAGATGTCCAAGATGAAAACACATTAAAGTTTCTTTTCCAAAAAAAATTAGATAACAGCCATTTTGCCAATGGGTAACCTGTGATCGCCTTATGGCGATCGCAATTTCCCTCATTTCGTAGTGAATCGTAAAATTAATTTTTTTTTTTTATTCTGGCAAGAGAAGGAAATAAATTATATGTGTTTATCTTGAATAAGTACAGCAAAAATCCTTTGTTACGGCCCTTTTTTAATTCTACTATGAACAAATATTTTGATTCAAAATACATTTCTAAAGTAGACTACTTTCGTCTACTGATTGCAGACTGAATTACGTAACTCTGAACTTAACTTCATAAAATATAAAAATTTCTGTAGTTCGTTCACCAGGAGTTGGCACTTGGCTCTACCCCCTCGGACGCGAATCTCATTTCAGCGCGGGAGTAAGAGGAGAAACATCTCCACGTTTGAAATTGAGATAACCCTTAATGCGAGACAAACACAAACAGTGAATTCTTTTTTCAGTCACTTCGCTTTATCATATGCTATTATACCTTTCGTTTCTCTAGCTAATTAAATATATTTTATATTTAAAAAATGCTATTTTCCTAGCATAATGTCTCAAACAGAATAAATTATTCACTTGCAAGAGAGAAATATCATAAAAAATCGTGCGAAATATCATCAAATTTATGAAATATTTAATGTTAAAAAATTGCACATAAGGTTTGCAAAATATATATGTTTGCCATACGCTGGCCAGATAGTAACCTTGTTCAGGATTGCTCACAACCTTCTAATATAAATAATAACGAAATAATATGGTTGCATACCACGTGATGAAGGCGGAGCCAAGTGCCAACTCCTGGTGAACGAGCTATAGAACAGAAATGTTTCAATAGCATGTTTCCAAATCGTAACAAATTTTTGTAAGAAGAAAACTAAAAAAATGAGCAATACATTTTGTCGCCATTGATAACAGTGAATATTCATTTTAACAGTAAGGGGAAGTGTAGAAAATTATCTACGCGTGAACTGGATGCATTCTTTTGAAATACACGGCAGGAATTTTAAAAATATAAGTAGATTTTTTTTGGGGAGTGGGGGTGAAGAAGATGTGTTGGCGATGAATTGTGCCCACAATGAATGGTCACCGTGACGAGTCGTGCCAACACGAATTGTGCTAGCGACGAGTTGCGTCAACGACGAATTGTCATCGCGGCGGATTGTGCCCGCTGAGAATTTCCACTGCGACAAATAGCATCCACGACAAATTGTACCCCGAATAGTAGTCGCGACTAACTGCTCCCACAACGATTTGTGGCTATAACAAATTGCCCCCCCCCCCCCTCATTAATTGTCCCCTGACGAATAGTACGCAATGAATTGAAGCAACGCCATCATTTTGTTGCCAAAATTAACACAAAATCACCCGAACGTAGTCACCGGCTGGTCACCGGCAAAAATGCCACCCAGTTTCCATAGCTTTCCAGCGTTGACGTTATTTTCTTTCAAAATTAAATTAAAATTACTTGATTTTCCTGCAAGTTTTCTTTTTAAAAACTAACTGTTTATAGTCAGTCTGAGATATTTAGACACATAAACAAAGAATTTTGAAAAGTTATACAAATCTTTACAAATGTTGTAACAATATATATACATATACTTGAATTGTTTCATAATGAAAATGGTTAAATTAGAAATTAGTATAATTGTTAATTTTATAATGTTAACATTAAAAAAATAGCCTTACATGATCAGATTGATCGTGCATAATTTACCTAATTAAAAAAATACGTATCAAAATTAATAACGATATATTAATCCAAGGTCTTCACCCGTAATTTTTCTTACAAGAATTATCCACACTTCATTTGTTCCACTAGGAGTGTCTAGTTAAAAACGATAATTCATTACTGTAGATGAAAGTAAGAAAGAGATAATTAAAAGATTATGGTTATAAGCCTTAAACCTAAACGAAGGCCCTAATCCGATCAATTTCATGTTTCTTGGTGAAGTACTTACTAAGATTATTCAAATAAGATGCGATAATAGAATTGCTGTGATTTAATCGTATCTCCAATATAATTAAGAAACTGAAACCAATTATTTTCTAAACACTCTTTAAAAAATGAAAAATATATTTTAGAAGATGAGAAACACATAACATTAATTAAAAGTGTTGTTCGCATGTTAATGGGTAAGATATCTTAACAATTTCATTTTTTTTTTTTTCAAAAGGCGTTATAATTTACGGCTAAGTATAAAGAGTATCGGGATTAGAAAGTCCGTATCATGTGACAATTCATGTTTTAACTTGAAATATTTTTAAGCTTAAATAGTGAAAAGTAATTTAGTAAAGACTAATATAATAAGAGTTTAGGCAAGTAAGGTTGGGAGTAAGGTTTTTTTTTCAATTTTAAGTTTTCTCCACACATTTTAAATTATTCTTTTCTTAACAACACAGCTGATATCATTTACGATTTTTTTTTTAAGGTGTTTTTTCCATTAGCAACAAAAGTTCAAATATCTATTACTTAAAACATTTGCAATCACCGCTATATGTTGCTTTTCAAATAAAGTATATCTGTAAAAAAAAAACTGTGTCCTCTTAGTATGGTAAAGTGATATCCAAAAAAAAGATATTCCTATTAGTTTTAACGTAAGCTTCTGAGAACTAAGTGACCAAGAACTTTAGACGCACAGTCTTTTCCCTTGAAACTTATTTTATTGAAACATAGTTTGGGAAAAATCAACGTTTTATTGAAAGCAGATTTTATCAATAGTTATTTCTTGAGTCGTGAGGACTCAGGGGATAGAGAGCTCAAATCCCAATACGGTGAACCGGGTTCGAAATCTCAGCGATGGCTGTTCAATACGAATTCCGAACCCGGCTGGCACCGACCACAGTACTGACTTAAACTATCCTCAGTGGTAGGTGGTTCATTGGTTATATTCCCCTAGCAGGCAGACTATCCGTGGGAGATTCTGGTGGTTTTCCTCTCCTTGTAACGCAAATGCGGGTTAGTTCCATCAAAAAGTCCTCCATGAAGACGAAATTTTTCTCAATACTTGATCCAGGAGTTCCCTTGTCTTCTGGATTAGGTTCAAAATTACAAGGCCACAGAGGTGAACATTGGTAGTCGTAAATTTAAAATTGGATCGGCTGTTTAACGACGGATATAAAATTAAATTACACTGGTGTGCAAAACTTAAACAACAAGTGGTTTTTTGGCCACAGCTCCCCAACAAAGTATAAGATAGCCATGAAATTGCAGTATAATATGCACGTAATTCAGTAGAAATATTATTTGTATGCAAATTTTAGAAATAAAACGTCGTAGGTGATGTAAGTGTACGTAAACCTTGTGGGTCGGCGCGCGCAGGTCAAAGCTGTGATAAAAGGATGAAGAGCACCGTAGTTAAAGACATTCGCTGCAAGTGCAAGTGATTTGTTTTGTGAAACATGTCTTCAAGAAATCATTTAGACGACTTTACTCGAGGAAGAATGATTGGGAAGCTTGAAGAGGGGCGTAGTATGACCAGTGTCGCCGAAGAGTTCGGGATCAACAAAAGTGCTGTTTCTCGTGCTGGAATGCCTTTAAAACTACTGGTACAGCTGTTCGGAAGGTTGGTGGTGGCCGTCCAAGGAAAACAACACCAAGAGATGACCGTTACATTGCCCTCCAGGCGAAAAGAAACCGTTTTCAGTCAGCGAGCGCCATATCTCAGCAACTGTGCACAGCCACCGGACGACAAGTATCAAGATTTACAGTGGCCAGACGGCTCCACAAAGGTGGCTTATTTGCTAGACGTCCTGAACGCTGCATACCTTTAAAAGTTAGCCATCGGCGGCACCGTTTAGAGTGGTGCAGAGAACACGAAACCTGGACACCTCATCAATGGAGTCGCGTCCTCTTCACAGATGAGAGTCGTTTAAGTGCTACAAGCGATTCTCATCGTTAGTTGATCTGGAGAGAGGTTGGAGCTCGATTATCCCAATAACATCGCGGAAAGAGATCGTTACGGTCGTCCCGGAGTTGTCGTCTGGGGTGGCATTATGTTGAACGGGCGGATTGAGCTTCAGATCTTCGACCGAGGTTCTGTAACTGGAGACCGCTACTGCAATGAAGTAATCCTACCCCATGTGCGTCTGTTCCGAGGGGCCATTGGACCAGACTTCATTTTTATGGATGACAATGCCCGGCCACACCGTACTGCTAATATTCAAGAGCTACTGGAAAGTGAAGATATCACACGAATGGATTGGCCAGCTTACTCTCTAGATCAAAATCCCATAGAGCATGTGTGGGATGCATTAGGGAGACGTCTTGCGACACGACAGTATCCTCCTGATAACACCCATCAGCTGAAAGATGCGTTAAAGGAGGAATGGAGACGTTTACCCCAAGAACTCCTGGTTAAACTGGTGCTTAGCATGGAGAGACGATGCCAAGCAACAATTACAGTAAGGGGAGGGCATATCCCATACTAGGGAACATCTGCCAGTTGTACTTACGCTTCTTCAGGCAATCATGTGTAACTCCACTATATGTCAAATAAAGCCTTTTTTTGTTCCATACCCTACTTTAAGCTTTATATTAATTTCTGTGCCATTATTCTTTTACCATCGTTTAAGTACAAAATAATGTACATCATATTCAAATTTCATGTCAATCGGATGATTTCTTGTAGAGTTACGACAAAAAACGCACTTGTTGCTTAAGTTTTGCACACCAGTGTAGTTATTTTTCTCTGTACTTGTTCATAAACTGTTATTAATGCGCATATTTGTTTTATAGAAACATTTTTTACAATGATACAATATATTTCATTGAAAATACTTTTTAAAACTCGTTTTCTTGCTGTAATTGTTCCAGCATGCTTACTTGTTTCATTAAAGCAATATTTCACATTGCTGCCAACTCAAAAGTCTCATTTTTCCGGAATATTTATAAAGGTATCTAAGTAGCAATTTAACGTAAACTTAATTTTTTTAATTTTGCCCTTATTTAAATACTAATCTGAACAATTAATCAGAGACTAAAAATGCAAAAAATGGTGGAAACTAAATTAATTTTTATAAATTTATAATCTCTTTCAGTATTCAACCTAACTACCACTATGACTTACATTACACACTATTCATATTTAAAGCAGAAATACTCTATGCATTTACGTTTAATAGTAAATTGCATCAGTAGGATAAATTTCTTCAGGGCTTTTGTGTTTTTGAAGAAAATCTTTAACAGATTCTCAAACCATTTTTTCACTGTCTTCGTCAAATTAAGTATTTGGTGAAAATTGTTCTTCCATGGAGTCTGCAAATATTTCTGCTTTTCTATTGTCTGTGTAAACAAAGCAATTTTTCCTATTATTGGCTTGCTAACTTGTCGTGATTGTTTTAGAACTCTCGCCATTCCCAAAAAGATTTGTCTTGTATTTCCAGTGATTCGATTATATGTTCCCATTACTCATATCTTAAATTCTTGCATCTTTCTTTAATTAGTTTATTGAGTTGTTTTACTTCAATTCGGTATTATGGTTTGGTCTGATAGTTCTTTCTTCATTCATTTCTGTGAAGGATTAAATTTTTGATGTGTGTTGGAAGTTTGAGATAATTTAGAATGAAGTCAAAAGTAATTGTCGCTTTATTATAGTCATCCATCATTATAGACTGATGATTGAAACTGCATTTATCAATTAAGGCTAGGTCGTTTAGTTCATCAGTGACTTTAATTTGTTCGTCTCTTTGTAAGATATTATGGTATAATCACCATTCTATTTATGAAATTTTTCTCTTTTCTTTTTCCAAGTAGGTACCGATTGTGAATAAAACTCGTTGATGATCAGAAGACAGTTCATTAAGTACTCAGATAGCTATTGGGATATCGGAATTTGAAATAGCAAAGTCAAGAATGCCAGGTCTATGGTTTTTATTTTCTGGGAAAAGAGTCGGTTCAGTAAATGCTATGACATAAAGGGAAAAATTATCTATTTGGTGTTTTAGAATTTTGCCAATTCTGTTCGTATTAAAACTGCCCCATAAAGTATGTTTCGAATTAAAATCGCCAACAACAATGGTTTTAAAATTAGAAGAAAACAGATTTATAATATTTAAACAAAAGGAAAAAAAAATAACATGATTGGACATATTTTCGTGCACTATCATAACTTCAATTCACTTCCGGTCCAATTTATTTATATTTTTTATCTTACCAAAAGAAAACTTTATTTTCTAATTCAAAATTTCATCCTATTTCTTTTTTCATTAAAAATCTAGAATAAAATAAGAGGAAAAAGAGAAATTCTAAATTTGAAGCCAGTTATTAAATGTCAATTTGCCAATAGGGGAATAGGAAGAGGGTACAAAAATGCCAAATCAAAATTACATTTATCAATAATCTTTTTTGCTGGTCAGCGGTGGATATCAATCTTAGATGATTTGTCATATGCAATGCGTGCACCGGGATGTGGGCACTATTTCGGCACCCTGGCCGGCAGAGCGACCCCATTGGCATCTCAATGCAAAGATGAAAAGGAAGTATGAAAGTTTTTGTTCAGTGAGTGTGTGTAAGCCCTTTGCATAGGAAGTCGAGCCAAGGGATCAACCAATGCTCGGAAGGAGCGCGTTACAAATATCGGAACTACTGTAGTCGCTACTTTTTTTTCGTAGTTTGTAGTGTAGGACGCTACTTTTAAAAAAGAAGCAGTACAGTGCGTAATTCGATACAAAAAAATACAGTAGTTTGTAGTGATTCCTGGCAACTACTTTTTACGTTAGTTAAATTAAAATACAAAGTTCAAACGCACAAACATTATCGAATCTGATTGGTGCAAATCCTTCGCGGGCCCTTCAACAAACGCACAGTGGGCCAGCATCCGAGGATTCGTGTCCAAAATTAGTATTTCAATAAAATTTGTCTCAAAATTTGGGGATTTTTATGTGCAGGTAAATTGAATTCATAGTTGAAATTTTGAAATACACTAAAAATATCAACGAAAAAAAAAAACAAAATAGCGGCTGAAATATGGCGAGCAAAAATAAAAAATAATAATATAGTACGTTTAAATAATTAAATATAGCAATGAAAATATAATAATTTTCGTAATTTTATATTAAAAATGAAAAGCAAATTATATTTCCGAAGTAATATTACAAAATAACGCGAAAACATGAAGAAAAAAAAACAACATAATTTTTTTTTCGGTATATTTAGTCCACCTTTGCAATATGGGCAAAATCGGGGCAGGTTTTTCTTAAAGAAGAAACATCAAAGAAGACAACAAAAAAAAAGTTTAGCTTATTACCTTGTGAAACTTTTTGGAGATAAGTTTCGAAAGTGATTCAAACATTGTAAAATGTCATATGATAAGATATAAACTATAAGTTTGTCAAGAGTATTAACTAATCCAACATACTGAAAAATTGTACTATAATTTCAGACTAATTACTCTGATAAAAATGCAACAGTATGGTGAAATTCCTACATATATTTCTGAAATATAAATTAAAAAGTTACATTTAAAAAAAAAAACTTTCAACTTATTTTTCATTACATTGTATTCTCGTCGGTCCAAAAAGTAAATTATAATGTTATGAATGATCATGAATACTTCATTTGGGCGATATTAAAACTACCTACACATATTTTAGTTGAAAATTTAATTTTGACTTTTGGTCAAAGATCATGGTCCTCTGGCCCACTGTGGAGCGCAATGAGAATGCGTCTGTGGCCCAGCGCTAATAAGATCTACGTCTGATGCTCGAAAAAATCAGTGAGAAATCGGATGAGTTGTTCTTCAGAAATCAAATTATCTGACTTTTTTAAACAGCTGACTTTTTTAAAATTTGACTTCACAAAAACTATAAAGTACTTTTTTGTGTCTGATTTCATAACTTAAAATATCGTCAGCATTAATTCATTAGCATATTTACGGTTAAACCATTAAGATGGAGGCACTGAATGTGAAGATCCGATCATTAGCTCAAAAGTTATTCAGGGTGGTCCGTTTTTTTGTTTTTCGCACTGCACTTTTTTTCTCCGGGGTTATAAAAAAGCATTGATCACATAAGTATTTTATAATTTCCCAGCATTTCTTAAATCACTGTCGAGAAAAGCATAGAGTTTGAAAGTTGAAAGAACAAATTCGTAAAAAGTGCTTTAGAATGAAAAACTATTTCATGTAAACATGAATTTGACTCTTCTTAATATCTCCTCAAATCATTTTGAATATTGGTGGAAAATTAAGTTCTCCAGTTAAGTTTGTCTTCTAAAAGTAGCGATGTAGTGATTACATTTCGAAAGTATTTTGTAGTCGCTACATTTGAAAAAAAGTAGTTGTAGCTGTAGTTAACTACAATTGCAATAAAGTAATTGTAGTTAACAACAAAGAAAATGCAGTTTAACCGACCACTGGGTTCGACCCATCAGGGTACTGGAAGCCTTGCTGTGACAACATGATTGATGAAGTGGGCGCCCAAATTTTCATCATAAGTTCCCTTTTGTTCTTGGTGGAGGCATAAAGGTGCAGTGAAGATGTGACCAAGACGGTGTGCCATCACAAATTTGGGCTTATAAACTTTCATATAGTTTGTCTACAGTAAGAACTCCCCCCCCCCACCACTACCACAAAGTCAGAGGCCGTCTGCTGGAAACAAGAATAGGAAGGGTATAGTTCGTTCACTAGGAGTTGGCACTTGACTCCGCCTTCATGACGTGGTATCCGGCTATCCTATTTTGCTATTTTTGAGAGAAGGATATGAACAATCCTTAACGAGATTGCCATTTGGCTGTCGTATGACAAAAATATTATTTCACAATCTTTATGTGAAATTTTTTAAAATTAAATATTTCATAAATTTGATGATATTTCTCCCTTTTCAGTGAATAGTTTGAGATTTTTGAGACATTTTGCTGTAATACATTTAATTAGCTAGAGCAACGAAAGGTATGATAGCAGCTGATAAAGCGATGTAATCGATTGAAAAAGATGAAAAAGAATTCACTGTTTGCGTGTGACGCACATTAAGGGTTGTTTCAATTTCAAGCGCTGAGACATTTCTCCTCCTTCTCCAGCGCAGAAATGAACACTTCGCCCGAGGAGATGGAGCCAAGTGCCAACTCCTGGTGAACGAACTATAGCCTCTTTTATTTCTAGGGATAACACAGTAGACCAAAGAAAAAAGATTCCCTTTCTTTCGCCGAGCCGAAACCTGTCCTAGACAATGACCCCTACTTGAAATAATTATACCTCTATTCCATTGTCACCACCCCGGGGTCCTGATGAATGTCTAGGGGAGTTCTTCCTTCAAACAAACTACAGTGTTTGAGGAGAAGGAAAAATGGGAAGAAAGAATAGAGAAGAAGTATAATATAACACGAGATAACTGCATTAAAAAGGTATTTCATTTGACACTTTGAATTTTTGATACGTAATGGTGAAAAAGTTTAGTTACTTAAAAAGAAAAATAACTTAAATTTTGTTATCATAGTAAAATATAGTTTTTATGGAGCAAAGCAGGTAGGAACCCACTTTCGTTAGCCACACCACATTATAAAACCTATTATGCATACGTTTAAGTTATTCAAAAGCAATGGTAGTCAAAATCATTTTAAATCGCATTTATTTAATGCGATATCTATAAATTTTTCCACTGCATTAAATATAAAATCTTTCAGGAAAACCGGAACCGTTGGAAAGTATGACTTCTGATTGTAAACTGAAAAAACAATGCTAGGAGAAGTTATTAATTTTCATACATTTGTACTTTTTATTATTTTATAAATTTTTAGTCACCCGTGTCATTACCTCCTTCATCGGAAAGCTTCCACACAGTTTTTTATGAGTAGTCTGCGCAGACTATTTAAAAATTGAACCGGTTTTGCGCATGAACCCAAATTCTATTTTAAAAGTCTTCTTTCTTTATTTAAATAAACTGGGCACCTGGGCCGTGAAGCGGCCCCTATCCCGTTCATCATTAAATAACATACAGTAAGGTAAAATACGTTGATTTGGCAAACATTGTGGTAGCCATAATAAAATCAAGCCGTTTGCTTGTGAAATAATAAAACAATGAAATTTTCAATATGACAAATTGGCGTTTTTACATAACATTAGTAATATTGATTGTAGACTTAAATTAAAAATAAAGCTAAAACATGATTTGGAAAGTACAATAATTGATTTTTTAAAAATGAAAGACATAATTGATGAATATAGATAAATCATACCTTGATACATGATAAAATAACATATTTTGGAGAAAATGCAGTAAGTATATCTTATCAGAGAAATATTGCTCATTAAATACAATAGAATTTGCAAAAGAATTTAACATGCATAAGTTGATAAATGCATATGTATAAATTGGCTATATTATCAGAAAATAAATTTTAATTTAATTTAACTTAACTAAAAGTCTGCTGTGGAAAGTTCGGTGAATTTAACTTGAGAGTCTTGAAAATAAAAATAGAACTCACTAGGATTGAGAAGTTTTCCCGATGCTCCCTGCAGAAGGCGTAGCACTTCTTCATTTTTGAGCAATTCCTCTAATTCTTTGATTAATGACACTAATCGGTGAGCAAGTTTAGGCGTCGAAATTGATGTTGCTCGAGGGCTCCCTCTGCTGGGTCGGGTCTCGCACCCAGTATAGTTGGCTGTGTGGTTTTTTTTTTTATTTTTTTTTTTTTTTTAACAATTACAGCATTTTGAGGCCGGGTTAGCCTGGTCGGTAGGGCGCTGGGCCCATATCCAAGAGGTCGTGGGTTCGATCCTCGCCGGCCGAAGACTCCCCGTGTAGTAAATGGTGACTGATGCACGTTAAATCTGTCGAGTCTGAAAGTTCTCCATGTTCCCATAACAAATCAATACCTCTGGGGGTACTGATCCAGGAGTTTCCTTGTCTTCTGGATTGGTTCAAAATTACAAGGCTACGGAGTTGAACATTAGTAGTCGTAAACCCATGAAATTGGGTCGGCTGTTCAACGACGGTTATAAAATAAAATAAAATTACAGCATTTTGGAGGTGTTGTTCTGTCTTTGTTGCATTCATGAGACCTGTGGTTTTCAGCGTATTTTACACACCTAGCAGGTGCATTGCAATGGCTTTGCGTATGTCCATAATTTTGGCAGTTGTAACATTGTATTGGTCTTCGACCTCCTCGAAATCGCTCGATTTTGATCGGGATCTGCTGTATGTTGTTGACTTCGAAAACTCTATGGTAATTCGCCGTTGATGTTAGGATTATGAGAAATAGCGGGGGGAGCCGATAGGCCTCTCCCATTCTCTTTTTAAACTACACTATTTTAAAGGTTTCAATATTGTTTTTCTGTAATTCTGTATTGATGGCATCTGTATCAAAGTCCACAGGCAGGCCCCGGACCAAAACCTTAATGAATCTGGCTTGCGGTGTTATTTCAGGTTTGCTGGGCGGATCCTGTACTTTGTCGGTATCCTCCTTATGCTTTGTTGTCGGCAAGATAGTGGCGTCATCTGTTGAGTTATGTTGGCTAGAAGAAGGAAAGCTGTTTGTAGACATGAGTGTAGAATTATCTTCAATTATTTTGACTGCATTTTGCTTTTTATTCTTCTTTTTTCTTTTCTTTGCTGGTGGTTCTGTATTATTGTTAATATTGATGTCCGTGTCAGTTTCTGTATTCGGTGTTGTATTCAGTTTTTCATCTTTATTTTCCATGGTTATGTCTTCAGTGCTTGGATTAGTTTCAGTTATTATTGATTCGACTTGAATGGATTTTTTATTCATCTCCATGTTTTCTTCTGCTTGAAAGTTTTTCCTCTTCCATTTGACGTGATAAGCTGCATTTGTCATTTATAGGAAGTATGAGTATTCATAGTCTCCAGGGTAACTTGATCTTATTTGAATGAGCAGTTTTCTGAGTAATTTATCTTAACGAATCAGCTCCTCTGTATCAAACTGAGTGTAAAACTCTACAAGATCGCAAATATGTTCATGTTCAACTGATGGAAAATATCTTTTCAAAATCCAGACAATCAAAATGGTCAGTTGTCAGTATTGTCTCTCCCGACTCAGGAACCTGCCGAGATCAAAATCAGTATCATTCACCTTGTAACGTTCAGCATAATCAGCTTCAATTCAGCATGACCGGCATCGCAAGGGAGAAGAGGACATCAGTAGAGCATGAACAGCATCAGTTGTCGGCATCCTAGACCAGCATGACATCAGAGTAGAAGTTAAGATCCGTGTTAAAGCATCGCTAGCATGACATTGAAGCCGTAGCCTCAAGCATAATTTTAAAAGTGACTGAAAGAAATGTAACATATATATTTGAGAATTGAATCTGTAAGGGTAGACAAGTAAATAAGACAAACCAATCATGTTCATAAATTAAACAAATTTTTAGACATATGCTTGCTACCACTTTCTTAATTTTACTAGATTTTCTATTAAAAGGCTCTTTCGTTAATTGGTTTGTCTTCACAGTGTTATGATTGAACTATATAAAAAAAACATGCCGTCACTGTCAATGAAAACAAATTTTAAATCATGAAATTTACTACCACTGAAGTGGTCAAACCTCAAATAAAACTCAATTTATAATATATAACTAAATAATATATAATAACTCAATAATATATAATAACTCAATAATATATAATAACTCAATAATATATAATAACTCAATATATAATATATAACTCATATAACTCAAATGTATATAACTCATATAACTAAAAATGTTCCAATAAATTTTAACATGTGTGCAATTACGTTTTAAATAAAACAAGCAAAGTTTAAATGCAACAAATGAATTATATGTAACAAAAATTTTTAAACTACTATTATTATATGATATATATTTAAAGAGCATGAAAAAATGTTTTAAGGAATTAATAATTCCTTAGTCATCTAACAATTGCCGAAAATATTAAATATTACGCATCTTTCCACAAAAAAGAATTTTAATAACTAAAGACATACATTTGCATTTGATTAAAATACTTTAATAATGAAAAACGATTTGAAAAGTATTCAAAAACTTTATTGCCATTTTGTCATTCAGAAATGGATTTGTTTAATTCGCGAATAATTTAAATTCAGTTCTTGGCTTCTTCAACTGTTATTCGAATTTCTCATTAAAAAACGATGACACCTGTTATTATAACATTTGAAAAGAAATGTAAATTGCATCAGAATTTATGATCCTCTCGAAGATATTTAATTCCTTGAACAATTCTTATTCTTTCAATATATTCCACATTTTTCAAAAAAACAGCAAGATAACTATTGGCTGAATGTCAGATAATAATGTATTTCGAAAATCTCAATGTTTCTAAGATGTCTTTTGAAAATGAATACAACAATTAAAACAGGGGAAGATTTTATCGTGTTTGAGAAAATAAAGAAATATTTTCGAGAAATTGTTTTTCTTCTTCCGGATCACTTGATTTGGAGACTTCGGCATTTGTTAAATATATTGGTAATTTAAAAAATGTAAAAGGTGTACAAAAATGATAATAAAAAAAAGGAAACCAATGATAAATACAGCATGAAACACTGGTGTCTTTTTGTGCGTTAAAGGTAAAGTTTTTCAATCACGGTTCACTTCCTACCTGCATTAAAAAAATTTGCGCTTATTTGCAGCTATTTAGATCTAAGAGAAACAGTTCATCATTGAAATTTCTTTAATTTTCAAAATCAATTTTTAAAAAAATTGTGATCGCCCAGGTTACCCATAGGTATAAACTCACCAACTTAATGCATAACAAAAATAAAAGTGAAAAAAAGAATTCTAATGAAATTATCAAACAGCAGCCGTCGCCATAGCAACGCATGCAATAACGGCGCATGCGCACTGTTTAATATTACTCTTGAACACTGTTGAAAAGTGTGATGACATCCAAAAAAGATGCGCTTGCCATCAAACGCAAAACAGCATCCATTTTGCCAATGGGTACAAATGCAATTTAATTAACAAATTATAACACTTTTATTGGAAATACTGTGCAGGCGTCATCGATTCATTTTGAAGCAACGATGACGAGTTCATTTTAACGTGAATATGTGAGTGCTGTGAAAGAACAACTCTGAGTTATTTCGATGTAGAATGACGAGTTCATTCTGACGCGAGCATATTGGCGTGCAGTGACCTACGCAATCAGAACGTGCTGTGATAAACTCTCAAAATATATCTATGCTGTGATATATTTTGAGTCATAATGGCATTTCGATTCGGTCGTGTAAGTGAATATTAAAGCACGATTGAGGATTTCATATCCAACCAGGCTTTTAAGTTTTAGTCTTTTGTGTTTCTTCCTAACCAAGCCGTATTTTAATTTTGCTAATTTAGTATAATCATAATTTTGTCTCACAACGCTACAATACGCCTTAGCAAAAAACCAACATCAAGAGAGACATTCGTTTTCGACCAGGGTCAACGCCTCCCATAACTGAAAGCCTGACACATGGTTTATTGTATAGGTAGTCCGATCACACCACTATAACTGCAAACGATTTTACGAAAGAAGCATCTAATAGAATATCTAGTAAAAATAAAATAGTGGTAGCAATTATGTGTCTAAAAATTTGTTTAATTTTTTGATATGATTGGTTTGTCTCATTTACTTGTCAACCACTACAGATTCAATTCTCAAATATATATGATAAATTTGTCTCAATTACTTTTAAAATAACCTTTCTGTTGCGCTTCGACGATTTATTATTTATTCCCACTCAGATGAATTAGTTAGAGCCCCTAGCGGGGCTGATGCTAAGATAACCACCACATATGAGTATGAGTACTTTTAAAATAAAATTTGGGTTCATGCGCACAACTGGTTCACTTTTTAAATAGTCTTTGCAGACTACTGGTAAAATACCGTGTGGGGGCTTTCTGATGTAAGAGGTTATTGGTGGTGTCAGTAATACTCTGACAGGTGGGTGCATTTAAGATTTATATATTCGTTTCGTTTTTCGATGAAAATAGATTATTTCACATCATTCAATTTTGTCGATAAGTGAGCGCAAATTTCATATAGTAAAAGCTGGTGCTTCATCTGTATACGACAAAAGTTTCTAAACATGAGCTTATAGATGGATAAGAAAGTTATACTATATTTTATTTTATTGTTTCAGTCGCTCACTATGAAATAGAATATCCATAGAATATAATGTAATACAATATAAATAAATATAATGGAATATAAATATCCATTTTCCTACTAAGCATCTGTATTTAATGCTCCTTCTGAAATTGGTTAGAGACAGTCATGTATCCTGGCTATTTCATTAAATCTCACTAAATTAATTATAATTTCTTTTTTTCTGAACTCACTTAGAAATAGTTCTGAATTATTTTCAAAAGGCAATTAAGAATTTATACAAGAAAAAGAATTGATGAGCAATATTTAATAGAAAATGAGCATTTATTAGCACGCTAAAAATGGATGTCCATGTATAAGAAGCCTGACTTCAGGCATATGAAAATATTTGCATCATTCCTGATCACGTCACATCAATAATCCATTGATGATAACTTTTCCCCTCTGCAGGTTGTCCTACTGCTGTACCTCAAATCAGATTTCCTGAAAATGGTACTGAATCGAAAGAATGAAATCATAAGAAAAATAAAATAAAATCAATTTGTTTAACATGTTAACAACATGCATTATTCATGATTTATCTAACTTCAATTTATTCTAATTAGTTTTTTTAAATGCATCAATTCTCAAAAATGTTTTTATATTTCATGTGTGAAGCTATTAAAAAAATTCCACGGTGTCAAAATGAGAGCAATAGTTTTATGAGTATGGGTTTCTTAAAACCAAATACAACATCCAAAAAATGGAATTTCGGTGCAAAAACTTAAGTAATTTTTTTCATTCCACAGGAAAATACTAATGATTTCTTTAAAAAAAATTTCGAGAATTTATTCCTTCTATTGACTATGTATAAGTAAATGTTCTAAAACTAATCTAAACTCAGTGGCGCGACAGCCCATTGAGGGCTGTCGCGCCACTTAAATTAAAGAATGAAATTGAACTTAATTGAAGATTTAGTGATTAATCTTCAATTAAGTTAAAAATTACATGTTTTATGAAAAAATTATGGTTAATAAAATTAACTATTAAAATTAATAGGCAATAAATACGTACTAAACTGAATTTAATCAAAACCTGTCTATTCATGCTCGATAAAAAGAAAGTTTTTAGAAACACTATGAAAACTTTTACGAAGGTGAAAATATATTTTTAATTTAATTTTTCTTCAGCGATTAAATTCTTTCATTCTTTAATTTAATTTTTCTTTTTTAAACATTCTCTACATCCAGAGACAGAAGGACAAAAGTATGTTATAATCGCATAAACAATCCATTAAATTTGGCGATTTTCACTGACGTCATAAAAATAGCCAAGTAGTTCCGTCAATGCTTCGTTTTTTGTTTTTGTTTTTTTGATCTTATGTTTCTTTAAATGCAGTTGAACGATTACCATTTTAAAAATAATTTTTATTTAATTTTTTTTGGAATAGATTTTGATCGGAATGCGTATCACCATCAGCAAGTAGGATTTTAGGTTTCATATAGTATTTCTTCATTTTTATATACTAAACCAAAGTAGACAGGAAAAACTTTGACTTTAATAGAGAATGATCCGTTACATGTCTCCAAAGATACTGGCGAAAGTTTTTTTTTAGTATCGCATTGTATCTTCTCTGCCTTCATGGCCTTTCTAGTATTTATCTGTGCCAGTTTTCGATCCCCTTCTAAATATGGCCGGGATAGCCTGGTCGGTAGAGCGCTGGGCCCGTGTCCAGGAGGTCGTGGGTTCGATCCTCGCCGGCCGAAGACTCCCCGTGTAGTAAATGGTGACTGATGCACGTTAAATCTGTCGAGTCTCAAAGTCCTCCATGTTCCCAAAACAAATCAATACCTCTGGGGGTACTGATCCAGGAGTTTCCTTGTCTTCTGGATTGGTTCAAAATTACAAGGCTACGGAGTTGAACATTAGTAGTCGTAAACCCGGGAAATTGGGTCGGCTGTTCAACGACGGTTATAAAATAAAATAAATATGGAGGCTGGCCGGGATATCCTGGTCGGTAGGGCGCTGGGCCCATGTCTAAGAGCTCGTGGGTTCGATCCTCACTGGCCAAAGACTCCCCGTGTAGTAAATCGTGACTGCTGCACGTTAAATCTGTCGAGTCTCAAAGTCCTCCATGTCCCCATAACAAATCAATACCTTTGGGGGTACTAAACCAGGAGTTTCCTTGTCTTCTGGATTGGTTCAAAAGTACAAGGCTACGGAGTTGAACATTAGTAGTCGTAAACCCATGAAATTGGGTAGGCTGTTCAACGACGGTTATAAAATAAAATAAATATGGAGTCAGGCCGGGATAGCCTGGTCAGTAGGGCGCTGGGCCCATGTCCAAGAGCTCATGGGTTCGATCCTCACTGGCCGAAGACTCCCCGTGTAGTAAATGGTGACTGATGCACGTTAAATCTGTCGAGTCTCAAAGCCCACAATGTTCCCATAACAAATCAATACCTCTGGGGGTACTGATCCAGGAGTTTCCTTGTCTTCTGGATTGGTTCAAAATTACAAGGCTACGGAGTTGAACATTAGTAGTCGTAAAGCCATGAAATTGGGTTGGCTGTTTAACGACGTTTATAAAATAAAATATAAAATAAATATGGAGGCTCCAGTTGTAGGTTTGGTGGGCTGCACACCAGGAGGTGCAGCAGCAGCTGAAGCTGAAATTTCAGAAGTTTACGATCCTCTACGTGATGGAGGAGGAAGACCAGGAGGAGGTGAGGCTGGTTGGACCACGAGTAACCTGTTGAGGTTGAGGTATCAGTGGAGTAACACCAGCAGGCTGTGAGAAACATTAGCATGCTTAAACATTTCTTTTCAATCAAACTTGAAATATAGGAATTGAAAATTACTTTTAAAAGGAACTATGTTTATATGGGTTATTCCGTAACCACCACCCTTGTCATAAATGGAGAAAAAACTATACACAGTAGGTACTCATAGATGAACTCAACTAAATGAACGAATACAAATTGAAAGAAATTCGATTTCACTTCTCTGACAGATATTCTGAAGCTCAGTACTTCCAAAACATAGTTTTCGGGTTAAACGTATTCAACACATAAATATTGATATTTATATATTCATAATTATATTTTGTTAAATGTGAATGTTTTGTTTCGCCCGAATAAAAACTTAACTATATAACAATTATTCATTTTAAAAAACTATTTTATACCTAACTATTATACTAGGATAACTGGTTAAAATGAGGTTATGTTATGTACCTTTGAGAGAAATGTCTTGAGAAGTATTTTTGGAGGAATTCAAAAAAATGGTGTGTGGCTTAGAAGAACAAATCTAGAGCTTTATCATTCATATAAGGAACCGGACATTATTAAGTTTATTAAACGACAAAGAATAAAATAGGCAGGCTACGTTATCAAAATGGACGAAGACCGTACCACAGAAAAAGTTTTCAGTACCAGACCAGCTCGCACACGAAAAAAAGACAGGCCGCATTTGAGATGGATAGATGGCCTGGAAAAAGACCTTTTGGTCTTAAAAACTGGAAAACACTAGCAAGAAAAAGTTTGGCCTGGAAAAACTTCTTGAGAAGGCTAAGGTCCATCCTGGGCTGTCGAGGCATTGATGATGATGATGAAATGGTTAAAAAAAAAACTTTTCTAAATTAAATTTCAAAATTATGAATTACATTTGTAGAACTCATAAGCGCTTACCCTTTCAAAGTCAGTGAAATAAAAACCGACCCACTCATTTTCGACAATGATGTAAACCAATAAAATTATAATAGTTTTTATCTCTTTAACAATGTGGTTTTTAATCAATCGCATTTTCTTTTTAAAAATGCTAACATAAAACTAATCGCTTTTGAATATGTATACGATGAACACAATGGGCTTTGCTTTTCTTGGCTAAATTATTTTGATTAAAATTTTCTGCCCCGCAAATAGTTAACCGAGAAATCAGACATAAAATAGCAAATTTTGAACTAGCCCATAAAAATTAAATAATTCAAACTTTAGTATTTTTGATTATCAATCGATGTAATTTATTCTGCCACTTCGGGGAAAAAATTAAACTTTTCCAAACAAACGAAATATTTTAAAAAGCTTAAAGTGTTTATATATGCCATCGCAATTTACATTTCTTTTGAAAACTTACAATTACAGGTGTCACTGCATTTTAATGACAATTTCTAAATGATTCGGTAGAGAATATTTAAGCCAAGATCGGCATTAAATAAATCCGCAATCTGAATAATTCCATTTATAAATATTAAAATTTTGAAAAAGTGTTTCGCTGCTTCTTATTTTATCTTTTATTTCCATTCATAAATATTTCAATCAAATGCAAATGACTTTCTTTCGTGGATATCAGAGTTATTCTTTTAAAAAGAACGAAATTTCGTATTAAGACGTTTTGCAAAATGGCTGGAAAACAATAATTACTTTTTTCTTCCATTTGTCGCAAACATATTTTACGTTCAAGATAAGATTGAATAAGTCGAAATAAGATTAAAATGATTAATATTGTAGACTGAAAGCTTGTTTTCACCCAATTCAATCTAGTGTATTTTTAAAAAAGGGCATTTTTAAAGAAAAGAAAAAATTTTATTAAAAAAATGTATAAAAAAATGCAAAATGTAATCACAAACAAAGCATGTCTGTCTACTTAAATGAGTTTTTAATCAAGATTATGCATAGTCCAAAGATATAGATGATAATATAGATAAGTGTGGTCCAAAGATAATTATGCTTTGAGTGTGGTCAAATAAAATAGGTTCACTGCGATAAATATGCAATAGAACATTCGAATAACTTTTGATCTAATGACAATATTTTTCCTATACTATTATTTTTATCAAAATAGGTAAATTTTTTTTAAAAATCTTCTTCAAATAGGCAACTAAGTAGAGGCTCATAAATGCTTTGTTAAGGCCTCGGCCATGGTGGTAAACTTAACATGGCTTTTCCCGCACGCCGCATGAAGGTGATGAAGGGATTACCAAAAATCCTAGAAGCTCATTTATTGGCCAAGAAATGCTAGATGGCAAAAAATAATGGCTCATTTACTGGAAGAAAAATTCTAGAAGCTCATTTGCTATGGAAATTCCGAAGAAGTTGGAGCGTCTGAGTTTTTACTCTTTTAGATTAGGATCTTTAGTGGCGGTTCGATGGATACAATTGTAGATTTTATAATTCAAGCAGAGAAAAATTGTTCTAACTATATATATATATATATATATATTCTAATGGCAGGGAATACAAACAATAACACAAAAGAACAATAAAAGTAGAAAATAACAAAAGACCGAATTCATCTTCCCAAAAGTTATCTCTCACGCCAATATCTTGTGGTCTCCGAGTCAAGTCCGTGGAGCCTCCTACAGCGATGGAGGTGCTCTCTATTCATTGGTGATCCAGAACCACACAGTTGACACTGAGGGTGGTCATAAATACCTATACGATGCAGGCGTTTAAAGGTGGCTACTGCATCTCGACGAGGCTTATCTGGCACTGTTTTAATATCTGTCTCACTCCAGTTCTTATTCCTTATGCTTTCTCGTAGGTCAGCAAAGGCATTCACTTTCATTATGTTTTTTATATGTAATTTTATGGAATGGTATGACAGTCCAAAGCTACTTCGCTGAAGGATCTGTGATCCCTTGCGAGCAAGAAAGTCAGCTTGCTCGTTACCATAGATGTTACAATAGCTAGGAATCACTGGATGATTACTCTAATATAAAAATTTTTAATTTTTATAAAAATTAAAAGGAAAAAAATCAAACATTTTATTTGATTATTTATTTTAAGCACTGTATTAAAACAAAAGATTAATTTTTACTCTTACAATCAATAAATCAATACTGCAGCAGATCAAACAATAAAATATAATTTCCCTAAAGATTTTTTATCGATGAAAAATTTCTCTATAGCGATCTCTTAATGAAAAAGTGAAACCTCTTTTCTAGAGATTTCTGTTCTGAGATTTTAAAAGCGCTGAATTTTTAAATATTCTTCTTCAAATTTTATTACCGATTACGCTGGTTACTCTAGAACGCGGGTCAGACTACAAAATCAACTCTAATAAAGAAAAAACCCCGATTCCTTGTAATATTTGAATCAACACATCGGCTTACAAAACAATTTTTAAGTTATTCAACAGAATTGATTTTTCAATTTATAGAACAGATAAAATTTTACGTAACTGAATGTTGGATAAAAAACTTGTATGAATAATACACTATTTTTTCGTGGCGTTTCAGAAGAGCGCAATAAATAAATAATTCGAATAGTAAAAGGTAAAGTAATGTCACTATAATAAGGATTCCCTTTAGAAAAAATTGCCGTTTATTTTCAGAGCAATTTCTGATCGCTTACTTGAGATTTTGAAGAAAACGAAATTGTTCTTTCCTTAGAAATTACCTTTAAACTTAACACTAGATTACCTAACATTCAATAAATAAAAGCTCGATTTTAGCTACTTTCGTGAAATCGGAATGTTGCTGCAACGCTTTAAAAGGGCTCAAACGTATCTCGAAAAATTTAGAAAGAGGTTGTAATATTAAGATAAAATAACTTATTTTATTGTGTATATGTTACGGTTAAAGTGATAAATCCCATTATTATTAATACTAACCAGTCAAAATTATTAATAACCGCTTCTTTTGGTCAGAGTGAGAAAAAAAGGGGGAGATTTCAGTATCGTAATCTGTGGCAGAATAATCGTTTTCTTTCTTTTATTTTTTTATTCCATTTTATAATACTAACCAGTTTGGTGCCTTGGCGATCGTAGTTGGCGTGGCAGTTCTCGAATCACGACACGGAAATATCCCCAATTAAACGCAAACAAATGCTTTGACCAAACTTTACTGGTTATTATTAATAATAACCGGTTAATGTGATAAATTCACTTAAATTATTCTCGTTAACCGCCTTATTTGGTAATTATTAATATTGACCGTTTAGCATTAATAATAAACCGATCATTCACATTACCGTAACATATATAACTACTAGATTATTTTAATAACTCCAAGTGTGTATAATCTAGCATAACTAGCAAGTACATTTAGAATCCTTGAAAACATTTCTAGGAATCATTACTTTTCATTTTAAATTAAAGCAAAAGCAAATAATATGAAATTTCTGTTTTTTTATTACAAAATTTATGCCAGTTTGTCATTTCTTCCAAAAGCGTAAGAACACTAACAAAGAATACAAAATACCGATGCCAATTCTGCATTTTAACCCTTAAAGAAAGGGTCGTATTTTTCTAACACATAATTTAACAACACTAGGCAGTTTGAAATTAAAAAATGCAAAATTTGGAAGAAAAGCTAATAAAATATTGGACCGATTCTTACAAACTGTGTATTTTGTAATTCAAAATTACATAGTTTAAAATGATGCAAAAATTTGCATGCCTTTACAATCTAAAATTTTTTAATTTTAATCAAATAAAGTTATAAAATTAAATAATAATTAGAAAACAATATTTTTTCATGAAATTATTTTTGGGTAAAACAGTTTTAAAAGTGGGTACGAGAATTTTTTTTTAAATAGTCTTAGAGATATATGACAAAAAACACAAAACGTGAAATTAACATTAGGAAATCCAAACTTTTAACAGCTCTGTTGATCAAACTAGTGGGACCATATTTTTCAAATTGCAACTACTTCCCTTATTTTAAGGGTCAATAATCCAAATCTGTTGAAAAAAAACGCGTGTTCATTAAAAAAAGAAGTGTATGTTTTTGCACTCGATTTCGTAACGCAAATTATCGTTTGCACGAATTAATGTGCATATTTAAGATTTAGCAATTGAATATTAGGTTTGATTCCTAGTACTTGAAAATACTATCATTATATCAAAAATTATTAATGGTGTTCGCTTTTTTATCTTGCTCAGTTTAAATTAAATATTTTTCGTTTTATACATTTAAACATAAATGTTTTACATTATTCTCTCTTTAAAGTTATTAAAATAGCTTTTCATAAATTGCAAAATGAAAAAGTACTTTATTTCATAACAATCATGCTCAAAATCCTCTTTATATTATTAAAAAAGCAATTTAATTTAAATCTCATTAAGTTTTTAATAGCTTTGACATTTTATTTCTATAATATCAACAATTTTAATTTTTACAAAACATTTTGAAATTTATCTGTGACTTATTTTTCTTTTGCTTTAACATACTTAATCAGTTCTCATTATTTTTTAAATTGAAACAAACTTATTTAAAATGAAAGCTCCTAGTTATCAACATTAAAATTTCAAATAATTTTATTTATCTTATATTTAATCAAATTAATGCCGAAAAAAACCTCGTTTAATTTTGTTTCTTTAGCGAGTTTAAAAGATACTTTGATTGATCAACTTAAAAAAAAAATTATAAATTTTGAAACATTTTCTTTTGAAGAAAATAAACGAGCTTATATTTCATTCGAACAATTAATTTGGAGTTTTCTACTTAATAATTAGTAGTTTAGTTTTTTTTTATGAAAAAATATTTGTTTTCTGTATAAATTTATAATAAATGTATTTTTGAATTTCTCTTAATGAGTTTTAATGATAAACAATAAATTATACTAGTGGGTTGCACCCTCTGCTCGCTAACGCTCGCCAATCCCCGAAAATTGCTACGCAATCTTATATGGTTTGCTTAGGTACATTGCAAATGCACAAAATTCTAAGAATTCAAAACAATCATTCTAATCCATATAACAACTTTTTTTAAAAAAACAATTACATCTTTTTAGTAAATACTAAGTCATTAAAATAAATTTGAATTCAAATAAATGACCTGTAATTCGTTAAACCTATTAGAAATGTGCTATAGTATAAAATCTTAAGATAAAATTTCTAAAACAAATATCTCTTTAAAAAGGTTAAAATTTTGGCTATAATTAAGTCTATTAAAAATTGAAATAAGTGAATTGCAATGGAAAAACCTGCATAAACAAAACATTATGTTTTTAAAAAATAATGACCATGAACGAGTCACAACTTTGTTAAAAACATAAGTATAAGTCTTAGAACTTTGACATACAAAAGAAAAACTTGCAGAAACTAAACATTGATTTGCAATAAATACTAAATACGAACAAATACTGAGAAAGATTAAGGGCTTTGTTAATAACAAAAAAATAATTACTATTAAAGATTAAGAACTTCCTTAAACACACAATTATAAATTTCTGGACTTGGAGCTATCGGAAGAGATTACATTTGGTGAGAATGCTCTCTCTGGTTATTTCAGTTTCCGTTTTTAAAAGCGCTATATGTTGAGCCACCTCAGCTAGATTTGGCATGTGACATTTTTACCGGCAATCATTGGTCGATTTTCTAGCGTTGCCATTCGGGGAGTTGTAATGAGGCTTTTTTTTTGTCGCCGTGTAAGAGAAATATATATATATAGATTATTATATTTTATTTTTTTACTTCCTGAAATTTAAAATTTAAAAGTGGAGGAGATGAAATTCTAAACAGATGGGAGGAACATATAACTAAAATGATCACTTGCCACGTAACGAGTCAACAAAACAAGTAGTGACTTAAATTATATTAATAACAGTGACTTTTCCTTTTTTTTTTTTTTTTGTCCCGCAGTGGACTGATCGTTAAGACACGGTTCCCAGCAGATCACCGAAATCAAGCATCACTGGCTGCGGTCAGTGTGCGGGTGGGTCACCACTTGGATCAGTCTGCGTAGGGACCGAGGGTGTGCGGTATTGGTCCTCGTTAAACTGTGCTACCGTAAAGTGCTCGACTTCGCGTGCAGGTCGTTGGGCTACCGAAGCAGGGGTGCCATCCCCTCTGCAGAGGATCAAAATTGTGATGGCATGTCTTCGGATCATCCTCAGGGATGTTTCCCAGACCGTCGCCAATAGCCCATTGTGCAGCTCTAGTGCGACGTAAATGAACTACTACTACTCCTTTTTTTTTCTTTTTTGAAAATCGTTTAATGATAAAAGAACATCAATACAGTAAGACTTTGGAAAACATCATTTCTATTAAAATATCTAATGTCTCCATTCAAAATTTTGATTCTTCAGAACCCATCAATTTGCGATGAAAAGATTCATGTAGAAGAACGGTTCTTTAACAATTTACATATTTCAAAATTCTAATGTATACATTAAATGCAATAATTTTAAATAAATTTCTTCAGAGTCAGTATGTTTAACTAAATTTTGTCATATGTTTGTTGTTGAATTAAATTTTTATAGTCGTAGATTATTTCTAATGTAAAATTTTTTCGACTCTAACTAAATCCATGTAAAAAAAAAAAAATTGTTAAAAATCAGGTCAAGTGGGGTTGCCACGTTGTCGTTGAACAGTCGACCCAATTTCGGGCTTACGACTTCTAATATTCAACTCCGTAATTTTGAACCACTCAAGAAGACAAGGAAATTCTTAGATCGGCACCCCCAGAGGTATGATTTGTTATGGGAATATGAAGGACTTTGTGACACGACAGATTTAGCGTGCATCAGTCACCATTTACTAAATGGGGAGTCTTTGGCTGGCGGGAATCGACCTCATGATTTCTTGGACATGGACCCTGTTCCCTACCAACCAGGCAATCCCGGTCTCTTGAAGTGGAACATTTTGTTTCATTTTATAACCGTCGTTGAACAGACGACCCGATTGTTGAGTTTGCGACTACTGATGTTCAACTCCGTAGCCTTGTAATTTTGAACCCAATCCAGAAGACAAGGGAACTCCTGTGTTTAAGTATTGAGAGAAGTTTGTCTTCGCGGAGGACCTCTTAATGAAACAAACCCGCATTTCCGCTACATGGAGAAGAAGACCACGAGTACCTCCCTGACTGTTGATGAAGTTCGAATGGAAATCAATTAAATAAAAAAATATCAAAGCTTTAGGCCCGGATTCAATATCAGCTGAGTTGATAAACTATGCCGGTGCAAAACTAACAAATAAAAACTTACAAATATAACACTTTAAAAATTACTCTTCTTATGTCGAAAAAAGAAACTTTACAATCTGAATGGAAGTATAGTTTGTCTACGGTAAGAACTCCCTACGCCACAAAGTCTGAGGCCGTCTGCTACAGAAACAAAAATAGCACATTTCAGGGAGGGTAGCTTCTCTTCACCCTATGGCTAACACAATAGACGGATGAAAAATATTCCCTTTCTCTTGCCGAAACCAGTCATAAACAGTGACCTCGCATCCCTACTTGGAATAGTTATACCTCGTTACCATAGTCACTACCACGGGTTCAGAGGAATGGCTAAGGGAGTTTTTACTTTAGACAAACTATAAACTTTGCCCAATACACAAAAATGGAAATAAAAAAACCTGAAAAAATATACCTTTTTTCGACGTATTCAGATGTCTTCAAAATATCGGGGGGAGCCGCGATTTGGGAAATATGGTCCCAATAGTTTCGTCAGGAAAGCGGTTCAAAGTTTGAATCTCTTAATGTTAATTTTACTGTTTTGTATGTAATGCCATATCTCGAAAAAATTTTAGGCAAATGTAAAACTTTTTGCATACAATAGTATTATAATTTGTTTATCTACAAATATTTCCAAGCAAAATATATTTTTTAATAGTTATTATCATTATTTTATTTAATAATAGTCTAAAAAATATATAGTTATGTTTGAATAGTCATGATAATGGATAAGAAAAATATTAATCATATGATAATGAGATAAATAATATTCGTGAAAATAGATAAGATAAATGATAAAATAACTATCCTGTTTGAATTAAGGTGTTTAATTTCTTACGTCACTTTAAAGAATGTAATTTTATATGTCAAGATATAAAATTTGAATGAAATCGGTCTAATAGCTCCCTCGAAAATAAATTTTAAAGAAGTGGTATATTTATACTGAAGTATTATATAATTAGGGGTGCATAACCAACGGTCCGCCAGTTCTCAATATACAACCCGCTGACCGCACATTACGCAGCACTTAACAAAACATTTTTTTATTTTATTTTGTAAAATGAAAAAATTGGTTAATGTAGAATTGCCCATTTAAGTTTTGACACGCCCAATCATATCAATGTAGTTTTTTTCGGCAGTTATCACTACGGATATTCACATAATGTGAAATAGACCTGAAAATAACTACTCGACACGTGACAAGTTAACAAAAAAAGTGGTGACATAAATTAAATAAACAATTGGTCACTTTTCGCCATTCTTTTTTTTTTTTTTTTTTGGAAATATTTTTATTGCGCGTCGAATTTTCTAGCTCGGTGAAGTCAAGTCAGGAGGCTTAACTAAATTTTGTCACATTATTATTTTCATTGTTCAATTAACTTTTTGTAGTCTTAAGTTGCAGATTATTTCTAATATAATTTTTTTTTAAAAAAAGGAAAAAAAGAACATTTATTCCAAGACAAAATGGGCTATGAAACGAATAGGACCGATCGGTATTGGTCACCGACTAATTAGGTTTGATGAAAAAGTGGCTGCTAAGTTATATTTAAGGGTGGCTACTTCTTTAGAGCCTACCGACCACTGGCTACAACATTTTAAATTTTCTGATCTTGTTTTGAAATCCCAATATTTTTAAAGCACCATTCTTACAATACGCGAATTTCGAATTTTAGTAATCATTTTCTGCCTCGTTATTTGTATCGTTTTCATCGTAATTCTAAACGACTTTTCAGCCGTTTTTTTTCTTCTTTTTATTTCACGCTACAGTTATTTCCACTTCGTTCATAAAATCATGAAAATTTTAATGTCATTAACGTTCTTGAAGTTTTAAATCACGCCTTTAAACAAGATTTATTTAACGTTCTTAATTTGTGCAAACTACACTTATCCAAATGGCTCTTAATCAGTTATCGCTACGTATTTCCGCTTGGTTTTTAAAATTTCGATATTTTTAGCACGATATTTTTACGAACCAAGAATATTGAATATCGCGTTTTGATAGCCACTTTTTGAGCGGCTTTATTTGTGCCGATTTTATTGCAAATACAAATTATTGTTCAATGCTTATACCAGCAGTTATTGCTACGCTTTTTCGCGTGGTTTCGTAAATCCTGGTAATTTAACATACAGTCGGCTTTTATTCAAATATCGTTTGTATGTTATCAGGCGATTTTCCCTTCACGGTCAACGTTTTCAAATATAAAACAATTCTTTCTGACTCTAGCGGCCCAAGATCACATTGACGTGATCTCAATACAGTTTTCTTGTACTACATACCTCCATTAATACGTATGCTATGGCATACCATTAATGCGTACCATTAATACGTATGCCATTAGTACTTTCTCCTCTTTATCATGGTCCTGAGGAGGATAAAAATATTCAAGATTTAATAAAACCTCTCAGAAACATTAACCCATTTTACTCGAATTAATTATAATTTTAAAATCTAGTCGTCCTGACTGTGTAATGGTCAGGGAGCTGACCTCACATCAGAAAGGTCTTGAGTTCGAATCCTGGACAACGCATGGGTGTTATTTCAATGTCTGTACTATCTGTCTTTAGTATGAGAGCAACGTTGGCCCACCAAATAGGGTGCCCATGAGAGAGTGGCCAACAAATACGCCCTACTGATACCTGAATTACGAGAATCAATCGGGAGAGCATTGGTAAAAAAATTAAAATCTATATCTAAGTTTGTAATGGACCTCCTGGAATATTTAAAAGCTAATTAACATTTAAAGATATATATATATATATTATTATTATTGGGTTAACCCATTAAGACATTTTCGTAATATAATGTTGCAAAATCATAACATTTTGTTGAGAAGTAAAAAATATTTTGTTAAGATAAAGTGTTAAGACAAATGTAACTAAATTAATCATATATTTTGTAGTTTTGGGTTCACTTTAATTTAAAATGCCACAATTTTCAAATTTCTGATCAAAATATAAATATTTAATATATTATTACTTTATAGACCAGAATTTTTTTCAAGAATGAAATAATTGTATTGCCATTTTTTTTTTCTTTTTTAAAAAATATACGTTGGAGAAATGGCCCTTAATGGATTAAATACGAATGAAACATATCGAAAAATTCGTTACACTACACACCTGACTAATTAAAAAAAATAATAACTTATGAAAGAATATGAAAGTTTAGTAAGAAACCATTAAAATGTTTTATTCAGTCCAAAAAGATCATTATTTTAAAAAACATTAACACTCTTTAATGATAATTACTGCTAAGAATGCATAAGTTTTGCCCAAAAATATGTTTTGCCTATTTAATATTCAAAAAGAAATTATATAATGTTCGTTGTGATGGTAGTGCCAAACGAAAATATAAGGAAGTAGATGTTTTGCAAGAAGATCTTTTTCATCATTATATGAAGGTAGAAGGAAAGCCATAAATTATGCTATAATAAAGTGAATTAACCTAACAAGGTGAAATAAAATCTAAGAAACTGAGATATATAATACATAATTCCTCTCACCCATTTTGTAGTAAGCTCGAATGAAAGAGAATGTTATTATTATAAATCCTTCATTTTTTTCGGTTTATTGCTTTAATGAATCTTTGGGAATGTATGCCGATCTGTTTAGGAATCAGAATTTCTATGAATTGTTTTGATTGATGAATTTCGTACAAGAAAAAATTAGGTATTTACTATTTCATCAGTTTCTAAACCTCATTAAATTGCTTATAGTTAAATTATTCTTAAGAAATTCTTCGTGGAAAAGCATAAGATTGCTTCATTGTTTTTTTTTAATGCATGTATTTCTGTATGAATTTTAAAATCACATGAAATGTGAAAACCTGCATTATTATTATAACAACTTTCAACATGTTTTGAACAAAATTAAAACTGTAATGCGAATTTTAAACAATTTTGTTAAATAAAGTAAATTATAGGAAACTAAAATTGAGCTTGGTTGATAAGTATGGTTAAACTCTCTAAACTAATCCTCTGAAAGAAAAAAAATCAGTAAATTTGTTATACAAATTTTTTGAAGGTCTTTCAACTTTTACAGCGTTGGTAAAATTTCCATTGCATTTAGGGGTATTTTCCTTGTTGTATATAGAGAAGAAATGGAGAGAGATATAAAGAAAAATGCAGCAAAAACCTGGAATTAAGATATAAATTATCAAAAATTGTAAATGTAACTAAAAAAGTAATACATGTAATAGAAATTGCTGTTGTTATATGCACTTAAAACTCAATGTAGAGGAGAATTGTTGGGTTTATTTTATTGTTCACATTACACTTGAGCTATTCTAATTGACTATTGGCGATGTCTTTACATTCATCATGAATGAAGACCCAAAAACTGTATTCTGGTATAATACTAGTGCAAGCACGCACCACAATGCTTAAATTTAAATCCAGGAGAAGATGGCGGTCTTAATAATCTCCCAGGCTACGCACCATGTTCCCCAACTACTCAATTAGACGTGAACTTCAATGGCTGTAAAACTGTTACTGAATAAAGCGCAATCAGAGAAAGAGCAATCTGATATGTCTTCCAGACATTAACACAAACAAAAAATACAATTACGCAAACCATGGTAATTAAAAACGCTCTATCTTTGAGGGAACGCTCTATCCTCTGAACCACGACGACTCAGAGGATAGAGCGTTCGCCTCCCAATGAGGTGAACCAGGTTCGAATCCTAGCAATGGCTGGTCGATACAAATCCGCATCCAGCTTTCACCGACCACAGTGTTGACGTGAAATATCCTCAGTGGTAGATGGATCATAGGTTAGAGTCCCATTGGAGTCAGGCTAACCGTTTTAGGTTCTCGTAGTC
This sequence comes from Parasteatoda lunata, assembly GCA_949128135.1. Lineage (NCBI taxonomy): Eukaryota > Metazoa > Arthropoda > Arachnida > Araneae > Theridiidae > Parasteatoda > Parasteatoda lunata. Next base: position 117,267,013 of record OX421971.1, read on the forward strand.
TTCCTCTCCATGAAACGCAGACGCGGGTTAGTTCCATCAAAAAGTCCTCCACGAAGGCAAATTTTCTCCCAATACTTGATCCAGGAGTTTCCTTATCTTCTGGATTGGGTTAAAAAATAAAATTACAAGGCTAAAAGGGTTGAGCATTAGTAGTCGTAAACCCAAATATTGGGTCGGCTGTTCAGCGGTTAAAAAATAAAATTTAAATTAAAAACCCTACCTACTCCGTCACCGACATGAATTAAATGCATCTATTGAGAAACATAGACCTATAGCTTCTACTTCAGAATTATTTTTTAAATGTTAATACGTAAATCGATACGTTTGTATCTCTTATCCTTTTGTTTACGGCTCTAATCGTGATGAAGCCACTCTGGTTCATTTATTGTTCTAGACGAAAGTTAAAGGTTAATTAGAAAATAGTATCACATAGTCCAATTAGCGTATTAATTATATAGAATTCTTCTCTAAATTATTTATATAGAAGTGCTTGAATTTAAGCATATTACCAATTTTTTATCTTTCTTATTTCCCTCTTGCTGATCCTATCTCCCTACGCCTATCTTTCTTTTTTTCCAATCTCTCCACCGTCATTTAAAGGACAGCATCTGTTTTGTGATTGGTTGGGAACATTTCGTTCGATCTTAACCATTGAAGAGAAACGGTTGTGCTCGTCAATCAGACGGAGATATTCAACATGTTACTGCTGAATCAGAAAGTAGCTATTTTTCAAAACCGGACAAAAACCAGTAGCTAGATAATATAAACAAAAATTTCACTTTATCAAATGAAAATAGAAAAATATTTGCTGCGAGTGTGCGAAATATTATATGACAGTGAAAACGCTTTTTTAAAAATAACAACAAGCTTATTTCATCCATATTAACGTTAATATACAGGGGTTGGACAAACATATAGAAACACTTCTAAACTAGCCTTATTTAAAAAGTATTTTAGCAGCAAAAGTTTTGCAAGATTTTGCATCGCAAGAATGTTGGCACAATTTGAAAGAAATGGTTCCATGAGAAAATTTGCAACGACCAAAAAAAGCATGCAAAGTTTGCTTTTTTCCGTTTTTTAGTTACACTATAATTGAGAAAGCATTCTAATATAGATCTTACAATCCTATAAACTGATTTCAAAATTGATGCTATTAAACTAGAAAGAAGTTATTAACCTCCCATCAGCATTTTGTTTAACGCAAATTTTGCATTGGTGAAAAGGACAGCATTTTCTAAATGCTTCAAACATGATGTCATAAACTGTGCCAACAGTTTTACCATGCAAGATCTTTTAAAAGATTTGCTGGTAAAAGAAAAATTCTTTACAAAGAGATAGTTTAGAAGTGTTTTAATATTTTCGTACAACACCTGTACTAGTGTCTCAGGAGGAGTTCGAAATTGCGCTCACTGGAATGGATGGGATAGATGGACGACTGAATCTATGGATTGGCGAACATTTCCGAAGATTTCTGACTTTCAACGGCTTCCAATTTTTTGCTGGAAGTCTTAATTTGGGCCTTATACAGGGATGCATAAATAGTCTCTATTTATGTAAAAAGTGGTAGAGACACATTTTTTGTTTATTTATTATCTCTTTAATTTTTCAGTCGTAACTACCACTATGACTTACATTTCAAATTATTCATATTTAAATCAAAAATACTATTAGCATTGCCTTTCAATAGTAAACTGGAGAAAAATAGTTAAAAAAAGTAGCTACTTTGAATGGTCACCAGTTTTTGCACTTTTAGTTGCCCTGCGTATATAAATATCACAATCCTGTAGTATAAATCTCACAATTTCTTGCATTAAAGTTAGATAGAAGTTAATAACTTCCTCTAATTTCGGTCGATCCTCTATTTGGTCGAGTTATACGTGAGTAAAAATGACGCCATTTCTGAAAGCTTCAAGCATGGTATTCCAATTGTGCCAACAATTTGCTATATAAAATCTTTTAAAACATTTCCTGCTAAAAGAAAGATTGCTTATATAGAGTTAGAATAGAAAAGTTTCCAAAAGTACGTCCACCCTTGTAGATGCTTTTAGATTTATATGCTTTAAAAAGCATGCATTTGGGAACAAATCTCTAATCGGCATATTTTCGAAAAATTTACGAAAAAAAATTGTGGTTTTAATTTTCCTTTATCGAAGAAGCTTTTTTTTTTTCAAGTTTTCAAATGTATTTAGCTAGTTACGTGTTTTAAGAAATGAATTTACTTAAACATCCAAAAAACAACTAACTCATAAAACATTTTCTAGTTCGTAAATGCAAAATAGAAAACATGTTATAAATGTTAAGAATCAAAAAAACTTTCAACAGTGTTTTTTAAAAGATTAATGAAGTAATTAGTCAACCTACAATACTCTAGTTAATGCATTTTATGACAGAAAAATTTTTTACTTTATCAGTTACGTTTAGTACTTCTCATTAATTATTATCTAAATAATTAATTATCTTACATTTAGGCGCTCTCTTAGGACATGTAACTACAACATTAGGAAATTATATTTTTCGTAATGCAAGTTGCTGTAAGATTGTCTGATACCACAGAGATAGAAAAAAAGAATAGAAAATGAAAAAAGAATTACCTTAAGTAACTGATTGAGATTGTAACAATAAAACCCAAAAAAGAAATAAAGAAAAAGTAAATAAAACTAGGTCATTCTTCTATGAATGTACAGAGCGCAAAAAGAGCACTCTAAATAACTTTTGATCTATTGATCGGATTCTAGTACTCAATCTTAATGGTTTGATGGAATAACCTTAAATATCTTAATTAATTGGTTCAAACGATATTTTAAGTTACGAAATCAGACATAAAAACGTACTTTCTCTGAATGAACATGTCTTTTTTCGACGGTCAGATTTTTGACCCCCAAAATATAGGGGTAAGCGACCATCTGAGAAATATGGACCTCATTGTTTGGTCAGGTGAGTGGGCCAAAGTGTAGACCCCTTAATGTTAATTTTACTATTTGCGTTTTTCACCATATCTTGGAAACTTTTTAAATGAATTGGAAAACTTTTGCACACAATTATAAAATGTCTTTATCCAAAAACGATCCCATGTCAAATGAAACTTTTAGTACATATTTATTTAGTATAATTTATTTAATATAATTGTCGAAACACTTTTTAATTCTAAGGTATACAATTTTTACATCATTTTAATAAATGCAATTTCAAATGGCAAAATACAAAATCTGAGTGAAATCGGTCGGATAGTTCTTGAGAAATCGAATTTTAAAAGTGCGGCTTTTCAAAATCCGTTTCAACTTTCAAAGGGTGATCCGCTATTTATTTTGCACACTGTGCAACATTAGTAATAAAGGTTAATTGAAATTTAAAATTAACAATGATAGATATTAATCATATCATAAAGCATGCAAATAGATATTTCTATAAAGTCTCTCGCTTACATTGTCATGGAAAATAAAGATCTCACGCTTATTTTTTAAAAAATTTTCGCTAAATGTGTTTTTATAATTTTATTTTCAGTTACATTGATAAAAATTTTGGAGCGCATCATCTCTATTAAAAATCATTAAGTTTCACCGACGGTGCTGTTTCGGTTGTTCAATTTCACGTTATATTTTGCTTTGCTATGCAGAAACTACATGACTTCGAAACTTGAAATGACGATGGTAGAAATGACTTAGAAAAATGGACAGTCAAGAAATAGTAAGAGAATTGTAAATTGTTAAACTTGTAGTAAAAATACCATGTGGAGAGATCTGCAGCCCACAGAAATGCAACTATATAATTAAAAATTAACGTGCTGAAAGGGCCATTTTTATTTCTGACCAAAACGCGAGTTTTTTTTTTTTTTTTTTTTCAAAAATTCTGATTTTTGCTGAGAATTATTGCTATTTTAAGTCTTTTTTTTTTCTGAAATTTTTCTTACTTTCGATACTTAAGTTTTGTTTTGATGCGCAAAAATTATAAAAAAGGAATGAAAATACCAAGTTGTCTAGAAAAATGCACATGGAATAAAAGAAAATCAAGATTTAATTATAAGTTCGAGAATTATAAACTGTTGAACTTATAGTTATAAAACACCATGTGGACTGATCTCTAACCCGTTGAAATCAGATTTGGTTGTAAAATCAGATTTGAAATTTGAGAGCAGAAGGAGTCTTTTTTCCGTTTATGAATTTAACCCAAGTTTTTTCGAAATTTCAATTATTGCGATTCTCAGTGTTTTTTCGCTAATACAAGAATACTATATGAGAGTATCTGATAAACGAGGAAAATGAACATAAATCGTGAAGGGATGGAAAAAAAACTATTCCGAGAGCTGGTGAGTGATTGCTAGCAGTTAACGTCAGACTTCAGCATCGAAGGAACTTTAATAAGATGCTAAGCTGAACCAGCTTTGCATACTTCTTAAACTTGATTTTAAATAATATGGATCAGCTTGAAACATGATTAATTTAACAGTTTTTAAAGGTTTCAGCGAATTCGTACCAAATTATGAATCAATGCTCCGATGTTTTGGTTAAACGTTGGATAATTTTTTGTTAAAGTGTTAGCTACATAAAATGGTCATCATTTATCACTCTTTTTGTAAGAGAACTTAAAAGCATCACCAGGACTGAAAGCTGAAATATATCAAGACGAAAAAAGAGAGAAAAAAAATTTGTAAAAAGTAATTTCTTTAAAACTTTTTTTTTATCCGTGACACCGAAGATTTTTCTGATAGTTATAACAAATGAAGTAATAAACAAAGTTTAGCAGCAAATGTTTTGGAAGATTTTACATAGCAAAACTATTGGCACAATTCGAAAAATCATGCTTGAAGCTTTTAAAAATGATGTCATATTTACCCATGCGAAATTCGGATCGACCAAAATTGAAGAGGGGAAGTTAATTACGTCTTTGTAAATAAATAATCTCATGAAATTGAAGAAGTAAGATATTACCTGATTGAAACTTCATTCACTTCAAAAATATATAAATAGGAAATAACAGTCGACATGTTTCAAGAGCTCAAAAACAGGCGCCCATTTTCAAAACTGGCCAGAAGTGAATGAAAAGAAACAAAAGTGATTTGAAATATAAAACGAAAAGTTGCCAACGAAAAATAGAAAAATAAAGGCAAGAAACAAAACAAGAGAAACCCCAGTAGCCGAGAGGAGCAAATGAGAGTAAAACGCCCCTTTTATTTCTAATCCTCACAAAGACATTGTTATTTTACCATTTCTTTCTCCCGTTTTATAAAACTAAGAATATTTTTAAAACCAATCGACTGTCATTTCCTATTTATATATTTTTGAAGCGATTGAAGTTTATTATTGTGGTAACTTCTTTCTAGTTTTAATACTTGCAATTTTGAAATCATTCTACAATATTGAAATATTTTTCTAAAAATACTTTTTTAATTATAGTAGTATTGAAAAATAAAAGACACTTCGATAAAGAGTTCCGATCCAGACTACCGAAGACTCCCCGTGAAGTAAATAGGGACTGGTGCATGTTAAATCTGTTGGGTAACAATGTCATCCATGCTTCCCTAACAGATCAAAACCTCTGGGGGTACTGACTTGGAAATTGATCATTCTCTGTTTCTGATCAAAATTACGATCTGTGGATGATTGAAGGACTGTATGAGTGGGACCACCCTTTAAATGGGTGTGACGTATGGGTGCTGCAGAAGTCGAATTCATGGCCATAGATGGCGCCACTGTAAAGCAAGAACAATTACACTCCTTGCCTTAATGGCCTACGACAACAACTCGTTAAGACGATTCAAATTTTGCATTAGTAAAAATAATCTCATTTCTAAAAGCTTCAAACATGATCTTTCAAATATTTGAGCCAAGAGTTTTTCCATGAAAAATCTACCAAAACAAAACAAAAGGGTAAAAGAAAAATTGTTTACTTAGAGTTAGTTTGGAAATGGTTTTACAACTAGTTTTTTGTCTTACTTCCAGCTCTGGTATTCCACTTCACATCAGGAAGGAAGAGACTTGAGCACTCTAATACTTTGAAAATTCCTGCTTCCTTAATTTTAAATACATAGTTATACAATAACACTGCAAAGTTATTTGCTTAGAAAATATGAGAGCCTAAAAGTATGAATAACCTGAAATATTTTCCCTTGAAAAAGAAGACTAATATCAGGAGAATATAAAATAAAAATATAAAATAAGCCTTTTGTGATTTGTGATCATCTAAAATTAAATTTTCGGCCTAAAGAATGTCTTGACACTTTAATGTCTTATTCTTCGGTATTATTAGATTCTTCAGCAAGATATTCCAGAAAATACCCTCATAAGAGGCTGTAAATTTCAACTGACAATAGAAGTCAACTATTTTTCGCGACTTTCGTAATTATATTAACGAATATTTATGCAAACCAGTTACCAAATAATAAAGGCTTTCTCAAATAGAAAGAGTTTATATTACAACCTATTAAGGTGAAGATAAAAAGAAAGGAATTCAAGCGATACTTTTTTATTTTCTGATATTAAGTTTTATTGATTAATTAATATGTATTTTATGAATTTCAATTAAGTGTATTTTATGAATTTAATTTTTATATGTATTTTTATTTAATAAATTCGCTACTAGTAAAATTAATTTTTAGATATTCTTAGAAAATAATCAATTTTCAAACCGGTTGAAAATTCAAAGTATTTAAAAGCATTAGAGAATGTTTGAAGGTACCGGATAATTTAAAAATATTAGAGTTGAAAGTAAGACGAAAAAAAGAAGAGAAAACCATTTCATTTCTGACATCTTTTGGAGTGACGTAAAATATTTGTGACTACCAGAGATTTATTAACATTTATTTGCATGTGAAATCTCTTACAGTTGTGATTTTCTAAGAAAAATAAAAGTAAACCTTTGCAGAAATGCCAACTTTCTGTTTGTGAGGATTTCTTTTAGTGGTAGAAATGTTTGTTTAGTAAATTTGATATAGAAGTATCTTGCCAGCCTCTACATATCATGACATAAATCGAAATTAAATGTAAAATTTAAAGTAAAATTCAGTGTCTAACTTTTTACTACTTCATAAAAACTTTTGCTCATAACGTAGCAGTTGGCAACTTTGCTTATAGTGCTTTTACTATTTTCAAAAACAAAATATTCTCTGCTATTTTTTTTTCAGGAGAAGACAAACAGTTTATCTTGGTAAAAACATCGAGGATAAATATATCTGGGTGGTCATAAATATTTTAAATTTCTTTTCGCAGATTTTTTTTTTCAATCCAACGCCATACTGTCAGGCCAAGGTGATTGCTCGTCAGCAGATATACTAACTTGCTCCGGACAGCAGATAAATATTTTCAAGTAATAGTCTTTTAATGTATGTTTCTTCGTTTGGTAAATTCGATTTATAAAGCTTTTAGTCACCACTATTTCTAAGTAATTCAAAAGCTTATGTAATAAGCCGCTTTGTTGCAAATATGCCGAGCGGCTCAGGCGCCCAGTTTCAAAAGCAAGACAAGAGAAGCAAATATGCCGAGGGGCCTCCCCGGCTGTGTAGTATAGCCCGCCAAGAGCAAAGCATGGAAGTTGCGGGTTCGAATTGCTCCGAAACCCTAGATGTATTCTTTATTATGTCCTTCTCTAAATTGTTCTATCTGTCCTTTAGCGTATAGGTTTATAAGCGTAAACTGACCAAACAAACCTGCAAATGTATGTAGTTTCAATATAGCAATACAAATAACCAGCCTTTTAAAAAGAAGTTCGCAAAATTAACCGAAATTCTTCAAATTTTCGTTGGTATTTCTCTATCGTTTTTTAAAATAATTTTGCCGTATCCGGGCAGTTGGCATCTCCACACTACTACTTTAATCATGTTCAATGACTAGTCCTTTATGGGTTAAAGCCAAGTTTTATTAACTCCTAATCATTAAGTAAAATGAAATCATTTATCTCATGTCACATTTTCATTATTAATCATGTTTAATGACTGGTCCTTTATGGGTTAACGCCAAATTTTATTCACTACTAATCATTAAGTAAAATGAAATCATTTAACTCATGTCACATTTTCATTATTAATCATGTTTAATGACTGGTCCTTTATGGGTTAACGCCAAGTTTTATTCACTACTAATCATTAAGTAAAATGAAATCATTTAACTCATGTCACATTTTCATTATTAATCATGTTTAATGACTGGTCCTTTATGGGTTAACGCCAAATTTTATTCACTACTAATCATTAAGTAAAATGAAATCATTTAACTCATGTCACATTTTCATTATTAATCATGTTTAATGACTGGTCCTTTATGGGTTAACGCCAAGTTTTATTCACTCCTAATCATTAAGTAAAATGAAATCATTTATCTCATGTCACATTTTCATTATTAATCATGTTTAATGACTGGTCCTTTATGGGTTAACGCCAAATTTTATTCACTACTAATCATTAAGTAAAATGAAATCATTTATCTCATGTCACATTTTCATTAATAATCATGTTTAATGACTGGTCCTTTATGGGTTAACGCCAATTTTTATTCACTACTAATCATTAAGTAAAATGAAATCATTTATCTCATGTCACATTTTCATTATTAATCATGTTTAATGACTGGTCCTTTAAGGGTTAACGCCAAGTTTTGTTCACTACTAGTCAGCTAATCTACTCATAATAATAAACGCGGCTGTGTGTGTGTCTGTAATCACAATATATCGCCCCAGAAGCCTCGCCCAGGCACGAAACTCGGCACATAATTGTGTTTTGACATAATGAAGAAGTATTTTTTTTTTCTTTTTCAAAAATTTGGATTAGTTTTTTAGTTACCAGTCATTTTGTAAGAAAATCTATGCTTTTTCGTCTTCAAAGAGCCATATTCAAAAAACTATTAAAAAATGCATATACTTTTCTCCACTCTTATAAATGTACGCTAATGTGAACCTTACACCTGAAATATTAATTTTCGACAACTTAAACCAATAATATACGAAGGAATTAATAATTTAATTGTAAGGTTCGCATTAGTTTACATTTATCAAAGTGGAGAAAAGTTTAACTTTTGTATTAAAAATGTGGCAACATATTCGATACGTAAATAGAACGCTTTGCTTTGATATATTTGTCGCTGTTCATAATTGTTATAATAAGTTTTTCTTCTTCTTTCCACGCTCTATTTTTTTTTCTTAAGCGAAGACGATAATTTTTGTAGCGATATAGAAATAGAAATTGATACCATAAAAAATTAATTCGTTTTCGTGTTCTTTTCATGTATTTAGCATTTTAGTTTTTTTTTCTTAAGCGCTGTAGCTATATAATATATAAAATAGGAATTTAATTATTTTTGAAGGAACGATCACACTTACCTTGGATCTCTTTGGTTTTTCTATTCTTTATTTTAACAGTTTTTATTAAATGTAATTAGTTATTTTCAGAAAGTTTCAGTTTGCAGGTAAGCACTTAGATTTTAATATTGAAGTTTCATGATTTGCTTTCATAGTAATTGTTGTTCTAAAGCATTCGTTGACTTCTTAAAAACCCGATTACTGACATGGCGGAACCGCCTTCCAAAAAACTTTGTATTTTGTCAAAGAAAAAGATATTAAGAAATTCTCAAAAAAGAAGAAGAGCCCAAGAAACGTCTGTGGAACGTCAAAGAAGTATGGAACATGACCGAATTTCGACAAGCAATTCTAGAGCTCAAGAAGTATCAGAGAAACGTCAAAGAAGATTAGAAGAGGATCGTGTCTCAACTAGCAGTGTTAGGGCCCGAGAAACACCTGAGGAACATCAAAGAAGATTAGAAGAGCTTCGTATCTCAATTAGCAGTGCTAGGGTCCGAGAAACACCTGAGAAACGTCAAAGAAGATTGGAAGAGGATCGTGTCTCTACTAGCAGTGCTAGGGCCCAAGAAACATCTGAAGAACGCGGAAGAAGATTGGAAAATAATCGTGTCTCAACCAGAAATGCAAGGACCCGAGAAACATCCCAGGAACGTCGAAGAAGGCTAGAAGAAAATCGTGCTTCAACATCCCAAGCTCGATTGCATTTGTGGCAAGACAAGGAAAACTCTGGCGGACAGCTGCTTACCTTAAGCAGCTAGTCATAAAATAAAATAAAATCATTTACCTCATGTCACATTTTCATTATTTACAGAGTTGCCAACCGCTCCAGATTATACAATTTCTTTTTCTTTTTTTTTCTTTTTTTGAAAAACGGCAGAGAACTGCAAACTGTAATTTACAACTTTTTACAAGGCTTAACACGGCTTTTTCTGTACTCATACTCATATGTGGTGGTTATCTTAGGATCAGCCCCGCGAGGTGCTCTTACTAATTCATCTGAGTGGGAATAAATCGCCGAAGCGCAACTGAAAGGTAAAAGTTGGGGTTCAGTAACATTTACAGAGAGAAAATTAAAATGTGGTTTTTACTGTTTTTCTTCTTTATTTACCAAAAATTGGGTCTTTTACTGTAACAAAGTAACTTATCACATAAGCTTAGAAGTAGTGGTGAGTAAAAACCCTATAAATTAAATTTACTAAACCAAGAGTCATAAATTAAAAAGACTACCACCCGAAAGTATTTATACACAGTCGGCATCTCTGTATTTGGCTAAAACTACTTCACTCATGTTTAGCTACACTTCAAACACTACTACCTTAAACACTACTATTTCATTAATAACTGGTCATTAATAGATTAATGTTAAGATTTCTAATCAATTGTAAGTAAAACTAAATTGTTAAAATTTCATTATTCTTATCAGCCCAAATACATGTATAGCTATCAATCAGACACAAGAAGAAGGATAATAGGGCTTCAGCATCAGGGATTCCCCGGGATTTTCGGGGATCCCGCGGGTGTACTCTTGAAGGGGGTTGGGGTGATCCATAAAATGTGACAGCTACTATAGTTGAGGTTTTTTTCTTTTTTTACATTATTACTTTTTATTTAATTTTTTAGTAATTACTTCTTAATTTAATTTTTAATTATTATTTTTTATTTTTAAATTATTTTTTAAAATCAGTTTTTCAATTCATTTTTTTGATTTCGTAATTATTTTTTTTTAATCTTTACTTTTCATTATTGTTTTTATCTAGTTGTTATGTTACTTTACCAGCCTCTTCGTCATACATGCATGTTATAGCAGGTAGATTCAAGGTGAATCAAGAATAATCTCGCATTATTCGGCAATGTTTTTCTCCGCTAGAAGCGCTGCATTTGTATTTAGTTTCAAAATTTACCGCTAGAGGCTCTGTGATCAACCAATCAGAGAGGAATATTTCAATAACATCACTATTTTACAACCAATGAGCGTATGACTTTGAAGAACCTATCAGAAATGAGAGAAAATAGTATAAAAGTTTTTTTTGATATTATTTTCATTTATTACTTTTTTGAGGGTGGCAACACTTATTAATATTATTCTACTTGTTTAGAGTGGCAATACTTATAAGCTTTGTTATTTGGGAGATAATTCGTATATTATGAAGTAATGACGTCATCTTTTATTACATAATAAATAAATGATATCCTGCTTTCACTCAAGTGGCGCCATCTAGTGATTAAAATATTTACTATTTTTTTCAAGGAAATTAGAAAATATTTAAAAATTACATATAAATAAATAAATGGCGATATTTAATTCGGGGGTCGAACTCATTACCTCAGAACAAAAATGCTTTCATAGGATACTAGTTTTTGAATTCGCTAACCATTATCCTGTGAATGCACTGAGATCAGAGGAAAACTTGAGGTTTTAATAAAATTAATTTGATCATTTTAAGAAATACTATGTGTATTCTAATGACTCCACCTTTACTTAAATGCTAGAAAGAGAATACATTAAAAACTCTTCATTTTAATTATTTTTTAACCTAAATATAGTTGATATAAATGACTGTAATTATTATTAACCTAATCAATATTAATTAATACATTTTAAATAAATTGATTACATATTTAAAAAAATTGTATTTATTAAGTATGTCTACTATGAATATTAAAAGTATTAGAATTAAAGGTATATTAATTTTAAATCAATGAATATTATTTTATAAGATTAGATATTTATTAATTGTAGATTTTATTTTATCACCGTCGTTCGGATTTACGGTTATCAATGTAGTCTTGTCATTTTTGAATCCAGAAGACAAGGGAACTCCTATATCTTGAGACAATACATGTCTTCGAAGAGGACTTTGTGAGTGCCCACGTTGTATGAAGAGGAAAACCACAAAAACTTCCTGCGCTTAGTCCGACGACAAGTAGGGGACTTGGTTTCGTGAAAACTGGACAAATGGCTTTGGTTGCACCTATTTTTAAGTTTTGCAAGAGCTCCAAGACGTATTAATATAAATATTTAAGAAATATAAATTTTATTAATTTTATATTTATTTTAATGGAAAAAAAATTATTATCTAATTTAAAAACTAATATATAACAATATATCTACGGTGTTTATTCAATCATATTTTTAAATACAATAATAATCTTGTTTCATCTTTGAACTTATAATTTATCAACTAGTATAATTTAATTATTATATTAAAATACTTATTTTTTTAATCTCATGAAAAAATATTAGAATTAATTTTATTTTCTATTAGAAAATGAATAATGACATATTTACATTATGTTATCAATTATATATTAAATTTCCTTAAAATTTCAAATGAATTATTTAAATCTAAGAAAAATATAATTGGAATTTTTCCGATCCAAATTCATTTATATTCAAAACATATTCCTTTTATTATTATTTAATATTATAATAATGCAAATAACTTACTTTATTTTCAAATTAGTAGTTAATTTAAAAGTATCTATAGCCTTTCTATTTGAAAGTATCTATTTAAATTATACTGATTACAGAGCTTGAACTTGATATCTATTTCTCACAAAATTTTACAACGATAATCTCTGTCCGGCACGTTTGGGGTTTATCCACGTTTAATCAATTAGTCATAGTATCAAGTATAACATAGTGCTTCATACTTATTATAGAACGTGGCAATAGAACTATTTCTCATGAAATTGAATTCAATTACCAGCACATTTAGATGTAAATAAAAATTGCATAATAAAAATAAAATTGTTAAGAAACCTATGATGTATGCTCGCAAAAGTGCATGGGTGAAACTTTGAATAAAATGTTATTTATTTTATTAAAATATATTTTGATCCTATTGATCTTTATTGATCTTTATTGATCATTTTCACAGGTGAAAAAGTTTATATTATCAAGAAAAAATTACACCCTTTAATAATTAATACAAAAAGTTTCACAAAATATGTTGAATTTTCTTAAATATTAGAAAATTTCCCTCAATAATAAAAATAATTTCTGAAAAACTAGAAAATTATTACAAAAATATAAATATTTTCTGAAATATTAGAAAGTTTCTCCCAACAATAAAAATATTTTCTTAAAAAACTAGAAAATTTTGTTAAAAACTTTGAAATATTTTTAAAAAACTAGGAGATTTTTTACAAAAACAAAAAATATTTTCTTAAAGATAAAAGTTTTTGCAAAAACATAAATATTTTCTTAAAAAATAGAAATTTTTTTATAAAAATAGAAATTTTTTTAAAAAAATAAAAATATTTTCTGAAATATTAGAAAGTTTCCCTCAATAATAAAACTATTTTCTGAAGAACTAGAAAAGTTTGTAAAAAAGTTTGAAATATTTTTACAAAACTGGCAAATTTTTAACAAAAACAAAAAAAATATTTTCTTAAAAGAGAAATTTTTTGCAAAAACATAAATACTTTCTTAAAAGATTAAAAAAAATTATATAAAAAAAATATTTTCTGAAATATTAGAAAGTTTCCTTCAATAATAAAAATATTTTCTGAAAAACTAGAAAATTTTGTTAAAAATTTTGAAATATTTTTACAAAACCAGCAGATTTTTTACAAAAACACAAAATATTTTCTAGAAAATTTCTTACAAAAAACAAACATATTTTCTTAAAAAAATAGAAAATTTCTGAAAAATTATTACATTTCCCACAATAATAAAAATATTTTCTGAAAAACTAGAAAATTTTGTTAAAAAGAAATAAAAACGTTACAATATTTCCGAGTTCGTTAAGATTTTAAAATGATTACTTAAAATTAGATCGATAAATATTTTCTGTAAAATCATTTTAACATTAATTTTAAATCATGAAGACGGGAGAATCCGTTGGTTCTATGAACCATCCAGGGTGCCGGACGAGAACCTATATTTAAATGCTCATCATATACAGAATTATTTTAGAAGTCAACAGAAATTGGGATGCATCTATGCTGTACATACATCATAGTAAATGTCATTTTGGAGGTGCAAATAGCTAGTTTAAGAAAAGTATGAATGCAGATGTGAACCACAATATTTTTTAACTTAAATAGTGAGTAAAGTGAATTCTAATATGCTATTAAAAAAGTAAACGCAAAGTACTATAAACATGTGTCAGTAAAGTAATTATTCAAACAATAGTTAGAAGATCCTGAAACAAATCATTTTTAAATATAGGGTTAAAATTTATATAATTTTAGTTTAGTTTTTAGTTTAGTTTAAGTATAGTTATAATTTTAGTTTATATCATAAGAAATTATGGAATTTGTTTTCTTTAGTAATAATTTCAACGGAAAATGTCAAATTATTTCTTTTGTGATCAAAAACATCTAACGTACTTTTCTTTGTAGGAAAATATTTTAGAAAAGTGAAAATTTTAAACATTAATCTCTACTATTAGTGCAATATTAATGTAGACTTCGAGTCTAAGATACGATTATTAATGTTTGATTATTTGAAAAAAAAATTTCAGCTCCATGTTTAAAAAAAATAATGGTTTAGTAATGAAATATAAACATGAAAAACACATTGCTATCAACAAAAACTTTACGTACATTAAGGGGAAAAACGAGAAAATAAAAAAGTTTTTTTTCGTTAAAAAGTGATGAAAAAATATTCCTACGTTTTTAATATTAACAAATTTAATCTTGAGTTCGAACAACAGGTGCGAAATAATATTTACATTAAAAATGTAATATTGAAATATTATAAATTATGAAATATTTTCCTGAAAGTCTTTCAACATAATGAACTGAAGTAATGTGAGTTACCGGAGTAACGGTGTAGTGTGTGATTCAAGTAAATATTAGAAAATAATGATGTTATAAATAATAGAAACAACGCACATTAGTTTTGTTATTCGTACTAGAATTCGTATAGTTTTCCGTCATTTGCTTTTAATAAAGAAAACTATTACGTAATTAATTTAGTGCGTAATTTACTAATCTATTATTCATTTTATTTAAAGAGTTATTTTTCCACAATTAGCCATTTAATGATTTAATTCATTTTTTATGTCCTTGGTTACACCAAATATTTAGTTAGCCACAATTTTGCAAGACCTTCAACACGTATTAATATAGATATTAATTTATTTTTTTCTTCTGAAAAAAATTTTATTTTAATATTTTTTTAAAAAAAAAATTATAATATATCTATAGTATTTATTCAATTACAATTTTAAATATTATTTTAAATACATTCATAAACTTATTCCTCCTTTAAACTTTATCAAATATAAGAAATTAATTATTACATTAAATTATAAATGTATTTATTTTTTAATCTTATGAAGAAGGAAATATTTGAATTAATTTTATTTTCTGTTAGAAAATGTATAACTACATATTTACATTTTGTTATCAATTATCTATTTATTTTTTAAAATACAAAGGAGCTGTTTTAAATCAAAGAAACACACAATGAGTAATTTTTTAATGCCATAAATACTTTAAATTTCTTATTTGATATTATAATAATGATAAAAACTTACTTAATTTTAAAATGAGGAGTCGAGTTTAAAAGTATCTCTCTATATAGTAATGGATATTAACAGAACGTGGGAGAGTCACGATGACTATGTCCCCATGTATATAGATGAGCTATATCCTTACAATTGTGATTAACTAATAAAATACAGATAAAACCCAAGCGTCCCGATCAGAAATTATTTATGTAAAATTTTGTGAGAAATAGTCCGTTCTTCGAATAGTTTTAAGGTAAAGAATTTTGGCCACTTCTATTTTTAAACAATTAAAAATTTATATAAAAGACCTAATTAGCAAGCCGTTATGTTTTTAAGACCTGCTAAATATTTAAAAAAATCTTTGCTCTCTTTATTGTTGTTTAAATATCACTAGAAATATTTCGGGGAGCTTGAAATTTTGGTTTCCCATTACTCGTGGAAATATTTAATATGGTAGTGTATGAACCCTGCAACGTTACAGGTTTAAGCAAAATATTTTTTTCTGCGGTTCGCGAACTAAACCGGAATTTTTATAAAGCTTTTCTCGAAAATAAAGTTAACCCAAGCTGACCAGCATCCACACGAATCTAAAAAACTGATAGTAACGCTTCTAAACGGACATTCGAAAACTCGACACTTAACCTTTCCAAATATTTTTTTAAAAAATTTCTGTTATCTAATTTTTTCCAGAGATTTCTATTCTCGGAATATTAAATTGGAAAGACAGACTACTGAGTTTACGAACATCCTTTTATAGACTTTATTAACCAGTATATTAGTTTTGTCAACACGTTGGTCAGTTTACACTAACCTTGGTTTCTACAACCTAGAGGAGTGTTTTGGAAATATAGAAATAATTGAGAAGTTATTCGTACCTACCAAAAAAGATTTTATTTTTTTCAATCTTACAGGAAATATTTACAGTGAGTAAAAAAAGTTTAGAAATGATCAAATGCGTCGAGAAATATACATAGAATCGAAAAAGTAAAAATAGACTCATTTAATATATTTTTCAAAACTATGCAGTAATTTTTTAAAACTATCAAAAATCGATTTCCACCTTCATTTCCTGGGGTTGGGGTGAAATCTTAAAAAATGATTGGGAAAAAATCCCTATTTTTTTATTACAGATTCGGATTCTTCAGAAAATTGTAACCATTTTGTTTATTTGATGGCGCTTTAAACATAAAATAAATTACAAGCTGCTTTAAATAGAGTTATCTCGAAACCTAACAGACTTAATACAATAAAAATAAAAATAGTCTAATATTTTTTTCGAAAACATTTTAAAAAATTGCAAATAAAAAAAAAAGATTTCGTGTTTATTTCTATGTTTATAATCTCATATGTCTCAATACTCTTTCATTGCTTATGTTGGCTCAGTCAGTATCATAAAAGTTCCAGATCGGACCTTTTGACTACTAAAATATTTTAACCAGAAATTTTTCAATAATTTATGTTAATTCCCATCATTCTACTGAATTGTCTGTGAATTAAATTTAAACTGAACTGTCCGGGCTTAAAGTTTAGATCTATGTTATTTATAGAACTGCTTTTATCGAATTCATTCGTCGGAAGAATATTTTCCCGTTTATTAACGGTGTTTATATTCACAAATATTGCTTTTCATCGATTTTTCCATTGACGTCATCTTTGGTAATGGACGCAACTATTGAAATCTATTATGTGTCAAACTTTAACTATTGAGATGGATTTCGCCTTTGTTTCAAGTTGAATAGCCATTGCTTCGGTTTATGGAAAGGGTCAGTCAAGGGTACTCAGTGATGGACAACATTGTTTAGATGACACGTTACTTGCTATAGATTGAGGCTGTGCCTTTTTGAATGCAAATAGAAAAGTCACGTTCTGTAATATTTTGTTCAGGCTATATTTCTTTGAATTCCATTTTTCGAATTTCTGAGTTTTCAATTATCAGGTTGAATTATTTTGATTTAGGCTTAAAATTCTTATTTATTGTATTTATTTGTTTATTATACGGGTTGTGTTCTCAATACAAAACGCAATAAAGTTTAAATATAACTGTAATTCGATATCATCCACCAAATGACAACAATAAATAAGATTTACTGCATGAGAGATTTTTAGGCAGGAAGGTACTTTTTTTATGTCACCCTAAAGCTACATATTGGAATCATCCTGATGATGATACGAAGACGTGCCATCACAATTTTGACGAGCCATCACCCTAAAGCTACATATTGGATTGTCACCCTAAAGCTACATATTGGATTGTCACCCTAAAGCTACATATTGGAATCATCCTGATGATGATACGAAGACGTGCCATCACAATTTTGACGTGCCACCACCCTAAAGCTACATATTGGATTGTCACCCTAAAGCTACATATTGGAATCATCCTGATGATGATACGAAGACGTACCATCACAATTTTGACGTGCCACCACCCTAAAGCTACATATTGGATTGTCACCCTAAAGCTACATATTGGAATCATCCTGATGATGATACGAAGACGTGCCATCACAATTTTGACGTGCCACCACCCTAAAGCTACATATTGGATTGTCACCCTAAAGCTACATATTGGAATCATCCTGATGATGATACGAAGACGTGCCATCACAATTTTGACGTGCCACCACCCTAAAGCTACATATTGGATTGTCACCCTAAAGCTACATATTGGAATCATCCTGATGATGATACGAAGACGTGCCATCACAATTTTGATCCTATGCAGAAGGGATGACTCATCCGTTTTGGTGGCCCAAAGACCTGCGCACGAAGTCGATCACTTTATGGTGGAACAGCTAACGAGAACCGTGCACCCTCGGTGCAAACCACAGGTGCAAGTGGTCATCCACCCACTTACAGACGGCGACCAGTGATGCCGACTTCGGTGTTCCGTGTCTTTACGATCAGTCTACTGTGATACAGAGATTTTTAGAGGAATCAATTTAGTGTTTTGATGTATATCTCAATAAATAAGACATGAAATATTGTTTAAACAAAACAAAAATTAAAATAAGTGCTTTAAACTTTTTTAAGTATTTAAGAATTTTCTTATGCTCTTATGAAATATTTTTGTAACAAAAGGCCATTTTACTTTACGTGAGACATAGAATTCTTCAGAAAAAGTTAACGCAACGCCGATATAGTTTTTTTGATGAATATGTTGTTTAACCCTTAAATGCATTTTTCATTTTAATGAATAATGTTTGTGATACAAAATGGAAAAACCTTTTTTAAATTTCGATTTCTATTCAATCGAGTTCGCACAAATTTTGTATTTTGTCAAAAAAAATTAGATACTTTAAATTGACGTAAAAAATTTCACATTTTACAATTAAAAATCTTTTCGACTATTGCTTAATAAAATAATAAAAAATAATAAATATCTACTAAAATGTATTTTATGCTTGGATTTATCATTGGATAAACGAATTTTAAAACTATGTGATAAGAATTTTTAATTCTCTCAAAAAGTTCTCAAGGTATGGATAAATACGCAAAAAAAAAAAAAAAAAAAAAAATTAACATTTAGGGGTCCAAACTTTGGATTGTTCTCTTGACCAAACAATGGTGGCCATATTTCCCAGATTGCGGCTATTCCCGTCTTTGGGGGTCAAAAATCCATTTAAAAAAATGCATGTTTTGTCAGAGAAAATACGTTTTCGTGTCTGATTTCGTAACTTAAAATATCGTCTGCTTAATTTAATTAGCATATTAGAGGTCACTCCTATCATTAAGATGGAGTCTTTGAGCGTAAAGATCCGATCATTAGATCAAAAGTTATACAGGGCGTTCCGTTTGTAATTTTGCGCCCTGTACATTGCAATTAATTAGTATGCCAAGAAAACTACAGAAGAGGGGAAATTATAAGTGTGATTTGAATTCTCTCGGGGGAAAAATATTCTTTGGTTGACCAAACAAGTTTGCGCTAAAAGTGGAGCAAGTATACTTTTCTGTTTTGGTTACAATTCTTACCTTTTTGGGGGCAAAAGTAAGTTGCAAAGCATATTTTTCTTTTATTGTGTATAAATTATTTCAATGTAGCACTCTATTTCTTTCTTTTTTAAACTATTTTAGTTGAGAATGTGTTTCTTTTAATTTCAATTTACATACAAAATATTATTTTAAAGAAAAATATTGATTTTTAAATGAAAAACATTGACTTAAAAAGTTTCTCTAAATCTTTGTTCACACACAGACAAACTCTACATCAGTTTTCGTATAACTCTTACGGCTTCAGATAACAGTGCCATCATAGGCAAGTTTTCCTATTCATCTACTAGTTTCATTCTCATATTAAAGCCAAAATATCATAATTGGCTACTGCTGCCAATTCTGATATTTTTGGCTAATAGAGTGGCAAAATTACACTTCCCGATTTTATAGTCGAAATTACAAGATTTAGCGAATTGGTCTTTACTCTTTTAAATTTGGAATTATTTTTTTAATTTAGTAAAAAATATAGAATTTAGAGAAATATTAAAATATGATTTAATTAACAATAGATATTATATTAGTTATTGTTTTGTAATAATATTAAGAGTTTACTAAAATTCCTAATTTCTCAACATTTTTCTCAATGCAGAATAAAGAAATGAACCAGAAAATATACAGAGGCCAATGCTTAGTAAGCGACCGTTCAATTTCAAACACATGTTTTTAAAGAAAACGCTTCTAGCTCATTTTGTCCAGAACAGCAAAAGAAACTCTTTCGTTTTGACATCGAGTACTTTCTTATTTATTCTTTTGCTTTCTCTACAAGCATGAAAAAATACCAAAAATAACAACGGAAAACCTTACAGCGAAATTCAATTGCCAGGTGAGTTGGTTTGGAAGTTGCAACTTTTCCCTGGAGGTTGAGGCCAAGCGGAAATCCAAGTCACCAGAAAAGTAAAATTTAGAGAACATTTTTTTTCCTCTTTATAGTCAGTGAACAAACGGTGTCGGAGAGTTGTTCGCGTAAGAAAAGACCATTTTTTCTGCATCCATGGTGAATTCACTTATTCTGGTTAAGTCGAATTCTTGATTTTCTTTGACATTTTTATAGTTGGAGCATAAAAGTAAAACGGGCTTTGTTTCGCAATTCGAAACAATGCTAGATGTTACTAAACGGTTATTTTTTATTATGCCTTAATCAAACATAAATTTCCGATTATAACGGAGAAACAAACTTCCATAGTGAGTTTTATTTTTAATAACCGTCGTTGAACAACCGACCCAATGTTTTGGGTTTACGACTACTAATGTTCAACTGCATAGCCTTGTAATTTTGAACCCAATCCAGAAAACAAGGCAACTCCTGGATCAAGTATTGTGAGAAATTTGCTTTCATAGAGGACTTCGTGATGGAACTAACCCGCATTTGCGTTACATGGGGAGGAAAACCACGAAAACCTTCATCGGTTAGCCTGACGGTAAGGGCACTCTAACCCATGATTGTTCTACCACTGAGGATATTTAACGGTAGAACTGTGGTCGGAAAAATTATTTTTCATCTCTCTTAGGTAACATATTTTTACTCTATGAGAAAAAAATATTATACTCTTAATATTAAATTTGTTTTTAATTTATTGAGGATTTATTTATCTTCAAGATTATACAAATTTGTTAAATATTTACCCCGAGGAATTAATCTTGCCTCGTAATCATAATGATAACATTAATTTTAATTTTTTGGATTTAGGTATTAAAAAAGAAGAAAATATCTGTATTATTGATTTATACGATAAAAGAAATGGTTTTAATTTTAATGTAATTAAACTAATTACTTGGAACTCTAATGTTTTTAAAAACATTTATTTAAATGACATTTTTAATCAAATGAATAGAATTAAAAGAAAATGTAGCAATGTTTATCCAAAAAAATAACAAACTCTTTCAAAATTTAATTTTAAAAAAAATGGATACCCAATTAATGCATTTAAGTTCTATATAAAATTAGTACATGAATTGTATGTTATTATTAATAAATTTTTCAAAAACTTCTTTGTTGATTTATGTTTTTAACATGCGCAAATCCAATTCGATCAAGTTCGTGGCTAAAAATCTGTGCAAAACGAGCGAATCATGTTTTGTTTTTTTTTTTAAATAACTATTAATTTAGTAAAATCATTAAAATTTTATAATTAAATATCAACCATATTTATAATAAACTTTAAATTATCCAGTATAATATTATTATCTTGCGCGCATTCATTTGTGGGCCAATCTATGGTAACTAACAAATCTAACTCGCCTCAGTACTGCCAGTAAGAATGCGCCATAAAATTCGCTTCTAACCTCTATTTGCGCTTCTGTTTTCATACTATGTAATCTGGAAATCTTAATACAAAAATATTTTAACTTGAAAGATTCCGGTAAGTACATTTGAATTGGCTACTCGCTTTATAGATTTTGTTTTGTGTTTTGTTCTGTATCTTTTTTTTTTTTTTTTAAATTCTGCTTTTGGTTTCATATGCTTTTCGCTTGATATGTTTTATTTTTAACTTAATGCGTTCTATTTCCGTTTCAATTTTTTGAGTGCTCCTCATACTATTGTATTGATGTATATTGCTTTGGCTATATTGATGCAATATTAGAAAGCACTTCTTTTTGCGGATGTAATCGTGTGAGCTGATAAAGAGAGTTCATTATTTTGTTTTCCGACTTTTTAATCTATTTTTTAAATTTTTTTCCTTTTTTTAAGTAGGATTTTATTTAGGGGAATTTATGTTATTGGACAGTATACGCGATCTCAATATCATCGGAAACAACTTTTTCTTGGGTTAACACAAGCAATAAATTACATGTAGCATCACGAGATAGATTGGGATATCAGACGACATTTTTAATTGCTAATGAAAGCAGAGTGAATGATAGTGAGGTAGATTTCCTGTTACGAGAAGTATTTTAAATAAGAAGAGATTGAACCCACGACATATTCTCTATTACAAAGACAATTCATATCTATAAAAAAAAGCATCTATAAAAAAAAAGCATCTATCAAAATCTTATCAAAAAATTTTACAAATATAAATTCATATTTATCAAAAAAGTTAAAATATAGGTCACCAACAAAAAAAATTACTTGTCTAATTATTTAATTATATAGTGTATATTGTCTATATGTGTCTATACATGTGTCTATATATCGTCTATATATGTATGACGTCTATATATCGTCTGATATGTAATAATAAATTGTAAGTTCTTGTTTTTTTAATAATATTTATTCTATAAATTAATACCTGCGAACATTTCCCGATCTATTAAAATATTTTTCTTAATTGTTTAGAGCGGCAGTATGTTTTATACTTTAACATTTTATAATTGATTTTTAATAACGTTCTATTAAGGTTCAGTGCCACTGCTTGGTATACATTTGCCCGGTACTCTGAACACTGATGTTTCTCCTAATACATCCTCAGCAGATAGTAAAATATCGAATAAATATAATATTATCAACGAATAAATTAATATACAATCAGATATAACAAATATTTAAGACATTTACCAAACTACTCTGCGATTGATTTTGATTATATATATATACATTGGTTATAGCAACAGATCAAAATTGTATCACTTAGTCGCAACCCTAGCTGTAAAAGAATAAAATTATGAAATTATAGATCACAGATTTGTTGTGTAACTTTTTCCCAGTATAGAAAAAATATTTTTTTTTTAAACTTCTTTTGCCGAGAAAAATAACAAGGTCACAGTCACTTAAATTTTAAACTTCTTATACCATATTGCTGTCTCATTATCTCTGATATATTAACCTAATAGATCTTCTAACATCATTGTATATAATTATTAAAGCAACAAAAAAGTATAAACAAAGCTATTAAGAGTCATGGAGAACCGGGAAAACCAGGAATTGTCTGAGAATTTAATTTTGACTTTAAAAAGCAGGGTGAATCTAAGAGCAGCAAATGGATCCTACATCATACCTGGAAAATAACCCATCTTAGATTTACCAGTAATCAGTCATTGAGATTCGAGTTAAAAAATTCTAACATCTTTAAAAAAGTTTTGTTGTAAAAATTTTACATTTTAGTGAAACCGCCATGCTTCCATAATCATTCAATAGTATTTTTTTGCTCACAAAATCTAATTTGGCATTACACATTAAAAAAATGAAAGTTTTTTTGATAAAAATTGCATTGTATTGATAAAATATGGTCCTAATTTTCATTGAAATTTACCAGATATACCTAAAACAGTCAGGAATTTTTTTCCTGAAATTGAGTGGAAATCCTGATAAAGGTTTCCATAGGTCAAGTTCCCTTTGAAACAATTTAGTTTTCTGCAGTTTACTATCTTTGTTAAAAATAATTACTTCGAATTTTAAACGGATAAATAGGTTAAATTTCTAGAAAAACAATAAACTTTTTTCAGCAATTAACGGTTTTGACATTTTTTACCCAGATCCAAATTATTAAAATCTTTAACTTATTCTAGAATAATTATGAGTGGAAACAATGCAACATTGAAGCGTAACTTTTCGAGCATTCAGAAGTTAGATCAGTGGTCTCCAAAGGAGGGTACGTATACTCCGGAGGTACGCAGATAATTTTAGGAAGTACGTCAATTTATCCTTAAAATACTTTATTTTTCTCTAGAGTGCACATAATAACTGAAAAATGAAGTTTGAGCGAATTTTCTTTTAACTGAGGAATCTGCATTAGATGTTGATTTTCTGCATAAAAATTATATTTATTTTCTTCATAAGGGTACGCGGTCAAAAAAGTTTTGAGGTTTCCCTTTTCACAAAATTATGGCTTCTCGGTATTCGTGGCGGATCCAGCGGGGGGGTTATAGGGGTCATGACCCCCCAAATTGAAAAAAAAAATATTATAATAATAATCTTTTTAATAGTTTCCAAAAGAAATAAAATATTTTAAAAGTTATTTATGGGGGCATATACACCTAGGTATTTTTCAAAAAGCGATTTTTTTTTTCTTCATATAGTTATGTTCTTCACTGTTTCAAGAATCATAATCCAAAAGATTAAAACGAAATTCGTCATAGTTGATTTGAATGTTGTAAAAATAATTGACAGATTTGCCAAAGTTTCTAAGAAAAACATTACATTTATTAAAGATGTTGAATACTTGAATTATTTATGTATTGTTCTATTGTTCATTATGAAAAAATAAATGAGAAGACTAGCATTAAAAACCCCAGTTTTTTTTTTTTTCAAAAAAAATATTTTAAAAAAAGTTTTTTTTATAAAAAAATTAATTGTGGGGGGGGGAGAATCTAAGTCTATGACCCCCCCCCCAGGAAAAATATCTGGATCCGCCCCTGCTCGGTTGCTTGTTCATAGTTAACGTAGAAAATACTGACTAAATATAAACAAGATCTAACCTAACAGTTATTAATAACTGTTACAAACTTGCAAAAGTTATAAAAAATATCATAATATTCACTAAAAACCGTCATTTTTGGTGACATCAGTTCTCTAAAAAAAGCCTTGAATGCATTAATTAGATGAAAATTATTTAAATTTTCAAATCACATCCAAGATGAACTAACTGTTTCGACTAAATAGCTTTAGCTTTAAAAACAAAACTAAACGACTTAAAGGGGAAAAAAAACTTTCAAACCTTTTGAAAGTCACATCTTTTTGTGTTTGGTATCAATTTCATTAATCTCGAACCTTAAGGATAAAACAGAAGCAATTTAAATTTATTGAGCAAATGCGTACTTTACGCAAACTATTTTCAAGGGATGCACTTAAAGGAAACGCTTCATTTTAAAAGCAATTTCTTTAAAAGCTAAAACAGCAGAAACATCAACAGTGTACATTGTTAAACTATAAGTTTAACATTGTTAGTTACTTTAGGTTTTGTATCATTTAACATAAAAAGACACTTAGTTTTACAACTTTTTCTTTCTTTCAGTAAAAACAAAACTTGGTTTAAGATATCTTTCTTAATGAAAACAATTTATGCACTTTCCTCTTGATCTGCGGTTGATCTTTTTTCATAATATTTTAGAAGATGTTGGAAGGCTTATTTTATGTACAATTAAAAAAATAAAAAACATTTGTTTTTTCCTTGGTATACCTTCGGTAAAGTATTAAATTAAAGTTTTGAGAATTGTTATGTAAAGTTTCATAGTATTTAGTAGTATTAAATGCATTTCATAACATTTAGTAGTTCATAGCATTTAGAGATCAGTACATAAAATTAAGAGAGTATATCTTAATAACTTTTAATCTCACGATCGGATTTTTACGAGCAAGGACTTAATCTCAAAATGTTTCGAAGGCCTTACCTTAAATGTGCTAATTAATTATACATGATATTTTAAGTTACGTTATCAGACACAAAAACTTACTTTTTTTGTTTTAAGTCAATGGATTGATACTTAAAATATGGGAAGTGGCCGACAATCAAGAAAATATAGGGGGCCCCAGAATATAAAAAGGCCTCAGAATATATAAAAAATATAGGAAAATTTGGGCCCCAGACTATCAATTTTACTTTACTGATTTCATGTCATATTTCCGGATGTAATGAAGAGAATCGAAATATTTTTGCACACAATTATAAAATTTGTTTATCCAAAAATAATTTCATGCAAAAAATTGCTTTTTTAAGAATATATGTTATATTTTTTATTGTTCGATTTACTGACGTTCAAAAATAATTTAAAATTATTAGGTATGCAACTTTTTTCACCACTTACGAGCACGAGGTGGTATCCCTTTGAAACAAAAATAAAATAAGCAGAATGTGCAAACCATTTAAACGCCAATCTATATATTATAGTATCTAAGACGTTTTGCAAACTGAAGCATTTCATTTCTGTTAACTTATACTTTTACCATGAATAATTTTCTCACGTGGTAGTCAAATGAGAATTGAAACAAACCATAGAAGACAAAAATATATTTATAATTTTTTGGAATTAAACATAACAGCACAAAACTATTTCTATCTTCATACAATCATCATAAGCAGGAGCAATTTAAAACATTTCAAATTAAAATTATGAATAGAAGAATAAAAAAAAACGGCTATCACTTTAAATATGGCAGCTATGATGCCAATTACTCATTCATTTGACTCGTTAACTAACGAGTCGAAAGGAATGAGTCTAAAACCTTGCTCAATGGCTATTCTGGGAATATTCCCTGATACATAAATGGACAGCTAGTCTTCTTTTCATTTTATAGCATTGCGAGGTTGATTGTTAACCAAGCTTATAGCCGAAACGTAAATAGTTGCTGAAACTTAGTTCCAAATCTAAGCAAGTTACGGTTTCAAAGCGTGTTTTCCCTTCTAAGAAACAAGCAAAGCATAGTTAATAACTGAACCGATAGAACCTCTTCCCTGGCTTCGATTAAGAACACAAGTGGAGGCAAACATTGACCGTGAAGTAGCGTGAGGGAGTTAATCCGTGCACCTCAAAAACAACTTCCCTAAGCTGGTTGCTCTACGTAGATTTCCATCAATCTCAAAATAACCTCACGTGTGAATAAAACAACTTCGTATATCTTGACTATAACCCCTTTAAAGGTTAATCTTTTAGGGTTTTTTTTTTTAAATCAACTTCTAATAAACCTCAAATCAACCTTGACACTTCAAAACAACCTCATATAAACCTCAAAATTTCTTAAAATTTTTGTAATCTTTTTTTTTTAATCACTTTCAACACCAAGTAAAATAAACCCTACAATTTCTTCTTTAAAGTTATTTTAATTTTCAACTTTGAATATGCTTTCTCTATTACATTCAATTCAAGCAGACAGTTAAATATAGTTCCTTATTTAGTTGCTTTAATAACAAATAAGGAGCACATTTAGCCGAGAGAAGATTGAAATTTTGAGTGAAATCAAATATTTAGACTAAAACATTTATACATGACTCCAGTTCATGGCAAACGTAAGTGAACAGTATTAATGTTTGCATCCTCGTCTGCAACTCGTAATTAAAATGTATATTCTTTCAATTATTATACACTATTGAAGTTTAATTTCCATTTAATATAGAAATGCAGAGATTTTATTTCTTCATTGATCATGCAGACAACAATAGTAAATAAACACCTTTGATTTTACAAATGTGAATTTACTTTATGTGAAATTACAAATGTGTATATTTAATCTCGCATTATCCTTTTAAATCTCCATTTCGTTTCGAATCAATACCATTTGACTAAACTAACTAAATTTTAGAGGGAATTTCTCCATTTGGCACTGCAAACAACAAGAAAAATTCTCGAAAAAGATTATCTTCCCATTATCCTTTCACGAATTTTATTCCTCTTGGTTGAAAATGAAAAGAAATTAATGGAAGAGAGCATTAAAATGATTTAAGATGTATTCTTTTAAGATTTAAAACTCGCGAATACATCTAAACAGTAACATTCAATGAAGAGATGGGGCTTAATTATTTCGGGGATAAGGTTTCGAACAGAGAAAAGAGTTGTGTTGTTTTCGAATGTTTCAATTGCTATCGTCAGCTGTGATTTAAATATTCTTTCAATGAAGGATTAGAGAATTTCCAGTGACGTTTAGAAAAGAATTTTCTTACTTGCAGTTCTGTTCTTAAGTTCGATTTTCAACAGTTTTCGATTTTGAAGAGGTAATCTCTGTCCACAGTTTTGTAGCATTTATATTTTGTTGCTTAGTTGCATTTTGTTAGGTACTTACAACGTTTCTAAATTGGTGCTTCTGTAATTCTGATATACAGGGGTTGGTGAAATTATTGAAAATACTTCTATACTAACTTCGTATACACGTTTTTTTCTTTTAACAGCGAATGCCTTAGAAAATTTTACATGGCGAAACTGATGGCACATTTTGAAAGATCATACTTAAAAAAGTCCTCGACAAAGGCGAATTTCTCCCAATTCATGATCCAGGAGTTCCCTCGTCTTCTGGATTAGGTTCAAAATTACAAGGCTACGGAGCTGAACATTAGTAGTTGTAAACCCGGAAATTGGGTCGGCCGCTCAACGCCGGCTATAATAATCCTCCAGAATGTTTGCAAAATTGCTGGTGTTAAGCGACACTGAAGTTTTTAACTTGCAATGCTCATTTTGGTGAATCCAAACATTGCAAGCCATGGTGGCTCAGGGGATAGAGTGTTCGCCTCCCGATGAGGAGAACCGGCTTCGAATCCCAGCGATGACTGGTTGAAACAAATTCCGCACTCGGCTCTCACCGACCACAGTGCAGACACAAAATGATAGTAGGATCATGGGTTAAAACCGCCTTGTCGTCAGGTTCACCGTGGGAGGTTTTCGTGGCTTTCCTCTCCATGTAACTCAAATACGAGTTAGTTCCAGGGGAAAAAAAAGTACTCTGCGAAGGCAAATTTCTCCCACTACTTGAACCAGCAGTTTTCTTGTCTACTGAATTGGGTTCAAAATTACTAGTAATTATTAGACTGCTGGGTTAAACGTTAGTAGCCGTAAACCCAAACAATTGAGGTGGCTGTTCAACGACGGTTATACAATTAAATAAAATAAAATCCAAATATTGCATGGTTAATAATGATATCATTTAGAAAAGCATTAAAATTGACCATTAAAATTTTGATAATAGTTTTGCCATTTAAAAATATGAAAATCATCAAATATCTCGCAACAAACTCCAACCTCATTCTCTGAAAGGCACCCAGAGTATCAGTGTTATTACACACACACACATATATATATATATATATTATATATATATATATATATATATATATATATATATATATATATATATATATATATATATATATATATATATATATATATATATATATATATATGTAACATAAAAAGCTTCTATTAATCTTTTTATGTTAGGTTTCTTCGTTAAAAACAACTCCTTATTTATTACTAATTAATTTCAAATCGAAACACTTTATCATACTTTTAAAAAACCACATCCTGTTTCCAAATCTATTTTTGGTCCAACTATGCATAAATTTAAATAAAGACATTCCTCCCTTTAAGCTTCCTGGGAATGGCGTGATCTATTTAATTAACCAATAGTAATTTCTAAGATTTCCCTCCTTCCCTAAATTGAAACATTTTACGGATTTACTTTGCAAGATTTTCCCTAACATATAACCAAGGAGCGCAACTTTTCGTACACACTCTCATGACTGCTCTGATTAATAATTAATAAATAAATTTTGTACCCTCCTTCCTGGCCTATGACCTGTTTTAATCCTTCCACTCGGCAACGACGTTATATATATATATATATATATATATATATATATATATATATATATATATATATATATATATATATATATATATATATATTTAGAGAATACAGCGCCATCTGTGAAAAAAATGAAAAAAACCTGCTTGTCAATTTAGGGGCTTTTTTTCAAAAGAATCCAAATCAGTAATAAAAATATTATCTTTATTTAAAATTTTAAAACCGTTTCCTACTCCATCCCAAGAGGATGTGGTTGATGGGCGAACCTTAATATCATTGAATACATCTCTTGAAAATATTACACTCTTTTTAATTTAAATTTTCGATGCAATGCTTATTTCACGAGTATTGGGTGCACCCTAACTTTCTCCATTTCAGCGGAAAATTTTTCTCAGATATTTAAAAGTAGCTGCTAATTTTATACTTTATTATTATTTTATTACAATGAAGTATTTTTGTGCCCGGCAAAGCCACACAAATTAAGATTATTCTAATTATTATTTTGTTACCACTTTAATAATTTATTGGCGTTAAAACTTCTGGGTTGTCATCTATGGCTGCAAAAGTTCTAATTTAAAGTATTATTTCCTGTTTTAATCCAAATAATATTTGAAAATCGAGTTGGGCAAAAGCCGTTTTTTCTTGAAATTTCTCTTCAATCAATACTTCCTCAGGAGAATTCCGGTCGTCTCCGTTGTTCGCCTTGTCTACGGGAGGATAGCATTCAACATCTTCAAACTGTAATAACTCTCGCGGATGATCGATTTTTCCCATTATTGATTTGTCAAAACTTAGTAATCTTCAAATACAACAGATAATGATTCAATCGTCATTTTTTGTGAAAAAATGCACCTAAACCGTTCTTTGTCGGTTTTCCTATATTGTTACGAATTTGTAAATATGTGTAATATACTGGCGAAATAGCTAACTGACCCTAAATAAACAGTTTAATTGAAAAAATTGCTATGAAATCGCATAATTCTAAGGTGATTTATCAAGAAAATAACGCTTAATGTATTTCTTACAGAATAGTCAGTTTGGCGATTTTTGCTGCCACTTTGGCGACACTTGGTGACCATTTTGGCAACAAACTGGTAGTTCTGGAAAATTCGAATAAAAAGATAGAACTAATATAGCTCGTTTCCAGGAGTTGGCACTTGGCTCCGCCTTCATCACGTGGTATCCAACGATACTATTTCGCTATTTTTGAGAAAAGGATGTGAACAACTTTGAACAAGGTTGCTATTTGGCGATCATTATGACAAATATATTTATTTCGCGATCTTTATGTGCATTTTTTTCAACAATAAATATGGTATTTCTCTTTTTTGAGTGAATAGTTTGTCTTTGAGACAAACTGCTGTTTTTCAGGAAAAACAGCAGTTTTTGAATTTAAAATATATTTAATTAGCTAGAGTAACGAAAGGTATAATAGCAGATGATAAAGTGAAGTAAGTGACTGAAAAATAATTCACTGTTTGCGCGCATTAAGGGTTGTCACAATTTCAAGCGCGGAGATGTTTCTCCTCATAACTCCCGCGCTGAAATAAACTCTGCGTCCGAAAGGTGGAGCCAAGTGCCAATTCCTAGTGAACGAACCATATTTACAGAGTTGTACGAGAATTGTTTAGAATCATGTCGAAATTTCCAGAGCTTCTTTGACAATCCTGTATAAATGTGAGTGTGAATCTGCTTATGACTGTAGCTGTTTTCTGACATGAGTTATATCAATGACCTGTCTGAGATAGTAAATCTTTTCTTTCATTCAACTACGCTGTTGAATGCTTGTCCTCTATTTGAGTAATAGAAATAGCTGTATTTCTAAATGCTCCAACTAATAAATTTTTGGAGACTTCAGGACTGTTTCATTCATCTCCAATCGAAACGAATATCTGTGCTCAGCGCAATATCACATCAGTCAGAGCATAAATGACAATGCTCTGTTTTTTCATAAAAAGTATTTCAAGTCATTTCGAAATTCCGCAACAATAATCCTAAATGGATGCAGTAAAATGTTGCGAAATAAAATTGAAGGATACGAATGCGATCTTTTTTTGTGCGAGAAATAAATTGTCTAAAACTTGAAACTGCATTGACTGCACCAATATAAAAATATAAAGTATTTTTTATGATTTTAATGTAATCCTTAATAGATAGATGTCCTCCTTAAATAGATAGATCAATTTCTTTTTATTGACAACTAAGTAAACAGAAACAACAAAGACTTTATTCATATACTCAATCCACCTGTTTTTCTTGTATCTTTAAAGCACTTTTTTGCTCCATACTATTTCAATGAAAGGGAGAATTTGTGAAACTCTGCTCAACCCACTAACAAGAACTGTTATAATAAGACCAGGAAAATTTTATCTATTTATTGATTTACGCTCAATTTTTCAGCCATCGAGTCATACTGAAAAAAAAATCTATAATTCAATATTAGGATTTCACTTCCGGTTTGATGGTTTATTATGATAACATTTAATAATAGAAAAATGTAAGCATATTTATATCAATCGAGCTAAAAAATATATTGAAATTAAAGTATAGTATTATCGATAAAATTTGATCAGAAAAAAACTCGCATTTTTGAGTCTGGTTTCTCCCAAAGCACTGAAATGAATTTGTTCGAATTTTGGCATTAAAATTTGTATTGTTTTACCCATTCTGTGCAAAGGAAGCATAACTGCATTTTATATTGACGAGAAACTACCTTTATAGAAAGTGGTAGGCAATAATAAGCAAAAATAATTATTAACTAATTAATATTAATAGTTAATAACAATTATTAATTTGCTGCCAACTACTACACTTTTTGCAAAATATTTTATTGCGTGGTAGACAGTTAAAAACTAAAGCTCACAGAATTTTTTGTAATTCGTCAATATTTTAAAGAAACCATTTTTTGATAATCAAGAATCCAAATCCACCAGGAAAAAAAGCATGTTTGTTAAGAGAAAGTACGTCTTTGTGTATTTTGTGTCAACATTAAAAAACCTCACCGCCAGAAGATTGGAACAATGTTGCTTTTTATAGAAGCTTCCGAATCACTTTAAATCAAATTTATAAAACAAATAATAATACATCAAAGCATGAAGTTAGCTACCGTTAGAAAAAAATTTTCTTCCAAAAAGCGTAAAATGTTGGCGATCCTGTTTATTTGATGCAGGGCTGAAAGCCTATATATAGCAAGACGGAAAAGAGCAAAAACTGGTACGAAAGGCACTTCATTCTAGCATTTTTTTCAAGTAACATTAAATTTCTGTAACTACCGTAATTTTTTTACAATTTTAACATATATATAAAACAGTTTCTGTCTTTATAGAAAAGTAGATATAGCTGAATAATTGAAAAAGAGAATAGTGTAACTCCTCCCGAAAACATGCTAAAACTAAAATTGATTTACTACCTGCTTTTTCTGTTTTCCGTCTCGCTTTCACCCATGATTTGATGTGATAGTTGTCAATGCATTATCTCTTTCTGAAACAGAGTAATAACAGCACACTGTTACCACCTCTTACTATTTGTTCAAAATAAATGCGTGGCGAGTCTCATTCGTCTTTTGATGCTCTTGCAGGGCTGCCAACCTTCTACGCTTTTAGGGAAAAAATTCTTTTACTGGTGGCTAAGTCTGTGCTTTAATGCATCGTTCTTCGCTTTGCAAAATTGATTTAACGGTATTTTCCTCGCCCCATTTCATGCAAATATTTCAAAAGTTTACATGAAATGATTCTTTTTTCCGGCTCTTTCACGGTGACTTATCACTTTGACATTACAGCACACATCCAATCATTTTATTTATTTATTCATTTATTTTATTTAATGGAATTACATACATTTGCAAGCTTTTGTGCTCCATTTAGGCTTGTAAGCCTTTGCTAAATAGAAGGACAGATAGCTCCATACAGAGAAGGACAGCGCGAAGATACACCCAAGATAACATTTGGGAATCGAACCCACTACCTCCACGCTTTGCATAGCGTTTGGTGGGTGATACCGCTCGACCAGAGAATTCCCCATCTTCTTCTTTTGATTTTTGAGCTGGGCACCAGCCATCATGTTTATTTTGATAATTGTGGTAGGAATTTTAAGGTCAGCAGTCTATGTGGTGGCTGTTAGAGGGAGGTCCCCGTATCCACATGACAGGGATGCCACAGGCGACTATTTATGTAGAAAGTGGTGAAAACTAAATTCACTTTTATTTATTTATTATCTCTTTAAATATTCAAGCGTATCTACCACTATGGCTTACATTTCATAATATTCATATACAAACATTTTAGGGTTCGTATATACATTTTTTAATTCTGAATATCGTATTGGTTACAATCATTTTAAACCGAGAACTATAAAGCTTGTTACCACGCTGAAAAATATACCGTATCGTTACATATCGTAAATATCGAACAAGTAATATATCGTACAAGTAACATATCGTAAATATCGAACAAGTAATATATCGTACAAGTAACATATCGTAAATATCGAACAAGTAATAGATCGTGAATATCGTACAAAGTGGTAGGTAGGCATATGAGTGCTTCGAAAAATCAGTGGCTGTAATCATACCGAAATAATGTGCTTCTGTGCTGCATAATGTGCTTCTTCAACTAATGTGGACTTAATGGATTGAAAGATTTTGGAAAAAAATCTATCTAACATACTTGTTGAAGACGTTGGAATAAAAACTGTCCCGCTTTTTGTTGCAATATATAAACCACTAAAATTATTATAGTTCTTTATCTTCTAAACTACGCAGTTTTGAATAAATCACATTGGATTTTGAAAATTTTCATCATGCAGCAGATCAGATCATTAAAGATGTGTCTGCGGCCGAGGTATCCAGCTCTAAGATCAGGGTGTACAGACGATGACTGCAATGGGCTCTAATGATTAGCTTGGCTCTATGATTGGCTCTCCTATGGCTCTAATGATTAGCTTGGTCACATTTTTCTGCTATCTATGTACATAGATATAATCTGATTGTAATAGGTCTAAAAATATCAGAATGAGTAGAAAATACTGTATACATTTTCACTTAGCCTGGTGCATATTCCTTTTAGAACTGGTGCAATTTGAAAGTACTGATTTTTATTGTATCAAAACGTAAAAACTTCTTTAATTTTTAAATTAAATTTGTTAATTCCTTTTGTTGTGAACATTTTAATTTAATTAAATGTTCATAAATTTATTTTGTTATGAACATTAATTTATTTCGAATGAACATTAATCTAAGAAATTAGATTAATTCATGAGCACTAAAATACATTATTAAATTTTAGATTTAATTTTATGTTTTTAATGAAGCAATAAGGATAATTTTAATAATAAAATGGTTGCCAACAGAAGAAAATTTATACTCGCTATAAATTTGTAAAAAGATTATGACATTTGCTAGAATCGGATTTTCCAATTACCTTACGACATATGCATTGATTACCTTACGACATATAAGAAGAAAATCTAATAAGCTTTAATTGTTTTTGAATTGTCTGATTCTCTATACTTTTCTAATCAAAACATTTGCTTTATACAAAGGCAATAAGACTAATCAAATTCTGACTGATTGAGTTCATGCATTTTTATATGAATATACGTATATGCTTATTGTAATAAGTTTATACATCAATCTGCGTATAAATACATTTTTCCAATTAGCCTGGCGCATAATAAAATGACGTTATTTTTAAATAACAGGGTTTTTCAACTAGTATAGAACATATACATTAATGGTATAGAAATAATGAAAATCTAATAAGCTTAAACCGTTATTGTCTTATTAGTTTTGAACTGCCCAGTTAATATGATTAACTGACGTTTCGAAGCGTTTGCTTAAGACAAGTCTAATCTATTTCAGACTGACTTAGACAATAAGTCGAATCAATTTCAGACTGAATAAAACTTCGTACATTATTAATTATCCTGAAGATGTATTGAAAATACTTAATACTTCTTTTAATTAGCCTGGCGCATAACAAAATTATAATACTAGAAAATAGCCGAATATTTAGATTAATTTATAAACATATACATTGATGTTATATGGATGAAAGGAAAGTCTAATAAGCTTAAATCGATATTGCTTTATTTTTTAAATTGCTTAATTAATTATTTTTCTATTCGAAACGTCTGCTTAATACAAGGCAATAAGCCTAATCAAATTCAAACTGACTGATTGAAACTTCGTACATTTTTAATTGGTCTAAGAATATATGGACCGTTTGTAATATGGTTTTATATTAGGGTGCCTGAAAAATTCTTTATACATTTTTAATTTACCTACTCCATAACAAAATGACGATATTTTCAAAATGCCTGATTTTTCAATTTCTTTTTGACATATACATTAATGGTATATATAAATGGAAAATCTAATAAGCTTAAATCGATCTTGAAACTTACTGAAAAATATATTGAAAGATATCGAAAATTGACATCTAAACATTTTATCAATGCATTTAAATGCCAAACCAACACAAATTAAGAAATACTGTTGCCCCATAATAAGATTCGTAAGTAAAGCCCTACTTTTCTCTCGTATTTCTTATTGGAAAAAACAGCCATTCGAACAGATAATTGCACCTCCTCTACACTCTTAACTTAGTTAATCAATCTTGTTCCATTCTTTCTCATCAAATCGATATAGAATGATTACTATCCCCTTTCGAACACCATGATAGTGCCTTTTAAGCTTCCGAAAAGTAATTTAAAGTTGTCAACATTCTGGGTTTTATCTCTGCATCATGATTACACAAGAATATGTATGACGTTTTCTTAAGAACAATTGCGAGGTAGGTTTAGAATTTTTTAATCGATTTCCCTCGTCGCTTGTCGATGTATCATTCACTTTCTTTTGGGTTACGTTTTTTTTAACGAAAAATTCAATAGTGTTCTTTCAAATCGACACTGTTTGATTTATTACAGAATGTTCATATGCATTATCGAGTATGTTTCGATTTATTTTTGTAGCTTGAGACGTGCAAAAGCTTTTATTATAAGTTAAGATGGGTTCTTTTCTAAGAATAAAAATCCTTAAAAGTTAACAATTCTTTTTTAAACATATTTATTAACGTTCGCTCTTCTCTAAAAGAACCTAATCAATTTGAAGTATGTAAAAATGATTCTATTTTTTATTAAAATGTTTAAAGAACTGTTGGCTGTACTCAGGGACGTGCTTAGGGCTTTAGCAGCCCTGGATGATACATTATTAAGACATTTTATCATGGTTAATAAAAATCATGTTTTGTTTGACAAATTATTAAGGAGACTGGAAAGAAATGTCGTTTCGGCGCATTGAATATTCTCTAGTCTTAAAAACCAATTTATTTATTTTTTCCGATCCATTTCGGTTAATTTTCAATCCGGCATTGAAAGGTTGTTGCTAACGAGAGTGAATACATTATTGATTAAAAATAAAAACTTGATAACGAATATCAAAGGATTACGACATTACTTTCCGGTCCCCCAAATATATAATAAACCTTGGATTTATTTTTATTTCAAACAGATTTTTTTTTAATGTTTTCGCGTTTAACGATCTGACAATATGTGTAAATAATACTTGACATTATTTAACAATAATACTGCAACTGAAATTGTTAAAACCACTAATAATAAAAATATTAATAATACAATTGATTTATTGCAAACTAGTTACTGTATTAATAGAGTCAGTTATTATTTTTTTATGAAACTAAAAACATTAATAAATTGCAAAGACAGAAAACTGACTTGTCGAATGAAAAGTAAATTAAAGTTAGATCAGAAAACAATTACTTATAATAAAACAGCAAATTATTTATATATATATATATATATATATATATATATATATATATATATATATATATATATATATATATATATATATATATATATATATATATATATATATATATATATATATATATATATATATATATATATATGTGCAAGAAGTTTTACAAGAATCGGGATCAAACTTCTAAAAGAAAGAAATAGTAATGTAAAAGAAAGAATAGTCATGTTATTTAGAAAAAAAAGCATTGACTAATCGACAAATAGCTTTTTAATCTTACACTGCGGATTGTATGACTTTCAACTTCTCTGCAGCTTTGAAGAATAGCTTAACTCGAAATGAGCTTCATTAATACAGGGCTTAATGAAATAAGATGCATAATCTCAGATGACGCCATCATTTTCGATTTCATTGCATATGAAGTCAGGTATAAATTGAAAAATAATCGAAGTGCACTGTGCTTTATAGGTATCTTTTTCACGTGTATTAATACCCGTGAGACACTTTCAGGTGTTGTTTTGTATAACTTAATGAAGGGTGAAAATTAGAGAAAGGATTATATTCTTTTAAATGAATTGTTTTGTTTTTAAAAATTTCAAGACAGCAATGATAAAGGAATTAAAGTTACGGTTTATTTAAATGAATGTTAAAGAAATACAGTAAAAAAAAATTTTGAATATGCTAACCTTTACAATAAATCCTTTTTCAAAAAATGCCCTGTCTCAAAAAATGGTCAATATGTGCAAAACTCTTATTTATATATACAATTTGGTATAAATAAGTGTAGTAGTATAGTACATTTATTTATACCAAATAAATATTTCTTTTTGTCTCTCACTCATACATTTAAACTTTTTCTGTTTAAACGAGAAGTTTTTACGATTTACAATTTTGTTTTTAATTAAATGAATTTGATTTGCAATAATTTTGACCACCATTATATGCATTCAATTCAAATAAATATATAAGATCTGAAAATTTGTTTTTTTAAATCACATGGTTTTCAAAAACTTTATATTTTAATGTTAACACTATTACAATGAAACCAATTAAAGTGAAGAATTGGATAGTTGGAAAAAAATAAGTAACACAAATACGCAAATGAAGCATTCGGATGATAGCCAAGCTCTTCTCCGACACTCTCTGCTATACAGTGGCTCGTGACGTTCCAAGGCAGTGGCGCTCTAATAGCGCTTGTGTAAAGATGCCTCATTTACTCGCAAAAGCTTGGAGGTTAAGGGCGTTTTGAAATATCATAGCTTAGAACAATCCTTGCTTTTTGGATTTGCTTTTTTTTACCTATCGTCTGTATGGACTGTCGTTATTTTTTAGATGATGCCACAAGATGGCTGGTAGTTGCAAAACTCGAGACGGATCAATCACATGCTACTTGTTGTAGGGATCTCAAAAAATGTTTTAGGGGTTTCAAAAAATGTGGAACGGTTCCCAAAGACAGGAACAGTGGTCCATCGACCTGATAAAAACCTCAAAACGGAAACAGCGCTGACTCAAGATTGTTTTTTGAAACTGCTAACCAAAAGGTATAGCTCCGTGACAGCAACACAACAGTCACGCAACCTGTATAATGCAAAAGGAATATCCATTTCACGGATAACAGTCGCCCAGAGACTGAATGGCCTGTATGCCAGTCACCTTGTAGTCTGCATCCCTTTAATTCTGAACCTTAAAAAGATCCATCTAGCATAATGCCGAGAAAACCTGTCTCAGACAGAGGATGAATGGGGACAGGTTCTGTTCCGTGATGAGTCTCGATTCAGTTTGGACAGTGACTCGGGACGCGTTCTCATATGGAGAGAACCCGAGAGTCGGTGTCGGTCCTCTAACTCTTTAAAAGAGGATCATTATGGTCTGATGTTATGGGCAGTCATCATGGCAGACGGGCATGCCAACATTCATGTGTTCAATAGAGGTCCCCTGTCAGGTCAGCGGTATAGGGGCGAGATCCTTGCATACTATCTGAAACTCTTCCGCGGAGCATAGAAACTAAATTTCATCCTTATGAACGATAATGCTCTTCCACAAATAGATCATTTGGTGGATGAATGCTTCAAGTCGGACGATATTCCACGATTGGAGTAGCCTGCGATGTTTCCTGACCTTGATATCATCGAGCATGTATAGGATACCTTTAGACGTTCAATTGCAGTTTGGAGATCAGCTCCAACGAACATCGATTGCCTTTATAAACAGTATAAAAAGCTGATACGAGAAATGTGTAACTGTTAGAGGTTGCCATGCACTCTATTAAACAGGTTTTTCTCTAACTGATAGGGTATTGGTCAGTTGCTGCGCTGGACAAGTGACCAGTTTCTTTATTTAGGATACATGTTGTGCCCATTTTTGTTTTCCTACATATAGGTCTTATATCGGAGGATAGTTTGGTCAGGTTTAGTTTTATTTGCTTTATTAACTTTATTTATTGAAAAAAAAACTTCTGTCCTTTGAATAGTTTTCATCAATTAATTTCAAAAGCACATATCATAACAAACATTTTGCCTAAATCTCCCCCACTAATTTTATAGAAGAAATTGTTACATTGAATTATTTTCTTTTTTTCTTGGAAAGGCTTTTAAAAATCTGTTATGATGTTCTTCTTCAGTCATTAAAAGTTTTTTTTCTCCTTTAATTAGATGTGTGCTAATTAGAAGAAATAAAAGGAAATTATGTTCCAAAAAAAATTAGGAATGCTTATCAACTTGTAGAATTTTTTACTCTCATTAAGCCTAATGAAAGCATAATTATTGACTTTATATTTAACTAAATGAAATTCTGTAATTACTTTAGATGATTTCAAGTAAAAGTCCATTTTTTGAAATGAAACGTGGGTATTAACAGAATAGGTAGTAACACAACTCTTTTGAGTAAGAAAAAATTAAATAAAATAATGATTAAGTTCTGAGAATAGTTACCCGATTATAGTATAAATCTGAGTCGAAAAATTTCTGTTTAACCATCACAGCTTTGCTATGCTTAAAGTTTAGCGGTACAACGTTAATTAGCATAAAGTTAGCTTCCGAAAAGAAGGAAACTCAAACATTTAAACTGCTATCATGTCACCATTTTTTAACCACAACTTTTTTTACCACTTTTATTTTGAGCGCAATTCTTGAAATAATTTCGCATTTTTACATCAAATCAAAAAACAAAACTAGTTTTTACAGTGTACAAACCACAAATGATCACATTTTAGTTTGTTTTTTTTTTCTTTTTTTTTTTCTTTCTTTTTACCTTTTCTATTTTAGCCATTGTCCCAAAAATAAAGTTTGGTAGATAACTTCGCATTCTTACACTAAATCAAAAAAAAAAAAAAAAAAAAAAAAAAAAAAAATTATATTGCATTTATTGAGCACAAATGACCACATGTTAGATTTTTTACACCCTTCTTTTATCCATAATCCTAAAAATAAGGTTTCAGGGCTAACTTCGCATTTTTACACAAAATCAAATAAAAAAAAATAAAATAAAAAAAAAAAAAAAATTATGTTACATTTATTGAGCACAAATGACCACATGTTAGATTTTTTACATCCTTATTTTATCCATAATCCTAAAAATAAGGTTTCAGGGCTAACTTCGCATTCTTACACTAAATCAAAAAAAAAAAAAACTACTTTTTATATTACATTTATTGAGCACAAATGACCACATGTTAGATTTTTTACACCCTTATTTTATCCATAAACCTAAAAATAAGGTTTCAGGGCTAACTTCGCATTCTTACACTAAATCAAAAAAAAAAAAAAATCAGATTTTTAGAGACACACGTTTTTTAAAACTTTCTAACCATAAATTGGAACCTTTTGATTTCTTAAACAACCTTATTTCAGCCATAATACTAAATATAAAATTTGAAAAATGAGAAATGAAAACTGAACTCGTTTGTCCATTTTTTGACCACCAATAACAACATATTAGGGTTTTTTTTTATCACCCTCAATTTGGATATTGGAAATATTTCTTTATTTAAAGTAAAAATTAGAAGTTAGCTCCATACCTTAGTACCTTGAGTAGTAACTCAAGCTTA
Organism: Parasteatoda lunata; assembly: GCA_949128135.1. Classification (NCBI taxonomy): domain Eukaryota; kingdom Metazoa; phylum Arthropoda; class Arachnida; order Araneae; family Theridiidae; genus Parasteatoda; species Parasteatoda lunata. The sequence continues at coordinate 117,308,739 of OX421971.1, forward strand.
GTTTTATGAATTTGTCTTGGAATTGCCATTTTGATAAGTAAATAGGGAAAATTTACCTGCCACCATTATCTGTATCATTTTTGCTCTCTACTCTGAAGCGAGTCAAATAAATGTCAAAAGATACTCAGGAGATTTTCTATTCACAAAGCATTCCGGAGATTCGTTTTTGAATTGTATTCTGTTCCCACGAAGCGAAAAAACAGCGGTGATGTAAAATAGCGCCAAAGGAAACGGATCGCCCTTTATCGTCAGGATAATCGCTGCAAATTTTCTCGGTGCCACAAATTCTTTGATTTGATTTAATTGTGCACATGACACTTAAATTATACAAAAGAACAAGTATCAACGGCATTGAATTCAAACGTCATGATGAATCAACGACATTTCTGATTACCAACACAATTTAGATCCTAGAACGGGTGGTGATAGTTATGCCCGATCTCCGCACCACGCTCTCCAACCTTTCGTGAACTTTTCTGGTTTGCGTGAAACAGCCAGAGGCATTTCATGAAAGTAGATTTAGAACAACTATAAGACAGGATCGGGAACAGTGAAATCTGATCAGACTCCCAATTTTTAGCACGAGGAATAGAAACTGGCCCAAACAGTGTAACATGTGAGCTCTACACACTATACCATTCTATAAATAACTATGTAAATTCTGTCTCATGCGAATTATAATAAACTAAATTAAATTTCTATTGTAAAAAATGATACTTTGTTTGAGTTTTGACAATGGCAATTTTAAGCGTACTCTAGCAATTTAAAATTAGTCACATAAGATAAAAATTATTTTATTTCAATATTGAAAGGTATAATCATGGCTATTAGGATAAAAGATTAATGAATGTTTTGAAAGAAATCTAATGTATGCAGGACCTGCTCTAAGGATATCAAATTATTAGCCAGTAAATTAGCAAAATAGCAAAAGTTTTCGCCAATCTTCTGAAGTTTTCGCTAATCGCAAATCTTTAAAAAAAGTTATGATTAATTTTTCCCCAATAGAAAACTATTTTACAGTAGTTTATTTCAGACTGATATTATTCGGACCCAATTCTAATTGGTTATGCAAAGCATCTACCAAAAATTACTGTAATGAAATAAAAAATACTGATTTGTTTAGAAAAATTCTTTTTGAAGTCATTTTAATTTCTTTCAAGTGGAAAAAAAATCATTCGCCAAAACAAAATTTTATTCGCCAAATTGAAAATTTTATCGCATTTGGCGTGATGGCGAATGTTTAGCGAGGAATGCAATAGTTACTTCGCGAAAATAAGTATACGTGCGTAATGAGGAAAACATTACAGGCGAAGAAAAAAATGAGTTATACTTTTTTAAGTGAAATTATTGCATGTTTTTTTATCACTTTGACTTAAAACTCATCTAAATTTTTATTACATTTGTATAAAACAACAAGCTTTTGGCCCCTTTTTCATTCTGCACCGAAAAATTAAAAAGATTAATTTTTCTTTTTTGTTTTTCTCTATTACACTTGTTTTTTTTTTTTTTTGTTTTTTTCATTTGAATTTGGTTTTTTGTTACATTGTTTCGTTATACTACAGGTAAAATACAGTTATCCAATTTAAAAACCTTCTCTTTGCAAAAAAATACTACTGATAAAGTAGCATGTTAATAAAAAAAATATAAATACCCTTTCTAGAGTACGCGAAACGTTCTTTTCTAAGTAATTTCATCTAAAATATTTCTATTCAGTTTATTAAGAAGTAATCTCGTACTCAAATCACTTTCCATAGCAGTTTTTCTGATATAAGATGGGAGAAAAAAAATTCTCACGTAGGTCATGAGCAACTTCAAAAAAAAACAAAAAAAATTAGTTCCGGGGATTTAATTTCCATTTCTTAATGTGTTCTTTGTTGTTTCAAAAACAGATTTTCCATTTAAATAGCGTAAACTTCACCTAATATTGGACTGAGTAAATCCGCACTCTTTTAAAAGAACAGAAAAGAATACGAATATACTTCATTATACTTAAGAATGCCATTATGTATACATGACGGTAACAACATCTAAACTGAGAAAAAAATCATTTATTCTATGCAATAGAAACGTAATGTGAAAGCAGCATTTAATCTCTACTTTTTAAACCAAAGCGCAGGTTTTATAATATTTTATTAAAAAGTTAAAATATATATATTTGTTGTTTCTAATGCCACTTGCCAATCCAGCAAGCCTTCTTGATGATCAGATGGTGCGTTTCTTGTTTTTTCAGTTGACTATGACTTCAGACACACACACACACATGTCACAGCCCGTTTATAGGGCAGGCCCATTCATTAATCCATTTATTCATCCTCATATAATTTTGACCACCAATTCAATACCCCCAGAGGTATATGATAGATTATAAAAACATAGAGGACTTTTTGGCCCCAACGATTTAACGTGTACCAGTCATCTTTTACTACACGAGGAGTCTTCGGCTGGCGGGAATCAAACTAACGACCTCTGTATTGATATAGTGACTGATATATATTGCAATTGACTTTCATTAGTAAGGAATTTATACAAGTAAGGAATTTATTTCCAAATATACCATTATGGGGGCCGGGATAGCCTGCTTGGCAAGGCGCTAGACTCATGCTCGCGAGAAAGGGAGTTCGAATCCAACCAGCCGAAGACTCCCCGTGTAGCAAATGGTGACTGGTGCTCGTTAAATCTGTCGGGTCACAAATTCCCAAAACAAATTATACCTCTAAGGGTACTGGAGTTTCCTTGTCTTCTGGATTGGTTCAAAATTATAAGGCTACAGAGTTGAACATTAGTAGTCGTAAACCCAAAATTGGTTCAGCTGTTCAACTACGGTTATAAAATAAAATTAAAATATGCTATTTTGAACCGTGATGGCTCGGCTCAGGGGATAGAGCGTTCGCCATCCAATCAGATGAACCGGGTTCAAATCTCAGTGATGGCTGGTCAATACGAATTCCGCATCCGGCTTGCACCGATCACAGTGCTGACGTGAAATATCCTCAGAGGTAGATGGATCATGGGTTAGAGTCCCCTTGCCGTCAGTCTAACCGTGGGGAGGTTTTCGTGGTTTCCCTCTCCATGTAACGCAAATGCGGGTTAGTTCCATCAAAAAGTCCTTCATTAAGGAATATATTCTCCTAATACTTGATATAGGAGTTGTCTTCTAGATTGGGTTCAAAATTACAAGGCTACGTAGTTGAATATTAAGAATCGTTAACCCAAAAAAATTGGGTCGGCTGTTCAACGACGGTAATAAAAAAAAAATGCAGATATATATATATATAATTTTTATTTTGTGTATCTTGATAATTATACATTTAGTTTAAAAAAATCGAGCTTTTTAAAGATAAGACCACCTTGGATTTATGGAAAAATCGTTTGTCTTTACTTTGCTAAAAAATGTGCCTTCATGTCTTAAAATAATGCATAATAATGTTTGATAGTTACTTATTATTTATATTTCATTATTTAAAATTCTGCTCAAAAATTTCGAATTGCTTTTATAAGAATTTTTGCATCGTTTCAAACTAATTAATTTTAGATGACAAAATCCATAATTTGAACGAAATCGGTAGAATAGTTATTGTTGTATAACATTTCAAAAAAAAGTCGTATTTTTATTTCTCTAAAACTATTCGACCGTTTTGTTTTCAAAAGCAATATTTTTTTCCCTTTAAAATTAAATAGTTTAAGATGATTCAAATATTTTAATATCTTTCCATTCAAATATTTTAATTAATAATTTCATTAATAAATGAAATAATAGAAAAATAATGCATAATAATTAAAAGTTATTTAGTGAATCGAATTATCTTTTGATAACAAAAGTTTATAGTTGTGTGTAAAATTTTTCGTGTTACTTTTTAAGTTGTCAAGATATAGGGAATACACAAAAAATGAAATGATTAAGGGATCCAAACTTCCAGTTATCGCCAACCCCCATTTTTGATAGTCAAGAATCCAAATCCGCCAGGAAAAAAGCACGTTCATTCAGAGAAAGTATGTTTTTGTGTCCTATTCGTTAACTTAATTAACAGTTGATTTTTATAAATAAACATGATTGTAGCCAAAAGTTTTGAACCATTAAGATTTGCCCTTAGTTTGCGGAAATTCATTCATTAGAACAAAAGTTATTCCAGAAGCTGTAAGTTTTAAAATTCGATTTCTCAGGAACTATTCAACCAATTTCGCTCAAGTTTTGAATTTTGACGTGTAAAAGTACATGCTTTAAAATTATGTGAAAGAGTTTTATGCCTTACAATTCAAAATTTTTTCGAATATTGTTAAATAAAATAATAAAAATAATAAATATTTAGTAAAAACTTATTTTTGCACACCATTATTTTTGGATAAACAAATTTTACAATTGTGTGCGAAAATTTTTAAATTCGCTTAAAAAATTCTCGAGATATGGCGAAAGGTAATATTAACATTAAGAAGTGCAAACGATCGCTCTCCTGATCAAACTATGGGAACCCTATTTCCCAGACTGCGGCTACCCTCAATATTTTAAGATCAAAAATCCAAATCTGTAGAAAAAAAGGCATTTTTATTCAGGTAAAGTATGCTTTTATATCTGATTTTTTAACTTAAATATCGTCTGAACTAATAAATATACATATTTGAGGTCATCCCCTCCAACTATTAACCACTTGCGCTGGCAAAAAAAATCACTGACGCGTGTACCAGAACGGTCCAGTGTAACTCGCTGGGAGGCGATCTGGGGAGGGACTTGACGTGCCACTCATGTCGTTTTTGCTTCTGTAATGATTCCATGATGACGTAAATACCACGTCGTCGGCGATTCTGTGACTAGAGCATTATGACGTGTGGGGCACGTCTTTCCAGCGCAAGTGGTTAAGCTTTAGTCCTAGAACATGAAGATACGATTATTAGATCAAAAGTTATTCCAGGTAGTCCGGTTGTGTTCTTTTTTTTTTTTTTTTTTTTTTTAATGCGCTGCATAGAAAAATTTTGTTTTTTTACAAAAGTTTTATTTTTCGACAAAAGTTTTGTTTTTCTCATTTTAGTCTCCTTAAAAACCCGCAAATTTGAAACTTTTTTATAGCTTTTTTTTTTTAGTTATCACGAAGTATTTACAAATTATATATCCCGTAATCGAATCATGTTTAAGATTAAGAGGAAATTTCATATTAAAATAACGCATGTGCATTTAAATTTCAGAAAAAAATCTTACTTCATTGATATTAAAATATATTTTATGAAAACTTTAATTTTAAAATTCGGTCGAAAAACATTTTAAAACTAAATATTACTTAATAATATAAAATATTAATTAAAAACTGAACTCATAATTAATAATAATTGTATTCAACAGTCAAGAAAAATTTAATATAATAAACTTGATGAAATCACTTCCGATGAATTTCGTCAAAGAGAATCATTAACCTAATTAAAATAAAAAACAAAGGCCGTTAAATAATGTCTCATGAAAATGAGAAAATCCTTCAGATTTAAGAATTTTTATTCTCTTAACGTAATGATCAAGAAGCTTCTCAGAGCAAAGTTATTTTAATCAGTTAAATCAGTTAATTAAAGTTAAAACAAGGTAACCAAAACTGAAAGGAAACGTTATTGCCTGTCGCTTTCTCCTATCGCATTTTCTCAGTTTTAATTCGAAAAAGTGTTTTTATTTTTTTAGACACTTGAACGTCAACTGAAAACTACTGATTAATTGAGTAATTAGCATCTCTTAACGCTCAGTAATTTTATAATACATTTGTTGAAGACAGTCTAATATTATTGTATCTGCAATATGTTCATACACAAACAAAAATTGCCAGGCATCTCCACAATTGGGTACTTGCACTTCAAGATGAAGAAGATCACGTATACCCATACATGTGGACCTATGACGTTAGCGCCAACTGATCGTTTATAAGCAAAATGGCTAATTAAAGTTGACCAAAGTTTCTCCATATAAACTATAGTGTCAATTAACGTGATGTTAATTAAATACACCGTCGTATACATCGAATTAAAAATACATCGAATTTATTAAAATATAATTCTTTCTCGTCAGTATTTTTTACTACGATTTGTGTACCTGCCAACTTCTATGCATAATTAGTTTGTTTATGTTCTACAAGGCTTCATGTTTGTCTTTGTATTAGGTAAGAAATCTATAGTAAAATAATTGAAACCTTTGTGAAAGAATCTTTGTGTAAGAATATAGAATGTGTCACTTCAGAGAATTGATACTTGATGGGCTTGGCTTACTCGAAATAAAATAGAAAGAACAGTTGCTAATGTAAACAAATGTCACGTTTCAACAGCCAATCAGGATCGAGATACCCACAAGACGTCACTTGCATGTATCCCATTCTCATACTGCGAACTTACATGGCGTAAATAATTGAAAGTGTTAATACATATTAAAAATAAAATTCAAATACAGTCGGACTTCTATTTAACGAACTTCCATTTTGCGAATTTTTCTATTTTGTGATTTTTTTTCGAGGAACTAAGAACATTTTAGAAATTTCTTCATAATAAAACTTCCAAATAGCGAATTTAATTTTCTATTTGACGTACTTTTCTTTGAGATCCATTTTCCCTATATCCCAAAAATATTTCGGAACATTTCAAACGTGTTAAGACATGTTATGGAGGAAATTGATTTTCGAAGCCACATGACTTTTGAAGAAAGCGGTAAAATTCCTTTTTGTTTGCATTTCAAACGAAAAACTTAGACAAAATTAACGGATTTCGTCAGTAATTATTAAACGTAAGAACGCATGAGGGAAAATTACATTTATAATAAACGCAGCTATAATTTTATATATAAATTTAACCTTTTTTTTTAGTTGAAAATGTATATAGCATGATAGTGTAACACTGGATAATGTTTTGCTCTCCATACAGATTTTAGGGTTAAGATTTATAAAATAAATAGTAGATACTAGCTTACAAGATAAAGGTGTATCAATTCCTATTTTAATTACGTCCAGGGGAATTTAAAACCTGTTTTGTGTTGTTTAAGTATTTCAAAAGGTGATTTTCTATTTAATGAATTTTCCATATAACGAACAGGATTCGCATCAGGATTTTGCGAATTCGTTAAATAGAGATCCGGCTGTATTTCTCTTTTATTCTCGCTCTCTCTATAACTGTTTTTTTAAAGTGAATTGCATTCAAAAGAGATTATCTTAGTCACAAATAAGATGATGCTCACGCATGTTTGATTTTGCAAATTAAAATTTAGAATAATATTTAATCTTTTGTGTTTATTTATCGAATTAATTAATTAAAATTCAGCAATATAATTTCATACTGAAGAATAGAACAGACTATTTATACTTAGATTCTAATTTTCTTTTGACGTTACGTGATTAATTTCTTTATACTTTTCCTTTGTATTTGCCTGTTTATTTTTTAAATTCAAATATTCAATTTACAAAATTAATTTAAAGGTTACAAGCTAATAGAGGAGGTTGAGCAATCATAGGGATTGAGGATTCATAGCAACCAATGGCTGTAAATGTCATCGTGCTAAAGAATATGGAAGGAATGTATTCTTTGGGGTGCTGGACCAATTGTTCCTGCGCATTTGAAACAATTATCTTAGATTATCTTTGTTTTTTGTCTTTTAATTTCTTTTTTATCTTAAGGTTATCTTTAGTTTATCTAAGTTATCTTAATTTTTTGTTAATGAGGAGTGTAAGACAGTGGAAACTCCTCATTTTTTTGAAGGAAGGGAGGAAATATTGTTCTGTCAGAGCTGGGATTCGAATCTAAGTTCAGACGATCATGAGTTTCACGCTCTTGCCCCACTCAGTTAATGTATATACCCAGCTTCAACGAGCTGAGTGGCTTGATTAAGCGTTCACCACAATTAACTTAAAATTCGAATAATTATTGTGAGCCGCGATGGCTCAGGGGTTTGAGCGTTCGCCTTCCAATGAGGTGAACCGGGTTCGAATCCCTGCGATGGCTCGCACCGACCACAGTGCTGATGTGAAATACCCTCAGTGGTAAACGGATCATGGGTGAGAGTCCCTTTGCCGTCAGGCTAACAGTGGGAGGTTCTGGTGGTCCATGTAACGCAAGTGCGAGTTAGTTCTAGCAAAAAAGTTCTCGGCGAAGGCAAAATTTCTCCCGCTACTTGATCCGGGAGTTCTCTTGTCTTCTGGAATGGGTTCAAAATTGCAAGCCTACGGAGTTGAGCATTAGTAATCGTAAACCCAAACATTGGGTCGACTGTTCAACGATGGTTATAAAATAAAATAAAAATTATTGTCTAAAAATGTGTTCAAATAGGTGTAGAAATTGCTAATTTTGTTTAATAATTCGACTATAAACTTGTCAATCTCACTGCCGCCAAATCATTAAAGTAAGATTGAAAATTTAAATTTGGCCATATTTGAATAGAATTTTTTACAATAATTGGTACAAAATGTAAAATTCAGATGACTAAAAGTGTGATTTTTTTCCTTACAACAAACTTAAATCACAAAATCGAATCGTTCGTGAAATAAACTTATTTATTTTTTATTATTGTCAACTTCGAAACTCATACTCGAACATTTAAAGAGGTTTTGTTGTTTTCTTATAGGATATATTCTTTGGAGATTATGTATTATTATTTTTCGTTGAACTATTTTAAAACTTTCTTTCAAAACATTTTCACGAAGAATCAAGTACTTTCTGAAAAATTTTCCCTGAACTTTAAAATGTTTTATTATATTCTAAAGTTTCTCAATTCGAGGAAAGTTTTTTTTTTTTTAACTATTAGTTCTATTGTGAAGAGATGAAAATCATTATAGCCTGTGTCTTATTATTGTGGATGGTTACAAAAAAAAATCATATTTGATTTTAAACCAAATAAAATAAAACTTTTTTCAGAGCAAAAGTATTTATTTATAAATAATACATTCCTATTATTTTCTATAAGTGTTCCTCAACATTTTAAAATTCTTTTTCGTATCGAATCTTAAAAAGGTTTTTTTTTCCAGAGAAACAAAGAATGTTTACCACAAAATTAATATTTCTTCCTTCAAATTATTTGGTCGAAAACAAAATGTAAGTATAACTGAATTGACAAAATCAAATTAGTTGAAAGAACTTTTAATCTATTTTAATTTTTTGGTGACAAGTGGTGAAGAGAATTATCCTATCGATTGTCTTAAAGTCAGTTACGAATAAATAAAGGGGATTATATCTACATTTCAGTTTATGATGAGATGCGTTAAGGTAATTTTTTTTTTTTTTTTTTTTGGTGTCGAAAATGTAATTTCAAAGGAGCAGGAAAAAAATTATATATATCATATCAGCAAAAAGGATTGCTTTATAATATTGTATCCATATAACCAAAGCAAAATATATCTATACAAAATTGAGAGGAGCTCTCAAAAACAATTTAAACAAAATAGTACACATTGAGTAAAAAAATATACGCAAAAAACAGAAAATAAAATGTAAAAAAAAAAACAACAAAACACAAAAGGAAATCTATAAAGCAAGTAGTGAATTCAAATGAATTTATATAAACCGGAATCTTTCAAGAATGATTTAAAACATTTTCGTAATAAGATAGCCAGATTACAAATGAAGTTAAAAGCATAAATAGAGGGATTTTGTTCTAAAAAATAAACTAGAAATATCATTTTAAAAAATCTGTAGCTTTCCGAACAAGGCTAATTTCAGATTTCAAATCCTCACTCTCCAATTAAGTAAAATCAATAAATTATATATATATATATATATATATATATATATATATATATATATATATATATATATATATATATAAACACAACAAAAAAAAATCTCCCTTTTTAAGTTATTGAAGCTGAATTCCCGTTCTCCGTATGGGGTGGAAAAAAAAAGTTAATAATCAAACAATCAGTACTAAATAACACTTAAATCATACTCAAAACCGAAACACAATAAAATAAAAAAGCTATAATAATTTCAATTTTATTTTTTAATAATTTGTTGCCCTTTCCCGAGACTATTAGACAAAAAAAACATTTTTACCAGTTCATCTTATTAAAATAAGTATATTCATTATCATTTGTGCTCGAGACCGATTCTCGATGTAATTGACAAAATTTGCCACAATCAAAAACTTTTCTTCTGTTTAAATATTTTTATAGAAACACATTTTAAAAGAGTAACTCTAAACAAAATAAACACGTGGTTTCAAATAACTTTAGGAATACTAATTTGGTGAACTAGCCTGCCTATGATGTCACATTGACATTAATCATTTAGTTTATCTGGTATAGCGAATAATAAGTAATTAATTAATAAAGAACGACGTGCAATAAACTCGTGAGAGCTATAAGCTAGCAAAACTTAGTTTTGCACATTTGAAGTATTTGAAAAATTATAGAACCATATATTTTAAAAATTAATGGCTAATGCTAAACCAATCAGAAAATTCCATTTTTCACATGTCACTACCGAATGTTGCTGTTGTTGTAGTTCATTTACGTCGCACTAGAGCTGCACAATGGGCTATTGGCGACGGTCTGGGAAACATCCCTGAGGATAATCCGAAGACATGCCATCACAATTTTGATCCTCTGCAGAGGAGGTGGCACCCCTGCTTCGGTAGCCCAACGACCTGCACGCGAAGTCGAGCACTTTACGGTAGCACAGTTTAACGAGGACCAATACCGCACACCCTCGGTCCCTACGCAGACTGATCCAAGTGGTCACCCACCCGCACACTGACCGCAGTCAGTGATGCTTGACTTCGGTGATCTGCTGGGAACCGTGTCTTAACGATCAGTCCACTGCGGGACCACTACCGAATGATCTAGTTGAAAATTTCAAACGAATTTTAGGATCTAGGGCTGAAATTGGCCCTTGCAGCAGCTGTCCAAATTTCAGGACGGTAGAACAAACGGTTGAGTAGCTATAAGTGAAAGACACACACAAACAGACACATGAACTTATTCTTAGCTTAGATTAGTGCTATTATGAATATTTTACGTATAAACTATTATTATACAGTGACAAATAAAATCATTTTAAAACAAATAAGTTATACCTAAAACCAAATTTCAAAACACACATTCTACAATAACTGGGAAAAAATCTTTCTTTAATAGCGTAAAAATTTGGAGCTGAAGATTTAAGATTATTAGTTTCTAATACTCATTAGACATTGAAAATGCTCGTGTTGTTGCTTCTAATGACACTTGGACATGCCAACGGTAGGCTATGGAAATTAAGTCAAGAAGGAGCGCCTTTCGTTCTACCAGAGATCACCGCTAGGGCGACTAAGCTCTGAACCTCCCCCATATACAGATGACAGGCACCACTCACTCGAGAGGCCACTTTTACAGTCAGTTTAGACACAGATCAGAAGTGGAAGGAAATTTTTTCCAGAATCCTTTACTCGTGGTACTGCTCAACTACCCACTACAGAATTTTTGATTCCACAGATTTTACGAGTACATATATCGCATGTATTTAGCGCCGAGGAGGATCGAACTCCGGCCCCTCTAGGCCTAAGTCTGAAACTCTAACCATTGGGTAACACGGCCCGAACATACTCGTCAGACAAAGTTTTTAAAAATTATTTTAGTGAGCCTTAACTAATGAAATTTAAAAAAAGAAACCAATATTTTAAAATAACTGTAGTAGAGCAAATACAAATACTTTAACCAATATTACACACTTGTTTATTTAAAATAACTCATTGAAAATACATTTTAAGTTACATTTATTGACACACTTATATATTCATGACTAAACCTAAAGTATTGTGAAAATCACTCGTATCTATTAAACAAAAATGATTTTGAAACTTTCGTAAACTTTTAGTTTCAATTCAGCTTTAAATTTTATGAAGAAAAGTTATTAAAAGTTTTAGAACAACGATTCAATCAAGTGTCTGTTTTCTTACAACTTATGCAACTTGAAACTATTAATGAAGCGAAAACAACTTTCTAAACTCACTGACAGCTTCTCTTATCGCATGTTTACATCAAGTTAGAAAAGTTGACATGTTATTCGAATTTTATCCGTTTCAGACATTAAATAACTTCCGAACTTAAGTGCACCATTGCTAATGTAAAAAAATTTATGCTCAAATTTCTCGAAACTTTCTTCGTTTTTGACTAAACAACTTCTTGGTATATACTCCAGAGCAAAAACTTTGTCAAATTGGCGAAATAACTATCGTAACTTCTTCTAGGAAACTAATTTCGTCAAAATTAAAGAAATATTTTATCATTCTATTTTTCCAAAATAAAAACCGTCGTAGCTCCCAATGTATCTAACTTTACTAACAATCATTTTAGTGCTTTATGACATACGTGTATCATAGGTCAGTGTTCCCCAACCTTTTTATCACCGCGGACCTGTCAACGTTTGATAATTTTACCACGACCCGCTGGGCAGGGGGCATTGATTGTTTACATTTTAGATTATTTTGATTTAATAATTTTAATTTAATCTTATTTAAACATGCCTTCAAAATAAAATACAATTGCACACACAAAAAAATATATAGTGATTTAACATTTTAACTTACTAGAACGTTAAATCAATGAGAACCCTGAGCTTGTTTCTTTGCAATGAGACGGTTCCATCTTGTTGTAATCGGAGACAATGATACATTACAAACATTAAAAAATTTATGTCACTACCTTCGGGGGCCTTTTTTTGTATAAATAAAATTTTAATGGAACACAGATATTTTTAATTTGGGGTATAAACCTAAGAATTTAAATTCAGTTTCAATGAAATGGGCGACTCGGTACCATTTGATCCACGGACCGGTACTGGTCCGCGGGTTGGGGAACACTGTCATAGGTGATGAAATAACTATCGTAACTTCTTCGAGGAAACTAATTTCGTCAAAATTAAAGAAATATTTCATCATCCTATCTTTCCAAATGAAAACCCTCTTAACGCTCAATTTACCTAACTTTACTAATAATCACTTTATCGCGTACACCACATCGGAGTATTAATGTCACCTTTAACAAGAAAGACAGAGAGATAAATTACTTGTCCGAAGCGGGATTCGAATCCGTGATCTCCTTGGTACGAGGCCAACTCCTTGACCACCATGTTCAAGTGGTAGCAAACTACTCATCCATTGGACGTTTTCCAAACTTTGCAACCACTTCATTTTAGATTATATTTTTCTAGCAGACATCTATCTCTACAATAATTTTCCAATTTATTGTGGTAATCAGGAAAATGTAAAAATTTATAAATAAAAAATATATTTTATAGTACAATTTTTGCTACAACTTGAATACTACGAATTCATTCGAAAATTGGCACAAACTTTCCGACACCCTAAGAGAAATGCATGAATACGTTGAAAAAGTAACGTAATTTCTTTCGTCATCTTAAAACTATAATTGTCATCCTACCGTTTCATGTATTCTCGTTAGACAGAAAAATCTCATACTTGATTTTTTTACTTATGAGAATCTTATATAATATTATATATGATTCTCTATTTACGATAGAAAATCCAGTTACCTTTGGTATCATCAGTAAAATTTTAATTAATTTAGTCTAAAGAGATAATTTATCGATAAATAATTTATTTACTTTTTATTGAACTTCATTTACCAGCAATATTTATTTATCTCTTTTTAATATTTTTCTCAGTCTTTCTATTAAGCCTTAATTTTAGGGTTCGTTTGGTATTTAAAAAAATACGAAAAAGTGGTAGTAAAACAAAGATAAAGAAAATTGTATATTATATTGTTCGTAACTTTCACAATATTTTCAAAACTTTAAGTAATTTTATTTAGATACAAAGATGTTTTATTTAGATACCTTTTCATAGATGACGGTTGACATTGTCTATATCTACCCTCCCACGCATTTTTTAATTACTAAAGTAAAAGCTAATACAATGCAATTAGTACCTTACAATTGATACCAGTTTCTTTATTTTATCAAGGAATGTACAAACCCTGAATTTTGATTATTAATCATTCAAAATTAAAGGTTCAAAAACTAAATATTGTGTTCCTATATCAGATATTATAAAGTAGTCATATGATATTGTCCAACATTTATGATAATCATTAATAATTAACACTTTTCAAACATGGAAACGGTTTACAAGTTATATTTACTTTTAATAGAGTAATGGTTATTTTTAAGATGTAAAACTGTGTGCAGCAAAGGTATTATTACTATTATTACAAACACTATTAAACTATTATTACAAACACCAAGTAATTATTTCGAATTGCAAAGAAATTCTAGGAATTAACTTTTCACAATACTGATGAATATTATTTTTGACAACAATCATGTAACGTGTTTTCATAACAAAAATAATTGCGAGAATCGGTGAGGGAAGCACGAAGGTATAGGGATTGGTGAGCGGCATCGAGAAGATTAATTTTATTTTATGACCATCGTTGAACAGCCGACCCAATTTTTCGGGTTTACGACTCTTAACCCCGTCTCGCACCCATAAAGGGGCATCCGGGGACACTCCGAAAGTTCAATTACATAAGCAAACATATTCAATATTTTCAAATTAGAGTTTTAACAAATAGGTAGAATATGAAATCCAGAAAACAGTGCTACTTAGAAATAAACTAAATGCAAACAAACATTACAAAGAAAACAATCAGAAGAGATATTGATGTCGCATCTTCAGTAGGGGTGCAAAGTTAATAAAAGGAAACAATTTCACATGGTTAAATATAGGATGTTTGTAACTCAGAATATAATTACAGCTGGCACAACAGTACAAAAGGTATCAAATTCCAGGATTTTTTTTTAAACAAAAGAAGACATACAGGGTGATTCATAAAAGATGGGCAAAATTTTAGGAAGTGATAGTACACACCCAAACAAACAATTTTTATCAAAGAATGCATGGTCGAAAGCAAAACGCAAAACCGCTAGAGGGCGTCAAAGTTTATGTTCTTATATAAGGAGCGATGAAGATAAGTTATAAAAGCAAATTTAATGGCATGTGATTACAATAAGTCTTCAAAACAGTGGCCGGCAGCGGCTATGCACGCAGTACAACGGCGAAAAAAAGATAGGCGAACATTCTGAAACACACCAGGCATATCACGAACTTTCCCTGCAGCGGCTGAAAGCTTGGCGACAAGTTCTTCTGCAGATTCAATGGGAGTCTCATACATAAGAGCCTTCAGCTGTCCCCACAAAAAGAAATCGAGACATGAAAGATATGGCGAGCACGGTAGCCAAGCTATAGGATCACCTCGCCCAATCCATTGGTTTGGAAACGTTACGTTCAGATAGTTTCGCACTTCTCGTACGTAATGAGCTGGTGCTACGTTCTGCTGGAACTAAATGCATCGTTTGCATCAAAGTTTCCAAATGAGCCAGCACCTTTGCGTTTTGTTTTCGACCATGCATTCTTTGATAAAAATTGTTTGCTTGGGTGTGTACTATCACTTCCTAAAATTTTGCCCATCTTTTATGAATCACCCTGTATATAAATATGTATACTGTAGGAACACAAGTGATTAAAATTTTCAAAATGAGGAATCACATAGGGGCAGAGATTGACAAAAGCATGTAATTAAAGCGCAAAAAAAAAACATTTTAAGAGAAAATTCAAATAAAAATCAAACCATAACAAGTAAATTAATAAGCAGTGATTTAAAATGTATCTTTCCTAACAATAGGCAACAAGAGGCCATCAGGAATCAGGGAGGTGCCTTGTTACTAAACAATTTTCTTATTATTTCCTCAATTCCCTTTTTCATTTTAGGGTTTGACCAATGCTGCTTTATAAACTCATAGGTGGTTTTTTAATGAAAAAATTCCTCTCTAATGTGCTTAAAATTTGTACAATGGATTAATATATGTTCCCAATCCTCAACAAGCTGACAGGTACTTCACAGCTGAGCTCCCCAAAAAAACCTGGCCTGATGTTGTCCATGACAGCCGTGATAAGTTAGGAATGGATTTAAAAAGAAATTCCCCGTGACTTTCCTTGTTTGAACTTTCGGGAGGAGATCGAATGTGCAATCTCTCCTGTCATTCAATCAATTTTTCGCGTTCCAAAGCTTTCCTTGCTAGGATCTTCAAACAGGTCGACCGGTGATCTCTCACAGGCTAATTTGGTTAACCTATCGGCTTCTTCGTTGCCCATATGGCCTGCATATATCCAATGTAAAACGATATTGTTTGTGAATTCTTGTTTAATCTAGTGGACTAAATACTCTTAAGAGTTGCTGTTTTCCAAAGCTTTCAGGCTAGACAGGGAATCCGTATAAATTAATATATTGTCTGTAATTCTTTGTTCTTTAATCCAACGAACCGACTGAAGAATGGCCCATAATTCAGCTTTAAACGCGGAAACGTGATCAGAGATGCGAAAGGTTTTTCTTTCAACAGATTCTCCCTCCAGATAGGGCATCCTATCTTAAATTCATTGTTAACTAAAACTTTCGATCCATCTGTGAATAATTCTAGTCCTTTATAAGTAGGTAAATGTAGTTGATATTTAAGTAAAACTTCTTCAGCCGGATAATAAATATACGGTGTAGGTATTGGTTCATAGATTATGTGTTCTTCTTCATGTTGGAAAATATAATTAAGTTGAGCTTCTACGTTTACTGCCATATCTAGAGGAATTGTCCCAGGAAGTACTTGGAGAGCGTCAGCAGATGTAGTCTTGTATGCCTTAGTGATAGATAGTAAAGAAGTTCTTTCCAATTTTTTTAATCTATTAATGATTCTTACCTGTTGGGAAAACCAAATTTCCGCTCCATAGAAGATAAGTTTCGGAGTACTGTTTAGGTAGATGAATTTCCGAACATCAGGGCCAATCCCCCAGTCGACCCCAGAGATTTAGTTTAGCTTCCTTATTTAGTTTAGCTTGAAATTTAGTAACTTTGCTATATTTAAGGTAAAGGTGGGGCAACCAGGAAAACTGATAAAGTCATCTAAATCCCAGATAATCTAAGGTTTCTCTCGTTGCAATGTCCAGTCCACAGAGTTTTATAGTTGGTCGTCTTGAAACCCGATTGGCTCTGGGAAATACAATCGCGAAAGTTTTTTTGGTACTGCATTGAAGATTGTGAGAAGCAGCCCAATTTTCAAATTTCGTCAAAATCACAGTGGCTTGGGTTCCAAGTCTATCAAGAAATGTTCCGTTGAGAAGTAATAGGAAGTCATCAGCGTATGCGATTATTTGCTCATTAGATTCCCTTTTCATATTTAAGAGAGTGTTCGCTATAAGTAGCCATAAGATCGGTCCAAGACTTGACCCCTGTGGGACTCCTCTTGCTAGAGGCCTCTCCAACTTCTCATTCTGGATATCAAACAGAATCCTTCTGTTGTCCAAAAAGCTTGAAATCAACTTAACCAGGTCATAGGAGCAGGAATTCAATTCTTCTATAATTTTGTTCCAAAGGACGCTATCATAGGCACCTTTGATATCAAGGGAAATACCCAGTGCGTGATGTTCATTATCCTTTATTTTCTTAGTTTTCTTAAGTAAGGATTTCATAGCTGTGACAGTCGATCTACCTCTCCGAAAACCGTGTTGATCTGTATGTGGAATGTTATTAGATTCAAGGTGAAAGACTAATCGATTTGTTATTAATTTATCCAACACCTTCCCTCAAACCGGAAGAAGAGAAATGGGACGATAGCTTTCAGGTTGGTGTAAATCCTTTCCAGGTTTAGGGAGAAGAACTAATTTATCTTTTTTCCATAATGTAGGGAAATAATTTAGCGAATGGCATTTGTTAAGGATTTCAAGGAACCATTTTGGTTCTAAGTAGAATATGGATTTAATGGCTTGGGGGGGGATGTTGTCGGAACCTACAGCTTTATTGTTCTTTATACTATTAACAACAACTGTAATTTCATTCCTAGTAAATAGTTGATCTTTGTTACAACTTTCAGGTTCCAGCAAATGGGAGGGGTGTCGGTCCAATGGGAAATGATATTCCAGGATAGCTTCAACTGTGTTTTTTTAGCGGTGGTTATAGTTCCATCTGATTTATGTATCTATTTAAAGTCATGATGGCTATTAAACTTGTCTCTGGCTATCAAATAACCAGGACCAAAGCATTCTTGGGTTGTAGCATTTTTAAGATAATTCTTTAGTCTTTCCTTTTTCGTTTTTTGAATGTTTCTTTTACATATAGCTTTTTTCTTTTTTGTATTCAATTTGTTTTTTAATTCTAAGTTGAAGATCCTTTTCAGCTTGAAAGAGTTTTCTTCTAGCTCTCAGCTTCTTTCTTTGTATAGAGAGGTCAACTGACCACCATTAAGGGCTATGTTTATAGCTCTTACAGGTTTTCTTTTTTGAGCTATGACAAATATTGGTAATCTTCTGAGATACATCTTCAAGAAAATCGTCCGATTGAGATGTAGTGGTAATCTGTGATAGAGTGCCTTTTGTCTCCATCACAAGTCTCTTAAAAGATGATGAGAAAGTAAAGAGATCCAAGTCATGATAGTTTATGTGTTTCGAAACAAAAGAGGGTGTTTTTTCCAAAGCTATTGACATAATTAAGAGCCTATGGTCACTCATTGTTTCCTCGTCAGATACCTGTCAATCTGTTACCTCGACGTCACCGCGGATAAGTGTGACGTCAATCCAGCTTTGGCCCGTGATTGAGTCAAAGGTTGGAGGATAGTTAGAATCATTTTCAATATTCATATCCATTAAGATAACAAACTCCACCAATTCTCAACCTCTGTCATCCTCAACAGGGCCTCACAAGTAACTCTTAGCATTGAAATCCCCATTGATAACAATTGGTAAGGTCGGAAGTTGCATAAGATGCATTTGGAGTTCATCCAGTGATGGTGCAATCACCGCCGAAGGGGGAACATAGATGCTCACAAAGTAAAAATTTAAATCCCGTATTCTAATTCCACTGATTATTAAGTCTCTTTTAATAGTAATAGGTAAAAATTCAACTATTTTATGATTTATGAGAATTGCCGCTCTTGGGCCTATGATCACCAGCAACTATATCTATTCTTGTCTAAAACTCTGTAATTTTATTATCTATCTTGAAATAGAGTTCATTTAATGAACTTACAGCAATCTGTTTAGAGATAAAATCTGCGGAGTGTTGAGCATTAGCAAAATGGGAATGGTTAAGATTAATATGAGCTATTTTAAGTTTGTGAATATCTTTATCCATAATTTATACTCTCCCATATGTAGGTTTCACAGTATTTATAGAGTGAGCTATGGTTTGTAGGAAGGTTTAGGTTGTATCTCTGATTAGATTGTTTACAATTAATGCACCTACTTTTGGCAGTGCAATCATCAATCTTGTGGCCCTTACTGCCACAGTTTGCGCATACCTCTTCCACTTTGCAGATTTTTGCAAAGCCACATGGCCAAAAGAGCAACACTTAAAACATTGCATGACTCGTATATATTCCTTTGTTCTAATCTTGTACCAACCCAACTGACTCCTATCTTAAGTTTAATTGGATCAATCTTATTAGGGATCTCCTGTCTAGGGGCATCGGATGAACTATTCGGATTTCTCGGGTGGATTAGAAGGACGTGCTCTTGTTTGCGTCCCGAAAAGGTGGATTTCAAAGTTGGTCCCACAGTAATGGCTTGAGTGGAAGTACCCGATGCAGTCACCGCAGTAAAAGTTAGTTTTAACTGTTTAACGATCTCAGATCTCTCGTGTATCTGTCCTCTTAAAGCATAAATAATAGCATTCTGTTGGTTTATTAAGCTAAGAAATGAAGCAGCGCAATCCATGATGCGTTCCTTTGAATCCTCGGAAAATTTGCTGCTAGTCTTTGCCAGAAGAGCACTGAGTTGTTTTTGGATACTAATTGCTTTCTTGAAAAAGTCTGTCTTGGGATCTAGAACATCGGGGTTGACCGTTGAAAAGTCCTTAGCTTCCTACAGCATCTCATCCTCAGAATCCGATCCAGAAGAAGAATCACCCATCTCCGGATCAAAACCTCCTGGGTCCAGGCGGTAAGTCTATCGGCTCCTCAAAGGAGTAACCGAAAAAGAGCGCGAAGTAGGTAGAAGGTCCAAGTCAGCAAGATCACCGAGAACAGCTTCTGCAGAGGACGGTGAAAACAGGACCGGGTAATATCAACACAGGTACCCTCGAAGTCAAAAGGGGATCCGGGGAATGCAGGCTAGTTCAGAATCAGTTCCCACCCAAAAGGTGGTCACCGGCAAGAGAAAGCCGCTAGATGAACACTTAGAGAAGACACAGATGGTTACAGATGGAATATACCAGGGAGTAAGTTCTACAGCGAGTTCAACACTGGGAAGCATATCAAAGGAGTGTACACAGCACAGCAATTTGATCCAAGATGTCGGGGTATCAATAGTGAATCATCAGTCAAGACAAAAAGTCAGTAATGAAGATCAGTGAGGTACAATATTCAGTATCAGTGGGACGTAAATCGTCAGTGAGCAGTCCAGTTAATAAGAGACAACACGTAGCCAGTAGAGCCCAATTGTTAGCAGATGATGAACTGCGGAATCAAAACAAACGCTCGCAGCACGGAGGTTGATTCAACGAGCCGACAACCCAGTAGTGCTTCGACAAACAGAATCCAAAAGCCAATAGTAAAGATCAACGAAGCACAGTGATCTAAATCAAAGAGCTGTAGAACGTCTGTGAGCAATCCAGTTGATAAGTAGCAAAGCGTAGCTCGATGGTTCCGGTTAACAATAACTAGGAAAATAATTCAGCAAGTTATCAATCGATCACTTGATGGACCGGAGAATCAAAACAAACACAAGTCACGTGAGGCCAGTTTGTAAACAAACAGCATTTCAGCAGTTTTACATCCAATGCTTATTAGTATTCATATCAAAGTACGGGCCTGAGTAACAGTTTAGAGAGCGTTATAAACTCCCATGAACAGTTCAGAAAGTAAGTAGCGATTAGTGTTCAGTATAGTCAAATCTAAAGGTTGTCGCAAAAGTACTTACAATGAAAATATAAAGTTCGGAATAAGGTAAGATGACTGCTCACCAGTTTCCACAATAAATGTCAAATCTCAGGAGTTTCCCCAGGACAGGAATTCGCTCGTTGAGTAAGTCCAAAAATAAAGTTCCGATAATTATCTTGAAAAACATTGAGTAGGCGTTTCACAAATGCAAGGTGGTCGCCATGTTAGACTGGCGTATTTGCAAATTGAAGTATTAAGGTCCAAGAAAAACCAATATCACATCACATACGTTAGCAAATCTGTAGAAAAGAGTTTAAAACAATTCAAAACTAATTTCATTTCAAATTAACTTATAAAAATCACCATTTTGAAATGTAAACGAAAGAGCTCGAAAAACACGTCAAACGAAACTCGAAACAGAGCTCGAAAAAACCACGATAATTATCTTGAAAAACATTGAGTAGGTGTTTCACAAATGCAAGGTGGTCGCCATGTTGGACTGGCGTATTTGAAAATTGAAGTATTAAGGTCCAAGAAAAGCCAATATCACATCACATACGTTAGCATATCTGTAGAAAAGAGTTTAAAACAATTCAAAACTAATTTAGCTTCAAATTAACTTAGAAAAATCACCATTTTGAAATGTAAACAAAAGAGCTCGAAAAAGCACGCCAAACTTTCAGAACGAGGTGTTGCCAAAAATCATGACTATTACGAATATTAATGTTCAACTCCGTTGCCTTGTAATTTTCAACGGAATCCAGAAGACAAGGGAACTCCTGGATCAAGTATTGGAAGAAATTTGCTTTCGTGAAGGACTTTTTGATGGAACTAACCAGCATTTGCATTACATGGAAAGGAAAACCACTAAAACCTCCGATGTAGCCTAACAATACATCAGGGCTGGGATAGCCTGGTTGGTAAGGGTGTTGGGTCCATGTCCAAGAGGTCATGAGTTCGATCCCCGCCTGCAGTATTGACAAGTAGCATAAAACAAGAACAATGCATCAGCCAAATCTCCTGATTTTGTCGAAATATTTACTTTTTATATTTTAAGTAATCTCAAAACGTATACTTTAATACTTTTGTCTTGGTTTTACAAAGCTTATATAAAATAATTTTAACTATCGCTATACATAAATAATTAATTATATAAAAATCAATCTTATATAAAAGTCATTCTTTCAAAAGATTAATTGCTGCTCATAATTTTATATTCTATTGTTATATCGATACTATTACAAAGAATCTTAATCAGAAAGTGAAAATAACGACAACTATGAGGCTAGTTTAGCAGTATAATTTGCGGAATAAATAAACCTTACCGTGGTCGCCTTGTTAACCGAAAATGATTATAAAATTAAAAAAGTACCGCAAGTACTTATTTCCGAAAATTACCATACTTTTTACGCAAAGGACTTAATAAACTGCCCTATTTTATCCTCACAAAGCTGTTTACACAGCTGGAAAAATTATTAAATAAATATTAAAACAAATAAAATCCTATAAACCTATAAAATGATTGAAAAAATAAATAAAAAGAAACAGTAAGTTCAAAAAATAAATATAAAAATAACTTATTACATAAAATAAGGATATAATTTCTAAAAAAGCGCCGAAATCTGTGTTAAACTATTCTCATTGGACTTAATTGTTTGAAATTCTATCGAAGCTATTTAATAGTTGGTATAAGCAATGCATGGTTATAGACATTAAAACAAAGAGTATAACTTTTTACACATATTTATGGTCAGAAGACGCAGCAATTTAAATTAAAACGCTTAAAGTTTAACAGTTTTCAGTAAAAAAAAATATTATTTTTTTTTTTAATAACGTGGCATTACATCTCTAGACATTAGTCAGGACTAAACACAATTTCTAGATATAATTTCTCTCCTTTGCATAAAATTTTCAAACATTTTTAAAATTGTTATTGTTTAAATTATAATTTCAAAAAGTATTATTTAATGGAGTTTTCAATTAAAAAATTCTATTAATTTCGTAGATTTTTTCTAAATCTAACTGCATACAATAAAAAGTAAAAAATATCCATTCATGAAATATGTCGGTGGAAAAAATCTTTTATTAAAACATCGCTATTTGCTGCAGATAATAAATTGTTTGAAACTTCCGCTAGAGGTTTGAGGTAATTCATATGATGTTAAAAGCATAATAATTTTGTAAATTACCAAGGCATTCAAATAAAAAAACGACATTCAAGACATTTATTACGTCAATATTAAATATTTTATGACTAAGGGTTTCCCCGCTGTTCGCTGTCATTCACCAACCGTTCGTTTTTCTTAAAAATTAATTTGGTTTCTTAACGAAAAACATTGTTACATCAATATTATAACCTATTCAATTAAAAGATTCTAATTATCGCTATATTTATTACTCTAACGTGGCACAAAAAATACAAGTATTTCTCTTTTTAAATTGGCAACACTATAGTCATCTGGAACAATTCATTTTGTTAGGTTATCTTTAATAATAATTAAATTAGTGTTAAATAATAAGTTACACGTTAAGTATTTGTTTAGGATCATTTTGTATTTTTGTTGAAATGAAAACTTAGTTACGAAGAAGTTACTTTGAATTTATTTTTGATCCTTTATAAAATATATGGCTGCAGAAATTAAAACAAAAACGGTTTTTTATCTCATCCCGCAACAAAGATGGAAATAGTTTTAATATTTCTGCTGCATGCTATGATGAAATGTCCTGTTTATTATAGTTGATAATATTTCATGGCTCTCAGACAGATTTCAAGCTATTTCTAAAATTCAATACACAGAAGAACTTTGACAATATCGTGGACTTCTTTTTAAAATAGTTAAAATTGACATCAACGTAAAGTATAACTAATTTCCCATTACTTAAGACAACCTATCAAAATGAATTATAATCAATAACTGCAGTGTTGCCAATTTAGATAGAAAAATACCAGCGTTTTTGGTGCCGCATACGAGAAATAAATGGATAAATTTTGTCTTTAGTTGTATTATAGAATTACTTTATCATATAATAATAAGAGAATACATATTAGTTTCAAGCCTTTAATTTTAGAGAAGACTGTCACGGCTATTACTTTCCATTTTGATCACAATATAACTAGCATAGCTAGCAATATAACTATCATATAATTTGTATATAGTTGAAAACAGTTGAAGAAAATTTCAACAAATGTGCTGAGGGCAAAAAAAAAATTGAACAACAAATGCGCTGTTAATACATACGACTTTTCTCAAAATTCTCTTTCTCGGGAATTATACGACCGGGTTTTGTTCAAGTATTGTATTTTGTTAATCAAAACTGCGTACTTTACAATTCAAAATTTTTCTGTTTATAATGAAATAAAATAATACAAGTTATTTTTTGCATGGAATTATCTATGGAGAAATAAATTTTAAAATTGTATGCAAAAAAAGTTTTTTTAATTCGCTTAAAAATTTTCCTAGATATGGCGAGTTATGCAAAAAGTAAAATTTACATTAGCGAATTCAAACTTTCGACCGCTCTCCTGACTAAATTATTAAGACTATAGAACGGCTTTGAGGAGAACTCCTCAAGACACCCGTCTCGCATCGTGGCGGGAACTATGGTTACGAGCAAAGGTTACTTTGAATAGGGGTGTGGGGTGAATATAGTTTTGTCCTAATTTCAGTGTAGATCGTCGTAAGTAAACCAATTGACACCTTCTTTCCTCCATTTCACCCCCATTAAAAATGTACTCTCGCTTGTTACCATAGCAGCAGGCTGCCCCAGACTTTCAGACAGGAGGAGTTCTCCTCAAAGTCGCACTATACATTTTCCTGATTGTGATAAACCTCCCAATATTTTGAGGTTTAGAAGTCAGAATACACCGAAAAAAGGGAATGTTTATTAAGAAAAAGTACGCTTTTATGCCTGATTTTGTAACAAAAATTATACTCTGCCTGCGCTAACTATCATATCCCAAGGCTCTCAAACCATGAAGATTGAGTTCTAATGCCTAATAATCTGACCATTAGATCGATAGTTATTCAGGTGTTCAAATTATATGCATTAATTTTGTGTTGATGAGAGCGTTCCGGACCTTCGTTGTTAATGAAGTATCGCTTGATTATTTTGTTCAATAAGAATACACCAACAACACTAGTAAACGATTTTAAACAATTTTTTATGTAATATATGTTATGTAATATTGAAGCAATGCATATCAAAAAGAATTTTGAAATTAATTGTGAAAAATATTTCAACACATAGCAAACCGCATAAGCAATGGTAAATTTTAAGTTACTAGGCGACTACGTCCCCTGCGTGCTTCCACTCGCCAACCCCTGAAAAAGCTAACGCGCACTTCCTTTCAGATAACTTCACAATCGGTGCTCGATTTCCTCACTCTGTTGTCCTCAGTCTTGTTTATAATTTGTTTTAATTGGTTGTCTGCAAGTGAGGTCATCGTAGACAAATCGTGCTATTTGTCGATGCTGAAGCCAGTCAGGTTAGACACACACGCGTGACGCCGCTTACAATTATCCATTTAAATCTAATTTAAATCACATAGTTAGGCATAATAATTTTTTTTTCGAGTTGCAAGTATGCGATAATATTCAAAGTTACAACCTCCTCTTTTCATGCTGACTAATCGGCACTCCTTGATCTGTTCTTTACAGATCGTTTCGGTTGCTCTTTTTACCTGTCCAGCTCGCTATGAGAAGAATTACCGATTGGGCGACAAAAAATTCGAAAGACTGAAGTCGATTGGAGTTCGTTCTTTGGAGAACGCAACTTTACAATTTTATTTTTCTAAATAAATTAGAAATGTAAATTTAAGTGATATGTATGTTCATCATCAAACGTTGTAACTATAAAATCAAAGAAAAAATTCGACTACTGCCACACACATACGTCACAGCCCGTTTTAAAGTGAGGTCACACTCACCCAGTACCCATTCCTCTGCAGATCGTAATTTTGATCTGAACCAGAGCACGATCAATCTCCAATCCAGTACCCACAGAGGTATTGATTTGTTATGGGAATTTGGCGGACTTTGTGACACCGACAGATTTACTGCGCACCAGTCACCATTTTTTACAAGAGCAGCGGAGATCGAACTCAAGGTCTCTTGGACATGAGCCCAACGCCCTACAAACCAGGCTATCCCTGCTACACAAACTCGACTAACACGAAGAAAAGATTCGACAGTTGCTTTTAATTATTCATACTAAACTCATAATTTTCACTTTCCGCTACACTCACTATTGTAATTATTTTGAAACAAATATACCCCATAAAATATTCATTTTATCTCCAAATGAAAAAGTACATAGCATATCTAAGTTCAGTCAATTTTGAAATAAATAATTTTTACCTTACACTCTCGTTTAAGAAGTAGAAATAGGTTTAAAAACGTAAGCTAAATGGGTATTTTATTCCGTTAGCTACCCCTTTGCTAGTGCAAAACTAGTGCAAAAACATGATTTTAGACAAAATTTTCGAAATTGAGTTTATTATAAATTTAGAATCCCTGTACCCATTAGCTTTCTAAAAATACTTTACTTTTTTTCGCACTCTAATTACAAAGTTATAACAGTTGCATGACTAGTCTTTAAATGCATTTATCTCAAAATCAGTTTGTTTGTTTTTTTCCCCCCACATTTTACACCACCTGAAACATATCTCATGTTGTTTTTAAAATAATTGTCTGCAATTTATTATGAGTGTTTATGATTATAGCGCACATCTTTTGAACTAAAGACTAAGAGAAAAAAGTAGAATTTCATTTTTTATGCATGTTTTTTCGCAAAGACAAGTGCGAAAGTTTTTAAAAATTTGCGTTCTTTACTACATTGATCCCCACCTAACTCAGTAGTGTTTGCACTTGCTTTTAAGTTAATAATTCAATGCATAGTTGATAGCCTTACAAATAAAATCCTTAAATGTTTTTTTGTTTCGGGCGATAGAAATTTTTTTACTGTGTTAAGCTTATATGCAACAAAAAAAATGCCGTATTTTTACCTAAAAATGAACATATAAAAAGAAAATTATAATAATACTAGTTTTTGCTATAGTTTTATAAGTTTTTTCACATATTCAAACAAATAAACTAGTGTTTTAAAATTTTATATTAATATTTTTATAAAAAGTTGTCGTTCTAACCTTAAACATTTATATATTTGAATATTATTAAATATTGGAATTATTATATATTTATTATTCGAATACTGTATATTGAACACTATTTAATATCTTAACAAAAATATTCAGCTTAACTATTAAAAGTGTAAATAATGAAATAACTTTATTACAACTATTTACATTGAAAAAAAAGAAAAAACTATATAATACAATTAAGTATGTAAATTAATAATTGCGAGTAAATAAAGTCAATGCAGACTGTGAGCATACAAAAACATAATTATTTCCATTTCAATATAATTTGTTTTGAAGCTTTCTATTTTACCAAGGAATACATAAAGAGAATTTATGGGCGCGGTGCTTTGTGGAAAATATGCAAACAATTCTTTTAGGCCAGGGTGTGCCTAAATTTGGAAACGCAGCAAATGTCAATAAACGCTTTACGATTCATGACAGATAAGACAGTAAATAGTCTAAGATGTTAATATTAATATTCATGAAAATTGTATTTATTTCGCTTTTATTCAAAATGACGATCAAGATGACGATACACTATTCGTACAAGTTAAGACTTCGCAAAATTCACGATGTAATTAAAATAGAAATTATATCAAATATTTCCTTACACCTTCGCTTTTGATGAATCTTCAAAAAATAAATAAATAATAAAAATGACTATTATAATATAAATAGGAACATTTTGCGATTGCGAGCACATGCAGTTGCGAGTACATAGAATTCGTAAATCACTTTTAATATAAAAATTGGCCGGGATAGCCTGGCTGGTAGGGACCTGGACTGCCGTTCGTGGAAACGGGAGTTCGAATCCGGCCAGCAGAAGACTACCCGTGTAGTAAATGGTGACTGGTGCACGCTAAATCTGTCGAGTCACAATGTCCTCCATGTTCCCATAACAAATTAAACCTCTGAGGGTACTGGATTGGAGATTGAACGTTCTCTGATTCAGATCCAAATCACCATCTGTGGATGAATGAATGGTTCCGCCCTATAAACGGGTGCGAAATATGGGTCTGGCAGAAATGGAATTCTTGGACATTGATGGCACCTCTTGCTATAATAGCTTACGACAACAACAATATAAAAATTGCTAACTAGTATTAGAAAAAAAAATTTCAATATTTTCATATTAGTTGATTTTTCTCTTAAAATTTGCTACATTTCTTTTCCTTTACATAGGTGCAACTATTAATTTCCTGGAATAATCTTATAACTTATGAAAAATGTTATGTGAACTACTTACCCATTTAACATATTTCAAAGTAACCTCCACCCTGGTGAAATACACTTCTATACTTTCAAAGACAACTTTTAGAGTAATCTTTTCGTACTGCTCGTCAAATCTGACGCTCCATCCTTAAACCTTGTTCCTTCAGCAAAATGGAATGTAATACTGAGAGTACTGAAGTGCAATAGGAATTAAAGCACCGCTTAAAAACAATTTCTAAAGGTTCCCTTTTCTTAATATCTTCTACATCCTTAAGCTTTGTCCCTTTAGTGAAATTTTCAGTTTCAGAAAAGAAAATTTTGCAAATGATTTGTCCGAAGAATACGGTGAATGACTCACGACAACGAGAAAAGTTACTAAAAGAACAGAGATGTCGAAATCATTAAAGAAATACAAACATCAGAACTAAAACATGTTCCGAAAGAGGACTTTAAAAGTTAACATCCCAGAACAGAAGTACGACAGTTACTACTAATTAGTTATGCGACGGAATTTATAAGTCGGTCATAATCCTTGCCAACGTAGCCGCACCAAGATTTTTGAAAGTTGTGATATTCTCATAAATATCAATTCTCCGAGGATGATACTAGTGCTTAAAAATACTAAAAGTATTATTTTCCCATTTTAATTATCCATTCATTGGTATCTATTAGGGCTAAAGAGAATAGAAGGGCTGGTTCACTCCTTAGAAGAAACTCTCGCCGCGCCAATCCTCCGATTTTCTCTAGTGATGTTACTTTGGCGCAAAGCTCGCACTTTTACTTCAAGAACAGAGCGTTCGGCCTTACTAGCTCTAAGTAATACTGGAGCATTTCTTTTTGTGACATATTCTAAGACATTTGTTATTTTCTATAATGACTTTCCTCAGTTTTTGCAGTGAATTTACAAAAATTTAAAACTATTAACGAAATGTCAGTTTGCGCAATTGCAACTTGCAAAAATTCTGATAGAAAAACAAAAGGAAAAAATATAATTTTCCGCGTGTTCCCTAAAGTAAATGAACAACTATGTAAAGAATGGATTCCGAAATGACACAGTTAATATAAAACAGAAATACGTTTTTTCTATCGTTAAGAACTTTTATAAAAATTCATTATCTAAATAGAAACCGCCTCGTTACTTCAAAAATAAAGGAAAGTGAAAAAAATTAAAAAATGGATAAAGTCAAAGAAAATTAAAACGTAAGTAAAAAGTATAAATAAAATATATAGTGTATAGTTGAAATTCTCCTAATTTCATAACATATTTTTTAATGTAGTTATTCTAAATATTTATGATTTTTTAAAAAAATTATATTCTCTTAAATTTAAATATCTATAAATTATATCATTAAATTTAAATATCTATAAACAATTGTAAAATTTCTATTGTCATTATGAACCTAAATTATTAGTTTGTTTCAGTAATAAGCGTTTAAGGTTGATGTTTCCTAATGATTAAGTATGAACAAATTGCAATTAACAGCATATTTTAAAATCAGGGATTCTAAATTTAACTCAACTTATTGCTATAAAAGAATATGTAGATAAAGTGTCGATATATGCTTTCATTTTTCTTAATAATTAAAGTTAAAACTGAACTTTTTAAAATAAAGTATTTAAAGTGTCATTTTCGCCAACTAGTAAAATATTTTTATAAGTTTAAAATGGTATTTTTTTAATATAATGGCCAAGAAAGACTTTTTGAACTATGTTTATGAACGGAAATAATGTGTTAATTAAGTAAAGTTTGAAAGCTAATAACCAGAAAAAGTCTAACTTATTTTTACAAAGAGAAAGATGCAAAGTTATCATAATATCTTTGCTTGCGATCTGCAAGATCTGTGGACACAGTGACGTCATGAGGAGGGAAATCGTAGCTTCAGCTCTAAGAGCGGAGTGAACTAGCCCTTCTATTCTCTTTAGCCCTGGGTATCTATTACATTATTGTACGTTTAAAACAATCATCTTCCTTGCTTTCACTTTTAATAATAAATTTTAAGTAATATGTTAAATGTATCTAATTATAATCTATTTTAATAAATTTCTGCTTTTTATTATTTTAGACACACGTACCATCACTATAATTCTCTCAGCAAGAGACACGATTTGAAAAAACTTCGCAAAATTTTTCATTTTAAATAATTGACTCGATTTATCAGCATAACTAGAATTTTAAAAAAAATATTGTTTTTAGTTTTCATTAGGACGAAAATTTTTATGATTGAAAGTTTATATTTACACAGCTTTTGGAGAAAATATCGTCCAATGGTAGCTAAGTTTATGTTTTCGTGTTTGCTTATCTGTTTTGTAAATTTGATTTCATTTTATTTTATAAATGACGGTTATAAAATAAAACTCAGAAAGATAACGAGCCAATTGTTTTGGATTTAATAACTACTAATGTTTAACTCAGTAGAATTGAAATTTTGATCCCAATCCAGAAGATAAAGGAACTCCTGAATCAAGTATTGGAATTTTTCTTTCGTGGAAAACTTTTAGATAAAACTAACCCGCATTTGCATAGCATGGAGAGGAAATCCACGAAAACATCCCACGGTTACTTAACGGCAAGGGGGCCCCTGCTCTGTCTACAATTTAAGATATTTTACGCCAGAACTGTGGTCAGTGCAAGCTGGATGCAGAATTCGTATCGAATAGCCATCGCTGGATTCTAATCTAGTTCACCTCATTGGAAGGCGAACGTTCTATCCCCTAAGAGAATACGGCTCTGTAAATTTGATTTAAAGTTATTTTCCGCAGCACTACATGTGAATGATTCAAAACATCATATGAATCCAGGGAAGGGCAATAACTCAAATTGTTCATTCCATTCTTCAAGTTCATTTCTTCACAAATGTTGCACAGTTGGCAGAAAGGACTTCAAAGAATTTTTATATGATATAAATGCTTGGAGAGGCAATCGTGGCCAGTAGCGATGCGAAAAGTAGCTACAGATATAACGAAATATTTGTGATCTTCTCTATCAATTTCTTGTCTTTAATATCTTTATTTCTTGTCTTGAGAACTAAATTACTCTTACGTAAAACTCTTATGCTTCCGACTCGCGGGCATTGCATTGACTTTGAAAGAAGGGTACTACGAAGTATCTGCAGTGAAACTCAGGTAAACAGCTCATGGAGAGCTCAGAGCTGTATAAAATCTTAAGGGAGGGCTGGGATAGCCTGGTTGGTAGGGCTACTCCTATCCAAGAGATCGTGCATTCAATCCCTGCAGGCCGAAGACTCCCCGTGTAGTAAATGGTGACTGATGCACGTTAAATCTGTCGAGTCTTAAAGTCCTCCATGTTCCCATAACAATTCATACCTCTGGGGGTACTGATCCAGGAGTTTCATTGTCTTCTAGATTGGTTCAAAATTGCAAGGCTACGGAGTTGAACATTAATAGCCGTAAACACAAAATTGGGTCGGCTGTTCAACGACGGTTATAAAATAAAATCTTAAGGGAGCCTGATGTTGTCAAATACATAAAAATACGACGACTAAAAATGGGCTAGGCATTTTATTAGAATGCAGGAAGACAAACTGCTAGAAAATATTTTTATGAAAACCTATGGGGGGAAGAAGACGAAGAGGACGACCACGTCTTAGGTGGATCGACAGTGTTGAGGACATCGTCATTTTGAAAATAAAAAACTGGAGGACAATCGCCAAACATAGGGACAATTAGAGGAAACTTTTACTTAGAGAAGGTCAGGGCCCACACAGGGCTGTTGTGCCAGTGAAGAATACGAATATCTATTCAAAATTATAAAAATATATTTGGTTATAAAAATTGAGAAATTTATTCGTATAACCCCAAGAAGTGTAATGATAGTTCTTAACACTTATTATCCTTATAGCTGTTTCTTCAAACTAAGAACTTTTGAAAACAAAAAATTGATGTTCCAATCACATAATGACACAACTGTAATTAACAAAATCATGCTTAATTTTATCTGCTTCTTTTTTTAAAATATTTAATTTTAATAAAAGCTGGCTTTTTTTTTTAACTAGTATTTTTTTCTTTTTTTTGGTGAAGTTAAATTGCTTTATAGCAACTAAACAAAACACTATTATTTGTAATAAATTTGTTGAGGCTTCACAACAGGCAGCTCCAGCCATTTTCTTTCTCTTAAAAAAAAATTTTTTTTTCTTTTACCTCCTTCAGAAAAATTTTATATAAGAATTTTAATGCTTTAGAGTCGGATAATTGGAACTTTACTCCTCAAATTCTTCCTACCAATTCCAAGCTATTTTTTGCACAAGGAGAAACAGTGGTATTTTTGTATCAAGTACGGAAAGGAAATTTATATTTTAGTGTAAATTTAGCATCATATGTATTATGAATTAATTAGAATAAATTACATAATTTAAAATTGTAAACACAATACGTGATGAAAATTATAAAGTTATTTTTGCTGCCACATTGCCCGATAATTTATAACGATAAACGATAAATTTATATTTTTACCATTTTTTTGTGTTGATTTTCTAATATAAATTTTACTTTTTAACAAATTATGTCTAAATTTTCACAAAATAGGTACCTTTCAGAAAAACCTAGACAGACCACTGAGATCAGCCAACCTCAGAAATTTAAAAAAAACATGAGACTCTGTGACTAAGGCATAGCATAATAACAAAACATGCATAAATATTTAAACAAAATAAATTCATATATTCCTTAAATAAAAATTTTTTTAAAAATTTTACACAGAAAAATTAAAAACTATCAAAGAAATTTATTTTTTAAAACAGATCGACTAATTCAGAATTTTTTTGAAGTATTTTATTAAAAAAATATTTGAAGCTCTTTCTGGTTTGCTCTCCCAATCAAAACATTTTCCTAAAATTGTTTTGAGTAAGAAGAAAAAAAAATTCAGACTGAATATTCTCTCATACGTCACAACGTTGTGAGGAATGGTTTATACAGTAAGCTTTAACTTGATCAACACATTGTCGGCATTACTTTTCCTGCTACTGACCTCACACACCATTTTGCATCAATCCAATCAAAACAATAAAAACCTATTCTGAAATGCCATTGCACTGTAAAGAGCTGCAAAACTGCTGATCTGGAGAAAAGATTATGAACTATGTGTAAATTGTGAACTTCCTCGATTCATACACGGATTAGGAAAACAGGTCTAAAAAATATACTTAGGTGGCCGGAGGTTCTGAGATTGAACACAAAAGACTGAAACTACAGCCTAAACTCTGAGTTTGCAGGTCAGAAACTAAAAACAATTTTTTGCTTTGAAGTTCTGCAGTAAAGATCAAGAGAATTAAAGTGACTGAAAAAATTAATAAATCTTGACAGGCTGTGAAAAAGCATCTAAAACAGGTAGGTATAATAGTGATGTGTGTTAGAAAATTATGACTACAAAAGCAATTCCAAGATGTGAAAAAATAGGTTCATAAAATCAATAAAAATACAGTTATAACTATTAAGCTATATGGATATAAAATATACTTTATTTTTAAAAAAAAGTATTGGACTTTTTTCAGATTCAGTTTATTTTATTAATTTATTTATTTTGGTTCAATAAAATTCTAAATTGGAAAAAAATTAACTCAATTCATTTTTAATTATAATTTTTTTTTTAAAAAAGATGAAAAAAAGAAAAATATATGAATTAATTATAATTTAAAAAGGATAATATAAAATTTTAGAATTTAAAAAGTATTTACCATTGGATTAATAATAAATAAAACAATTTTATGAGACAGAAACATCATAACGAAGAAACTAACAAATCTGTACAATTTTTATTTCTATACATCCATATTTATATTAGTAATGACCCTGAAGACCAAATAAGCAAAGTATAAGCAACAGTTAATCATTTTCATAAGTACAAACATAACAAACTATAGCTACAGTCATGCTTGAAAGACATACAACATGAAAATTATCAGAATAAGTAGAAAAGTATACATTACATATTGAATTTCCTATTTTTCACAAATTACTTTAAAAATAAATAAAATGGGTACATATTCCATTAACCACACACTAAACTTTGTAGATTCCATACTATTTTAAAAGTTTAATTTATTGTCTCCATATAAATATGTCAGTACACTGATAAACAGTTCATTGCAAATAATGAAAAATGCATATTTATGATAAAAATGTCTTTCATCGTACATATGCATATTTTTCATAATAATGCAAATAAATATGGATTAATGTAGACAAATATGCATTTAATTAACTTGTAATTACATTGTTGATAACTCTCACAATAAATTGCAAATTATTTTAAAGGCATTTTTCTCATTCTATTAGCTTAAATACAACTTTTAAAGTAATGAGAGACACTAAAAAATATTTCAGTCTACAAATTTTTAAAAACATCACACATAAATGCTGCCATTCTTATAAATAATGAAACACAATCAACAAATTTTAATTCACCTACTCATGAGCAAAACTTTGAAATGGATTGCAAAATAACAAATTTCAATTGCACTGAAATGGCAGCAACAATTAACTTTAAATTTGAAAATCTAGTGATACCTAATATAACAATTGGATAATAAATACAGTATTTTTTCTGCATAAATAAATATGAGAATTAAACACGAAATAAATATGAAATAGCACTTCAGTTTTAAAAATGAATGGTTTGTAGATATTTTCCTTTCTCAAAATAATTTAAGAATAACCCTAATACAGAAAACGCAATCATTCAGCAGAGTGGAAAATGCATGCGAAAAATGTACACTAATTTGAATGTGCACAGGAAGCAAATCAACAGCAACTTTGTCTCAGACAGTTTTCGAAAGCTCGCTTTCAACATATTTCCCAGACAGAAATGAATTACAGAGTTGGGCCTTGATTTAATCAACCCCTATTTACGAAATATAGTTTCAACAATTTTTTTTTTTTTTAAATCCCAGTAAAAATAAAGACATAACACCCAATTTAAGGAATAAAAAACCTCTACTTAACAAAATATTTTAAAAACCAGAAAGATTTTTGGTATTTTTAATGATATTGTCTAATACATCAGCCACTAAACCTTAGTATAATCTGTTCTGTGAACACTAATAACAGTTCTTTTGGTTCTTCAAGTTGTTCAAGAGGAAAATTACAGCCTCTTCGGACAGAAAAAATAAACAAAGCCAATATTTTGGATTCTCTAATACTTTGTGAGGTAATTTTGGGATTAAGTTTTATTAAAATGCAAATGAAAAATACTATCTGATCATAGGATTTTCAATAACACAAGTGTTGTTAACTAGTGCAGTGGAAGTTGCCCTGCATTTTTAACTGTTGAATAAATTGTCCTGCATTTTTAACTGTTGAATAAAAAGTGAATATATACACTTTCTAATAACATTTCCATGCAGTTTTTAGACTGTTTCTTTAGGTAAGTGTAAAAAAATTTTATTTGGGGTCTTGATATTATAAATAATTCTGAATTAAAATATAAAAACTCAATCTGGATGAATTCATTAAATAAAGGTCTGACTGCATGTATACATATACATGCAAAAAATAGCAAATAAAAATAAAATGCAACCTTGTCTCATAAGGAATTTACACAATCTCTTGTTTTCTTTACATACAAATTTTAATCAATTAATAAATTATTATAATTACACCCATAAAATTATTTACAGCTGTAATCTTAAAACAACTTATCCAATCATAGGTTAGCCAATCATATAACACATTGGTTAATGCAATAAATATGTAAGGATATAAAAATTGTATAAACAAATAGGTAATGTAATTATGCAACAAACAAAATTCCAAAGCTAGCACATCACTAGTAAACAAAAAAAAAAATTATACTTTATAAGGCAGATTGTGTTTGGAGACAAAGTTTAAGTAAACAATTATTAAAAGTTCTAATTTATAAAAGTAGAAAAGAAAATTTCTTTCAATTAATTTTTATTGTTTAAAAACATAAGAAAACTAGTGCTGAAACTCGATTATTAATATTTATTATATTTAGGTAAAAAATCAATTAAAAACTTCTAAAAATTAAAATTCTAATTCCAAGAGTTTCTCTTTCCATAGTTAAAAAAAAATGTATACAGACTTAAGCACAACTTTAAAAGACAAATCATCATCTTTCTGATATTTTAGACAAATTTATTCTTTAAAAATAAAAAACTTAACATAGGAAGGAAACATGTGACTTTCTGATTATAATAAAAGTTAGTTCATAAAGTCTTAAACAACCTTCATTACCAAATAGAACACAGATATTACGAAAGTATAATAGGCATATGCACAACACAAAATGTTTACAATAAACTCCTGAATATCCCACACTCACTCAAAGGTTCAAAATCAGGATAGAATTATAATTTTTGAATTAAGTACAAATCGGGTATAAAATGTACAAGGATTAAAGCTAAATAGCTACTATCACAAAGTAAAATAATACAGCATACCTTGTTAAATGAAGTATGCAGAGGGATAACAAAAAAAAAAAAACGACAGTACAATAAAGGTCAGTGTAAACCAACGAGAATGATATTGTTTAAAATTATTGCTTTTCCAATGCTATATGTCACAGTATAAATTCACATTGCGAAACTAAGACATTCTTTTGTCATGTTATTTGAGAATCTCAAGTGCACATGACAAGTTTTTTTTTATTTATTAACGCACAGGGTGGGGGTAGCCAGACCTTTCAAAAAATAATTTTTAATTTATGATGACAATCGACAAGGCAAAGAAAAAATCTCTTTTTATAAGATAGAAAATTAAGCACTTTTTACAAACCCCCAAATAAAAAAAGGGGCTTAAAGGGCTTTTAAAATTTCTAAATCCAAACTAAACAACTTTAAGCACTTTTTAAAAATGCTAAATGTATTTAAGTATTTAATTATAAAAAGAATTTTCATAACAAACGTATTTACCTTAGCAATAAGGAATTGCAAAGTAAAGACAAATTGATAATCTCTGCAGAATTTAATTGACTTCATTTTAAGTTTGAAAGAGTTTAAGTCATTTTTGATGAACTTATTTAGCATGAGGACTGCTTATTTAATGTGACCAATATATTATTGTAACTGAATTTATAAATGTCACATCTCATTGGAACAATGTAAATAACTCATTAGAATATATTTATACTATTATTAATAAAAAAAGGATAGAATTTTTTATACAATTAGAACACATCAATACCAGGTGATACTATCAAACCAAAGCATTGAGACCAACTAATACTTTTAATGCCGAGTATTGATAGTATCAATAAAAGCATCAATACTTTTTGCAATGTCACAAGTTGTAGAATAGTGTCGGAAACTCAGGAGTAAACTGTAGCCCACAATTTAAAACAAACACTCTAAATAACATCCATTCTTCCTCTAGTTCTCGATTAAATCTTATCAGATGACAAAATAAAACTTCAATAAAAAAATGATTATGAGTCAACAACAGAAAGACAGACGGTGCACTGTTTATCTTAACGTAACACAACAAAGATTTTGAGTTCATTCTTCCAAATAAGTGACCTAGGTAAAAAGCTTTGTATTCATGCCGATACACTGCTCCATTCATACACTTTTTTTTTAAAAACACAACACATTTCTTTTTATTCAATTAAAATGACTGAATAGTGATTAGCATCTTTTTATTTTGAGTTAATTTCAAACAAGTTCATATATGTTAAGATTTTTAGAAATGCCACTAACAGTTAGCAATGCATTCCTGGAACGGATCCTTTGGGAAAACTAAGATGCTTCATCAATTGCAGTAAGAATTGCTGAGCAGTTTTATGTACCAAGATTTCCAGGGCTATTAAACATTGGTCTTTGAAATGCTACACCAGTTGGCGATGTTAGACCTCCCATTACATTGCTCGTCACAGGACTCATAACAGTAGGCACAGCCGAACCTATTGGAAAGACAAAATAATACATGTCAAAAATTCACAGTATCATTTACAGTAATTTGAAAAGACAGACTATGAATAATGAGCAAGAAATTGAAAAACAAACGGACACCTACAAAAAAATAATTTATGGAAAGTTACAAAAACTATTTTGCGATCACCTAGCAATACTTTCCTTTAAATGAAATTTCAGTGGCAAAGAGTATCAAATTTAATATTATATAATAAAAGTTTTACAAACTTTTAGCAAAAGGGTCCTATGAAAAAAATCACAAAATACAGCATTTGAAAAATGTTAAAATTATCATTGCTGTTGTTTCTAATGCCACTTGCCAATACCAGCAAGCCTGCTTGGTGAAACCAAGCAAAATTAAGACAGAGAGTGCATTTCTTATTTTCAGTAGAGCCACCTATGGCCATATACATCCATTCATTCATTCACAGATCGTAACTTGGATGTGAACCAGAGAACAATATCAATCTCCCAATCAGTACCCACAGACGTATAAATTGTTATGGGAACTTGGACGTATTTGTGACCCAACAGATTTAACGTGCATGAGTCACTATTTACTATACGGGGTGTTTTCGGTCGGCAGAGGTGGAGCTCATGACCTTTTTGACATGGGCCAACGTCTTACATACAGGCAATCCTGGCCGTTTAAAATTATCATGCAATAATGGAATGGAAGAGATGGGCTTAAAAAATCGCTTCAGCAGCATTGAGAACGAAATATACCATGCTACATAATTTAGCGGAAAATTGTTTGATGAGCTATGCTTTACCAAGAAAATGCATGGCCTTGCAAGTATTTGAAAACGTGATAAAGTTGTTAGAGCTCAATTAGAATGCTCTATTCCATCTAATATTTTCACCGAACCCTGTACCCTCAGTTGTTTTTATCAATACAAAACTCCCTTATAGTAGATTTTTTAAATCTTTTAACAAAACAAAATCCTATAGAAGTTTTTCCGAAAAACCTGAGAAATTTAGGAGAGTATTTTTGAAATGTTGTACTAACAGATAAAAAAAAATTTGAATACGTATATTTTCAAAAAAAAAAAAAGAGAAATAATTTTCTTCTTATTAATCAAGGGTAATTATAAAAAAAATCAAAGATTTCTTTGACTATATCAAAATGGTTATTAATGGAGTATGTCTGGTCAGAATCTATAAAGAATATTAACAGGTGCTCAAAATGAGTAGCATCTTCTTTAGAAGTGGGTAGACTTTCAGTTCATTTCCCAAAAGAGGATGTAAAGCTGAATCAATCAATATATTTACATAAACATTCAATATAAAGCAATGTAACAAACAGTAATTAACAGTTAAAAATAAAATAATGCAAAAAACAAAAATTAGATACTATAAATATAATATGAAGGTTCCTATAAAAATTAGTAATCAACAAAATAATAGAAAATTCATGAGTCAATATTTTAGAAAATATTTATGAATGAAATGTTCAGAAATCTTTATACTTATATTGTTTGTAGCAATACACTATTGATATATTCCTCAATAAAATATTGCATAATAAAATAAACATACCAATAAGAGGTTGATTAAGTGTCATATGTTGCATCCCCATAGCAATGTTGTTCATGTTTAATGCATTCATGTTGGAACCTGTGATACAGAAGAAAAAAAAAACTTACAAAATATATTTCTTAATAACAATAACAACACTTTAATAAAAATCCTACCAGCATAATATTACAGAAAGAAAAATTGAGGAAATGTGCATTAGTGAAAAATTAAGCAAAATATGCATGAAAAATAATTAAGAATATTTAGTTTTTCAGAAAGTTAGTGTTCATTAT
This sequence comes from Parasteatoda lunata, assembly GCA_949128135.1. Taxonomy (NCBI): domain Eukaryota; kingdom Metazoa; phylum Arthropoda; class Arachnida; order Araneae; family Theridiidae; genus Parasteatoda; species Parasteatoda lunata. Next base: position 117,348,632 of record OX421971.1, read on the forward strand.
TGATAAGTGGCAAATAGAATTTTTACCTCAAATTAAACTTAGGCATCTTGCTACCAACTTTTTAACTTTGCCACATGATATCTTGCATGTGTTTCTGATAACAAAGTCTAATTTCTATATTTTTTCTGGGGGAAATCCCTTAAAAGAAAAAATTACTGAAGATTCTCCCACACACACCAATTAGAATGTAGTAACTGCACTTTGTTTGTGATCAAGAACACGTGAGAGATATCACAAGGCAAGATGGAAAATTGAGAGTAAGAGGTCTTATTAAAAATGAATCCATTTCACCAAGCTATGTTTTACCAAGAAAATGTATGGCCTTGCAAGTATTTGAAAATGTGATAAAAGTTGTTAGAGCTCAATTAGAATGCTCTATTCCATCTAATATTTTCACCGAACTCTGTACCCTCAGTTGTTTTTATCAATACAAAACTCCCTTATAGAAGATTTTTTAAATCTTTAAACAAAACAAAATCCTATAGAAGTTTTTCTGAAAAACCTGAGAAAATAAGGAAAGTATTTTTGAAATGTTGTACTAACAGATAAAAAAAAATTAAAATACGTATATTTTCAAAAAAAAATGGGAAATAATTTTCTTCTTATTAATCAAGGGTAACTATAAAAAAAAAATCACAAATTACAGACGTTATAAATTGGAACAAATACAGGTCCTATTTCTATACTAATTCTTTAAGATAAAATATATTATAAATTATACCTGCGAGTTGATTCATACTAGGAGCTGGTTGCTTGTCATATTTACTTGCTGGAGCTAAGTTATCTACATTGATATTAACAGTTCCTAAAGCATCACTCCATGTATTCCTAGATGACTGTAAACAAAAAAGAAAAATATGTAAAAAAGATTAATTAAATTCTTCTACAAGCATAAACAAAAGAAAAATAAAACAGTCACCCTCAAATCTTGAATAGAGGAATGGTTAGGCACAGTTGATGATGTGGATATTATGGGTAAGGAGGAAGGCTATTAAAAAAAAAAGTGAAAATGTTAGTAGCTTTAAAAAAAATTAAGCTATAAACATTTAACCCTCTGAGCATTAGTCCTGGCTTTTTTCTGAACTTTCAGAAAGAGGTTTTTCAGGAACAAAAATCAGTTTGTCTCATATTATATGATGAAAACAAAAATACAAATTTCTGTACAATTTTACAAAGTGCTTAGAGGGTTAAAATGATTAATTACAATTAAAGAGAGAAAGCTGAGCATTACAATTAAAGGAACAAAAAAATAAAAATGATTAATAAGATTAAAGAAACATTTAACTGTGCCTTAGAGTTATTATTCCTGATATCTACATAATAACCTCAATTAAATCTCCTAAAAAGAAGCATAAGTTTGGATCCTAGACATTAGCATCACCAAAAGAGCCAACTACCCTACACAACTGCATGAAAAATATTTCAAATACTTTTATTTACTTTTTCATGGTTTAAATGACTTAGACAATAGTGTTGCTTGTATATAAGTAAATTTGGTAGACATCACTCAAAATCAGTGGTTCACATTATCTAAAATCAGTTAAGAAAGTTTGTGCAACAATTAACAGTGACCCTTAGTGTAGCAAAATATTACAGACAAGCAATTTTTCCCAATTTTAGTAATTTGACAAAAAATTGGAAATTAACATAACACAAAGCACTTTTAAGATAACCAAAATTTAAAAAAGCTGCAGCCAATTACAAATTCCCATAGCCATATATGAAAAACTAGCTTGAAACGATGAAACTAAATTTTACTGTTTCACATTGACCTTTATCTTCTCAAACTCACCTTTACAAGGTTCCTCATTGTGAATTTAAAATCTTAAGAAATTACCATACTAATTTCTGTTTTAAATGTTATACAAAACAGCATTTTCTTATGAACATTTCCTTCAAGGAACATTAAATAAAAAAATATATAAAGTTTTTAAGAGAACAAATTTTACATAAAAAAAAAAACTTTTCAGAAAATATTTTAATGTTAAATTTATTTTCTAAAATTTCCTATTTTTGATATTCAACTCATGAGGTACAACCAGATTTTTACAACTAAAATGTTTATTTAAATGATTAATTTTTTTAACAAAGGAACTTACCCAAAAGAAATCATTTGGCTGAAATGAAATAATTATCATTTATCTTTAAGAATTACATTTAACATACATTTTATCATACTTAAGTAAAGTTTACAGTTAAAATAGATTTTTAATGCTTCATATGGTCAAGTTGAGATAGATTTTTAATGTATAGTTGAGAGGCACTTAAGAACGAGAAATTAAATTGGACAACTAATAGAAAAAGTTATGTATATTTCTTTTATTCTACTGCATAATTAATTTTCAGTTATATTAATTATATAGAATATAATTAATAGTAATGTATGTTCAACAAGATTGATTGCTTACTATTATTTAACAAAATGTAGGTAGTAGTGACAAATAAATAACTTAGCAATTTAACAAAATACAGCTGATGAAATTTTTAATTGCGTGTTAACAGATAACTACTTTTTAACTTATCAATCATACAATTCATGATGAATATTGATTGTGTAGATGTGTTCAATCAGCCCATTAAAGTTTTGCCATCTTGTTTAGACTCACTAGTATTTGGATTAAAAAGGATGTTTTTAGACTAAAACTTTCAAAACAGTTTCATTAAAATAAAAAACTTGATAAATCTTATAGTTTTTATAAAATTATTTGGATATTAAGACAATTAATATGTTTTACAATTAAGTAAAAATTCCAATAATAAAATCATGCTTTTTTAACATAGTGAATGTTTTAAACTTAAGACTAACAAACAATAAATAAGACTTTCGTAGCTTTAATAATCCATAACTGATTCTACTCTTTGAAACAGGCATGTATATCCCTTCGAGCAACGCTCAAGCAAAGTTTAGAAAACAAAATTAGACAGGTTACTGACACTTAGCTGACCAATCGGGGAGGTCTCCCAGTTTTATAAACTATCAGTACACGGCCGATCTGAGATATTTCTCCCATTTGGCAATAGTTGTAGCCATTAAAAAATGTGTGGTGGCTCACTTACACTCAGGCGCAATTCATTCGACCAGCAAATTGTTAAGGGTTTTTGTTTCCAATGTTAAAATGAGGTTCCAAGATTCATATTTAGAAGATAAATTTTATAAAAAATTAAAAGAAGCGCTTAGTTGCATTAGATCTTCTAAACAAGCATTGAACAAATCTTAGAACTATATTAGGCCATACAAATGAAAGTCTTCAATAACTTACTTGTGAGAACATATTGCCACCTATGTACCCCATAGGATACATGATATTGGTGGGTGGTAAGTTCGTCAACTGCGGTTGCATCATCATTGGGGTAGGTATATTACTACTAAGGGGGGAAGTGGGCATCATACCCATAGGAGCACCAAGGACAGGCTGGTAAACAGGAGACACCATAGGGGATTGTGAGGCACTAAGTGGAGTAAGAGGGGGTGACATAACAGAAGCACCCACTGGCTGTATAGGTGGAAGACCAGCAGTTGGCAAAGACTGGAATGCGGGTGTAGGAGTCGTAGCAACACTTGTATCCAAAAAGTTCAAAGATTCACTGCCTGAATTTGTAGTAGAAGTGGAATTAAACACGAAGTCTGCAAAATCATCTTGCCTGGAAATGGAACAACAGAAGTTTACAATCCAAGATATCCGTTAGTTCTAACAATATTCATTAGTACTAACCTTTACTTACTTCGAATCGGCAGCACTTTTGAAACTTGAGAAGTCTGCAAAGTCACCATTTGCGGAATCTAGTGGAGAAAATGGAAATAAATCAATGGATAAGCTCAGAACAGAGAGATATAAAAAATAAATAAAAAACATGCATAACAAAAAAAAAAAAGGATGAAAACATGAAATAAAACAGTAAAGATTGAAAATAAAATAAGATTTTTTCGTATAAACCACATTTATAAATTTCATTTAGCTATTACTTCATTGGATGAAAAGTACAACTACATACTACATATTAATAAGTTACAGCAAGTACTTTAAAACTCTTAATAACATGTTCATTTATCGTACGAATTGGCAAAAATGTTGAAACTACCTATGAATAATAGAATGTTAGCAAACTTTTCATAACATGTGATAGTAATAGCTATTAAAAATTAAACTATAAACATGTAATTTAAATAGCAAAACTGATGATACAAATCTCAGTTTAATTTATGCAACACTCAACTTCAAAAAAATTAATAAGCATGTGACTGCTTATATGCTACATGGAAAAACTCTAACTGCCACCTCAATCTTAATCAATCTATCAATTTAAAGTATATTTTGCATAGTTTTTATAGATTTTGGAAAGTGCCTGATAGAAAATATTCAGTGGAGTGATTATTTTTCAACATCAAAAATATTAATATAAAAAAATTTACAAATAAAGCTGAGTAACATATAAAATTACAAATAAAGCTGAATACATAGTTACATATAAAGCAGAAACAAAAACACAGAAATTATGCAAAATCTGTGGCAATTGAAATCCCTGTTTTTCTATAAAATCGATAACAATTTTGCATGATAATTAAAACATTTCTGCAAGTTAAAAATTTACACTACCTAATCCATTATTCGTAAGGGAAGAAACTGAAATACTTGATATACTAGCGAACAAATCGTCTTCATCACCGCCAGCTTCTTTTTTAGGAGAAGTATCTATCAGTGACACTTGCTTCACGGGTGAGGAATTCTAAAAAGAGAAAATCAAACAGTTATAATTTACTTTTGAATGATTATTTTGTGAGACATAAATTTTAGGGCACACTCACATTTGAGCTATGATCTTTACCAAAATTTGCAGCAGCCCCTAAATCTATCTTGCGATTACTTTTAGGAGCACTTTTATTATCAGCTCGAGCGACTTTCTGAAATGTTTTTTCTCCTTGGAACTCTGCATCCTCATCTTTATAGTCTGGTTTATCGTCACTTTCAGACTTACGATCTTCATCATTACTGAAATATATTATGTTCATCATTTTAAAGCATTTAATATATACAAAAAACACATAAGCATTAAAATTTTTTGCATTACATTCTTGTAATTGTATAAGAAATTTTGTCTATATAGTTTTAAAAGAAAAAAAAAAAAAAGAGTTTAAACTCACTTAGCTTAGACTCAATGTAGAAAATTTTAAGATTTGATTCAAGGTTTGTAGACATAAATCCATACATAATAGAATATTAGATTCTAATTTAAAATAAATATCATAAGCAGGGTTCTCCCTAGGAATAAAAAAGGGCAGAGGGCTTTCACTCTCAAAAGGGCACTTTGAGTTTTGAAAGGGCACTCACTGAACACTGTAAAACTTTATCAAAATGTGTAATATTATGTAATAACTGAATTTTATCCTCAATTTTTAAATTACCCTCTTATACTATTTTAAAAGTATATTTCAAACAAGTAATTCTCTCTCATTATCAAAATAAGAGAAAAATTTGTAGTTTATAAAAATAATTAAAGGCATGATAAAAGGCAATCTCTGTGTAAATTTTTTTTCTTCAAAAAAGTAAACTAACAAACAATTATTAATTGATAAACAACTTGAAAGCTTTTTTCTATAATTCAAACTAAATATTATGAGAAAATAAAAATTTAAAGGTGCAATTTTTTTTTTAAAAAAAAGAAGTTGACAAAACCACTTAAAAATTTATTAATGTTCTCCCCTCCCAAAAAATACTTATAAAAATTTTACCAGATAAGAATAATCCTAACAAATTAGATATTTGTAATAGTAATCAGAATTAAACACTAAATACAGGTAATTTTACCAGTGTGTAATTATTATTTAAACAGTGATGTAATTTTTTTTTCGAAATGCGATATGAATAAAAAAAAGTGTTTTTAAAGGATGCCGGCTTATTTTTACAAAAATGGCAAACAGGGCACATTTATTAGGATCAAAGGACAAGCAAGGCGAGCCAGCCTTCAAAAAATGCTTAGGGAGAGCACTGTCATAAGGTTAAGATATTTTCTACAATCTTGACAAAGTATATATATTAGTAAATTTTTCAGTTAAAAACATTTCCTCTCTAGATTCATTGTTTCAAGGATTTGTCTAAAATATCATTTTATATTAATATTTCTATTACGATTACAGCTAAAATTCCTTACAGTTACTGTTAGAATTTAACATTACAAAACAAGCTAAAAAAAAAAGACAGCTATTCAAAAAGTTACTAATTTAAAGAATAAATTTATACTACCTTTGGTCAGGAGAATCTTCAAAGCCTCGACCCTTTCCAAGATCAAATCGAGGAAGTCTAGATTTAAATCCATCATGAAATTCATCATCAAATTTATTACTAGATTTTCCACTGCTATAATGAAAATAAATCAAGTAAAGAAAAACTCATACAGTGGGTGATCGGTTAACAAACACTTTCATTAAAGATTTTTGTGTTCGGATAACGAACACTTTCAAGAAAGATTTTTTGTGTTCGGATAACGAACACTTTCAAGAAAGATTTTTTGTGATCGGACAACGAACACATATTCGGATAATGAACAAAATGATTTCTAACAAACACTTCTCGGCCTGGAAAAAAAATTTTAATTGAACATTTGTTATCATTTTGCATACAAAATAAGATCACTGAAAGGAGAAATATTTAAAGCATGCTTAGTATTGATAATTAAATTACTTAATGAAACATGAATTAACAATGAATTTAAAGGTCATTCAATAATTATTATTATGACTAAAATCAATACACACTTGAATACAGTGAAACCTGTTTTTGTGTAGTGGATAGGGACCGCATAAAAGAAATCGCACAAAAAAAAAATCGGAAATTTTATAAATTCTTACATGTAATAAACAAGTTTGTACGATATACTACCTAAAACTTTTTTTATGCGGTTGATAGGGACCGCATAAAAAAAGTCGGACTTAGAAAATACATCAATGATTTATGAAATAGATGAGAGAATGCTTTCAATTGAATGAAATAATTAAATTAGACCTAAAGAAATTGTAAAAATATTTAATTCTTCATTGTACATATACATGGAGAAGTTTTCAAATTATACATTAAATAGTGGAATTGTCTGCCTTTTTACTTTCTTTTGGCTATAATTATTCATTTTAAGGGAGTACTTATGTCTAAAAATAAAATAAAAATCATTAAAACTACATATAAATAGAAACAAAAGTAACTAATTTATTTATCTTTAATCTCACTATAAAATGAATCCTTAATCACGTGAATCGTGTATAAAACTCTGAATATGAAGCGTATACTGTTCTCGCGTCGAGCGATAATATGTACGTAATAGACTCTGCCTTGTCAGGAGATTGTTTAAAATAAAGGAACAGAGCATCGCGAAGTCCAGATACATCGTTGTCAAGGAGGCCATGTAATCAGAGTTCGTCCACAACATGTATATGTACATTGATAGTAAACATAAATTGGTGCTAACGCCGCTAAGATTCATATACCGCATAAAAAAAATCACACAAAAATAAAATCGCACAAAAACAAAATCGCATAATAAAGGACCGCACAAAAAGAGGTTTTACTGTACTTCAATTTCAATATGAATATCAATATTTTCTGACAGCTGATAAGTTATGGGCGAGTGGATTTGCTGACATGGAGAATAAATGAAGCGAATTCCTAATTTTTTCAAACAGTGCAGACTATAAAATATAAAGGTGCCGATGACGTGCTACCACCGTAAAAATACGTGAAATATGAGAAACGGACTAAAAATCGTTTTTCATCTCTCCTGAATTATGTTGCTTACCTATTAAACTTCACAGTTCTATTGAAAAACAATTTCCAATAGAATTTGTATTCATACAAATTAGACCATTAGTTTTGGTTCTGATTTCATTCAAAACAGAAAATTATTTCGTTTTGAGCGTGGTCAGAAGTCACACAATGACAGTTGATTTCTGCTTGGCGGAAGCTGTGTCCATCCTTCGTTCAAGGAGGCGGAAGTGATCAGGGAGACACCCCTGAAATTATGGACGAAATTTTGACAACTGCTAGAGATCTGGAATTGGAGGTGAACGAGGATGACACAGAAGAGCTCATAATGGGACATGAAGATGAACTGACGACAGAAGAACTCCAAGAAATTTTGAATGAGGAACACCAAGAAACACAGTGAAATGTGTCTCTTTCTAAACAAGAGGAAAACGAAAGAAGACCAATGCCGACATCTGCCATTAAAGATCTTTTGAAAAAGTGGGAGGATGTCAGAGCAATGGTCTTAGAATGGCACCCAAACCAAGCTGATGTCAGTAGGGTTGGGGATCTTTACAACAAAAATGCTGTTAATTACTTCCGGAAAATCCTGAAAAAGAGAGAAAAACAATCGACATTGGACATGTTCTTCAACGCCCCATAAGCAAAAAATGAAAAGGACTGATTAATATGCAAGATTATATGTATGTATTATTTTTTAAAAAAATTACTAAGAAATTAGACATTTTCTAAAATTTAATTTTTAGGGTTTCCAGAACGAATGAATCGATTTCACATAGAAGTCTATGGTGAAACGATGATCGGTTAACGAACAATTCGGATAGCGAACATAGTCTTGGAACGGATTATGTTCGTAAACCGATCACCCGCTGTATTGCGCAAATTCAAATATTGTGCAGTAAATTAAAATTACAGTATCCTCCTTACCCAATTCCCATTGAGTTTGAAGACATTCCAATATATTTATCTTTGGCTTTCTTTGCTTTTTTCCTCTCCTCTCTTAATTTATCATCATCTTGTATAAACTCTATGAGATCCCTCACTCTCTGACGAACTATAAAAATAAACATCAATTTAAACCAACATAAATAATTAATGATCTAAGTTGCATGATTGATACACCTGAAAAGACATAATTAGTTGCAATTGAAGATTAACTTTAGTCTTAGTTTCAAAATGAGTAGTACTATTATTAGAATGGAGTTATTATAGCTGACTTTTTGTAAATTGAGTCATTAGGAAGAAAATAGTTTTTTTTTTTACATAGTTTCTTTACTTTATAAAAAAATTCATTACTTTTTGTTTATTGTGGAGTTCTCTCAATTCAGCTTTTTAGTTTATATTATAAACAAGTTTAGAGATGTTTTAAAAATATATCTTAGCAATTTTCCTTCATTTGCTTAAAAATAAAACTTAAAGGAAAAATAATCTGTAAATACCATAATAACCAGCAGTGCACACTAGTAATAAACTGGTGAAATTCTGCAAATAAGCTAAGGGATTAACTTACTCTTAATTGAAACATTTTATTTAATTTATTTCTAGTAAAAGGAAAAATAAAATTTTCAAGACTAAGGGGATTTTGTAATCTTAAGCCTCTAGTTTGACATGGGTGCCACTCTAAAAAAATTTCAAGAAAACTTATTTTTTGACTAATTAACAAGGACTAACATTATTTAATAGAATTTTTAAAAGCTTATAGCTCACTGACTTCAAAATGTAATTTTCCATGATAATGGCTCATATATCATAATCAACTAGAAGTTTATTATTTTATCTAAAAAAAATGTATTTCTTTTACAGCAAACAAAAATAAAAATGATTAATTAAATTAAATAAAAACAAATGGGAAAGATATTAATTGATGAAATTTAGCCTACTGATTTTTTTCTCAAGACTGATTTCCGACTACTGATTTTTTCCCCAAGACTGATTGGCACCCATGGTTTACAGCTTGAGCATTAAAATTAAAACTAAGTGGTTGGTTAATATGGTGGTGGAACACCTCAACCTACAAATCATTTCCAGAAATAATAAAATAATTATAAAACAAACTTACCATTTATTCCTTGATCTCTTCCAAATTCATCAATGTGACTGTAATTTTCCAGACTTCGTAAATCATAAATATGTTCTCTAGCACTAGTGACCACACGCTCTGACCCATTTTTAACTAAATAACCTAATAACAGCAAAGACTGTAAAAAAGAGAAAAAAAAATGTATTATTAAACAGGTGTAGTAGTAATAAAGTAAACAAACTAAATAACTATTAAAACAAGTAACACCAATAAAAACTTAATATTTTAAAAAATTTCAAAGTAAAGTTTTTTTGTCTTTAAAAAAAAAGTAGATTAGTTTTAGTAGATTAAAAAAATCAATATTGAATGAATTGTTAAATATACTTAAATTTTTTTAAAAGAAATGCTATGTATCAAAATTCTTAACTGTAAACTTTTTAAAATTAAATATCTTAAAAACTCGTAAGAAAAAAATTGGGAGAAAAAAATATTGGAATAGGAATGTTTATTTGATAAGAAAGATTTATTTATAAGGACCTAAAAATGGTTAGTGCTTATATTAATTATTAGCATAAAATAAAACATAATACTTTCATTAGATTATTTATAAGAAAATATCCTTAGAGCGCAACAGGTAAAACATAACACTCAAACTACAGATTATACACTATTTACTTACAGTGGAAAAATTTTTCCACAAGACCAAAAAAGTTTTGAACTCTTTGTTCCATTCCTTTTATATCCCCTGCAACTTATTGTTACTTTTTCAATATAATGCTAACTTTATATAACAAGCTACCTTTGGCAACCAGCTTCGTCTTTCTCATAAAACTTGCCACTTTACTATAGCTTAATGGTATTTTGGTAACAGAAGATTAAACCTTTTTTATAAAGCAAGCATGTAGGGCCTAAATTCAGACAAAAGTTAAAAATGATAGATCTTATAGGACACTCGTTGCTAATAAATCCTATTTGAAATGAATTTATAGAAAATATAAAGACAAAGAATATAAATTACAACAATCTTCAAAAAAGTAAAATAACACACTACAGAAGGAAAAAAAAGTTTTATCAAGCATAAAATTTTATTAAGAAAAAAAAAAAAAAAAAAAAAAAAAAAACACTTATAATTATACATATCTATTTAATAGTTCGCAATCAAAATTCTGAAATCTATAAAACTCAATTTCCAGTATACTATCTGCAGTGAAGCATAACCTGCATGGGGAACTTGTAGCCCCAAAGGGAAATCGGTGTTGCCAGATATGCAAGAAAAATGACAATGAATTCTAAAACCCCTCCAAAGTTTGATGCTCGGAAAATAATTTTGGCAGATTACATGCAAAAGCAGACTATCCGCAGTGATGAGTAACCTTTTTTAACAGGTAATCAACGGATTTTACGTAGGAAATTAAGGTACTACTTCGCAAATCTATTTTTATAGTACAGTTGAACCTGTTTATCTCGAACCTCCTTATCTCAAAATTTCTAAAATTCCCTGCATTTACTGTCTAAAATCAATGTATTTTCCATGTTTATGTCGAATTTTTTTTCTTCAAAACCTCCGTTTCTTGAATTTCTAATAATAGAGCACAAACGTCAAAACTTTCTTTATCAGTAGAACTCGTAGACAGAGATGAATTTCGTGAATCCACAGGAAGTAGGGATGAACAGGTAGGGGATGTTTCTTGGAATTTCAATTACTATCCCTGCACTTCCTTAACTAGAAAGGAATACAATGATTCTGGCAGTAAGTGAGGGGTTAATGAATAGTGACCATCAGGGGTTAGCTTTTCAACATAGATAAGAAAGCTATAGAAAACAGTTGGTATGCAAACTTGTAGATGCCATCGATGAAACAAGTTAGACACTATCAGGATTGCTGTTTTGCCTGGAGAAATGTGGCTCTAAAAACTATCCAAAAGAGTTTTAAAAAGCTGGTTTTAATAGCTGTGAAGATGATGAATAAGAGGATGAAGGCATCAGTAAAGAAGAACATTTTAACGCTGAAAATGCAGTGCCAGATTTGCCAGAATGGAATGCAATAAAATCTGGATTAATTGTTGACATTAATTTTGATGATTTTTACAAGTGGACAACTGCCTGGCAACATGCGGAACATTGGCAGTTGTGGAAATCATAGATAATGTCAATTAAACAATTAAAACACTTTTAATAGAATTTCTTAATTAAAATAAATTTTTTAAAGTACCTGTATAACTCGAAACCTCTTTATTTCGAATTTTTCGCCTTTAACGTGAGATTCGAGATAAACAGGTTCGACTGTACTATAATTTTATAGAATTATATATTAATGTTTATAGTATTTTTTATATAGTATTTAATGTTAGAATGTAATCACCATATTTTTCTTACCCATCCCTATTCAACTTTAAAAATGCTTAAAGCCAAAAAAAGTACTTAACGAAAAATGTATTTTGATGAGGGGAAAAAACAATTTATTTTTCAGGAGCATATAAATTTATAATTAAAAATCAGTTCTTTTTTATAACTATGAAGTATGTTACATATTTTTAAAAGCCAACAACAGATCTTATGCATTTATGTAAGGTTCAAGTTTCTCAAACTGAAAAAAAAAAATCTATCCATTTTGCTACCACATAAAACAAACATAAGAGTAGATAATAACATGTTCAATTCTTTGATTAACTAATCCTTAAAGTTCCGATCCTAATATCTATACAAAATCCATTTGCTAATAGTGACAAAAAATCTATTTTATTAAGAAAGCTTATTTAATAAACATTACAACTATTCATGAAGAATGCCATGAGACAGTCTTTAAAATTAATTTTATAAATTAAACATTGTCATAACTTGGATGTCTTAAATTATTTTCTAGTCAATCAGAAATCCACAATAGCAAGGTTGCACTGTTTATTATATAAAATCTATCATTTTATCTGTTCATTTCAGTGTTATGTTTTTGCCGTCAAAAACTGGATTTTGACATGACAGTGGTAAAAACAGTGTTTTTACCAGTAAAAACAGTCAAAAACCTACTGTTTTCTTTAATTTATGACATATAGCTAACAATATATTATTTTCACATAATTGCCTTTATAAATGAATGTTGTAAATGATTGCTATTGATTTTGCAACTATATACATGTATTCTTATAGAAGGACATACATTCATACAGATATATAGTAATATACTTATTGAAAATAGTGATACTTACTTTTATCATTATAGCTTGATTTGCAAAGAATTCAAAATTTTGCACTTTTTAATTGTTAGAAATATCCAAACAAAGAAAAACGCTTAGAACTATTAATAAATTCAAGAACTAAAAAGAATTTAAAATTTGGCATTTCTTCTTTAAAACTTGGTATTTATTAAAAAAAAGCTAAACAAAACTTTCAAAACTTGTAACTACTAACAAACTCTAAGTCAAGAATTACTGCTATTTTGTTAAGTTAAAAACTTTTATTCAGTTGAAAAAGCACACTTACCACTGTGTAAAATATTGAAAGCAAAATTGATAAGAAAAGTATATTTTAAGAGGCTTTTTTTTATGTATACATGTGTTTCTCAAAGCAAGATTTTATTAATGAAAGTAATCAATCTTGACATTCTTCAGTAATGTAATATACCAAACAAAATGATGCTTGGAAATATTGAAAATTTTGTTTAGTATCCTAATATTTTACTTCAAATAGTATGTTTTGATATAATCATGTTGGGAAAATGCAAGAATCTGCTCTTAAATATCTTTTAACAACTTTTTTTCTAATTTTATTGCCCAAAAATGAATTAATTTTAAATTATAAGCAGTTAAACTCAAATAAAAATACAGTTTTACCAAACTATGGGTTTGACAGTTTTTGACAGAGGGTTTTTTGACATGACGGTAAAAACCATGGTGAAAACAGTCATGTGTCAAAAACTTGCCAACCCTGGTTCATTTTAGCATTTAATCACACATAAAAATTTAAAAATATATAAATATTGTTAACAAAAATACAAAAAATAATTTTTTAAAAATGAAATAGTATTTTTTTTAAAAGAAATATGGTATATAAACTTATTGAGTAGGATATTTTGAGAAATAATATAAACCTTGTATATACGGCGCCAGTTTCTTTTATCATGTAACATTCGTTTCCAAAGCATGCCCATAACTTCAGGAAAGTGTTCATAGGTAAAGGTACTCTGTGCTACTTCTTGCATTAATTGTCCCGTAGGACCCCATGCATCATCATTAGTGGCTTCTCTGACTTTAGCTTCAACTTCTGTATAATTCATCACCACATTGGTGCTAAAAGATATTTAAAATATTATTGAATATTTTTTTTCTAAACAAACGAGCTCATAAACATAATTAAAAATTTATAAATGAACTCTTATTCACTACTCTCTAACAGAACAGAAATAGTCATCTAAATAAAAAACCCAAATAAGAAAAAACAATATTTAAAGAATTAAATTCTTTTTATTTGATTTATATAATCAATATGTATTTTAAAAAATGCCTAATCTATTTGATCTTGAAACAATTTAGTTTACTGGTTAAAATTTTATTTGAAACTAAATAACAGCACTTCTTTTAAACATTTGCCAATTTTAATTAGCTAACCAAAATGATTTATATTTTATCAACCAAAACTATTCAATCAAATCTGTTTTTTTTTAGAAGATTTTCATTGAAAATAAGAATTATAATTAAAATATACCTGATGCATGTCAGACAATAAATGTCAGTGATTTTTTCTAACAGGTCAAACACTTGTTATTGGTTCACAGTATTTACTATCAACTAAAAGTTAACTGTTTTCATAAATACATAATCTAACAACTAAACATTGCTAAAAAGTTACTTTAAACAGGTTATTTCTTTAAACAAGACAACCATCATTAGGTACTGATTACTGACTGTCAAATCTACTGATTTTAATGGTCTTATTAACTGTCCATATAAGGTTATAGTAGGCATTATTACATAACACATATGATTTTGTTATTAGTTTCAAGAATAATTCCTAGAAGATACTTAAAACAGATTTTTATGGAGAAAAATGAAACTTCTAGGCATATCTGACTTAGTAATATTTATTGGCATACTTAGTAGACTTTAATTCACGTTTAAATGTCTGGGGATGATTCAGCAAAAACATGTACACATATTGAAAAACAATTTGCTATTAAGATATTTTCTACATATTAGACACACACCATTAGATTTAAACGAGTTGACAATTCTGATAAGTGCTTTGGAAGTATTATTACATATTATTTGAAAAAATGCTGCCAGTTTATGATGATAAAATTTCTAAACATTGACAAGAAATAAAAATAAACTATCCAGTATTAATAACCTCATACAACAAAAATTAAAAACAGCTCACCAAGAAATGCTTGTTAGAATAGCCAACCAACCTATTGATGTTTATTTATTGAGCTATCATTATTTACAAAAATGCAGCTAGATTTTGGAGACAAAAATTAAGAAAAAAAAACTTCTTAACACTGACAAGAAAGAAAAATTAATAATCAGGTATTAATCGATAACCTCAAACAGCAAAACAAAAAATATTCAGCTGAGGTATTGATGCTTACACAGCAACAATTCTAAAAAAAAAAAAAAAGCTCACCAGGAAATGCTTGTTAGAATAACCTACCAACCTATTGATGTCTATTTGTTTAGCTGTGCAGAACGAAAAAATTATATCGTAATAGTATCGTAAAATTGAATAATCAATCTCCATAACTGCTATTGAAATATTTATGTCAATTTACGTTTCTGTACGAGCAAACTCAAAATTTAATGAAAATTATACAAAAATGAGACATCACAAAATTGTAAAAGTGACACGATTATTTTCTTTTTAAATAACAGCTTTACTTATAAGTGAAAGGAAAAATCTAACAACTACATCTCATTAATATTGAATGCTGTAAAAATAAAAGCCGAGCAAGTGAAAAATCTTAAGAAAAAAAACTTACGCAACAGACAGAAGATAAATACTTACACTTTATCTGTGATTTCCCGTAATTTCCACATATTATTTGGACGGATAACAATAACTATATAAAGTATATATTGCAAAATCCAGAAAGAGAGAAAAACTACAATAAAATAACTGCAATTATAATTTAAATGGTAAATATTTATATACTGCTAAGTCCACCAAACCAGACATGACACATATTTCTACAGGAAAAACAGCCCACTAGAAGTTAAAAGGTATTTATTGATGCCAGATGTACTTTTACAATTCAATTCGAGTATTCGTGGATGAAATCGTAACCTTGACTTGCATTTCTGTTCCGATTAGTTTCGTTTTTCAACTTTTAGAAAGAAAATGGCAGCAGTCAGTTTATTCATGAAATTACCCTAATGATTCGTACCAAGATAATCCGACTTTTGAGTTTAATAAGTTCTTATAAAATTATATTTTTTGTGAACGTAACGAGTTTAAACCGTTTAGCTCTAAAGTTTTCATTCCTACACTATAAAAACACTCTGTTTGTAGTGCGAAATTTAAAGAAAATATATGAATTCTCTGCCAGTTATTATATTTTTCTTTCCGCTTGATTTAAGTGTATTTTGTTAGGAAAAATCTTTTTCAAAATGCAAAGTCGTAGAATTTTCAAGCGTTTGCCGTCGGAATACGCATTTGATATACCTCTCAAAGAAGTTGACCCGAAAGTATCAGGCGATGTATATATGCTCAATTGTATATCACTTAGTACTTTAAACCTGCTTTTAAAATATTCTACTTGATTTTTTTATTTATAACATCTGTTTGATAATTATTTTACATATTTTGATTCATGTTCTGATTCTTAAAGTTTCTTTCCCTTGTGTATATTATCTATAAATATTGTCTTAAGTTCAAAATTTGATCTTCTGAAACAAAATTGTCTTTAAAATTTGTTTCAATAAATTGCTCTGTACAGTTTATTTCTATAATTATTAAAATTATTTTATAAGATCATCAAAATTATAAATACTCAGATATTATCAGTTTAACTATTATTTAAGCAAAAAGTGGCCAATCCTTTTGGAAAGAATCTAAAGTGAAAAATTATGCATACCACTTACAACTTTTCCTATTAATTTAAAAATGTAAAGAAAAAATATTGCTTCTAAGTTTATTATTTGGTTGAGGTTAGGGAGTCTACTTTCTTTTATGTTAAAAAAAAATAGCTGGATTTATCTGTGCCAGGCTAACCAAAAAGTACCTATTTTTTTTTTTTCTGAAAAGAAAGGCAATGGTATTTCTATGTTATAAATTGGTGTGCCAACTTCAGTCTCCAAGGCAGTTAATGAATTTTAAATCTGTACATTTTTTTTAAAAAAAACGTATAGAGGATTGCCCGTTAAAAACCTCTATATGTTACAACTCTTCTGTTGTTGTAAAAAAATATCACAGAAGAGACCAACTCTATGTGTCCTTTTGTGATACCTTTTTAAATTCTTGCGGACCATTGTCTGAAAGTTGCCAAGATGTTTCTCAAATAATAATTGGAATAATTGATACTATAAGATTTTACGAATCAGATTGGATTGAGATGATCCTGATCTGCACACCTATTACTTCAAAAAATAAGCAAATAAAATTAACTGATTAGTTTCTTAAATAATTTCTTTTTTTGTTATGAAAAAAATCCATGTTTATATCTCTCTCTTATGTATATTTTATTGTCTTTTCATAATTGCAAGTAAGATTTTCGTTTGAATGAGAATTTAAATCATCATTTGTGTATTACGATATTTTATCTAGATCCATACATGTTTTACAGTATATATTCAATCTAATTTACTAGTTTTTGAATTTAATAAATAATTATTTACAATTTTGACCCATTATTTACTTACTTACATTAAGTTAACTTGCCTTGTAGTTGAGCTGACAATCTAATAGGCTCCTTTTTTGACATTTTCCAATAAAGGTAATTGCCCATATACAAATTATGCAACAATGCAAAATTGTTTCAGATTACTTATTTGTATTTTTTCATATATTTTAATTATGCTTCAATTACTTAATTTGTACATTTTTGATGTCCTTGAAATTAGAATAATTGGTCTCCCAATAAACTTACTTGCTTTTAATAAAATTTTACATCTTTAAACTTTAAGCAGTATTTTTTAATTAAAATGCGTATAATTATTTTTACAGACATTCTGTGTTATAACAAAAAGCTGGGACCAAACGTTTATAAACAGATATCAAAAGACACCATCATTGAACCTGTTTTACCCATACAGTTACATTAGAAGAGCTTCTATGGCCTTTACTACTCATGTGTATCCTTTTGCTCACTTATATTTATTATGGTACTTAGTACTTTTTCATTTTAGTGATGAAGTAAAAGTATCAGTAATTTTTGTTTCAGCTTATAAAGAATGAAGTAGCTTTTCCTATTTCATTTATAAAAACATTTTTTTTCAAGTACTTATGCATTGTATTTTAATTTGTATGCAATGTAATATAATTATTTATATTATGTGCTTATTTGTTATAAGTATTGATATCATTAATGTATTCCTTGATATAGAGTTTAGAATTTATGACATTGGAATACTCTTCATTGTAGCAGCAAATCTGATGAATTTGGTTAAACCAGGAATCTTGCCTTTATTTTTTGAGTAATGCATTCAATTTATTTAATTATTATTATTATTTTTTTTTTGGATTAAAAAAATGGGAATTCTCAAAGTATTTTTTTTTTTTTTTTTTTTTATTTATTTATTTATTTTCCGAAATCATCTTAAATTAAATGACTAACCAAACTAAACTAAAACAGTATTTAGCATCATTCTCTCCACTGGTTATCTTTGATATTGAGACATTCTAATTGTTTTGTTTTTGTTTTTTTAAATTTCATTTTATTGTAATTATTTTGTAATTTATTTTAGTTAGATCATTAATTAGTAACTGGTTAGTGAATGGCTTAGGCTGGATTTACTTTGACATTAGATATATATTTAAATTTTAATTGTGAATTACTAATTTACTAAAAACACACATTTGTGGCAAATACAGTGTGAATAGACCTTATGTATACTCCTGTTTAAGAGTGGTTGTAGTAAATCATAAATATCAGTTGCATATTATATACAATAAAATTTGTATATATCAACAAAGGTAAGAAATGAAAAAAAATTTGAGTTACTCACTTTTCCTGTGTACCATGAAATTTTTATTTTATACCTAAATTAAGTGTATTTGCATGCTTGTAGTTTTCGTATTTAGCAAAATTGTAATGTTAGAATTTTTTTGTCTCAATAGGCGACTTACGCTGCTATTTTATGTCACTGAAGCAATCCATCAGTCAATAAGCAGAGGGTTTGTTGGTGGTTCTTATTCCTATTTAAGGAATCCTTGGATGTGCTTTGATTTTATGATTACTATATTAAGGTTTGTAATATATTTGTTACATCAAGAAAAATATATAATCTCCAAATAGTAGTACTGTGAACTCTCTACAACAATCCTGATCATCTGAAGAGATTCAGACATTATAACATAAAGTAATTACAATAGTGAGTGTAAAAAATACTGTACTTATATTTAAAAACTATTTTAATGAAACTAATAATAACATAAACCAAATTTACTATGGACAATGCTATTCTGTAATGAGAATTAGGAAGCTGAGAAAATAATTGACATTGATAACTAAACGACTGAAAATTGATAACTAAATAATGTTTAGTGTGAAAAAATATATGTATGAAAATTAAAAGTGAACTGTCAATTATTTGAGCTTTCTGTTTCATAACTAATGACATGTTTTTCCTTCTTTTTTTTTTCATTTGATGTAAAGAATTTGAAGAGCAATTAATCAGATTACGATAACATTAAAAAATGAGTCTCAAATTTCAAAATTATATCAAATCTGATTAAATAAAATAAAAAATAATCTAAAACAAGGAACTAAATTGTGTTTTTAATGAAAAGATTTATAATTTGTAGTGAAACAACGATTGTCTGGTGTTCTTTTCAAACACTATTAATATTCATAGTTTATTCTTCACAAATTGGTATCCTCATCATATCGCATTATTGTTTTTCTTTAACTGCTTTTGTCTTTTCAACAACCTTTTAGTGTTCTTTTTGAGGCGGAATAAATCTTTAGCTATGGAAAAAATAGCAAGAAATAATAAATAAATAAAAGAAAGGTTGCTCTTACTAATACTATTTTTTAATAGATCACAAACCTTATTTGGGGGGGGTGAAAAAGAGATTTGTTTCTTTTTATTGTTAAACTAGCCGCTTAAGGCGGCCAACTGTCCGCCAGAGTTTTCCTTGTCTTGCCACAAATGCAATAGAGTTTGGGATGTTGAAGCACGATTTTCTTCTAGCCTTCTTCGACGTTCCTGGGATGTTTCTCGGGTCCTTGCATTTCTGGTTGAGACACGATTATTTTCCAATCTTCTTCCGCGTTTTTCAGATGTTTCTTGGGCCCTAGCACTGCTAGTTGAGACATGATCCTCTTCCAATCTTCTTTGACGTTCCTCAGGTGTTTCTCGGGCCCTAGCACTGCTAGTTGAGACACGATCCTCTTCTAATCTTCTTTGACGTTTCTCTGATACTTCTTGGGCTCTAGAATTGCTTGTTGAAATTCGGTCATGTTCCATCCTTCTTTGACGTTCCACAGACGTTTCTTGGGCCCTTCTTCTTTGAGAATTTCTTAATATCTTTTTCTTTGACAAAATACAAAGTTTTTTGGAAGGCGGTTCTGCCATGTCAGTAATCGGGTTTTTAAGAAGTCAACGAATGCTTTAGAACAACAATTACTATGAAAGCAAATCATGAAACTTCAATATTAAAATCTAAGTGCTTACCTGCAAACTGAAACTTTCTGAAAATAACTAATTACTTTTAATAAAAACTGTTAAAATAAAGAATAGAAAAACCAAAGAGATCCAAGGTAAGTGTGATCGTTCCTTCAAAAACAATTAAATTCCTATTTTATATGTTATATAGCTAAAACGCTTAAGAAAAAAAAACTGAAATGCTAAATACATGAAAAGAACACGAAAACGAATTAATTTTTTATGGTATCAATTTCTATATCACTAC
This sequence comes from Parasteatoda lunata, assembly GCA_949128135.1. Classification (NCBI taxonomy): domain Eukaryota; kingdom Metazoa; phylum Arthropoda; class Arachnida; order Araneae; family Theridiidae; genus Parasteatoda; species Parasteatoda lunata. Next base: position 117,369,461 of record OX421971.1, read on the forward strand.
AAAAATTATCGTCTTCGCTTAAGCAAAAAAAATAGAGCGTGGAAAGAAGAAAAACTTATTATAACAATTATGAACAGCGACAAATATATCAAAGCGAAGCATTCTATTTACGTTTCAAATATGGTGCCAAATTTTTACTACAAAAGTTAAACTTTTCTCCACTTTGATAAATGTAAACTAATGCGAACCTTGCAATTAAATTATTAATTCCTTCGTATATTATTGATTTAAGTTGTCGAAAATTAATATTTCAATTGTAAGGTTCGCATTAGCATACATTTATAACAGTGGAGAAAAGTATATGCATTTTTGAATATGGCTCTTTGAAGACGAAAAAGCATAGATTTTCTTACAAAATGACTGATAACTAAAAAACTAATCCAAATTTTTGAAAAAGAAAACAAATACTTCTTCATTATGTCAAAACACAATTATGTGCCGAGTTTCGTGCCTGGGCGAGGCTTCTGGGGCAATATATTGTGATTACAGACACACACACAGCTGCGTTTATTATTATGTATAGATAATGGTTCAATTATGGGAATTAGTGCTGTAATTCATAAAATTCTAGCCAAGAGTGCTAAATGTGAATATTTATAACACATAAAAAAAAAATTTCTTGTACCTTATAGCTTGTACAATTTTGATGTTGAAAGGAAGGATCGCATACCTGGACTGCAGACCTTTCGTGGTATTCGACTGTTTCCAATAGTAGCAAAAATACCAGGTATTATATGGCCATTTTGATCATTCTATCTTTGTGAAAATTTATATTTTCTATGAATTTTTATTTGTATCATGCACTTTTACATGTTTGGCAAATAATACTTTTCTTCTTAAAATTTTGCTTTTGAGTTATAATTTTTTCTTAAAAGGGCAGTGGTAAATAGCTCTGATATTTTATGTAAAAGTTACTAAAACGTAATTTCATCAAAAGCACTTAAAAGATTCATTTCTTAAATTTGTATTATGCAATCGATATTTTTAAGAAATTAATTATTTCTATTCAGGACACTCTTTAAAATAGTGCCATGCACTTTGTGACCAAAATTGGAGGTTTAAAAAATTCATTTCTCACAGTCTATATTTTTATGAAATAAATAGTTTCTACCTGTGCCCCTCTTTAAAATATTACTCCAAGTTGTCTTGTTGAGTCTTATTTTAGTAGTTACTTTTTCCTAATAATTAAAACATTTATAACTTCTTAACTATTAGTTCTATTGACTTGATTTGACAAAATTTGATTTAGTGTAAAAAAGAAAATACTCTGGAAATAATGCTTTATTCTCAAAATAGTAATTTTTGTTTTTTTTTTTCCTTGGTAAATTTAAGAAAAGTTAAATTTTTTTTTAATTTTTTATTTTTAGTAAATTTTAGTTAAAGCTCACCTGATGGTAAGGATCAATTATTAGATATTAATATTAGGATTAAATCACAAACTATTAAAGCAATTTCCATCTTTTCCTTAATTATTATCTTGTTTAAATGTTGTATCTTATTAACAAATTGAAAAATAAAATTTCAGAGCGATTGTGAATATTTAAAAATATGAACTAACTGAATATCCGTTTTTCCTACAAAGTGGAAAAAAGTAAATAATCAACACAATAAAATCATGTGCAGAACTCTAGATGTATTCTGACGCAATAAACAAACTAAAACATTTCCCGTTTTTTTAAATTTATTTTTATTTGTTTTTCTTCCCTGTGGCTTTACATTATTAGGTTAAGCAAAACATGTTTTTAAAAGTTCAGCCCATCAAAATAAATATTAACTATATTTATTATCATTTGACTCATAGCTATTACTCAAGCTCAGCTCCTCATAGTCATAAAATTATCTTAATGTCGGTGGTAAATAATTTAATGATTTATAATGATTGTGTCTTTTTACAAAAAATTTTTCTTTAATTAGGTGTTCGAATCTTGGTTAGAGGATTAGTTTTATCAGTGACTCAAATGATGAGTGTAACAACAATCATATTTATATTTCTGACAGTAGTTTCAATAACTGCAAAACATGTAAGATATTAATTTTTATCCCATATAATAGTTCTAAAATATCATTTTGAAGAAAGATACATCTTTTTTTACAGATGTCATCCTCTAATTTGATTCCATTATGTTCTGAGGATATTTAATAAAATAAATTGTTTTACCATTATCTTGTTTAATTTAAATGTCTAAATTAAATATTATTAGCCTTTTACTTTACTTTTTACTTACTGCTATTTAGATGCATACTGTCCCAGCTGTAAGTACTAATAAAATCGACAAGTATTATTTAATAGTGTTAGTTTTAATGATCATGATAGTTATAAAAATGTTTAGATTTAGTTTTTTAGCAGTTAACGTTTTTTAGTTTTTTGATCTGCAATATTTTTTTTTAAGTTGCTATGCAAATGTCAATTTTTAAAGAATTTTTTTTATCATTAAAAAGTATATTGTAGAAATAAATATATAAAACATAATGTGTTTAATACATAAAATAAATTAATTTCTTAGGAGGCTAAGGTATCAAAAATAATAAATCATTTAAGTTTTTTCTTAATTTTAAATTTTTATTTAAATTTTACTTTCTTTAAAGTAATTTCATTTTTCCACTTTATTTAAAATAATATTTAATGTTATATATTTTTGTAATTTTTCTATAGATATTTAAAGGTGTATTGTACAATAAATGTGTGAGAAATCTGCCTAGTAATTTTACTAGTTTGAACATATCATACTTTCATTTTATTCAAAATTCATCTAATTGGTTAATGGATCAAAACTGGAATCCTTTAATCTGTGGAAATGTTACTGGAGCAAGGTAACTTGATTACTCATTAACTTAGCAAATCGTTGGTAATACAAATACACTGAAAAAATTAAGTAGCAATGAAATTTCTGTATTTTTTCTGAAATCCTTAAGTTATGGTACTGATTTAAACAAGCAAAGGTATTTTTTTTTTATAATTGCTATAAATGTTTGATTGTAGTTACACAAATGTATGTTTAGTTTCTTTAAAGTTCAAAATTGCTATTTCAGTTTTGAAAATCTTTGTTTACCATCTATTTTTTTATCAAAACTAAATACTAAACTCCCTGCAATCATAGCTTGTCAAAGCTGAAGTTATGCTTGAAAAAAAACTATAAAAAAAAAAAGTTGTAATCCAATCAGTAATTTTATTTTTAAGTCTAAACACTCTGACAGTGCTTTAAAAAAAATTAAGAATTAAATGATTGTGTGATCTTATTCAGTAATTGAATTTTTGTGCAAGAAATTTTACAAAGTGTAAATGAATTTTATGAGAAATGTATGAAGACATATAATGAATTGCATAAATTATGCTATTGAATGAACAAGCAATGCACATATATAAATAAAACAAATGCAAATTTGTTTGTGACATATGATAATTACAAAATTGTATATGAGGAACTTAAGTCTGAGTCCAGAAATTTACTTATTCTTTTCAAACTATGCCATAATTGAATTGTCAAAACAGCTGTAGCAGAGATAAAATTAAAACTTAAACAAGATAGTGAAAAAATATGCCGTACAGAGAAAATTCAGGTGGAACAAAGGCTGATCAGACTGCAATAACTGTATATGTTCATTGCGTCAGATAGGAAGAAAAAATTTTATGTACATAAACTGCATAGTTATAGAAATTGAAATTAAATGACATGCATACGCAGTCTTGTTAGTTTTGAGTCTTACTCTCCTTCTATTTTAAAATTAGAAATAACTGCCCCTATTCCCTCATTTTTAGTGCTCCACCATGAAAATAAAAGCTGGACTGGCACGCGAAATACTAAACTGCCCCTTTAGGAACAATAAGAGAAAATAAGGACATGAACTATTCTTCTTAGTAACTGCATTTATTTATTTATTTTTTTATTTCTATTTGTATAGGTTGTATATTGTATAGGTTTCTAATCTAGTCTAGACACATTGTCGACTTTCTTAATAGTAACACCTTCAGGTAACATTTAAGTACTCAATAACTATAAAACATGGCCACAGTATAAAAGTATTAAAATTTCTTCTTTGAAGAACTAACCATCACAAATCCTATTGGTCCCTATCACTCCTGATCCTTTTGAGTCAAATGCAAATGAACTTGCAGTGGCATTAACCAATCCTTCAAAAGGAGGAAATACGAAACATAATTGAGGTAACCCTCAATTATGTTTTAAGATTGATTCATGGTATATAAAAATCTGAACGCTCTATGCAAAGATTCCAAATTCGACAAAATATTTTTAAAAATAATGGAGAACTACAATCTAAAATTTGCAGATTTTCGATTAATTTTGATAACTTTTTAAAAGACTTAACATGGTTTAACTGTAACAAAGTGATGCATCACATAAGCCTTTAAATTATTTAGAAGTAGTAAAGAGTAAGAACCTACAAATCGAATTATCTAAACCAAGAATCATACGTGTCACTCGAAAATATTTGTCTGCTATCCAGAGCAAGTTAGCATCTCTGTAAATGTTCATAATTTTTTTTTCTTAGCACAGAACTTTTCAAGGAATAAGTGGTAGTTGTTAATCAACCAACGTTTTGATTTTATATGGTTAAAAAAAATGTTCATAAAGTTACATTGCTTTTGGATAAGACTTAAGAGTTGTTCTAGGAATTTAGTGAGGGGGGCGAAATAACCTATTTTTTCAGGAGCTCTTATTTCTGAATTTGTGTTTGCTGTCATTTTCACCATAAATTTGTTAAAAAGATAACATATATTTAAAAAAGTCTAATAGTCAACTGTGAAATTTTTTTGCATTTTATATTTTATATTTATATGAGTTATCAAAGAATTCATATTTTTTTTGTACTTGAAATATCAGTAGTGCAAAATCATTTGAATACAAAAGAGCTAATTTACTTTATGTTTATATTAACTTATTTAAAATCAAATTCTTTCATTTTTATTCTTAAAATAAACATTTTTGGGATCATATTTTTCAGAAAATGTTATGACAATTACAACTGCCTTCCAGACATTGGATCCACACCCTTTGAAAATATTTCAAACTTTGACACTTTCAGTATATCATTGTTGAACAGCTTAAGATTAATATCTACAGACACTTGGGAATTACTTTTAGATGATGTAAGTAAATGAGTTAATGTGTTCTAAAAAGTGTGATAAAAATTAATGATAACCCAATAAATATCTTTTTCTTAGAATTGATAAAATAAGCTAATGTAATATCAAAATAACGCTGTTTAAAATTATTTAATGTAAAAATTTTTAAATGTTTATTATCTTAAAGTGGAATTTTTTTTTTTTGGGGGGGGGGGGCTAATTGAAATTAAGTAAAGAAATGTGGAATTTGTGCAGAACTCTCTTTGATTTTAACCTTCCTGAAAACTGTCTAAACATTTTTGCCATTTAACCAATTACTTTCTTGCATAGCAAAAATGTTTTATTTCCATATTATTAAATAGGAATGGAATTAAATATAATTCTACTGTTTTTTTGTTCTTGTATTTCAATATAAACATTTCAGTGAGTCAAAAATTAAATGAAGAAAATTTAAATCTTAAATAAATATCAAAGTAGCATTATAAATTGCAAAATTGTTACAAAGTTGCAAACGCAAATCAAAAGAATTATGAAAATCTTACGATTTGCATTTAAATTAAATTTGTAAATCTGAAACTCAAAGTTTTAGACTTTTGTTATTGTAATTAAATATTAATCAAAACGCTGTCAGATATAAAGAATAGTTATGAATAAATATTTTTTACTAATTAATGGCAAAGTTTTTTATGCTAATAAAAAATAACTTAAAAATTTTAATTAATTTAATAATTTTAAAACTTTGTTTCTGTTTAAATGGTATTTAAACCTGGACGGGTTGAAAATCTCTTTTACTAGTATTAAGTTCAATGATATATAATTAACTAAGTAGTTAAATTGAACATGTCAAATTATTATGTTAAGACTTTTGTTTCAGCCACTAGAAAACTTGAAATATTTAAAAAAAAAAAAAAAAAAAAAAATTTACATGTTTTTATGTGTACTACTATATTTTATAAGTTCCTTTAACAGCATTTAATCTTTAAAAAGCATCTTTCATTTTTTTTTCTTGCAGATCTTTGTTTTTAACAATGGTTGTCCTAAAAAATGGCTAATTTTACAAATCAGTATAAAAGAAAATTAAAATTATGGTTTGCTGCATTTTTCTTAGGAAGCTGTCTATTCTCATCAAGATTCAAAATTTGTCAATTGTTTGATGATACTACTGACTGGTAAAACTGTAAAACAATATTTTCTACTCACCTTAATCTGAAATATTGTCATGGGGGTTTGTTAATTTTTCATCAGACTGCACCACATTATTTCTGCAACAGTTTAACATTGATTTCTAAATTTTCCCAACTTGTAGTGCCATGTGTTAGCAAACTTTGTTTAAGAAAATTTTTGCTTTTCTTTCATTGCTTTTTAAAATCGGTCACTTTTGCAACATCCAAAATAAGTAAAACCATCCATTCCTTGTTTCATACTTTAAATATATGTTTATTGCAGATATTGCATGCAGTAGGTCCACTTTGTGGGTTTTTCTTTGTGCCTGTGGTTCTAATAGGCACATACTATCTTAAAAATTTAATGCTGATAGTTGTTGTTACAGCCTTTGAATCAGCAATGGAAAATAAAGTATGTTACTTAAATTATTTTATCAAATTAATATTACAAACATATTGTTTAGAAATGAAACATTTATGGCGATAAAACAGTTTTAAAAAATGCCTTTACAATTTTTCGAAATGTAATACAATTATTTTATTTTTATTAATGCTTGAAATTCCCTATTATCTTAAACATATTATTCATTCTTTATAAATATGTATTATTTAGTATTTATAGTACTAAAACATCACATTAAAAAATTAAAATGTATTATTAAATAATATGTATAATGGGATTTTGCTAATACACTTTAAAATGATAAGTTAATACTAATATAATCGTCATTCTAGATTTAAACGTAAAAATTTTTTTAGTAATCCAAAAAATATTATTCAACCATCTATGTTGCAAGGCATTGGTAAAAAGTTGTATTTTACGTACTTTAAACCAAATTTTTCCACCACATAACAAAAAATAACCTTTCTTCATTTTAATGAATTAAAAAAAAGGGTAAATAAAGGAAAAAACGTAATATTAAATTTTCACCAATTGTGAAAATTTTAAAGGTTTAAATATTTAGTTAATTTACAGACCATTTAATTGTATTTAAATTATGAATACTGCATTCATAATTTTCACCTATACAATAAATAGTTATATGTAAATAATAAATTAAAAATATGAATTCAGAATACAAGTATATTTTAAAATTCCAGCTAATAATCACAATTATACAATAAAGAGCTCTTAAAAAAAGTGTACTTATTTTCTAGTTTCTTCCTAAATGATAAATCTCAGCATTAGATGCAATAAATTTAAAAAAATTGTCAAACCAACATCATGTGCTGCTAACATAATATTAATTTGGCAGTTAATTGAAGCTTTTTTCACTGTTTTAACAATTACATAACCTTTGGAAAATATTGACATAGGTTATTCTATTATTATATTTCTAAATCCAGAGATAGTGCTGCATAATTTCTTTTTGATAGTCAATAGAGTCTCGATAGTTCGAGTTTCCCATAAATCTGAGCTAGTGAAAGAAATCAGTCTTGCTCTCAAATAATGACCGATGCACACACAACACGTGTAACGATTACAGGGTGGCCACCCACCTGGAAAACCTTGAAAACCCGGAATTATCAGGGAATTTTTTTATACAGGGAAAAACCTGGAAAAATCAGGGAAATTTGGATAAATCAGGGAATTTTAAAGAAAAGCAGGAAATTTTTTCTTCAATAATTAACTTCTTTTTTTTAAATTCTGTCCTTGGGCTGAATCCATTTATGGTTCAAGTTTGTTCTGTTTGTTCTTTGGTGGTAATTTATTTTGACAAAATGTTTTTGTATTTTTAACTTTATAAAATTCTCCAAAAATTTGTTGATTATAATTTAATAATAATAGATTTTATATTGCACTCTTTTTCTGAAAGCTTTTGTACTCCCATTCAAAGAAATCTGTGAATTATTTTTTCTCAGCTAACCAACCAATCATAAATTTTTTTTTACAATCGCTAACAGCAATGTTTGTCGACAAATTGTTACATTAATGCTATTTTTTTTCTATTTCATTTTAACCTTTTATAACATGTTTTAATTTTTAAAAAAGTTTCTTTTTTAAGAGCTGACTATATATTAATATTTAATTTTACTGTTTTGTTGGTCAATATATGATTTTTGATTCAAAATTTGAATTGTATGCTTATCACAATATAAAAAGTTTGTAAATGTTGCTTACTTTTCAGAGATGATATTTCCAAAACTATTCCTCCTTTTACCTTAAAAAGCTGACAAAGACTAAGGAATGCATAGGAAACATATTAAATGCTGAAATATATATATTTTTTTTTATTCATATGTGTTTAGTACGAAGAAGGAAAACGAAATAGAATTACTTCTAGTTTTTAGTAACGAATAGTTTTAGTTCTGCACTGTACAATAGCTTTTATAAGTTTTTAAATAAATGTAATTAGTTTTTTTTTTGTGCGGTGAAATTCCAGCGGAATATTTTTTATTAAATTTTAAAGAAACTTTTACAACACTCTTTTTTGAATTTATGAATTTTTTCACAAATTTTGTAATTTTAATCTATGATATAAAGTTCTTCTTTTAAGCATTTTATCACATATTGCACAGTGCAATAGGACACATTTAACAATATTCATTACTGATTTACCTCTTATGATAACAAATAATCAACTTTCAAATTTGGTCTATTGTTTTGTTATGGCCATGAGCTGTTTTTAAATGATAAAAGAAAATATTATTTTGCTATCACAAGCCTGACTCTAAATTGCTAATAAATATACAAAAAATTACATGAAAAATAATTAAAGGAACAAATTAAAGCAATAGACGATCATTTTAATTCTGAAATCAGAAAACATTTAAGTGTATGATTATTTTGGTGGGGTAAAATTTTTGTTACTATTTGATTATTGCTATCTTAAAAATAAACTTGCTTTGTTTTTCAAATATTCCATGCAGTTTTGCTAAGATTAGATTATACATCTTATTATCAAATACCCATTCTGAAATATTCATTTTAATTAATGAATTTTTATTTCCTATTTCAGTAAAAGTTATAAGTGGACGAACTTTTTTGGGAGCCACTGTAATTATAAAAATTTATTAATATATAATCACCTGAAGCGGTTCTCCATTTTGCTTAATGAAAATATATTAAACAATACTTATCCAAGGTCTTATTGGTCATTCTGTTTGTGTCATTTGCTAGATACACTTTGAGCAAACACTACTTAAAGTAGCACATTAAAAAAATGTATTCAATAAAAACAATATATTCTACAAGCTAAACATATTTTCTCCACATGTCTTGATTTCTTAAAAATTAATGCTGTACCAAAACATTAAAAAATAAATAAAAAATATTGCCAATATGTTAAAATAAATTATTTTTTCAAGATGATATGTTTTAAAAATAACATTTTGAATAAAATATTTTATAATATAGACACTTTTCTTGTACACATCCTACACTTTTTAAGAAAAAAGAAACACAGACCTGGAAATTTTGAGATTTTTATCCGGAAAACCTGGAAAAATCAGGGAAATTTGAAATCTGATTTGAGTGGCCACCCTGGATTACTACGATTGGTTTAACGATGATTTCTACCACTGAATGTTGAAAAACAAAAGTGTAACTGATGTTATCTATGAAGAGTATTTGCCTATTCATCCCAATAAAAAAGAAAATATCATGTTACAAAAACATCAATATGACAGTGGTAGATGAATAACTAAATAGTGATGAACAATTAGAATTCAGACACTGCCATTGTATAAATGATTGAAGCTCAGACAATGCAGGAGGACAGTAAAGTAAAAAAGAGAGTTAAACAGGTGGCTTGATTCCACTCAATGAAATGAGTCTGAGTCTTGCTGCTCTAGAGTCTGCAATGCAAGGTGTTACTTAGACAATAGCGCTATATTGCTACACTGAAAAAGAGCAGTGTGTTTAAACAAAAAACATTAGACAATTATTTTAAAGTACAATTAACTTGATGCAGTAATATAATGAATAATGTAAGTATAAAGCAGGAAATGTACCCTGATCCTCTAATGTAAATAATTTTTCATTAAAAATATATTTTTCAATTAACTACTGAAATTTAAAAATTACTTTTTTCCTATTTATTAAATTTTATGTTTTCTATAATTCGTATTTTCGAAAGTTCGAGGTTTGCTCCATCCCGTCCTCCTTGAATTATCGAGACTCGACTGTATTGCTATTTAAAGAAGTACAGATCTTTGAGACAGGTTATAATGTTTGTCCCAGCCTTGGCCAAAGGATACTGTGAGAAGGCCTTTTCATTTCCCTTCTAACCTTCAGTAAGAGTTAGTCCCGAATAGGGACGAAAAATATAGCACCTCCAAAACCCGTTCCACTGTCTCCCCTACATTTTTGGTGGGGGTGTTAAGTAATCCGAAACTAATCGACTAACCACTGTCACAGAAAAGGGGGAATTGCAACCTGCAGGGGTCAACTAGCTTTCAAAAGATATCAGAAGAGACTCACTCTACATTATGCTTTTTCTCCTTCTAAGAAAATAATTTTTTTAAACTCTAAAACGGCTTTATTCATTTTCAAAATGGTTTTATCATTTTATTTAACATGCACTTTTTCTAATTATATCTTGAATTATTTATTATTTTGATTTGATTATTTAGAGAACTAATAATAACCAGAGTATTTAAATTTATAAAATTTTACTATGTAGTCATATGAAAGTAATTCATATAAAGTAACTACATTAAAAATAAATTTATATTTTCTCTAGAAATCAAATAAAGTTTGTTAATTTTTTAAAAAATTGATTTGCTAACTTTTAAAACTTTTTATGTTAAAGTAGAACCTTGAGTTCAAGATTTTATTTTTTTATTACTTTTTTAATTTGTTTCTTTCAATTAAAATTTAAATACATATATTTTTCACAACCTTTTTTTTTAATTTTAATAAATTTTTTTCAATTTTTTAAAGATTGTACCATTTTTCTAATAGATCATATTGATGGATCATTAAAAACAACAAACTAAAACAAAACAATTCTATGTTATTTTACATTTTAATATATAGATTCGTGAAGCTGCTCACTGTAATTAATATAAAGATTTATCAAAAAAATCGAAATTAATTCATAAAAAAGTACGATACCGAAATTTTTGAAAGAAAAGGCATTTATTGATTTTCATTAAAACTTACAGCATAACAACTGATTGAGACAAGTTTACTTTACAAAATTTTATCACTAACCCTGGGAGGTTTTCGTGTTTTTCTTCTCCATGTAATGCTAATGCGGATTTTAATTAACTATAACTACACTAATTAAAGTTTGCAGTGCAGAAATTTCTACTCAGAAAACTCTTCTCCATGAATGGCAAAAGAGGGTCAGGGAAGAGAAATTAAAATAACACATTGATTACATACTTTGTTCTATCAATATAAAAGAGCGAAAAATTGTGAATAAAAATTACATTACACACTTTTAATAGGAATTCGAAAAATTTCTCGTTATTAAATACATAAGATATTGCATAATTACTAGTTTTAATATATATTTTTAGAATATTGCTAAAAAATGTTTTAAAAAGTGTATTAATTAGGAATTACAGATTAATGTTAAAGCAATAAAAAAAGACTAATAGTTTCAAAATCTAGTGAATCAACTAAGGAATCAGGTCTGAAAACATCAAAACCAGTTTGACTGTCTGAAGTAACAAAGAGAAGCTTAACTCTAAAAATTACAACTTATTTTTATTTTTTAATATACCGTGATGATATTTCGTCGGTGTTTATAATAATCACATTTCTCATTCTTTCTATTTCATCTGGCAATCAAACTGGTTTCAATATTTTCAGTGTTGCGTTCCTAAGCAGCGGTTCATTATATTTTTATACCGTGTTTATTTTTCTCTCGTGAATATTAATTATGTCCACTAATGTTCTTTTACTTCCTTTTTTTTAAGAATTTTACAATACATGCATATATTTTCATATTTTTCTTCATTTACTGATTTAAATAAAATTTTCATAATACTTAGTGTTCTTGTGTATGTACATTAAAGCCCTAAACACAGGGCTAAGTGCTTGTTCACGTTTGGATGATGTGTGCTCTTGTGTACTAGCTATTTTTTTTTTCCTTACCGTGGAAAAACAAACTATCCCAGCTATTGGAGTAATTAAAACTATTTATGGAATGGAAAAATTGCAACCTTTTAAATTTTTATAATGTAAATGTTTTTTTAAACCTACAAATGAGTGTACAATATATATATATATATATATATAGATAGATATATATAGATATATATTTAAAAAGGAAAACTGCAGTTTTGTGATGCTTTATAGTATATTGGAATATCTTTACGTCATTGTCTCGATTTTAATTAATCTCACTTTATTCAGAAGCTAAATTTTTTAATTCTGAAACATCTTTAAAAAACAAGGAAAAAAGTTTAAAAAAAAGGGGGAATAATGTATTTAAAAAATAAATTCCACTCTCAAAATGAATAAAAACAAGAAAAAGTATTACTACTAAATAAATAAAATGTATGTAGAATGAACGAATTATCAGCGAATATAATTTCCATAATAAATTACAAGCTTATAAAAGCTCCCCATATCAGTTCTTCAAAAGGACAGAGAGAGAAAAAGATTTTCAAAAAGAGTTGAACAGAGTAAAAGTATTTGGGAGGGAGGGAGCAAGACCACCTAAGGAGAAGATTAGACCGCAATCGTCCCTTGGAGAATGAACTTGGGGCTGGAAGTTGCCTTCCTCCCTTACTCAAAAGTAGAAAGTGACTTGAGTTTCAAAGGCAATATTACAAAAAGTAATAAAGATAAAAAAAAATTGACCTTTATTTTCGTGGATAGGAAAGATTGAAAAAATTATTAGTATTTTTTTTAAATTGATCACTCCGATTCTTAAACAAGAAAAATGGAATCTAAGTATGACAAGCCCGCCATAGACATATAGTATATTGGAATATCTTTACGTCATTGTCTCGATTTTAATTAATCTCACTTTATTCAGAAGCTAAATTTTTTAATTCTGAAACATCTTTAAAAAACAAGGAAAAAAGTTTAAAAAAAAGGGGGAATAATGTATTTAAAAAATAAATTCCACTCTCAAAATGAATAAAAACAAGAAAAAGTATTACTACTAAATAAATAAAATGTATGTAGAATGAACGAATTATCAGCGAATATAATTTCCATAATAAATTACAAGCTTATAAAAGCTCCCCATATCAGTTCTTCAAAAGGACAGAGAGAGAAAAAGATTTTCAAAAAGAGTTGAACAGAGTAAAAGTATTTGGGAGGGAGGGAGCAAGACCACCTACGGAGAAGATTAGACCGCAATCGTCCCTTGGAGAATGAACTTGGGGCTGGAAGTTGCCTTCCTCCCTTACTCAAAAGTAGAAAGTGACTTGAGTTTCAAAGGCAATATTACAAAAAGTAATAAAGATAAAAAAAAATTGACCTTTATTTTCGTGGATAGGAAAGATTGAAAAAATTATTAGTATTTTTTTTAAATTGATCACTCCAATTCTTAAACAAGAAAAATGGAATCTAAGTATGACAAGCCCGCCATAGACTTTACATGTTAAAAGCAGAATTGAGGAGTCTGCTTGGTTCAACACTTTTCTCCCGGCAACCACGATTGGGGACCCGACCTTCTGATCATATGAACTCGCCCCGTGCTCTTTGTTCGCCAAGGTCCCAGCATTAGATAGTTATTTATGTTATAATTTTCTTTTATTAAAAAATTAATTTTTATTTTAGTATTTTTAAAATGAGATCTGATCCACCTTTACTAAAAATCTTAAATAAAAACTTTATTGAAAAAATATGTCTTTGTCATTAAAAAAATTAAACTGAAGTCTTTTCTGTAGGTCAATATCATCTAGTTCATGGTGGGTAGCGTTTTTAAAAAGTGCTTAAAGGTGTTTATTTCTGATTTTCGTTATTTAAAAGTCCTTAAAGGTGCTTTTTTCTTGTGGTGTTTTCAAAAAGTGCTTAATTTTCCCTTTTCAAAAATGTGATTATTTTTCGTTACTATGTCGATTTTCGCCACGTATTATGCAAACGCCTGCTTTTCACATTGTTCTATTCAATGTTTTCACAATTCATTTCGACGTACCGTCGGTATATAGCATATGAAAGCGCCAATCATTTTACATGTTTGATGAAATATTTGCTAGTCCGTATGTCTACTGAGCTGTGTTCGGTGAGGCCTTCTCATGTGCAACTCTGCTGCATTTTGCAAGATATTCTCAATTTCAGACTTTATTTTCCACCCTCTGATATCGAACCGAAAAATCTCTCGATAATTTTATAACGGCTAATATAATCAAGAAAAGAGTTCTTTGTCAGAAACTAGTTATTTTCTCCTGATCATCCAAAGTCTTTGAAAATTATTTATATTTTTTTAATGTATATAGTGCTTAAAAATATTTTTTGAATGCTTAAAAGGTGCTTATTTTTTGTTGAAAGATTTGGCTGCGCACCCTGTAGTTAGATTATTTATTAGACTTAATTTTGTTTTAGGAAAAGGAGAGACTATCCTCCTATTCCTATTATGACTCTTTTCCTTTTGACATTGAACGGTTGGCAATCTACCCTCTTGAAACGACACGTGAGACTTTAGATGAGGTTCTGCAAGAGAGATGTTATCTAATTGATCACAGGAAAGCTGTGCAAGAAAAGTGGATACAGATGAAAAATATTATAACTATGAAACAGGCTGTTATTAAACAAATGCAAGCAAAAGAAAGTGATATTGGAGTATGCCAGCTTCTATTTTCTTTCTTTTAACTCTTCTAAAAACTAAATTCCAAGCTGTTCAGTCTTCCATGCATATTAAGAAAACGCAAATGTTGTTTTTAACCATCTGAATGCATATTTTTAAACTTACTAGCTTTATCAGTTGACTACTGAATTTAGCCAGTTCCTTCCTACTTTAATTACGTTTTCTCATGGTTTTTGTATATCTTAAAAATATGAAATTTGGAAAACATTTAAAAAAAAATTTCACTAAATTCATAGCTTGCTTGAGTGTAATATGTATTAATATTTAATTATTGAAGTAAACCTGATTTGTAGTAATCAGTGCCAAGATTAAAATATTATTTTAGTTAGATCTGTCTATCTTTAAAATTAAATGAAGAACAATTATAATTATTTAAAATGAATTATATTTTTGATTATGATTCAAAAATAGGAATTCAAAAATATTATTCATTATATATAAAAACATTCTTTTTTCTTTTTCATTCTCTAGTTGAGCTTTACAACATCTTTTTTTTCTTCTGCCGTAACTCTTTAAATTTGTAGAAATAAATGTTAGTTTTATTCAACAATGTAATTACTCTACCTTTCACTTTTATGAAACTTTTGCTTTGTTTGCAAGTTTTTAGTGATTTTTCGAAAGAACTTTTGATTATACTTAAAATATTTGCCATACACAATCATTATGCAAAATTTGAAAATCTAAAGTCTTTTTGTTTAACATAATTAAAGAATACTCAACTACACTTAGTTTTTTTTTCTAAAAAACTTAATTTCACTATCAATATTGCTTTTGTTTCTCAACATATAAGCATATTTTTTGTACTAGATTTTGTAAATACGTTATTAATTAACATTGATTATAATTTTGTACTATTTACTTTTAAGAAACTGTTATTGAAACTTGTAATTCATATTTACTATTTGTATTTTATTAAGTAAAAATATGTTCAATTCTGTATCTTTTGCAGTCTAGATTTCTTAAGGATTCATATTATTATTAATAATTTTATATGTTTAAATGCTTCAAATTCAACTAGAAAAATTTCTGAAGTTTTCTTTTGTTTTGTTCAAAGGAAATATAGTATTTAACAGAAAAATCCTTGATACTCAAAAGGCTTTGCTGGTGTAGGGTTAAAACTGAATACTTACTGACTTTTTTTTATCTTTCTTACAATTAATAGTTGTAACTCATTAACTGTATCATTTTTGGAGTTGTTTTTTGCATCCAAAGATTTAAATTTATTTTAATTCGTTGTTTACTAACTTCTTTTTCATAGGTCAGTGAAAATAATGGGAAATACCAGACAGCTACACGTAAGTAATTTTATATTTGATAGATAGGTTATTTGTTCAAATTTTTATGACTATCTTTGAAAATTCAAAACTAGCATTTAATAGCATAAATTCAGCATTTACTTTTCTTAGCGGTTTTTAAATGACTTACTTCTAAATGAAAATAATATGAAAGAACCAAATATAGTTTAAGTTTTACTGTTAAATTTCAAAACAAGCATGTCTTTGTGGAAGACTATTTAGTTAAAGCTGGTGATGTGCTTTTTCTTTAATATTTGTTTTCAGAAAATAAAAACCGTACTATCTCCGCTTTTAATTAACTTACTTCTTAATGGAAATAATATGAAAGAGCTATGCCTCCAACCATTAAAAGGTTCCAGTTGTAGTATGTGGAGAGAAAAAAATTTACTTGGCACATTCTACGTTAGTGAAGAGTTGGAAAAACATATAATTTTACTTCTATTGTTGTACGTAAAAATATATATAGTTAAAATTCTTTTTTCACCCATTAAAAGATTTTTTTTTTTTTAATTAAACTGTGAGAATATCAATAGCTGTCAAAGTTACTTCTCTGATTCTTCTAGTATAAACAATTTAACCTTATTTCTCGGCTTATATCTAACCTAGTTATCTTAATGAAAATTGTCATTTATTATGTTTACTTATGTATTTCCATTAAGATTTATTTTCAGTAAAAGTATGAAGGAAAAAAAACCCTAATTTTCTCGTATGCAGATTTTTAATTTAAATTTTGCAAATAAAGTAAGCAATTGAAATTACTTCTGTTATTCTTCTAATACTAACCATTTAACTTAATTTCTTGTTTTACATGAAACCTAATTTCTTATTTTACATAAAAAAGTAATCTCCATTTGTGCTTTATTGCATTTTGATGTAGAATTTTTTTAAAGAATATTCATAACTGTAAAGTTTAAATGCACTCATTTTCAGGCTGCTGGAAAAATCTTCAGAGTTTGTTTAAAAGTATTGCTAAAAGTGCCATTTTTGAAAAGTTTATTATGTTTATTATACTTGTAAACGCAGCATTTCTTGCAGCAGAACATTCCAATATGTCACATACATTTTCTGAAGTTTTAGAAATCGGAAACATGGTATTAAACAATTTATTTTGATTTTATTCAATCTATTCTACTCTATTTTTTTATATTTATTGTCAATAATTTTGTTTAAAACTATTTTTTAGGTGTTTGTTTGCATTTTCTCCATGGAGTTTGTTATTTTGTTTATTGCATTTGATGTTCGTTACTTCTCAAAGTGGTTCAATATCTTGGATTTTTTTGTTCTAATAATCACAATATTGAGTGTTTCTATTGCAAGCTTGTCTCAGTACAAAATTGTTAGAACATTTAGATTGGTGAGCAAATACTAAAATAATAAATTAAATTAAATATTAAAATTTTGAAGAGGAGAAAACTATGTTTAATCTTATAGTATTCTTATTCATAAATAAATATTTGTAAATACTTCTTCATTATTACTTTTCTATGAAATAAAAATTCTATAGAATGTCACAAATTCTCCTGCTATGCAGAATTCCCTATAATAACGTGAAATAACCACTTTGCAGATAGAAAAGTTAAATTCTTAATAATTTATATATTAATATCTAATGTCAAGACACTAACTTGGAAATTGTTATGAAGAAAAGGTCTTGCCTGAAAACTTAATTGTTTTAATGAAAAAATCAACAAAACTAGCAAAGCAGAAACTATCAAAATCTCAATTTATGTAACATTCAAAGAAAAATATGGATTTTTACAACTATATTTGTTGACCATAATTTATAAATTAATAAAAACTTGAACAAATTAAAACATTTTTTCTAGACATTGCATAAAACTACTTTTAAGAACAATATTAAAAAATTGTGCAGTTTCAAGTGTATAAGAATTTATCAAAATAAAGGCTTTTGTTACAAAATCAAACTTCAGAATCTGACAAAATATACCATTCTTACAAATGTGTCCAAACTTTCTCATAAATATTTTCATTAACATATAAAATAAATAAAATGGCTCTATTCTGTTGATTGAACTTCTCATTAAAGTGCACAAAAGTCTTAAGTTAAGTCTATAGAGTTTAGTTTCACTCTTTCAGTTAAGAACTTGCATGCTATTTTGTTCTTTAAGTTTTTAAATGATTTCTGAGCATAAATTTGCTGTAATTACATTAAAACAAAGAATCACTGTTAAAACTGCAAAAATTCATTTGAACATGTCAAATTATTCCCTAGATAGAATACTGCTTTTTAGACCCACTGGAAAAAGAAAGCGAGGTAGACCGCGGTTGAGATGGGCTGACTCAGTGGAGTCTGATTTTCTCGCAATTAATGAAAAAAAATTGGAGATCGAAAATAATTCGTAAGTCGTTGTGGAGAAATCTTCAGACGAAAGCGTTGGCTCACATTGGGCTGTCGGGCCAACTATGATGATGATGAGAATCTAACTCTCACTTGGATATTTTATGTGCGACTGACAGAGTTAAAAAAAAAAACTTTTTAAAAATCAAATTCAAAAAACTGATATAGCATTAAAATTGATTGACTACTGCAAGAGTCAATCAATGAACACATGCAAAAAGTTTCAGGGTTTTTTTTTTTTTCTTTTTCAATTCAATTTTTTAAAGAAAAATTATGACAGTTTTGAGAAAAAATGTCTTCAAGTGATTCTCCAGTTTTGTGAAAGCTATTATATTTACCTTTAACCATAGTATTTATCTTATCTTTCTTATTTGATTATAATTTTGTTGATAAAATATTATTTTAATTGTGTTATTCAAGCAACTGTAATTTTTATGAAATCAAGCTTTTTAATTCTAACTTTTTTATTTTAGTTTAGCCTCTTACGATTCCAGAAGTCTTGGCATGCTTTCAAACAGATCATAGATATCACCATTACTTCGTTTTTTAAAATATTACGCCTTGTAATTTTGCTCTCATTGGTCATTTTCATTTTTGGAGTTATAACCAATCAAGTTTTAGGATCCTATTATGAAGAATCTCCAGATCCTCCCAGGTACAAAGTTTTTGTCACATAACTTTAATTTTTTTCAAAATAAACAATATTTAGTTTAAAGTTTTATTCTAAATAAACTTTAATAATACTTTTAAATTGGCGAAAAGTGCCAAACTTTATCATTTATGTGACATCTAATACATCTTAAATATTTCTTTTTTATGGAATTACTAATTTGTCTAATATAGGGATGCACAACCTTTTTCAGTGAAAGGCCATTTGCACCGCAGGTTAATTAACGAAGGGCCGCATGTGCATATAGACATTTTGAGGGAAATATAGTATTATTTAATTAAACATTAATGTTTTAAGCACTAACTTTTTTTTATAAGTAAACTTAGTAATATATACAGCCAATTTTGGTCTCTCAATCATCTTCAGTATTTTTCATAAAACTGAAAATTTTAAAAAAATTCATTTTTTTATAAAGTAAAAAATAATTATAATTTTAAGTAAGAATATTTTGTTAATATGTTAATCAAAAGAATATGAATGATTAATTAGATTTGAAAATTAATCAACTCTACGGAAAAAATATTTAAATTTAAGAATACAAAATATTTTTTTTTCCTACGGCGAGGAGTCTTCCGAATCGGCCATTTTTCTTCCAGCAGCCTAGTACAAAGTAGTCTTCGAGTGAAAGTTGTCAGGGAAAATACAAAGTGTGTGATATGATAAATAGTAACTGATTGAAGTAACTTTTCTTGTTAACAATTTACAAAATAACCTTATCTTTATAACAGTTTTTATTATTATCTTTTGATTATTACAGGAAAACCACAGAACATTCACAAAGAGACATTATAATGTGATGTAGTTAAAAACAGTAAACATATAATAGACTGTCACAAAAGTTTAGGCATGAGACCTAAAATGACACCATTTAGCAGTCTCAAAATTATATTGCTTGGATATTGATCCACCTTATTCGTAATAGAACTCGTAATTTGAATATGTTTTCCCATTGTATATTTAGATTCTGGGGAGAAAGAATATCATGTGCTTTTTCAATAGATTCTTGGAGTTCTTCAACAATGCTATATTGTTTACCATGCCTATATTCTTGGAAGGATAAAATTGCCGAAATGATCTCAATTGGGTTTAAGTCTGCGCTTAGGGCAGGCCAATCTAGCACCAGAACATTTTATTGCAAAAACTGATTTATTTTTTTTCTATTGAACCTGAAGTATGCTTCGAGGCATTGTCTTGTTCAATCTCAAGTTAGTAAACGAAAAAATTCATTAAATACTTAAACTTTTGAAACAGTAATTTTAAACAAAATTATTAATAAATTAAATTAATTAATTTTTATTAATAAATTCTTGATATCACCTCACTTCAGTTATATTTTAAAAAATTTCTCATTATCACACCGCATATTTTTCAATTGTTTAGTATTCGTGAATTTTTCTGTGCTTTAGATCAGTTTGTATTAACTTGTTTGGGTTTCCTCATATTTCAGGTGGTCTTTTGCTACATTCGGAGGATCAGCATTTATAGTACTCAATGTCATTACTGGTGAATGGATTGATTTCCTTTTCACTTGCATCGAGGTGTCGGATAAATCATCTCTGTGTCCATTTCTTTTCATAATCATGTTTGTAATTGCTAATCTTGTGATAGTCAGTCTCTTCACTGCCCTACTCCTCAGCTCCTTTGAAGACCATGTTCAGTTTGATAGAAAGGTAATGTTTTATTGAATACGCAATTTTTAAGTTCTTATAAATTGATTTGAAATTATTTTCACATATAATTATATTTCTGATATATCCTTTGTTTGTTTAGTTTTTTTGCTCATTTGGCATTTTAGCTGGGGTAAAGCAGGGTAGCTAGACTGGACACAATGGGTTTTTTTGGAAATATCGTTACTGTTACTCATAATTTTGGGCTTTTTCAAAAAAACGTTTTTTTTTTTTTTTTTTTGCTCATGAGAAAATATATATGGTATATGTATAAAAAATAGAATTCTAATTGCAAAACACTTTTTTTTTACAAAAATTACATTGTTTGAAGAAAAATTCATTTATTTTAAAAAAGAGTTTCTTCAGACTACGAGTCTTCACTTCTCTTCTTTTTTTATTTGATTTTCTTGGGGGAAAAACTCAGCTTGCATTTTTTTCAAAATAATAGTCAAAGAATTCAATTTTTCAAATGTTTGTTCCAAAAGATCTTTATTAAAATTTTTAAACGAATTTTAGACTTGATTACCTAGTTAAACTCGAGGAAGATTGTATTCCAGATTTTTCATATCATCCCTCCAGGCCTAGAAACTATGAGATGTGATTTTTTTCAAGGAATTCCTCTTATCTCAAAACCATAGATTCCCGGATTTCCACGAATCAAAACTTATAATCTGACGAAATTTTCACCACAATCTAAGATTTAAAGTAAGAATTAAGTTCTACAATCCGAAATGTAAATGTTGAAACCTTCGCTAAATCACGTAAACTATACGTTTACCTACACTTGAAACTTCTGCAATTTTGATTTGGGGGAAGTAGTTTTATTTTTATCGTTTTTAATATTTACTAGGAACTATACCGGAATCTGCTAATATTGTGATTTGTATTCAGGCGGTTTTAATATCAAACATCAATTTTCGTGTTTACCAGATTTCAAAGTTACTCATTGTGAATCGTATTCACATGATTTAAAAATCAAATATCGCCATTAGCATTTACAAATTTTTGATATCAATATTGTGATTCGTTTTAACAAGAGTTCAAAATCTGAGGTCGCTATTCGTATTCACATTACCTAAAAAGCATGCATCGTGATTCCTATTTAAGCGATTCAAAAATCCGCTATTGCGAGTTTTCAGTTTTTAAATCGAATATCGCCATTTGCATTTTCGTTTTCTTGAAGTCCAATATGTCGATTCATATTCACACTATTTTAAAATCCAATATCACGATTCTTGTAAGTACTAAGTTTATTTTTTTAAATTGATTACAGTAAAAGTGTGACATTCTTTATTGGTAGGTAAGTTACTTGTAAATCTTAGCTCAAAAAATTATATTAAATATGAATAGTATATAAATTGATATCTTGTTATCTACTTTTTACACATAAAATTTTCAGGGTTTTTCACTTTGTGTCACAATCACCCCTGTAAGTTATCCCCTCAGTCCAAATTTAATTTCAATTGAGCATCTATTTTATTCTCCAGTTTTTACTAAAAATCTTAAAGAAAGGAAGTTTTTGCTTTAAAAATGATATTTAATGAATAAAACAGTTAACTTAAACTCAAAATTTTTGAAATTGTTTATATAAATATATATGAGATAAAGATATATTCTAAAAAATTATTTAAAATATTTTCTACTTAATCTGTTTTTTATTATGTAGTTTTTTTGCATAATTTTTATTTTAAAAATTGTTTTATATAATTTTGCCAGCAAATACACTGTTGCAATGATTAAACCATCCTTATTTATTGTACTTTTAGACAAATGTATTTTCTTTATCTTGGCCAAATATTTTTCAAATTTTTCTTTTAGTTTAACAATTTAGCACTTCATATTTCAGTTTTTAATGACCTAATCTATTTGATGTATTTTTTTTATCTGTTAATTTTCTAATAGAAGAATCACAATGAAAAAAAATTACTACTTATTGCCTATGAGGTGTTCATCATTTGGCAGAAATTAGCACCCTAAACCTGAAATGTTTTAGAAATCGGGATGGATTTTCCTGTTAAAAAATTTTAGTTCTCTTAAAACTTAACCATTAGTCCAATTGGCAGTTATTTTTTTTTAATCTAATTCATTAAAGCTTATTAATGTATCTTTTGTTTTAAATTAGTATTAATATGAAAGTAAAGTATATATTCACTGCAGTCTTTAATTAAATTATTTTACATAGTGAAATATTTTAATTTTTTTATTATTTTAATCTAAAACAATGGCAGTATTTATTTTTATATTTTTGGAGTATTATTGCTATATGTGCATTTCTTTATATTTTTAGAGAAACAGGCTGTCTCAGTTAAAAGGATTTGTGTTTCACTTGTTCTCAGTTTTAGAGGTATTTTTTTTTTTTTTTTAATATCTCTTTTCCTGTTTTTTCAAAGAATATTTTCTAGTTTCTCACATTTTCAATTTATTAATGAGGATATTTTTTTTTCTTTATTCAGGGACAAATTGTAGACATGTGTAAGAAAAAGGGTTGTATAGAATTCTTCGACGATTTGAAAGGAACTAAACTTTACCTTAAACTAAAGTAAGATTTAGCAAACTAAACTTTTGCACTCACATTACTCAACCTGTTTATTACACACAAAAATTACCTGAAAAATAAACAATCATTTAACAAATTTTTGTATTAAAAGAAACTGATAGTGTTGCTCCAACTTTAAGATATTATAAATAAAAAGGAAATTATTAATATCTATTGTATTTCATTCCTTTTTGAGATATTTTGATAAATGTGTGTAGGTCTCCCTGGAAAGTGATGTTTTTTGACGGTGCTAAAATCTGTCATGAAATGTCATGCTTTATTATTTTCAGTGAAAAAATATTCAAAACTTTTAGAAATTAAAATTGCATTAAGTCACCAGAAACGTGAATTCATCCAAAATACTTTTACTGCAATACTAAAGAAACTTGTCTTGTATTTATAGCAATAGTTTATTTATCCTATTTTTGTTAAGGTTTACTTTTCTATTTAAAATAATTATAAACATGTTAATTAGAAAAAATATTTGTCTCATACATATATTTAAGGTGGGTTTGCACAAATTTGCTTTTAAGATATAAATGTTCTCAAATTTATTTCATCTTAATTTTATTAACCTGCCATTGAAAATATCACGAGACTTTCTTACCAAAAGATGCGAAACTAAATTAATAGTTTAAGATAACAAACATTTCTAAAATTTATTTTTTTGCATGATTTAAGATAAAAACAATTGTATGTTACTACCAGCTAAAATATAACTATTCAAAAAATTTTTTGAATAAAGATATTTTTGAAAAATAATTAGCTAAAAGCATTTTATTTAAGCAATATCTACAATTGTCTTATTCTGCGTCTGAAAATATAATTTATAAGATATTATAATGAAAACATTTTCACCATTTTTTATAAATTGATAATTACGAAATAATAATAAGTGCTGCATTTTATCTCTTTGTTTAACTTTGTGGCAATTAACCATCTTCCTTTTTCTTTAGCTTTCAAAATTTACGTGTGTGTATCGTAATTACATTAACAATGTATGATTTAGATATTATATGCATTTTTAAAGATCCTTTGTCTAGCAGTTTTTGTTTAATACTTTCTGGTAAATTTTTAATTCCAGGCAATTTGCTTGTAGTAATACATTTGAAGGAATTACAATTTTCCTTGTGTTCTGGAGTTGTCTTATAATTGTAAGTATAACAATATTAATTGAAAACGTGTAACAATGTTTTGCTTTTAAATTACTAAACATATTTTAAAAAATTAAATTTGATTATAATATTGTTATCTCTACTTTGATAAAAACTTCTAAACTATATTAAACCTATTAAATTTATACTTCTGTACATTTTTATAATTTGATTTATTATTGGATAAAATGTATAAAAAAATATAATAAAAATGTCATATTTTACCTTTACTGTGAGTATATTTTACAAAATGTACAATTAAAGTTACAATGTTCATTATATTACTACACTACATTAGATTAATTGTACTTTTAAATAATTGTCTAATGTTTTTTTTTTAAACACACTATTCACATGTTTCAGTGTTAAACATACAATATCGTTTTTCAGCATTCAAGTTTCTCAATATTTATTCGTAGTAATCGTTTAAAAATCAATCGTAGTTATTGTTCCCCATGTTGTGTGTGCATTGGTCATTATTTGTGAGCAAGATTTACTTTCTTTTCTTTTTTTTTTTTTTTTTTTTTTTTTTTGCATTAGCTCGGATTCATGGAAAACATGAAAAACCAAGACTCGAATTATCGAAACTCTACTATATGTCTTTTAGTAGCATAATATATTTAAACTAGTTAAAACATCATAAAAGCTAAACTTGAGCTATTCTTTCATCTTTTTTTTTTTTTTTTTTTTTTTAATTTTGCGATTTCTTTTACTAAATATAAACATCTAATTGGTATATTTAGTAAATTTATGAAGAAAGTTTTATTTGCTAACATTAAGTAACCATTTCATATCAAACCTGATCAAGTATTCATAATTTTGTTTTCTAATAATTTAAATATAAAATGTAAACTAATTTTTTGGTAATATTTGTAGACTTTTTTTTTCTCTATAGATACTTGATGAGTCTGGTGTTGATGAACATGACACGCCTATCCAATATATGATTGTCAAAGTCTCATCTTTTTCCTTAGCTGCGCTGTTTACTTTTGAAATGTTGTTGAGATGGCTTGCTATTGGATTAAAAAACTATTTTACTGAACCATACACAATATTGGACTTCATAACATTAACAGTAAGTATCCAGGTATTTTTTAAAAATAGAATTGAATATAGATTAATAGTTTTTATTTACCATATATTTCCGAATATAAGCCCTTTCGTGTATGAGCTGAGAGTATGTTTTTTCTTTGAATAGTTACCTAATTCAAAACCCATATGTAAGCCAAAATAAAAAATAAAGCGCACTATCTTTGTAGCTTTCAACTTCCTTTTTTAGACTGCCTCTTTTAATTAGTTTACACCTTTTCCACAGTACGGAACCACTTTATGGAACTCTATATAGATTCATACCATCTAGATGAGTTAGGTAAAAAACTGAAGAGGTTGAAAATAGAAATCTAAAAATTTTATGTGCAAAAATACTTTTTAAATAATTGAAAAAATGCCTGAAATTTTCAGCAAGAAAAAAGTGTATGTAGGAAACATTTATCCACAGAATGTTATCAACACTTTTATAAAATTACGCTGAGATATTTTATTTATTTATTTAAATTGTTTATATATAAATCTTAATGTTTGATTTTTAAATCATTTGAATACGATTCACGACATTTAATTTCAAATACGAATCTCAATGTTTGGTTTCAAACAACACATGAATATAAATCTCTATGTTTCATTTTAAAATCGCGTGAATACAGACACGATATTTGATTTAAAATTCTGAAAATACTGATCAGTGATCTTAAGTCACATAAATAGGAGTATAGTATAGGAGTATATGTGATTTTAAGTCGTGAATGTAATTTTAATTGTGTTTGCATTGGTGAAAGAAGCATAGAAAGCAAATATTTTTCTTTTCAGAATTCATAAAAAGCTACTTTTCTTTGAAGAGACAGATTATCATAATTTTTTTTTTTTTTTTGAAATAATAATATATAAAAAAGGTTCTGGGATGCTGAAAAATTTTCCATAAATAGGATTCACTTCTTCATGTGAATATATAAGAGTGAATCCAACTTAAAGGAGTATTATGTTGGTTACCAGTTTACATTAATTTAAAATGTTACCATTTAAAAAAAACTTTGAAGCAAAGTGGGGTATTAGAAATATGAAAAAAGTGGTTCTTTATGTTAAAGAAAAAAAAAATGCTTATGAAATTTATTTTTTATGTAAAATGTTTTGTCTGAAGTTTTATTTTATGTAAAATATCAAATCCAATTATATGTAATAGCAAAATTCATGCTAATTTAAAAATAAAAAAAAAAAAACTCTCCACAGTATGCAATTCAACCAAAATGAGGTAAATGTTAAAATGAATAAGTTAAATGTTTTATGCTAACAGTTTGCCATTTTGTTGTAGAAATAATTTGTTTAATAATGGCAACAATACTTAATGATTAATTTGAAAAAATTTAATGTTCTGTATTTTTTAAACATGTTTTTATATCCATTTACTACAATGTGAACTATGAGACCTTAAAAAGCTATTCATTTTGATATCCTGCACCGGATATTCAACCATTTTCTTACCTCTTGCTTGCTATTTGTTGTTTAAAGCTTTTAAATATTTATTGAGAAATGTTATTGTGTAAACGCTTTTAATAGTTTCTCATAGTTGAATTGGTTCTTGAATATGGTTTTGATAAAGGATATGCAGTGACAAAATTTAGAGCACTCAGAGCTTTTCGACCTATACGCTTTATAAACACAGTAAGAGGAATGGAGGTAACTATTATTATTTATTTTTAACCTTTAAAAAAATTCATTCTTACATCTTTGATGGCAATATTTTGTGTTTCATTTGTCATTTTATTAATAAATTTTTCTAAATATGTTCATATTTAATTTGAATTTCATATTTAAAACACGGTTTATAAATGTAATTTTTTTAATCATTCTTAATCTCATTTTAATTAATATAAACTAATTATTTAATTTTTATAACATTTTATAAAAATCAAATATAAATATTTTATTGTCTTAGCAATCAGTGTAAAGGCTAACTTTTTAATTCAATATCAATACAAATGTATAACTCATTAATCCACTGTCTCGATTAAATCAAGCCTCGCAATCTGTTTTTAACTCTTATTCCTTAAGCTGCTTTATTTCTCTAACCACAAAAATGTTTCAGTTGCAGGATTATATTAATTTTGCACGATCTTGTTGGTGTTTAAGCTGTAGCCATATTATTTAAATATTAGCATGAGATATCATGAAGTTGGTTGAATTGGCTTTTCTTTTGGCAGTGTCCTTTTTCGATAATGAGCCTATAGTGGATCTCTCCTATACTACAAAGCGTTGATTTAGTACTACTTTTAATTAAGCATTAGGACGCCCGGTGGCTGAGCAGTAGCGCTGTCGTGCCACAAGTCCCTGGTTTGATCCTCGGGCCGGGCAAGGACGACTCAGCCTTTCATCCCTTCAGTGGGTCGATAAATGAGTACCAAGCATGCTTGGGAACTAAACACTGGGGGTTCCGCGTTCGGCTGACCACCTGAATATCTGACCGAAACATCTGCTCCTGCACCCCAGAGCCCAATGTCAAGAAAACTGAGATGGGCACAGGAGGCCTTGGCCCTCTTTGGGCTGTGATGCCGCTGAGTTTAATTTAGTTTTTTTTTTTTTTTTTTTTTTTTTTAATTAAGCAGGTTTATCTCCCTTGGCTTGTCATTAATCACGTGATGCAAAATTTATTATTTTACTTTATATGTTACTTGGATAACATTTTATTTTACACCTCGAGGTATGCAACAAAATAAAAAATTTATTATGATTTTTATCTTGTTTTCACTATCTACTTCAATTTCACTAGCCACACTATTTTTTCATTATACCCTTGATATATGAAAACATCAAAACATAATGATCTAATATAGAAAAAAATGTATAACATATGAAATATAAATTATAAATAAATACTAACATATCTAGTTTTTAAATTCATATTTGCTTTTTTTTTTTATTATTATTATTATTGCAGACAATTGTTGGAGCCCTTGTTTTATCCCTGCCAGTCATCTTCCGAGTCGTTATTGTTTGCCTCTTCTTCTGGCTACCATTTGCTATTCTTGGCATTAACTTTTTTGCTGGATTATTCTTTCGTTGTGTGGACTACAGGGGGAATGTCATTGACTCCTCTGTCGTTTCTGGAAAAATTGAGTGCCTGGAAAAAAATTATATGTGGAAGAATAACTTTATGAACTTTGATCATATTGGGAACAGTTACATGACACTTTTTCAAGCAGTAGGTCAAATATATATTTAAGTATGGTATGGAATGTAAATTTGTATTAATTCTGATTTCACTGAAGGTTGAAACTTGACAATTCATTGTACAGTGCATACAATACTTGCTTGTATAATACAAGGAAACCTCACTTTATGAATAATTTTATTATAGGTATGCTTTTGCTTTATTAACCCCTAAAATGTAAGCTATCCGAAATTTTAAAAAATTATTTTCAAAGCCACTTTGGCTCATAGGATCAAACTTGTGTCACCGTATGAAGTGACACAGGTTTGAATTCCAGCAATGATAGGTAAATATGAATTCTACACCCAGCTTGCACCGACCGCATTGTGACGTAAAATATCCTCAGTGGTAGGCGAATCATGGGTAACTGTGAAGACGACTATTCACAATTAACTCTTAGACTTAGAGGTTGGGCAGCTCTGACGAGCAGGGCATATCGACCAGAGGTCTATTGTACCCAAACCCTAGTCATGATTACCAAGAAAGCCCTATAGCTGTAATAAAATTCAAAAGACACCTTACAGGAACATCTTGCAGTTCCCAGGCATTGACGCAATGCTGCCCTAAGTGCTCAAATCTTTGAGCAGAATAGACCTCACAATCACAAAGTATGTGTCGTGATGTTTCTTCTTGATGACATCCCCGACAAATAGGATTGGATTCAATTCCCATAATGTGTAGGTGTCTCCTGAGGATACAGTGACCAGTAAGAAGACCAATGATCTTCCTTAAACTATTTCTATTAAGCTTTAAGAGCTCCTTTTGACGTATGCTAGGACAGTCTCGATTCAGCTTCTTAGCTTGTCTCTGACTTTCAGCAGCGCGCCATTGCTCGTGGGCAAACTCTCCGTAGAGCTTGAATATGGTTGCCCTAAATGAGTAGGGAGAAATTCCCAGCACAGGTTCAGGGCCCCAGAAAATTGCATTAGAGCCAGCCGTGCTGCATCATCAGCTAGCTCATTACCACCAATACCCATATGTCCAGGTACCCAATGCAGGGATACCTTGTTATGAGTGGACAGGTCACAGAGGACCGAGAAGCATTTCCATACTAGCAAAGAGGTGAATTTACACCTTGACAGTGATAGGAAAGCAGCCTGACTGTCAGAACAGATGCGGATAGTCATATTTTGATATCCCTTGTCTAAGCATAGCTTGCAGCACAAGATAATAGCATAGACCTCAGCCTGAAAAACAGTGGCATAGTTTCCCAGGGGAAAGTGAAGTTTCGTACCGTCATTGGAGCAGTAAATTCCTGCTCCTGATTTAGTGCCAATCTTTGAACCATCAGTGTACCATATTAGGCATTTGCCTTTAAGCCACCGAGGAGAATTGAACCATTCATCTCTAGTAGGAAAATGGATCTTGAAGGGTTTATTAAACGCGTATCTTAGTGACATGAAGTCACTAGGCATAATAAAAGAGGGTAAATCCATCACTTGTGAAACAAGATGTCCCCAAGACAAGTGTTTGGAATACTCTTTCCATAGGCCAAGGTTCATAAGACGCTTTACGCCTGTTTGAGCTTCAACCTCAATGTGTAAGTTCAATGGAAGAAGCCCGAGTAAGCTCTCAAGAGCAGCTGCAGGAGTGGTCCTGAGACATCCTGACAAGGCTACACAGACCATTCTTTGAAGTCTGTTTAGATTGGATCTTGCGGAACTCAATCTAGTCCTTGATCACCAGACGGCTGCGCCATAAGTGACGATAGGACTAATGATCATTGAGTATATCCAGTAAATTATTTTGAGGGACAATCCCCAGATTCTACCAATAGCATTTCTACAGGACCAGAAAATCTTTCTGGCCCTGTTGGTACAGTAATCGAGTTGATGACCCCAATTTAATTTGGAGTCAAAGTAAACGCCGAGAAATTTGACTTTCTCTTTGAGTTCCAATTTGTGGTACAGGTAGTATACATTACCTAGACCAAGTTGCCTTTTTCATGTGAAGGCTACATAGCTTATCTTGGATGGATTGACAGATAAGCCTGATTCAGAGCACCATCTAGCTACTTCTAGAAGTGCATTATTCATGATATCAGAGACTGTTTTTCCATGTTTACCTCTGACAACAATAACACCGTCATCAGCGTACCCGATACAGGGAATGCAGAGAGCAGTTAACCGAACTAAGAAAGAGTCCATTACCATACACCATAGGATAGGGGACAGAACCCCTCCCTGTGGGCATCCAGAGGTTGCTTGCACTTTCATGCTTGCACCCAATAGAGAGGAACAAACATACCTAGAGGATAGCAAATTCGCTATCCATCTGGTAATGACTGAGTTAATGCCTCTGTTCCTAAGTGCATTGATGATAGTCTCAAGAGGGACTTTATCAAAAGCACCTTCAATATCAATGAATACCGCAAGAGCCATCTCCTTATCTGTTATTGATTTCTCAAGCAGGTAGGAGAGTTCGTACAGAGCTGTGTCAGTGGACTTGCCTGGTTGATTGGCATGCTGTGTGGAGGACAGTGGCCTTTCTATGAGCACAGTGTCTCTGAAGTGTCTGTCAACTAGCTTTTCGATCGCTTTCAACAGACATGAAGTGAGGCTGATTGGTCTGAATGATTTAGCCTTAAAGTAATTCTCCTAACCTGGTTTTGGTATGAAAATCACCCTAGTATTCCTCCAAGAGAGAGGTATATACCCATATGCTATGCAGGATCGAAAAATTCTACATAGAGTAGGGGCCAATGTATTTACCCCCTGAATAAGCATTATTGGTATGATGTCATCCATACCTGGTGACTTGTAGGGCTTAAACGACTTTATAGCCCATACAACCTTCTCATAGGAGACCACCATCTTGGCGGCCTCCCAGTCATTCCTATTACTAGTAGTAGTAATATGTGGATTATCATTCTCCTCAGGATGAGATCCAGGGAGGTGTGCTGCAAGTAGTTCTCCAAGAGCCTCTCTCCCTGATTCACTGTATCATCCGTTTGCAAGACGGATGGCATTTAAACTGCAATTGAAGTCTTTAGTAAGAATTTTTGCAATCTTTGCGGTGGCAGAAGTAGTGTTAATGCCATCGCAGAAAGTCTGCCATGAGCGACGTTTGGATGCGCTGATCGCCTTGTTATAGGCAGTTTGAGCGTTTCTGTAGGTCTGCCATTCTCCAGATTTCTTTGCTCTGTTAAATAACTTCCTACATTTCTTACGTAATTTACTAAGCTCAGAAGACCACCAAGGAACTCGCCTTGGGGAGCTAATAGACGTAACCTGACAAGAAATATGATATGAATCGAGTATGATTTGTTGCACTTGGTCAACAGTCCACTCTATAGGTCTTGGCCAACAGTCCACTCAGGCTAGAGGCAGCAATGCTATGATGGAGATTGATTTGGCCAACCTTGATTGTATCTATTATTGATTAGCAGTATGAGTGAAACCAGGATGGCTCCTATCTATCCTGGCTAACTTTAGAAGAGATATCTTCCTTTATCAGCTCCATTGCTTCGTCTAAATCAAGCATAGAAGCTGGTGAGTCAGGTCGTAAGGTTACGTCTGACCCGGAGTCCAACCCTAGCTCTGAAAAATCAAGAGCCCCAATTGAACTTACCTTGGAATCAGGGGAATTAGCCGGCCAAGGTTCATCCTCCTGTTCCATGACTTCCTGGTCATGAGGTTCTGCAGAGGGCTCCGATGTTGTTGGAGCCTCAACTGCCTTTTTTTTTGTTGGGATCGTGTAAGATCTTAAAAACACCACGATCTATACCAGTGAGTGCACAAAAGTTTGCCCTCTCTATATCCACCACGTCTTCAGGCTCCACCTCAAAGATCCATCTAGAGGTGCTGGTCCCACAGCACTTTGCAGAACCCTCCACCACATAGACTTCAACCCTGGGTTTAGTCTCTGCAGACGCCACAAGAAGGTGCTTTGTTCAGAGAATTGCTCCCTGGTTTTGAAGGCCACCTTTACAGGCTTGGGCAACTCATCAGCACTTAAGACTTTAAGCATGAGGTCGCCCAAGGGTCTGTTATCAAAGTGGCCCCTGATCCACTCTACAGTGTATTCATTACACTGTAGTACCAACGCTCCTCTGAGAAGGTTGTTACTGTAGATCTCAGGCATCCTTTCACCACCTGCGATGGCGTCAGTCTGCTCTAAGATCTCCTTAAGTATTTCATTAGAGTCTCTCAGAGAAAGCCTGTCCGAAGGAAAGTCCTTCCGAACGATGGCAATCTTGATTGACTTTGCAGCGCATGCAAAAGAGACTCCAGATTGGAGGCTCCCAGTTGGATCCCCCTCTCCAGTTCTGCTATCCCCACTAGGGGGAACCACTTCCCTGGATTGGGCTTTCCTCCCAGGAACACAATCCTCCCTGGGCTTCTTTCCACTATGTATTGGCACACTGGGTGAGGGCGTCGCATCAGAAGACCTAGGTCTCTTAGCTCCACCACTCGCCTCAGTGGCCCTTAATTTTCTAATCCTTCTCCTCCGGCTCTTGGACATTCCAGTGGCGCCAGACACACTGTCCTCCGAGTGCCTCTGGGAACCAGAGACTCCTACAGAGGAAGGGTCTGTGCCTTTGGACGCCTCACCGGATTTCAAAGTAATCTGCAAAGCAGCGGGATTAGCACTGGGCTCACCCGAGGGCTTACCATGTGCTACTGGAGGCTGTAGTGAACTTTTCGAACAGGAACCTCTGCCTAGTTCCTGAACGCATCCCTTGTTCACCGGCGCGAAGGATGATGCCGTATCACAAGCTTTATTCGTACTCATCATTTTGTTTGCCTGCCATTTAGTTACCCAGTGAGGGGTATCCAGGGAGCACCACGTGGAGGCGGCAGGCATTACCCCCCTTCACAATTAACTCAGTTATCGATATTTTCAGCAATAGGTGAACTAGGCTTTTTAAACTGAAAAATCCTTTTAATAAAATATTGTTAGTATTTGAATTATTGTTAGTATTCGAATTAACTAATTAAATTCTGTATAATCCTTATAATTTGCTTAATTTTGCTGACAAGATAGTAGAAACATGGGGATAAGGTAGTAGGACTGTAAGTTTCCTTTACATGGAAAAAATTCATTTGTTAAATTGCAATAATAAAGTTTTGAAAGAAAAATTACTAAGCATAGGGAGTCTGCAGTTTTCTTATTTTTATAAATATGGGAGGAATCCAAAATAATCTATAAAATTAAAACAAACCTTTCTCTGTTTACATATATATACTCTTCATCTATTTTTTTAACATACATATCATTAAAACTGTTTACTTTGCTTAGTATTCTTTATATAGTTTCTATTTCCCCCTTTTTTCATTTCATGTAAATTTTCGCTAGATTAAAATACATATGTACTTTTTTTAATCAATATAAGTGTTTAATGTTCTTGGATTACTTTGTACAACCCAAATGTAAATTGTTTTTTCAGGCTCTATTTGCAAACTGGGCAGATTTAGCACAACTGATGGTTGATCACAGAAGAAGTAACTTGCAACCACTGATAAATGCTCACCCTGAGCAGCTTATTTTTGTCATACTTTTTCTTCTTGTTGGAGGTTTCTTCACCATTAACTTGTTTGTTGGTGTTGCTGTTGATACATTTAAAACAATGCACAAACGTGTAAGTGAATGATTATTTCGATTTGTAGTTTGTTTGTTTTTTTTTGGAAGGGGGAGATTAAACTAGCTTTGTTATTATACATTTTCGTAACATTAAAAAAGAAATGTTTTTTTTTCTTTCATATAACTTTTGTTGAAAATTTATTAAATCGTTTTAACCTTCCAAGCAATGAGCTACAGGATAAAATATCCTGACATTTACTAGTCAATTTGAAGGAAGAAAGCCTGCTGCTTCAAATTTGGAAAAAATTTTTACCCAAATATGTATAATATTTATTTAACGCCCTTTCCAGTAAATTTGTAACCAGAGAAAAAAATTTTAGTATTAATCATACAAAAAATGGTTCTACCCTACCGTCAATATCTTTCTCCATCTCAGAAACTATTTTAGAAATCATTAAAATTTCTTTTAAAAAAATAGACCAAAATTCTTCTATCCTTACCTGCTATAAATCTGGCAAAAACTGATATGAGAAGAATTTCTTTCATTGCTTCTAACAGCCACAATTTCCCTGCGATTACATAATTGCATTTGATTTTCAAGCATTTACAATCATCAATATAAAGTTCTATAAAACTCTAAACTCTTTTTTTTTAAAAAAAAAAAATGATTTTTCAAGAAATTAGGGGGCTATCAAAGGGTTTTAAATGGTAACAAGAGTCAATAAATTGCTGGCAGAAAGCTTTTCATTTTTCCTAAGTCTATCAGATGATAAAAACATCATAAAACGAGCGTCTGCTCATCATCCGTTATAAATACGAAATCTGTATTTCTAATGCCTGATAAAGGGAGGTCCAGATTTCTGATAGGGAGCCTTCTGAAAAATATTCTGAGATTTCTGATTTTTTTTTTTTTTTTAAATGTTGCAATACTTTCAATTTTATTATCAATGAATCAGTTACAAAAATTTTCTTAGGTGGAAGGTGGACCAGCTGAATTTGCTCTCACAAAACCTCAAATGCTTTATTATCGTGCAATGAGAAAAATTGGTCGGAGAAAATTTATGATCCTCGTTGAGCCTCCCTCTAATCCATTCTGCAAGAAATGTTTTAAAATCATTCATAGTTGGTGGTAAAGTGTTTCTTATAAAAAATTTTGCATAGAACTACTTTCTATGATTTTTATTTCTTTGCACATTAAATTTCTTTTATTTATTTTTGTAATATGCCTATCAATAAGATGTTTGACTTATAAAACTTTAAAGAGCATTTCCTTAATGAAAAAAGTGGCAATCATTTATACTGTGAGCAATATCTTTCAGACTTTTTAACGATGATATTTAGAGCTTCTAATGTTTTATTTGTAAAATAATTTTTCTTAATTAATCTTCCTTTTTCAGGTTCAGAATTGCTTCTTTTATTTTAATTTGTACCAATACAATAGTTATTGCTGCCTCGTCTTATAAAATATCACATACTAAGGCTAGAACTTTACATCTTATTCAATACAGTTTTATACCATTCTATCTGCTAGAGTGCCTGATTAAAATCTGTGGCTTGGGAAAACATTACTTTAAAGACATTTTCAATATACAGGATTTGTGTACTTTTGTTGTGTATATTGTTGGTAAGTTTCCCTAAATAAATTTTTAAAAAAGATATGTACTAAAAATATTTATTGATTTTTTTTTTTTCATTTTCCGTTGTATCATATGCAAAATATTGCATTTCAATTATTAAAATCTTTAATTACTAATAAAAAATCTTATAAATTTGAATTCATTGAAGCAAATATTTGACAGTTTCTTCCTTTAAGGTGTATTGTGAACTGATTACCCTACCAGTCCCTAGGATCAGATTTTCCATTAAAAATGCTATTAATGTAGTTTATATATTTATTGTTATTATTATTTATTTATATATTATTTATTTATATATTATTTATTTATATATTATTTATTTATATATTATTATTATTTATTTATTATTAATTTATATATTTATTATTATTATTATTTATTTCAATCATATTCAAAGTGTATTTAACTATTTGCATATCTCCACAATCAAAATATTTAGAACCTAGTAACAAAAACACTATAAAACTTTTGAGTCAAGCATCAGATCACTATACATTTGTATTTCTAAATGATTTTTCGATTAAAACCTAAACCACACTCATTATTTTAGAAGAATTTTTCCAGGACCCTAATCTATGTAAGCAAGATAAATAAAAAGCCTTGAGGAGGTTATCTCCTTATAACTGATAGTTTTGAAATGCAATGTAGCAACTTGCAACTACCAGCTGAAAAACCTGTACAATCTAATCCAATAGCACAGATTTAGGCCTAGAAATTCTAAAGCTAACGTTAATGTTGATGATGTGTAAGCCTCATGAATATTACCTACAATTTTGTGTCACAGAAACTTTGACAAATGAGTGTTATTTACAATTTGTATATCATTAAAATGAAAGTCACAATATGGCCTTATCTAGTAATTTAATAACACTATTAATTTCATTTTGCAAGGATCAGAAACTATTTTTAATTACCTGAAAACACAAATAGGTAAAGAAAAACAAATTGTTGAATAATGAAAGTTATATGGATGAAATTTTCAGTGTATAACAAATGATAAGCCATGCAGTGGTTTGAGATGTATTAAAAAAGATGGATTTTTATGACCGAATATGGGATTGAACTGCCTATATGCATATTTACTATAAATGGTGCTGTTTTTTATAAGCATATTAAAAATTTAAGAAAATTGCATATCCACAGGAAAATACTTTAATTTGCTTCACAATTATAAGATATTCTAACATTTTCTTCTTAAAGTCCCATAAATTTAAACAATAAAAATCCATAATTTATTTGCTTTTAAATAAATAAAAAACTTTTTGTATATTCTTAGTGTCAATTTTTTAATGACTAGGACCTGAAATTATGATTTTAATTAGCTATTACCATTTCCATTACTTATTTCCGTTATTTCATTTACAGGGGAAATTGTTCATAATCTTTTTGGTACTCCTGCTAACGTATGTGCTTTTATGTTTGCTTTTCGAATTATAAGAGTCTTCGATTTGCTTCAATTAACAGACGTGTTTGTTAGTCTTCGCCTTTTGATGTATGCCACAATAGCTTCTATACCCTCACTGCTGAACCTCTGTTTGCTTCTATTTATTATTCACTTTATATATGCTATTATAGGAATAGCCTTATTTGGTTATGTGAAGCATAGTGGATATTTAAACACCCAATCTAATTTTGAACATATCCAAAATGCTTTGCTGGTTCTCTTTCGACTTACTACGTCTGAAGGTTGGGAAAAAGTATATGAAGGATTGAGTATAGAACCACCTCAATGTCTTTACCATATCTATATTGATCATATTTGGACTTCGAATTGTGGTAATAAGGTAAGATAATACGTATGCAAGGTTGCTACTCTATGGGGAAAATACTGGGAATTTGTTTTTTATTTTCGTTTTTAAAAAATGGTGACCACTCAAAGTACAATCTGTGGGATATTTAAGGATGATATTTCAGCTATACTAACTATTTCAGTGACTATAGAATTATTTAAGTATGTTCAGCTGTTCCTTTTTAACTCTTAAGTTTTTCCAGCAATTAAACTAGGATTGTTGACCCATATAGCTCATACAAGATACAGTAATTCTTTTCTTTTAACATATTGTGTATAGTGTGTACAGGGAAAACACAGGCAAGACTCAAAGC
Source organism: Parasteatoda lunata (assembly GCA_949128135.1). Classification (NCBI taxonomy): domain Eukaryota; kingdom Metazoa; phylum Arthropoda; class Arachnida; order Araneae; family Theridiidae; genus Parasteatoda; species Parasteatoda lunata. The sequence continues at coordinate 117,407,629 of OX421971.1, forward strand.
TAACTAATTAATCTTTTTTGTAATACTTAGTTTGTAACACTGATCATCTCGACTTTTAGGTTTAACATAGTAATTTTAATTTCAGCTGTTGTGCTATCAAACTCTACAGTCAATTAAATTTCTGAGGCAAAAATGGTCCTTTATGTTTTATCTGTGCCACAATTCTATGAAAAATTTCCCTCGAACTAAATTTCACAAGTGCAAAATAAATATCTTCACTTCAATTTAACTTCACACACAATTCTGTCTCAAGATATCCTACCCTCACTAAATGGCCTATACCCCTGAGATCACAAGTTATTTTGTAAAGCAAAACACTTGTCATGCTAGATTTAAGCTAAATATCTTGACATTTTACTCATTGCATATTGTTAATAATGACCACTTGCTTACATATTGCATATTACTAATAATGACAGGCGTTTGTTAAAAATTCCTTAAACTCAAAAGAATTTTAACTTTATAATTAAAGTCTAAAATTAAAAGGATTTTAAAGTAAAGATTTTAACATATGGAACCACAAAGGACTACAAAGTAACATTTAATTTCTTTTCAACTATTTTATGGGTCATCAACAAATTCATCCAATACAGGAATAATTATAAATTAGCTGTATTGAAAATATTTATTAACTGAATATTTCAAAAATTAAATCTTAAACATAGTTTTGAAAATTATTTATTTTAGAATTTCTGATTTTGTTATACAATACTAAAAAGTATCTTGCTGAAATCCATGAAAGTAATTATTTACATCTGAAATTCAATGCACTTAACTACATTTGCCTTATGACAGCAATATTTCTTTACTGCTATAAAACTTTACTATTCTGAACGTAAACATTTAGTTGACTTTCAAACATTCTTATTAAAACTTGTGAAAACTGCCTTTTATATTCGCGCAAAAAATTGTTTAAAGCTGATTTTCTTTTAAAATTCCCTATTATAGGTAGCCGCAGCCATTTTTCTTGTCAGTTTCATTTTCTGGACTAACATTATACTTGTGAATATATTCATTGCTGTTATTTTGGATAACTACAAAGCAGCCATATCTGAAGAACAGGATATTTTCAAAGAAAGAAATCTGATACTCTTCAATAAGACTTGGAGGAAGTATGATCCCACCGGAACTCAGTTCATTCATATTGATAAATTACCCACTTTCCTGGATGAACTGACCAGAGATTTAAGGGTGGCAAAACCGAACGGTATTGCAATAGCTTACATGGAATTGCCAATTACCACTGCAAATCAAGTACACAGCTTGGAAGTACTGCAGGTACATAACATTTGTTAAATAGGACTCTTGTAAAGCAAGATTCTAAACTTATATACCAGGAATGCTTTTTATTATATGTGCCAATTTTATGTTAATTCTAAACCAAACTTTAATAGAAAAATAACTTTATGCTGTTATTACTGTATTTACACTGAAGCTTTTAATGTTGTTGAATTGTCAATTAAACAGTAAACAATTTTAATGCTATTGTGGGGGGAGGAGTTATCGACTATGTCAACCTTCATCTATGAAAAGGTACCCCTTGATTGAATCAAGTTAGCGTGTCTTATATACCAGTGAATTGATGTTTAATATTTGTAGTGGTAGTTACGCCACACTATTTTGAAATTTAAGTTTTTTATAATTATTTTCTTAAGTTTAAAAAAAAAAACTAAGAAAATTTCTATTATACTATTAATATTATAATTATACTTAATAGTATTATTTAATTTCTTATTTTATTAAAATTTTCAATAATTCTATGCATAAAATATACAGGGTATACATAAATCATTGCAATTTATATGTAATGCTTAAATCCTGGTTAAAAATGTGCATGCCTTAAAAGGTGAAAATAATATAAAAAGAAGAAACAAAAACATAATCGAAATCTATTAAATTATGCCTGGAGTATGCGGGCTATAAAACATTAAAACTAGTTTAATTGCCTGATGAAGCTTCTAATTATTGCTTCGAACTCAGTCTCTTTTTCTGTTATTAAACATCATTTAATGTTTTGAGTCTCAGATTAATTAGATTTCAATAGTTTTTTTTTCCTTGTGAATCTTAAATTATATACATAACTATCAACTTCATTTTTTATAAGAATCCCTTAAAATATATATTAAGGGGGTGATTATCAAACACCTTTCGTATATATATATACATACAGTATGTTTGATCTAAATAAAGCCACCTTGACTTTTCGTCATAAATGGACCCAAAGGAAGCCAAGGCGAACCAAAAATATATATTTTGAAAGTTTATATGTAAAGACATATTTACAAAGAATAGCTCACTTTCTGCTCCACCTGGTCAATAAAATTATGAAAAGGAAAAAAAAAGTGTCCCAATAAAACAAAGCCACTTCTGGTTAAAACCATTTTGACTTAAAATATGTGATGTTGTCTACCATTTACTAATCCTGGGAGAACAATAGCATCAATATTATGTCAAGTTTCAATGGTGGCAGTATTCAATTCTGCCCCAGGCAAACTGATTCTTTTTTCTATATAAAGCTTGTCTGCCTTTACTTCTTTTGGAAATTGAGGTCATGAGAAAGGGCAGATTGTTCCTAATTAAAACTAAAGTCAGTAGCGCCACAGCCCATAGAGGGCCAAGGCCTACTGAGCCCATCTGATCTCTTGATCTTGGGTTCTGGAATGCAAGAGCAGTTGTTCCGTTCGGGTAGTCAGCCGAACGCAGAACCTCCAGTGTTTAGTCTCCAAGCATACTTAATACTCATATTATCGACCCAATGAAGGTATGAAAGGCTGAGTCAACCTTGCCTGGGTGGTAGAAGGACTATGGCAGAAGAACTCGAAGCACGAAAACTCAGGCATCGGTCATCGACCATTTCTAACATGCACCCTAATATCTAAAAATCATTTCTTTGAAGATTCGTAAATGAAGGTATTCTTTTGATGGATAACGTAACTTGGGTCTACAATTCGTACTTCAAATCTCAGTAAAAGAGCTTATACCGTTTTCTGATTAAAGGAAGCCTCCGTACAGCCTGAAAGAGAGGTTAGGTAAAGTTTGTCACTCTATTTGAAGTTTTCCCACACTATTAATGATCCTCCGTGTTTAGAAGAAATCTTCTTATTTTCCCCATCCAATTGTAATAACACACAAAACTGTGTGAATCGTCTTAATCCTTTTATTTTCTCTTCTTTGCTTAACATGGGCTGCTGTCAACTTTTTTTTTATTAAAAATTTCTTGTAGGATATATAAAATAAAACAGTTAAAAGAAAAAAAACAGAAACTTTTTCTCCAAATTAAAAACTATGTGAGTGTCCATAAATGCTGTGGGAAGGCTTTGGCCATGGTGGTAAACTTAGTGTGGCTTTTCTAGTACCCGCATGAAGACTACTGTTTACTGAAAAATGCTAGAAACTCATTTATTGGTATTTGAAGGAAGAATTGTTGACTCAAGTAGTCAGATTTTTCAGTAAACTGTTTTCGTTTCTGCTGCAAAATCTTTAAAGCTTTATATATAAATATAGTGGAATATTCCATGGGAAACTTTTTTTTTCCCTCCTTTTTCTTATTCAATGCTTTTCCCTGTATAGGTTGAGCAGGAAGTGAGTTACTCCTTGTAATTATGTGTTTAATTTTATAGACTTTCTTTACCTATTTGATTCTCATTTGTTTGCTCAGTGTCCAATCATAGCTCAAAGTCATGGTGGCTTTATTTAGTTAGAACACTGTATTTACGTAAACAATGTTACCATGCTCTTAACCTTTCCTATAACTTCTTCAGTTCATTTGCTGTTAGATATACATGTATTTAACAGGGTTCCCACAGTACTTGAGTCATTGAATTATGTTGGAAAAAAATCAAGGCTCTGAAAAGTCCTTGAATTCTGCCATAGGGTACTTAAAAAGTACTTGATTTTTTTTTTTTTTTTTTTTTTTTTTAATTAAAATAATACTAATCTTTCTCACAAAAAGCAAAAAAAAAATAAATAAATTTGAGCAAAAATTATAGAAATTCTGATAGATGCAATTTTTAATGCTTGAAGTGAAAAGGGGTTAAAAAGGATGCAAAATTTTTCTCTCCTAGATTTTTCACACCAGATTATTTTTCATCTCTGATGTTTTAGGAAGCTGAAATTTCTAGCAAATTTTAGTTTTTGTAGTCATAGTTTCCGAATGATATATAGGGTTTTGTCTATTGCAATGTGTTGACTTCATTATTATGACAAGTTAATATTGTTATCATATTTGTTATTTTAATTTTTATAAGAAGTGTCATTAGTTTATTATCATTTATAATTAGATTATTACATTTAGTTTTTACAGCTAATAAATAAAATTAAGTTCTAGATTTCAAGGTTTATGAATAAACATCGTGATTCACATTAAACTGATTCTTGATTTATAGATCAGAATTCATATAAAATGTTTTACTAATTGCAATTCAAATGAAAGTGACTAATGAATCACATTTCAAATGCTGCTTTAAAGTGATTTGCAAATTACTCATTGGGATTAGGATTAAGGTAATCACAAATGATTTCAATTAGTTATTTCTGAATCATATGACGTGATACATATTTAAGTAATTTCAGAATCATGCATCACAATTCTCATTCAAGTAGTTTACAAATCGCGCAATTATTCAAGAAAGGATTAAAGAATTACAACTCAAAATTTTCATCAAAATGATTGATGAATATGAATCACACATAGATGTTCTAAATTAAGCGCCTCTTGAGTCACAAATTACAATTTGCCTCTTAAGGATCACTATTCGCATGAAAATTATTATCTACACACTAAAGTGATTTATGTATCACTTATTGTGATTTATGTTCTGTTAGTTCCTGCGTTTTGTGTCATTTGCTATTCATACTGTGCCGGTTTGAGAAACATACACCACATTCAATTTTGATTTACAAATCACACATTGTGATACGTGATTTACGAGACTTACTTCACCTTTCTTATAATTTTGATTTGCATATATTTAGATTCATATAAATGCAATTTATAAAAATTACGCATGTTCGGAAAATTTTTTAAATCATGCTTTACATTTTATGAATCTATTTTAAATAAAATAAAGCTTGGTAAGTTTTAGTTATCTATAAAATATTGTTGTACAATAGATTTTATTGTTCTCCAAATACGTTACTGATATTCTGAAATAACAAAATCAATAATGTGTTATTAAAATTGAAACAGATATGCTAAATGGATATATTTTAATATTTTATCTATTTATATACATTTGTATGTAAAATTTGATGTAACATATTAAAATAAGTATTTATATTTTAATAGCTGTGCAATTACAGAAAATTTATGCTTGTTTAATGTAATATTATTTTTCATGAAAAGTTTCACAGATGCTTGTTTTTAATGTTGGCTAGTATCCTATGTTAATTGTTCTTTTTGTTTTTGTCAATTTATGTCAATTGGGATTTTTTAATGTGATTTGTAATTTAATGTAATATAACTATCTACCATTTGGATTAGTAGCTGATAAATTACATAAGCATTTTGCTTTGGGAATATGCAGTTTCTGCTTCGATGTCATTGTAAAATCTGGTTGACATGTACTTTATTCTAACTGTAATACTGAATGGGTCCTTGAATAATTTCATTTTAGGTCCTTAAAAGTCCTTGAATTCTTTTTGGAGTGGGAATCCTGTTTAATACAGTGGTTTGCTGTAAGAGATATGAAAAAGTATTGTGATAAATAGGACAAAGTTTAGTTTAAAGCTATTTTAGTGAACATGTTCTACGAACAACCCCATTTCAGTTCTTCCAGGATTTCTTATATGTATCGCAGATTTTTATTAATTAAAAATTTTGAATCGATTATTTTTTTTCTTCATAAATTAAGGGCATCTTGAAAGTAAAGTCTGGTAGAGTAGAAGATACTGATGTCTTTGTGGCACTGAGAAATCAAATGCATTTAAGATATGAGCGCATGTTTCCAGAGTTGAAAGGTTCTCGCTTTATTTTTACAACTATGGAACTCAAGAGAAGAAACTACGCAGCCAAAGTTCTGCAGATGAATTTTAAAAAACTGCAACAATCCAGATTAACGTTGTAAGTATATAAAGCTATAAAAAGAGTATATAAAGAGTTTTTTTAAGAAGAAAAAAAAACAATGGGTGTAATAGTTGCATATGAAAAAAAGAGGGAAATGTTATTCTTTTTTCTTTTGCTGCCAGTAGACACCTAAAAGTTATCAACAGTTGGAAATATCGAAAAATCATTTTCAAAAAAAAATAAAAAGAGATTTTAAAAAAAAATTATGGTTTGCTCAGAGCCTCAACTACCGACTATTCATTGTTCCAAAAAGACCGCTCTTAATATGTATCTTTTAAATTTTTATAAAAATGAGGCAGAGGAAAAGAGAATACACACGGGGGTGTCTCGCAAAGAATAAGCAAAAACGCTATCGAAATTTGTCACATTACAGTAGAGTAAGAGATTTTTTTTAAAAATAATAATTTTAACTCCTTACTCTTTTTTCATGCAATCAAACCCGTGTTGTTGTTTATTACAAATAAAAAAAATATAGCGTTTTTGTCTTTGTAAAATAATATGCAACCTCCAATAAGTACACTTTTTTTTTTTTCATTTACAATATTACTCTAAAAGAATACATTAAGGGTGTTCTTTTCAGAACGTTCTGTATATTATATCTATTTTCTTTAGATATATTTTTCGTAAAATACTATTTAGGTTACCATTCTTTTTTTCTGAGGATGCTATTTAAACTACTATTTTTGAACTTGAAGGCTACTAAAGAAACTACTTTTGAATGATAACTTTGGTAGAAACTCTGATTGCTTTTATAGATATATTAATGACTTAAAACAGTATTGAGCTATAACTATTAGAAACAAAAAATTTTTCTTCAAAGAAAATTGTTGGTATAGCACAAATTATATTGCTAAGAGAGACAAACTATCTTTTCAGTACTGATGTATCATGAGTGCCCTTTTTCACCTGTTATAGTAACAAAACAGTTGGATATAGTATTTGTGATCTATCAACTTCATTTATATTGCTGCAGCACAGAGTTGTCCCAACCCTATATATAATTTTCAAAATTAAAAAAGATACTTAAGTGTGCCTTTTGTTGAATAGCTCCATATTGTAACTAAATAATGTTTTCACAACTATTTCCATTTTGTTTTTAGATTCAGCTATTTAATGTTACCCTATTTATGTATTTCTATTTACTATTAGCATTCTGAATGTAAAGAATCACTTAATTTCAACATTTCAATTCATTTTATTAAAAAAAAAATTACAATTATTATAAAATATTCTAAAATTAATTTCATTATATATATGCATTTCATTGCCATACTAAATTGTTTTTTACAAATTTGTTGAATGTTATGTAAACTTCTTAACAATTGTTAAAGCCACTCTAACAACAGTTGAGGAACAAAATAGGTAATTATCACATCAGCACCTAAAATGAAAAGTTTGAAAAAAAATTGGCAATGGGTCACAAAAACTAACAAATACTGATCAACAATTTTCTTATTTACCTTGGGCAAAACAACTTAATTTTGATTATTTCATTTAAACATAATAATTTAATACATTATTAAAATAATTATCAGTGATATTTAACACTATCAAATTTGATTAAAGTAATTTTTTACAATCAAAGTTATATAAAATTTTAATGTACTTATTATTCCTAACATATAAAGCAAGAATTTATCAACTTTGCTTTGATCATTCCTTTTTGAGACAGATATTTACTTTAAAGAAAAGGAGATTGCGAGCCCTCTATATATTATTAATGTAATACCGATTACAGTGGTAAGCAGTGCATACTTTTTTCACCAAAATGTTTTGTTAAGTTTAGTAAAAAATGCAGTGAGAGCAACTTCTCAATCCTTTTCAGAAAGATACAAATTTACTTTTTAAATTGTGATTTCTTCACTGTGTTTTAAAATGAGATATTGGCCTAAGCTGATATTTTTATTTTTTTTATAATTATTTTCCATCATTAATCTATATTTTTTGGTAAAAATGTTATTTAATTTCAACAATTAATGCAGAATGGAAATAGAACGACGCAAGATTAAACTGGATGTGCTTTCCGCTTTCCCATCATCTCACAAAAGACCTTCACTGGCACCTAGCAGACGACTATCAATATTGGCCAATCAGCTTTATTCTACAGTTCCCTCTCAAAAAGTTTCCAGGAAGAGAAAGACTGTTGTGCCATAAAGCAGTTTGATTTCTTTAAATAATACTTTCTATACTTAAATGCAAATGTATCAAGGTGCTTAAAATAAATAAAATGTATTAAACATAACTTTCAGTGTGATAATTAAGCAAAACAATGTGGCGGTCCTCACTCATCCTGGTTGGGGATGATCATGGAGATCCTAAGTTTGAACCCTGTCGGAAGCCTATTCTATCCATTTCTTTCTCTTCATATCATTATTGGCATGACAACATAGAGTGGGCCAAAACTTCTGTTGAATATTCTTCCAGGACAGCCCATTTTTTGACCTGAACACTCTGCTGGTTCAAAGTCACTCTGAAGACCGATTCCACAGAATTGTGTCTTTGTTGTTTTGCCAGTCCTCTTTTGAAACTAATGAAGGTCTTTAAAACAAAAATCTTTTTTACTGATTTTTTTTCATTCATTCTAACAATATGCATAGGTCATTCTTTTAATTTTAATGTCTGGATTTTTTAAAAGTTCAATAAATTTCCAAGTTGAAACTTCCTTTTCAATAGCTATTTTCTCTAAAACAGCCAAGGATAATTTGGCTAAAAGAGTACAGCTCCGATTATCTGAACCAATCAAAACCAATCCCGATCCGAATAACGAAAAATCTGGATAATTGGACAACTTTATAAAACGGCTTTGAGAATGTATTGTTTTTAAGTAACTTCCCTTCACACTTTTTCTAGGCTTAAGGATTGAAAATTGTACAAGTGCCTATTATAGCATCGTATTAATGACGGGTTTAAAAAGTTTTAACTTCATTAGAAACCACTTGCCGCACATCTTGAAACTGGGCGGAAAGATCGTGGGGTTCTTTTTAAGGTCACTGAAGGACAAAATAAGCCAATTTTTTACACCTTTCAAATATTCTATAAAAAATGTTTTTTTTTTTTTTTTTTTTTTTAAAGGAAGGTGAGAAAAACACATGGTCTTTTGACAATTTAGTAAAGCGGCGTTTGTATAATTGGTAATCTTCTATAGCATAGGTAAAAGTATATCTAAAAAACTATTCTGATTGCATTTTAAAAAAAAAACAATGAATCTTAAATCTAAAAGATTCACAAGTAAATAAACTACTAATTAATATTGCTAGAAGTTCTAAATGACAATCGAAAAAACTTATTACCTGCACGCCTCATTGATGTTAAAGTTTCCATTGCAGCATCTTGCAAAGCAAACACACCAGCTTCAGCTGCACGATACAACATTGAGTATTCCCCAGACACTTGATAAATAAACATGGGATATTCTGGATGCTACAATAAGGATGCAAACATTTAAGGATATAAATGTTTCACAGATAAAAGTTAAATCATCTAGAAATAATTACAGTGCCAGTAAAAAGTCTACACTTTTATTTGTATTGACTATATGTTGAGAATTTTTTTACTGGTACTGCATGCTTTTTCAAACTTCTCATAAAGCATTTGTTTTAAATCCTATTTGTGATCAAAAATTAAATTTATTTTTAAAGATTTATCGCATAAGTGGCATTTTTAATTGCATGAAAGTAAAAAAAAGTATTCTACTCTAAGAAACTTGGTATATGAGCTATCTTATATATATATATATATATATATATATATATATATATATATATATATATAATTGGAATATAAAAAAGTGAGAATGTTTTAATTCATTTTTCTTTCATTATGGTACACCGAAACTTAATTTGTGTGAAAATTAACTATACTATAATTTTTCTAATACTACAGTGTAGATAGAAAAATCTTTGCACTTGTAATGACTTAGACAAGTTTTTTTTTTTTTATAATTGATTATGTCAGCTTCCAATAGAACAAAATAAACAAATTGCACATAAAATTCAAAAACTTTTAAAGCAAAATATTTTTTTTTTTTTAAAGGCGGGTTTTAAAAAAAATTTAACATTATTCCTGATTCATGCTTTACTGTCTTTATTTAATTAAAAGCGATTTTATTAACAACGCACACACTTAACTTAAGCATCAATGTAAGTTCTTCCAAATAATGGACCCTGAGTAATGTGACTAAGTAAGATGCTATATTAAAATATTATATGTTTTCATTTATTTATTTATCAAACAATGAAGAGCAATACAGCTATTTTTTTCCTTTTTTAAAAACTATAAAAGTTTTGTTAATTTAACTATTATAAGGTAACAAGAAAACATAATGCAGATAAGTTTATGATGTTACTTTGTAAAAACAACTTAGTTTCAAACTTAGTCTGAATTATTTATTATCACCCTTTATTTTATAAAAAAAAATTTACAAATTAATGGTTGTTAAACTCTCAGAATTTTCCAGTTTAAATAATATGCAAAAAGCTTAGTTGACAAATGTGTTAATCTTACGCATAAAAAAAATAATTCAGAAATAGAAAATAATTAAAGCACCTTTTTTCATGTTTAATCAATGCAGCACTAATTGTGATTTGCGGAGAAATGTTTTCTGAAAAAAAAATTTAAATATTGAATTGGCTCTAATTTTAAAATGCCAATTTTCACTCTATCAGTTGCTTAGAAGCAAATCATTTGCAGTTAATTTTTAACTTCTTTTCAATGAATAAATACAAAAGTCAAAGTTACTCTTCAGTTAAAAATCATAAATACATCTAAATAAAATGACATCTTTAGTAACCTTTTGTTTCAATTCATTCACAATATCCAAGTAAGCCAAACCTGGCTTCACCATTATCATATCAGCTCCTTCCTCAATGTCTCGTTTCTGAAAATGTAACATTTTCATTAACTTCACGATAATATTTCATTATTTTGAAGCAATATTTATGTATTTTTAATACATTAATTTTATTTTATTTTAAACTATTAAAAAAAAATTCCCGTATAATTTATCAATGATTCAACTTTAAGTTACTAATTTCTCTCATAATTGTACAAAAATTGTTTTTTAAGAGTAAAAAATTACTATCGTTCTATGTTTTGAAACAGATAGCACATTTGGCAAGTTTAACTATAAAATATTTATTTTGAAACACAATTATTGGCATAGTTTTAGATAAATTTTATGCAAAAGTGTCTCTTTTTGGAGAGCCATGCAGGCTTTAACATAGTAAACTCATAACTGAATTTTATATTTTGAAATAACATAACATTTTGGCAATTAGAATAAAATTTTATAGTGATTCAAAGTTTGATATAATAAAATCTAAATTTTTGACGTTTATTCAAATTAAAACATTTGCATAAAAGAATTATCATTCCTATTGTTTCGTACACCTTGATGAATCTTTGCGATTTCAAATATTTATTTTGTAATAATTTGTATGCTCTGACTGGACACAGTTTTGCATAAAATTTATTATAAAAATATATATAATTTATTTATCAATTTGTAATTGTAAAATAGTAACTAAATATCTTTATTATGAAATAGTGCATGATAAATGTAAAATGATTACCTACCTTATAGTTTAATAGAGAAACAATCATTTTGGTTTTACGCATTTAATTTTGAATTATTATAAAACTAAAAAATTTTATGAAGAAAATAATATTAAGAAGAGATGAGGAATAAATGCGACGTTATAACTTTAATTAATTTTATGTTGATGACAGTGAAAGATATCTGAATCTCCCTTGTTTATTAATGGTCACATGTGGTTTTTCTGCCCAATGAAAGTCATAGGTGTAGGAAAGGTTTACAATACCTGGAGACAAATTAACTAGATAATTTTATAAATTTTCATTATATTAGGTTGAAAATTTAACAGTATGTCTGTTACTAATGCAGCTAGCTTTAAGTACGAGATGTTTTTAATTAATAGGTTTATAGTTTTCAATAAATTAAGTTAAGAGATAGCTTTAAAGACAATTTTCATTCAATATATCGCCATTTTGTTAAAAAATAATTTAAAAAAACACTTGTTTTCACCAATGAAATCAACTAACATCCTGTCAAATTTTTAGGTAAATCAACTAAAAAAATTAAAGAGGTAGAGGACACTATCATTTGCAAATGAAACAGGCGAACAATTTAAAAAATAGATATTTTCTTTTGGATTTAATTTCTTATTACGTTACACGAGTTAGATGGCCCTCTAAGGCTCCTCTTGTTTCCTCTTAGCTATGCCACTGTTAACAATTAAAAAAATGGTAAAATAATAAATTTAGACATGAGTTACATTATTATGATATATATAAGATTTTAAAAAAATTATTTATCATACAGCAGCTCTGATAGCAAGTCCTTTGTTTCCTGGGGGTAACTGGTAACACTTTCTGTCACCAAACTGAGGGGGGGAAGAGGCAGCATCCCTGAAAACATATGTTAAATGTACATTAGATAGCTGACATGAGATACAAAGCTTAAACTACCAATCATTTTTATTTTTAATGGGGTTAAAGCAAGAATACAAGCTATAAAACTAGAAACTATAATATATAGAGGGTCTAAATAAACATAAAAAGCTCATAAATTTTGCAAATTCATAATATATGATCTTAAATCATAAAAAATGAACTATGAATATAGATTCTATATGAATGGATGACAATTGTATGACGATTTTTTATTTGGATAAAGATAATGAAAAATAATAAAAACATTCAATGGGAATAAATTAAGGATATGGCTATAAGATAACAAAACAAATTTATAGGTATGCAGAAGAAGAAAAAATACATAAAATTAAATATTTGTGGAAAGATGGGTGGTATTTTCAAAATTTTACCTACTCTGGCCATGAACTTCTGTGCTTATAAATAACTAAATAGATAAATTATTTGTAAACAACTAAAGCAAACTCATTGAGATATGATCTAATGGATGAACATATAATGTTTCAGAGAAAGTAGTTGCTGAGTGTTGGCCTGTCTTCTTGAACCTATGCAACCTTTACTGTAAATCACATTCATGTTATCAGAATCCTTATTGGTTTTTTTTTTTTTTTTTTTTTTTTTTTTGAAGTTATTATCTGATGACTGCACAAATAAATAGTTTCTGCTCAATAATAGTTCCATAATGGCCAAAAAAATAATAGTTCTAGGGAAAATAGTTTCTGCTCAACATTGTTTTTGGGAAGTAAACTTCTCATGGCTTTATAAAGGGTTACATTAGAATTTAAAGCACAACAAATGTAACAATTCTGTTTGCTTTTTTTTAAGAAAGAAAAAAAAACTTCTAAAATTTAATAAAGATACATTTTTAAAGCCTTGGGAAGTATACTCCACATAGTTTTCATTAAGATTTACATTAGACGGCATTGGAATTTAAAACACACTAAAAGTAATATCTTTTTTAAGAAAAAAATAAACTTTTAGAATTTAACAAAGATACATAATTACGATTTTTAGCTCTGATTTAATAAATATTCATACCTGAAAGGTCCATAGAATTTTGAGGCAAATTTCGCAGCATAACTCAGAAGAGAAACTGTATTTCCGTATCCAGACTTATGCAATATATCTTTTAAGGCCTTCACTCTTCCATCCATCATGTCAGATGGTGCCACAACATGACAACCTTTGTAGAAATGTTCCATTAATATCATAGAGAGTTTTATTGTTATTATTATTAAAGTTGTTCTTTTAAATCTCTGTCATATATAAAAAATGATATTCTATTTTTATAACTGCTGTGAGTTGGTAATTATTGTGAATATTAGTTCAAGTTTCATCCATCTTTAGCCAGCACCCTCTATGCTAATTATGATAATGCTGCAAAGTATCAATGTGAATAAAAGTCACAACTTTAAGAAAATGACCTTTTTTATGACCTTTGAAAATTTATTTTAAGGATGTATTTTTTGTTGTCACATGGAATAATGCTTTTTGGCGAATAATTTTCCTAATTGCATTGAGTTTGCTACAGTTATTCATGACTGTTAGGTCAAGTCTAGCCTACTACTAATTAGCAGGGTTGCTACGACCTAAGAAAAAATTAATAAGTGGTAGCTAAATTTTTAAAAATGAGAAATACTTAATTATCCCCAAGGTATTTCTTTGCTCCAATATATATTTAGTTTAAACTAAAAATTTATTTTTAACCTATAATATAAAACTTAAATTATACTTTACTTTATAAATATATTCAAATTTAATAAAAAATAATTATAAGATTATGTACAATAAATAATATCTATGATAATTAAATCTATTCTTACCAGCTTTAGCATAAGCCAAAGCGACTTCTGAAAGCCTTTTTGTGCTTGCTTCATTATCAATTATTCCATTTTTTAAAATTCCTTGAATGAAAAAAAAAAAAATCACAGATGCAATATAAAATATTATTTAATGCAAATTATATTATGTTTCAAATAAATATCTATCAAAATAAATAATCTCTAGAAACCATACTGATGTTGCTGATATAATTACAATGATATACACAGATGCAATATAAAATATTATTTAATGCAAATTATATTATGTTTCAAATAAATATCAAAATAAATAATCTCTAGAAACCATACTGATATTGCTGATATAATTATATATACTAATATAATTTCTCTACAATTTTTATTAACTTTGTCTTTTAAATCACTGTTTAACTACATAACATTACTGATTGTGGGCATATGTTATATCTTAATAAAAAATCAACTCTTGCTTAAACAAGTAATTATTATACAAAATAACATTAACTCTTTATGCTCTGATGAGACTTTTAAGTCAGACTAATAATATTTCCATATAGCATTGAAAAAGAATAAAATATCTCTTTGAGACTTGCCTTATAACTTTCCATTTATCATTACCAGCATTGTTAGCAGCACACGATTATTTAAAGTTGAACAATGCCTATATAATTATTTAGTTGTCTTTCAAAGATGCCATTTTATGATCAATCTTTGTTCTTCAGTTTTTAGCTTTCTATCTTGATCAATTTTGGAAGTTTAAAGACTTACTTGCATTACATTTTTTTATTGATTCATTAAGATTTTCATCTAGTTATACTACAAAGTATTAAATGTTTAACTTTAATTAAAATTTTATAATGTATGGATCTTTTCTTGGGACTTTAAAGCCCCGATGGGTTTCATATTCATGCAATCAATTGTATTGAGAACAGTGTTAACTTATTTTATGTGGTTTTGTTACATTAATTTTAATATTTATGCAAGATTTAGTTTCTCAACTTAGTATAAGTAATGTTTTTTTATGTACATTTATTACTTGTTTATTTATTTTTTGCTGACATGTACAGGAGAAATTGAACTTAACAGTTGAAGAATTAAAACTATGTGGGCTCAAAGTACATACATAAAATTCTGATACATCTGAAATCAAAATATACAATTGTGGATAATAATCAAAATTTATAATTGATTTCATTATAAATGTGGTTAACATTTTAATATTTCTAATTTATATTTAGAAATAAAAAATACATGCACAGTTATTTTATTACTCTTTACGTTTTCATAGTATTATTTCTGCTCTCAAAGTATCATCAGTTATATACTAAATACTGACGGAAGTCCCAAATTAAATCTCCCATTGATAAGGAGGATCAAAAATTTTTTTAAACATTTTACAATTATTTAACAATGACAAAATTTTTTGGAAAGATGGATTCTTTAACAAAATTTTGTCTGGATTTCTTTTTTTTTTTAGCTGGTTGTTTTGCTTTGTTAGCATTATTGTCAGTGAAGAATCAGAATCATTTTCAAAACCAAAAAAAAATGATACATTGCATTTAAAAAAGAACATGGAAAGTTTATTTTAAAAAAAGTTTATTTTATATACCACAGTGACCATGGTCAGTATATCCGCAAAGACAAACGTCACAGGCAATTAAAAGATCTGGATAAGTTTTTCGAAGTGCTCTAACACATTTCAGAACTGGGTTTCTCTCTGTATCAGCAGATGTTGCATTAGAATCCTAAAATTACGAAGCGTACCTTATTACAATAGATTGAAAATTTTAAATTACAATATAAAAAGGAGTAAAAAAATAAGAAATTTAGTCACTGTTTCATAGGACCAATAACTAAAAGATAATAACTTGCCACTGATATATTGTCACTGACCTGTCAACACGCATCTTTTAGATTCAAAAAAAGGTTAATGAATTTAAGGTTAATGAAAAAAAGGTTAGTGAATTTAAAGGAAAAATTACAATACAGAGAAAATGTAACGTTCCCAATGACGAAGAAATATACTATTCTGAGACTAAAATAAAGACTAAAACAACATATCATACCTTTATATCAATTGCTTGTTCAGAGGACCATGGATAATTTATTTTATGGTGATTTCAGCTAAATTTTATTGGTCTCCAACAGATCACGGTTAATTTTGAGCCCTGATATAAATATTTTACCAGGATATTAATGGCTTAAACAAATTCTAAAATGTATAGATAATTTAAGCAAAAATACAGTGAAGGTTAAAAATCACCCACATACACTACATTCTCTGGTAGTAAATGTAAACTGATAATGATTGAAGAAAGCTTTCTTTATTTTTCTGAAACATTAGAAGAAAACTTTTAGAGATTTCTAATTACTGAAGGGAATATTTAAACTCTGTTTTTCCTATCTATCACAAACAATACCCATTAACCCGAAAGTAACACTTAGATATTTGCAACTGGTTCCTCGCCACTTAGTCATTTTATTATTTATATTTTATAACCGCCATTGAACAGCTGACCCACTCTTTTGGGTTTACGACGACTAGTGTTCAACTCCATAGCCTTGTAATTTTGAACCTAACCCAGAAGAAAAGGGAACTCCGGGATCGAGAATTGGAAATTTGCCTTCGTGGAGGACTTTTTGATTAAACTAACCCGCATTTGCGTTACAAAGAGAAGACCAGGACAAGGGAACTCTATCCCATGATTCGTCTACCACTGAGGATATTTCACGTCAGCACTGTGGTCGGTGCAAGCAGGATGGGGAATTCGTATTGATTGTGATTCGAACCCGGTACCACTTAGACATTTAAACTATCTAGAGCAGTTGTTACCAACTGGCAGCTAGCCTGGACATCTTTAATCTTTTCAACAGACTTTCACAGACGCAAGCATTTTCAGTAGATTCCATCATATGTAGAAGCTGATGGCAATGAAAGAGTCAATCTTGGTCAGAAGGAAGGTGCGAATCCTCGTGAGAATCTTACATTTAACATGATTTCATCCCTTGCAAAAATAGAACTATGAGAACTCCTCCCAACCACTCAAGATGAAGTCCTCCAGGTCCCTCATCTGTTTTTAGACATTTTAGAGACATTAAGATTTATGGGGATCATCTAGCCCTACTGGACAATCTGAGATTAATAACAATAACAAATAAAAGCTGATGTACAAATAAAAGCTACTTACTTTTAAAGAATTGTCAATCACACCAAAAACTAAAACTGATGACAGACCCTTTTCCACTAAAACTTTAAGCTCTTTTAATAATATGTTCACTCCATACCTAAAGACATTTGGCATGCTAGGAATGTTGACTTTAGCATCATCTTCATCACTACAATTTTCAAAATTACGTACATTAGTTTGAATCCATATTTAGACAATTTCACACCTAGACTACAAAAATAGTTATCATGGGTCTCTCTAGGTTTTTCTGATAGGTACCTATTTTGTGAAAATTTAGACACAATTTGTGAAAATTAAAAATTATATTAAAAAATCAACAAAAAAATATGGATTTATAGTTTCTTACGCGACACAAAAATAAAATTTTAAGAAAAATCATTTTTTGAAACTACCAATTTTCCTAAAGTTGAATTTGTGAAGGTACCGCTTATTGGTAGTAAATTTGGCTTGGACAGACCCCTGGTTATGCAGAACTGGAATAAAGCTATTCAAAATAATTATTCACTATGACTATGATTAAGTCATAAACTTGCTGATTAACATGTTTTAAAAGAATAATCTTTTCAAGAAAAATACACTCTCATAAGCAGAACTGACAAGTTTTTGACAATTGACGGTTCTAACCTTGATTTTATCTGTCATGTCAAGAAATCCTTTTTGACAAGTGTAAAAACACCAAAATTTTGGTGTAAGGATAATTATTAGCTTTTATAAATAAGAAGTATTTATAAATAAACATGCATATAAAATTACAAGAGTTCAATAAATTATTTTGACATTAAAATCTTGTTTTGTTTTTAACAAAAAATTTTGTTGTACAGACGAAATATTTTTCTCCCCTGAATGTTATTACCTAATAACAACAAATATTCAGAATCAATAAAAAAAAATTATTCGTTGAGATCAGACAATTATTGGCAAACATTTTAATTTTATTTAAACTTGAAAATCTTCCTAAATTATAACATAAAGAATTAAAATCAATATTAAGATTTATAATAATTAACAACTTGTAGTTATTACCTTCAAGATAAACCAAATAGTTATGATATGGGTCTTAAAGTATTAAGAGTACCATAAGAAAAACCAATTAGCAGTTTCAATAACTTTGGCTACATTTTTTATTTGTGATAAATAATAATTATAGTAGTATATAATGCAAATATTATGCATGATTGAGTATCTAATAAAATGTCTCCAATGTCGAAAGAGAAACTTGAACCCAGTTTTTTATGGATTTCAACAGTTTTTGACACTTTAACCAGTTTTTAACATGTTATGACAAAAACTCAACTCTGCTCCTCAGTATCAAATTTTAATGGCATTTGTATTTTTTAGACTTCTTTTCCTTTTCAAGAAATTTTTTGGGATTTCAAATTATTTTTTGTCATTACTGGGCATATTTTGCAATTTAAAATATTTGTTAAATTCTCAGAGTTTTTTTTTTTATTATTATTATTTTTAATTTTGGGTAATCAATTTATTTAAACTTTTTCTAATATAGTTATCTTTTATCAATATAAAATGCAACCTTTTTCCATACATTAATTCCCATTTAACATTTATTTCAAACTAAAATTTTAAGACTTATAGAATAAGACTTATACTTATAATTTTAAGACTAACTTATTTCAAACTTAAGGAATATTCATTTTAAATTAATGTAAATTACATGTCAATTAATTATAATGTCTCTATTTTGATACACTTGTAAATTTAGAAAATAAATAATTCAGATTGTAATTGTTGAATTATAAAAATATTTGCTATTCGTAAAGATTTCAAGGTCTTCAAAATCTTTGCTCTACTCATATTGTAAAGGTCAAGAGTGTGAAATGTTTGACCTTTAAATGATTAATGGGCGGCACTTACAACCAAAAATGAAATGAAAAATAGGACAGAACTAGCATAAAGGATTTTTCAACTTTTTTTCTATAAACTTAGAAAAATGTTAAAATTTTAACGTTAAAATTCCAAAATATCAAGACATTAACAGTGTCGTTGTAGCTAGGGTACACAGCAATAAACCAAATAAGTTTTTGTGACCTTTTCAATACAGTGAAGGACTTAAAAAGGACTTTCTGGAATCATTTTAAGTTTTAGATAGTTTAAAAACTTAAAATAAAATGCTTTTTTTTTTAAATTTATTTTGAATAAGATTTTGAAACTTTACATCATAATTTTAAGTACCAACATAAATTTTAATTTGATTCGGTTTAAAATTTAATAATGTATGTTACTAATGTAGTTTATATTGCACTTTGATGTTTTTAATTGCAATTTTTTTTATTTTTTTTTATTGAATAATAGGCATTTTTTAAAACATTTTTCATTCAACATATCGTTACCTTGTTAAAAGTAATTTTAAAAAACCTATGTGCAAAACAAACTACAATATTAATAGATATCTTGTTCAATTTTTAAGTAAATTGAACAATATTTTGAAAAAGTTATGGGACTCACAATTAGCAAAAGAAACTAGGGATTTTTTTAAAAAAAGTATCTTAATCTACAATTTATTTCTAATATTTTTTCATGAGTTTGGCAACCCTCTAAAGCAAGTAAAAGGGTATAGATATCCCCTCTTTACCTCTGCTAGCTATGCCACAGGGTAATTTATAAGATTTACATTTTTTGACACTCCACATTTTAGAAATTTTTTTAAAATTAAACATATTTAAAAAAATTAGTTTAAAGGTTTACTAAAAAGTTAAAGAAGTAATTAACATGTAGTATAAAATATATATGTAATTAATATTTCCACAGAAAAGGTGAGAAAAATAAGCCAGCGATAATTTAATTATAATTACTAGAGACAAAGATTCCAAAATTTCAAATGCTTTTCAATCGGAAAAAATAATGCTCAGTTTCTAAGACAAATTCATATTCTTATTACACTTTGAAATAAATAAGTTTTAAGCAATTGATACGAAAACTAAATTTATTGACAACCCCAATAGGCTAAAAAGAATTCTGCGGCCCTTTTTCAAAAAAAGCATCTTGTATAAGTGATAAGATATAATTAGATGATGAAATATGTACTCACATTACGAAAACTGGGTACATAAAGTTTGAAGGGGATAAAGTGCTTCCAATTTCTTGGTACTGTCGCAAAACGGGGTGAAAATAACCACTATGCAATTTGTTAGCCATTGATAAGATTTTAAAGGAAGCGCTAGTGTAAAATTGGATTTCTTTAAATTTACCAGAGAATTTAAAATTTTCTGTGAAACTACTTTAATTAGCCAACTAATTATTGCTTGTCGAAAAAAGCAGCTGTACTGTGGGACGAACTTGTTGCTTTGGATTAATTACAATATTAGAAAGCGTTTTCCGTTTCTTATTACTGTCCTACTTTAGATTTGTTATACTTTTATCAATATTTTAAATTCCTTTGCCAAATCAGGTACCCCAACTATAGTTAAAATTGATTTAAGGCACATAAATGTAAAATAAACTAGTACTGGTAATTTAATTTATGTATTTAGTAAAAGAATCCCGTAATTTCCTCAAATTGGAAATATAATAAGTGAAGTTTAAGTTAGACAAAAATAAGCAGCCGGAAGTATACTAAGTAAACAAATTGCAAAAAATAAGTTACTGTCCAGCAAAAAATAAGTTACTCCTAACTATTTGCTAATTGCTATATCTTCCCAAGAACAATTATGTTTTCTCTCAATAGTTTGAAATTTAATCGGACATTCCAGTGTCTAAACAGAATTATCAGTCGTAATGCTTGCACGAAAAACTCGTACTCCATTGAACGTCTTGGCAAAAGAACTCTTCTTAGTTTGTCTGGAAAAGATACAAAAAACTATTTGCAAAGTATGATGACGAATGACATTAAAAATTTAGATGTCTTACCATCTTTATATGCCTTATTTCTTAATTCTAAAGGTAGTGTTATTTACGATATTATCCTTTACAAACTTGAAGAAAACGAATATTTAGTTGAATATGATGCAACAGGTGTGGAATACCTCCAAACGCATATGCTCATGTATCGTTTGCGGAAAGATGTCAAAATACAACCTCTTAATAGTTTAACTGCTTGGGTGATTCATAACAAAATGGGTGAAGCTTCAAACTGTGATGAACATAATGAAATAGTTGAACAAATTAGCAAACTCAATGGTGTTATCTCATGCGTTACAGATCCACGTATCAAAGACCTTGGTATGAGAGTTATAACAGAAAAAAATATTGATCTTTCCACAATTCTTCCTGCTGATATGAAGCATGAAATCGGTGATTCATACAGGCTATTACGCTATAAATTGGGAATTGGTGAAGGCGTGCTAGATCATCCGCCTGGTGAATGTCATCCTTTTGACATTAATGTTGATTTGTTAAATGGTGTCAGTTTTAGTAAAGGTTGTTATATTGGTCAGGAAATGGTTGCAAGGTCACACAATGTTTTTGTTATTAGAAAAAGGTTAATGCCCGTTGTTTTAAGGGAAATGGATTCTTATCCTGCCTTTCCTCCTGAGTGTACTATTGTTAATGAGAAAGCAAAAACACTAGGAAGGTTCCGTAATAACTTGGGCAAATATGGACTAGCTCTGTTAAAATATGAGGACTGTGAAAAATCAAATATTATTAAATTTAAAGATTTTGATATAAGTTTGGAGGTAAAAAGACCTCATTGGTGGCCAGCTAATTTAAAGAGTGAAAATACACAATAATTTTTTTTAACGTAAGGCTACTATTCGTAAATTAAGAGATATCAGTACCTGTTTCTGTCAACTACCTTTGCAGGCTTTTTAACTAGAAACAGTTTTAAAACAAATATGTTGCAATTTACCCAAGAGGCTAATTTACAATCCAGGGACCATTAATGACTCAGTCTCTTTTTTGGAGATTTTTCTCTTGACTGTAGTTAGTTAAAATTACAATGCAAACTTTTATTTCTTTTAAAATTTATTACCTTAACTTAAAAAAACAAGATAAGAATCAAGTTTTGACTTTATTTAAGAAAATACCAAACAAAAGAGCAAGTCATTAAATGCCGATTGATTGGAAAATCATGCCCAGGGGTGGAAATAAAATTTATGAATAAAACTTTAAGGAATATTTTCAACACATTGTATTCTGTTGTGTTACGTGTTTTTATAAGTAATGTAATGTATGACTTAGGCATGGGTGGAATAGCTTGATTTTAATAGGAAGAGTGTGAAAAAATAAACCTTGTTACATTTAAAGGCTTAGATATAATTTTAGAAGTAATTAATTAAACTTATGTCCAACTGTTGGAATGATTTCAAGCTTGCTACATTATGATACTAATTTACTTAACTGCAATATATAATATTGACAATCAAGGTTTAATTTATTTTAGAAAATTAAAATTTAATTTAGAAAATCATTTTTCGATAAATAAAATTTGAAAGAAAAGTTGAATCTGTCTTATACTTTTTTGTATTCTCCTTCCTGTTCATGAAGTTTTAATGCTTTGCTATCATATGCTCCAAGGCAGGGCTCGAAAAAACTCGGAAATTTTAACCGTCCCCGAGGACGGCTTGTCCAACAATGTACCCGTCCTCTTTTTAAACTAACCTGTCACTTCTAAATAAATAAAAATATAATTTTCTCTTATTTATTACAAACATTTATCATATAAATTGCACAATGAATTAGTAGTTATTAGGATTATAAATACTAGGATAACATTATATAGTTATAAAAGAAATACTAGGTTACTAATAGTAACCTAGTATTTATTTTATGAAATAATTTATTTCTTATATATGAAATAATTTAAATGACAAAGGTCAAGTTATCTGGAGTGTCAATTTATCCGAGGGTACTGTGTTTTTTAAATGAATCAAATATGACGTTTGCCAGTTCCACAATCAATCTAATGATTTACGGAGGTTTGTGCTCAGAAATCTGAAAGGGGTTTTCCAATTAGGTAGATGTTCATAATTGCGTTTAACGCTTCTTGTTAAGACCAGTACGTAATGTGTTTTTATTTTTTTTTTTTTTTGTAAGTTCATTACTGAAAAGCTCCTTTCAACCGCTGCAGTATACCCAGACAGAGAAAACATCAATTCCACCAAGTACGGTATGTTGCTGTATTTCTAGATTAGAGGGTCATTATAGAAGTGAGACGATAGACTCTTGTAAGATAACAAAAATTGAAAATGCATCACGAACTTTAACGGGAAAATGACCGTCTGCGCGGACGTCGGATTGTAGAAATTTGTTGTTCGCAGGGAATTTTTTCCGCGAGGACGGGCGGTTTTTTGAGCCCTGCTAAAAGGCGTAACACCATGTTGCACCTTGGGTGTATTTTCCTTTAAAAACATTATACATTTATGAATATGTTATATTTGAGTACATGTTAAAAGATTTGTTAATGAAAATATTTTATTAATAGAAGAACATATATATTTTCCACAAAATTTGTAAGTTTTATTAATCATTACTTTTTACATTAAAAAAAAAAAGAGAAACTCTTCAAGTTACAATAGGTTTTATACTCACTTATATTAACGACCACAAAATTTATTATCTCCTTGAGCGTTGAAGAATTGTAAAATAATTACCATAATTATTTTGAAAAAGCTGTGCTCTAGTTTATTAGTTGCCATTCTTTCTGTTTGAAGTAGTTTTCAAAATGAAATATAAATGGCAGCATAAAATCACGTGATTAGTAAATGTTTAATTTTTGTTTTATATATATGTAGTATAGACTTAGACTTAGAGGTTGGGCAGCTCTGACGAGCAGGGCACATCGACCAGAGGTCTATTGTACCCAAACCCTAGTCATGATTAGCAAGAAAGCCCTATAGCTGTAATGAAATTCAGCAGACACCTTACAGGAACATCTTGCAGTTCCCAGGCATTGACGCAATGCTGCCCTAAGTGCTCAAATCTTTGAGCAGAATAGTAATCACAATCACAAAGTATGTGTCGTGATGTCTCTTCTTCTAGATGACAACCACAACAAATAGGATTGGATTCAATTCCCATAATGTGTAGGTGTCTCCTGAGGATACAGTGACCAGTAAGAAGACCAATGATCTTCCTTAAACTATTTCTATTAAGCTTTAAGAGCTCCTTTTGACGTATGCTAGGACAGTCTCGATTCAGCTCCTTAGCTTGTCTCTGACCGTCAGCAGCGCGCCATTGCTCATGGACAATCTTGCCGTAGAGCTTGAATATGGTTGCCCTAAATGAGGAGGGAGAAATTCCCAGCGCAGGTTCAGGGCCCCAGAAAATTGCATTAGAGCCAGCCCGTGCTGCATCATCAGCTAGCTCATTACCACCAATACCCATATGTCCAGAAACCCAATGCAGGGATACCTTGTTATGAGTGGACAGGTCACAGAGGACCGAGAAGCATTCCCGTACTAGCAAAGAGGTGAATTTACACCTTGACAGTGATAGGAGAGCAGCCTGATTGTCAGAACAGATGCGGATAGTCATATTTCGATATCCCTGGTCTATGCATAGCTTGCAGCACAAGATAATAGCATAGACCTCAGCCTGAAAAACAGTGGCATAGTTTCCCAGGGGAAAGTGAAGTTTGGTACCGTCATTGGAGCAGTAAATTCCTGCTCCTGATTTGGTGCCAATCTTTGAACCATCAGCGTACCATATTAGGCATTTGCCTTTAAGCCACCGAGGAGAGTTGAACCATTCATCTCTAGTAGGAAAATGGATCTTGAAGGGTTTATGAAACGCGTATCTTAGTGACATAAGGTCACTAGGCATAATAAAAGAGGGTAAATCCATCACTTGTGAAACAAGATGTCCCCAAGACAAGTGTTTGGAATACTCTTTCCATAGGCCAAGGTTCATAAGACGCTTTACGCCTGTTTGAGCTTCAACCTCAATGCGTAAGTTCAATGGAAGAAGCCCGAGTAAGCTCTCGAGAGCAGCTGTAGGAGTGGTCCTGAGACATCCTGACAGGGCTACACAGACAATTTTTTGAAGTCTGTTTAGATTGGTTCTTGCGGAACTCAATCTAGTCCTTGACCACCAGACGACTGCGCCATAAGTGATGATAGGACTAATGATCATTGAGTATATCCAGTAAACTATTTTGGGGGGCAATCCCCAGGTTCTACCAATAGCATTTCTATGGGACCAGAAAATCTTTCTGGCCCTGTTGGTACAGTAATCAAGTTGATGACCCCAATTTAATTTGGAGTCAAAGTAAACCCCGAGAAATTTGACTTTCTCTTTGAGTTCCAATTTGTGGTCTAGGTAGTATACATTACCTAGACCAAGTTGCCTTTTTCGTGTGAAGGCTACATAGCTTATCTTGGATGGATTGACAGATAAGCCTGATTCAGAGCACCATCTAGCTACTTCTAGAAGTGCATTATTCATGATATCAGAGACTGTTTTTCCATGTTTACCTCTGACAACAATAACACCGTCATCAGCGTACCCGATACAGGGAATGCCGAGAGTAGTTAACCGAACTAACAAAGAGTCCATTACCATACACCATAGGATAGGAGACAGAACCCCTCCTTGTGGGCATCCAGAGGTTGCTTGCACCCAATAGAGAGGAACAAACATACCTAGAGGATAGCAAATTCGCTATCCATCTGGTAATGACTGAGTTAATGCCTCTGTTCCTAAGTGCATTGATGATAGTCTCAAGAGGGACTTTATCAAAAGCACCTTCAATATCAATGAATACCGCAAGAGCCATCTCCTTATCTGTTATTGATTTCTCAAGCAGGTAGGAGAGTTCGTACAGAGCTGTGTCAGTGGACTTGCCTGGTTGATTGGCATGCTGTGTGGAGGACAGTGGCCTTTCTATGAGCACAGTGTCTCTGAAGTGTCTGTCAACTAGCTTTTCAATCGCTTTCAACAGACATGAAGTGAGGCTGATTGGTCTGAATGATTTAGCCTCAAAGTAATTCTCCTTACCTGGTTTTGGTATGAAAATCACCCTAGTATTCCTCCAAGAGAGAGGTAAATACCCGTATGCTATGCAGGACCGAAAAATTCTACATAGAGTAGGCCCCAATGTATTTACCCCCTGAATAAGCATCATTGGTATGATGTCATCCATACCTGGTGACTTGTAGGGCTTAAACGACTTTATAGCCCATACAACCTTCTCATAGGAGACCACCATCTTGGCGGCCTCCCAGTCATTCCTATTACAAGTAGTAGTAATATGTGGATTATCATTCTCCACAGGATGAGATCCAGGGAAGTGTGCTCCAAGTAGTTCTCCAAGAGCCTCTTCCCCTGATTCACTGTATCTTCCGTTTGCAAGACGGATGGCATTTAAACTGCAATTGAAGTCTTTAGTAAGAATTTTTGCAATCTTTGCGTTGGCAGAAGTAGTGTTAATGCCATCGCAGAAAGTCTGCCATGAGCGAGGTTTGGATGCTCTGATCGCCTTGTTATAGGCAGTTAGAGCGTTTCTGTAGGTCTGCCATTCTCCAGATTTCTTTGCTCTGTTAAATAACTTCCTACATTTCTTACGTAATTTACTAAGCTCAGAAGACCACCAAGGAACTTGCCTTGGGGAGCTAATAGACGTAACCTGACAAGAAATATGATATGAATCGAGTATGATTTGTTGCACTTGGTCAACAGTTCACTCTATATCATTAACATTATTGTACTTACCAGAGAAGCTCCCCATCCTCCTCTCCAGAGCTGCTCTAAAGGAACCCCAATCAGCTGTTCTGGGGTTCCTCCTTACGACCTTCAGTCCTGAGAGGCCTTTAATAGAAAAAGTAATTAGTTGGTGATCTGAAGCAGTGACTGCCCCAGATACCTTCCAATCAGTAATGTAATCTACTGAACTAGAATTACATAAAGTAAGGTCAATGACTTCCCTTCTGTTACAGGTAACAGAGGTAGGTTCATTGCCTTTATTAAGGACATACAAATTAAGATTTAAGATGTGTTCCATAAGTGCATCCCCCCGCTGGTTACAATTACTACTACCCCACACTGTGTGGTGAGCATTTGCATCACAGCCGAAGATGAATCTGCAGTTTAAACTACAGTGGGTAATTAGGGCCCTAGTAGTGTCAGCTAGTGGGTCCTTCTCCTCATACGGGAGATAGGCTGAAACTATGACAAAGTCAGAGATTGTCTTTTTGTCATAGAATTTTAATTTTACAGCAACTAAATCCCTATTAAGAAAGTTAACAAGATTAAGGGCATTTAGATTAGTCCTAGCTACAATGCAGGTCCTGGGAAGGTCACAATGGGTATCATAGAAGATATTAAAACCTTTAACATTGAGACCCATTATTCTACCCTTGCGGGTCCAGGGCTCTTGTATAAGAGCAATATCTAGTTCTCCATCATTTAACCTTTTGGCCATAAGGCTAGAGGCAGCAATGCTATGATGGAGATTGATTTGGCCAACCTTGATTGTATCTATTATTGGTTAGCAGTATGAGTGAAACCAGGATGGCTCCTATCTATCCTGGCTAACTTGAGAAGAGATATCTTCCTTTATCAGCTCCATTGCTTCGTCTAAATCAAGCATAGAAGCTGGTGAGTCAGGTCGTAAGGTTACGTCTGACCCGGAGTCCAACCCTAGCTCTGAAAAATCAAGAGCACCAATTGAACTTACCTTGGAATCAGGGGAATTAGCCGACCAAGGTTCATCCTCCTGTTCCATGACTTCCTGGACATCAGGTTCTGCAGAGGGCTCCGATGTTGTTGGAGCCTCAACTGCCTTTTTTTGTTGGGATCGTGTAAGATCTTAAAAACACCACGATCTATACCAGTGAGTGCACAAAAGTTTTCCCTCTCTATATCCACCACGTCTTCACCACCTCACCTCAAAGATCCATCTAGAGGTGCTAGGTCCCACAGCACTTTGCAGAACCCTCCACCCCATAGACTTCAACCCTGGGTTTAGTCTCTGAAGACGCCACAAGAAGGTGCTTTGTTCAGAGAATTGCTCCCTGGTTTTGAAGGCCACCTTTACAGGCTTGGGCAACTCATCAGCACTTAAGACTTTAAGCATGAGGTCGCCCAAGGGTCTGTTATCAAAGTGGCCCCTGATCCACTCTACAGTGTATTCATTACACTGTAGTACCAACGCTCCTCTGAGAAGGTTGTTACTGTAGATCTCAGGCATCCTTTCATCACCTGGGATGGCGTCAGTCTGCTCTAAGATCTCCTTAAGTATTTCATTAGAGTCTCTCAGAGAAAGCCTGTCCGAAGGAAAGTCCTTCCGAACGATGGCAATCTTCATTGACTTTGCAGCGCATGCAAAAGAGACTCCAGATTGGAGGCTTCCAGTTGGATCCCCCTCTCCAATTCTGCTATCCCCACTAGGGGGAACCACTTCCCTGGATTTGGCTTTCCTCCCGGGAACACAATCCTCCCTGGGCTTCTTTCCACTATGTATTGGCACACTGGGTGAGGGCTTCGCATCAGAAGACCTAGGTCTATTAGCTCCACCACTCGCCTCAGTGGCCCTCAATCTTCTAATCCTTCTCCTCCGGCTCTTGGACATTCCAGTGGCGCCAGACACACTGTCCTCCGAGTGCCTCTGGGAACCAGAGACTCCTACAGAGGAAGGGTCTGTGCCTTTGGACGCCTCACCGGATTTCAAATTAATCTGCAAAGCAGCGGGATTAGCACTGGGCTCACCCGAGGGCTTACCATGTGCTACTGGAGACTGTAGTGAACTTTTCGAACAGGAACCTCTGCCTAATTCCTGAACGCATCCCTTGTTCACCGGCGCGAAGGATGATGCCGTATCACAAGCTTTATTCGTACTCATCTATATGTAGTATAGTTCTCTATATGTTTTGGCTCAATAAAGTTGTGTTATTAAAACCGGCATGGTAATTTCAAAGTGATTATTGCCCCGAGAAAGAATAAACTTTTACATTTTGTGGTGCCATTACGTTGAGCCTTGATGACTCATGTAAGTGATTTTCATTTTGATTTTGAATTAATATAGTGACATTGTTTGAAATTTGAACTAATATAGAACGTCACTTATTGTTTTTGAAACTTGAACTTGAATAGCATTTAATTTGAATAACCATGTCGGTCAGTGATAATGAGACAGTTGAAATTGATGAAAATTTAAAGAAAAAAACTATTCAAAAGAGAACGACCTATCGATCATTAACAACTAAACTTCTTAATAAGATAGAAGCCTGTCTTAAGGACGAAAATTTAGATGATGAGATTAAAAATGAAGAATTAAAAACTTTATATGATCAATTAATTGAAAAGGAAAATGAGATTTCAAAACTTAACATAGAGATAGAGACATTCATTTCAGTTGACGAAATTGAAAGAGAAATAGTTTCGGTTGATAAATATTCGGAGAAAATTTTGAAATGGAAAGGGAAAATTAAACGTAAGATTAATGAAGAATGTCAGTCTGTTTCTAGTAATGACGATTTAGTGGAAAATTAATTGAATAGAGTTCCTATAACAGAACACAAAAAATTTATTTCTTTGCCGAAATTAACTTTGCCTAAATATTTTGGAGACTACTGTTTATGGCTTGAATTTTGGTCACAGTTTGAAGATGTAGTACAGAAAAATACTGAATTGTCAAAAGTCGAAAAATTCCATTACTTAGAAATTCGTTGGGTGGTTTGGCATTAAATTCTGTTAAAGGTTCTTGTTTGACAGATTCAAATTATGAGAAATGCATAAAATTAATATCTTATAGGTTTGGGCGAGAGGATCTTGTATTGTAATTAATGGTCTCTAAACTCTTTAATTTAGAACCAGTGAAAAAGTCTTCTAATTTGAGAGCGTTTCGAAATTTTTGTGAACAACTTGAAATTAATATTCGCTCCCTTGAAAGTTTAAAAGTCGCATCTGGTTCGTATGGCCAGCTTTTGTGTCCCATAATTCTAAAACTATTACCTCCTGATGTTAGTTTAGGTTATAACAAAATCAAACAATCTAAAGGTCAATTTAATGTAAATGAATTAATAAAGCTTATCTAAATCGAATTAGAATCGAGGGAATCAGCATTACAGTTAACCCAACCGAGAATAGAATATTCTCCAAATTATCATCGTTCGGCAAATGAATCATACACTAAAAGAAATAATCCACCCACTTCCGCTTTAACAACTAAAAAAATTTTATTTTGTTTCAAAGGACACGATTCTTTAAATTGTCGCTTTTTGAGAAACGGTCTAAATTAAAAAGAGAAAGTCGCTGCTTTCAATGCTTATGTTGTTGTTGTTGTTGTAGTTCATTTACGTCGCACTAGAGCTGCACAATGGGCTATTGGCGACGGTCTGGGAAACATCCCTGAGGATAATCCGAAGACATGCCATCACAATTTTGATCCTCTGCAGAGGGGACAATGCTTATGTAAATGTCATTTGAATGTAGAATGCCAGGAAAATATTCGATGTAAGAAATGTATGAGTCAAAATCATAACGAACTGTTTTGTTTTGGGAAAGCGAAACCGATAATAACTAATCACTTAGAAAAGTGAAATGAGGAGTCAGCAGCCACGCCTCAAAATCCTGAATCTATCATTTCTAGTATGCTAAGGCGAATAGTCAAAACATGTGATTCTAAAAATATTTTATTGCTTTATGATTCAGCTGGTAGCTGTTGTTTCATTACAAAGGAATTAGCAGATAGTCTTAATTTATTGATTTCTCGAACTGAGCGGTTAGAAGTATATATATTTGGAAATAACCCAATTCAAAAGGATTTTGGGGTCACGACAGTTAACCTATCTCATATAAATGATCCAACCGAATGATATGATTGAAAGAATTAAATTTATCATCTAAAGCAGGGGTGAGCAACCCTTTTAATCAACAGGCCAATTAAAAAATTTTGGCGGGCCGCACATAAAGTAACACTTATTAATAATTTACAAACCTTTATTTATAATAAACATTAGAATAAAAAAAATATAAAATTTTTAAAAAAGTAAAGATTTCATATACACATCTTAATGTAAAATAAAAACAAATAAGAAAAGAACAATAAACGAATGCGGATTTAATGAGAAATTTGGCACTGTTTTTTCGATACAAGCTGATCAATATCAGCCGGAATTGATGACGCAGCTTTCTAATCGTGCATCACTTAGTCTTGATCGGTGGTCATTTTTGGTTAATTTCATGGTTGAAAATAATTGTTCGCAAACATACGTACTTCCAAACTGAGACATCATTTGCTTTGCATTTTTCGTCAAAAGCGGAAATTTCTCAGGGCTCGCATACAATTTATAGAAATTTTTGGTGTTTACCGAGAAAAATAAATTCTTAAAAAATAAATCGGTATTATTCTGCATGTCAATCACTTCCATTTGAAAGTCTTCGGGAACTGTTACCAGTCTGACTGATTGTGTGACAGAAGCAAACACAAACAAGCACAGACGCGGCGTCGATCAAGTTGCCAACAAGTGAGTAACTCGTCACAAAAAAAAATTTCGGTTTAGTATGTACTACCATTTTATTATAATTAATTTTATAACAATATGATGGGAGAAAGCCGATAAAATAAATTCGATTTTAGAAATGATTTGCGGGCCGCATAAACATGTTTAACGGGCCGTGTATTGCTCATCCCTGATCTAAAGAATTGTTTTCCTTTGAGGGAAAAGAGAAAATTCACATTTTATTAGGATGCGATTTAATGTGGAAATTTTATACCGGAAATAAATTGGAATTTTCTAAAGGGCTTTATTGTATCGAAACTTTATTCGGTTATTGTGTTAGTGGAGTTACGCAATCTATGAATTTAAAAACTCAATCAGTTCATGTATGTATTTCGGAAGGAAAAAACGTAATGAACTCAGATGGTGATTTAAATACTAATTTAAGGAAACTTTGGGAAATAGATAATTTGTTTATTGGGAAAGATGATAATAGCATTTTAACTAATGATATGGAAGTTTTGCGACGCTTTGAAAGGGAAATAAAATTTGACAATGGAAAATATGTGGTTAGGTTGCCTTTAAAGGAAAACATGAATCTTTCTTATACTTTTTCTAATGCTAAGAGGAGGCCCACTTTGAGAAAGATCAAGCTCTTTTTCGGGATTATAATGAAGTGTTTAGAAAACAGTTGAAATCGGGTGTAATTGAACCTATTACTATTGAGAAAAGGGTTTCGTCAGACCATATTTATTACCAATTATCAGATGGGATAAAGAAGAATCGCGTACTGAACTACGTATTGTATTCGATGCATCTTCTAAAGATAAAAATTGTTATTCATTGAATGATAATTTAGAGGCAGGTCCAAATCTTAACCCAAATTTGTTAAATCTTCTTTTGCGGTTTCGACAGAATTTTATTGGAATTATAGCAGATATCGAGAAAATATTTTTGCGCATTTCTTTAAATGAAAACGATAGAGATTGTCAGCGTTGTCTTTGGTTTGATTAGATGCCATCAAATGAGATTAAGATTTTTCGGAACACTACAGTTGCGTTCGGGGTTAAGTCTTCGCCATTTTTATTAGCCGCTACAATTAAGCACCATATAAAGAAATTTAAAGGGTCACACGCAGAGCCTGACTAAGGCAGGGGCATATGGGGCAGCCGCCCCGGGCCCCCACATCTAAGGGGGCCCCCAAATCGAAGAGTTTATATTACATTTCCTTCTTTAATGAACTTATTTTAATCAAAATATCAGTACAAAGTAAAATCCGTCAGTTTTATGTTAGCTTCTTCATTATTCTATCTTATGAACTCAAACTATATTTCGTAAATCCATAGCTTTCTAGGGCGGAATTCAGCTTAAATTTCACAACTATTATGGACAAATTTGGCCCATCAAAAGCCTGTATTTTTACATTTCGCAAAATGTGATATTCTTACAAAAATACAGGCTTCTGATAGGCTTAATTGAGCCATCGTAATTGTGAAATTTTTGCCGAATTCTGCCCTAATGTCAGCAAGGATATGAATTTTTCACAGCTAGATGAGAAAGTTAACAATCAGAAAAATGCATTTGGCATGATGGACATAGAATTGTAAGAAAATCAATAACAAGGACAGAATGATATTTCGCCTGACCATTGGAGTGGGGGGGGGGGTGGACTTTTTAGCTTTTTCAGGTTCTAGTCATTTTTCTTGTTATTTTTAATGAGGTGAAAAATTTAAATACTTCCATAAAGTTAAGTTCTTCATTACTCCAAAAGTGAAGCAGAGGGGGCCCCAAAGAGGTTTTTGCCCCGGGCCCCAATTAGGCTAAGTCGGGCCCTGGTCACACGAGTTAGCATACGCGGCGTTAAACGATTGCCTCTATGTCGATTATTTAATTACTAGTGCGAATAATCTAGAAGACGCTATTGAACTGTGTAAAGACACAAAGAACATTCTTATGTCTGCCAACATGAACTTACGTGCCTTTAAAACTAACTGCATTGAACTGTCGGAATATTGGCAAAAAACGAAATTCGAAGAACCTTCCAAAAATAGTTTGATTCCTATTGAAGTACTAGGTATCATATGAGACACCGTGAAAGATGAACTGAAATTAGATTAGTCTTCCATACACTATTCTCTCTCAAGTCCTATTTGCACGAAACGTGCCATTTTGCAACTATCATGCATGATTTTTTACCCTATTGGGTTTATAGCTGCATTCACGATTCGAGCAAAGATATTGTTGCAACTTACTTGGCAAAGAGGACTTGGATGGGATGATGAGTTACCTAATGATTTGAGAAGAAAATAGGCGAAATGGACATTTCAAGTTGCGAAACTGAAGGACATTATTATACCTCGTTGGTACTTTCCTAGGTCTAGTCGAGAAAACGTCGATTTTCAAATACATATTTTCTTCGATGCCAGTGAATTAGCTTTCGGTACTATAACTTACCTTCGATACATCAATGAGTCAGGACAGTATGAAGTTAGTTTTGTCCTTGCAAAGGCTCGAGTTGCACCTGTTAAGAAAATTACGTTACTGAGACTAGAGCTTTTATCAGCTGTCCTTGGTGCAAGAGTGCTGAATTCCCTGAGAAGTGTTTTCCACTTAACGAACAATTATTATTTATGGAGTGATTCCATGGTGACTTTACATTGGATCAAGGGGTGTGCTGACAATTGGAAACCCTTTGTAAGGAACAAAGTAATGGAAGTCCAAACGAAAACTGAACCAGAAAATTGGAGACATTGCTGTAGTATCGATAATCCTGCTGATTTGCTGACACGTGGGTGCAATGCAAACGAATTGAAAGAAGGAGATAAATGATGGCAAGGACCTTCTTGGTTGAGACTTGAAGAGTCAGAATGGAATATTGGTAAAGGTTTCAGTTCTTTGAATAGTGAAAACTTGGACGATGAAATTCTTATTGAGAAACAAATTAAGCTCACGAACATCAACATGAATGTTAGCAAAGAAGAAAGCCAGCCTGATATTATGAACGTCATAAATAAAATTTCGTCATGGACTAAATTGCAAAGAGTATTTGCCTGGTGTAGGAGATTTATTTTAAATTGCAAGTTTCCAACTGCTAGGGTTAGTGGTTGTTTAACAACTGCTGAGATTCAAAATACAAGAAAGGTGAAGATAGTTCAAGAATATGCTTTTGGTACTGAAATAGAATATCTGCAGAAAGAAAAGACACTTCCAAAAAAATAGCAATCTGTTGCCTTTGGCACCCTTTCTTGACTCATTGGGACTGCTCCGAGTTGGTGGAAGGTTGAAGAATTCCAATCTTTCAGACAGTCGAAAACATCCAATACTTCTCCCACAAGGTCATCATTTATCAACAATTATTGTGAGATATTTTCATGAAAAACATCTACATGGATCTATTCAAATGACATTATCAGCATTAACAAAAGAATATTGGATAATTAGTGTCAAGAATCTTGTTAGAAAGGCTATCTTCAGTTGTGTAAAATGTCATCGTCAAAATACTAGAGTTTTGACACAATTTATGTCTGGTTTACTTTCAGTAAAAGTCACACCTTCCCGAGTTTTCTCCATTGTTGGAACTGATTATGCCGTACCTTTTCAAGTGAAGTTCAGAAAAGGAAGAGGTGTGAAGACTACGAAACGCTATGTTTGTTTGTGTGTTTATCCACAAAGACCGTTCACTTAGAACTCGTAAGTGATCTAACATCTGATGCCTTCCTTGCCTCGTTAAGAAGATTTACATCTCGACGTGGAAAACCTGATCAAATACACAGTGACTGTGGGACAAACTATGTTGCTGCAAATAGAGAGTTGAAGCGTCTGATTGCATCGCTCTCTTCAGATGAAAGTTTCCAAAGTTATCTTGCAAAAGAAAATATCATTTGAAAATTCAATCCTCCTGCGGCACCCCATCATGGAGGATTGTTGGAATCTACTGTTAAATCTATGAAGTCACACCTTAAAAAAACTGTCGGTGAACAGGTCCTCACCTACGAAGAATTCGTAACCCTGATTGCTGAAGTAGAAGCTTGCCTTAATTATCGGCCACTTACCCCTCTGTCAGATGATCCTGCTGATTGTGAAGCATTGACACCTGGTCATTTCCTCATTGGTACTTCATTGACATCAGTACCGAATTCTGATCTTTCTAAGGAAGTGATTACACCTTTACAACGATGGAAGGCAATGCAAAGAATGACCCAACAATTCTAGAAACAGTGGTCAACTGACTATCTTTCCACTCTTCAAAGGTGACCCAAATGGCTCCAAGTACAGAAAAATCTTGCTGTAAATGAATTGGTCACGGTTGGAACCAGGCAGTCAACGTGAAATTTTTCTGCCTGCGTTCGCTACACGAACACACGTCTGGTGGTCTGGAATAGTGTAAAAGAGGATTCATCAGACCAGATGACTTGTTCTCATTACAGTTGTGTCCATTTTAGGTGGTCTTGGCACAACTGTAGTCTCTTCAAAGCATTCCGCGCTGAAACTAACGGTTTTGGAATAGCTACTCTGTCATCAATGTTAGCAGCATGCAACTCCCGTTGAATAGTTTTCATGGATACAGGGTTCTGAAGGTGGGTATTCATCTCGGACGTTATCACCGGCAGTGTAGTCTTGCGTTTTCGAATGACTATCCTCTTTAACACCCGTCTATCACGGTTCGACAACTTCGACTTCAAGCCGCTATTGTTCTTCGCAGAAGACACTTTATCCAACTTTGTGTATGCCAACAGAGTCCTTGATACAGTGGTCCTTCAAGATTCGCTGTTCTGGACACGGACGCTCCAGCGAAGAGAGCTACGATTATAATGCCTCTTTTAAGGTCAGGGAGGTCGGTCATAATCTCGCTTTGCTAGGACGGATTTTTCTCATGCAACTCTCATACTGCCAAATACTAGACAGATACCTTTCCTTTCATCACCACTAGGTGGCACACTCTTGCGACACGTGCCCGCCGTTTATTGGACTGTCGAAGGACGACTCCCTTCTTTCACAGGTGTTCCTATTATTTTGTCCTATACCTGTACAATTGTCATTCCACCGGCGTCGCTCAAAACAAGATTTAAAGTTCACACTACACAAAACACACTGAATAACTTCTATCTAATGAATGATCATATTTGTAACAAACTAAAACGTATCTTAATGGTTCAAAGACCTAACCTTAAATATATTAATTAAATAGTGCATATGATATTTTAAGTTACATAATCAGGCATAAAAACGTACTTTCTTTGAATAAACATATATTTTTCTGCACGGATTTGGATACATAACTTTCAATGTAAAAAGAGGGGGTGCATTTCGGGAAATATGGTCTTAATAGTTTGGGCAAGAGAGCAGTTATAGTTTGGACAAATTAATTTCAATTTTCGCATATTTCACCATGTCATCAGAACTTATTTAGTGAATCAAATAATTTTTGCACACAATTATAAAATTTATTTATCTGAAGATAATAATTTTTAAAAGCAATTTTTTATTCATTATTTATTATTTTTTCGCTATTTTTAATAAAAGTTGAAAATTTTTGAATTGTAACGTTATATAAATTTTTATATTTCACTTTAAAGTGTGTAATTTTAAACCACAAAATACGAAATTTTAACAAAATAGGTCTAATAGTTTTTGAGTTATCCTATTTTAAAAAGTCGTATTCTTGAAATTTAATATCTTGAGAACTTTTCGATAGATTTCGTCCAAATTTTTTTATTTTGTCACTTAAAATTACATACTTTAAAATGAATGTGTATAATTCCTCCTTTATTATAAACCTAGTTGAATAAAAAAGTAGCTTTCTCAATAAACTTAATATTTCTATGAATTTTGTTTAAAATTTCTATGGGTGATGAATTAAAACGTCCCTCCATGTAAAAGGTCACTAACAGTGTTCTCATTATCGGTTTGTCCTACTGCATTTTTCTTTTTATTTGTGTTTTTACACAGTGTTCCCTTTTGTCTTTGTATGCTGCTTATTCAGAAAAAAGTGAATGATGATGGATTAATTATAATTATTATTTTAACCCATTCTTTACAACTGTTGCGAAAACGTAACAGTCGTGCTGAATGTAAAAGTAAGTAAGGTAAAAAGGGCAGAGCATTTATGCTTAGGCCTATTTAATATTTTTTAATGTTTGCCGCCATTTTAGTTTTAAAATATTGCAAACTGAGTTCAAATCAAAACATAAATGTTTATATGTATGAATAACATAAATTATTATATGTATGTTAGAATGCTTTTTTTTTTTCCTTCAGTTTATTATCTAAAAATGAAATAAACATTTTAACATTTTACCTTTCTGAAAAAATAAATAAAACTTTGTTCTCAAGAAAAACACTTGTTGGTTAAAAGCAAGGTTGGAAAAATTCATGATATTTTAAATTTAAAAATAGATTTTATTTAATCGGACTTATTTGATTTAAATCAGATTTGTTAGATTTTAATAAAATATATAAACTTTTTTAAAAATTTTTAATAAATAGATAAAATATATGAACAGTACTTAATATTATTTAAGAACAACAATAAAGCTAAAATAGTTGATATTTCTAACTCAAATGTTTAAAAAAAATTATTAGTTAATTTTTACCTAACTAATCATTGAATAAATAAAATCATGTTTTTTTTTCAAAGTAAACATCCTAAAGGGAGGCAATTAGTAAGTTAGATATGCAATGAAGAGTAAATGATAGATCAGAATACATGAAAGAAACAAACATATTGTAAGTCTTTCTTCAATATTGGTAACACAAACTACGTATTTAATATGTATTAAAAGCACTTGAAGTATTCATATAAACATAAAATTAAATGGGCATAACTGAAAACTAAATGAATTTATTACCAACAAACTACTTAACATAGAGTTAATGGAAAATTATAATTTAGCAGATTAACGTTATCCCCGTTATCTCTTATCCCTTTCAGAATTTTATTTATTTATTAGCCTATTTTGAAACATAATAATTTACCCTTTCATTATTTATTTGCATA
Organism: Parasteatoda lunata; assembly: GCA_949128135.1. Lineage (NCBI taxonomy): Eukaryota > Metazoa > Arthropoda > Arachnida > Araneae > Theridiidae > Parasteatoda > Parasteatoda lunata. Next base: position 117,446,463 of record OX421971.1, read on the forward strand.
AAACCTTCATTATCAATTAAACCAATTATCAAACCAAATTATCAACCAATTATCAAAAAATAATATCTTTATAAACATATTTTCAACTTAATGACTTATTTTTAAAAAAATCAGTTAGTTTAAATAATTATTTTTCTTAAAGAAAATCGCAGTTGATTTAAATCGATGACATTTAAAAAAAAAGGAAAATCAAAAGATATAAATCGCTACTTTAATTATGATTTAAATCATGCCAACCTTGTTTAAAAGTGCAACTTTTTCACTATTTTGTTGCTCATTCAGTGGTCTATTCATAGCAGTCTTGCCCTTTATATTTAGAAACCTTATTAATTATGAAGTTAGAAAACTATACACATTAAGAATCGCAAATTAAAATAAAAACGATGACAAAACAAAACCGTTATCAAAATCTGTCGAATAAATCGTGAGGAAGATTGGATTAAAACCAGTTATATTGTACTCTTAAGCGTGAAGGTGTTCCTAATTGTTTCCTTTTAACTCTTCTCTATTTGCCCTAGTAATCAAACAGATTTGTGATGTTTTTAACCTCGACTTCTTCAGTAGTAATCAATAGATATCGATAGTTTATACATTAATTTGAGATCCTTAATACGGATATCCTGTCTGTCTATTGCATTAGTCACAACTAACTTTTATACTACTTTTTTTCCCCTTGATTGAGGTCGTCTTGTATATTTACTATGTTAAAAAATTACGCCATAAAAAATGATATCAGGAAAACAACGGGTTTTTTAATATTTATAAAAAAAAAGTAGTAGTATTAATTTGTTAGCCTATTTTTAATCTTAATAAAATTCTCCCTAGAAATTTGAATACAATATCGAAAAAGCAACAGACCAGTTTTCGAATTATTTTCCCATCTGCTAAAATGGTTTTAAAACTAATGCTTTTTTAATCTTCAAAAAATAAATAAATCGGTGGAGAAAACAATGATAAATAAGGCTGTTAACTGTCATATATTTTTTGACAACAAATCTTTTTTAGACATTTATAGACAGGGGTACAGCTTGTGTTCGTTATTGTTTACTGTTTTTAAGAAATCTACACTTGCAAAAAAAAAAAAAAAAGCAATCTTTATATATAATGACGCAAGCCTGTTTGCGCATTTATATTCCAAACATAGTTTGATTTAATGGTAAGTCTAATTTTGAGTTTTAAATATTAATTCGAAGAGCTGATTCAAATCTCGTTAGTTTGGAATGATCAATACAGGTTATAATATTATATACATAACGAAAATTCTAAAAGTAAAATTCGTAAATCCTATGATCGCAAAATTCACACTATTGTATCAAAAAATTCTCTTATTGTATGAATGAGATTTGCGAAATGTAATTTAATATGGCGTGATAAAAATTTGCTATAGAATGGGAGATTCGATATAATGGAAAAAAATAATGTCCGGAAAGTGTCTAGTGAAAGTGTCAGGAACTAAGAAATTTGTTATGAAAATTCACAATTGAAACATAACGACAAGGAAATCAAAGTAAGGGGAGATTGTGTATATAGCATGGATTGGTAAGAAAGAATAAGTATTTTTGCTGCGATTCCATGGATCAGTATCCGAATGAGCAACCTGATTGCTACAAGAGATAAGATAGCTTTTTCCCCTCGAAGCAAGTGCCTGATTTTTCATATCTCTGCCTCTTCATTTTTTATAGAATGCTAGTGGTATAAAATATTTTAAAATTAAATTATAAACTAACGGATCTTGACAAACAGAGCGTGCATCAACGGTTCTTTGTAGAAAAGTGACGTAGGAAGGCTATACGTTCCGTTAAGTCGGTTATATATATATATATATATATATATATATATATATATATATATATATATATATATATATATATATATATATATATATATATATATATATATATATATTACCATGGCTGACCAAAGTCAAGATAATATCGACTTTCACCGGTGAATGTGACAATCGCATAGTCGCTTTGGTAAATGTCCAAAATATTTGTTATATCCAATTTTATATTAATTTATTCGTTGATATTATTGTATTTATTCGATATTTTAATATCTGCTGAGGATGGAGGAGGAGAAGTTTTGTCCATTTAGAATTTAAATTTTTTTTTGTTTTCTTCTTGTTTTTTTTTCTTAATTTTCTTAGTGTTTTTTTGTATTTATTATTATGCTATATATATATATATATATAGTTTTTTTAGTTTTCAGATTTTTATTAATTTTTTTCCCCTTTTTTCATTTGCCCTTTTTTCACAATGTTTTCTCTACATTTTGAACTTATTTTATGAGTTCTGTATACTTGCAGTTTGTGGTGCGCAGTAAATAAAACCTATTGTTTTTCTTAATTTTCCTTGTTTTTCTCTTTGTTCTTTTTGTATTTATTTCTTATAATATATATATATATATATATATATATATATATATATATATATATATATATATATATATATATATATATATATATATATATTATTTTACTTTTAATAAGCTTCTAAAGGGATCTATATTAAGGGCCGTGAATTCCAACAATCTGTATACAAAAATTTTAACTTTTTTAACGAACTTTTTTAAGCTTCTGGTTGTTTGAATTTTGAAACATGAGTTCATAATCAAATTGTGGCATAGTTGCGAACATAATAGAAACATTGTCTATGCTTTGAATTCAATGCCCGAAACTTGCACTTTATCGTCAACGCAGCTATTAAAAAAAAAGAGGGAAAAAAAGGGAAATTTGCATTGTTTTGTCAACAAATAAGATATTTTTAAACATAACCATTTTCAAATAAAGATCAGAAACACTGCTTTTGAGCTTTTAAATTTTTTTAATTATTTATTAATTTGTTTAATTATTTATTGTTTGTTACAAAAACTTTTATTTTTCAATTTTGACTGAAATATTCCCATTAAAAAGAATAAAAGAATAATTATAATATAAAAATTGTTTGAAATAAATAATTTTGGAGTAACACTGTTTTTAATGTATTTTAGATTGACTCAAAATTTTTCAAAACTATAGTCACAATATTCGATTTAAAATAATTGTCAATCAATTTGCTTTTAAATTCGAATCTACAAACAGTATAAATAAAATTTCGAAAATAAGCAAGAAAGGAAAAGCTCTTAATTTTTAAAAATATATTCGGGTGAAATAAATCATTTGTAAGGCATTTAAAATTAAATTTATTATCTGCGTAAGAAGCTTATATTAAAAAAAATATGCTTTCTATTAATAAAGTGAAAATATTCTAAAATATAAGTTCTTATACAAAAGTCCGATTGAAAAAAGAATTTTTGAAAAAAAATCTAAAAGCGAATGCACGGATCTGTTTTCTTTTGTAAAAAACTTTTTGTCCGAATAATTTGCTATTTTTATAACTGTTGTGAGTTTGCAACTGTTACTCATGAGTGTCTGGTCAAGTTTAGCCTATCTAAAGTCTACGCTTATTTTGAAAATGGCACAGAACGTCAATATAGGGAGAAAAACCACAGTTTTGTGAAAATGAAAAGGGTTTGTGGTCTAATTTTTTAATGTATTTAAAAACTTTCTCCAATGCTGCATTACTTGGGTTTATAAAAATTTGCTAAAATTGAGAAAAAGGCAGTGATTTTGATAATGTTCATCTAGGTAGGAAAATTTCACCAAATTGACGATTTCTAAAAATGTTTAATAACTATTAAAATATTTAAGTCATTTGTCTGTTCTAAAGCCCAGATAATTCTTCACGGCAAGATTATTTATGCAGTTTAAAATCATCGCATTGCTTCAACTTCAAATGTAAGGCACTTCAAATATGGCTTTTTTTATTTTCCTTGGCGGCAGTTCGAAAAACAGCGTTAATATGAAAGTGTGCTGCACGATGCAGTCACACACGCAGAGCATTTTGGCTTTTCTTCTATGACAAAAATACGCCAAGTCGCGATCTCATCACCGATAGTTCCACAAGAACAAGCTCTAAGATGGTAACAAAAATGTTTATGTTTTGACATAAATAATTTGAATTGTTTTCCTAAAATGAGCAAAATTTTGATTTATCTGGAATTAAACAACTGATGATTTGTAAGGGTGCAGAAAAATCTGGCAATATTTAACTTATGCTGTACCTGTACTGTTAGCAAATCATTTTTTTTTTTTTTCAAATGTTTCATTTTAACATTTTCAGTTTAAATTAAGTAAATAAAATTTCTATTTGTATAAAAATTTAGAAATATTTTATATGCTTGAATACAATCTAACAGTATCGTCGAGTTGCTACATGACTTTTGGGGGAATCGTCGGAATTAATTACAATGTCACCTTTTTTTTTTTTTAAATGTTTTCTCATCAATAAAATAAAAAAATTTTGAAATCTCTACAGTTCTGATAAAGATGCGCCTTGTAGTATCGGAATGTGTTTATTTTTCAATGTAAGTTAATTTCTTATTTTAAATGTTGTTTTTTTTTAAATTTTATTCCTGTTTTAATAATTTTTGTCCTTATTTTTATAATCTGACTTAGTATTCATTATTTTTAATAAAATCCTGAACTAGATAACTATTTGTTTGAAATAATATTGCTTATTCATATTGTTAACATCTAATTTACAGATCGCAAAGTGAAAAAAAAGAGAGAAAAAACATATCTATAAATAATTTTTAATCTGGATGTTTACAAACACAGTGCTAATCTTACTGGTTTAAAAAGGGGATGGTTCAAATAGAATTTATTAGTGTTAACTATTATTTTGACGGAACATAAACAGACACAAAGACTTACTTTTTCTGAATAAACATAAACAGACACAAAGACTTACTTTTTCTGAATAAACATACTACTTTTTTTCAACAACTTTGAATTTTTGACCCTCAAAATAGATAGGAGGGGTCTGAGAATTATAGTTGCAATAGTTTCGCATTTTAACTGTATACAAAAAATGTTTCGATTTACTTCAAAAATTCCCCAGAAAGGGCGAATTATGCGAAAAGTAAAATTAGCATTTAGATCACTCTCCTGACCAAACATTTTTTTTTTAAACCGTTGTTGAACAATCGACCCAATTTAGTGTTTTAACTCCGTATTCTTGTAATTTTGAACCCAAACCAGAAGACAAGGAATACTCCTGGATCAAGTATTAGGAGAAATTTGACTTTGTGGAGGACTTTTTGATGGAACTAACCAACATATGCGTTACATGGAGAGGAAAACCTCACACAGTTAGACTGATGGTAAGAGGACTCTTACCCATGATTCGTCTAACACTGCGGATATTTTACGTCAGCACTGTGGTCGGTGCGAGCAGGGTGCGGAATTCGTATCGGCCAGCTGTCGCTGGAATTCGAACCTGGTTTACCTCGTTGGGAGGCGGTGCCGGTGGAAGACGTTTTTGCGCGCCGAGCGTTACTGAAAACAGGGAAAAAAGCTGAATTTTAAAAAAAAATACTGAAATTTTTTCTTTGAATTGTCTCGCTGATGTAGTCATAACGCTCTAGTAAATTGCTTTTCCTATTTCAAATTACAGTATTTCTACCAGAAAATTACAAAAACCATGTTGTTGTTGTTCTCATCCTAGCCATGACCAGCAGAGCTAGATCAGATCTCGTTCACTCTAAGAAAGTCTAGCACCAACAGGGGAGCTTGAACCAGGTTCTGCCTGGTAAGTCCCAGACAAGATAAAATGTGGTCAGGGGTAGCCTGGGCAGCAGAGCACTTAGTGCAGATTTCAAAATGTTTATTACAATCGTTATAAGTCATTGATGACAGATGTCCACTGAGGAAACGAGTAATGGCAGTTTTTTCTCGTCTATATATATCAACTCTTCTATATCAACAAAAATCTATATAAGCCTTTAATGTTGACTTAAACACAAGAAGAAAATAACTAACAATTAACGATTTCAAGGTCAAAAAAATAAAGAATCAATTTAATTAATGAGAATATCACCTGAAGTATTCTAGAATAAATAGTTATTCAAAGTAATATTTCAATGAGTATAATTTTTTATGATGTACAAAGATAAAAACATAAATATTAAAATTTATTTTTTAGCAGACACAGTTTTAAATTCTTTAAAATCAACTGTTTTTTCAATTTCATTTTCGATCGAAATCATTGCCAAAGAATTTTGTCTCTCTGGTGTAATTGCTTAAATTATGTTGTAAACTTTGAGATCTTTTAAAATATTAGCATCTCTTTCTTCATTGTTAGAAAATCACTATTCTGCGCCAATCTAAAATCCCCAAAAGCAACACATTTTATTGAGTTTTAAATTATATTTTAAATTTTTTTTAAAAGAAATATTATTAAAACATGAATAAAAGTATCGTTCTCTGCTTTCATAAACTAAAACTAAAGACCTAATATCCTAAATAAAAAGATAACAAAATTATTTTAATAGAAAAAGTTCAATTAGCATACTTAAACTGAAAAAAAACCAAGTTAAAATAGTCTACAATAGACAAAAGTGATACCTACACTTCTTAAATTGAATATGAGATTTAATTTTTGTTTTAAAATTCTTCTTTTTATTTTTTTTTAAAAAGTTTCGAATATATTTTAAAATCTTTTGATTGTTCTTCCCCTCCGGTGATCAGCTGTTCCACTTTTTTAAAAAAGTTGAATTTTAAGTATTTCCAGACTTAAAATCGTACTGTCATATTGTTAAAGTGAGAGTGAATTCAATATTTGTCCATTACATGTACGTGAGAAAGCGTGATCAAATTGTTATTAAAAGGTTTCGTACAACATATGCTAGCATTTAAAAAAAGAATTTTAAAAAAATACACTAATTATTTCATTGGCACCTTAGTTGGATAACAAATCAGATTAGCAACTTTGACAAAATCAAACAGTAGGTACACTTATTTGCAATTTTTAATTATAAGCCAATGAATTTCATTTGAAAGATTTTTTTTTCTTCTTTTGAGTATTTACTTTTTAAGGCAACTATTTTATCGAATTTTTCCCAGTTATAGCTATTGATTTCTTCATAGTTTTTAAATCCGATATTTTTTATACGATACAACAACCTAATTTCGAAACGAAACATGCATTTGAGGAGTCTGATTCGCGTGATTTCGTTGTCGATCTTTCTTTCGGCAATTACTACTACGCATTTCAGTATTTTTAATTATTTTTTTTGTTGTGATGATTACTTACAAAACGCGATGAAGGAAATAATTTGTGCGCCCCCCCCCCACCAAATGCACAAATATCACCCGTAATATATTAGAACTAAAAAATTACTACATATTCAATTTAAATATATATATATATATATATTATAGTTTGTTTGCGTTTGAACACACGGCACTTTTGTTATTTTAAATGAGTAACATATATGCTTGTTATTATTAAAAGCATCTTAAAGAAAGATATTAGCTCGCGAGCTAATATCTTTCTTTAAGATGAAATAAGTTTGAAATAAGTTTGAAATTCTGCTAGCACTGCTCATCATACCCTGACTGCACCGTGATACTCCTCTCCTCAAACAGTACTTTAGAATGTATTGTGTCATAAATACATAAATAACAATCTACAAATATGTGATTGGCAATAAGCATGTAAAATTAGACTTTGATTTCCACTTGACTTGATCCCACTTGATCCAACACATCTAAAGTCATTAAGATTTAATTCATAGAATGACGCTTATTATTCTCTATTTTATGTTGTCTGGAGCGATTTGTTGCTTTTTTTTTTTTTTTTTTACAGTTTTGTATTATGTTTGTACGAGCATGTGTAACTTCCAAATTGATAAGGGTATAATTGTGCTACATCGACTGAAATTAAAAACAACTTGAATAAAGTACTGAAATGGACATGCAGTATCCTCACTACTGAGTCAAAACTCCCAAATAGTAACTGCCCCCTGACGCAGTTGCAAAATAAGACTATAATACTTCAACTTCTAACCGAACTTTGAACTGAAGTGAACTGTAGTTGGTGAGGAGCTAAACATTCACGCACAAGTTTGGTTCGAGAGATGTTGTTCATCGGTTAAACATTTTCCCCACTCGCAATCCTCGGCGAGATATAATATTTTATTTCTATGTAACCTTTTAACTATAATGCAATTTATTGGAATTAAATTTGAATCAATTATTATCCCATCTTTTACTGCACAGAAGACAGGATTTGGACTTGACAATTGGGTCTGAACCTGTAGACACACTACAGTTTTTGGTACTCTATACAAGAACCCACTTCTAACACCAAAATAAAAAATACCAAACTAGTTTTTGTGTTGCAACTCAATATGGAGTTGAGACGCTGAGAAGCGATCTTGTTTGTAGAACCGAAATTACAGTGAGTGCATTTCTGTGAGTGATTTGTGCTTTATTCATTTTATTTTCCACTTTAGCATGTGTAACTGATGATGCTGTTTAATATGTCGGATAAAAATTGTGAGAGAGTGTGTCAGGTATCAGAAATGGTAGGTGATGGAGTTGTAGGAGTTGATTTAGACATGCAACAGTGTTGTCGATTGAGCATTTTCTAAAAAAAGGAATATCGAAGTTGATAACTTCGACGTAGTCTGCGGTAGAAACCCGGTTTTCTTTAAAAATTTTGAATTTTCAACTTTTTATGTTACATATGTCATAGACCAATTGGAAAATCCGACAGTTTCCAAAGGGGACATTTTACAAAACATCTAAAAACAATTATCCCAACAAATACCGTCGATTTTGTTTCAAAGAGACGAGTTTTTCAATTAGATTGTCTATTTGAAAAATGGGCACGCATTACAGCACAGAAAAATCATCAACGTCCTTCTTCAAGGATTATAAATTATGATAATATGAGTAGATCGCAGATTACGTATAACTGATTGACCATTTCACATAAAAGCTGTTTAAGTGAATGTAAAGTTTTGCTATAATAGGGATGTGTCCAAAACAGAACAACGCGCAATAGTGTGATTTTTAATGACGAAAGGGTTATAAAGTGAGCATTTATTGACGAAAGATTGCTATTGATAACGAGCAACTGTCCAGAACAAACATTATTGAACAAATGGTAAAAGCGTTTCTGCGAGAGATTAATATAGGTCCCAAGACAGTAGGCGTTATGATCACCAATGAGTCCATTAATGCTGTTGATAAAATAATAAGTGGTGATGAAAGAGTCATGACTTGCGACATCCGTGCAGTATTTAGTCGTCGGAATAAAGAAACATTACAATCACTTTTTGCCACTAAAAATAGCACTACTTCAGGCTGTTTTGTTTTGTATGCACTCTTTTTAATACAACTTTATATTTTCTTTAACTTTATATGCTCTCACGAGAACTCACTAATCAGTTATGTATGGCAGTGCCGCTATTGCTTATACCTGACACTACCACTCTCGTCCAAAATTCATTTTAAGAAACCATTATATTTACACAGTTTTCATAATCAAAACACAGTTAAATGTTTATGCTCTCATTCATTCTATTTTAGTGGAAAATTCAGAACAAAAGGAAGAAATTTAAAGATTGGAGTCAGGAGAAGCATCTTTTTGAATAAAAAAAAGTATGTCCTTATAAACAGGAATTTAATAAGGAATATAAATAATAAACATAAATAAAGAATATAAAAAAGGATTAAAATAGTACCCAAGTCAAAAACAGTTTGACTATTGAATTACAATCCGACATGAACTGGTTAACTAATTTAAGTTTGATATTGCTATTAATCGATACGCTATTTAGTCATGTTGAGTCAAAGAAGCATCATCACGGCTCGAGAAGAAGATCTAAAAATCCGTGGGCAAATCCAGTCAGAGCACAGACTTTTATGAAGTGTCTAATTCAAGCAATAAGCACATCTCCGGTGTTCCCAGAACAGGAAAAAAAGAACATGGACGGAATAATGGAAACTGTAATGTCTGCCTTCAGCACTGTGAACAGTTCAAAAGGAAGTTATTTTTTTAAGCTGAAGGCAATGAACAAGGCCTTCGCTTCATCGATGGCAGAACTTGTATTAGCTGGAAGTGTTGATTACCCTGAAAGCATAAAAGAAAGAGCTGAAGCACTTACACAAGCTTTGCAGCATTGTCTTGAATCTACAGTAGGAGCTACAAACAGACGTTTGATTACTGAAATTAAAAATTTAATCTACATGTTTTTGAACGAAGCAGTAGATGATGTTTCTGTAAACAAAGCAGGGGGCGGAGACAATGATTTAGGAAGACCTTCGGAAGTATTAGCGAAAACTGATGGCGACGCGACATCGAGACTTATGGAGATATTGTTTAATGGCCTCCTAAGATCCGATACATTCAAAACCATATTCAATCGAAACACTTCTCATCAATTCGCGATAAATGCGTCCGATTTTGCACTGCAATCAGTTGCTATCCGCTTAAAACTGAACAAATCTGTGGTTTCACAAATAAAGAACAGAACTGTTCAGTCTTTTTATACTCTTTTTACCAACTGCACTAGTATAAAAACAAAAGAATATGCTACGGTAATTGCAGCAAATATCGCTGCAGTTTTAGGAAGCAAATTTAAAATAAATCATGAAAATGTAAAACAAATTTCAGCAAATATCGCAATTCCCTATATTAGAGAATTAAATATTATGTCACTAGGTCTTCATCTTCGGAGTATAGACGTAGAAACTGATTTAAGAAAAGTGCAATCTTTCATCCTGTCTGATGACGCCCAGCCTAACTCCGGTGAAAAAAATCGTAGACTTTTTGCTACACTCGCAACGTCACTCTGGAACTCAAAAGTGTTCAGTAAAACGTTCAATAACAATACTACCAAGGAAATCACATTTAATATACTAAAACATTTCGCTCCTCAAATGGGCTCTAACTTTAGTTTGGATAAGATAACTACACAAGAGCTAGAAAATGCTTTAGTTAGAACTGTATCAACAGTTAAAAAAGGATCTAGTACAAGAGATTACGCTCATGCCATTGCTAATGCAACTGCAACATTGATATTAGACAATGGTCAGATATCCGAAGCTAATTTGACTAGAATAGCTCGAAAACTTGTTTCAGTTTTCTTACATGAAGTAACCGCTAGTGCTCCTAAATTTGGAATCGACCTGTCAGGCATCGATACTCGACGAGACTTAGCAAACGTAACTAGGTACATTAAAATAATTATCCAAAGAGGAATTTCTCCGAACGATTCTAGTCTTGATACAAGAAATACCATAGTTCTTGAATCAGCCAATCCTGACGATGATGGTGTCATTTCTCCAAATACAGATTTTAATAATTCTACGCTTAAATATACAGACGAGAATGTAATACCTAAACTTGCAAAAACTTTATTAAATGCCTTTTTAAGGTCAGATACTTTTGAGACTATATTTAATCCAAAGGTTTCCCAGCAAGTTGTGTTAAGTGTGTCTAATGGAGCATTGCAGGCCGTTGCTGACGGTTTCAGACTACATGAGGAATTAATTTCGCTAATGAAAAACAAAATTACACATTCTCTTTCCACCATCAGCAATGGCACGGACACAGGCGTCTATGCTATGGTATTTGCTGAGAATATCGCTACAGTTTTAGGAAGCAGATATGCAATAAATTATGAAAATGCAAACAAAATTGGAATAAATATTGCAAGTTACTTTATAAGAGGATCAACCGTTATTGCACAAAGGCTAGGATTTGAACTGCAGAATGTAGATTCTGATCTAAGAAAAGTGCAATCATTTTTTCTTTCTGGTGATCTATCAGTTCCAGAAACTACGCCTCTTATATCCGTTTCTGCAGGACATCATCCCAGAGTATCGATCGCATTCAATTTTGGACCGCCTCAAGCTGGAGTGTATTTAAAACTTTCAGCAGCACTCACGTCTTCATTGTCGAGCTCGAAAGTGTTCCATGCCACTTTCAATAACAAGACATCCAAAGAAATAGCCTCTAACATTTTGAGAAATATTGCAAATAATATTGCCGCTAACTTTAGACTAAATAACAGGTCGGCACCTATGCTTATAAATACTTTAGTCGGAGCCGTATCGACGGTAACGATGGGATCCGACACAAAAGCTTACGCTCAGTCTATTTCTAATGCAACAGCAGCAGAGTTAGTAGGCAATGGCCAAATATCCAGCACTGATTTGAATCAGAAGGCCGCAGAACTTATTTCAATTTTCTTGCAAGTAATTTCTTCCAGAGCCACTGTGTTTGGAATCGACCTATCAGGCATCAATGCTGAAGAAGATTTATCGAATGCAGTTAGGGGCGTTGAAGTAATTATCCAAAGTCACCCCACTTCAAACAATAATGGATATGTAATTTATAACTTGGAATATTCGGACGAAGGGGATTCCATTCCTTTTGATAGAAAACTAGGTACTCCATATTTTGTCCCTACAGATGGTGTCACTACATCGAAACTACTGCAGATATTATTTAGGTTTTTCCAAAGATCACACACCTTCAGAATGATATTCAATCGTAACTCTTCCCAATCAAATGCGATTTATGTGACGGAATCAGCGTTGCAGTGGGTTGCTTCCAGCTTGAGACTGCATGGGGATGTGACTTCTAGACTGAAAAGCAAAATCACTCAGTCTCTTTCCAAAGTTAGCGCTGACTCCCACACAAGCGTTTATGCCATTGTAATTGCTATGAATACTGCTACGTTCTTAGGTAGCCTACTGGAAATTAATTTGGAAAGTGTAAACCAAATTGGAGCAAATATTGCTAGTGCTTTCATCAATGGGTCATCCATCGTTGCTGTAAGACTAGGAATTGAGCTTCCGAATGTTAACGTGGATGCCGATATAGAAAACGTTAAATCATTCATCTTGTCTGATTTACCCAGTTCATCGATTGTATCATCTAATGACAGTTTAATTGGAGGTTATCCTAATGAATCTGGTTTATATATGTTTGAACACTTGGAAACAGTCGGGATGGCCATGAGACTTTCTGCATCACTCACTGCTTCGCTATCAAACTCGAAAATTTTCCGAGCAGCTTTCAATACAAAGACGTCTAGAAGAGTGTCCATGAATATTTCGAGAAGTCTCGCGGATGCAATTGTTTCAAAATTTGAATTGGATAAAATTTCTGCACCAATAATGAGAAAATCTATCAAGAATGCTGTAGAAAAAGTTAAAATAAAATTATTTGATGAATATTTAGCTGAAGCATTTAGTAACTCAATTGTTGAAGTGCTAGTAGCGAGAGGTCTAGTTTCTAACTCTAATTTGAGACAAAAAGCTATAGAACTTGTTTCAGTTTTCTTGGAAGCAATATTCTCTAACGCACCTCAGTATGGAATCGACATGTCAGGCATCAACGCTCATGAAGATATTTCAAAAGCAACTAGGGATATTGAAGTGAACATCCAAATTAGTGCTTCTTCACAAGATGGTATTTCCGATACTGGGTATACTACTATCTTTGAATCTGGAGATCCTAACGAAGATGGTGCGATTGCTTCGGATACGAATTCAGGTGCTTTATTCCTCAAGACTAACGATATATCTAAGCTTCAACAGACTTTATTAAATGCCTTTTTAAGGTCAGATACTTTTGAGACTATATTCAATCCAAATGTTTCCCAGCAAGTTGTGTTAAGTGTGTCTAATGGAGCATTGCAGGCCGTTGCTGACGGTTTCAGACTAGATGAGGCATTAATTTCGCTAATGAAAAACAAAATTACACATTCTCTTTCCACCATCAGCAATGGCACCGACACAAGATTCTATGCTATGGTATTTGCTGAGAATATCGCTACAGTTTTAGGAAGCAGATATGCAATAAATTATGAAAATGCAAACAAAATTGGAATAAATATTGCAAGTTACTTTATCAGAGGATCAACCGTTATTGCACAAAGGCTAGGATTTGAACTGCTGAATGTAGATTCTGATCTAAGAAAAGTGCAATCATTTTTTCTTTCTGGTGATCTATCAGTTCCAGAAACTACGCCTCTTATATCCGTTTCTGCAGGACATCATCCCAGAGTATCGATCGCATTCAATTTTGGACCGCCTCAAGCTGGAGTGTATTTAAAACTTTCAGCAGCACTCACGTCTTCATTGTCGAGCTCGAAAGTGTTCCATGCCACTTTCAATAACAAGACATCCAAAGAAATAGCCTCTAACATTTTGAGAAATATTGCAAATAATATTGCCGCTAACTTTAGACTAAATAACAGGTCGGCACCTATGCTTATAAATACTTTAGTCGGAGCCGTATCGACGGTAACGATGGGATCCGACACAAAAGCTTACGCTCAGTCTATTTCTAATGCAACAGCAGCAGAGTTAGTAGGCAATGGCCAAATATCCAGCACTGATTTGAATCAGAAGGCCGCAGAACTTATTTCAATTTTCTTGCAAGTAATTTCTTCCAGAGCCACTATGTTTGGAATCGACCTATCAGGCATCAATGCTGAAGAAGATTTATCGAATGCAGTTAGGGGCGTTGAAGTAATTATCCAAAGTCACCCCACTTCAAACAATAATGGATATGTAATTTATAACTTGGAATATTCGGACGAAGGGGATTCCATTCCTTTTGATAGAAAACTAGGTACTCCATATTTTGTCCCTACAGATGGTGTCACTACATCGAAACTACTGCAGATATTATTTAGGTTTTTCCAAAGATCACACACCTTCAGAATGATATTCAATCGTAACTCTTCCCAATCAAATGCGATTTATGTGACGGAATCAGCGTTGCAGTGGGTTGCTTCCAGCTTGAGACTGCATGGGGATGTGACTTCTAGACTGAAAAGCAAAATCACTCAGTCTCTTTCCAAAGTTAGCGCTGACTCCCACACAAGCGTTTATGCCATTGTAATTGCTATGAATACTGCTACGTTCTTAGGTAGCCTACTGGAAATTAATTTGGAAAGTGTAAACCAAATTGGAGCAAATATTGCTAGTGCTTTCATCAATGGGTCATCCATCGTTGCTGTAAGACTAGGAATTGAGCTTCCGAATGTTAACGTGGATGCCGATATAGAAAACGTTAAATCATTCATCTTGTCTGATTTACCCAGTTCATCGATTGTATCATCTAATGACAGTTTAATTGGAGATTATCCTAATGAATCTGGTTTATATATGTTTGAACACTTGGAAACAGTCGGGATGGCCATGAGACTTTCTGCATCACTCACTGCTTCGCTATCAAACTCGAAAATTTTCCGAGCAGCTTTCAATACAAAGACGTCTAGAAGAGTGTCCATGAATATTTCGAGAAGTCTCGCGGATGCAATTGTTTCAAAATTTGAATTGGATAAAATTTCTGCACCAATAATGAGAAAATCTATCAAGAATGCTGTAGAAAAAGTTAAAATAAAATTATTTGATGAATATTTAGCTGAAGCATTTAGTAACTCAATTGTTGAAGTGCTAGTAGCGAGAGGTCTAGTTTCTAACTCTAATTTGAGACAAAAAGCTATAGAACTTGTTTCAGTTTTCTTGGAAGCAATATTCTCTAACGCACCTCAGTATGGAATCGACATGTCAGGCATCAACGCTCATGAAGATATTTCAAAAGCAACTAGGGATATTGAAGTGAACATCCAAATTAGTGCTTCTTCACAAGATGGTATTTCCGATACTGGGTATACTACTATCTTTGAATCTGGAGATCCTAACGAAGATGGTGCGATTGCTTCGGATACGAATTCAGGTGCTTTATTCCTCAAGACTAACGATATATCTAAGCTTCAACAGACTTTATTAAATGCCTTTTTAAGGTCAGATACTTTTGAGACTATATTCAATCCAAATGTTTCCCAGCAAGTTGTGTTAAGTGTGTCTAATGGAGCATTGCAGGCCGTTGCTGACGGTTTCAGACTAGATGAGGCATTAATTTCGCTAATGAAAAACAAAATTACACATTCTCTTTCCACCATCAGCAATGGCACCGACACAAGATTCTATGCTATGGTATTTGCTGAGAATATCGCTACAGTTTTAGGAAGCAGATATGCAATAAATTATGAAAATGCAAACAAAATTGGAATAAATATTGCAAGTTACTTTATCAGAGGATCAACCGTTATTGCACAAAGGCTAGGATTTGAACTGCAGAATGTAGATTCTGATCTAAGAAAAGTGCAATCATTTTTTCTTTCTGGTGATCTATCAGTTCCAGAAACTACGCCTCTTATATCCGTTTCTGCAGGACATCATCCCAGAGTATCGATCGCATTCAATTTTGGACCGCCTCAAGCTGGAGTGTATTTAAAACTTTCAGCAGCACTCACGTCTTCATTGTCGAGCTCGAAAGTGTTCCATGCCACTTTCAATAACAAGACATCCAAAGAAATAGCCTCTAACATTTTGAGAAATATTGCAAATAATATTGCCGCTAACTTTAGACTAAATAACAGGTCGGCACCTATGCTTATAAATACTTTAGTCGGAGCCGTATCGACGGTAACGATGGGATCCGACACAAAAGCTTACGCTCAGTCTATTTCTAATGCAACAGCAGCAGAGTTAGTAGGCAATGGCCAAATATCCAGCACTGATTTGAATCAGAAGGCCGCAGAACTTATTTCAATTTTCTTGAAGGTAATTTCTTCCAGAGCCACTATGTTTGGAATCGACCTATCAGGCATCAATGCTGAAGAAGATTTATCGAATGCAGTTAGGGGCGTTGAAGTAATTATCCAAAGTCACCCCACTTCAAACAATAATGGATATGTAATTTATAACTTGGAATATTCGGACGAAGGGGATTCCATTCCTTTTGATAGAAAACTAGGTACTCCATATTTTGTCCCTACAGATGGTGTCACTACATCGAAACTACTGCAGATATTATTTAGGTTTTTCCAAAGATCACACACCTTCAGAATGATATTCAATCGTAACTCTTCCCTATCAAATGCGATTTATGTGACGGAATCAGCGTTGCAGTGGGTTGCTTCCAGCTTGAGACTGCATGGGGATGTGACTTCTAGACTGAAAAGCAAAATCACTCAGTCTCTTTCCAAAGTTAGCGCTGACTCCCACACAAGCGTTTATGCCATTGTAATTGCTATGAATACTGCTACGTTCTTAGGTAGCCTACTGGAAATTAATTTGGAAAGTGTAAACCAAATTGGAGCAAATATTGCTAGTGCTTTCATCAATGGGTCATCCATCGTTGCTGTAAGACTAGGAATTGAGCTTCCGAATGTTAACGTGGATGCCGATATAGAAAACGTTAAATCATTCATCTTGTCTGATTTACCCAGTTCATCGATTGTATCATCTAATGACAGTTTAATTGGAGGTTATCCTAATGAATCTGGTTTATATATGTTTGAACACTTGGAAACAGTCGGGATGGCCATGAGACTTTCTGCATCACTCACTGCTTCGCTATCAAACTCGAAAATTTTCCGAGCAGCTTTCAATACAAAGACGTCTAGAAGAGTGTCCATGAATATTTCGAGAAGTCTCGCGGATGCAACTGTTTCAAAATTTGAATTGGATAAAATTTCTGCACCAATAATGAGAAAATCTATCAAGAATGCTGTAGAAAAAGTTAAAATAAAATTATTTGATGAATATTTAGCTGAAGCATTTAGTAACTCAATTGTTGAAGTGCTAGTAGCGAGAGGTCTAGTTTCTAACTCTAATTTGAGACAAAAAGCTATAGAACTTGTTTCAGTTTTCTTGGAAGCAATATTCTCTAACGCACCTCAGTATGGAATCGACATGTCAGGCATCAACGCTCATGAAGATATTTCAAAAGCAACTAGGGATATTGAAGTGAACATCCAAATTAGTGCTTCTTCACAAGATGGTATTTCCGATACTGGGTATACTACTATCTTTGAATCTGGAGATCCTAACGAAGATGGTGCGATTGCTTCGGATACGAATTCAGGTGCTTTATTCCTCAAGACTAACGATATATCTAAGCTTCAACAGACTTTATTAAATGCCTTTTTAAGGTCAGATACTTTTGAGACTATATTCAATCCAAATGTTTCCCAGCAAGTTGTGTTAAGTGTGTCTAATGGAGCATTGCAGGCCGTTGCTGACGGTTTCAGACTAGATGAGGCATTAATTTCGCTAATGAAAAACAAAATTACACATTCTCTTTCCACCATCAGCAATGGCACCGACACAAGATTCTATGCTATGGTATTTGCTGAGAATATCGCTACAGTTTTAGGAAGCAGATATGCAATAAATTATGAAAATGCAAACAAAATTGGAATAAATATTGCAAGTTACTTTATCAGAGGATCAACCGTTATTGCACAAAGGCTAGGATTTGAACTGCAGAATGTAGATTCTGATCTAAGAAAAGTGCAATCATTTTTTCTTTCTGGTGATCTATCAGTTCCAGAAACTACGCCTCTTATATCCGTTTCTGCAGGACATCATCCCAGAGTATCGATCGCATTCAATTTTGGACCGCCTCAAGCTGGAGTGTATTTAAAACTTTCAGCAGCACTCACGTCTTCATTGTCGAGCTCGAAAGTGTTCCATGCCACTTTCAATAACAAGACATCCAAAGAAATAGCCTCTAACATTTTGAGAAATATTGCAAATAATATTGCCGCAAACTTTAGACTAAATAACAGGTCGGCACCTATGCTTATAAATACTTTAGTCGGAGCCGTATCGACGGTAACGATGGGATCCGACACAAAAGCTTACGCTCAGTCTATTTCTAATGCAACAGCAGCAGAGTTAGTAGGCAATGGCCAAATATCCAGCACTGATTTGAATCAGAAGGCCGCAGAACTTATTTCAATTTTCTTGCAAGTAATTTCTTCCAGAGCCACTATGTTTGGAATCGACCTATCAGGCATCAATGCTGAAGAAGATTTATCGAATGCAGTTAGGGGCGTTGAAGTAATTATCCAAAGTCACCCCACTTCAAACAATAATGGATATGTAATTTATAACTTGGAATATTCGGACGAAGGGGATTCCATTCCTTTTGATAGAAAACTAGGTACTCCATATTTTGTCCCTACAGATGGTGTCACTACATCGAAACTACTGCAGATATTATTTAGGTTTTTCCAAAGATCACACACCTTCAGAATGATATTCAATCGTAACTCTTCCCAATCAAATGCGATTTATGTGACGGAATCAGCGTTGCAGTGGGTTGCTTCCAGCTTGAGACTGCATGGGGATGTGACTTCTAGACTGAAAAGCAAAATCACTCAGTCTCTTTCCAAAGTTAGCGCTGACTCCCACACAAGCGTTTATGCCATTGTAATTGCTATGAATACTGCTACGTTCTTAGGTAGCCTACTGGAAATTAATTTGGAAAGTGTAAACCAAATTGGAGCAAATATTGCTAGTGCTTTCATCAATGGGTCATCCATCGTTGCTGTAAGACTAGGAATTGAGCTTCCGAATGTTAACGTGGATGCCGATATAGAAAACGTTAAATCATTCATCTTGTCTGATTTACCCAGTTCATCGATTGTATCATCTAATGACAGTTTAATTGGAGGTTATCCTAATGAATCTGGTTTATATATGTTTGAACACTTGGAAACAGTCGGGATGGCCATGAGACTTTCTGCATCACTCACTGCTTCGCTATCAAACTCGAAAATTTTCCGAGTAGCTTTCAATACAAAGACGTCTAGAAGAGTGTCCATGAATATTTCGAGAAGTCTCGCGGATGCAATTGTTTCAAAATTTGAATTGGATAAAATTTCTGCACCAATAATGAGAAAATCTATCAAGAATGCTGTAGAAAAAGTTAAAATAAAATTATTTGATGAATATTTAGCTGAAGCATTTAGTAACTCAATTGTTGAAGTGCTAGTAGCGAGAGGTCTAGTTTCTAACTCTAATTTGAGACAAAAAGCTATAGAACTTGTTTCAGTTTTCTTGGAAGCAATATTCTCTAACGCACCTCAGTATGGAATCGACATGTCAGGCATCAACGCTCATGAAGATATTTCAAAAGCAACTAGGGATATTGAAGTGAACATCCAAATTAGTGCTTCTTCACAAGATGGTATTTCCGATACTGGGTATACTACTATCTTTGAATCTGGAGATCCTAACGAAGATGGTGCGATTGCTTCGGATACGAATTCAGGTGCTTTATTCCTCAAGACTAACGATATATCTAAGCTTCAACAGACTTTATTAAATGCCTTTTTAAGGTCAGATACTTTTGAGACTATATTCAATCCAAATGTTTCCCAGCAAGTTGTGTTAAGTGTGTCTAATGGAGCATTGCAGGCCGTTGCTGACGGTTTCAGACTAGATGAGGCATTAATTTCGCTAATGAAAAACAAAATTACACATTCTCTTTCCACCATCAGCAATGGCACCGACACAAGATTCTATGCTATGGTATTTGCTGAGAATATCGCTACAGTTTTAGGAAGCAGATATGCAATATATTATGAAAATGCAAACAAAATTGGAATAAATATTGCAAGTTACTTTATCAGAGGATCAACCGTTATTGCACAAAGGCTAGGATTTGAACTGCAGAATGTAGATTCTGATCTAAGAAAAGTGCAATCATTTTTTCTTTCTGGTGATCTATCAGTTCCAGAAACTACGCCTCTTATATCCGTTTCTGCAGGACATCATCCCAGAGTATCGATCGCATTCAATTTTGGACCGCCTCAAGCTGGAGTGTATTTAAAACTTTCAGCAGCACTCACGTCTTCATTGTCGAGCTCGAAAGTGTTCCATGCCACTTTCAATAACAAGACATCCAAAGAAATAGCCTCTAACATTTTGAGAAATATTGCAAATAATATTGCCGCTAACTTTAGACTAAATAACAGGTCGGCACCTATGCTTATATATACTTTAGTCGGAGCCGTATCGACGGTAACGATGAGATCCGACACAAAAGCTTACGCTCAGTCTATTTCTAATGCAACAGCAGCAGAGTTAGTAGGCAATGGCCAAATATCCAGCACTGATTTGAATCAGAAGGCCGCAGAACTTATTTCAATTTTCTTGCAAGTAATTTCTTCCAGAGCCACTATGTTTGGAATCGACCTATCAGGCATCAATGCTGAAGAAGATTTATCGAATGCAGTTAGGGGCGTTGAAGTAATTATCCAAAGTCACCCCACTTCAAACAATAATGGATATGTAATTTATAACTTGGAATATTCGGACGAAGGGGATTCCATTCCTTTTGATAGAAAACTAGGTACTCCATATTTTGTCCCTACAGATGGTGTCACTACATCGAAACTACTGCAGATATTATTTAGGTTTTTCCAAAGATCACACACCTTCAGAATGATATTCAATCGTAACTCTTCCCAATCAAATGCGATTTATGTGACGGAATCAGCGTTGCAGTGGGTTGCTTCCAGCTTGAGACTGCATGGGGATGTGACTTCTAGACTGAAAAGCAAAATCACTCAGTCTCTTTCCAAAGTTAGCGCTGACTCCCACGCAAGCGTTTATGCCATTGTAATTGCTATGAATACTGCTACGTTCTTAGGTAGCCTACTGGAAATTAATTTGGAAAGTGTAAACCAAATTGGAGCAAATATTGCTAGTGCTTTCATCAATGGGTCATCCATCGTTGCTGTAAGACTAGGAATTGAGCTTCCGAATGTTAACGTGGATGCCGATATAGAAAACGTTAAATCATTCATCTTGTCTGATTTACCCAGTTCATCGATTGTATCATCTAATGACAGTTTAATTGGAGGTTATCCTAATGAATCTGGTTTATATATGTTTGAACACTTGGAAACAGTCGGGATGGCCATGAGACTTTCTGCATCACTCACTGCTTCGCTATCAAACTCGAAAATTTTCCGAGCAGCTTTCAATACAAAGACGTCTAGAAGAGTGTCCATGAATATTTCGAGAAGTCTCGCGGATGCAATTGTTTCAAAATTTGAATTGGATAAAATTTCTGCACCAATAATGAGAAAATCTATCAAGAATGCTGTAGAAAAAGTTAAAATAAAATTATTTGATGAATATTTAGCTGAAGCATTTAGTAACTCAATTGTTGAAGTGCTAGTAGCGAGAGGTCTAGTTTCTAACTCTAATTTGAGACAAAAAGCTATAGAACTTGTTTCAGTTTTCTTGGAAGCAATATTCTCTAACGCACCTCAGTATGGAATCGACATGTCAGGCATCAACGCTCATGAAGATATTTCAAAAGCAACTAGGGATATTGAAGTGAACATCCAAATTAGTGCTTCTTCACAAGATGGTATTTCCGATACTGGGTATACTACTATCTTTGAATCTGGAGATCCTAACGAAGATGGTGCGATTGCTTCGGATACGAATTCAGGTGCTTTATTCCTCAAGACTAACGATATATCTAAGCTTCAACAGACTTTATTAAATGCCTTTTTAAGGTCAGATACTTTTGAGACTATATTCAATCCAAATGTTTCCCAGCAAGTTGTGTTAAGTGTGTCTAATGGAGCATTGCAGGCCGTTACTGACGGTTTCAGACTAGATGAGGCATTAATTTCGCTAATGAAAAACAAAATTACACATTCTCTTTCCACCATCAGCAATGGCACCGACACAAGATTCTATGCTATGGTATTTGCTGAGAATATCGCTACAGTTTTAGGAAGCAGATATGCTATAAATTATGAAAATGCAAACAAAATTGGAATAAATATTGCAAGTTACTTTATCAGAGGATCAACCGTTATTGCACAAAGGCTAGGATTTGAACTGCAGAATGTAGATTCTGATCTAAGAAAAGTGCAATCATTTTTTCTTTCTGGTGATCTATCAGTTCCAGAAACTACGCCTCTTATATCCGTTTCTGCAGGACATCATCCCAGAGTATCGATCGCATTCAATTTTGGACCGCCTCAAGCTGGAGTGTATTTAAAACTTTCAGCAGCACTCACGTCTTCATTGTCGAGCTCGAAAGTGTTCCATGCCACTTTCAATAACAAGACATCCAAAGAAATAGCCTCTAACATTTTGAGAAATATTGCAAATAATATTGCCGCTAACTTTAGACTAAATAACAGGTCGGCACCTATGCTTATAAATACTTTAGTCGGAGCCGTATCGACGGTAACGATGGGATCCGACACAAAAGCTTACGCTCAGTCTATTTCTAATGCAACAGCAGCAGAGTTAGTAGGCAATGGCCAAATATCCAGCACTGATTTGAATCAGAAGGCCGCAGAACTTATTTCAATTTTCTTGCAAGTAATTTCTTCCAGAGCCACTATGTTTGGAATCGACCTATCAGGCATCAATGCTGAAGAAGATTTATCGAATGCAGTTAGGGGCGTTGAAGTAATTATCCAAAGTCACCCCACTTCAAACAATAATGGATATGTAATTTATAACTTGGAATATTCGGACGAAGGGGATTCCATTCCTTTTGATAGAAAACTAGGTACTCCATATTTTGTCCCTACAGATGGTGTCACTACATCGAAACTACTGCAGATATTATTTAGGTTTTTCCAAAGATCACACACCTTCAGAATGATATTCAATCGTAACTCTTCCCAATCAAATGCGATTTATGTGACGGAATCAGCGTTGCAGTGGGTTGCTTCCAGCTTGAGACTGCATGGGGATGTGACTTCTAGACTGAAAAGCAAAATCACTCAGTCTCTTTCCAAAGTTAGCGCTGACTCCCACAC
Organism: Parasteatoda lunata; assembly: GCA_949128135.1. Lineage (NCBI taxonomy): Eukaryota > Metazoa > Arthropoda > Arachnida > Araneae > Theridiidae > Parasteatoda > Parasteatoda lunata. The sequence continues at coordinate 117,469,983 of OX421971.1, forward strand.
AAGCGTTTATGCCATTGTAATTGCTATGAATACTGCTACGTTCTTAGGTAGCCTACTGGAAATTAATTTGGAAAGTGTAAACCAAATTGGAGCAAATATTGCTAGTGCTTTCATCAATGGGTCATCCATCGTTGCTGTAAGACTAGGAATTGAGCTTCCGAATGTTAACGTGGATGCCGATATAGAAAACGTTAAATCATTCATCTTGTCTGATTTACCCAGTTCATCGATTGTATCATCTAATGACAGTTTAATTGGAGGTTATCCTAATGAATCTGGTTTATATATGTTTGAACACTTGGAAACAGTCGGGATGGCCATGAGACTTTCTGCATCACTCACTGCTTCGCTATCAAACTCGAAAATTTTCCGAGCAGCTTTCAATACAAAGACGTCTAGAAGAGTGTCCATGAATATTTCGAGAAGTCTCGCGGATGCAATTGTTTCAAAATTTGAATTGGATAAAATTTCTGCACCAATAATGAGAAAATCTATCAAGAATGCTGTAGAAAAAGTTAAAATAAAATTATTTGATGAATATTTAGCTGAAGCATTTAGTAACTCAATTGTTGAAGTGCTAGTAGCGAGAGGTCTAGTTTCTAACTCTAATTTGAGACAAAAAGCTATAGAACTTGTTTCAGTTTTCTTGGAAGCAATATTCTCTAACGCACCTCAGTATGGAATCGACATGTCAGGCATCAACGCTCATGAAGATATTTCAAAAGCAACTAGGGATATTGAAGTGAACATCCAAATTAGTGCTTCTTCACAAGATGGTATTTCCGATACTGGGTATACTACTATCTTTGAATCTGGAGATCCTAACGAAGATGGTGCGATTGCTTCGGATACGAATTCAGGTGCTTTATTCCTCAAGACTAACGATATATCTAAGCTTCAACAGACTTTATTAAATGCCTTTTTAAGGTCAGATACTTTTGAGACTATATTCAATCCAAATGTTTCCCAGCAAGTTGTGTTAAGTGTGTCTAATGGAGCATTGCAGGCCGTTGCTGACGGTTTCAGACTAGATGAGGCATTAATTTCGCTAATGAAAAACAAAATTACACATTCTCTTTCCACCATCAGCAATGGCACCGACACAAGATTCTATGCTATGGTATTTGCTGAGAATATCGCTACAGTTTTAGGAAGCAGATATGCAATAAATTATGAAAATGCAAACAAAATTGGAATAAATATTGCAAGTTACTTTATCAGAGGATCAACCGTTATTGCACAAAGGCTAGGATTTGAACTGCAGAATGTAGATTCTGATCTAAGAAAAGTGCAATCATTTTTTCTTTCTGGTGATCTATCAGTTCCAGAAACTACGCCTCTTATATCCGTTTCGGCAGGACATCATCCCAGAGTATCGATCGCATTCAATTTTGGACCGCCTCAAGCTGGAGTGTATTTAAAACTTTCAGCAGCACTCACGTCTTCATTGTCGAGCTCGAAAGTGTTCCATGCCACTTTCAATAACAAGACATCCAAAGAAATAGCCTCTAACATTTTGAGAAATATTGCAAATAATATTGCCGCTAACTTTAGACTAAATAACAGGTCGGCACCTATGCTTATAAATACTTTAGTCGGAGCCGTATCGACGGTAACGATGGGATTCGACACAAAAGCTTACGCTCAGTCTATTTCTAATGCAACAGCAGCAGAGTTAGTAGGCAATGGCCAAATATCCAGCACTGATTTGAATCAGAAGGCCGCAGAACTTATTTCAATTTTCTTGCAAGTAATTTCTTCTAGAGCCACTATGTTTGGAATCGACCTATCAGGCATCAATGCTGAAGAAGATTTATCGAATGCAGTTAGGGGCGTTGAAGTAATTATCCAAAGTCACCCCACTTCAAACAATAATGGATATGTAATTTATAACTTGGAATATTCGGACGAAGGGGATTCCATTCCTTTTGATAGAAAACTAGGTACTCCATATTTTGTCCCTACAGATGGTGTCACTACATCGAAACTACTGCAGATATTATTTAGGTTTTTCCAAAGATCACACACCTTCAGAATGATATTCAATCGTAACTCTTCCCAATCAAATGCGATTTATGTGACGGAAACAGCGTTGCAGTGGGTTGCTTCCAGCTTGAGACTGCATGGGGATGTGACTTCTAGACTGAAAAGCAAAATCACTCAGTCTCTTTCCAAAGTTAGCGCTGACTCCCACACAAGCGTTTATGCCATTGTAATTGCTATGAATACTGCTACGTTCTTAGGTAGCCTACTGGAAATTAATTTGGAAAGTGTAAACCAAATTGGAGCAAATATTGCTAGTGCTTTCATCAATGGGTCATCCATCGTTGCTGTAAGACTAGGAATTGAGCTTCCGAATGTTAACGTGGATGCCGATATAGAAAACGTTAAATCATTCATCTTGTCTGATTTACCCAGTTCATCGATTGTATCATCTAATGACAGTTTAATTGGAGGTTATCCTAATGAATCTGGTTTATATATGTTTGAACACTTGGAAACAGTCGGGATGGCCATGAGACTTTCTGCATCACTCACTGCTTCGCTATCAAACTCGAAAATTTTCCGAGTAGCTTTCAATACAAAGACGTCTAGAAGAGTGTCCATGAATATTTCGAGAAGTCTCGCGGATGCAATTGTTTCAAAATTTGAATTGGATAAAATTTCTGCACCAATAATGAGAAAATCTATCAAGAATGCTGTAGAAAAAGTTAAAATAAAATTATTTGATGAATATTTAGCTGAAGCATTTAGTAACTCAATTGTTGAAGTGCTAGTAGCGAGAGGTCTAGTTTCTAACTCTAATTTGAGACAAAAAGCTATAGAACTTGTTTCAGTTTTCTTGGAAGCAATATTCTCTAACGCACCTCAGTATGGAATCGACATGTCAGGCATCAACGCTCATGAAGATATTTCAAAAGCAACTAGGGATATTGAAGTGAACATCCAAATTAGTGCTTCTTCACAAGATGGTATTTCCGATACTGGGTATACTACTATCTTTGAATCTGGAGATCCTAACGAAGATGGTGCGATTGCTTCGGATACGAATTCAGGTGCTTTATTCCTCAAGACTAACGATATATCTAAGCTTCAACAGACTTTATTAAATGCCTTTTTAAGGTCAGATACTTTTGAGACTATATTCAATCCAAATGTTTCCCAGCAAGTTGTGTTAAGTGTGTCTAATGGAGCATTGCAGGCCGTTACTGACGGTTTCAGACTAGATGAGGCATTAATTTCGCTAATGAAAAACAAAATTACACATTCTCTTTCCACCATCAGCAATGGCACCGACACAAGATTCTATGCTATGGTATTTGCTGAGAATATCGCTACAGTTTTAGGAAGCAGATATGCAATAAATTATGAAAATGCAAACAAAATTGGAATAAATATTGCAAGTTACTTTATCAGAGGATCAACCGTTATTGCACAAAGGCTAGGATTTGAACTGCAGAATGTAGATTCTGATCTAAGAAAAGTGCAATCATTTTTTCTTTCTGGTGATCTATCAGTTCCAGAAACTACGCCTCTTATATCCGTTTCTGCAGGACATCATCCCAGAGTATCGATCGCATTCAATTTTGGACCGCCTCAAGCTGGAGTGTATTTAAAACTTTCAGCAGCACTCACGTCTTCATTGTCGAGCTCGAAAGTGTTCCATGCCACTTTCAATAACAAGACATCCAAAGAAATAGCCTCTAACATTTTGAGAAATATTGCAAATAATATTGCCGCTAACTTTAGACTAAATAACAGGTCGGCACCTATGCTTATAAATACTTTAGTCGGAGCCGTATCGACGGTAACGATGAGATCCGACACAAAAGCTTACGCTCAGTCTATTTCTAATGCAACAGCAGCAGAGTTAGTAGGCAATGGCCAAATATCCAGCACTGATTTGAATCAGAAGGCCGCAGAACTTATTTCAATTTTCTTGCAAGTAATTTCTTCCAGAGCCACTATGTTTGGAATCGACCTATCAGGCATCAATGCTGAAGAAGATTTATCGAATGCAGTTAGGGGCGTTGAAGTAATTATCCAAAGTCACCCCACTTCAAACAATAATGGATATGTAATTTATAACTTGGAATATTCGGACGAAGGGGATTCCATTCCTTTTGATAGAAAACTAGGTACTCCATATTTTGTCCCTACAGATGGTGTCACTACATCGAAACTACTGCAGATATTATTTAGGTTTTTCCAAAGATCACACACCTTCAGAATGATATTCAATCGTAACTCTTCCCAATCAAATGCGATTTATGTGACGGAATCAGCGTTGCAGTGGGTTGCTTCCAGCTTGAGACTGCATGGGGATGTGACTTCTAGACTGAAAAGCAAAATCACTCAGTCTCTTTCCAAAGTTAGCGCTGACTCCCACGCAAGCGTTTATGCCATTGTAATTGCTATGAATACTGCTACGTTCTTAGGTAGCCTACTGGAAATTAATTTGGAAAGTGTAAACCAAATTGGAGCAAATATTGCTAGTGCTTTCATCAATGGGTCATCCATCGTTGCTGTAAGACTAGGAATTGAGCTTCCGAATGTTAACGTGGATGCCGATATAGAAAACGTTAAATCATTCATCTTGTCTGATTTACCCAGTTCATCGATTGTATCATCTAATGACAGTTTAATTGGAGGTTATCCTAATGAATCTGGTTTATATATGTTTGAACACTTGGAAACAGTCGGGATGGCCATGAGACTTTCTGCATCACTCACTGCTTCGCTATCAAACTCGAAAATTTTCCGAGCAGCTTTCAATACAAAGACGTCTAGAAGAGTGTCCATGAATATTTCGAGAAGTCTCGCGGATGCAATTGTTTCAAAATTTGAATTGGATAAAATTTCTGCACCAATAATGAGAAAATCTATCAAGAATGCTGTAGAAAAAGTTAAAATAAAATTATTTGATGAATATTTAGCTGAAGCATTTAGTAACTCAATTGTTGAAGTGCTAGTAGCGAGAGGTCTAGTTTCTAGCTCTAATTTGAGACAAAAAGCTATAGAACTTGTTTCAGTTTTCTTGGAAGCAATATTCTCTAACGCACCTCAGTATGGAATCGACATGTCAGGCATCAACGCTCATGAAGATATTTCAAAAGCAACTAGGGATATTGAAGTGAACATCCAAATTAGTGCTTCTTCACAAGATGGTATTTCCGATACTGGGTATACTACTATCTTTGAATCTGGAGATCCTAACGAAGATGGTGCGATTGCTTCGGATACGAATTCAGGTGCTTTATTCCTCAAGACTAACGATATATCTAAGCTTCAACAGACTTTATTAAATGCCTTTTTAAGGTCAGATACTTTTGAGACTATATTCAATCCAAATGTTTCCCAGCAAGTTGTGTTAAGTGTGTCTAATGGAGCATTGCAGGCCGTTGCTGACGGTTTCAGACTAGATGAGGCATTAATTTCGCTAATGAAAAACAAAATTACACATTCTCTTTCCACCATCAGCAATGGCACCGACACAAGATTCTATGCTATGGTATTTGCTGAGAATATCGCTACAGTTTTAGGAAGCAGATATGCAATAAATTATGAAAATGCAAACAAAATTGGAATAAATATTGCAAGTTACTTTATCAGAGGATCAACCGTTATTGCACAAAGGCTAGGATTTGAACTGCAGAATGTAGATTCTGATCTAAGAAAAGTGCAATCATTTTTTCTTTCTGGTGATCTATCAGTTCCAGAAACTACGCCTCTTATATCCGTTTCGGCAGGACATCATCCCAGAGTATCGATCGCATTCAATTTTGGACCGCCTCAAGCTGGAGTGTATTTAAAACTTTCAGCAGCACTCACGTCTTCATTGTCGAGCTCGAAAGTGTTCCATGCCACTTTCAATAACAAGACATCCAAAGAAATAGCCTCTAACATTTTGAGAAATATTGCAAATAATATTGCCGCTAACTTTAGACTAAATAACAGGTCGGCACCTATGCTTATAAATACTTTAGTCGGAGCCGTATCGACGGTAACGATGGGATCCGACACAAAAGCTTACGCTCAGTCTATTTCTAATGCAACAGCAGCAGAGTTAGTAGGCAATGGCCAAATATCCAGCACTGATTTGAATCAGAAGGCCGCAGAACTTATTTCAATTTTCTTGCAAGTAATTTCTTCCAGAGCCACTATGTTTGGAATCGACCTATCAGGCATCAATGCTGAAGAAGATTTATCGAATGCAGTTAGGGGCGTTGAAGTAATTATCCAAAGTCACCCCACTTCAAACAATAATGGATATGTAATTTATAACTTGGAATATTCGGACGAAGGGGATTCCATTCCTTTTGATAGAAAACTAGGTACTCCATATTTTGTCCCTGCAGATGGTGTCACTACATCGAAACTACTGCAGATATTATTTAGGTTTTTCCAAAGATCACACACCTTCAGAATGATATTCAATCGTAACTCTTCCCAATCAAATGCGATTTATGTGACGGAAACAGCGTTGCAGTGGGTTGCTTCCAGCTTGAGACTGCATGGGGATGTGACTTCTAGACTGAAAAGCAAAATCACTCAGTCTCTTTCCAAAGTTAGCGCTGACTCCCACACAAGCGTTTATGCCATTGTAATTGCTATGAATACTGCTACGTTCTTAGGTAGCCTACTGGAAATTAATTTGGAAAGTGTAAACCAAATTGGAGCAAATATTGCTAGTGCTTTCATCAATGGGTCATCCATCGTTGCTGTAAGACTAGGAATTGAGCTTCCGAATGTTAACGTGGATGCCGATATAGAAAACGTTAAATCATTCATCTTGTCTGATTTACCCAGTTCATCGATTGTATCATCTAATGACAGTTTAATTGGAGGTTATCCTAATGAATCTGGTTTATATATGTTTGAACACTTGGAAACAGTCGGGATGGCCATGAGACTTTCTGCATCACTCACTGCTTCGCTATCAAACTCGAAAATTTTCCGAGCAGCTTTCAATACAAAGACGTCTAGAAGAGTGTCCATGAATATTTCGAGAAGTCTCGCGGATGCAATTGTTTCAAAATTTGAATTGGATAAAATTTCTGCACCAATAATGAGAAAATCTATCAAGAATGCAGTAGAAAAAGTTAAAATACAATTATTTGATGAATATTTAGCTGAAGCATTTAGTAACTCAATTGTTGAAGTGCTAGTAGCGAGAGGTCTAGTTTCTAACTCTAATTTGAGACAAAAAGCTATAGAACTTGTTTCAGTTTTCTTGGAAGCAATATTCTCTAACGCACCTCAGTATGGAATCGACATGTCAGGCATCAACGCTCATGAAGATATTTCAAAAGCAACTAGGGATATTGAAGTGAACATCCAAATTAGTGCTTCTTCACAAGATGGTATTTCCGATACTGGGTATACTACTATCTTTGAATCTGGAGATCCTAACGAAGATGGTGCGATTGCTTCGGATACGAATTCAGGTGCTTTATTCCTCAAGACTAACGATATATCTAAGCTTCAACAGACTTTATTAAATGCCTTTTTAAGGTCAGATACTTTTGAGACTATATTCAATCCAAATGTTTCCCAGCAAGTTGTGTTAAGTGTGTCTAATGGAGCATTGCAGGCCGTTGCTGACGGTTTCAGACTAGATGAGGCATTAATTTCGCTAATGAAAAACAAAATTACACATTCTCTTTCCACCATCAGCAATGGCACCGACACAAGATTCTATGCTATGGTATTTGCTGAGAATATCGCTACAGTTTTAGGAAGCAGATATGCAATAAATTATGAAAATGCAAACAAAATTGGAATAAATATTGCAAGTTACTTTATCAGAGGATCAACCGTTATTGCACAAAGGCTAGGATTTGAACTGCAGAATGTAGATTCTGATCTAAGAAAAGTGCAATCATTTTTTCTTTCTGGTGATCTATCAGTTCCAGAAACTACGCCTCTTATATCCGTTTCTGCAGGACATCATCCCAGAGTATCGATCGCATTCAATTTTGGACCGCCTCAAGCTGGAGTGTATTTAAAACTTTCAGCAGCACTCACGTCTTCATTGTCGAGCTCGAAAGTGTTCCATGCCACTTTCAATAACAAGACATCCAAAGAAATAGCCTCTAACATTTTGAGAAATATTGCAAATAATATTGCCGCTAACTTTAGACTAAATAACAGGTCGGCACCTATGCTTATAAATACTTTAGTCGGAGCCGTATCGACGGTAACGATGGGATCCGACACAAAAGCTTACGCTCAGTCTATTTCTAATGCAACAGCAGCAGAGTTAGTAGGCAATGGCCAAATATCCAGCACTGATTTGAATCAGAAGGCCGCAGAACTTATTTCAATTTTCTTGCAAGTAATTTCTTCCAGAGCCACTATGTTTGGAATCGACCTATCAGGCATCAATGCTGAAGAAGATTTATCGAATGCAGTTAGGGGCGTTGAAGTAATTATCCAAAGTCACCCCACTTCAAACAATAATGGATATGTAATTTATAACTTGGAATATTCGGACGAAGGGGATTCCATTCCTTTTGATAGAAAACTAGGTACTCCATATTTTGTCCCTACAGATGGTGTCACTACATCGAAACTACTGCAGATATTATTTAGGTTTTTCCAAAGATCACACACCTTCAGAATGATATTCAATCGTAACTCTTCCCAATCAAATGCGATTTATGTGACGGAATCAGCGTTGCAGTGGGTTGCTTCCAGCTTGAGACTGCATGGGGATGTGACTTCTAGACTGAAAAGCAAAATCACTCAGTCTCTTTCCAAAGTTAGCGCTGACTCCCACACAAGCGTTTATGCCATTGTAATTGCTATGAATACTGCTACGTTCTTAGGTAGCCTACTGGAAATTAATTTGGAAAGTGTAAACCAAATTGGAGCAAATATTGCTAGTGCTTTCATCAATGGGTCATCCATCGTTGCTGTAAGACTAGGAATTGAGCTTCCGAATGTTAACGTGGATGCCGATATAGAAAACGTTAAATCATTCATCTTGTCTGATTTACCCAGTTCATCGATTGTATCATCTAATGACAGTTTAATTGGAGGTTATCCTAATGAATCTGGTTTATATATGTTTGAACACTTGGAAACAGTCGGGATGGCCATGAGACTTTCTGCATCACTCACTGCTTCGCTATCAAACTCGAAAATTTTCCGAGCAGCTTTCAATACAAAGACGTCTAGAAGAGTGTCCATGAATATTTCGAGAAGTCTCGCGGATGCAATTGTTTCAAAATTTGAATTGGATAAAATTTCTGCACCAATAATGAGAAAATCTATCAAGAATGCTGTAGAAAAAGTTAAAATAAAATTATTTGATGAATATTTAGCTGAAGCATTTAGTAACTCAATTGTTGAAGTGCTAGTAGCGAGAGGTCTAGTTTCTAACTCTAATTTGAGACAAAAAGCTATAGAACTTGTTTCAGTTTTCTTGGAAGCAATATTCTCTAACGCACCTCAGTATGGAATCGACATGTCAGGCATCAACGCTCATGAAGATATTTCAAAAGCAACTAGGGATATTGAAGTGAACATCCAAATTAGTGCTTCTTCACAAGATGGTATTTCCGATACTGGGTATACTACTATCTTTGAATCTGGAGATCCTAACGAAGATGGTGCGATTGCTTCGGATACGAATTCAGGTGCTTTATTCCTCAAGACTAACGATATATCTAAGCTTCAACAGACTTTATTAAATGCCTTTTTAAGGTCAGATACTTTTGAGACTATATTCAATCCAAATGTTTCCCAGCAAGTTGTGTTAAGTGTGTCTAATGGAGCATTGCAGGCCGTTGCTGACGGTTTCAGACTAGATGAGGCATTAATTTCGCTAATGAAAAACAAAATTACACATTCTCTTTCCACCATCAGCAATGGCACCGACACAAGATTCTATGCTATGGTATTTGCTGAGAATATCGCTACAGTTTTAGGAAGCAGATATGCAATAAATTATGAAAATGCAAACAAAATTGGAATAAATATTGCAAGTTACTTTATCAGAGGATCAACCGTTATTGCACAAAGGCTAGGATTTGAACTGCAGAATGTAGATTCTGATCTAAGAAAAGTGCAATCATTTTTTCTTTCTGGTGATCTATCAGTTCCAGAAACTACGCCTCTTATATCCGTTTCGGCAGGACATCATCCCAGAGTATCGATCGCATTCAATTTTGGACCGCCTCAAGCTGGAGTGTATTTAAAACTTTCAGCAGCACTCACGTCTTCATTGTCGAGCTCGAAAGTGTTCCATGCCACTTTCAATAACAAGACATCCAAAGAAATAGCCTCTAACATTTTGAGAAATATTGCAAATAATATTGCCGCTAACTTTAGACTAAATAACAGGTCGGCACCTATGCTTATAAATACTTTAGTCGGAGCCGTATCGACGGTAACGATGGGATCCGACACAAAAGCTTACGCTCAGTCTATTTCTAATGCAACAGCAGCAGAGTTAGTAGGCAATGGCCAAATATCCAGCACTGATTTGAATCAGAAGGCCGCAGAACTTATTTCAATTTTCTTGCAAGTAATTTCTTCTAGAGCCACTATGTTTGGAATCGACCTATCAGGCATCAATGCTGAAGAAGATTTATCGAATGCAGTTAGGGGCGTTGAAGTAATTATCCAAAGTCACCCCACTTCAAACAATAATGGATATGTAATTTATAACTTGGAATATTCGGACGAAGGGGATTCCATTCCTTTTGATAGAAAACTAGGTACTCCATATTTTGTCCCTACAGATGGTGTCACTACATCGAAACTACTGCAGATATTATTTAGGTTTTTCCAAAGATCACACACCTTCAGAATGATATTCAATCGTAACTCTTCCCAATCAAATGCGATTTATGTGACGGAAACAGCGTTGCAGTGGGTTGCTTCCAGCTTGAGACTGCATGGGGATGTGACTTCTAGACTGAAAAGCAAAATCACTCAGTCTCTTTCCAAAGTTAGCGCTGACTCCCACACAAGCGTTTATGCCATTGTAATTGCTATGAATACTGCTACGTTCTTAGGTAGCCTACTGGAAATTAATTTGGAAAGTGTAAACCAAATTGGAGCAAATATTGCTAGTGCTTTCATCAATGGGTCATCCATCGTTGCTGTAAGACTAGGAATTGAGCTTCCGAATGTTAACGTGGATGCCGATATAGAAAACGTTAAATCATTCATCTTGTCTGATTTACCCAGTTCATCGATTGTATCATCTAATGACAGTTTAATTGGAGGTTATCCTAATGAATCTGGTTTATATATGTTTGAACACTTGGAAACAGTCGGGATGGCCATGAGACTTTCTGCATCACTCACTGCTTCGCTATCAAACTCGAAAATTTTCCGAGTAGCTTTCAATACAAAGACGTCTAGAAGAGTGTCCATGAATATTTCGAGAAGTCTCGCGGATGCAATTGTTTCAAAATTTGAATTGGATAAAATTTCTGCACCAATAATGAGAAAATCTATCAAGAATGCTGTAGAAAAAGTTAAAATAAAATTATTTGATGAATATTTAGCTGAAGCATTTAGTAACTCAATTGTTGAAGTGCTAGTAGCGAGAGGTCTAGTTTCTAACTCTAATTTGAGACAAAAAGCTATAGAACTTGTTTCAGTTTTCTTGGAAGCAATATTCTCTAACGCACCTCAGTATGGAATCGACATGTCAGGCATCAACGCTCATGAAGATATTTCAAAAGCAACTAGGGATATTGAAGTGAACATCCAAATTCGTGCTTCTTCACAAGATGGTATTTCCGATACTGGGTATACTACTATCTTTGAATCTGGAGATCCTAACGAAGATGGTGCGATTGCTTCGGATACGAATTCAGGTGCTTTATTCCTCAAGACTAACGATATATCTAAGCTTCAACAGACTTTATTAAATGCCTTTTTAAGGTCAGATACTTTTGAGACTATATTCAATCCAAATGTTTCCCAGCAAGTTGTGTTAAGTGTGTCTAATGGAGCATTGCAGGCCGTTACTGACGGTTTCAGACTAGATGAGGCATTAATTTCGCTAATGAAAAACAAAATTACACATTCTCTTTCCACCATCAGCAATGGCACCGACACAAGATTCTATGCTATGGTATTTGCTGAGAATATCGCTACAGTTTTAGGAAGCAGATATGCAATAAATTATGAAAATGCAAACAAAATTGGAATAAATATTGCAAGTTACTTTATCAGAGGATCAACCGTTATTGCACAAAGGCTAGGATTTGAACTGCAGAATGTAGATTCTGATCTAAGAAAAGTGCAATCATTTTTTCTTTCTGGTGATCTATCAGTTCCAGAATCTACGCCTCTTATATCCGTTTCGGCAGGACATCATCCCAGAGTATCGATCGCATTCAATTTTGGACCGCCTCAAGCTGGAGTGTATTTAAAACTTTCAGCAGCACTCACGTCTTCATTGTCGAGCTCGAAAGTGTTCCATGCCACTTTCAATAACAAGACATCCAAAGAAATAGCCTCTAACATTTTGAGAAATATTGCAAATAATATTGCCGCTAACTTTAGACTAAATAACAGGTCGGCACCTATGCTTATAAATACTTTAGTCGGAGCCGTATCGACGGTAACGATGGGATCCGACACAAAAGCTTACGCTCAGTCTATTTCTAATGCAACAGCAGCAGAGTTAGTAGGCAATGGCCAAATATCCAGCACTGATTTGAATCAGAAGGCCGCAGAACTTATTTCAATTTTCTTGCAAGTAATTTCTTCCAGAGCCACTATGTTTGGAATCGACCTATCAGGCATCAATGCTGAAGAAGATTTATCGAATGCAGTTAGGGGCGTTGAAGTAATTATCCAAAGTCACCCCACTTCAAAAAATAATGGATATGTAATTTATAACTTGGAATATTCGGACGAAGGGGATTCCATTCCTTTTGATAGAAAACTAGGTACTCCATATTTTGTCCCTACAGATGGTGTCACTACATCGAAACTACTGCAGATATTATTTAGGTTTTTCCAAAGATCACACACCTTCAGAATGATATTCAATCGTAACTCTTCCCAATCAAATGCGATTTATGTGACGGAAACAGCGTTGCAGTGGGTTGCTTCCAGCTTGAGACTGCATGGGGATGTGACTTCTAGACTGAAAAGCAAAATCACTCAGTCTCTTTCCAAAGTTAGCGCTGACTCCCACACAAGCGTTTATGCCATTGTAATTGCTATGAATACTGCTACGTTCTTAGGTAGCCTACTGGAAATTAATTTGGAAAGTGTAAACCAAATTGGAGCAAATATTGCTAGTGCTTTCATCAATGGGTCATCCATCGTTGCTGTAAGACTAGGAATTGAGCTTCCGAATGTTAACGTGGATGCCGATATAGAAAACGTTAAATCATTCATCTTGTCTGATTTACCCAGTTCATCGATTGTATCATCTAATGACAGTTTAATTGGAGGTTATCCTAATGAATCTGGTTTATATATGTTTGAACACTTGGAAACAGTCGGGATGGCCATGAGACTTTCTGCATCACTCACTGCTTCGCTATCAAACTCGAAAATTTTCCGAGTAGCTTTCAATACAAAGACGTCTAGAAGAGTGTCCATGAATATTTCGAGAAGTCTCGCGGATGCAATTGTTTCAAAATTTGAATTGGATAAAATTTCTGCACCAATAATGAGAAAATCTATCAAGAATGCTGTAGAAAAAGTTAAAATAAAATTATTTGATGAATATTTAGCTGAAGCATTTAGTAACTCAATTGTTGAAGTGCTAGTAGCGAGAGGTCTAGTTTCTAACTCTAATTTGAGACAAAAAGCTATAGAACTTGTTTCAGTTTTCTTGGAAGCAATATTCTCTAACGCACCTCAGTATGGAATCGACATGTCAGGCATCAACGCTCATGAAGATATTTCAAAAGCAACTAGGGATATTGAAGTGAACATCCAAATTAGTGCTTCTTCACAAGATGGTATTTCCGATACTGGGTATACTACTATCTTTGAATCTGGAGATCCTAACGAAGATGGTGCGATTGCTTCGGATACGAATTCAGGTGCTTTATTCCTCAAGACTAACGATATATCTAAGCTTCAACAGACTTTATTAAATGCCTTTTTAAGGTCAGATACTTTTGAGACTATATTCAATCCAAATGTTTCCCAGCAAGTTGTGTTAAGTGTGTCTAATGGAGCATTGCAGGCCGTTACTGACGGTTTCAGACTAGATGAGGCATTAATTTCGCTAATGAAAAACAAAATTACACATTCTCTTTCCACCATCAGCAATGGCACCGACACAAGATTCTATGCTATGGTATTTGCTGAGAATATCGCTACAGTTTTAGGAAGCAGATATGCAATAAATTATGAAAATGCAAACAAAATTGGAATAAATATTGCAAGTTACTTTATCAGAGGATCAACCGTTATTGCACAAAGGCTAGGATTTGAACTGCAGAATGTAGATTCTGATCTAAGAAAAGTGCAATCATTTTTTCTTTCTGGTGATCTATCAGTTCCAGAAACTACGCCTCTTATATCCGTTTCTGCAGGACATCATCCCAGAGTATCGATCGCATTCAATTTTGGACCGCCTCAAGCTGGAGTGTATTTAAAACTTTCAGCAGCACTCACGTCTTCATTGTCGAGCTCGAAAGTGTTCCATGCCACTTTCAATAACAAGACATCCAAAGAAATAGCCTCTAACATTTTGAGAAATATTGCAAATAATATTGCCGCTAACTTTAGACTAAATAACAGGTCGGCACCTATGCTTATAAATACTTTAGTCGGAGCCGTATCGACGGTAACGATGGGATCCGACACAAAAGCTTACGCTCAGTCTATTTCTAATGCAACAGCAGCAGAGTTAGTAGGCAATGGCCAAATATCCAGCACTGATTTGAATCAGAAGGCCGCAGAACTTATTTCAATTTTCTTGCAAGTAATTTCTTCCAGAGCCACTATGTTTGGAATCGACCTATCAGGCATCAATGCTGAAGAAGATTTATCGAATGCAGTTAGGGGCGTTGAAGTAATTATCCAAAGTCACCCCACTTCAAACAATAATGGATATGTAATTTATAACTTGGAATATTCGGACGAAGGGGATTCCATTCCTTTTGATAGAAAACTAGGTACTCCATATTTTGTCCCTACAGATGGTGTCACTACATCGAAACTACTGCAGATATTATTTAGGTTTTTCCAAAGATCACACACCTTCAGAATGATATTCAATCGTAACTCTTCCCAATCAAATGCGATTTATGTGACGGAATCAGCGTTGCAGTGGGTTGCTTCCAGCTTGAGACTGCATGGGGATGTGACTTCTAGACTGAAAGGCAAAATCACTCAGTCTCTTTCCAAAGTTAGCGCTGACTCCCACACAAGCGTTTATGCCATTGTAATTGCTATGAATACTGCTACGTTCTTAGGTAGCCTACTGGAAATTAATTTGGAAAGTGTAAACCAAATTGGAGCAAATATTGCTAGTGCTTTCATCAATGAGTCATCCATCGTTGCTGTAAGACTAGGAATTGAGCTTCCGAATGTTAACGTGGATGCCGATATAGAAAACGTTAAATCATTCATCTTGTCTGATTTACCCAGTTCATCGATTGTATCATCTAATGACAGTTTAATTGGAGATTATCCTAATGAATCTGGTTTATATATGTTTGAACACTTGGAAACAGTCGGGATGGCCATGAGACTTACTGCATCACTCACTGCTTCGCTATCAAACTCGAAAATTTTCCGAGCAGCTTTCAATACAAAGACGTCTAGAAGAGTGTCCATGAATATTTCGAGAAGTCTCGCGGATGCAATTGTTTCAAAATTTGAATTGGATAAAATTTCTGCACTAATAATGAGAAAATCTATCAAGAATGCTGTAGAAAAAGTTAAAATAAAATTATTTGATGAATATTTAGCTGAAGCATTTAGTAACTCAATTGTTGAAGTGCTAGTAGCGAGAGGTCTAGTTTCTAACTCTAATTTGAGACAAAAAGCTATAGAACTTGTTTCAGTTTTCTTGGAAGCAATATTCTCTAACGCACCTCAGTATGGAATCGACATGTCAGGCATCAACGCTCATGAAGATATTTCAAAAGCAACTAGGGATATTGAAGTGAACATCCAAATTAGTGCTTCTTCACAAGATGGTATTTCCGATACTGGGTATACTACTATCTTTGAATCTGGAGATCCTAACGAAGATGGTGCGATTGCTTCGGATACGAATTCAGGTGCTTTATTCCTCAAGACTAACGATATATCTAAGCTTCAACAGACTTTATTAAATGCCTTTTTAAGGTCAGATACTTTTGAGACTATATTCAATCCAAATGTTTCCCAGCAAGTTGTGTTAAGTGTGTCTAATGGAGCATTGCAGGCCGTTGCTGACGGTTTCAGACTAGATGAGGCATTAATTTCGCTAATGAAAAACAAAATTACACATTCTCTTTCCACCATCAGCAATGGCACCGACACAAGATTCTATGCTATGGTATTTGCTGAGAATATCGCTACAGTTTTAGGAAGCAGATATGCAATAAATTATGAAAATGCAAACAAAATTGGAATAAATATTGCAAGTTACTTTATCAGAGGATCAACCGTTATTGCACAGAGGCTAGGATTTGAACTGCAGAATGTAGATTCTGATCTAAGAAAAGTGCAATCATTTTTTCTTTCTGGTGATCTATCAGTTCCAGAAACTACGCCTCTTATATCCGTTTCTGCAGGACATCATCCCAGAGTATCGATCGCATTCAATTTTGGACCGCCTCAAGCTGGAGTGTATTTAAAACTTTCAGCAGCACTCACGTCTTCATTGTCGAGCTCGAAAGTGTTCCATGCCACTTTCAATAACAAGACATCCAAAGAAATAGCCTCTAACATTTTGAGAAATATTGCAAATAATATTGCCGCTAACTTTAGACTAAATAACAGGTCGGCACCTATGCTTATAAATACTTTAGTCGGAGCCGTATCGACGGTAACGATGGGATCCGACACAAAAGCTTACGCTCAGTCTATTTCTAATGCAACAGCAGCAGAGTTAGTAGGCAATGGCCAAATATCCAGCACTGATTTGAATCAGAAGGCCGCAGAACTTATTTCAATTTTCTTGCAAGTAATTTCTTCCAGAGCCACTATGTTTGGAATCGACCTATCAGGCATCAATGCTGAAGAAGATTTATCGAATGCAGTTAGGGGCGTTGAAGTAATTATCCAAAGTCACCCCACTTCAAACAATAATGGATATGTAATTTATAACTTGGAATATTCGGACGAAGGGGATTCCATTCCTTTTGATAGAAAACTAGGTACTCCATATTTTGTCCCTACAGATGGTGTCACTACATCGAAACTACTGCAGATATTATTTAGGTTTTTCCAAAGATCACACACCTTCAGAATGATATTCAATCGTAACTCTTCCCAATCAAATGCGATTTATGTGACGGAATCAGCGTTGCAGTGGGTTGCTTCCAGCTTGAGACTGCATGGGGATGTGACTTCTAGACTGAAAAGCAAAATCACTCAGTCTCTTTCCAAAGTTAGCGCTGACTCCCACACAAGCGTTTATGCCATTGTAATTGCTATGAATACTGCTACGTTCTTAGGTAGCCTACTGGAAATTAATTTGGAAAGTGTAAACCAAATTGGAGCAAATATTGCTAGTGCTTTCATCAATGGGTCATCCATCGTTGCTGTAAGACTAGGAATTGAGCTTCCGAATGTTAACGTGGATGCCGATATAGAAAACGTTAAATCATTCATCTTGTCTGATTTACCCAGTTCATCGATTGTATCATCTAATGACAGTTTAATTGGAGATTATCCTAATGAATCTGGTTTATATATGTTTGAACACTTGGAAACAGTCGGGATGGCCATGAGACTTTCTGCATCACTCACTGCTTCGCTATCAAACTCGAAAATTTTCCGAGCAGCTTTCAATACAAAGACGTCTAGAAGAGTGTCCATGAATATTTCGAGAAGTCTCGCGGATGCAATTGTTTCAAAATTTGAATTGGATAAAATTTCTGCACCAATAATGAGAAAATCTATCAAGAATGCTGTAGAAAAAGTTAAAATAAAATTATTTGATGAATATTTAGCTGAAGCATTTAGTAACTCAATTGTTGAAGTGCTAGTAGCGAGAGGTCTAGTTTCTAACTCTAATTTGAGACAAAAAGCTATAGAACTTGTTTCAGTTTTCTTGGAAGCAATATTCTCTAACGCACCTCAGTATGGAATCGACATGTCAGGCATCAACGCTCATGAAGATATTTCAAAAGCAACTAGGGATATTGAAGTGAACATCCAAATTAGTGCTTCTTCACAAGATGGTATTTCCGATACTGGGTATACTACTATCTTTGAATCTGGAGATCCTAACGAAGATGGTGCGATTGCTTCGGATACGAATTCAGGTGCTTTATTCCTCAAGACTAACGATATATCTAAGCTTCAACAGACTTTATTAAATGCCTTTTTAAGGTCAGATACTTTTGAGACTATATTCAATCCAAATGTTTCCCAGCAAGTTGTGTTAAGTGTGTCTAATGGAGCATTGCAGGCCGTTGCTGACGGTTTCAGACTAGATGAGGCATTAATTTCGCTAATGAAAAACAAAATTACACATTCTCTTTCCACCATCAGCAATGGCACCGACACAAGATTCTATGCTATGGTATTTGCTGAGAATATCGCTACAGTTTTAGGAAGCAGATATGCAATAAATTATGAAAATGCAAACAAAATTGGAATAAATATTGCAAGTTACTTTATCAGAGGATCAACCGTTATTGCACAGAGGCTAGGATTTGAACTGCAGAATGTAGATTCTGATCTAAGAAAAGTGCAATCATTTTTTCTTTCTGGTGATCTATCAGTTCCAGAAACTACGCCTCTTATATCCGTTTCTGCAGGACATCATCCCAGAGTATCGATCGCATTCAATTTTGGACCGCCTCAAGCTGGAGTGTATTTAAAACTTTCAGCAGCACTCACGTCTTCATTGTCGAGCTCGAAAGTGTTCCATGCCACTTTCAATAACAAGACATCCAAAGAAATAGCCTCTAACATTTTGAGAAATATTGCAAATAATATTGCCGCTAACTTTAGACTAAATAACAGGTCGGCACCTATGCTTATAAATACTTTAGTCGGAGCCGTATCGACGGTAACGATGGGATCCGACACAAAAGCTTACGCTCAGTCTATTTCTAATGCAACAGCAGCAGAGTTAGTAGGCAATGGCCAAATATCCAGCACTGATTTGAATCAGAAGGCCGCAGAACTTATTTCAATTTTCTTGCAAGTAATTTCTTCCAGAGCCACTATGTTTGGAATCGACCTATCAGGCATCAATGCTGAAGAAGATTTATCGAATGCAGTTAGGGGCGTTGAAGTAATTATCCAAAGTCACCCCACTTCAAACAATAATGGATATGTAATTTATAACTTGGAATATTCGGACGAAGGGGATTCCATTCCTTTTGATAGAAAACTAGGTACTCCATATTTTGTCCCTACAGATGGTGTCACTACATCGAAACTACTGCAGATATTATTTAGGTTTTTCCAAAGATCACACACCTTCAGAATGATATTCAATCGTAACTCTTCCCAATCAAATGCGATTTATGTGACGGAATCAGCGTTGCAGTGGGTTGCTTCCAGCTTGAGACTGCATGGGGATGTGACTTCTAGACTGAAAAGCAAAATCACTCAGTCTCTTTCCAAAGTTAGCGCTGACTCCCACACAAGCGTTTATGCCATTGTAATTGCTATGAATACTGCTACGTTCTTAGGTAGCCTACTGGAAATTAATTTGGAAAGTGTAAACCAAATTGGAGCAAATATTGCTAGTGCTTTCATCAATGGGTCATCCATCGTTGCTGTAAGACTAGGAATTGAGCTTCCGAATGTTAACGTGGATGCCGATATAGAAAACGTTAAATCATTCATCTTGTCTGATTTACCCAGTTCATCGATTGTATCATCTAATGACAGTTTAATTGGAGATTATCCTAATGAATCTGGTTTATATATGTTTGAACACTTGGAAACAGTCGGGATGGCCATGAGACTTTCTGCATCACTCACTGCTTCGCTATCAAACTCGAAAATTTTCCGAGCAGCTTTCAATACAAAGACGTCTAGAAGAGTGTCCATGAATATTTCGAGAAGTCTCGCGGATGCAATTGTTTCAAAATTTGAATTGGATAAAATTTCTGCACCAATAATGAGAAAATCTATCAAGAATGCTGTAGAAAAAGTTAAAATAAAATTATTTGATGAATATTTAGCTGAAGCATTTAGTAACTCAATTGTTGAAGTGCTAGTAGCGAGAGGTCTAGTTTCTAACTCTAATTTGAGACAAAAAGCTATAGAACTTGTTTCAGTTTTCTTGGAAGCAATATTCTCTAACGCACCTCAGTATGGAATCGACATGTCAGGCATCAACGCTCATGAAGATATTTCAAAAGCAACTAGGGATATTGAAGTGAACATCCAAATTAGTGCTTCTTCACAAGATGGTATTTCCGATACTGGGTATACTACTATCTTTGAATCTGGAGATCCTAACGAAGATGGTGCGATTGCTTCGGATACGAATTCAGGTGCTTTATTCCTCAAGACTAACGATATATCTAAGCTTCAACAGACTTTATTAAATGCCTTTTTAAGGTCAGATACTTTTGAGACTATATTCAATCCAAATGTTTCCCAGCAAGTTGTGTTAAGTGTGTCTAATGGAGCATTGCAGGCCGTTGCTGACGGTTTCAGACTAGATGAGGCATTAATTTCGCTAATGAAAAACAAAATTACACATTCTCTTTCCACCATCAGCAATGGCACCGACACAAGATTCTATGCTATGGTATTTGCTGAGAATATCGCTACAGTTTTAGGAAGCAGATATGCAATAAATTATGAAAATGCAAACAAAATTGGAATAAATATTGCAAGTTACTTTATCAGAGGATCAACCGTTATTGCACAGAGGCTAGGATTTGAACTGCAGAATGTAGATTCTGATCTAAGAAAAGTGCAATCATTTTTTCTTTCTGGTGATCTATCAGTTCCAGAAACTACGCCTCTTATATCCGTTTCTGCAGGACATCATCCCAGAGTATCGATCGCATTCAATTTTGGACCGCCTCAAGCTGGAGTGTATTTAAAACTTTCAGCAGCACTCACGTCTTCATTGTCGAGCTCGAAAGTGTTCCATGCCACTTTCAATAACAAGACATCCAAAGAAATAGCCTCTAACATTTTGAGAAATATTGCAAATAATATTGCCGCTAACTTTAGACTAAATAACAGGTCGGCACCTATGCTTATAAATACTTTAGTCGGAGCCGTATCGACGGTAACGATGGGATCCGACACAAAAGCTTACGCTCAGTCTATTTCTAATGCAACAGCAGCAGAGTTAGTAGGCAATGGCCAAATATCCAGCACTGATTTGAATCAGAAGGCCGCAGAACTTATTTCAATTTTCTTGCAAGTAATTTCTTCCAGAGCCACTATGTTTGGAATCGACCTATCAGGCATCAATGCTGAAGAAGATTTATCGAATGCAGTTAGGGGCGTTGAAGTAATTATCCAAAGTCACCCCACTTCAAACAATAATGGATATGTAATTTATAACTTGGAATATTCGGACGAAGGGGATTCCATTCCTTTTGATAGAAAACTAGGTACTCCATATTTTGTCCCTACAGATGGTGTCACTACATCGAAACTACTGCAGATATTATTTAGGTTTTTCCAAAGATCACACACCTTCAGAATGATATTCAATCGTAACTCTTCCCAATCAAATGCGATTTATGTGACGGAATCAGCGTTGCAGTGGGTTGCTTCCAGCTTGAGACTGCATGGGGATGTGACTTCTAGACTGAAAAGCAAAATCACTCAGTCTCTTTCCAAAGTTAGCGCTGACTCCCACACAAGCGTTTATGCCATTGTAATTGCTATGAATACTGCTACGTTCTTAGGTAGCCTACTGGAAATTAATTTGGAAAGTGTAAACCAAATTGGAGCAAATATTGCTAGTGCTTTCATCAATGGGTCATCCATCGTTGCTGTAAGACTAGGAATTGAGCTTCCGAATGTTAACGTGGATGCCGATATAGAAAACGTTAAATCATTCATCTTGTCTGATTTACCCAGTTCATCGATTGTATCATCTAATGACAGTTTAATTGGAGATTATCCTAATGAATCTGGTTTATATATGTTTGAACACTTGGAAACAGTCGGGATGGCCATGAGACTTTCTGCATCACTCACTGCTTCGCTATCAAACTCGAAAATTTTCCGAGCAGCTTTCAATACAAAGACGTCTAGAAGAGTGTCCATGAATATTTCGAGAAGTCTCGCGGATGCAATTGTTTCAAAATTTGAATTGGATAAAATTTCTGCACCAATAATGAGAAAATCTATCAAGAATGCTGTAGAAAAAGTTAAAATAAAATTATTTGATGAATATTTAGCTGAAGCATTTAGTAACTCAATTGTTGAAGTGCTAGTAGCGAGAGGTCTAGTTTCTAACTCTAATTTGAGACAAAAAGCTATAGAACTTGTTTCAGTTTTCTTGGAAGCAATATTCTCTAACGCACCTCAGTATGGAATCGACATGTCAGGCATCAACGCTCATGAAGATATTTCAAAAGCAACTAGGGATATTGAAGTGAACATCCAAATTAGTGCTTCTTCACAAGATGGTATTTCCGATACTGGGTATACTACTATCTTTGAATCTGGAGATCCTAACGAAGATGGTGCGATTGCTTCGGATACGAATTCAGGTGCTTTATTCCTCAAGACTAACGATATATCTAAGCTTCAACAGACTTTATTAAATGCCTTTTTAAGGTCAGATACTTTTGAGACTATATTCAATCCAAATGTTTCCCAGCAAGTTGTGTTAAGTGTGTCTAATGGAGCATTGCAGGCCGTTGCTGACGGTTTCAGACTAGATGAGGCATTAATTTCGCTAATGAAAAACAAAATTACACATTCTCTTTCCACCATCAGCAATGGCACCGACACAAGATTCTATGCTATGGTATTTGCTGAGAATATCGCTACAGTTTTAGGAAGCAGATATGCAATAAATTATGAAAATGCAAACAAAATTGGAATAAATATTGCAAGTTACTTTATCAGAGGATCAACCGTTATTGCACAAAGGCTAGGATTTGAACTGCAGAATGTAGATTCTGATCTAAGAAAAGTGCAATCATTTTTTCTTTCTGGTGATCTATCAGTTCCAGAAACTACGCCTCTTATATCCGTTTCTGCAGGACATCATCCCAGAGTATCGATCGCATTCAATTTTGGACCGCCTCAAGCTGGAGTGTATTTAAAACTTTCAGCAGCACTCACGTCTTCATTGTCGAGCTCGAAAGTGTTCCATGCCACTTTCAATAACAAGACATCCAAAGAAATAGCCTCTAACATTTTGAGAAATATTGCAAATAATATTGCCGCTAACTTTAGACTAAATAACAGGTCGGCACCTATGCTTATAAATACTTTAGTCGGAGCCGTATCGACGGTAACGATGGGATCCGACACAAAAGCTTACGCTCAGTCTATTTCTAATGCAACAGCAGCAGAGTTAGTAGGCAATGGCCAAATATCCAGCACTGATTTGAATCAGAAGGCCGCAGAACTTATTTCAATTTTCTTGCAAGTAATTTCTTCCAGAGCCACTATGTTTGGAATCGACCTATCAGGCATCAATGCTGAAGAAGATTTATCGAATGCAGTTAGGGGCGTTGAAGTAATTATCCAAAGTCACCCCACTTCAAACAATAATGGATATGTAATTTATAACTTGGAATATTCGGACGAAGGGGATTCCATTCCTTTTGATAGAAAACTAGGTACTCCATATTTTGTCCCTACAGATGGTGTCACTACATCGAAACTACTGCAGATATTATTTAGGTTTTTCCAAAGATCACACACCTTCAGAATGATATTCAATCGTAACTCTTCCCAATCAAATGCGATTTATGTGACGGAATCAGCGTTGCAGTGGGTTGCTTCCAGCTTGAGACTGCATGGGGATGTGACTTCTAGACTGAAAAGCAAAATCACTCAGTCTCTTTCCAAAGTTAGCGCTGACTCCCACACAAGCGTTTATGCCATTGTAATTGCTATGAATACTGCTACGTTCTTAGGTAGCCTACTGGAAATTAATTTGGAAAGTGTAAACCAAATTGGAGCAAATATTGCTAGTGCTTTCATCAATGGGTCATCCATCGTTGCTGTAAGACTAGGAATTGAGCTTCCGAATGTTAACGTGGATGCCGATATAGAAAACGTTAAATCATTCATCTTGTCTGATTTACCCAGTTCATCGATTGTATCATCTAATGACAGTTTAATTGGAGATTATCCTAATGAATCTGGTTTATATATGTTTGAACACTTGGAAACAGTCGGGATGGCCATGAGACTTTCTGCATCACTCACTGCTTCGCTATCAAACTCGAAAATTTTCCGAGCAGCTTTCAATACAAAGACGTCTAGAAGAGTGTCCATGAATATTTCGAGAAGTCTCGCGGATGCAATTGTTTCAAAATTTGAATTGGATAAAATTTCTGCACCAATAATGAGAAAATCTATCAAGAATGCTGTAGAAAAAGTTAAAATAAAATTATTTGATGAATATTTAGCTGAAGCATTTAGTAACTCAATTGTTGAAGTGCTAGTAGCGAGAGGTCTAGTTTCTAACTCTAATTTGAGACAAAAAGCTATAGAACTTGTTTCAGTTTTCTTGGAAGCAATATTCTCTAACGCACCTCAGTATGGAATCGACATGTCAGGCATCAACGCTCATGAAGATATTTCAAAAGCAACTAGGGATATTGAAGTGAACATCCAAATTAGTGCTTCTTCACAAGATGGTATTTCCGATACTGGGTATACTACTATCTTTGAATCTGGAGATCCTAACGAAGATGGTGCGATTGCTTCGGATACGAATTCAGGTGCTTTATTCCTCAAGACTAACGATATATCTAAGCTTCAACAGACTTTATTAAATGCCTTTTTAAGGTCAGATACTTTTGAGACTATATTCAATCCAAATGTTTCCCAGCAAGTTGTGTTAAGTGTGTCTAATGGAGCATTGCAGGCCGTTGCTGACGGTTTCAGACTAGATGAGGCATTAATTTCGCTAATGAAAAACAAAATTACACATTCTCTTTCCACCATCAGCAATGGCACCGACACAAGATTCTATGCTATGGTATTTGCTGAGAATATCGCTACAGTTTTAGGAAGCAGATATGCAATAAATTATGAAAATGCAAACAAAATTGGAATAAATATTGCAAGTTACTTTATCAGAGGATCAACCGTTATTGCACAAAGGCTAGGATTTGAACTGCAGAATGTAGATTCTGATCTAAGAAAAGTGCAATCATTTTTTCTTTCTGGTGATCTATCAGTTCCAGAAACTACGCCTCTTATATCCGTTTCTGCAGGACATCATCCCAGAGTATCGATCGCATTCAATTTTGGACCGCCTCAAGCTGGAGTGTATTTAAAACTTTCAGCAGCACTCACGTCTTCATTGTCGAGCTCGAAAGTGTTCCATGCCACTTTCAATAACAAGACATCCAAAGAAATAGCCTCTAACATTTTGAGAAATATTGCAAATAATATTGCCGCTAACTTTAGACTAAATAACAGGTCGGCACCTATGCTTATAAATACTTTAGTCGGAGCCGTATCGACGGTAACGATGGGATCCGACACAAAAGCTTACGCTCAGTCTATTTCTAATGCAACAGCAGCAGAGTTAGTAGGCAATGGCCAAATATCCAGCACTGATTTGAATCAGAAGGCCGCAGAACTTATTTCAATTTTCTTGCAAGTAATTTCTTCCAGAGCCACTATGTTTGGAATCGACCTATCAGGCATCAATGCTGAAGAAGATTTATCGAATGCAGTTAGGGGCGTTGAAGTAATTATCCAAAGTCACCCCACTTCAAACAATAATGGATATGTAATTTATAACTTGGAATATTCGGACGAAGGGGATTCCATTCCTTTTGATAGAAAACTAGGTACTCCATATTTTGTCCCTACAGATGGTGTCACTACATCGAAACTACTGCAGATATTATTTAGGTTTTTCCAAAGATCACACACCTTCAGAATGATATTCAATCGTAACTCTTCCCAATCAAATGCGATTTATGTGACGGAATCAGCGTTGCAGTGGGTTGCTTCCAGCTTGAGACTGCATGGGGATGTGACTTCTAGACTGAAAAGCAAAATCACTCAGTCTCTTTCCAAAGTTAGCGCTGACTCCCACACAAGCGTTTATGCCATTGTAATTGCTATGAATACTGCTACGTTCTTAGGTAGCCTACTGGAAATTAATTTGGAAAGTGTAAACCAAATTGGAGCAAATATTGCTAGTGCTTTCATCAATGGGTCATCCATCGTTGCTGTAAGACTAGGAATTGAGCTTCCGAATGTTAACGTGGATGCCGATATAGAAAACGTTAAATCATTCATCTTGTCTGATTTACCCAATTCATCGATTGTATCATCTAATGACAGTTTAATTAGAGATTATCCTAATGAATCTGGTTTATATATGTTTGATCACTTGGAAACAGTCGGGATGGCCATGAGACTTTCTGCATCACTCACTGCTTCGCTATCAAACTCGAAAATTTTCCGAGCAGCTTTCAATACAAAGACGTCTAGAAGAGTGTCCATGAATATTTCGAGAAGTCTCGCGGATGCAATTGTTTCAAAATTTGAATTGGATAAAATTTCTGCACCAATAATGAGAAAATCTATCAAGAATGCTGTAGAAAAAGTTAAAATAAAATTATTTGATGAATATTTAGCTGAAGCATTTAGTAACTCAATTGTTGAAGTGCTAGTAGCGAGAGGTCTAGTTTCTAACTCTAATTTGAGACAAAAAGCTATAGAACTTGTTTCAGTTTTCTTGGAAGCAATATTCTCTAACGCACCTCAGTATGGAATCGACATGTCAGGCATCAACGCTCATGAAGATATTTCAAAAGCAACTAGGGATATTGAAGTGAACATCCAAATTAGTGCTTCTTCACAAGATGGTATTTCCGATACTGGGTATACTACTATCTTTGAATCTGGAGATCCTAACGAAGATGGTGCGATTGCTTCGGATACGAATTCAGGTGCTTTATTCCTCAAGACTAACGATATATCTAAGCTTCAACAGACTTTATTAAATGCCTTTTTAAGGTCAGATACTTTTGAGACTATATTCAATCCAAATGTTTCCCAGCAAGTTGTGTTAAGTGTGTCTAATGGAGCATTGCAGGCCGTTGCTGACGGTTTCAGACTAGATGAGGCATTAATTTCGCTAATGAAAAACAAAATTACACATTCTCTTTCCACCATCAGCAATGGCACCGACACAAGATTCTATGCTATGGTATTTGCTGAGAATATCGCTACAGTTTTAGGAAGCAGATATGCAATAAATTATGAAAATGCAAACAAAATTGGAATAAATATTGCAAGTTACTTTATCAGAGGATCAACCGTTATTGCACAGAGGCTAGGATTTGAACTGCAGAATGTAGATTCTGATCTAAGAAAAGTGCAATCATTTTTTCTTTCTGGTGATCTATCAGTTCCAGAAACTACGCCTCTTATATCCGTTTCTGCAGGACATCATCCCAGAGTATCGATCGCATTCAATTTTGGACCGCCTCAAGCTGGAGTGTATTTAAAACTTTCAGCAGCACTCACGTCTTCATTGTCGAGCTCGAAAGTGTTCCATGCCACTTTCAATAACAAGACATCCAAAGAAATAGCCTCTAACATTTTGAGAAATATTGCAAATAATATTGCCGCTAACTTTAGACTAAATAACAGGTCGGCACCTATGCTTATAAATACTTTAGTCGGAGCCGTATCGACGGTAACGATGGGATCCGACACAAAAGCTTACGCTCAGTCTATTTCTAATGCAACAGCAGCAGAGTTAGTAGGCAATGGCCCAATATCCAGCACTGATTTGAATCAGAAGGCCGCAGAACTTATTTCAATTTTCTTGCAAGTAATTTCTTCCAGAGCCACTATGTTTGGAATCGACCTATCAGGCATCAATGCTGAAGAAGATTTATCGAATGCAGTTAGGGGCGTTGAAGTAATTATCCAAAGTCACCCCACTTCAAACAATAATGGATATGTAATTTATAACTTGGAATATTCGGACGAAGGGGATTCCATTCCTTTTGATAGAAAACTAGGTACTCCATATTTTGTCCCTACAGATGGTGTCACTACATCGAAACTACTGCAGATATTATTTAGGTTTTTCCAAAGATCACACACCTTCAGAATGATATTCAATCGTAACTCTTCCCAATCAAATGCGATTTATGTGACGGAATCAGCGTTGCAGTGGGTTGCTTCCAGCTTGAGACTGCATGGGGATGTGACTTCTAGACTGAAAAGCAAAATCACTCAGTCTCTTTCCAAAGTTAGCGCTGACTCCCACACAAGCGTTTATGCCATTGTAATTGCTATGAATACTGCTACGTTCTTAGGTAGCCTACTGGAAATTAATTTGGAAAGTGTAAACCAAATTGGAGCAAATATTGTTAGTGCTTTCATCAATGGGTCATCCATCGTTGCTGTAAGACTAGGAATTGAGCTTCCGAATGTTAACGTGGATGCCGATATAGAAAACGTTAAATCATTCATCTTGTCTGATTTACCCAATTCATCGATTGTATCATCTAATGACAGTTTAATTAGAGATTATCCTAATGAATCTGGTTTATATATGTTTGATCACTTGGAAACAGTCGGGATGGCCATGAGACTTTCTGCATCACTCACTGCTTCGCTATCAAACTCGAAAATTTTCCGAGCAGCTTTCAATACAAAGACGTCTAGAAGAGTGTCCATGAATATTTCGAGAAGTCTCGCGGATGCAATTGTTTCAAAATTTGAATTGGATAAAATTTCTGCACCAATAATGAGAAAATCTATCAAGAATGCTGTAGAAAAAGTTAAAATAAAATTATTTGATGAATATTTAGCTGAAGCATTTAGTAACTCAATTGTTGAAGTGCTAGTAGCGAGAGGTCTAGTTTCTAACTCTAATTTGAGACAAAAAGCTATAGAACTTGTTTCAGTTTTCTTGGAAGCAATATTCTCTAACGCACCTCAGTATGGAATCGACATGTCAGGCATCAACGCTCATGAAGATATTTCAAAAGCAACTAGGGATATTGAAGTGAACATCCAAATTAGTGCTTCTTCACAAGATGGTATTTCCGATACTGGGTATACTACTATCTTTGAATCTGGAGATCCTAACGAAGATGGTGCGATTGCTTCGGATACGAATTCAGGTGCTTTATTCCTCAAGACTAACGATATATCTAAGCTTCAACAGACTTTATTAAATGCCTTTTTAAGGTCAGATACTTTTGAGACTATATTCAATCCAAATGTTTCCCAGCAAGTTGTGTTAAGTGTGTCTAATGGAGCATTGCAGGCCGTTGCTGACGGTTTCAGACTAGATGAGGCATTAATTTCGCTAATGAAAAACAAAATTACACATTCTCTTTCCACCATCAGCAATGGCACCGACACAAGATTCTATGCTATGGTATTTGCTGAGAATATCGCTACAGTTTTAGGAAGCAGATATGCAATAAATTATGAAAATGCAAACAAAATTGGAATAAATATTGCAAGTTACTTTATCAGAGGATCAACCGTTATTGCACAGAGGCTAGGATTTGAACTGCAGAATGTAGATTCTGATCTAAGAAAAGTGCAATCATTTTTTCTTTCTGGTGATCTATCAGTTCCAGAAACTACGCCTCTTATATCCGTTTCTGCAGGACATCATCCCAGAGTATCGATCGCATTCAATTTTGGACCGCCTCAAGCTGGAGTGTATTTAAAACTTTCAGCAGCACTCACGTCTTCATTGTCGAGCTCGAAAGTGTTCCATGCCACTTTCAATAACAAGACATCCAAAGAAATAGCCTCTAACATTTTGAGAAATATTGCAAATAATATTGCCGCTAACTTTAGACTAAATAACAGGTCGGCACCTATGCTTATAAATACTTTAGTCGGAGCCGTATCGACGGTAACGATGGGATCCGACACAAAAGCTTACGCTCAGTCTATTTCTAATGCAACAGCAGCAGAGTTAGTAGGCAATGGCCCAATATCCAGCACTGATTTGAATCAGAAGGCCGCAGAACTTATTTCAATTTTCTTGCAAGTAATTTCTTCCAGAGCCACTATGTTTGGAATCGACCTATCAGGCATCAATGCTGAAGAAGATTTATCGAATGCAGTTAGGGGCGTTGAAGTAATTATCCAAAGTCACCCCACTTCAAACAATAATGGATATGTAATTTATAACTTGGAATATTCGGACGAAGGGGATTCCATTCCTTTTGATAGAAAACTAGGTACTCCATATTTTGTCCCTACAGATGGTGTCACTACATCGAAACTACTGCAGATATTATTTAGGTTTTTCCAAAGATCACACACCTTCAGAATGATATTCAATCGTAACTCTTCCCAATCAAATGCGATTTATGTGACGGAATCAGCGTTGCAGTGGGTTGCTTCCAGCTTGAGACTGCTTGGGGATGTGACTTCTAGACTGAAAAGCAAAATCACTCAGTCTCTTTCCAAAGTTAGCGCTGACTCCCACACAAGCGTTTATGCCATTGTAATTGCTATGAATACTGCTACGTTCTTAGGTAGCCTACTGGAAATTAATTTGGAAAGTGTAAACCAAATTGGAGCAAATATTGCTAGTGCTTTCATCAATGGGTCATCCATCGTTGCTGTAAGACTAGGAATTGAGCTTCCGAATGTTAACGTGGATGCCGATATAGAAAACGTTAAATCATTCATCTTGTCTGATTTACCCAGTTCATCGATTGTATCATCTAATGACAGTTTAATTGGAGGTTATCCTAATGAATCTGGTTTATATATTTTTGAACACTTGGAAACAGTCGGGATGGCCATGAAACTTTCTGCATCACTCACTGCTTCGCTATCAAACTCGAAAATTTTCCGAGCAGCTTTCAATACAAAGACGTCTAGAAGAGTGTCCATGAATATTTCGAGAAGTCTCGCGGATGCAATTGTTTCAAAATTTGAATTGGATAAAATTTCTGCACCAATAATGAGAAAATCTATCAAGAATGCTGTAGAAAAAGTTAAAATAAAATTATTTGATGAATATTTAGCTGAAGCATTTAGTAACTCAATTGTTGAAGTGCTAGTAGCGAGAGGTCTAGTTTCTAACTCTAATTTAAGACAAAAAGCTATAGAACTTGTTTCAGTTTTCTTGGAAGCAATATTCTCTAACGCACCTCAGTATGGAATCGACATGTCAGGCATCAACGCTCATGAAGATATATCAAACGCAACAAGGGATATTGAAATGATGATCCAAATTAGCTTTCCGGAATATCCCAGTATCGATTCTGAGTACGGTTTCGTCAAGTCTGGCTATCCTGGTCAAAAAAGTGCCATTTATGTGGACATAAATTCGGATGACCCATTGCTCAACTTTACACATATCGATTTGTCGTCTAAACTTATTTTGACTTTATTAAATACCCTTCTAAGATCAGACTCCTTTACAAACTTATTCAATCGAGCCGATTATCGACGGATTCTGATAATTGCTTCTAACTCAGCACTGCAGTTTGTTGCTTCAAGCTTAGGCCTCGATGGTGCTATCGTTTCGCAACTAGAGAATAAAATCAGCTTGTCTCTTTCAACCATTAGAACTGGTTCAGACAAAAGTATTTATGCCAAACAAATTGCTACGAATATCGCTGCAGTTTTAGAAAGCAGTGGTAAAATAAATAATGAAAATGTAAACGAAATTGGTACGAATTTTGCAAATGCCATTATTAAAGGATTAACCCTTATTGCACCAGGTCAGGCATCATCTTCAACTAACGGGAGAACTGTCAACATTTTAGAGTTGCTTACATCATCTCTCGCTAATTCAGAAGTGTTCAGAGTAGCTTTTAATGACAAGACATCCAAATCAGTTGCCATCAATCTTTCTATAATTCTCTCAGAGTCGATTGTCACCATAACGGATAATAGTACAAAAACAAAGCTTAAAAATGCTATGGTGACCGCCATATCTAAAGTCAAAATCGGTTCTGAAACAACGAATTATGCTAAAGCTCTTTCTCATGCAATTACTGAAGTAGCAGCCAGCGATCTGATATGGAACTCTAATTTAAACCAAAATGCTCTGCAACTGATGTCGAACATAATACAAGTAATATATGATAATGCTCCTCGGTTCGGTATCAATGTCTCAAACATCAGAATTCACGAGGATATAAATAACGCATTTAAAAGTATTGTAATAACTATAAAAAGTAACCTTTCTCAAGGAGAATCTGGTCCCGATTCTGGATATCCTATTAAAGATGATCCCCTTTTTCATGGTACAGATTTGGAACCGTCATTACTCGTGTCTACAGATGACAACGCTACATCAAGACTTCGGCAATTTTTGTTAAATTCTCTTTTAAGATCAGCTTCTTTTAAAGCCTTATTTAAAAGAGACGATTTCCAACGTGTTCTGTTAATTGTGTGTAACTCAGCACTGCAGTCGATTGCAGACAGCTTAGGAGTGAATGGAACTTTTATTTCGCAATTTGAAAACAAAATCAGTCAGTCTCTTACTGCCTTACATAAAAACTCGGACCCCAACACTTATGCTGTTATAATCGCCTCGAATATCGCTGCAATTTTAGGAAGAGACGGTAAAGTAAATGACGGAAATGCTTATCAAATCGGAGCGAATATTGCTAATGCCATTATCAAAAGATCAGCTGTTATTGCAATAGAATTTGCATCAGGTAGAATAACTACAAAAATTTCCATACTGCTAGCAACTGCTCTCTCCAGCTCGAAAGTGTTCAGAGCCGCTTTCAATGCCAAGACATTCAAAGAAGTCGCCACAAATCTGGCAGGAAATCTCGCAGATTCGATTGCCATCCATTCTCGATTGAACAACAGCACAGCAGCGAAACTGAAAAAGCTTATAGTGGATGCCGTATCTAGAGTTAGAACAGGATCTGACACCAGAGACTATGCTCAGGCTATTGCTAATGTAACTGCCGAACTATTAGTGATCAGTGGCTCGTTGTCTAACTATGATTTGAAACAAAAAACACCAAAGCTTTTTTCAACTTTTCTGCGAGTAATATATTCCAGTGCCCCTCAGTACGGAATTGATCTGTCAGGTATTAACGTTGAAGACGATATATCAAACGCAACTACAGGAATTGTATTAGCAATCGAGACTAGTCCTTTTTTAGATGAACTTAGACCTGATAATACTTACAATTTTGGCCCTTATTTCGGATATTCTGACAAAAATGTTTTCATTTCTCAGAGTCTCTTCAACGTATCTGTTGAAGGCCGTCCTGAAGAGATACAACATATAAAAAGGTTAGTTGATTCTCCCAGAGGATTGAAGTCTCCAGAAGCTGAAGCCCGTGTCAAAAAAATGGTTTTATCAGTTGCTCAATCCCATGGGCAAAAAGGTTTGGATATTAAAGCACTTCTTAATATTTTAAAATCCAGTATTTTTCAACTTTCTAACTCCGGTTTTTCAAGATGTGAAGCAACGGTCGAAGCTCTTATGGAAGTCATGGTAACCTTTGTGCAACTTCTTGGATCAGCTATAATTAGTACTGTTGATACTTCATCTACTTTAAAAATTATTGATTCTGTCGCTGATGCCCTATCTGTTCTTTGAAGTGATTTTTCAAATTCGCATAACCACATGAATCGTAATATTTACTGTTCAAATTATCTAATTACTTCTAAATAAATTGAATCATTATTGTTGTCGAGTTTTTCACTCCAATTATTTTTTTAAACCAACTTACACACTGAAACTTTTATATAATTTAAATTCAATATTGCATGCAATCAAGATGTGTTTATCTTTTCGGTATCAGTCGGTAGATATTTTTTCGATGAATATTTATGAAGGTTATGCATATCAAAACATAAAAAAATGATTTGTTAAATTTAAAATTTTTTAAATATAGCTGAATTTTTTATAGATTTTTACAAAATGTGCGTAATTGGGTTATAATTTCAAATATGTGATTTCGCTGATGTGTTTCGCAATAAAAATTATAACCGAATAATCACAAAGAAAACCATAGAAATAGGTAAAAAAATAATTATTATATTAGAAAAATATTTAACTATATACAACACAGCAAATAATTATAACAATAACAAAAAAAAAAAAAAAAACATATACATAAATATTGCATTGAAGTTTCGATATTTGAACGTAAAAAACCGATGATTAGGTCCCAAAAACAGTTATCCAACGTTTTTTCTTACCTTTTGCAAACTGTACATACATTTTACCACATTTAATAATCGGACAAGCATTGGCCAAGTGATTTAAAACTTCTGCTAACATTAATTTCTGTTAAGAAAAACATAGGTAAGCAATAAACAAATATTACAAACTAACTGGTTATGAGCCGCAATGGCTCAGGGGATAGAGCATTCCAATGAGGTGTGGTAGGGCAATACGGCTTGCACGGACCACAGTGCTGACGTGCAAGACACGCAGTGGTAGACGGATCATGGGTTAGAGTCCCCTAGCCATCAGGCTAACGTGGAAGGTCCTATTGGTTTTCCTCACACTGTTACGCAAATACGGGCTAGTTCCATCAAAAAGTCCACCACAAAAGCAAATTTCTCACAATACTTGATCCAGGAGTTCCCTTGTCTTCTGGATTCAGCTGTTCAACTACAGTTAAAATAAAAATCTAACGGACAATAAATTTTCTTTTTGATGACTAATATGCTGAAAAACCCTTTTTTATACACAACAAAAATATTTTTAAAATTATATGCATAAAACATAATTTTATGAATGAAATTAATTTATGTTAAAACAAACTTACCCTTCTCTTCTTGGAACTGCAAAACCACCTTTAAAACAAATTTTTAAAAAAATTAAAAAAGAAGTTTATCAAGTAGACTAGAAAAGTGAAAATTAATTCATTTTTGTCAAACCTAAAACGGAACACATAGATCACTTTCAAAAGAGTGTGGAAGAAATTTTCGAATGAGGTGGCAATATATATATATATATAGGCGTTTATAAATCTACTTTTTTCGTTTTAGGTGAAACAAAAATAAATAAATTTTTTCGTTTCCAATCTATCAGAAAAACGTTAATTTATTATTTAGAGTTCGACTTCTGTCGGAAAGTGGTCGAAATTTCGTGGCAAAAAAGTTTGGTTGCACAATTTTTTTCGGCTGTGGAACCCTTAATGAATAGGAACACTAATGAGAGCACTTGCAGAGAACACTCTGAAGTATCTAGGATCTAAGATAACAAATTTTTTGCAGAGGTTAAGAAAGACTTAAAAAATTTTTTTGGCTGTTTACTTAACACATTTATAAGCAAACTAATATTTAGTTAGAGGGGAAGAAAAAAACTGATGAAGAAATTTGACAATTAACGAAAGAATAACTCAATGAATCAATAAATGATCTAAACAATAACTCAAAGTAAAAAAATAATAACAGGCATCTCAATCAATCTATGCATCATTGAATAAACAAACAAGCAAATCAGCAGTTAAAAAAAAAATTAATTTTCTGTTTTTATAGATTCATTGATTAGTCAAAATATTTTATTTCAATAATTTACAGATTCATTGATATAGAAATTCTTCTGTTTGCTCATGCAGGAGCTCGTCATTAGTTCAATTATTGATTTGCAGGTGTATTGTTTGTTTAGGTACTGATTTATTTATTCACAGATTTGCTTCTTTATTGTTCATTTTCATGGCTCATTCAGATTTGCTCTTTTTTTTATTTATTATCATGCTAATTTACCTCTTCACTTATTGGTTTGTTGAACTGTTGATTTACTGTTTCATTGATTTGTTCATTCTTAGATAATTTAACTCACTGTTCACTTATTCAAGGATTTGTTGATTTACTTAACATTGATTTATTGACTTTTCTCTTATTTTGACTTAACTTGCATAATTCAGTTATTCACTGTTGTAAGTATAATGAAAACGTTAAATAAAGCTTCAATAAAAAGTCAAAATAAAGTTTTAATTCAGGTTAAAGTTTAATAAGGTTATTTCAGATTTATAAAGGATAGGTAAAAACCTCCACAATGACTAGCAAGTGTGTAAAATTATGGTTAGCTAATAAACGCTGCAAATTTTTATAGTAATTACTTATTTATTGTATCTCCTGCCGTATAACTTGACACTTTATTTTTAATGACCAGATAGCAAATTTCTGGTATTGCGGTATCTGGTATAAGTTAGCCACTGAAAAAAAGAAGAAAAAAAGAAAACAAAGTTTACAAATTTCTAACATTTTAAAGCTAGAAAATTTGTTAAAGTTGAAAATATTTTACATTGTTCTCTCTGGATATGATACATTTGTCCTCAAAATAAAACTGCATTAACAAATGCTGTCGACTCATTCTTTTTATAGATGTCATATGATACAAGGCAGTTGGCAAAATGAGGATTCAAAAGTTATTTTTAAATTATTTAAGGAGCGTGGAATTTCAAAATTTTTGTATGGGGAACTGCAAATATTCATAGTGTTATATGATCTTGAATAAATTATCTTAACTTTTCTTATAATTAATTTTTTTTTCTAAACATAATTAGAAGTATTGTTTCTAAATAAATAAGTAAAAACTATATATTTAAAAGAAAATTTAATGAAAGAAAATGCAAAATTAATTGTATGCAACTAAAAATGGGGTAAATTGATAGAGAGTTATTCACATTGTTTATAATGCAGCAACTTTATAGCTGGTGAATAACTTGACCTAATGACTTTGACGTAAAATTGTGGGGGGTTGAAAAGTAGATTTACAGATTAAAATAAACAGTAGATGGATTTGAGCTGTTTACTGTAATTTATATATATATGTGTGTGTGATAAACGAGACGAAACAACCTAACCTCTGTGCGAGTCCGATAGATGTCCCTCTCCTTAATAAAACTGTTAGAACTATTTCGATGAGAAGGAAGAGAAGTGGTTGAAAATGTAAAGAAAAAACTAGATGGTTAAAGTAGGAGTCTGTGTGATTCATGATTCTGTGTGAAAACTTGTTAATTATTAAAGGATAAGTGTGATCGCTATTGATTTTGAGTGACTTTATCAATGGTCATCAACATCATCCTATATATATATGGGTGAATCTCAGGAATCATTAGCCTATATGTCTT
The DNA here is from genome assembly GCA_949128135.1 of Parasteatoda lunata. Classification (NCBI taxonomy): domain Eukaryota; kingdom Metazoa; phylum Arthropoda; class Arachnida; order Araneae; family Theridiidae; genus Parasteatoda; species Parasteatoda lunata. The sequence goes on from OX421971.1 coordinate 117,507,317, forward strand.
CAAACTTTTCTTATAAATATATAACATAATAAGCGAAAATTAATTCTAATAAAATTACAGGAATAACTATGCATTACTAACTTTAAGATACGTACAGTTTTGATCGTGAGTAACTAGCTTTTGGCTTTCATTTCTTACTTCAATCCTACATTTGACAACTTTTCATGAGTGTCGCTTAGAGTGTTTAACATACTTTTTTTTTTCTTTCATATAACTGAAAATCACTGAAAACATAATTTAGTAGCTCAGCCGTACTATCATATTTTTTTGAATGATATTTTTCATGAATATTGGCATATGCAAACACTTGTCGCCAAATTTTGGCATGTCAAACTGTAACCATCGAAAATTTTAAAAAAAAGGTATACAATCCAATTCTACGAGTTACAAGTTAAACTAATACAAGTTTGTTCTACTTTAAATAAGCTTTTGAAATATCACTAACATAAAACTCGCAGAATTGGATTGTATACCTTTTTTTTCAATTTTCGATGGTTATGGTTTGAAGACATATAGGTTAATGATTCCTGAGATTCGCCCATATATATATATATACACACACATATATATATGCATAGATATATTAATCTTAATACTTAAAACCTTTTTTTTTTTTTCAAATTTAATTCTTTAAGTGTAACAACCCTATGTGTGACACAAGAGGAAAAAAAAAACACACTATTAGAAAAAAGATGTGTAGATGGAATTTATTTCAAAGATAAGAAAAAGCTGAATATATACATCTAGCACCAGATGGTGAAATATATACTCCCTATATCAATCGTACCACCAGGCATACATAGAACTGTATGAAGACATTTGTTTATTTCTACAAGAATGCATTTAAAGAAGATGTTATTACAAGCAGGCTAGTGAAAAACAATATCTTTCAAACGTCTAAACAAAGATGAAAGAGTTAATGAGGCACTGACAAGAAACAAAACAAAACAAAAAAAAAAAAAAAAAAACTTCTCTCCGTGAAAATTCATGTTATAAGAAAATAAATACTTAATTGGAATGGCTTTTTTAAGGGTAACATTCAGAACGAGAATAAAATTATGTTCATGTACATTATAACAATAGAGAAAAAATAATATATTAATATTTACAGTAATTTTCACTAATGTAAGTAAAACTAATCTACTTAGAGTTATAAAATGGGTATAAGTTGCATAGATTATTTGAGAACTTCCTGCGTAAAAGTTACAGACAGGAGTTTTGTATTATTTCGACATGTACATTAATATAATCTCTAAAGAAATCGATTCATGACAGGTTTTTCCTAATAGTAAAATTTACAATAAACTCTTTGACAGTATTTTTTTTAAAAAACAAACATAAAAACAATCCACAAACATAGATTCACAAACAATAAATAAATAAATTTACATGTCTTGTGTGAAAGTTAAAAATTTATGATACATAAAAGGGCAGCAAATAATTTTGATTGTTAACATCATTACCAATAATATTAAAGAAGTATAAACAATATAAATTTTAGCAGCAATTCAAAAACAAAACTTTGTTTTAAATCTAAAACATTAGTGTTTGTTACCAAAATTAATGTTAAAGTTACACAAAATGTATCCAAATAAGTTAATTAAAACCAATATTAGCAATAATTTAAAAAAGAGATTTCACTTTAATAAAATTAATTCAACAAGCAAAGAATTATGTTTACATAAGTACGTTAAATAAAATTGATTATAATTGGTATATTATCATAACAAACATGAATACATAATTATTAAAATTTAATTACAACTAATAATTTAATTTTTTATCTAAGTATAAGTAATTCTTCAATGAACAAAAATTAAAAAGAAATATTTTTTTTTACTCATCAGGAAATATATATTGAACAAGAAAATCCTTTATTTTATTGAGAAAATATTTAGTCAATTCCATTTTAGTTAATTAAAATGCTAAAAACAACTCTTTTTTATTTCAAATAAGTATAAAATATTTAAAAATCATCATTAACATCATTTTAGCAAATGAGAATGAGATAACTATTACTTTTAAATGCTAAATTCCTTAAAACAAAAGAAAAATAGTGAAAAAAAAAAAAACTATAAATTAATATTTGCTGCCATATCACAGTTGCTAATAAATATACAGAGAAACTTACAAAAATACTATCTCATATTTTTTGTGTAATTATCTATCTATACAGCAGCAGTTACAGTTAACAGAACTCAAGGTAAAATAAAATTCCTTAAATTATTTAATTTTAAGAATAAAACTCTAAAACAAAATATAAATATTTTGCATTACACACACAACAAAACATTTAATTATAATTTATATATTTCTGAGCCTTGGTAAAAAAATATAAATTAAAATCAACAATAGATATACTTTAAATTGCACAAATAAGTTCGTACATGTCTAGTTTTAAGCAGTTAAAAAAATATTTTTAAACATTTTTGGCATATCTTATTGCACTGAATTTTAAATAATGATATTAGCTGCAGCTGCATATTCAATAACAAAGTTGAGATATATTAGGCAGTTTCTCATTCTATGTTCTTTTTATGCCATCGATACCCCGAGGGCTCGCCGAGAATATTCGTACACGACATAGCTGATGCTGACGGCTGGTGCAACTTTCATGAAATTCGGCGTGATGCCCCTGTAGAGTCCAGAAAAGCCTTCTCGCTTTATGATAGTTTTGAAAAGTCCTACCATACTAGATTCAGTTCTAGAGTCATTTGTTACAGCTGTAAAGAAAGTATACAATTTAGTTTTAATGTAGAAATTTAATAAAACTAGTTCATTTCTTCCTAATTATCACTTTTAACGCACATTTTTAGAATCCAAGTAAAAAAAACATTTGTGTTAGAAGTAATCAATATTTAAGAAGGGAAGGAAAGTAAAAAAAAATTGCAATCGAAGTCTTTTGAATCTTAAGTGAGAAACATGGAATAAAAAACATCGAAAACCATTTGATAGCCTGATAGAACTTGGTGTCGTTCCTAATAATCGTTTTCTCAATCTTGTCTGTTTTCTTCAACAAGTTACAATATCCTCAGTCCTTTTCCTGAGTGGGAAAAGTGAGGAAAGACGCAGTGTTAAATTATGAAATTCCCATAAATATTTTTTCAATTATATAAAGAGAGGGGGAAAAAACAGCTGTTAACTATATGAATCTTTGAACCAATTTTCAAAAAGAAAAAAAAATAATAACTTCAGGTACAATCAAATTCTCAGTTCAATGTGATATTATGAAAAAGAGAAAAAAGTATAAAATATTAGAGTCTGCTCTCAAAAAGAAAAAATATGTGCACCATTCTCTAAATGGAATCAGCTCTAATATTCACAAAACTTGATTCTTAACATTATAAAAGTGTTAAGAAAACCTTAAAATAACAGCACTAATTAAAATATTTAACAACTGTAATTATTTTAAAGTTGAAAACCGAAACTATCGGTCAGTTGAACAGCTAATAACTCAAGGTGTTTTGCTTGTTCTGTCAAATTTGATTTACTGTGAATTGACTGCAAAAAATATGGAGAGTATTAATTACCTTGTGCTTGAAGACGTGTTCTAACTAAAGCTAAAGGGTAACTTGCAATTTGGCCACAAGAACTACTGGCAGTTCCACAACCAAGAAGTACTAGAATACCAGGATCTGTTTCTTCTGGATGACTATGTATATATGTCTTTTTTAAAGTCTGTAAATTGAATAGAAATCTTTGAATTAAAAAACTTCTACAACAGCAATAATTTCTATTGTTTAGCAGATATTTATAAATAAGAGGGGGAAACATTTATTTAAGTTTTAAGACAATTTAAATAACTCACTTTAAAACTTGCCTAAAATAAGAGGATTGATTATCTGTGAGCTGACCTTTTTTTAAATTAATGGTACTGATTAAAATTTTTATAAGAGTTAAAGTTTGATAGAGAATTGAATACAAAATTTACACTAAGATTTTTTTAAAAGTCAGTTTAGTTGAGTTCTTAAAAAATATGATTAATGCAACTCTGCCAGTAATTTTAAATCTAAGATTATTAAAATCAGAAAAATTGGGATAATTCAATGCAGTTTGAATACATTATATCCATGATTCTAAATCATTCTTTGTTACTGATGCAACATGATCATTTCACAAATTTGGTCAAATAATCAATCCTAATATAGTAAGATAACCTCTAATGGATCTTACAATAATATATCTAATAGATAAAAATAGTGTTAGTTAATTACTATTAAATTCTTGAATGCTTCATTTCTTTATAATAATGTAAATCATACAATTTATGTAAATTATCTTCGTATTGCAAACTATAAGTAATTCTCCAAATTAGTTTAAAAAAAAAAGAAAAGAAAGAGACAAAATAAAATTTATTTATACCTCATATATAGCTAAGTCAATTCCAGCATATGGGATAATGCCTATCAAATTTGGAACATAGCCTCTGTAGAAACTTTTAAGGCCTTCTGTTTTGTAAATTTTGCAGGTAGCATCCCAAATGCTTTGATACTGCCCAGTCTTTCGAAGTGCCAGCCTGGTTTTCAAAACCTAGAATTCATTAAAAATAAACAATGAATATTTTAACAAAATCATGATTAGCAATGGACAACATATTCACACTCACGCTATAGTAAATGGAAATTGTTAAAAATATAATTTACCTCTAATGGATAGATCACAGTCTGAGAAATACCTCCAGCTAATGAGCCTGCCGCAAACCTTCCATAAATTCCTAGTTCACGTTCTGAATCACCTCTAATTAATCGCTTTGCCTAAATTGGAATAAATATTTAATACTATGATACGAAAAAAAGAAGGAAAAAAAAGATAAAAATTAAGATTTAGTAACTTTATTTAGTATAATTTTGAACAAAAGGATGGTAACATGTAGCATTGCAATGTAGTGATTTAAACAGTTTTATAATGTAATATTAAAATGAAACATGTAATTTAAATTCTATAAGTTACATCTATCCAAATAACAAAATTATTTTAAATTTTTTAAAATATTAATAATAGTAGAACTTTTATATAATAATTTTAAAATTCAAAATGAAGTATTAAGTTGACGCAATTAGTACATTATTCAAACAATAAATTAAGCTTTATTTAACAAAAGATTACTTAGATTTAAAAGATTATATAAAGATTATTCAACAAAAATAACAAGACTATTAATGATATTAAATTGAGTTTAATTGCAATAAATCAGTTTGTCTCTCAATTAAGAGGTTGCTCTTAAATTAAAAAAAATATTAGTTAATTGAAATTTGGAAAAATTTAATGTTTTCTTTAATAGCCTAAACTAAAAGCTGCAAAAATGAAAGATATTCTAATTATCAGGATTCCTATTCAATATGAGAAGGAAAAAAATCAAGACTTTTCTAATTATTCCAAGTAAATTTCAACTATATTCTGGACCATATATTGGTTTCAGTAATTTTACAACAAAAACTGCATTTTCTAAAAGCTTAATATAGAAATTTAGAAAGTAATATAAAGCAAAAATTTAAGTTTTTTTTTAAAATACAAAATTTTATTTATTTTAATCACATATAGCATTGAATGTTTTACTCCTAATAACTGAAATAGTTTTTTTAATTTGAAATACGTTGATTAATTATTGTTGCTCCTAAGATAGATAAGTTTTTTTCAATTTATCGAAGAAAAAAAAAGGAAAAAACTGATGTAATAAATCAAGTTTTTCAAAAACTACAGTCAGCTAATTTGTAAAATTATTATACAATTTGAAAACTAAAATTTCTTCTAAGAATGCCTTTCTTTTGATTTCACTTTTTTTTTGGTCATATCATATTTCTAAATTTTAAGAATTTGTTCAATTTTTACTAATAAAAGAAAAAATTTTCAAGTGCAATTTTTCAAAATAATTATCCAGCTGATTCCATGACTAACAAAATAGAGTGTTAACAAAATAGAGTGTTAGCCTAAGTGATGTAAAAGGTTTTAAATAAAAAAAAATTAATGAAGTACCTGATTAGTACTTAAAAAATTATGATTTTTAAACAAGATGTAGTACCTAGTTATTAGTATCAATTTGTACTTATTCAAAAATTGTATCAAAATTCAGCAGTAGTTATCAATGTGGGGTTACTTTAAAGCTAAAATGCTTTTAAAGTAACCCAAAAACATTTAGTTAAAAAATAATCATTTTAATTTTTCTAAATTCTAATGAAATAAGCCTAATTTTTTTATCAAAAACATGTCCTCTTTCTAAATTATCGAAAAATATTTATAATTAAGAGAAAGCGTATGAACCCATACTAAAAATGAGTGTGTTACCTGCTCATAAGCCATGAACTTTAATGCACTTTCAGGAGCGATTTTTAACACATTTATTCCATTCCCTCTCCACAGGGATTTAGTTCCTCCTTCTTTTAACATATGCCTTAAACATTGTGAGATTGAGCTATATTCTGTACCTCTAACCTAAAATTCAAAAATGCAATTTAATATACACAAGCAAAAAGATAACACTAAATTGGAAAATGAAGTTTTTTTTTTAAATAATAAAGCTAATATTTTAACTGTGCAATTAATAGGAAAATTTATATTAACATTCTAATGCCAGACAGCATTACTTCATCAAATAGCTGAAAGTTAAAATAATTTGTTTTGTAGAACATCAAACAATTGAAAGTTAAAATAGTAAACTCTGCAGAACATCAAATTATTGAAAGTTAAAATGATTAACTCTGCAGAAAAAAAACTGCAGTTAAAACCTGAACAGAGTAGACATCTATAAGGAAAAGTTTTTGAAAAAAAAAGTATATATATATATATATATAATAATGGTCTTTTGAAAACACATTTTTATTATTCCTAAATGTAACTTTATATAGTCCCTGGCTCATACTGATATTAAATCCAGAATTAAATAATTAAATTCTATTTCTTTTTATTATACTTATTTTTAATAAAATTAGTTTTATTAGTACTTATTTCCTTCAGGGATGTAAAAAAATCCCTAAACCATTATTGCTGCCAGTGATTCTTTATTAAATCTGTTAATAAATGTTACTGCCACTGTGGCAATAGGCACTTCTTAATATAGGTACTGTGACAGTAGGTATTTTACGGTCCTCTAAACTGGATAATAACCAATTCTTTTAAAAAACATATCAATGTCAAAAACAGTTCCCATCATAAATGCAATTGAAAAGTAATTTTATAAATATTCAAATATATAACTTTTATTTCCAATAAATAAAAAAATATAATTAAAACAATTTCCATATTATTGACAGAAAGTAGCAAAAAAGGAGAATTTTTTATTGATATTTAAAACTAATTTCTTTAATTACTATTGACCTGGTAATCTAACATTCAAATTATTATAATTCAATTATCATTAATCATAATCAAATCAATTATCACAATCAAATCAATTATCACAATCAAATTATTATTAACATACAAATATTAAAAAACTGTTCAACAAACTAAAATAATAATTATTGTCATAAGAATAAACTTTTTTTTTAAACTAACAAATTATAACATTTTGAGAACACTTAATACATTTCACCACTACTATGAATATCAGGTTTGCCAATGTTGGTTAAAATACACAAAAAAACTTTAAAAGTGTAATATGAGGACAAATAGTAATTGTTATTTCTTATCAGTAAAATTATTAATTATCATTTGGATTATGAAAAACATTAATTGTTTAAGGAATTATTAAAAAACTATTCTAATAGTGTGTCAATGATAAAGAACTGACCTGTAAAAATACTTTGATTCTATCTAATGGAGCAGTACAGGTTCTTGAAACTGCCCCTGCTAAGCCACCTGCCACTAAATGACGCCACCACATTCCTGTATGCATTTCGTTTTCTGTAAAATCTTCTGGGACAAGAACGTTTTCTCCTAAATCTAAGAACTGAAGGTTAAAAACAAATTAAAGATTTTCTCGCAAAAACAAATATAATCAAGAAATTTATAATTTCCTTAAAATATAAATAAACAAATAACAGTATGACATTAGTAAGCTTAGGTCAAATTTTTGTCAATTAGTAATAAAAGCTGGAAGTGTAGAATGATGACTAAATAAAAAAGTTTTTTCTTACAAAATCATAAAAAATAACACTAAAAATTATTTAAATAAGCATTGCTATTTTTACAAAAAAAGAAAAGAAAAAAAGTGAAAAACACTTTGAATCTTCTACAGTTTCAAAAAAAGAAATATGCATATTATACAGTGTAAGACATGAGGGGGGGGGGCACTCCAGATTAATACACCTAGACTTACGCTTTTTATTTATGTTGAAATGAAAGTATTATTAAAGAAGAGCATAGCTGCCAACATGAATAGGAAAAAATCCTAAAGAAACAAACTTTTATTAGGAACTATTATTAAGAAAAAAACGAAATAATATAAATTTTATGATAACTGTTCTATATTTTTAATAATTTTTAATAAGGGAAGCTTAGGGATAAAAAAAAAAAAAAAAAAAAAAAAAAAAAAAAAAAATAAATAAAAAAAAAACTTATTACATTAATAACTATAAATGGCCTGCAATATTTTCCATTTATAATTAACATTAAATGAGTTTGAAATGTTTTCTTCGTTATGCTAATTATTATTCTAAAGTAGTAGACAAGTACATAAATAGTTATTGATAATTAAAAGATTTTATAATTTAAAAAGGGAGTTTTGAATAAATATGAACTGAAATTTTTAGAAGAAACAAAACGAAAAGCTTTAAACAGTGAGGCAGGCTCTCTTCATTATGTACTAGTAATATTTATTCAAATATTCAAGCAAGCAATTAATTGTGTAAAAATTCTATATCAATAGGGATATTTTTTGAAAACTTACTCAATTACAGGGAATTTTCTAAAATATACGAAAATCAGGAGAATTTTTATTATACCAGTAGACCAGGAAAAATTGCAAAATCCAGTAGACTACTGGTAAATCCAGTGGAGTTGGAAGTCATGGAAGAGTAATACCACCTCCTACAGTAAACTACAATAGGGGTGTCGCATACTAGGGAACTAATGCCTATTTGGCAGTCTTCATCTATATTATTCATATAGCTTGATTGTTTTTATGTCTCTTTTTCTTTTAAATTTTTCAATTTGTATCTATCAGTCTATAGCAAACATTTAGGTTGCAATATTGATTGTTAATCATCAAAATTATAATTTATGCATATACACCAAATATGTCTAGTTTTCTACTGAATATAAAGGTTTTTCCCAAAATGAAATAAAATGTTTGAAAATGTAATGCAAATATGCATACATTTTTATTAAGTTCGATGGTTAAAGTAGAAACATTTACCATCATTGTAGGAACTACAAAATTAAGTTATTACATAAAATTTTCATGAAAGTTTTTCAATAAAAAAAGAAAAAAATCATAACAAAATCGAACCTTTCTGAAAAAGTAAAATATGTTTAACACAAACATATTAATGTTTTCTAAAGTTAAAACAATTATTTAAAAAAAAAAAATATTCACACAAAAGAAGAAATTTTTTTTCATTAAATTAATATTGTTTACTGAAAAATAAATTTAAAAGAATGACCTGCTCTTTTAATAAAAGGGAACAAAATAAATAAAAAAAAAGAAAAAGTTTTTCTTAAAATTTATACATAAAATTGTAAACAACTACTATCAACATAAAAAAAATAAACAATAAGAGCAAGTTAACTCATTTACCTTGACTAATGATTTCCAAATGTTAAATATAACTAGTTTTCCAATATGAAAATTTTAAATGACAGTTATCCACATGAACATAGCTGTTAACATTTGAACAGCTCATTTCCAAAAGAACTCGAGTTCACAAAAACCTGTGATTATAAATGAATGAAATTTGACACATTAAATCACATGTTTCAACACCGATAGCCAATCAGAGAAGAGAAAGGAGAGATGGTGACGGAACTGAAAAACTCTTACACCTTAAATGAAAGATAAGGGATGAATGATGCTGGCAAATCAAAAAGAAAGATAAGAGAGAATACAGAGATTGCTTAATCATATAGCAAGAACCACATGTTCTACCCATTGATTATTATTGTTGTAATAATCACTATAATAAATAAAAACTTTAGTGATGTTAAAATTTAAGTCAATTTATTTATTCATGCATAAAAACATAAACAACAAATTTGCTGTAAATATAAAAAGGTATTGAAATTTCTATCTTAAAAAAGTTTACTTCAATTACATGGGCGGAAAAAACATAAATGACGTACTTCTGAAATAATGCTATAAATAATTGATGCGGTAAAAGTAGCCGAAGCAGGGTTTTTTCTTTAATTTTTAAAAGAGTAATAAAAATTAGTTACAATACAAATTTTTTATTTTTTTAGAAAGAGGAAAATATTAATTCTAATGACTTCTCAAGTAAAAATATGTTGCATTCTGTAACATCATAAAGAACTTTTTTATATTAACAAAATATAATTTTTATAAATTGCGTATTGAGATTATCTACTTGTTTTGATTTGCATTCTTTAACTTTCAATTATCGGAACAAATATCAGGGGTCTGTCTAGGTTTTTCTGAGAGGTACCTATTTTGTGAAAATTTAGACATAATTTGTGAAAAATTAAAAATTATATTAAAAAATCAACATAAAAATATGGTAAAAATATGGATTTATCGTTTCTTAAGGAATAAAAAAATAAAATTTTAAGAAAAAGTATTTTGTGAAACTACCGTTTTTCCTAAAATTGAATTTGTGAAGGTACCGCTAAACAGTAGTAAATTCGGCCTTGACAGACCCCTGAATACGAAGGGAAGTTCTTTTTCTATGAACTAATTTATATTATAAACATTGTCAATGAATAAGTGAGATCTTAATTTATTAATTTTTTTTAAATGTATGTATTTTTTACATTTAATCTAACTTTTAGTATTGATTTTTATTTAAAAATTTTAACCTAGTTTTGAAAATATACAAGTATAATAATTGGAAATTAAATAAAAGTTCTAATTGTATAAAATTTCAATAATGATATCACAAAAAAAAAAAAAAAAAATTATGCACCATTTTTTAAGTTGCAACTAATATTTTTAAATAAATATTTAGTTTTCAAGTAATATATATATATATATATATATATATGTGTGTGTGTGTGTGTGTGTGTGTGTGAAAAACTTTTTAATCTATATCTTAGAACTATCTTAATTAATAATTACATTCCTCTTCAGTTATTGAAATCATAAAGTAATTTAAATTCTTAACAATAGCTAAATAAAATTCCAAATACATAAATACAGTGCATAAATACATCAAGATTGATAAATTTACAATGTATTAAGTATTAAATGACAAATTCCACTCATAATTTTTTTTTGTGAACAAAAGAAACTTCTTAATCTTAAAGGTTTGTGAAAAAAATTAGTTATAGTGCCTTTCGTAACATAAACTTGCACTTACCGTGGCATGTCTCCAGATTTTTAAGAGTTCATGAAGTTCAAAACTAGGCAAAAAGAGTAAATAATCTCTCCATTCATTAAAGGATATAGTTTGAGAGTTATCTTTGTCCATTCTAAAAGAAAAACAAAAAAAATAGCAACACATTTTCAAAAAGAGACCTTTACATTTTAAAAATTGGATGAGTAAATGAGTAATACTGTACCGCTTCAGCAGGATGTAGGCTTCTTTTTCATCCATTTTGACACCAAACCGTGCAAAAGCACTCACAATTTCATCTGCATCAATGATGCCTTCAAAATTTTAAAAAATAAATACACATTAGTTATGAAAATAATAAGCTTCATTTCTAAAGAGCACAAGATAAAAATAAACATTTATAACTTTAAATAAATATTAGAAAAAACTATTTGAACTGAAAAGATTATGAAAGCAGAAGTACAATTGTGGTAATTTTACATGTCTTTTAAAAGTTTTGGCAAATAAGTAGGAAAATAATTATCAAACTAGACAAAAAAAAAAAAAAAAAAAAAAAACGGAACACTTTAATGGTTTGGGGTAAACACTCAATGTCCATGAAGATAGTGCCGGTGGAAAATCAATATATGAACTTCTCCAAGGAAATGTGTAAACTTTTTCTTTGGAAAAATAATACAACTTCACTAAAAAAGCAGCAAACTGGCAATTTTTAAATTCAATTACACACAATAGTAAAAATAAAAAAAAATTTAAATTTTGATACATAATTTTTTTTATTCTAATTTTATTCCAGACAAATTTTGAGAAACCTTCAAATACACAACAGAATATAATATTATTATTATTGTAAAATATCATAAATTAATACTGAGAAATTTGGAAAATACAGGAATAATTAATTTTTACATAAGCCTGTTATAACTCAAGCAAGATTTATTGAAAAGATTGAGATGCAATCTGAAATTATTTTTATGCAATTAAATGCCTTTAAATTACCAAAAACAATTTTATTTTATTTTCTTATAATATGTTCATGAAAGAAACTAATTGTTAATTATTTAAAACAAAAACTGTGTCAAACAGATAATTTTCCAAGAAAAAAAAAACATCGTCATGTTAATTAAAATAAATTAAGAAAAACAATAGGAAGTGAGGTATAATGAATGATATGCTTACCGTCCCTATTTTCATCCATGTATTTGAACAAAGCCATGAGGTGATGTTCAGATTCCTGAATGAAATGAAAGAAGTCATCAAAGCTGAGTGAGCCTTTTTTCTCCACACGTGTCTGAAAAAGAACACAATTAACTCTTTTGGACAATAGTATTAAGACATTAGATCATTTGAATAAAAAAGTCTAGGTACTAAAAGATGATGCTAAAAATAATAAAAAAAAGACTTTTTTTCCCTTTTTAAATAAATTATAGATTTCATAATGGTAGTTTTTCAAGGGCATTCCATCATCTCTGCCCTTTTATAAAGACAAGTGCACCCTCCCTTATGCTAGCTCCTTTTCTTCCAAAGCAGCTATATAATAAATTGGGTCCTTCACTGGAACAATATTCATAAATCTTAACTCAATAAGGATTTCAAAGGGCCGTTATAATCATTTGTAACATACAATTTTTAATGCATGACATAAATTTTAAATAGTGTAAATACTTTTTAAAGTTTTTTATATATATATTTTTTTTTAATGCAAACACTTTGTTTTTATATATTTTTAAGGTGAAGGAATAACACAAGCCAGTGTTCAAAACACTAAATGATTTGAATTGAAAAAAAAAAAAAAAAATCTCTAAATTTTTAAACAGATTTCAATTTATTATTATTATTTTCTTCTTCTTAAATTGAATATCAGATACCACAATAACATGAAAAACAACACTTGAAACTAGAACTAGAGAAAATCATTCAACTAGAATAAAGATGATTTCAAATAAAAAGCCTAAAAAAAATTATATCTTTTTGAAAATAAATTATAGCATGTCACAAAGACTATTGGAGACACTAGTTTATTTCAATAGAAAACTATTTAAACTATTTTTAAATATATGTGAAACCAAACGTTATCAACACTCTTACAAAACGGGCAGATTTTTAATACCCATGAATCTTCTATGAATAAACCATTATGTACCCTCTCTTCAAAGCGGACACTCCCGTAAGCGGACAGTGATTTATATCCCAAAAAGTTTTTTCCTATCTCTCAAATTTTAGGCCTGAAAGATGATAGGGGATGGATATCACTAATTAATATAGAATCTATAAAGATTCATATTTTATTAAATCTGTACAGATGAAATTTTTTATAGATGAATTAATATTAGGATTATAAGTAAAGTAGAGAAGTTTTAAGGTAATTAAGAAAATCCTATTTAATGCACATTACAGTTAATATTGATGACAATTGGTAAATATCCAAAACTTAAATTTCAAAACAGACATTTCAATATATTTTCTCCAACACTATTTTGAAGAATGCGAAACTTAAAAGATGTAATATTAAATAACACACAGCTAAATCGCTAAAAGCCATAGACTCAACACCTCTCATAAAGTAACTTTTATAAAAAAAGAGTCTATCTTTCTCTAATGGTATCGATAGGAAATTTTAAATTTTTCAGTTACCCACAAGGTTAGATTGGCCAGATTATTAACTAAATCATGCATAAAAATAAGGTTAGAAACAAAAAGTAGATAATTCAAATAAAAAATGCTTAAATATATGTCTTTCTCACATCTTTAGAATTAAATAAAACTTGTTTCAATTCGAATTAGTTATTTTCTTCTATAAAAATATAATCAGAGCAGTTAGTTACAGGTTGCGTGAAATAGTAAAATGTATCATTTTGAATTTTTTTTCTTCTTTTCTTTGTCAAAAAACATCGCATTGACCTCAATAATTGAAAACAATTTTTATTGAAGAAAAATAAGTAAAACGATGACCGCAAAATGTAGGAAATGTTCCGATTTGCAAACGATAACTCAGGATCGAAAAATCATAAATATAGAATGTTACAACGACACGATTATTGATAGCATAAAATTTATTCAAGGAGACGGCTAAGTCAAAAGTGAAACATCATTTACAAACAAAAATAATCAAAACAAGATTGTTTACACAATGTTTATTAAAAAAACAAAACTGAATGATTAAAAAACTTCAAAACAAAGCACATGAATAAAGAATAATTTCATATCGTCAAAAGTAGAAAAACAATCGTTAGTTCACAATTAAAATATAAAATAATTTTTAGCAATTGTACAAAACTTCAAACGAGTAAATTTTAGTTTTGTATAAAAAATTTTGCTACAAACTTTGCTTTTGTTCATAAAATATATCAGTGCAAAGAAAATATTGATAATTTTCAAATTAAAATTATTTATTACTTGTAAAATATAAACTATAAAGAAAATTTTTTAAACTAGTTTTATTTCAGAGGAACTTAAACCATCTAGCTAGACAATCGCTTCTTAAATTTTTTTTCATGAAATTCTTTCGAGAGAAAAAAAAATAATAAAATTCAAAATTCTGAAGAAAGATTGATGTTAAGAAAAAGAAAGGGTGAAGAAATCAGGTAAGCAGGTGTTTCTTTTAAGAAAACGCTACTCAGCCTTGTTTCTGTTTCTTTTCTGAATCATCCCCCAAGTTTTCTGTTTTTAAGAAAACAAAACCTAAATCGGTTTCGTAATTTTTTCTTCTTCCTTTTTTTGGAGAATGACATTGATTGGTTTATGTTTAAGTTAGAATAATAAATATAACTTTTTTTTAAAATATAGAATAAATTCTGCAGTCCATATTTCTGCTTTGAGATTTTGAATAAATTTTTTACCTTTGAGAAAATCAAAACTTTTATGAATTTAGATAAGCTTGATTATTAGAATTATTGATTACTAGATTATAATTAATTAGATTTCATTGACTGAATTTAGATTGCATTATTACTGATTAATTATTGATTATATCATTAGATTATTAGCGTGGAATTTTTAGACGTTTTGTAAACATGAAATTTCATGAAAAAATGCAAGCAATAAAGTAAATAAAATGGAAAATCAATAAATATAAAAGATAAAACTTGCACCATAAAGTAAACAAAGCTATCATAAAACGCCACACATGCCAACTCAAATAAAAAAATAAATAAATAAATAAAAATTAAAGTTTTTAAAATGTTGAAGATTTTCTAGAAATTTGAAGAAGAGATTACTGAGAATGTAGAACACTTTTACTAGGTTTACAACTAATAGATAACTATTCATCTCATCACTAACTACAAAGAAGTTTTTATCTACAATTATTTTAAGTGAGCTTAAAATCCAAAATGTTATTTTTAAAAAAAATGTGAAATGACCAGACGCAGTTATTGAAATATAGTATTCCGCATGAGAAATATAATATAGATTAACACAATCAGATTAAATAAATCCGAAATCGAAAAAAAGTAAAATATGAGCTTTCTATTTATTAATTAATTTTTTTTGTGCGATAACAATTAAAGAATAAACGAATTTTTATAATTGCATAAAATTTATTTTAAAAAGTTCTCGAGATACACAAAAAATAAACTGAATAAAAAAGGGATCAAAACTTTGGATCGCTTACCTGACCAAACTAGGGGGACCATAATTCCCAGATAGCAGCTACCCTCTAAATTTTGGGGGTATATGTTTATTCAGAGAAACTACGTTTTTGTGTCTGATTTCGTAACTTAAAATATCGTCTGCACTAATTAATTAGCATATTTGAGGTCACCCCTTCGAACCATTAAGAATGAGTCCTAGAACATGAAGATTCGATCATTGGATCAAAAGTTAATCAGGGTGGTCTTTTTTTAAAATAAAAATTTTTTGAGCACTGTGCAACACCGCGGCGATCAGACCGAAACTAAGTAAAAGTTCAAGGTTTGATTGTCTAAGCAAGGCAAAAGAAACTGAACACATATATGTGTATACATAAATCATAAGTAGTTTTAAGAAAGTACATAATTTTTATCGATATTTTCAAAATGCACATGATTTGAACCTCTCATATAAAGGCAAAAGATGAGGCATTAATGTAAAAGAGTTGGCGAGGTATGAGAAAGACATACAACTTATAATATCGTTCTATTAACAAATTTAAATAAGTTATGCAAAATAATAATAATAGAATGAGTTCGGCAAATATTTAGGAATAAATCTAGAATTGTTATACAAATAATTCAAGAAAATAGTTAACTTTTACGAAGAAAAAAATCCCACGTTGAAACCATAAATCATTAGCTAACAACCAAATTTTAAAATATCTGTTTTTCCCTACAAAATTATAAATAAGAAAACTTCTAATGCATTCCGTACTCCTTCAAGATCATAGATCAACAATTTTTCTAGAATGAATTTGTTACAAAAGATAGATACTATAATAACAGTCGATGATTCAGTGACATTAGCTTTACGCTTGAAAAATACTTCGTCAAAAAAGTGCTTAAAAATAAAAATTCAAATTATGTCTAGAATGTTGATTAAGAAGACTACTAAGCAATAATTAATAGTTTTTTTTTAATGACGCATGACCTACGCAAGCAAGTCAATAAGATTTCTAACTTTATCAGGTGTAAAATTCATCGAATTTTTTTTTCTCTTTTTTTTTTTTCTTTTGGTCGGAATAAACGAGTTTTAACTGCCCACATTTATTACGTCACAACTTAAAGTATATCTTTACATTTTCTTTAAATGAATAAATACATTATTTCTTTAAGATTAAATCTGAGATTAATGTTAGCATTATAATAATTCAATAATACTAATAATAACATATAATGAATTATAAGAATTCAAATAAATGCTTAAGTTCTATGAAGAGTTACTAATGATAAAAAAATAAAGGAAATTAATTAATTAAAGGTCTTTTCTAATTGAGCCACTATTTTTGAATAGATAATGGTACTGACAAATTTGACTGCGAAATAAAAATTTTTCGTACGTTTAAAGAAATATTAATTAGAAATCAAAAATATCTTTAGCTGTTAATTATAATACAAAAATGATCGAATTGCAAAAGAATCTAGGAAAATCTAAACATAAAGGTCATCAAAAAACCATAAGGAATTTATGTTAATACATGTTTAACTGTTTCAGAGCCATCCGAAATTTTAAATATTCGTTTTTGCTAAATTTAAGTTCATTCTTTAAAATAATGCTAAATTAATGCCATAATGTACAATATAAATTATTTATTCTATAATAATGATAATCCATTTCGCTAAATTTAAGCTCATTCTTCAAAATAGTGCTAATTTTTATGTGCTATAATATACAATATATAATATCCATTCTTTCATTTTGCTAAATTTAAGTTCATTCATTAAGTTCAAACATACAGTGGTGGCCAAAAGTGTGGTTTTCAACTTTGTGTGCTTGTAGAATATATTAATTTTCACTTAAATACAAACGTTTATACATCAAATTGAAGGTAATTTAATGTAGAATTTAATAATAAATACAGTATTACAATATCTGTATTACAAAAAAAGTTATGCAACTAATAGTAAGATCTATCTTAGATTTGCATTTTTTTAAAGTGATACTTACACAATCAATACTTAGTAGGATAACCCTTATTTTTTAAGACAGCTTCACAGCGTCTTTTCATCGAGTGAACGAGAGTTTGGAGTTCATCTTTCGTAATCACACGGTGCCAAGAATCAATTATTGCTTAAATAAGTTTTCTTTTATTTGCGGAATGATGCATACTAGTACAATTAAATAGAGTATTGCTGTTTTTTAATATTTAAAGTCCTTTTTTTAATTAAACTAATTTTAAACATGTCATCAACAAGAACTAATTGGACATCTACAAAAAGAAGCCGAATTGTCATATTGAGAGAAAATGGCCTCTCTTATACTGAAATTGCAAGAAAAGTTGGTGGTTCAATGACTTGTTCTGATGTACGAAAGTTCTGTTTACGTTATGAAAAACGAAATCAGTGGAAAATAAAGCCAAATCAGGCCGAAAAAAATGCACAAGTGCTACTGCCGATAGAAAAATTAAACGACAATGCCTTCAAGATAGAAAAATTTCATCAGATGCCATTTGATGTGAAATGAATGCAGCGGATATTGCAGTAAGTTCAAGAACAGTAAGAAGAAGGTTATCAGGATTTGAACTACAAGCTAGAATTCCAAGGAAAAAATCATATTTAAATCAAAAGCAACGCGAAAAACGAGTTAAGTGGGCAAAAGAACACATTAAATGGTCAGAAAATCAATGGAAGCAAGTAATCTGGAGCGATGAGATTAAAATATCGCTCTTTGGTAGTGATGGTAGAAAATACGTGAGATGTAGAGTAGGTGAAGCACTTCATCCTGATTGCATTGAAGCAACTACAAAAAACCCAACAAATGTCATGTTTTGGGCATGTATGTCTGCAGATGGTGTGGACCGAATTCAAGTGATTGATGGCATCCTGAATGACAAAAAATACATCGAAACTGTCCTGAAACCAAAATTGATACCTTCCATCAGGGATCTCTTCCCCAACAACGCACCATTTATTTTTCAGCAAGATTCAGCTACATGCCACACAGCAAAAGTATGCAAAGCATGGTTTCAAAATAAAGGCATAGATATATTACCATGGCCAGTAAACAGCCCTGATCTCAATCCAATTGAAAATTTGTGGCGACGTTTGAAAATTTTTGTACGAAAAAAACGTCCATCCAATAAAAGACAACTTATTGAAGCTATAATTGATTCTTGGCACCATGTGATTACGAAAGATGAACTCCAAACACTCGTTCACTCGATGAAAAGACGCTGTGAAGCTGTCTTAAAAAATAAGGGTTATCCTACTAAGTATTGATTGTGTAAGTATCACTTTAAAAAAATGCAAATCTAAGACAGATCTTACTATTAGTTGCATAACTGTTTTTGTAACACAGATATTGTAATACTATATTTATTATTAAATTCTACATTAAATTACCTTCAATTTGATATATAAACGTTTGTATTTAAGTGAAAATTAATATATTCTACAAGCACACAAAGTTGAAAAACATGAAACTTTCAAAAAATGTCCACACTTTTGGCCACCATTGTATATTAATGTCAAATTATTTTTATATCTGGTTAGGATAATTAATATATTTTTGCTAAAATCTTGTTGTTCATGTAATTACAAGACGCAATTTCAACAGAAAAATAGGGTGGTTTTAATTTGTCGGGATATTATATGACTGAACACAATTTTTAACCTCCGTATAGTGGTTTTTCCAGGTAAGCTTTTATTATTTTTAATAACGTTTCAAAGTTAAACTTTCACCAGCAATAATTGAAATTCAATAAAAATGTTAATTTTTGAGTGAGTGTTTTATTTATATTCATAACTTATTTTCGAAATGTAAAAGGAAAGATTAAAAGGAAAAAGAAAAAAAAAGTTTGGCATTTTGATAGAATCATATTCTGGGATTATATCTATGACCCCATTTTAGGCATTTAAGTGATATTCTGAGTTCAGTATAATAATTTTCAAGTACCACATATTTGTATCATAATTTTCTATTCTAGGTTTTATTTAAAAAAAAGATGTTAAAATAAGTCCTTATTTAACCTTTTAACGAAGAATTTTTATTAAACAAATTTCCCATACTTCCACCCCCCTAATTTTGTATTGATTTAGGTATGTAATAATGTAAATGAAAAATTTTATATTTAAGACTTTAATGGTTATGAAATACAGCGAAAAACACTGGTGTCTTTTTATGCGTATTATTTTCCAAACACGGCTCATTTTAAAACCATAGTTTTTTTAAATTTCCACTTTTTTGCAGTTATTCATCATTAAAATTTCTTTAATTTACAAAATCAATTATTGATACATTTTTGGAATGAAGAAAAAAAATTCAAACTATATTTTTGGATTTTATGTTTTAGTACAAATATAATTCCGATAAACTAACAGATTTTCTTATTAGTAACTATTACTGTTTTTATAATTAAAAAATAGTACAATATATTTTTACGTGTAATTCGGGTGTCAGAAAAAAAAAAGCATAAAAGAAGCATCGGTATCAAAAAGTTAAATATATATATATATATATATATATATATATATATATATATATTTTTTTTTTTTTTTTTTTTTTTTTTCCCCCTCTTTATAACATCAAGTTCAAGTGACTGGATAAAAGTTATTTAAACATAATACTGTTCAGAAATTCATGAAAAACGATAAATATTTGTCATCAATATTTTGTTTACGAACACATAAAATTATTCATAACTTAATTCTCCTAAGTTTTTTATCGTCAACAACGCGACCTCCAGTCTATTCAAGTAAATATCAAGAGAGAGGGTAGGGGAAAAAAATCCTTTGTTTAATATATAGTTATAAGAGTTCTGATAAGGTTACCATGAATTTTATCAAATATTTGGAAATATTTAGTATGATAGTTCAGTATGGGATGTATACAAAGCTATCAGATAGTCCATGAAATGTGTTCGGGTCTAAATTCAACTGCTTCTATTTCTCGATTCATCTGGATCTCATCATTTGATGGAAATAGAGATAGAGTGCATTTTTAAGGACACTCTCAAATTAACGTGAATATTTATTTCAGTGAGAAGAACTTTCATAATTTCAATGCTTACTATAAAGTACAAGAACGAAATTAAAAATTAGACAATTCGTGGATAAAATTATAATTTAAAAAAAACTTTAACCGTGTGTAAAAAAAATAATGTATCGGCAATAGATAAAAATGCGTCATTAGTCTGTGCACCCTTAGTTATTCCCAGATAGTTCAAATATCCTTTGCATGGAAACATCGAATAGAGACAAGCTCAAAAAATTCCTCAAAAGGCAAATGCCACTGGAAGATGGAGCTAGAAGTTCTGTAGAACTCAGGAATCGAAGATTTAAAAAAAAAAAATAATAATAATAATGAAGTATTGATGAATAACATAGTCGAATAAAGGAGTTGGTCGAAAAACAAGAAAAAGTCAGACACCAAGTGCTTCCATTACAAATGATAACGTTTGTCATACTGAAGGTTTGATTCAAGCCTGACCATCGCAATATGCGAAAGAGAGTGCGCAGTAACTCAACATTGAATGGAATGTGTTGGAACATCCTTCGTGCAAGTCGGATCTCGCACGAAGTTATTTTTAACCCTTCATTTAAAACATTATAAACATAACATTACTAGCATTTTCAAGTATTTGATGAGTTCAGATTTTAAATGCATATGGCACACGTGTTAATCCATGTCACCATGTGGCAAACAATGCAACTAAAAACTTTGAAGACTAAGAAGTAAGAAACTGAAAGAAATACGTACTAGAGCCTTACTAATAATGTGTATCCCCATGATTGCTTTAAACCATTTACTTCAGATTATTACTTTATTTTAAAGAAAACCATAATATATGGAACAGAAAGGTATTTTTGTATCATTACATGTTAACTGTATGTTATAATTTATCTGATAACAATGTTTTCTGTTATATAATACAATAAATGAAACTAGAAAAACTGATAAAATTATTCTAAAATGTCGTAATCAAGACTAATGTGAGGTTGATATTCTTAAACAGAAAAAAATGTTACAAACACAATTTGGTGAATATAAAGTACAGCAAAATGTACCTAGATTTTACAAGGCTCATAACAGAGTCGACTTAAATTTTGATGAAATAAAACCCAAATTCCGAAAAGTATAAATAAATAAATCAGGCATTTACTTTTTCTCTTATTATTGACAGAGTATGTTCAGTTTAATAATATCTATCATGAAATCCATATTGTGAATAGTTTTGTGTTTTCAATAAACAGAAATGGAATAAGGATGCATGGAGGTACAAATAATGCATGGAGGTACAAAATTCAATATCAATAAGAAATCAATCTAACAGCATATTATGAAGAAGAAAGGCTTATGTATTACAACATATATTTAAAAAAAAAGCAAAAAAAAATTTAATTTTCGAATATTATTCTTCAAATTTAAATATACGTGCCAACATTTGAAAGAATTCACAAAAAGTGGCAAAGAGAAATAATGAACTATTTTATGACCGTGTTACGTTTCTTTTTCGCCTTACTTAAAAAATAAATCATCACTGCAGAAGGTTTTTTACGTTAAAGCACGCAAGCGTTTAAAGCATGATATTGTGAATGTCTGTAGCCCCGTAGCAGAAACACGGCGACATTGTCGCAGAAAGTGACTGAGTTCTTGCAGAAAGACTTTTTTTAATTGAGAAATAAAATTTTTTGGTTTGGCAAAAACAAAAGTTCTCAAAAATGATTCTGCAGAAACAGAAGTTGTTTTACAAAAAAAAAAAAAAAAAAAAAAAAAAAAAAAAACATTTCTACAGAAACAGAAAATTTCTGCAGAAGCAATAATGATTCTGCAAAATTTTCTTTCTTACAGAATTGTTTTTAAATAATTGTTTTTCTAGCGTATCGCGGATGGGGAAAGCGTTCGTGATCCTCCGTTAATCTCCAACACAAACAGTTACTGGATATAAAAAAGGGGAGAAATTTGTTCCCCTCTATTAAGCTATTTTTGGAAATTTGTCAAATTCCGCCTCTATCACTGGCGCAGTAATCTGCTTTGTGTTTTCTTATGAGAACAGAGCGTCTTAATTTTTTGCACTTATGTGGAAAATTTCATGCGTAAAAAGATTGTTTTTTCTCTTTTAAAAAAATCATGTCTAGCGAAAAGGTTATTTGTTGCTCTTGTGAAGCAACAATAATTAAAAAAAATTTGAAAACTCATTTTTCAAGGCGGCATTCCGAAGAAGAAATAAGATAGAAGTCGACAATATCTAGCGATGTCAGAGATTTTTTTTCTGGAAAGCGACAGGAAAAGAGGAAAGAAGCTTCCCACGCTACTAATATTGGAAAGAAAAAAAAAAAAAAACCTTCTAGATTCGAACCAAATATTCTTACTAGTAGCGATGTCGATAGTAAGGATAAAACAGCATCACCAACAAATCAAGAAATTTTAGAAGCAGTCAAAGGTAAAAAATAACTAGATATATTTTTAAAGATAAATGCTATATATTTACACAATACAGTGCGACTTCTGTTAAAAATCACAAGTGCTGTGTATTTTTTTCGTTCTGAATTTAATCTGATCACGAAAAAAATTTTATTTACCTTCTTTTTTTAAAAAAAAACCTCTCAATAAGTCAGTACAATATTAATCGAATCTAATTAATCTGTAATTGTTTTCACATAGAAAAAATTGAAACAAAGATTGCGTTAATATTTTTGCTTATAGAATTCGGTTATAGTCAATTTATTATTTTGATTAAATTTTGATTTTGATTACTCAACTTCCGATATTAATTTTTTTCACCTGATTTGTTTCTGTACCTGATATAACTACTATAATGAAACATTAAATCATACTGTTTTAAACTGATACTTCAGATTCAGTTATCTTGTTTTATAAATTTAATCTTTTTGTCCATTCTTAGCTATTTTTATAATTTCTATCTTATTACAGGATCTGGGTAATCTTTATTTGTGCTCTAGTAAGCATTTTTGTCTGCAGATCTGTACATTTATAATTTTTCTTTATTATCGAAGACTATGCTAATTTAAACTTAAACAATTTAAACTTATATTATGAAATTAAGAAAAAAAAAATCTACACAGTCTTATTCTATGCATGTAGGCTTTTTTTATAAACACGAAGTGCATCTATTATTATAAATCCATTACACATATATTTATAACGATAAAAATATCTTGCAGAAAGATATTGGTTCTAGTTAGGTTTGTCGCAGAAAGCCAGAAAAAATTCTGCCTCAGGGGTCTGTAGCGAAATCCGGATATTAAATAGAGTTACAAATTTCTAAAATGTATGCAAAATATGCAGCAAAAATATTGCCACAATAAATGCAGTGCAATAACGGAATTTAAAATAAAAGAACACATTTTAGAACATCGTTAAAAGGGTGTTTAAAAATATCGATGTTTAACAATACATCGACCAGCTTTAATCACACTCTTTAAATATTGCAAATAGACAGTTTCATTGAGCAAGTCTCCGATTGTTTTTTTTTTTTTTTTTTTTTTGGGGGGGGGGGGGGGGGGGAAATCGGATTGATAGCCAAAAGTTTCTTCCTTGTTTTTGCTGAATTTCCATTTCCGACAAAAAATCCTATTTTAGTTAGAAAAATTAGTAAATAATTTATTAACTAATAAATAAATTATTAATTAAAAAAAACACGCACAGAGACAATTAAAAATGGAATGAATTGGATTTAAAAGCAAAATTTTTTTTACACCTTTTCGTATTCGTTTAATTTTCATTTCGACGAAGCAATCATGGGATTCTTGCACATGGAAAATCCTATTTTGCTAATAAAAATTAAAAAGCAAATCATGAATTAAAAGAAGGCATACGTAGACACTATTTAAAAATGGATAAATATTATTTGTTTATTTACTTAAAATCAAGAGTGGCGTTTCTGTATGAAATTCACTTTCAAATAATGAGAGAAATGCTGCGTCGGCGTTTTACGTCCAAAGCTCAACAAAAACGGAGATTGCGTAACGGGAAAGATACTTTTTATCTTTAGCATCATTACGTAAATCCTAAAGTAAATTGACGTTAGAAAGAGACTATCCCTCTATTGTTTTGATACCGGTTTAAAAACAGACAACCAATGGGTTGCAGTATTATTGTTATTATATTTCAAAGTAATTGCAGTTTTAATGACGACTTGTTTTGAAAATTGTAAGCCATCGGATTGATTCTTCTCTTTTAAGAAAAAAAAAGTAAATTATGTCGTAATAAGTAATATATATATATGGGGCAATCCATGCAAAATTTACACGAATGATTACAAAAATAATATAATTTTTTTATTTTATTGTTCTTTATTGAAAATAAATCGACACGTATTTTTGCGTTTTTGTTTAAATTGCATATTTTTGACCTTGGCGAACAAAGAGCACGGGGCGAGCTCATATGATCAGAAGGTCGGGTCCCCAATCGTGGTTGCCGGGAGAAAAGTGTTGAACCAAGCAGACTCCTCAATTCTGCTTTTAACATGTAAAGTCTATGGCGGGCTTGTCATACTTTGAATCCATTTTTCTTGTTTAAGAATCGGAGTGATCAATTTAAAAAAAATACTAATAATTTGTTCAATCTTTCCTATCCACGAAAATGTAGGTCAATTTTTTTTATCTTTATTACTTTTTGTAATATTGCCTTTGAAACTCAAGTCACTTTCTACCTTTGAGTAAGGGAGGAAGGCAACTTCCACCCCCAAGTTCATTCTCCACGAGACGATTGCGGTCTAATCTTCTCCGTAGGTGGTCTTGGTCTTGCTCCCTTCCTCCCAAATACTTTTACTCTGTTCAACTCTTTTTGAAAATCTTTCTCTCTCTCTCTGTCCTTTTGAAGAACTGATATGGGGAGCTTTTATAAGCTTGTAATTTATTATGGAAATTATATTCGCTGATAATTCGTTCATTCTACATACATTTTATTTATTTAGTAGTAATACTTTTTCTTGTTTTTATTCATTTTGAGAGTGGAATTTATTTTTTAAATACATTATTCCCCCCTTTTTTTTAAACTTTTTCCCTTGTTTTTTAAAGATGTTTCAGAATTAAAAAATTTACCTTCTGAATAAAGTGAGATTAATTAAAATCGAGACAATGACGTAAAGATATTCCAATATACTATAAAGCATCACAAAACTGCAGTTTTCCTTTTTAAAAATATATATATATATATATATATATATATATATATATATATATATATATCGTACACTCATTTGTAGGTTTAAAAAAACATTTACATTATAAAAATTTAAAAGGTTGCAATTTTTCCATTCCATAAATAGTTTTAATCACTCCAATAGCTGGGATAGTTTGTTTTTCCACGGTAAGGAAAAAAAATAGCTAGTACACAAGAACACACATCATCCAAACGTGAACAAGCACTTAGCCCTGTGTTTAGGGCTTTAATGTACATACAAAATGTACGCAAGAACACTAAGTATTATTAAGAACACAAGAACACTAAGTATCCTTTGGCCAAGTTTTTGACTATACACGAATTTTTGAAAATTTCGCTTTTTTGCGCGCACGACTTAGCAAGTACGGACCGACAAGACGGACTGGAATTTGGAAGTGTCTGCTCGCAGAAATGCGATAACATCAATTACGATGTCAAACAAAATAATAATCAGAAACACAATTCAATTCCGATGTAAATGACAACCATAACTTTTCAATGTCATAAAAAAACAATAAAAAAGGCACCATTATTTCCTTTCATCTTTAATGGAAGTAGAAGGACAAGAAATATAGATAAACACAATTCATTTTAATGTTTATTAAATAATCAGCTTTCATTTAGAAAATTTAACACAGAAAAAATTGATTATATAATAAATAGGTTTAATCGATTTCAGTACTTTCTTCTTTCATGGGACAAAATTTTTCACAAACAATAAAAAAAAACTTTTAAATAGATTTACACGATGGTAAGAGGAAGAAAAAAAAAAAAAAGAAGACGGTAATTGGATAACAATTGGAAATAAATAATTGGCATCATATGAATGAAAAAAAAATTTTTCACGGACTACGACTTTCAAGAGTAAACAAGCTGATAATTTTTCCATCAATTTCAATTTTTGCATAGAAGATTCTAAATTTTCGAAAAGCGTTATACTTAATGCTGTAGTATTTTTACTATAGAATAGTACAGCATTATCAAATAAATAAAGAAGTATTATATTACTAAATCAATTTTTCTCAAAATAAACGTGACTGCAACGAGAATACAAAAAAAAAAAAAAAAAAAAAAAAAAATCGTTTGATCTCAGTAGAAATACGAGATAATTTTCCTGTGGCATAGTCAGTGTTAAGAGTTAAAATTTTATTCTCAGAGTTGCGAGTTAAAAGCATATTATGTGGTGATTATAACTAAAATTGCGTTTTCAAAAGGCTTTAAAAAAAAGGAGCAGAATGACCTATCCTTCGAGTATACAATTAGAAATTTGTTAAGCGAAAGAAAAAATAATTTAAAAGTTGACTAAAGAACTCGTTGTCGTAGTACTTAGTTCAAGACAAAGTGATCCCTATTACTAATTTTAAAAAACTTAATTGGCTACAAAAACATGCAGATGGAAATAAATGTCGGCAAGTTTCAAGCGCTTAAAAATATACGCTCATTCCCAAGACTTGCCAACTACATCTATAAGTAAACTTATGAGCCACCGATTCTGCTTACGCGCTTCTCCGCCAGTTTGTTCGACAATGAAATCTTATTGGGTTCAATACATGTAGATCCAAAATACCGAATTTTATTGGATGACGAACAAATTAAAATGGCAAATAATGCCATCTATGAATTTTCACTAAGAAAGAAATTATTCTCGAAAAACAACTGGAGTATCCAAATCAAGACAATCAGGCTGCAGACATTGCAAGTGAGTTTCTATCATCCTCTTCCAATGATGAATTAGATTTTGAGCAATAGTCGGATAATATTGAAAAGGCTAAGACAGAGAGAATGAACATAAAGAACCAAGAGCCTTTAGATATGAAAAAATACAAAAAACATTTCTACACAGCCCTTGAAGGAATAGAGAAATATGATCGCTCTTGCAAGACACCTACCTCCCAAACAGCCAAAATAACCTGGGCCCTCATTGGACCAATAGTCACGAATCTGGGCTATATAGAATAGTCCGATTCGCTCGATATTTTACAGCCACTGTTCAACCAAAATCGGCCTTATATAGAATTGTTAGATTCACTCGATATTTCATATTCATTATTCATCCACTATAGACTCTATACCGGCCGTATGTAGGTCGATATTGGCTGTATATAGGATCAATATTAAAAAATATAGACAACCCAATATATATAGGACCCATACTGAGCCAAATTGGGGTCCAAGGTAAAATTGTTGCTAGGACTCTTTTAGAACTTATACTGAAAAGTTTAAAGAAGTAGTCCTAACAGTAACAACCTCTTCTACCTGATCAAGTTAGTGGAAATGTTCTTTTAATACGGTGTTTATACATGAACGAGTGAAATATTGATATCTAGCCCTTTTCTTTATTTTTTTCTTTTTAATAATGGTTTTGCAGCATTATTTCAATATTTATTTCTTCAACAGTTATACTGAAGACTTCGAAGAAACTGAGTGTAGAAAAGCCGTATTCGGCAGGAGGATCGTATGTTATGTAAGCTTGCTATAACCCTTTGACGCAAATGTGGCACTGGTGATCCTTTTAATGATTTTTTTCTTTTTCCTGATGCTCTATTTACAAGCAAAATATATTTCGATATTTTTTAATTATTAAAAGCATTATGATAGTTAATTAACAAAAATCTGTTAGGTAATCGGAATTATATTTGTACTAAAATATAAAATACAAAAAAGTAGATGAAAAAAAATATTTTTTTCATTCATATTCAAAAATTTAACAATAATTGATTTTGCAAATTAAAGAAATTTCATTAATGAATGCAACTGTTCCTGTTAATTCTAAATAACTGCAAATAGGTGCAGATTTAAAAAAAAAAATATTGATTGGAAATGAGCAGTGATTGGAAAATTTTACTTTTAACGCAGAAAAAAGACACCTCTGTTTCACGCTGTATTTCATAACCATAAATTTTAAAAATCCGGAATATAATATTCACTTACTTTGACCTAAATGAAAATAAAATAATTAAACAAACATTAAAAATATATTTAAATAAAAATGTTGCGTCAAAGGGGTTGCCAGATAATTAACATCTAGATTGCCGACTTTTCTAAAAACTTTCAGCCAATTTTATTTTGGAAGGTTTCCAAAAATTAAGTGAAAACTTTGATGGATTTTATTTTGATCGACATTCAAATAATAAAACAGAGAACATTCAAAAGTCAATTAATTAACGTAAATATTATGTGTTTTTGTTACCAAAAGGATATCTAAATCATTCTAAGAAATAAAAATCGAACGAATGATCGTAAATAAATCGGTCAGTTTAAGACGCAATTAAGTATCGATAACTGTTAACGGAGGAAATTGTTTTCAACCCAAGAAGTTTCACAATCAATTTACCAATTTTTCATCCTATAAAATGTAAAATACAGCGCAGTTAGCGATGATAATTCTGAACAATAAACAGTCCAAGAAGTAACAAGTTTTTATTGTTATAAAAAAAAAAAACTTTCCTATCTTTTATTTATACAAGCAATAGTAAAATATTATTTAAAACTGTAAAACGTTTCAATAAATAATGAAGTTATCAGACAAAAGTAAATATTTCGAAGTCTAGGTGAAACAATCCGAAAGATAACATAAAATTAGTAAATAGAAATTTCTGAAATATTCCAAAGATATGCAAAGAAAACTGTCTAGGCAAAGCGAATGAAACGATGTCCTAAAGATAGAACAAAGTTACCTTTATCGCAAGAATTTTGAGCATTGTTGCCACGTTTAATTACAAAGTGATATCGATTCAAAAACAGGGTACAACTGGTGAATTTAGATATAAGCCAAAGGCAACGCTGACATAAAAATAAATTCTTCTCAGGTGCCGACAAAAATATTAAATGAGAAATATAATATAACCTGCGACTAGATATGACTATACAACTCACCCATTCATTTGTGATTCTAGTAATTGATAAAATCTACTTGTGTAGAATTATATTAATAACTGAGTGGTTATTGTAATGAATTAGTTCTTTTTTAAATTGACTACACTAAAGGTATATATAAGATCCAGATCTTGAACATTAAATCTTTATCTATAACTGTAGCAAAGCACAACCAAGCAGCATATTTATTACCATGAATGACCGAAATCAAGTGAATGTCGACAATCACATAGTCGCTTTGGTGACTCTCCAAAATGTTCGATTTGATATTAATTTATTTCGGTTAAATGCATACTAGGCAAATGTATACCGGGCAGTAGCACTAGACCTATTATATATTTCGGACATTTACCAAAGCGACTATGTGATTGTCAACATTCACCGGTGGAAGTCAACAACCACTAAATTCTGTCATTCACAGTAACATACTTACTTGCACATAACAGGATGACCTACGAAGGGCAGCATTCCCAAGTATTGAGACATGTTGACGACAATTAAGAAACGATAAGCACAAATTATTTTCATCAATCAGCCAAGCTGTATAATTGTACAAAACTAAATGGTTTAAATAAACAATCGAATTCATTCAAAACTGATGCTTTAAAAACAATTTAAAAAAAAAAAAAAAAAAATTAAACAATTTATTGACTAATATAAACGTAAATTGAATACTTTAATTATAGAAAATTTATAGGGTTTGAAATAAGTTAAACTAAAACAAAACAATTATTGGGAATATTCATCAACTTTAGAACATTTATAAAATTAAAAATAAACTCCTTATAATTTAATAAATGTCCCAAAGTTGATGTATATTAGTTGGGACTATGCATTTTTAGGACATTTATAAAATTTTAAGGAGGTGTTTTTAACGCTAATTATTAAAAATATTTTAAAGTACTTCCTAAGCTACAAAAAAATGAAAAAAGAAACGGATTAAGGAACAATAAATACACGTATTCTTTCTTCCAGTTTTCAAATTCCGCTTAATATTGTATTAAAATATCTGTGGGCTAAACACGTGGAAATGAATGGAGCAAATTGCCGGGGGGGGGGGGGGAAACCAGATATATGAAGAAATCAACACAAATAAAGCGTGGCTATTTAAATGCGCGATAAGAAATTCATGTGTCGTAATAACGTATTTAATATCAATATTTTCAAAACCACGTGGAATTACGTATCAATAATATATATATATATACATATATATATATATATATATATATATATATATATATATATATATATATATATATATATATATATATATAAATCACTAAAAATTAGAATGAAATCGACATGAATAAAGTGAGTCAAAAATGAGCGATATCATAATAATAGCGCATTAAATTATCGGCGCCAGGTAGTAATACTAATAGTTAGTAATAACTGCTGAATAAAATATAGGTTTTCCAATAAAATTGACACAAATTAGGCACTTTACCGTATTAAAAATACATGAATTTTTTTTTTTTTTTTTTTTTAAAGAAAAAAAAAAAAATTCTAGCAATAGTCACCGAAAAAGCGATCGAAAACTTACATTAATGTTAGAAATTGTACAAATTAGAGCTACAAAAAATGATGACTGAAATGCACGATTCAATATTTCCAATTTTATTTTATTTTTCTAGAGAAATAAATAAATTTTTTCACAGTTATTTAAGTTATTCCAGTTAATTTTTGCAGTTAATTTCATTCATGCTTTTTATAATTATTACTATATCGATTGATATTAATTATGTTCAGGCTGTGCAGGCACTAAATATAATGAATTAGTTCTTTTTAAATTAAATATACCACTGTTGCAAGATCTATTTCATGTTTTGAAAATTTAATCCTGCGAAACAATCTACTGGGTTAGAGCAGAGGCGGATCCCAATTTTTTTCAGTCACCGAGCCCTAAACGATCTAACTGCTTTTGATGGAAACCTGATTTTTAAAAAACGTTCATTAACAGATGTTAATAAGCAAATGGGGGAAAAAAACTTCAAATTAATTTAGAAACATTTATTGTGAACGAGATTTTTTCACGGTTTCATCAATAAGTCTTAAAATTATGTTTTATGCCAGACAGTTGAATTCGCAAGTCTACAGAGGCTGCGTTTCTTGCTGCATCAGTTAAGACTAGTAGTTTTTGCCATTTAAGTTGCAATTGAATAAAATAAGCTTAATTTTTGAAAAAGAGCTTTTAAATTGTGAGAAAGGTTTTCAGGGAAAAATAATTCTTCATTCTTGAATTTAGTTACTTTATTTTTAAAAAAATATTGATGTAATAATTTGTAAATGCATATCGTTTAGCGATTTATTTACTGTATTGTTATAAGAAGAAAAAAATTTTTTTAGTCTTATTTTAATTTTATTGCAATTTTACATACATAATTTCATAAAAATAACCGTAATATTAGTTAATGAATTACTGATTGGAGAAAAAATATTTTATTTTATAACCGTCGCTGAACAGCCGACCCAATTTTGAGTGTACGGCTATCAATGTTCAACTCCGTAGCATTGTAGTTTTAAACCCAATCCAGAAGACAAGGGAGCTCCTGGATCAAGTATTGGGAGAAATTAGCCATTATAGAAGACTTTTTGATGGAACAAAATTGCATTTGCGTTACATGGAGAGTAAAACCACGAAAACCTCTAATGGTTAGCACGATGGCAAGGGGACTCTAACCCATGATTTTTGGCCCATGATGACGGCAATTGGACTTAAACCATGAGGATATTTTACGCCAGCACCAATTAATTATAAACTCACTTTCCAGTGATACATTGTATTCAATATATTTAAAATTCGGACTCACAAATTCTTTGCATTTGGTATTAATCGATCAATCCCGAAATAATAGTATTTTTTTAATCACGGTCATTCGATATTTTAAAAATTATTCTCATCGTATATCTAGTCTATCATCTGTTACCATAAAAATAAAACATATACGGAAATTATTAAAAACGTTAATGCCATTAACATTAGTGACAACGACAATTATCAAAATCGCATTATCATCACAATAAAATCGCGAGTAGACCGAAGGAGATAATTATCAAATACGACATCGTGAGTAGTTATAAATTTCAATTTCATTTGGGTAGCGAAAATATTGACTAATGTAAAAAAGTCAATAGTTTAATAAAGAAAAATATGGTGATTTTCGGTGAGAGCTGGTATTTCTTAACGGCACTAATATATTTAATAAAATATTCCCTTCATACAAAGTTCGAGAATTCATACAAAACATTAAAAACACGTAATGAAAATAAATAAGCAAAAAATGCCCCAAAGTGGTTTAAATAAAAAAAATAAATAAAAAATAATTTTAAAAAAATCGCCAAGGAAGAAATAAGTTTCTTCCAATTTACGTGTAAGAAATGGCAGAAACACTTTTTTTTTTCTTTTTTTTTTTTTCAAATAGAAATATCTAAAATCAAATTTTTTTTTAAAAACCAGATTATAATTGCAATCTAATTTAAATAATATCAATTTCCAAGTTATTTAACGTATGTTTAATTAAGTGAAAACTAAAAGGCAATTGGAAAGAAAAAAATTTAAACAAATTAATATTTTTCTTGAGAAATTAAAAGAAAACAAAAACAGTCGAATTATAGTAAAACCTAGTTCGATATTCATTTCAAGAACTGTTAAAATTTCATAATCAAATTAACATAATTACATGCTACACATATACACAATTACAAATCACACATTGAATAAACAATTGTAGATAACACACTATTTTTTTAATATAACCCAATAAATGTTAAGTATGAATATACTCTAATCTATTCTTAAATAAGATAAGAGATTTAAAATTTTTGTTTAAAACTTAATTTAAAAAAAAATAATAAACTTTCTGGCACTATATTAAATTTAAATTTGTTAGAATTTAAACTATTGTTAGAACCCTTATTTCTAAACAATTTTATCAGTCATTTCCATTTCGTCCAGTTTCTTCCGGTTCTTTCCAACGTCCTCAAAGAGTAAGATTACTACCGGACACGGAATCCCAACTATGTTAATAAGGCGGATTAAAAAAAGAAAGAAAAACTATTAGGCAATTTTGAAGTGTTGAAAAAGTGGAATTTTCAGACATAGTTAAAGAAGATATTCATCTTAATATCATTTTCCCAAATTCACATGGCACGAGGGAAAAAAAAAAAATAGTAATAAAATCTGTTCTAGTCTCAGCAGACTTTAAACGTCACGGCTATCAACGAACTCTTATCATTCGCGATGCTAAATTTAGAAAGACAAATAGATAATTAGCCATTTTTAGTAAACACTTGCAACATATTAAGTTTCTTATCAATTCTGGTATTTGTTCAAGAACTGTTGAGGAAAGAAAAACCGCTGACATCATTCCTAAAAAAAATAAAAATTTCATCTCTTTTTTTTATAACCTTCTTATTCTTCTAAGATAAAACATCCCTGAAATAGATCAGTTAACTTTTGGAATTTAAATTATGTTCTTTTTGTTTAAACCTTCAACTTCGCAAATAATATGAATGCACGATAAAATAACTCGTCATGTTGGGACAGAACGATTTTTCGAATACCCTAATAAAAAACATTTTGTATAT
Organism: Parasteatoda lunata; assembly: GCA_949128135.1. Classification (NCBI taxonomy): domain Eukaryota; kingdom Metazoa; phylum Arthropoda; class Arachnida; order Araneae; family Theridiidae; genus Parasteatoda; species Parasteatoda lunata. The sequence continues at coordinate 117,541,918 of OX421971.1, forward strand.
CTTTCCGATTTCTATTGATAAAAGATTAAAGAATATTTTTTTCTCTATTAAGATTATTTAATTACAGTGTTAAAATAAAAGCATACGTTTAAAATAAGAGCCCGAATAATCAATCGCCATTTGGGGCTGATTAGCTTGAATAATTCGCCAGGTTTAATTTATTCCGCAGACAAAAAATTACACATAAAATTTACTTTGTCTATTTCGAAGAAATTATTTGGTTTTAAGAAATAACTAATACTAAACCATCGGGCTAAATTTCTATGTTCTAAAATTACATGTAAAATTTTGAAGTAATTATTAAGTTTTAACGAAAACTACTACTTTTACCTTGAATATTTTATTTCGTTAAGTTTAATTGCTAAATTTAAAAAATAAAATTAAAAAATGAGAACAAAAAACTATCGTTTTAAGTGATAAATTCAAAAGTTCCAGCATAGCTCTTCATTTTGCAAGTTACTTTTATAACAATTTGTTTGCAGAATTAAAAGTCTTAACAAGATGAAGAAATGGTTGGAAATTAAATTTTCTATAAGTATCTTAATAAATGTCTCATTTATCGTTTGTCGAAATTTCTGCGACTTTTTACATATTTTTTTTTGGTCCGAACTTACACTTTCAATAATTTATATCTCTGCAACCAATACGAAACAGACGAAAAGTTTTAAAAGCATTATTTCATAATTAAAAAAAAAAACGTATAAAAATGAATCCGATTTTCAAAAGACACTTTAGGGGTATCTTTCTCGTTTTTGAAGAGAGAGATAATATATAATGACTTTTATATGTATATGACACTACTAAAAATTCGAAATTCTGTACGATTTTGAATTATTTGCATTTTTTTAAATTAATTTTTTTTCTTCCTCTGCGCCTCTTCTTTATTTTTAATTATTAGAGGAAATTTTTAATTATTAGGGCGCAAACGAAAAGCTGCCAAAAAATTTAAACCTCCGCCAACTCTTTTATTTTACTTTATTTTTTTAAACACATAAAATTTAAATAAAAAAATAAAATAAATAAAAAATAAATGAATTTCCTCGCGTTTGGGAAAACCAAAAAGTATAGAAATTTCGCTTAACCTAACATGGATTGAGTGTGTTATTTTAGTTTAGTTACATCGCACTAAAGGTGCACAATGGGCTATTGGCGACGGTTTGGAAAGCATTGCTGAGAATGATACGAAGACATGCCACCATAATTTTGATCCACTGCATTGGGGAAGGCACCCCCGCTTCAGCAGCCCGGCGACCTGAGAGGGAAATCGAGCACTTTACAGTAGAACAGTTTATCGAGGGCCAATATCGCACACCCTCAGTCCCTTCGCAGGCTAATCAAAGTGGTCAACCACCCGCACACTGACTGCATCCAGTGATGCTAGACTTCGGAGCCTGATGGCGCCATCTATCGTTGACTTCATCATATTTTATATACAAATTTTTGTTACAAATTCTCTTTCTTCACGTACATTTAACTTGTTAATTTGCATATTTTGCCCTTATTGTTAGTATTATTTATATTCATTCTGCTAATTATTTTCAACTTTTGTTTTTCTTTTTTGACCCATTTTTTGTAATCTCCCACTCTTGCTTTTTGAATAAATTCGGTCAACTATGATGGAGATACCAGTTAAACAAATTGTTTTACATTTTTTTTTAGATTAACATTCCCAGATATCTTCTCTCTCTAAAATATTAAATCGAAGGTACGAGTCTATGATGCTCAGGCACTCCCTTCCTAAAAGCAACACCCCTCGCCCTTTACTTGACTGGGAACACTGTCTTAACGATCAATCCACAGCCTTGCGAATACAAGCATGAAAGTTAAATTTAACATATTCTAAGACAAACATGAAAGAAAATGTAAATTTTGCGTATTGATATCATCAGTTATTATTAAAGAATTGAATTGACTGAGAATCGGTACTAATCTGCCGGATGCGTCTACACTGCAGCTTTGGGAAACATGAATACAAATTTTATCTACATTTTATCACTGAATTGAATAGCATAAGAGCAAAGTGTCGTCTATGCTGTAACAAAAAAAAAAAAAAAAAAAAAAAAAAAATTAAATTTTGCCTCAGTTTTAAATTGAATGTAGAGGTAAACACACATCACAACAGCCATGTGTACTACAGCTAACACAAACAATCATCCCATTTGTATGAAGAAGGTAATTCCCAGAAAAATGGAATCTTCAATACGAATAAAAAATTTTATTCAAAGGTTCAAGAAATTGATAATAATTTTTGAACTTAGCGTAATTAAATAAAGTTCATTTTTATGACATAGTTTCTATAGCTTTGTTATACAGTAGTATTTATGGTCAGTGAAAAGAAAACATACAAGCCAACCCTTATTTTTTTAAATACAGTTTCACTATAAAATTGTGGAAGAAAATATTTAAAATGCAGGAGATTTTGCACAATTAAATTTTTATTATTTATTCAAAGAATCAACAGTACAGTGTTTCATAGACCTGAAAATATCCATTCGCCACGTGGCGAGTTTGAAATAAAAAAAAAAAAAACTATTTAAATTAAATAGACAACTGGTCATTCCTTCCATTTTTGATTTAGAAAAACAGAATTTTCATTAAATGTCTCCATTCAAAATTTTGATCCGCCAGACTCTATCAACCTGTGATGGAAAGATTCAAGTGGAAGGAGAGTTCTTTAACAATTCACATATTTAGAAGTTGTAATGTTGAACGTAAATGGATAAAATATTTGTTTTATCCGATTTGATATTAATTTATTCATAAATATTCTTACATCAGTATAGGTTTCTGCCAGTTTTTACTAGTTTCTGCCAGCAAAAAGCCAACCCTGCTGGTGATAGTCAACAACCACCAAATTCGGTCATGACATATACATTAAATATATTTTGCCTCCTCAAATATTAAAAAAAAAAGTTTTTAAAGTCAGTATGTTTAACTTTTTATAGCTCTAGATTAATTATAATAAAATATTTTAAAAAAAATATATAATTTAATCCAAGCAAAACAAAAAATTTTGCAAAAAGTGTCTATTATGAAAGAAACCTATCGATATCGGTGACCGACTCATTAGGTTTAGGGGAAAAAGTGGCTACTAAGTCATTATTGCCAACCGGCCACTAACTGAAAATTAACATTTTCATGTCTATGTAAATACAGTTTGATCAAAAATATGAATTCGAAGAAAACAAATATCTCTCTTTTAGAACACACAGAAACTTAACATTTATAGTTTTGCATCAAATGATCTATAACATCGATCATTCTACAGCATAACGAAAATTCAAGATGTCGTTGGTATCAGTTTATTCTCACACATTTATGTATTTGCAGAAGTAATTCCAAAAAAAGGTACATAATTGCAATGCATATTTTCAAAATGCAGATTTGAGGCTCTGCGCAGAAAACGGAAAGGGAGTAAATTAAAATCAAAATTATTTATTAATTTAAAAACCAAGCTTTGGAGCCGTGGTGGCTCAGGGGATACCTCGTTCGAATCCCAGACATGGCTGGTCGATACGAATTCCGCATCCGGCTTGCACCGACTCCAGTGCTGACGTGAAAAAACCTCAGCGGTCGACGGATCATGGGTTAGAATCCCCTTGCCGTCAGGCTAACCTTGGGAGGTTCTCGCGGTCTTCTTCTCCATGTAACGCAAATGCGAGTTAGTTCCATCAAAAAGTTCTCCGCGAAGGCAAATATCTCCCAAAACTTGATCGAAGAGTTCTCTTGTCTTCTGGATTGGGTTCAAAATTACAAGGCTACGGAGTTGAACATTAGTAGTCGTATACCCACAAACACTGGGTCGGCCTTTCAACGACGGTTATAACATGAAATTGAAAAAAAAAAAAACAACCAAGATTTGAACTTATTGTCGTTTGTATAAAAGTAATGCTAGACTACATAATCAATAATACACTAATATAAACAGAGTTTAAAAATACACTTGATCTACATATATTTTAGACAAACAATGACGTATTTTTAAGACTTTAAAAAAAATACATAAATAAAACAAGAAAATAAATAATATAATTTATAGGAAAAAAACTTTTTTTTCGTGCACAAATGAAAAGAAAAAAAAATAGGTTTAAATAAAATCTGTTGAAATTTTCAAGCTGGCGCCTACGAAAGATCTGAATCATTAAACAGTGTTTAAAATGAAGTCTAGACGAAACCACAATATATAAAAATAAAAACGAATATAAATCAGAAATATATAAAAATAAAAAGGATTTGTTAAAAAATGTAATCTAACCTAGGTTTCCATTGAGTTCGCTTCGTCATATTGATATCGTCTGAACCGACTAAAACCTTCTCAGGTAAAATTAAGACTAATAACTTGTTGTTAAACATATTGATAATAGCAAAATGATGTAAAACGATAGAAATCAACTGCAACAGAACGAAAGTTGCATTTTCGTTCATTCTATCAGCACGTGATTACCATGAGTCACACTATGAACTCATGCCGGGTAGATCACGCATTAAGAAGGGAAAATTAAGGCTTGCTAATAGATAAATAATTTTATGGCAACAATTTGGAAGACCTGCACAATAACAAACTGATGCCATCATAAAAGTGAATTCATAACATTGGAGAAGTTAAGATTGGCAAAAAGGCACCGTTTATCAAAAAGCTTGTTTGAAGAAAAAAAAAAACAAATTAATCGGATTCTTCTTTTTTTTTTTCTTCAGCGAAGTGATTTTTCTTATAATCAACTGTACATTTTACGGTTCAACGGTGTATAACTTACACAAGACGTCATTTAGCTCGATATTTAACAAACTACTATGAATCTCTTTTTATATTTAAAATTTCATAATAATTAACGGCATAACTTACATAGAATTTTATAAATGAAAAAATTTATAGTACATACACTAGACTTCATTTAGCTCGATATTTAACTAACTACTATGAATTACTTTTTATATTTACAATTTCATATTAATTAACGGCATAACTTACACAAGACTTCGTTTAGCTCGTTATTTAACAAACTACTATGAATCACTTATTATTTTTAAAATTTCATATTAGTTAAACGCAGAATTTACATAGAATTGTATAAACGAGAAAATTGATAATTCATAACTTACACAAGACTTCATATCTTAAGGATGACAAGAACCTCAAAAGAGTTCGTAATAGTTTTTAGAAGACATTCCTTCAGTCTTTCGAATGGAATTCATCGCTCATTTATTTTATCTAGTCATTTCCGAATTATTTATTTGCAAAAGCAGGAGAAATACATCGTAAAAATGGAGGGGTTTGTAATAAAAAGCTCAACAATGGAAAACATCGATAAAAATCGTTTAATACAATACAATAATGGTCATACATCAATAACTTAGAGAAATTTGTCCAAACAAAGAAAATATACGCATCCGCGAAAGAAAGATCCATATTAGTTAATAAAAGTTTAAGCTATCAGCAAAAATGAAATAGAATAAAAAATCAATCATACTACTTTTACATCTTAACTACAAAAATTATGTGAAGTCTAAGTGCGGTGAATTTTGGTCAAATTAAATCTGGACCCAGGGCCTGATTATCGCCTAGGCCCAATAGGCACGGACCCACACTTTCTGAGAGCCTCAAAAATTAATAAAAAGTCAACAATACTACTTTTTAAAAAAAATATCGAAAGAAACAGTTTCTCAAAAAAGGCATTTTTTTTATTTCAAATTTTCTTTATATTACGATAAACCGAACTCGTGTAAACATTGCACTAATCAAATTCGAAAGTACAACTGAATTTTAATTGGTATAATTTTTACTCCAACGGCTTAAGCAAATTCAACGAGATTCGCAGTCTCTTATAAATAATTAGTGTCAACAAGAACTAAAAGCTTATTCTTAACAAATATGTCAAGTTGTAGATGGAAGGCTACAATCTTTAAAATAATTCAGATAATCAGTGACTTTTGGCAAAAATCACTGATTTCACTTATTTGTGGTCACCAAACTATTTTTATTTTCACGCAACATTTTATATTTTGCTTTAATATTTAGATGCGTTAACTTTATCTTAGAAAAATAATCTTCAATTGTCTGCTTTCAAAATTTTTTAGAATGTTTCTCTTGAATCATGCAGTTCAATACATTAATTTTTATTGTTAGGACTACTCTCCAGAAATTTAATTTCAAAATATTTTGTTAGGGGCCCGGAAAATTTTGTGGGCCTTTGGCCTGAATTTGTCTTGATTGGTCCCTGTCTAGACCATGTTTGAATTCTTTTAAAATGCAGTAACCAATGAGAAAAAAGAGAGAAAAAGGACGTCAAATTTTTTTTTTTTTTAAAAAATGACAATTAAAATTTGTTCGAAAATGCAACCCATGCGCATTTTCGAATTTTTTCTTTTTTTTAATAATATGGAATCATTAGAAATACTTTATAATATACTGAAGATCACTTTAATTTTCACTTGTTTCTTAAAGTTTTCATTTTAGAAACAAACCTTGTAATGTTTAGCATATTTTTGAGAAATGCCTTATATTTATTAATATGAAGTTTTTTAACTGTCAAAAGTTTCAATTTTCGAAAAAGTGGACACTGTTGAGGCTATTTTTCAGAGCCTCCGTCGTCATATGAAATGTTGCTTTTTTGCGAATAATATACTATTTTCATAATCGCTTTGCTACAGTTACCCATGACTGTTAGGACAAGTTTAGCGTTTCTAAAGCCAGTGTTGTCTATGCTCATCCGGAGAGTGGCGCAAAACGTCAATATGGAAAAATGGCACACCTTTGTGAAAATGAAAAGAGTTTGTTGTCCAATTTTTTAATAGTTAAAAGCTTACTCCACTGCATTATAACCTGCTCATAAAAACTTGCAAAAACGGAGAATAAGGCAGTGATTTTGATAATTTTTATCTAGGTGGGAAATTTTCGCCTAATTGATGAGATTAAAAAAAAATTATAACTTTTAAAATATTTAAGTTATTTGTCCGTTCTAAAGCTCAGATAATTCTTCACAGCCAGATAGTTTAAAACCATCGCTTTGCACTTCAAGTGTAAGGCACATCAACCGCGGCTTTTTTTATTTCCCTTGGCGACTGAGCATCGAAAAACCTTGTTAAAAATGCTACAACTGGCCAGTAACAAAATTTCATAATTTTGTCCTACACCGTTACAGAACTTTTCAATACAACCTCTTAACTATCTTTTAATAATAGAAATAAGTAATAATAAAAATTAACAGAAAAATTTTCTTTTCTTCAGCCCTGCTGCTATGTAACAGTATGTAAGTTAGTGAACCAGGGTTGGCAAGGTTTTGGACAGAATGGACTAATCCACGGTTTAAACCGTCCTGTCCAAAACCCTTTTACTCAAATTATGTCACAATTTTATCTCAACAATATTTAAAAGGTAAAATAAACATAGAACTAATAACATATTAATAATTAAATCTACTAGAAAATATTTGTTTTTAAAAGTATAATGTCTAATTAATATTGTTTGACTCTTCAATTTAAACATTAAACAAAGGAAGATTAATCAGCAATCAAGTTCAATTGACCCTCTCATTCAATAGTACATAACTGAAGTTTGACCTTGCCATACAGGATATCTATAGTACTATTCAAGAATACTTTTATTTCATTCGTGTTCAATTCTTTTAGCGTAGTAGTGATACATCACCAGTGTCAGTAACTGAAACTGATGGCCCTTCAAAACTGTTAATACATTTCTCAGTTATTTTGTATTTCTAATTTAAACTAATATATTTATATTTAAATTTTTTTTTTAAATAGATGTCTTTTTTATCATGCAGAAATTATAAAAAAAATTTTAAAAAAAATATTGTGAAAAATAAAAGGTTAATTTTTAAACAAATTTAGAATTTATTTTAAATTATTATTATTATTATTTTTTTAATATTACATTATTTATCAGTAGGAAAAGCATATTTAATATTTAAAGGATTAGATGTTCACTTTTGTTGTTCAATGAATGGTGGAGCTTCAAAAATTATAAACATTTTCCTATTATATTGTATTATTTTCCTTTAATAAGTTAAAGTAAATTGCATAAAAAATATCAAATATTTATTGATACATGTAGTTATTACGTGTACAATGGTTACACCTACAGAATTTTTATCTTTCACCAAAGTTCAAGGTTTTGGACACTTTGAGACAGTTTTACCCAGTTTAGGACAGTTTTACCCAGTTTAGGACAGTTTTACCCAGTCTAGGACAGTTTTACACAGTTTAGAACAGATTAACCCAGTTTAGGACAGTAAAACCCATGTGTCCTGTCCAAAACCAGTTTAGGGCATCCAAAACCCCAACCCTATAGTGAACTAGTTCAGCCTTTCTCAAGAGTATCAGATTGTAACAGATTCCGGTCACCCAACCGTCACATTTATCTGATACTATATAAGTAGCAGATTCTGGTTTTTGAATAATTAAAATGACCCTAAACGTTAACTTCTGGAGTAAATGAAAATTTTTATTGTTCTATTTTTTTATTACATATACCAACCCATAAATTAGTTGTTATAATTTTGCAACTACATCTACTAAAGCTCAAAACTGCATATTAAAAAACAAAACTATTTTAAATATTATTACTTATTAATTTTAATTTTTATTGTCTGCACCACAAAAAATAAAAAAATTCAACAGATTTATTAGTTATTTATATTCTTTCAAACAGAATCTAATTATACCTTCAATTTATTAAGACTACAGCTTTATGTTAATATTGGACCTCAACAAGGTACTTTCTAATCAATAATGCCAAGAAACCGTAATGGTACAATATTACTTGATTAAATTGAAATTAATTATTCGCTTTAAAAATATACAGACTGGAAATAACAGTCAACATGATTCAAGCGCTCAAAAATAGAAGACCAATTTTTGAGCACTTGAAACATGCCCTCTGTTATTTCCAATTATATGTATATATTATAGAATATTTTAGAAGCGAAAGAAGTTTTTTTTCCTAGATTTTATTTTTATCTCTCTGAAAATAGTTGTGCATCCTCAAATATTGTCATACCAGTTTCTGCCCCCCCCCCCTTATTAAGAACAAAAACTTTCAACAAATCATGCATTTCCTGCATGAAATCAATTAATAATTACGTAACCACAAAAATTAATAAGGTAACTATGAATAAATCACCATGCGTAAAGAATTGAATGTAAAAAGAAAAGAAAAAAAAATTTATTAATAAAAACCATTAGGCTCAATATTATAAAATAGAAAATGATTCTGAGTGATCTAGACTTCTAGTAATGAACATTTAAAGTTACATTCATTTGACATTTAAACTGAAATGTTCATATTACCCCTTTTTTCATAAATACGAGAATAATTTTTTTTAAATTAAAGAATGACAGAATTAAATAATTATTAGAATATTTAATATTTTTTCTATTATTGAAATTTGGAATGTTGTTACATCTGCAGAGCTTCCAGCATATCTTTTCCATAGATTCGTTTAGATTTCAAGTATATAACATATGTTAAAATTTAATAAAAGTATTTACATTTGATCTCAACCTCAAACAGGCACTGTGCTGTTTAAGATATGCATAGTAATATTCAAATCAATACATAAATGCAATTTTTTAGGTTTTGGTGTGACGGTTTTATTAATCATGATAGAGGTCTTACGGTTCAAGCTGAATGAAGAGGCACAAGTAGAGTTTTAAGTTTATCAATAGGAAAAAAGCTAGAATTTCACCAAATAAAGATTCATGAAAAAGTTTGCAAAAACACAAAAAAAAAAAAAAAAAATATTATATACAGCATATACACTGAAATGATACGATACAAATAATAAAATAAAAGCATAAAAAGAGCAGAAAAAATCATTTCTTTCAATTTTAGGCAATATTAATATTTCAATTCAAATGAACAGAATTTTGGTACAAAATGTTGTACATTGTTAAATTATTCAATTATTTTTGTACAAAGTAGGTATTGACAAAAAGCGAATAGGCACTGGGGGATATGGTTCTCTCTTAGATGTTCAAAACTAGATAAATATCCCTCCATCAACAAGTTACTGCTATGCTATAGTTGTGTTTTAATCATTAAATTTGCTTATTTGTTCCTAAACATCTGGACACTCTTAATGTAATTTTTGTTAATTGTTTATATTATTAAACACCAGAAAAATAATTATCATTAACATGGCTTATCAATTTAAATCAGCTGATTAAAATAGATTTTAAAATCATAATATAAATTGCTTATATATTTTTAAAAAATATTATTTTTTTCCTAATACATAACTAGTTATTTTTGTGTAAAATTTAATACAACTTTAACCTACCCATAAAAAAATCTGAGCCTAGAAGTTTACATCAATCCCTCACTTTCCCACGTTTCTATACCAATCCTCTATTTTCAAATTTGTGATGTTCAGAAGCAATAAAATATCTTCTTTTCCATGCATTCTATTTCAGTAATATCAAAACTGCTATTTTGAGTTATTATCATACGTACTATTATAAGATCTATTAAAATATATATATATTTCTATGCAACCTATGCTATTCCTAGCTTATTTGAATATGAGAAGAAAAACTATGTTAAGAAGAAATATTCTACCAATTAATACATTAATTATAGAACAAATGGCTCGAGCATATCTTTGTTATTGAGGAGTTGTTGCATCTCAGATGTCTGACATGAAAAAAATGGAAGACATATTTGAAATTCTAAATTTTATGTAGCAACAGAGGGAAAAGTAGTAAAAAAAGTTGCTTCATTCTGCCTCTGTGAAAGATTTGTTATTTAATGTTCTTTGCTTGCTTTGTAGACTAAAAAATTAAAAATAAATTGGGAAATGAAAAAGCTAAAAAAATTACCACAGTGTAAGTAAAGACCATGTCTTAGATATTTTCGAAAAAGTTAAATATATTGTAGCAATATTAGACTTTTTTTCCCTTTGAAGATTTCATTACTTTTAAAATCAATATTACAAAAGTATATGTAAACATCTTTCAGAATGATTTCAGCCAAAATATTTATTGTTGTGGAAAATTTTTCTTTCCAGTAACTTATTTTACTTATTTTATTAATATTTTTTTCTGAATATGTATGGTTTAAACCCTTAACTTGTGTGCTCGAGTTAATTCGAGCGGCGTTGTATTTTATGCTGCTATAATTTTTCACACTTGAATATAATCGAGAATTGAGAATATACATTGACATAAAGTTCTAAAGTGTGTTTTTTTACATTAAAAAAAAATTGGGTTTTTTTTGGTCGGTTTTTTTTCCCAAAAAAAAACTGTGCGTTAAGGGGTTAAACTTGTGATTAATAAATAAAACAATAAATGCGTATGCAATTATTTCTTAAGATTTTTTAATTTTAAGTACATTTTAGCATTTTTAAAAACTTTTTGTTTTCTATTTATAACTATATTTAAATAGCATGTTTTTGTAAAATTACTATTTGTTACTATAATTTAAGAACAAGTTGTCTGATTTATTAAAATAAATAAATAATAAACATTAATTAATTTTCTAACAGTCAAATTTTCAATTATATAACAAATCTTTAATTTCCATAATGCTTCAAGTTTATGTTAACATAACAAAAAATTTGTGTTAACATAAAAAATTTCAAGATCTTCTTTGAATTGATATAATTAATAGTTTTGAACTAACAATTCGTTTATCATCAAGAAGAAAAATATAACTGTAAAGCAATTATGGGGGTTCACGGGTGAAACAAGCAGGGGTGGATCCTCTCATTTAGTACAAGTACATTATATTTTACCTTTGAGAAAGCTTTAAAAAAATAATACAATTTATACACATTGCAGTGAGCAATCAATTGATATATAAGATAAGGACACTTTTGAAGAAATCATAATTTTTAAAAAATCATTAAGTATAATTTTTAAAAAATCATTAAGTATAATTTTTCTTCTTCCAGTTTTTCCAAAAGAAAAGTAACTTTTTTTATAAACTTAGAAGTAATAGAAGTAAAAAATTTACCTATTTAAAAAGAAACCTTCAGTAAATGCAAAAATAGATAAAGCAATGATCTAGGTATGTTCTGAATATGTCAAAGCAAACCCCTCAAAAAACAAAGCTCATAATCTTAGGAAGGTGGGAACTGAGGCAGCATTATTTATTACCAGGAGAAAGAAAAATTCATAACGTCAAAAAAATAATAAATAAATAAATTGTTCTCAATATCTTAATATATTATAACCTGTTATTACAGAAAAAATAACTGAATATTTCTGGGAGAAAAAATATCGTAGGCATCAGCAGATCTATTTGTTTCTATTTATAAAGCCCATGGAAATGCTTCAAAAGATATAAGAGATATTGCTCGAGCAAATAATCAAGCAGTAGTTCTAGCGAGGAAATTATGAACATCAGAGTATATAAAATGTGATCTAATTTTGACACTGCAACTAATTTGTCCACAAAAAGTGTTTTCCAGCCGTTTCATATTAATAACATTTAAAAAACATGAAAAAGTTGATCACATACATAAAGTATCTAAGTACAGACAGTGCACAGGAAAATTATGAACGAAAACAATATCAGTCCCATTAGAATGTGTAATAAAAATTTATGATTTGTATTAAAGTAAATGAAAACCCTTTTAACACATATTATACAGCTTAACATAACAAATCAACTTAAGATTTAACAAAATTGGCTCTAGATCAAGATAATAAGAAATTATAAATTTTTATAATTTAAATGTCGAAGACGAAATTGGTAATGCTGGTTCAGAAAATAAAAAATTTACTCCAGGGCGTAGAAATTTTTTAGACTTCTGCATCTGTCGCATTCTTCGTTTATACATTTCACCGCTTAATAAATAATACAAATTTTTAAATTGTGTAATTCATACCAGTAATTCCTCATATGGAAAAAGCGGCAATGCTTTTTGCAATTTCTTAATGTGCAAGTTCATAAATTTGTTACCTCACTCAAAAATTTTACACTTTCATGGAACTTTACATTAACTATTTTTCACTTAATAATGGGGAGTAAATTATTATTTGTTAAGATAAAAATGTTGTTACATGTAGTTGTTTCACGTACATCAAGTCATGCAGTTTTAAAATTTCAACAACTCATCACAGTTTCCATTGATGAAAAAAAATTAAGAAATATAGGTATCAATATCCATATGAATTTTCATTATTAATTATTCAATAATAGAATTATTTAACTAACAAATAAAAACTGCTAATAATTCGTAAACAAATCAAGACACTCTAAAGGTGAAAGTAATTAAGAATAATACAATAGTGCATCTGTATAGAAAAAATACCTGAATAGCCCCATCAGGGTGGTATGGAATTCCCATACTTTTAAACGCTTTTGCCAAATCTTCAGCATCAATTTTTCCATCACTATTTGTGTCCAGTTGTTTAAAAAGTTTGACCAACCTTCGTTGCTCTTGGGGTATTAATTCATCAAAATTATGAGATGTATGCTGATAACTCGAACTCATTTTCATTAAGTTAAGAAAATAATCAATTATTAGAAGAAGTATAAATTAGAACTACGTTTGATTCATTCTTTCAATTGCTAAAAATTAATTTTATAGTTAAGTAAAATTAATAAATTTTCAATTTGAAAGACCAAAACACGCGTGTAGGCCAATTGGAGAGTTGAGATGTTGGCAACAGCCATAGAGTTGGGCGTAAACAAAAAGAAAAATGTTATGTAATAGATAAAAATAGAAGCATCATTAAAATTGTTTTAAACGGTAAAAACGTAACAGATGAATTTGTGCGCAAAGTTTTGTAAAATTTGTACTGCTAATTATTTGTATGTATAATTTGGTTGGTGTTGTTAAGCCTAAATTTACAAATATCAAATCATAAATAAAAAATTATTTCTCTCCCTTTTTTTTTCTGACGATTTCATTAAAAGTTTAAAAAAAGGTCAGGAATTTTTGCTTCTCAATGAAATCCTTATTGCTTTGCGAACGATTTAATTTTTATGATTTGTATTTTCGATGGTATTTTCTGTAACTAATGTAAATGAAGTGAAAGAAGTGTTTTTTAATTTGTTTTATCAGCAGCTGTGTATATATTTTATTTCGAAATTTATATATTAATACGACACAATTTGCTATTGTATACCTAATGTGCTTATAAATTTCTATTTTTGTCTGATCGATTTACTTTTTATTTTTGTTACCTTAAAAATTTTCCTCTTGAAGTGTCAAAATGAGTAGGTTCCTCACATTTTGTCATCCTTCGTGAATTTCCTCGAATGACGGGTATGTTTTTGACATAATTGCCTTATTTTATTTTATTTTAAAATAAAATCAGATGATTATTCTATCTCTAACGTTGTAGTGGGCTTTATCTGAGGTGTGGTAGCATAATTTTAAGTCGAAATTAATTGTGTTTGTTAAGTGAAATTGATAAATAGCTAACAGGAAAAGTATTTAATTTTATGTAATTTTTTTCGTTTATTATTTTTATTTTTGCACTTAAAAAAAAAAAATGAAAATTATTTAGATACTGATCTGTGAATTGAAAATTATACTTATGCAATCACTTTTGCTATTATATTAATTTAAATTTGAAAATATTTAGAATTTACATCTGTGTATTATTATTGAGTTCCAGATTTTAAGTAAAAATTAACATCAAAACAAGTACTTCTTTACTACAAAATTTTGTTACCTAATTAAGAGTGTAATTATTCTTTGTAGTTGTATATTAATAATAAAATGTATACAAGATTTGTATAAATAGCAGAGTTGTATCCATTTTAGTTATGGAGTTATTACCAGTGATATATATTATTTAATGCTAATTACAGTTCAAATTTGTTGCCATAAATTCAAACCATCACCAAGATATGACATAAATGTTTCAATTAGTTTTCTAAGCAAGCTCTTTTATGTAATCTCAGTTAAATTTTAAAAATGTTTAGGTATAAGTACAAGGGTCTGTCCAGGTCGAATTTACTACCGTTTAGCGGTACCTTCACAAATTCAACTTTAGGAAAAACGGTAGTTTCACAAAATACTTTTTCTTGCAATTTTATTCGTGTATCTCTTAAGAAACGATAAATCCATATTTTTGTTTTGATTTTTTAATATAATTTTTAATTTTTCACAAATTATGTCTAAATTTTCACAAAATAGGTACCTCTCAGAAAAACCTAGACAGATCCCTGCAGTATCAGTTTTGCTGCTGTCTGAACTTAGATGTTTTTTTTTTTTTTTTTAAATTTTATCTTGGTAGTATTATTTTAAACAGAGAAAATAATATTTAATTACTGTGGTATTGGTGCTGCTTTTTATTTGCAGAATAAAAAGCAGCAAAAGTATAACTCTTATACTCCTAGAGTATAACTCGTATCCACTAGGTACTGTTCAAACCACTACATATTTTTGTTTAAATTTTTGTAAATACAAAAACCTTTGGGTGCCTTAGTGACTGTAGTTGGTTTAAACAAAAACTTGCAGTGTTTTCATTACAGAAAGAAAATGGGTGAGAATTTCTCACCCTTTCTCAAAAGCTGGGTGAGATTTTAAAAAGTTAGGTGAGATTTCTAAAAATGAAAAAAAAAAAAAACACGAATAGACTTGGAAAAGAAATATTTCTTTAATTATAATACATTTTTAACACCTAATAATTTTTAAGGCATTGAATATTTTTGCTGCATCATCATATGGAAAATGTTCTATCTGTATTTTTTAATCAGCTATTCTCATTAGGTTGTTCAAATGCTTATCAGTCAATCTGTTACGATATTTTGCCTTAATTCGGTTTAGGGTGCTAAATGACCTTGCAACAGATGCTGAATTATACAGAATCACTCAGTAAATTTGTAGCATTGTGCATAACCTTTCCTATCCTCTTCATCTGCCAGCATAGACTTTTCAATTATTTCTGCTATAAAATAGTTAAGTTATTTCCATACTTCATGCTAGTATTTGATCCATATCCGTTGAATATCCATATTTGTTTCGTTTAGACCGTTTCTACTGACATTTGTTTCATTTTCTTTTGTCCGTTACCGACTAGAAAATGTTGCCTAAACAATATAGCCTAGGTATTTGTCCATCTTACACTCAAGAAAAAAATATATAAACGTCTTACATGAAGAAATCTTACCTACGGTTAACACGTGGTTGCAGAGAAATGTGTTCTGAAAGGGATTCGGGGGGGGGGGCATTGTGTTCTGCTGTTCGCACTGATTCTGAACAATACTGGTAAATAGGAAAGCTAGATAACAAGGATCGATGTTAAAAATAATGAAAGATCAAGAAAGAAAATGATTTCATTTAAAATTGCGGAAGCCAAAATTTTTTTCAAAATTCGCTAGATTCGTTCATTTTGAAATTCATAAGTGGAGTGCTCAAACTTCTCGCGTTAATCATTTTTTAATGCGAGAAAAGAAAAACATATAGAAGATTCTCGCGCTGTAGTGAAAACACTGACTTGATTCATGAATGTCTCCCATGACAAGGCGTTTTCAGTTAGAGTTCTAGGAGTATTCAGTTCAAGTTTTCCCTTGTTATTTTTATTTTATTTTGTAAAGTTTAGTTAGTATGTAGTGCTCGGAAGGTACTTTTTTATTGTACTTGTTTTTATGAAGTGCTCATTTGTATTATGAACAGTGGCGTAGTTTTGGGGTACAGAAACCCCACCGAAATTAATCAAACATTACTTGCTTGATGAACTATTGTAGGGTGTAGATATAAAAAAGTTAACCAATAACCCCCCTCAAATAGTATACATTAAAACTACGCCACTGATTATGAACTCCTTTTTTTTTTTTTTGCTTTTAACATTATTTTAATACTAATACACACACACACACACAAAAAAAAAAAATCCAATTTTTTTTTTTAGAACCACCTATTATTGTGTTAATTTACATTTAATATTTTATCTGTACAGAGTGTTATCTTTAAAGTTTTTTTTTTTTTTTTTTTCCAGCAAACTTTGAAGCAATTTTGGTATTCATGATGTCTATGTGAAGGTAAAATAACTTATCATAAATAATGTCTTTCATGCTGAAAAAAAAGAAGTATAAGTTTAAAGTAGATCTATTTCTTCAAGAACTTTCTGCTGTTCCATTTGTTAATGGAATTTTATTTGCCAAAGTACGATTGGTGGATGGTGGAACTTTTACAGAATCTTCACAGAAGTAAGATCTTTTTTTAAAATTGAATTTAAATGTATAGTAATTTATATATTCTCATCTTATTTTTCAATGTTTCTGGGGAGGTGGGGGGGAGGAATGTGTAATTCATTCATAGCTGCCAACTCTACTGGATTTTGCCAGTTTCTCCTGGTCTACTGGTTTAATAAAAATTTTCCTAGATTTTGTACCTTTTTTAAAATTCCTTAAAATTGAGTATGTTTCCTAAAAAAATCCCTAATGAAATAGAATTTTCTTGCTGATTATTGATTAGGTACTTGAATATTTAAGTAAATGTCACTAATACATAAGGAAATGAGCCTCCATTTATAAAATTCAGTTAAATGACTATTACTATTGAAAATTATGAATAAGCATAATACATTTCAAGATCATTTAATGTGAAATAATAACTGGAAAATATTGCAGTTTTTCTATTTTGATGCCTATAAAAATCTCTAAAATTCCCTATGTGTAAAATATTTTATATATTTTGCAACAATTATCAAGAAATTTTTTCTACCATCTACTGAATTTTTTCCTATCCATTTTGGCAGCTATGTTCATTTTTAAATTTTAATATTCATCTTTCATATTATTCTACATGAATAATTTTGTGCTGTTAAAAATATTGCTGTATAGTGTTAAACGGTACATAATTCAAACACGATGCCAACTTAGTAGTGAATTAAAATGCACTACATCACAGTGAAAACTTTCAAATTTCTTTTTCCATAAATTGATTTAATTAAATAAAAAGTTTGTTTACCTCACTAAGTTTTCAACAAATCTGAACTGTATCCTTAATTAAGTACTTAATAATTTTCACTAATCAACTTAGTTTACATAATTGGTTTTGATAATTCTTTATATAATTTAGACTGTTCCTATAATTTATACTGTTAATACAGTTCCCCAAAATTTAAACAGTAGGTATGGTTAAGTTAACTGTAATGTATGTTTTACTGATTCACTTGTTTTTGCTATTATTGAAATAAATTTTTGTTAAATGTTTCTTTTAAATTAACCATTTATCCTACATTTTTAATTTTTAAATAGTAGAGGAAAAAAAACGTTGTATTATTTTTGTATTTATGTATTATTTGTTGATAAAATTTGGAAAAATTATATTTCTAGACAAGAAGTGAAGAATAACTGTGTGACATGGGGTACGAAGTTCCAGTTTGGTTGTAAGATGACAGCTAATGCATCAACTGGTGTTTTGGAACCTTGTATATGTAGGATATCTGTTAGGAAAGTAAGATATTACAAATGTATAAATAACTTGTTACTTTACTACTATTCTGGCCATCAGAATTGACAATTAAATGGTTTGATTATTTATATATATATATATATATATATATATATATATATATATATATATATATATATATATTCATTCTGAGCTAAATTCATTTATTTTTTATTGATATTTAACTGACACATTGGCTCCTTTTCTATTGATTTCATGAGAGTATTGAACCTATTTATTCATTAGTATGAAATAAATAATTAGCAATATTAAAATTTTTAATTAGAAGTACTAACTGTGTACTTTTAAATTGTTGTACAGTTTTAAATATGTAGGTTTATTATTTTTCTTAAACTATGTTAAATATCAGTAATACCTTTAATTACCAGGATGCATAGCATTTTTAAAAAGGTCTTAAATGTGCTTATTTTCGTTTTTTAAAAGTCCTTAAAGATGTTTTTAAAAAGTGCTTAATTTTCCAAAATGAGATTTACCATGCTGATTTTTGCTACGAATTATGCTTATAGACACATTTCACATTGTTCTATTCAACGTTTTCACAATTAATTCAATCCTAATCTATTTTGGCGTATTGTCAGTCCGTAGCATATGAAAACGTCATTCGTTTTACATTATTCAAAATTTCCTGATTTTTGACAATTCTCAAAAACAATGCCAAATTTTTATTTTTGACAGTACGGTTAAAACCAAATAGAACCGTCAATTGTGAAAAACTTTCCAACCCTGGCTAACTATAAAGTGCTTAAAAATATTTTGTGAGTGCTTGAAAAGTCCTTAAACGGTGCTTATTTTTTGTTGAATAATTTGGCTATACCTTGATTAGAGCTCTGATTGATAAATGTAAAATTTGTGTTTTGTTAAACAGTTTGTTCATAGTAAAGTTCCAATATGAATGCATGCAGGGTGTCTCCTAAAAAAAGTCCAGATTTCTTTTGTTCTGTTTCGATGTAATAAAGGTTCTCTCTAATATTTTTATAAATATATTTAATTTTTTATTCTAGGAAGTCCGAGGTGGTAGATCGTTTGAAAAATTAGGGTTTGCGAATGTGAACCTTGCCGAGTTTGCTGGAGCTGGTCTCACTTCTCGAAGATACCTGCTGGAAGGGTATGATTCAAAGCATAGGCAAGACAACTCAATGCTGCAGGTCACCATTGAAATGTTCTTGCTGGCTGGAGACCCATGCTTCAAAACGTATGTTTTTTTGTTTACTCGTGTGTTCTGTGTGGCAGAATTTTTTGTGTTAATATGCAGCACTTTCATCTGCATACAAATCCTTGCCCAAACTTCAGCAACATTTAAATTTTGTTATAGAAAATTTTGAAAATAGTAGATAAAAATTAAATAAGAGAAATATACTTTTAAATTTAATTTAAAACTTATTTTATAATTGTTATATTTGTTTTATGGGAGACATATAACAGTATCTAAAAACGTGTCTCTCATTAATTTGAATTGCGTTGTGTATTTGGATATCTAATTTAACAGAGATAAATAATTAATATTCCTTGGTAATTACTCATTACTATCGAATTGTTTCATTAATTTAATTATGAAATTAATTCAGGAAAAATAGAATTAACAATTTACTATTCCAGTTCAATTCTAAATCAACACGTGTGAATCGACACGTGCTTCACTAATACTTAAAATCTAATTACATCAAGGCTTAAATCCTTTAATAAAATTATTTATATTGATTAAACATTTTAAAATTTCTATGCAATCAACCGGATCCTTGCATTTATCCTCCAAATAAATTATTTAAGCTAATCTAAAATCAGGTTCGAGCCTGTCAGGAAAATATTCAATTATATAACTAGATGTCACTAAAATCGTCAGTAACCGCTTAAAATGAATCAAATAATAACTGCTAAATAATAAGAATTAAGTTTATATAAAATTACAATATTTATTGATAAGCATATTATTAGTCATGTTCAGATCAAACAATTAAGTATAACATTCCTCATGTGGTTTAACATTCTAATTGAAACATGACAATGAAAATCATTACTAATCATTTTAATACAATAAAAAAAGATTCTCTGGAGCAGGGGATGATAAAAAAAAAATATTAAGCTTTCATTTCATAATTAGTTAAATTAGCGCGAGCACGTGGCACAGCTACCACGAAGTTAAGTTTAATTATTAGAATTACTTATTTGATAGGATCCTACGGATTTAATAAATAAAAAAAAATTAAATTAGTTTATTTAAATTTAGCGTTAAACGAATCAATATGAAAAGGAATAGGAAAACTTATCGTGATGTCCATCATGAGGTAGGGACGCGTCCGTCCCGCCGCATTACTTGATTCGGACCCTGCAGGCGCCTGTTACGACGATCACCTAGAAAAAACCAAGAGAGAAAAAAAAAACTCTCCCTTCGTAGATCGCGCGCCACCCCGTCCACGCTGAACAGGTTCGATGACGACATTACTTCGTCACAGCTATAGCTACTATCTATTGGTGGCTCGCTCGTACGTCAGAGCGGGAAAAAGAGAACTTGAAAACAGGGAATAAATAATTAATGAAAGGGATTTAGGGAAAACAAACATTACCTGCTCCAGGTTGAAATAATACCTTAACCTGCTTCCAGAGATTTAATACCCTAATATAATACATAGTTTTTCTTCATTTCCAAAATACTTGATTATACATTCACATACTTTATGATGTCTGGCTTTTAAAGCAAAGCCCAGCGATATAACATAATGCTTAAGAGAAAGTTTGAGTAAAACCATAGTTAAAGCGTTTAAATTGCGGAAAATAAAAATTAAATACAAGAAATATATTTTTAAATTTAATTTAAAACTCATTTTATAGTGTTTGAAAGAAAGATTGATTAAAACTATACTTAAAGCATTTAAATTACTAAAGAGAAAGAAAAAAAATATTGATATCAAATTTAAGATTTATAAATGTCTCCAAGATATATCACTCCGGATAAAACTTTTTCAAACTTTCATTGCAAAAATGTGACTGACCTAATCATACACATAGTGGAATTAGCAATTTTTTAAACATAGAATAGACAAAAAAATAACTCTTTTAAAAAATATGGTTATATATTTTTCTTCCTTATATTAAATATATTTTTTTTTACCTCTTATGAATTTAATTTATTGAATAAAATTGTACTATAGCTCATATTACAATTTTCCCCACGAACTTAAATTTCTGTAATTGCTATATGGATGTACAGCATGAATGATGTTCCTGCCTGATGAATCGTTTTGGGTGTGAGATTTCTAACCTGCACAAAATCTGCGCACTCTGAAGCTCGGAATGTGATGGATGAATGATAGTTAACTTGTGACCATTACAGAAAATTTCAATAAGCCTTTGCGTCTGAATCACTGCAAAAGGCAAACCATTCAAAACCAATTATATTCATTTGTTAGTAAAAGTCTACTTTTGTTATATTTTGTTTATTTATTTTGCATAAAAAATTTTCCAATTATTATAATTTTTTTTGTTGCTTAGCCTGTATTCAGCTAAGAATCACCTAATACAAAATCAACTGGTATCATATAGCATAGATTTTTGTCGTGAAAAGTCCTTATGTGCAGAAATTTGTTGTAAAATGCCTAATCCATCATGATTGAAAGCTTCCAAAACCGTTAAGGAATCTTCTCCCATTCATCGTCTTAAACTGTCTTTTGGTTCCTTTCTCAAGATACTAGCTACTAGTATCTTGAGAAATACTAGTATTTGCAACCATATGGGTCATATTTTTTCAAATGTGCATGTTACTGTGAATGACCAAAATTGGGGGTGGTTGACTTCCACCGGTGAAAGTTGACAATCACATATTCGCTTTTTTAAATGTCTGAAATATATACTAGGTCTAGTTAAGTGCCACTGACTGGTATACATTTGCCCGGTACTCTGAACACTGATGTTTCCCTAATTCTATCCTCGGCAGATATTAAAATATTGAATAAATATTATAATATTAATGAATAAATTAATACCAAATCAGGTATAACAAATATTTTGCACATTCTCCAAGGCGACTATGTGATTGTTAACATTTACCAGTGAAAGTCTACATTCTCTTGATTTCAGTCATTCATGGTAACACACACATAAGTATAAATCTGCTTCGAAACAAAAAAAGAAATTGCTTCAAAACCTATGAAAATTATTTCTCCGAAGCTGAAAAAACACATTTGATGTTTGTGCACTGAATTTTTTTAATTTGTTGGTCTGTTTTGTTATATGAAAATACCATCTACTTCATATATGACTTAACATTTCACAGTGATTTTTAATATACTGAGTTAATTGTTAATTTTTTAAGTACGGAGCTTTATCCTCATAAAGTTGTTTTCTGTTTTCAGACCACCCATCAGATCGCATATACCCCTTGGTGACAAGCCACAAATCCAGCTCCCTGCTGATAAAAAAGGTGAAGATTACAGTGGGGATAGCTTAGCGAGTGGTAGCAGTGGTTTTGGTAGTCTACCAAGAAAACAAAGGCCAAATTTACTCTGCTCAGGTCTGTTCTTGCACTTCCTTTTGTTGTTGCTGCTGCTTTCACTGCTGCTATCCCTGGCATGAAACCCTTTTTTTTGTCTCTTATGTGTCACATTGCTGAAACATATAGAATTTTATTTTCTTGTATTCAAAGTGTTTAGTGGAAGGAATCTGATTGATTAAATACTGCCTCAAAAAAATAAATAAAAAGTTAAATTGAATTGCATTCTTCTTTGATAACATGACATTATTTTATATTAATATATTCCAAATGCCTTATACCATTTTCTTCCACTAAGCTTTTGAATTAATGTGTTGATTCATTGTCATATGTGAAATTTTATTTTATTATTTAGTTTTGCATTTTAGTATTTTATTTTATTTGGCTTTCGGTGTTTTTCATTTCAGGTTGTTTTGTGTTAATTTTCTCTTGAGTTTTCAGAAGTACTTAGGTTGTAAAATTTTATTTTATTATGCAACTGAAGCATTATTTAAATTTCTTTTCAGCTGTTTTGCTTTCTATTTTATAAATCCTTGCTATTATCCCCTCCTCCGTATATTGCTTTAAAAGCTTGAGCATTTTTGTATTTATGGTGTGTTGTCTGAAAATGTGAGTTATTCCATTTAAACTTATTAATCATTGTTTATTCCAATTCCTACATATGTTTTTGACCTGCCATGTTGTAAATCAAAATTAGTAAAGAATTTACAACCATTCTCAACATTCTAAAATGTAGAGAATGTTTAGAACGTAGAGAGAATTATTTTAAAAAATCACCAAATTTTGCTGTGTTTATCTTTTGTGTCAGTGTATGATTATTGGAGGTTTTTTTTTTTTTCTGTTTGCTATCTAGCCAAGTGTTTATTTTATTTTTCTTATGAAGATTCCTTAATTTTTGTGTCATTTTTTGAACTCATAAAAAATTTAATTTCTTGTTAAAAACATAAACCTATGCTTTCTTTTAAATGCAATAATTTCATAGAAATTTTGTATCACCTAGGAAAAAAAGCTGGCATTTATCCTTAATTATAACTAAAATAATAATGACATAGGTATTTACTTCTAAATTTCAAAAGATCAAATTATTCAGAAAGAAGAGAAAAGATAGTGTACATATAAAACTCAAAATGAAGTGTTTTAATATCTGATGGATTTAAACTTTTAAGCCCTTTTTGTTTTTATAACTGTGAATTTGTGTTATTAGCATTAAAAAATTTTAATGAGGAAAATATTGTTATATAATGCTGTGTATTGGAGTTATAGTTGCAAGGTATCTTTAAAATTTAATCAGGCTTTTTTTTAATAGAAAATACCAATTGATATAAACTGGAAGTATTTTTATCTTCTACATTAAATTCAGTTTTGTAAGTAAAAAGCAGGCAAAGTATCCATTCCGATGTTTAATTGTTACAATACTTTTTCCATTAGCAAAGGTATTCAAATACAGTAGAAGAACTATAAAGAACCTTCAAGGTACCGAAATTTCGGTTCACTATATCTGTACTACAAACAATTTTAACTAATTTTTCCAAACTGCTCCCTTTTATTACGCATTATTTAAATAAATGACCAATAAAAAGAAATACAAAAATGATTAAAAAAACAATATGTAGCAACACAAAATGTTTTATTTTTTATTACTCTTCGTCTTGTGTACAAAAAATTTAGTTATGGAAAACTGAGATAGGAAAAGCAAACAAGAAAAACATTTCACTCAATAAATGGTTTAAAAAATTGGAATATGCATTTTATGTAGAAATTTCAAAACTACCAAAAAATGAAGAAGAAAAAAATCAGTCGAATAATATCCAATTTCCTCACTTTTACTTCGCTATATCCACAAAAAATTATATTTTATGTGTATAGCAAGACATGGGAACGATCATTTCGATCACTATATCCAGGAGTTCGCTATAAAACATGCTCACTATAGCAGAGTTTGACTGTATATATCAATAATAAGAATAACTAAGTAGGTATCAATTCTAGCTTTTAAAAATTGTATTAAGTACATTTATTTTTCTTTTTAAAAACTGTATTAATACAATAATCAATTTGCATGGAGGCCATTAAAAAAAAAACTTTTTCAACAAGTATGCATATTAATTCAACACAAGCTAAAATAATATTTAGCACAAGCTAAAATAATACATATTAAGAGCAATTTGAAGTCCGCATTTTGTTGCATTCTAAATTTATCTGTACAGAGTTATTGCAAAAATTATTGCATCAGAGTAAAGAAGTTGAATAAAGTTATTTTTATTTGTGTGTTCATTTCTTTTTTTCTACTTTTTCAGTTATAAAATAGAAGATTTGTGGCCAATTGCTGAAAATTTCAATAAGCGTTTGCACCTTTGCATTGCTGCAAAAAACAGCCATTTTGAAACCAGAAACCAACTTAATTTATTTATTTTTACTGAAGTTATACTAAAAATTGTTTGTCCGAGTTTTTTCCCCCCACACCCTGTAATACAATTCTACGTAGTCTTTTTACCTGACATAATACAAGAAATGGAATATAGCTTTTCACCGACATGACTTAACTGCTTTAAAGGCAATTGTTCTCTGATAAAACTGCAATTGTTATTCAGCTTTGATCAAATTATGCACAATTTATATAAAATTGGACTTACCATTTATTCAAAATTGGAAAGACAATTAAATTTCCAATTTTGCATCATGGACACTGACTGCATTTATATAATATTGGCTAGACAATTAAATTTGTTTTAAATTAGAAATATCTTTGCTCATCTTCTCCCTATATAATTGTATTTTTCATAAATCTTGTCTTTTTTATTTTCTTTAAAATTATATACAGATTTACTAATGATTGAAGATGTTGACTTTATTTTAAGTTGCGTAACAAATTATTTGACATATTTTCACCTTCATTGTGAAACCACTATTTATTGATATCATTTGTAAAATTTGTTATGTTGAATATGTATTGCACTAAGTAACTTGTTTGATTTCTCGTAATCACTGTTTTAACCAAATAAACTCCATTGTGTAGAATTAGTGAAAGGGACTACTGAGGAGTCAGCAAAAGAAGATGATACTTTGCCAGATTTTGAAAGGGGTCATTCAAGGAATTCAAGCTATGCGAGCCAACATTCCAAAGCATCTGGTTATGGCAGTCTAGCATCCCATTCTCGTCAAAGTAGTGCCGAATCTGGTCATCACAGGTCAGTATATATAACTAATTTCGCTTCTTTTTTTTTTTTATCCATACAATTCGGTGAAATTTTGTAGTTTTATTATCACTCACTGAAATTTTCAAAATCTAATGAATATTTTTGTAAAAAGTTAAACTTTGGAACTTGTAATGAGGATGATGTGATGGTGAATAATTAGTCAGTTGTTAGCTCTCGTGCAAGCTATTTTAAATTGATTTTGTAAATCTTAAATGCAATATTTTTTATTATCATTTTATTATTATTTCATCTGAATTTTGTATCCTCATTATTTTTGTGCCTTCTTTATAGATCTCTCAATTTTTACTAAAAATTTGAAAAAGATGTTTTGATCATTGTTTGATAATTTGATTGTTTGTTCATCATCTCTTTTTTGCCCAATGGCACATAAGGCGCTTAGTCTTATTCTTTACTCTCCCCTGTTAGCCACAGCCATTTTTGCATCCAGTCAACTAGTCCCTCCAGACAGATTCCTCTCTCTCTCTCTATTATCCTTCTTTATTAGACAGTTTTTAGCATCCTCTGTGTCACTTTCTCTCTTGTACCTAAATATGTTGTGAAACTAGTAATTCTATCTTATCCATTCTTAACTAATGGCCGGTAAAGCCCTATCCTCTAAATTTAATTTCTTTATTTATTTTTATTTTCTATTATAGCATTTCATTGGTAAGGATGTAGGGCAAAAAATATTCACAATAATTCTTAAACATTTAGTTTGAAAAGCATTTAATATTTTAACTTGTGCAGACAGTTCCCATTTTTCTAAACCATGCAAAAGAACTGATCTTATTTATAATTTATACAAATTTAATTGTATTCTTAAAATCGTATTTGAGCTGTACCATAGTTGATTACAATTGAAGCAATTATACTCTGATGTAAAAATTCTATAACATTTTCTACGGATTTATTTTTAAGCTATAGGTCATCATCTTTATTACTATTAATTCAAAAGATCTTAGGTTTAGTTCTATTGCTTTGTAATCCAATTTATTCTGCATTTTTTGCTAGAAGAACAGTTTTCTTTTCTGTAATTCTTTTAATTTTTATTGTCTGTGAAGTCGAATCTCCAGAACAGAGGTAAAATTCTATTCAATTCCTAACTTTTCCCCGTTTGTTTCCTTCATAATTCAATCTACAATGATAAAAGTAAAAAAGAAATCAACTGGTTTCCATCTACTTCAACACAATGCATAATTTTCTGTAGTATTCCATAAAGTTCTAGAATTCACTAAAATTTAGTTTCTTATAATTGATTCGAAAGCCTTACTAAAATCAATAAACTTAAAATAGAGTGTAGCATTATATTCAAGACATTGTCCAATTGCATTTCTGAATGTAAATATGTGTTGCACAGTACTATTAACAATCCGGAACTTCTAATTGATTGTTAGTAATGTGTAATTAGAACATGAAAAACCATTTTATTCAAAACAAAATTTTTGTATATTTTTGTTATTAAAGAAATTTTAAAAAAAAAAAACACATTTTTTTCCCCCCCAAGGCTCAAATACATTCGTGGTTGTTAACTATTAATTCAAGATAGAAATCACGCCTTTAAAAATGTCAAACATTTTAAAACTGTTTAATCACTAGGATATATGTGTCAACAACAACATGGTAACACAGGAGGGAAGTAACATACGGGACAAAATGGAATTTCAATTATCTCTCAAGTTACTGTTTTTATAGAGACAAATAGAATTTTTTCTTTGAGGTATTTACAATTTAAGTACAAAATAAACTAAAATTCGTATTAATTGTCAAAATCTATTATAACATAGGGGACATTTTACCTCAAACATCTTGAATGATCTGCTTTATTCTTCAAATTTTATTTGTTGAAAAACATGGCTGCTTAAAAAGAACACTGGCAATATGAAATAAATAAGTCTATTCCATTGCTAACTGAGTAATTATAGTTTAAATTTTAAAAATAAAATAGTAACACATGGTAAACAAGACAAAGTAGTTAAAGTACTAAAATATATCATATAAAAAATCACAAGGGATGATATTTAAGAACACTGGTAGTTTGTAAAGACAAGACCATAAATCATAATTTAAAAATCATACTACACATTAAAAATAAAAGGTAACTTAGAGAGTGAAATATGTTACTGGGACATGGCATTTTTCAGAATATAATTTTTTTATAATTCATTTGAACAGATAAAAAATAAAAGTGATTTAAAGTTTTAGAGTTATATAGAAAAAAGAATCTGAAATTTATTATGTATGGCCTAAATTTTATTTTGGTACAAAATGGTAAGAAAATAGCAAGAGAAAGTGGCAGACTCCAAAGGTTTGCTTTATTTTATAAATTTTTTTAACTGGTTGAATTGTGAAGCATATTATTGATGGTGTGAGGAGTGGTAATTATTTCCAGTAATTATAATATACTTTCTATGATAAAACAAATTTGCATTTGTGATAAATTGTACTGCTTGGACTAAATATTTTTCACTACAACATAAACATTGTCTATTTTGTGACTTTTAAAGCAAATGCTATTTTTTATCTTTATAATCAGTATAAAATTTAAAACTTGTAGACTGGGATATTTTTTTTTCTAAATTTACAATATGAAATACTCACCATAATATTTAAAATGAAGGATTTTCACTCTGAAAATACCACATAAGTAGAATTAAACTTAATATAAATATTGCTAAATGTTAATATATTTATATTTAATAGCACATTACTTGAGGTAATAATTTATTTATTTATTTTCATGATTTAGGAATCCCAGTTCCAGCTCTACTTTTAGTGATATGGGACTTGTTCCTAAAGCTCCAGATCGAAAAAGACCATCGAAGGTAATCATTATATATTCGTTATTATATTTATATTCATTTTATTTATTTATATTCATATGTCTGTTAAACTTCTGGGAATTTTTTTTCTTTCTGAAATTGAGTGATAGCCCTGTGTACTACATTTTCCAAGTTGCGAAAAAATAAGCAGTTCAAATGTAGATATAATCTATTTGCTAAAAATATTAACAGGGATGGGTTCCATCTCTTTAAGTTTCAAAATTCCTGAAATAATACTGGAATTTGGGTTTTACTTTGGCGTATGAACCATGCTTGTAGCACTTATAGTGGGAAATTCTTCTATTGAGGTAATTGTTTTTTTATATATATATATATATCAAACCGTATTTGACCAGCCGACCCAATTTTATGGGTTTACCACTACTTATGTTTAACTCAGTAGCCTTGTAATTTTGTACCCAATCCAGAAGACAAGGGAACTCCTGGATCGAGTATTGAGAGAAATTTGCCTTTATGGAGAACTTTTTAATGGTGCTAGCCCGCATTTGCGTTGCATGGAGAGGAAGACCACGAGAACCTCCCCCTGTTAGCCTGGCGGTAAGGGGACTGTAACCCATGATCCGTCTACCACTGAGGATATTTCACGTCAGCACTGTGGTCGATGCAAGCCAGATGTGGAATTGGTATTCACTGGGGTTCGAACCCTGTTTGCCTCATTGGAAGGCGATCGCTTTATCCCTTAAGCCATTGCGGCTCAATACTCGATCCAGGAGTTCTTCTGGATTGGGTTCAAAATTACAAGGCTACAGTCATTGAGGCAATTTCTGAAATTTGAATACTGAAAGTTGCATTTATTGTTTCCAGAAACAGCCAGTAGATGAGGGCCGGATGGATTCTACGAGAGTAAGTGCTAAGGAAGTCATAAATGAAGTTTTGGAAGCAACAAATTTAGAACCCGATGAGTCAGCTGAAAGTAAGCATGTAATTAAAAATCATCATTTTGGGGGTAATTTTGTCTGTTAGACAGGTACTGTGCCGTGAAATGTTATTAGAATAACTGTAAAATACTAAACTGTTTCAGTAGAGCCTTCATAAAGGTAGGGCAAGCAGGACAGTTGTTCAGAGCATTGCACAAGGAATATTACAAAATATATATTTATTTTTTTTCAGTTATATTAGACAATAGCTGAGTGAAGAAGGCTCCAAGTTTCTCGATAGAAAACTGGTCATAGAATTACATAATAAAATGTGTTTTAAAAAAATTATGATGATTATGTCAATGTAGTCCATGAAGATAAAACTTTACATTTTTAAAAGCTTCACCTTTAATGTATATGTGATAGAACACTAACAATAGTGTGAAATTTAAAAATAAACTAAAAAGAAAGAGTTATTGATTTTTCATTTGAGGTATTAGAAATGAAAATTAAAAACAAAAAAATGATACTAACTAATTTTGTTTCAATAAAGAAGGCAAAAGTCATAATGGATCTTAAGTGTTATTTTTTTTTTAGAGATCTTTTAGAATGGGAATTTTTTAAGGGTTCTGCTAAGTACAGCAACTGCTTTGTAATTGTAATGTGTATTGTAGGTCAGCCAATTTGTGTGGAAAGTCTTTCTAATATATTCCTTATTTCTTCCCTTTTATTATATATTTTTTTTAAAACACATGACTCTAATGTCTGAAAGTGGCATCTTAAAATCATAAATTTAATTGTATTTATTTTCCAATTCATTTCATAAAATAATGTTGATTATTGAAAAACAGTCATGCACTAAATATTTTTCTTTCACAATCATAACAAAATTTTACCAGTAATTTAATCTAAACTTAATGATTGATAAAAATTGGGATACAATTCTTTATTTATATATATATATATATATATATATATATATATATATATATATATATATATATATATATATATATATATATATATATATATATATATATATATATATATATATATATATGCTTCAAACTTGGGACTTATTCTTCAACTTATATTTGTAAAATCATCAGTGTTGTCTAACTTAGCCTTTTCAATTTGTAATTACCTTCTCTTAATGCTACTATGCTTTATGCTACTGTGTAATATGTATAAAAGCCATTTTTTCACTGTGGAAAATGACAGATACTCATTTTTGAACAAACCTTGCTTTATTCAGCTAAAACATCATTCACAAATCATCTGTGTCAACTCTTAAACAGTCATACATTCTTCTAAACTTTCGTACATTTCACTAAACTGTCATACATTTCCCCTTATCCCAGCTCATGTATTGATGTAACAAATGTTAGTTTATTCTTAAAATCACATCTTCCTTTGGAAACATTATTTTAAGTTATCTTTTAACATTAGTGACTTCAGGAAAGATCAGTTAGGACTACAGAAAATAGTTATTTAGATTGCATACAGGCTATTAATGATGATGACTGAAATAATTATTTACAAATTAAAAAACTATAGATAGCCTTTTTTTATAAAACCCATGTTTTTCATACTCACGTAGATAATTTCTTCAATTTTATTAAACATATTTGTAAAATCCATGTTTATTTTTTTATTAATCTAGAGCGATTAAAAAATTTATTAAAAAGAAGTTTTGTGTACTAGGGAAACCACATTAGTAATATATTAATATGTTACGTCCAGCTAAATAATTGAAATATCAAAAAGCCATTGTGTTTGCAAGTGGGAGAATTAATTAAGTTTAATTCATTCATTGCATTGATGCAAAAAGTATAGTTCTTTATTTTTCAACTTAAACGTTTTTGTTTCAATTTAAAATGGTGCTTCTGTTTTAAGAATTAGTTAAATAAGCTGGACCTCCTGCTACCATCTTTCCATTTTACCACCTAGCAGATAATATCTCGTATGTGTTCCTGTCCACAAACAGATTATGGTTTCTACATTGTAAGTGGCACATGTCACAGAATTGTTGGGGATCTCCAGCCCTATGATGGTTAAAATATCAATAGACAAAAACTGCAACGTGTGGTCAGAAACACGTGTGAGATATTGTGTGACCTAATGGAAAAGTCAGTGACAGGAGGGCCTCAATGTTTTGTGCTTAAAGTTGATTATGAAATGTTTGTATAGTCTGTCCAAAGTACTCTGAACTAAAAGACTCTGCTGCTTTGGAAAGAAAAAAGAATGTATTTTAGAAAGACAGTTTTTGATATTTTTCTTGCCTCCCCCTGTCAGAACTTGTCTTAAATGTTTAACCACACCTCCATTTGAAATAGTGGTAGCCATATTCACTGACAGTTCTCTATGTCAGCAATTCCCAAAAGGTGTACTGCAGTATCCTAGGGCTTCCGTGAAAGGATAACAAGGGTTCCGAGAGTTAGGAATATTTGTAATATAAAATTTATAATGATAAAATTTATATCCAGTCCATAATTTATTTAATATTTTGCTTGTTTATATGAAATTATTTATGTAAAATGCAAATGAAAAAAGTAGCAAAATTTAAAATATACATTTTTGCTTTTGTTGAAAATATATTGTATAAATTATGAAAAGAATATGTATTTGTAAAAAGTTTGTTAGTATATTTTATCAGGCTTTTCAATTCAAAATAAACTGTCTAAATTCTTGAATAAAGAATTACGTTTTAATGATAACTATTCTCCTCATTTTCAACATTTGCATACACCAAGGAAAAATCCACAACATTACATATTTCAAAGTACACATTATATAGCTTCAAAATAACTATCAGTCTTTCTTTTTTTTTTTTTTTTTTTTTTTTTTTTGTTAGTATATTCACAGTTGCTAATGAACTTTTATTTTCATTATGCCTAAGGGTTGTACCAAGAGAAACTCAATCCTTTAGGGTTCCATAGCCGAAAAAAAATTAGGAACTGTTGCCATAGGTGATTAGCTGAGGGAGTTCTTTAGATAAACAGACTATAATTTAGAAATTACGAGTTTTTATGTTACTAAATAGTTTGATCTCAAATAAAATTCCTCATCAGTATTTTTACTAATGTATTGGTACTCTTTTTTTTTCTTTTTTTTTTTACAGCGACTGGTCTTGTATTAATCATCAAAGATGATGGTACACCAGCCTTAAGCTCACACGACTTGACTGAACGCAGTGCTGGTCACTTCGATCCAGTCATCATCGGTCACAGGTAGCGTTTAATGAGTTGCGGAGCAGTAGATGCCAAGATCCACCTCTTAACGTGTTAAAAGATGTTGTCTAATAAGCTGAAGAAAAATGGCACAAAATTTTATAAAATGCCTTCTTTTTAAACAAACATTCATACAAAAAAAATCTTTTTAATTGTGTTGTGACTTAGAAAATGATTGTTTATTACAAAGATTTAAAAAAGAGAGAAAGAATATTTAATGTCATGAGAAATTTGCATTTTTTTAGCTCTCACTGCGAAGGTTTCTGTGTTTGTTGGCCAAAAACTGAACAAATGTTTTTTAATGTAAAAGTTTTTTTTAAATGAGCCACATAGTGAAGTTTGCTCATATGAGCTTAAGTAAAATCTTTGCTTGTATGAACTATGATAACATTCTATTACTGTTTTTCGTTATCACAAGCTGTTTTTTCATCAGTTGGGCACTAAACTGGAGAACACTATCAATTTTTTCAAAGAATCATCAATTTTTTTTCTATCTGCTTGAATAAAAAGAGGCTTTTAAGTATTAAGCAAGAGAATACTGGACTATTTTGGACTCTGCCCTGGTCAGTAAAAATAAGTAAATTACAAATCCTCTAAAAGCTTAGTTTTTTTTTTTTTTTTTCACTGGTATTCTAATTTTAGGATTTAATTAAAATAAATAATATGACTTTGCATAAAACAAAATTAATTATACAAAACTTTCAGTTGCATTTTTTTTTTTTTTTTTATCACATGTATTTTTTTTTTTTTTTTTTTTTTTTTTTTTTTTTTTTTCGTGATTAAAAATCTTTATCTCTGAAACTCATAGGTGAAAAAAAGAAAAAAGTTTTCCTCTAAAATTAATTTTAATTGCCAAATGAATTTTTTTTCTTCCATTGCATTTCTCTTATCCCTCCTCTTCTCTTGTCAACAAAAATAAGTAACTCACAAACATCTTTCCCCGTTAAATATTTATGTAATACTTGACCTAAATGCATGTATTAACTATGCATAGTAATTCAGTAATGTCTATAGCAATTGTAATAATTTTCTTAATATTATGTTTTGCTTGAATAATTAATCAATGTCTTAAAATTAAATTTTAGATTGTAAACTTATTACCTAATACTTGCTTCTCCCCCTTATTTTGGGTAAAACTGACATTTAATTAGATTGACTCTTATTTTACACTACTATTGTTTTATGTTTTGAATTTCCGAAATAATATTTAAAATATAATATGCTTGGATTAAAATATTTTGAGCTACTTATTAAATTCTTCCACTTTTCTTTGCATGCCATTGAATCGTTATCTAAATCTAAAATTTGACATCAGTCAAACTGTGTAAATTATTGACAATAATTTTTTATTGAAATTTCCTTTCTAGAATTTAAATTTTTAGGAATGCGCTACTATTAAATAATCTGTTTCTTATCATATGCAGAGAGAAGATAATACTTAAACATTAGGGATTTTTAAGCATAAATTTGAAGAAACAAAAATGTGTGTTTATTTTATTAAAAACTCTTGGTTTTGTGTCCTAACTTTTGCTCTAAACGGTAGTGCAGATATTGTAACTCATTAAATATAGCTTTGAAATTAGCATTTTCTGATTTTGTATGTTTTGATTTGCAAAAGCTTTATTAATTTTTAAGAAAAAAAAATCACTTTTAAATTGTCCTGAAATTGAAGAGCTTACATATTACATATGCTCATTTTAAGCCGTAACTGCTTATAATTCTTTGAAATTTTTTACTACTTTAGCTATAGAAAATATTTTTTGTTGTGGAATTGAAACTTTAATTGTATGTAATCTTGTAAGTTGTTGTTATTGAATTTATGTCTTGTCTGTGAAATCTAGCTTTGGAAAATAAGTAAATTTTAGACTTTTTTGATATCTTGTTGTATAATCCAATGAATGAAATTATCCTTATATAAACTGATTTTTACAAATTCATGTAGTGAAATGTTTCTTTTGATTATTAATTCTAAGTTAGATTTGCTTTATTTTCCTCAATTGGCAAAAATGCTTTTTTTAGCGATTCAAAAAACCGGAAAAATCAGTTTTCCAGAATAGCGATGGTCCCGATCGTTCCGGATAATCGGCTCCCTACTGTAGCTTGTCAAATTATGTTTCAAATTATCTTTCCTTAATTTAAAAGAATTAAATATTTAATAAAGTATCATTGAAGAAAAATAAGTATAATTTGTTTTTGGTTTAGTCTGTCAAATATAGAGATAGGTTTAACCTTCTATTGCATAATTTACATTTGTGAAACTTGTCTGTGTAATATTTTATCTTATTTTCATGGCAGCTAACATTAAAAATGATAATAATAAATAAATTAAGTCTATTGTTGTAAAGTTCTTTAAAACTGTTTTAATATATTTGAAACATATTAGGGGTGCACAACACTTTTTCAAAAGTTGACTCTGGAAGCCGCTGTGAATTCAGTTTTTGTATAAATTGATAATAACATAATTATTTCTTATTGCAAGAATCTACAACAATGGATAAAAATTCTTAGTCTTATGGCAGATTATCATCTTTTCTACCCGCGGGTTTTGCTCCTGTGTGATTAAAAAAAAATATTTCAGTTTACAAAAAAATACAATGAAAAAAATAAAAATTCATCTTTTAAAAAAATTATTTTATTTATGGTTGTCCGCTATTTGACCAGTATTCTGGAATATGCTTTTGGTAGAAAAAGGTTGAAGACACCTGCCTCATACAGTATACTCTTGATCAATACAATTTTAATTTGAATTCCTATGTCGAAGGGTTCTTTCTCGAAACCTTGTTATGTCAAATTTTTTTTCAGAAATAGAAAATTACTTTTTTCGGAAAAATCACAAAGTAAATTCACTATGAACCAATTATTTTCTATTTAATGCAGATTTACTTTTGTCTTACTTTTAAAACTAAATTTATAAGTATTGTATTTAGACTTACAGTCAACTATTATTAAATACATATTTAATATTAGTTGTTCTTATGTTTCATGACTCTATTTTTTAGAGTTATATTTTAGAATATATTTTTATACTTTTTAGAACATATTTATTTCTGAACTTGCTATATCAAAAGCTCGATATCTCGACATTTTTTTAAACGTTCCTTAAACTTTGAGGTATTGAGAGTATACTGTAATACAACAATATGAATTTATTTTAAAAATTAAAAGTATACATATTAATAATTTTGAATTAAAACACACATTTGAATATTCTTATATTTTAACCCCTTTAAGAAAATTAAATTATAGTTAGTTTTCACCTTTCTTTGGTGGAAAAAATTAATTTTATTATTTAACTTACACTTTTAGTTTGTGAATAAATTGCTTAACAACATTTCTATTCTACATTGTTAAAAAACATTCATTTAAAAGAAAAATTTAAACAATGAGAGGCCTAATAATTTTGACATCTTACATTTTTAGTTAAAATACTATAATTTTGGTGTGTTTTTTTCCAGTTTATTGAAATAAGTTTTAAATAATTTTATAGCAATTGTCATTTTTTCCAATTAATAACCTGTTGAAAGAGGAGATGCACACATTCAGTATGAATTGTGCATGCCTAACTAACTTTTATTTTCAACTTTATAATTGTGTCATTGATATACACTTTTAAATACACTAACCATCTTTTCCCCTGATTTTCTTGAGCATTTGTATCAAAAAAGTTCTCATTTTATGATGATATATCTCTCATAAGTCTCTCTGTTGTTAAAGAATTTCATATTAGTTGTCTTTTAGTTCCTGATTTTTTGTTCCCAAGTTTTTCATTTGTTACTGTTATATATTTCTTATTTAAATGATGAATAAACATTTGTTATTCATACAAGTTAATTAACATGTTTAAGATTTTTTTATTTAATTAACTTGTATTTTACTTTTAAATATTCTCAATTCATGTTCTGAACATTTTTTTCCCTCTTTTCTGAATAGTATAGTTATACTGAATAGTATTTATTTATCAAACGTTATTATTCTTGTAATTTTATTTGCCTATGTCGTCGTATATAATAATTTTTTTAACAAAAATTGAAAACTCAGCTTTTTTTAAAAATTATTATTAATTTGTAATATAAATATTGTGTGAAATATCAGGATTTAAAAAAATCAGACTATTTTTCCTATCAGACTAATTTCAAATGATCATCTGTGTCTGCTTTCATTTAATTATATTTACCTTTAATAAAAAATTTAAATTATGCATTGCTAAGTTTTAGTTATTATTTGTCTGATAATTTTCCTATTCATTTATCTTGCTACTAACATAATTTTTAAATTCTCAAATAAAATTTATTAAAATTATAAATTTTTAAATGACAGTCTTCACCCAAATTGGTCTGGTGAAATAATTACTTAGAATCACGGCAAAATGAAACATCGCTTTATTTAAAAGGTTTTATTGCTACAAAATCATATTAATTAGTTAAACTTTTGTTTCGTTGTTTAATGAAAAAGGCAAAATAATTTTTCCATGTGGGACCAACATGTATAATCATTGATTTATCATTGTTTCTAAGGCAAAAATTATGCATTGATACATTATTTCATACATTGTTAATTGAAATTATATCTTTTATTTCAAATAAAGTTTTTGTTCATTTGTAAAAAGAATCGCGTAATTTCTAGGGATTTTTTCTTTAGGTACCGAAGAGAGTGTGGTTTGTTTATTTTCTCCCATACTGAATGCCTGCTCTAAACACTACTGGAATTTCTGAAATTTTAGTGTTTAAAGCCCTGTATATTTAAAAAATTTCACACTCACCTGAATTTAATAAAAAATTTTTTTTTAAACTTGGTCTAAGAAATTCTATATTTTTGCTAAATAAATATGTGTTATTGATTAATTATTATCAAAAGTTATATTGTTTTAGATGCATTTATTTGTGCAAAAGTTACTAAATAGCCACTAAAGTTTCTAATATAGTATATTCTTGATATCTCGAAAGAAAACCTTGTAACGTCAAAAAAATATTTATCTCCTTGGCATTATATATCCTCCTAATGTTAATTTCAATGCATATGTCGAATAGTTTCTTCTCAAAATCTTGTTCTGTCGAAGTATTTTCGAATTAAGAAATAAATTTTTTCGGAAAAAACACAATGTGGAAATGTAAATTTATTGTAAACCATTTCTTTTCTATTGAATGCATAATTATTATTGTCGTGCTTTTAAAAATAAAACTATCATTGTTGTATTTAGATTTATAGTCAACTATCAGTACAAACATATTTATTATTAGTTATTCTCATGCATCATGACTCTATTTTTTAAAGTAATATTTTCGAATATATATTTCTACTTTTTAGAACATAATAAGCTCTGAACTTTTTATTTTGAAATATGGTTATCTCGAAATTTTTTAGTGTTCTTTTAACTTTGAGATATTGAGAATATACTGTATTTTAATATTATATAAATAGATAAATTAAAACAATTTACAGCCTGGTTTTTTTTTTCAGTACCTTGTAATAGATATTTGAAATATCAAAATTTTATGTTTAACTCGTTTAAATTGTATGTTATCATAAATGTTTTCTTAACGTGGCAATACTTTTTTTACAAGATTCTTAATGTGTATAAATTTGCAAACAAAATTCTGTTGGATCTTATGCTTCAAAAAACATTTTTTTTTTTCCTTCTTATTGATGTGTTTCCTTTAGGAAGATTGATTTTATTTTCCGAAAAAGAATTTTCTTAAAATTAAAGTTCAAACAAATTAAATATTACATCAATTTATTAATCTTTTATAGTTTTGAAATGAAAATTTAAAAAATTATGTTGGATATTCGTAACACAACATAATCCTGATCTGTACTAACACTGCCATAATATGTATTAGATGAATTACATTAGAAAATTTAAACGCATCATAATAATAATTTAATTTTTTTAGCTAGGTATGTGTAATTATTTCATGTTTGGTGTTGCTTGTCAAAACAATTATAATCCGCAGAATAGAAGTTTTTATAATCATATTTGTACAGTGTTAATTTTTCTCTAAATTAGTTTTGAAAAAATGTTATTACTTTGAAGAGTTGAATGTTGCTTTAAAGGTGAAACAACTTTTTCTGTAATTATTTTCAATATTAGGATCAAGATGTTCAACCATTTGGTTTTTAGAGGTTTGATTTAGAAAATTAAGTATTGATGCAAATTATACATAAAGTACCTTTTTAAAGCGATGTAGATCTTAATCTATTTTAAGGAGGTCAATGAAGTCTGGTTTTATTCATTATTTGAACTTTAGGAAAAAGAAATCTGAAGTTAAGAAGTTTTCAAAATTTTGAAATTTTTTTGAAAGAATGAAAAATATTAATGAATAGTATATGCTCAATGTGCATTTTATTTTCGCTAAATGCATGCTCAAAATACATTGCAGATTGCTCATCGGTGTCTGAAAGGATTTCTCGATCTTTTGAAGCAGTTTTATGATTTGTTGGTTTCAATTAAAAGTTGCTTCCGTCCTCTTTCGCAATATTTAGTCTCACCTAGTCTCTTAGAATTTAGTTATCTTATTCAGTTTTTTTCTTTTGTGGAATGGTGCAGAACAATTTCACATCAGTGACTATTGGCATTATAAAATGTTCCAATGGCATTCATGTCCTTTCTTGTAGATGAAAAGCACCATCTATCAGTCAAAATGTTAACTATTTTTTTTTGCACTTCTTTTTATCCCATGGTCCATATAACATATATACTAAATTTTACCGATATCAGTCCTTTCTATATTCTTTTACATTTCTTTTAACATATCTTTATTGCAGAAGTTATTATGACTCAATATCTTGAAAAATATTTTATTGTAAAAATAAATTTATTACTTAAAATGTTTTAAACTTTTTTCTAACATCTGTTATAGTACAATATAAGTAAAATAATATAATATATTTGAAGTATATTAAAAAAAAACTGGCCACTTGTAAATCCTTTAAAAACCACAATTGGTTGGATCATCCTGCTTTAAATAGCCATCTACAAAATATATAGTTAGAATTTTTTTTTTTTTTTTTACTCTCAAATGAATGATGGTGCTTCAACTCTTACTTCCATATTTTTATTACTTTATTGTGTATATTTTAGTCCATTTATGGTGTAAAGTATTAATTTTATAATAGTTGCAATTTAAAGATTGTCATTTGTAAACCATTATTGATCTGTTTAAAAAAAATTTATACACACGTTGTAATATATGTACCTTTACATGGTAAGGTTTATTGCTGACAAAATTTCTACTGGGAGTCAAATTCTCATGTTTTTGTAAATTATAAAATCAATGTTGTAGTAAATGAACTTCATCCATGAATGAATAAATATGTATATTAAGATTTTAATTATTGTTATGTATTTAGACTTTTTTCCCCCCAATATGTAACTAAACTGATATGTCTTGGCAAGAAACTGCTGGTAGTGTAGTTCATAATTTTTTTTCATGCTTTTAATTCGAACAAAGCTTTTGTAGTGTGTCATTGTTATGTGTATTGATTAATCATTAAAAGTATTTTATTGAAATTCATTAATTTGCATAAGGATACCAACTCAGCTTGCGAAAACTTTGGAAATATTCATGTTTTTACTTTGTTAGAAATAAAAAGAAATGTTTTTTGATACTTTTATGTGTCTTTTTCAATTTATTTGTCTCAGAAAGTATGAAATAAATGAATGTGGCCCACCCTATGAACGGGTTTGTGGCATGGGCAATGTTGCTCGCCTCCGTGACTTTGGTTCACAGGTGCCAACTGGGTAACGCGAAATAAGTTACAATTCTGGCATCTTTTAATGTGAAACGAATAAA
Organism: Parasteatoda lunata; assembly: GCA_949128135.1. Lineage (NCBI taxonomy): Eukaryota > Metazoa > Arthropoda > Arachnida > Araneae > Theridiidae > Parasteatoda > Parasteatoda lunata. The sequence goes on from OX421971.1 coordinate 117,582,710, forward strand.
GTTCAGTGCCTGCCATTGGAAGAAAAAAATATTTTTTTAATAAATAACAATATTCCCATGGTTTTTGCAAAGTTTGGCCAAAAAATGGAATGTTGGGCAATCTTGTAATTTATTGTAAAATAAGAGGCTGCTATACCCTTTTTTCCCCCGCTAGCACTGACTTTATTCTTTGCCATGGAAGGTGCTGTAAGTGTTGCTCATTTTGCGTTGCGTAGGACATTGTGACCAGAGTCACAGAGGCGAGCAACATTACCCACACCACGCTAACACAGATCCCAGTTTATAGGGTGTTGTGTCACATTTACACAACACACAGAGAGAAACATTCTTGCCCCGAGCAGGATTCAAACCCGCACACTAACCACTTGGCCAGCAGGATTCTATACCGCAGGTAATTTAAAGTATAGAAAAAGTTACTTTAGGTAAACAATGAGAGGTTTCAAATACTCGATTACTTCTTCACTGTGTAATCAGTTTGTTGGAAATTTGTAAATACTTTTTCAGCATTTGAAACTTCGTGGTATACTTTAGATGTTATGTAAAAAGAGAATTTGCCAGAAAGATTTTCTCACGTGGTATAGCATCCTCTAGAGTAATCACTGAGGCTTAAAATAAATATACCCAACACCGATAGCTATTATTTCTCAGAAAAACTCCACTACAGCATTACCTTTTCTTAAGGATTAAAAATATGAGAATATATTGAGATGTTTGTAAAGTAATTGCTTTTTTATGAAAATGAAAAACGATTTTCTTAGAGTGAATAAATATTTTATTGAAATATCTATTCTGATCTAAAGGGCTTAAAGTTGTCCTTAAATTTCTTTTTTAAAAAAAGGGTCCCTAATTAAACATTTCAATAAATTTTTGCGATTTTTCAAATTTTTGTTGAATTTAAAGGAAGAATAAATATTTATCTAACAAAGAATTGAAGAAATTTCAAATTCAAAAGTAATGTTAAATGTAACAAAAAAAAATGAACGACAAAGTCTTCAACTACGATATTAATCTACTTCCAGTGTTCGAGACAATTACCCTTGATTTGATGACATAAAAGCATTTGATATGGGAGAAATAAATATATTATAAAAAAACTCTCACCTCACTACTCCCCCCCACATCACTATATCATACTCTGTTTTTCACAAGATAATTTTTGTATTTTGCTAATACTTGATGATTTTCCATGCTTGGACTATTTTCTCCCCTTTTTTTATATAAAAAACAAATTTTGCTTAACTTAAATATAAAAAAAACTGAGTTATTTTTTAAAAATATTTATTTTTTCCCTTAAGTGAAATGACGATGCACTTAAACATCGAATCATTTTCCTTGACTTAAAAGAAGCTAAACACAAGCTTCAAAGCAACAGCATAAATTTCTTTTCGTGTAACAACGTGAGGCTGAGAAACCCATATGATCAGTGCCTGATTTATCATAAGACCTGAGAGCCCCCCCCCCCCCTAAATGTTACAAATAATTCCTTTTTGTGTTATTCTAAGGATTGCCTATTAGAGTTATGAGTTAACAAAAATTGAAATAAATATAAGTTCAAATTTGCTATTATATCGGAATTTACTTGTGTTTAAATTTAAAAACACTTCATAATTAATTAATATATAAATTGAGCTCAGGTTAACGACTAGGGGGCCATTATCAGCTTTGTGCCTAGGGCCCTGCGTATGTTAAGCTTTGAGATTAAACCTAGGCGTTTCTAATGATCATAAACGGTAGCATTCAATTATTTTAATCTATCAGCGATTGCATTTATTAGTGAAATCGGTTATGAAAAATACAATTATAAGTCCTCGGTTGGAATAAAACAAAATTACTTTCTCAACAACCCAATTTGTTTGTTCAAAATACTCTCTTAACAGTTTTTTTTTTTTTTTAATTTAATTAGATATGCAAAACAATACTATTTTAAATTTAAAAAAATTACTTTAAAAGCTCAACTTACTATGTTATGAATTTATTTTTGTTCTTAATAGTCTTGATCATAAAAAGTATTTGCAAAATTTATAGGGCTAAAGAATCTATTGAACTATCACATTGTGCTTTTTTATATTTTACCAGTTCTTGTATGTAAAATATTACCTCTATTTTTAATTTATATACTTGTGTATTATAAAATATTTGCTAAATAGTCACCTAATGAAATTCTGTGTTCATTTGACAAATATTACTTTTTGTGAACTTAAATCTTATTTCATCAAAACATGTTGCTCGTAAAAGTTGCATAGTTAAAAAATAAAATCTTATAACGTAGTGCCTGTTTCTAAAATTTAAGTATTATATGTTCATCTAATATAGCATATCATGTGAAAAGGAGTATTCGGATACCTGGAAATTTAACAATGTGAAGGAGAAAGTGGTCAAAAATATTGAGAAAAAAAAAAAAAAAAAACATAGGACATTATTTAAGGTAACTAGCTTTTTAGCCCTAAAAATGCTAGCTTTTGAGCAGCAAATCAACGAATCGTTGTTTTAAGGAATCTTAGAATTTACTATACAAATAAAGTACTATATTACTATACAAACACAAATAAAGGAGACAAGTTTAGAAAAATCGCATACTTTGAGGTTTATTGTTATAATACACAAAATGTACAGAACTGAATCATACATATATATTCTTTTAAATCTTTTGTAAAAAATAAAATCATTGAGAGGTTTCACTTACTGTACATTATATACAATTTTTAAAAGAGTTTAGAATAACAAAAAATTAAATTTCAAAGTGCCATACTTTTTAACTTATTCCCCACATCAGCATTATTGTTATTTACAATATTCTACACAATCATACAAGTTCCAAGCAAGAAATTATACTAATTTACAAACATCTCAGAAATACTTTCTTATAGAAATTTTAACGTTCATCATGAAATGTTATTTGTACTTCAAGCTATTGTGGTTCTAAATTTTTTAAATTTACTGCACATTTTTTTTGAGCAATTTGTGCAATGAAATTAGAATTGCAAATTCTAAAATAAATTATTAGACCATATTCTCAAAAGAGCTTTATAACTCCAGGTTTGCAAAATTAGTATTCGTATATTCATTAGAAGAAAAAAACGTTATATTCAATTAAACTACACAATTTGAAACATATTATGGCATAACAATTTTTACAATTAAATGGAGCATTAAAAGTAATGAAGAAACAATTTTAATTATTTGACTGTTCAGTTGTATAAAACAAACATCAAAAAATAGTTTTGAAAAGACAAATTTCTTAATAAATAAAATATTCATATAACATTAACAAATGGAATTAATAAAGTATAAGCCATTATTGCACACTAGAAAAAAAATCTAGAAATAATACAAAAGCCATAAAAAATAATTAACTTTCATAATAGGTATAGAGAAGATTAAACAAGTTATTTTAACAGACTATAATAAATTTCATAAAATTGCTATAACGTATATTTAAAAACATTAAATGAAAATTTTATTGGTTCAAAATCTTCATGACACAATAATACATAAATGTTTTCATTATTTTAACAATAAAAAAAGTTAAGATATTAAGAAATATGAAATTTTTTAAACGTGAAACTATTCCATCAGCAAAAAATTAGTAATAAAAATATTTTTAAAAAAATATTTCATGCTTGTAAGCACAATTTTAAAATTTCTTCAACAGAAAACACAAAATATTCACTTAAACAATAATTTAATGTGATAATGGTGCAACATTTTAATTTAATGCACTAAGCATATTTATTTTATTACTCAACACTCCAAAATTATCAGTAGCAATAAATTGTTAAATAAAAACGGCAAGCTGATGTTTAATTCTAGTGTTGTTTACACACATGTAAACTTCTATGTTCGCAATTTCCGAAAACAATTAAATTAAGGTTAAGATTAAATTGATAATTAAATGATTACCTCCTTTTTTTGCAATTCAAGAACTACTGTTGTACAAAATATTTTGATTTAAAAAAATAATCTTTAATGCACTAAATTTAATACTTGAAAAATTTAAAATTATTAAAAAAATATTAAATTAGGAACTTAAAAAAAATAATTAAAAAAAATAAATAAACATTCTAAGTTGCCTTATAGAAAAAGACAATATTCTAATATTCACTTATAACAATGTTTTTCTTATGCAAAGCAAAAAATTTGTTAAAGATTTTTGAAAATTACTTACACTTAAAAGGCTAAAATAAAAGACTGATTTTTATTGGCCAAATTTATTCCAATCAAAATCAACTCTTCCAGATTTGATTAAATTTTAGAATTAAAAATAGAAAAAAACAATTGTTGCATGAAGACTGATTAAATATTAGAAACTTTCCACTAAACTGGCATAGCTATTTAAGTTCGCTTTTGGGAAAATGTGAATATAGAAGTTCAACAATTCAAATATTGAATGTAAACAGCCTTGTATATAGATAATTCAAAAAAATTTAAATTCAGAGATTTTCAGAATTTAAATTTTGTCCGAGGAGTTATAATTTCTAAAGATGCACCAAATAGCAATTAATTGTAGTTAAACTAAGAATGCTTGACTGAATGCAACTGAATACCAAATATTTAGACCAAAATACACAAGTAATCTTTGTTTATGTGTATGTTAGTTAAAAGTAGTTTCTTTCTCAATTATCAAGTGATGTTAAGGTTATTAGCTTAATTATTAATAATTCTTTTTAATAGTTTTTGGTTTCTTTCTCAATTATTAAGTGATGTATTTAAGATAATTTGCTTAGTTTAGTTACTAATACAAATTTTTTGAACAGTTTCTTTTTATTTTTTTAATTAGATTTCTTTGTTTTAAATAAGATTTAAAATTAAGAAAGGTTAGGTTAAACATAAGTGTTATTTTTAGGGATTTATTTTTAATTTATAGATTAACCTTTTGCATGTGACTGGCAAAACACTGTACGCAAAAGGTTATGTAGAATTGCTTGCTGTTAATTCATAATTTTATTTTTGAAATTAAACATTTTTAATAAATTAGTAATTATCTGTAGAGTTTATAAGAATTAAGAAAGTGAAACTACTTAGTGAAATTTTAATATAGTCAGCAAACAAAGGTCAAAAACCGAGTATTTGGTGCACCTCTAATATTTTCATGAATTGCGTAAAACATTTACTCAAACTCTCTAACAAAAAAAGTCCAAAATTATTTAAAATATATATATATATAGTATGTATATTTATATATATTCTGATTTCTCAGTCTTTTTCGGCTTGAGGTAGTTGCATATTACTGGAATGTTGCGTGAGGTCGGTGCTGACTACATCAAACGTCTTGTGTGATTTGAGGTTGGTTTTCTTGCATGGAATGCAGTTCTCATAATCTAAGTCCTGAGACGATGGGCTTTTTCCAGTCTTTCTACGATGCTTTCGTTTCTTTGAATGATGATGGTGGTGGTGGTGATGATGATGACGGTGGTGGTGATGATGATGCCTGCGATGCTTTTCCTTATATTTCTTATGACGTTTTGTTTTTGTCTCACCTCTCTCTTTCCCTTCTTCTACATCTCTGTTGGATTTTGTTCGGGAAGCTATTTTTCGCTTTGAATGCTTTCTCTGTTTTTTCTCCGATTTAGAATAATTTAAGGAGGAAGAAGGCTGGTGGTTTTCGGTGGTGTTTGTGACTTCTGTATTTTGACTAGGTGATAAAGAGTAATCCATGAAACAACTATCATCACAAGAGGAATCATTGACACTCGTACAACTTGAGTCTTTGGATTCGTTTTCATTTGGAACCCCTGCAAAATTAAATAAGATCATTTAAAGACATAAAAACACAATCATACCATCATTCAGGCATATGTATTAAAAAAGAAATAACTAATTTTAATTCAGTCAATACTAGCTGTATACAAAGTAGGACTACTAACTTACAGGACTGATCTAAGAATTCTCGGAAATATTATGTGATTTGTATACTCATTTAAAATGTTTTAAAGTAAATACCACCTACTGTACTGCTCTACTGTATAGTAGAACATCAATCTATCTTTTCTCTTGGGACCATTTAAATGGGTACAAGACCACCCATACCCTCACATGTGACTTATGTCATCAGCACCAGCTAATCTTTATCAGCAAAATGGTTTATTAAATTTGAGCTAAGTTTCTCTACGTCAGTTAGAATGTTAATTGAGTATAAATTAATTAAATATAGAATAATGTTCAAATGTAATTCTTTCTCATCTACTTCTTTTACTTAATTTAGATTTATTATTTGCTTATGTATTTTTTTGTAACGGTGGCATATTTTTGTTTTGTGTACCTGGCAACTTTGAAGCATAATTAGTCTGTTTATGTTCCACATGGCTTCTTGCCTGTCTTTGTGTTAAATGTCTGTGTAAATATATAAAGTATTAAAATCTTTGAGAAAGAATTTAAAGCGTGTCGCTTAAGTGAATTGATACTTGACGGGCTTGGCTTACTGGAAATAGAACAGTTGCTAACGTAAAACAAATGTCAAGTTTCAACAACCAATCAGGATCGAGATACCCACACTACGTCACTTGCAGGTATCCTATTTCAAACGATAAATGCGGTTCAACATAAAATATCAAATTAATACTAGAAAAATAATTCAATGTAATAAATTAACGTACATAAAAATATTCAAATAATGAAGCAATACATTTGCATTAAATATTAAAAAAAATTTGAAAAAATTAGGTACGTACTGCAAAACTATTTACAATGTGATGGATAGATGAATAAACACATTTATTTCTTTAATATTTTTAGAAATTTTAATTTGAACATGATCTTTTCTTTTCAGTACAAATAATAAATTTTCAATCTATGTAGGTAACAGATGGAAATTCTTTTTTTGTGAATACAGAAAGGTTTTTATTTGATACAAAGGCTTCTCTGCCTTCCACAAAGGTACGACTGGTCATGATTATGTTTCTATTCCTTTATCATTAGCATTTGCACTTCTTCTATTTCTGCAACCATTATTTCAAACAACATCACACCACAAGTTCCAACATTCTCATCAATTTACGTATGAACATTAAAATTTATGTTTTATGTATTTTACTTAAATCCTTTTCATTTCAAAACAAAATAACTTTATTTCTTTTTCAAATGTTGGTGAATGTGAGCTTCAAAAACAAACTAAACTGGTAATATTAACATTAAAAGAATGACATTTGTGACAGGACCATTAAAAAAAGACGATACGTACGGGAAAATAAAAAATGTGGGAATATCATCCAATTATATTGAGGTATAGCTGTACATTAGAAACAACTTTTACATCCAAATACAGAAGTACATATGGCACATGAAGTGAAGGTTACTTTAAAGCATGTAGTATGTATTTTTTGCATCCTATATATTAATTTCAATATTTTATTACCTACATGCACTTTTAAGTGGGAGGGGGGAAGAATGCAATATGATTACTTTGCCATATTGATTTTTGCACTTTTTAAAACAAAAAAAATGGGAAGGAAAAACCAGGTTACATTAATCTCTCGTAATTTTATATGAAATTAAAATAATTTATTTTATATGAATTATATCAGTTTTAAATTATATTAGGAAAAAATCATTATTGACATATTTAGGGCTGAGAGAGATGCCATCCTACAACAATTTCCTAATTATGTCAGTAAACACCAGCTACATATATCTCATTCTGCTTCAGCAAAGACTGTATTTTACATGTTTTGAAACATACTGTAATATAATTGTACTGCAATTTGTAAATTAATATAAGTCTCCTCAAACCAAATAAAAATATATTTATTATTTTCCTCTTTAAGAAAATGCACTGAATCTGCCATTTTTAAAAATCAAACAAAGGAATAATTAAATTATGAATTACTTTTGTGTTTCTTTTTAGGTGTGGAAGACCGTAACCTTCGAGGTGCTTTCCCAGAACAATTTTCCTTGCATTTTGACTCTGATTGAAAACCAGCATTTTCTAGCCTTGAATCAGTTCCACCTGTGTTAATCAGATAAACTTTAGATTTTTTAAACATTGACAAATCTCATACCGAGGTAAATTTATAATCAAATCAAACTCACTTGGAATAATATCAGGAGGTATGAGCCTGACATTTTTAATGGGTATTTGGCCGGAATCACCATCGTCAAATTGAACAAAAACTCTGGGTTCTGACCAGTCTGCACTGGGACACGGTGCTACAAAATTGAAGAGGAAAAAATCAGAGAAGTACAAAAGGAAAAAGCATTTTAAATACTTTTTTAAACTTAAGAACACATTTTTTACAAACAGGGGAAAATCTAAAATTACTGGGTTAATGGAAAAAGTTTATTTTACAGATTAAATTTATGCAAAAGAAATGCACATAACTGTGAAAAGTATTATTAAAAGTCTTATTTCTATTTTAAAATATGAAAGGTATGCCTCCTTCTACAAAGCATATAATTGACTCAAGCATTCAAAAGTAAGTTTTATATGAGATGAATACACAACAATAATGTTTGCATATTTAAACTTTAAAACAAAAATAATGATTTAATAACTTAGATTTAAATAACCACAGTTAAGTAAATTTTTTTTTTTTCAATTTAGTAAAGTGAAATTTAAATTAATTCAGTATTTCCCAACTCTGTTTGGTGGTTGATCACATACTAAAACATCTAGAATCATTTAGTGACTCACCTGAATATAACATTGTACGTTAAAGAAAAAAGAGCAATTAATTTACAAAATATCCAATGAGGAGGCTGAATTCTTGCTTCATATTTTAGAAAACATCATAAAATATGGGTAAGAGAAGATTGGGCTAATTCATAAAAGATTTTACAGTTTTTTTCCCCTTTTCAAATTTTATAGGGAAGTTTGGGAAGACTTTTGGTAAAAACCTTTTCAATGTAATACTTTGCTCAATGATATTAAGTTTTTATTGAAAATAAAGTTGATGCCTAATTTGTACAGATTAGGAAAAACTAACACATTTACAATTTTTTATTAAATTAAAAAAGTAAATGAATAAACAAAACAGAAAATCCCTTTTTTTAGATCAAATAACTTATCCAATTCCAAAGTAACTCAGAGAAAAATAACGTAAAGGAACTAAATGTATAGATGTTACAGAAAAAAAACTAAAATATGATTAACGAAATAAACTTCATAAATTAAAAATTACAAGCCTTGTTAAGACAATGGCTTGAGAAGCATATTTTAAGGGCATTACAAAATTTAGCCCAAAACTGGTAAAAAATTTATTCAGTTGCAAAATTTTATACAAATTTATTTAGCGCAATCAAGTTTCTTTAAAAATAGTTAATAAATTAACGTTGACACAAAGGTAAAAAATAGAACAAGCACTCGATTAATAGATCTTGTATCCGTCAATTGGTTAATGCATATTTAGTTAGATTCTCACCTTTCCCAATAACACCAGGATAAAGACACCTGTACTGTTGGCTCCAATATGCACAAACTCTGGTTCCCTCAGGCAGGTTAGAAGTCACAGGCTTGGATTCAACAATCTGTCACAAAGAAAGCAATAAAAGTAATTAGATGTGGAAAATTCCTTCGTAAGAAGCAAAAGAGTAAGGAACACTTTGCAAATAATTTCGATATAACAGAGACTTACCAGAAACTTATTAAAAAGTTTCTTTTATTTATCTACCATTCAGCAATAAAGCCAAATTCCTTATATGAAACCAGTTGCACAAACTAGTTCTATAACATGCTTAAGTAATTTTACATGATCCCAGTCCAAGTCATTTAAAATAAAACAAAAAGTTGATGAAAGAAATTTTCACTCTACTTATTTAAAATTCAACTTTAGCTGTTCTTATGCTTTAGAGAACTGGGCAATCTTTTGTAAAGTTTTGATGTAGGTACTTTTTGTATACTTTTATCAGAATACTGGGTCAAGCAAAACATTGTACAAAAGGAGTTTGTTATTTATTAAATTACTTACTGTTTGCGTTAATAGCTCTTCTCTAGTAAAAGTATGAAGCTTGTTTCCTCTCTGTCCATCTAAAGCAATGCCATATCTAAAAAATATTATTCTAAGTTGAATAAAGGTTTTACAAATAAAGCTATGACCTATTTTAAGGATGTGTAACCTTTTCCCGAAGAGGGGAGGGGGAAAAAACATAATAATAAATAAAAAATATTGACTTTTGGAGAAAGCAATAGAGATTTAATTATTTTTTACTGTTTATAAACTGCATACATCTTCAGTTTTTAAATAAATCCTTAAACAATTGTTTTGAACACATTGTACTGAAAGAAAATTTTCAATAGAAAGAATTAAAAATGTCAGAACATTCAACTCCTCAAATTTTTGAATTTTGTCATATTTTGGGTATTTTTCAAAGTTTATGTAGTTATGTTATTTCTAGTGGTAGAGATCATTAAGACCATTGATCTTTAGGCCACAGGTTGTGCATTCTTAATCAATCTAATATGTGAGATAAAAACTGCTAGAAAGTACAGTTTAGACACCTTTCATGCGAATCTATTAAGCCTTTAAACTATTAAGATTGCATCTTAGAATATAAAAATCTGATTTTTTTTCAGATCAATAATAGTTCCTAAAACATTCTGGTATTAAAATTTGGATGGTTATACGTATAATGAATTTCTTAAAATACAATTAAAACAATAAGTTTAATTATTTATTTATTTATTTTTTTACTTTATACTTATTTATATAGAGCTACTTATTTAATTAGAGCTTATATTAAGATTTAAAAAAAATAATAATTCATTCACCTATTAGAAGTAATACATTCTTTTATGTGACCAGCATAAAATAATCCTTCCTCTAAAGCTAGCAAACGATGACTTTCTACAAGATTTTCTGTAGTTAACTTGCTTGGTTCTGAAAAATTAAATATAAAATAACAGATATAAGACACATTTAATTAAGATGATATTCAGTTAAAGAAAAAAAAATATTTATTCATATTCTGTCAATGGCTATCATTATCAACCATTAACACATTTTGTTTCAGGCTAAACGTATTTCAATTTTTTTTTTAAAGCAACTTTTACCTTCTTAATTATTAAACTATTATAAGACATAGACAAAATTATTGTCTAAAATGAAGAATTTTAACTAATTATGCGTTAGTACTGCATTTCGACCCAACCGAATGATTCTAATCGAACTACTAATAAGTAAATATTTTCTATTTCAATATAAGAAAGGTATTTTTATTTTCTGTAAAATAAGCTAGTCTAGTAACATCAATTTTAAATTATAAACATGTATTATGTAAAAAAAGTAAAATTTTAAATTCTTATGAAAATACATCTAGTGATTAAGATATCGAAATTGCTGCACATTAAAGTACTTTAAAAGGAAATATATATTACCTGGATAACCTAGGGGATTTTCAGCAGAAGTTTCACAATTTTCATCAGTTCCCAAGATTTGACCTTTTTGCCTCTCTTCAACCAAATGACATTTTACAAATGCATCATACAGATCATCCGGAACACCATCCTAATAAAACGAAGTAAAAAAAGTATGATAAAACAAATCAAAATGTTTTTTCTACAACATGTTAATAAATATAGAAACACCAATAAAAAAATATTTAAAAAAAACATGAAATTACCTTTGCATTTTCTTCATCTGAAATTGAACCAGATGTATCGAAAAGAATACGGTTGCGCAAGTGCTTTGCTATTATGGTCTCTGTAAAGATAAAAATTGGAAGTGTTTATTAAACAAGTTTATATTTTAATTATTTGATCATCTTAAGCAAAATAATACATTTTGTATTTTATTAATTTTAATTGCAATACTATTTTATTAATTTTATAATTAATATTTCATTAATAAATTTGTAAAATTTGGCTTGTATTTTTTTTTCTCACCATTAAATGGGGAGGTAAAAAATTCTTAATGTTGCAAGTTCAACTGCATCATGTTGATTTATTTACTGATGCATATAGAAAAAATTTTGCTAAGATTTCTCATAATACATCAATCATACTCCTATTTAATAATATGCAGAAAACTGGTTTGTTAAACAAGAAAATCTGCAGTTCCAAATAAATGTTTTTTTGCTCACGCAATAAGCAGAAATTAAAAACTCCTTTTTAAAAACAAGGGTCTGTCTAGGTTCTTTCGAGAGGTACCTATTTTGTGAAAATTTAGACATAATTTGTGAAATTTAAAAATCAACACAAAAATATGGTAAAATAAGAAAATATTTTGAAAAATATTTAAATATTTTTTGAAAATATGTTAAAAGTATTTTGTGAAACTACAGTTTTTCCAAAAATTGAATTTGTGAAAGTACCACTAAACGGCAGTAAATTTGACCTGGACAGACCTCTGAAAAAAGACCCTCATTACAAATAAATTAATAAAACTTAATTACTTTTAGTTGTTAGAAATTCTAAAAAGGCTAGGGTAAAATTTAATGGCCGAATAGCCACACTGTACTTACTGAATACAAAAATGCATTCAAGAAAACAATGTTATAAATCAAGTTATAAACCAAAGAAAAATAATGTTAGATAGAAAAAATATAATTATTTTTTATAAAATGATAATCTTACCACTCATTTTCCCTTGCTTCGATGGTACATATCTTTTCGGATTGTCAGATTTCCTTTTACTTGGAAGAGCCTTGGAAAATGATGCTAAAAGAAATAGATAAAAAAAAACTCATAATTTTGTCCAAAGTCCAATTTCATCTTTTAGTTACTGGTCCTAATAACTAAAAACTATCACTAGACCAATAACTAAAAACTATCACTAGCCCATACACAATTACAAATGTTAATAAAGAGAACATAGATTCTAGTCCCCGGGCACCACTAATAGTTATTTTATGCTGACCAGAGACAAATTTTAGTTCTTTTGGACAGATGGGCCACCTTTTATTTTGAGTTCTGATAAAATTTTGTTAAGAAAGATGATTTTTTTAAAATGTTTCTTTTTTCTTAAAATAAATAATTATAACATTTTTAAACTCACCTAAACAAACAGAGATAGGTTCTGCTTTCTTAATTCTACTCTGTGATGAATGACGCAAAGAATACGCTTTTGATTTTTTAATATTTTCTGGAAGACTGCTATCATTGACTGAGCTATTGTTCACAGATGCCTTTGAACTTGCATCTGAACTTGAGTCAATAGAATGTTCTTTCTTTTTCTTCAACCTGGATAACCTTTTTTGCTGATGGCGTGTAATATTCTTAGAATACGACGATACAGACAATCTCTTCCTCTCAATGTTAGATCGCAAAAACTTCATACATTTCCTGCCTGAACTTCTTCGAGTGAAGCGTCTCCGGGCACACATGTCTCTAACTTCGTCTTCGGAAAGTATTTCGACTGATGATTCTTTTTTAAATGATGCTTGACAGCGCTTTGGCCTCCTCTTTACTAAATCACCCTTAATAGAACTCTGTAAGAAATAAAAATGATTTTCTTTTTAAAATCAGTAAAATTTATCAAATTAGCTTAGTTTCAGAGATTGTTAAGCTTTTGTGGCTTGTAGAAAATTACGGTTTGTAGAATAACATTATATAGATCTTTTACTGAACTTAGTTATGTTAGACAAATCTCTTAATCTGACGCAATAAATATTGAGAAACAAAATGCTAGTTCCTACAACCTCCAGTACACATATTTATTTTAAAAATCTAACTTTAAAACTTTACATGTTTTTTGAATGATTGATTATAAATTTAGTCATTATATTAAACCATGGGCACTACACTAATGAATTTAAAATTACGAGTAAGTACATAATGAATACACGTAATACTTCATACTATGAATAATAACTAGTTTACTAACAATAATTAGTAGTACACAGAGTGTGAAGTGCATACAAATCAGTATGCACTATGTACTTATTTGCATGCAACTGCATGCACTCAGGTTTGCCAACCTTACCAAAATAAAAAGCAGAAGGCATTTTCCCAAATTACGGCAAAATGTTACAAATGAAAGCTTTAAAAATAAATGAAAATGCGTCAATACAAATTTATCAATCATTATGCTTATGATTTCTTAAAATATATCAAGCAGAAATATTTAATTCTAAACCAACAAATACAGTTAAATACTAAAAATATCACATAACTCATAAGAATACAAATAAATGGGTTAAATTTTTTTATTATTTAACCCTTTGCATTCTGAGTACTCTGAAATGCTGTTTGAACTAATCTAACCACTAAATCATTTATAGTACAAACTGTATTTTTAAAATCCACCCATTAATGTGGTTACTAATTATTAAGATATAATAATATTAATTTTACAGTGGTGACTTTTGATATTGCATCAAAGGCGACATCCAAGTCAAAGAGGTTAAGAACATTTAAAGGACAATGTTTTAGTCATCTTAAAAAGATACCATGAAAGTTTTTCCAAACAAAAAGTTCTTGGTTTTTGACCGAACAGTCAGTAATCTCTCCAAATTTTCATTTGAGTCATTTCATTTTATGTGGGTTTAAGTGGCAAAACTAAATACTCTCTTGCATGCTGCATTATTGTCCTTTATGATTTTTTTTTTTTTTCAAGTTAAGCGAGGAATGTTCTTTTTTTCTCTTTTAATTTGTTTTCAAAAATCAAATTTTTTAAAATTTTTTTTTTAAAGAAAATCTAAAATTTAATGAATTTTAATTAATTTAATTCTTACTAATTTATAAAACACAAAATGATATTAGAAGCACAATATATACAATATATAAAACAGTTTTTTGATACAGTTATAAGTAAAATATCCTTGAATAAATAAGAAGGAAAAGTTATTGGTGTAATTTGAAAAGTATATATCATAGATATTTTTAAAAAAATTTCAGTAGTGTACGACTTTTAAAGTTCCATAAAAAGGAAAATGGAAGCTAAATCAACCTTACTTGCCTCAACATTCTGAGGTTCAGTAATAAAAATAATTACCTTATATTTGTGTTCTGACACTGATTTATTTCGATCTTCAGTTTCAGGAAAGCACTGATCACTATCAAGAAGTCCATTTGCAGAACTGTCATGTGCATCATTTGTTTGACTATTAGAATTAGAATCTGATTTTTGAGCTAAACTTTCCCTTTCCAATTTGGGACAATCTTTCATATACATATTTGCAAACCTACAAAAATAAAGCATATGACAGATATATTTAGATTCAAATTTGAAGTTAACATAGTAGTAGGCATTATTATTTCAATAAATAAATGTTTGTTGCCTACAAACCGATCAACTAGTTTAATTTATCGAAATGTAAAGCAAAAATGTTGCAGTAGAATCAAACCAAATATGGCCAGCATACCAGGTTTATGTAAAACAGGCATTCAATAAAGGAATTTTTAATATAACTCATGAACATGGTTAATTTATAACAAATTTACAAAACATTTTATTTAAAAATGCAATAAGAATAGTAGATAATTTTGACAAAAAAAACTTAGTCATTTTAACGAGCTTAAATTAATTTGAAAAAATTTACATTAATAATTCTTTTTGAATATCAAAATTTAATAGTTCATTATTTTTCTTGGTTTTAAAATTAGCAAATATAATTAGCTTAAAACTAATAAGAATTATATGGATGGAGAACTGAGTATAAAGAATGTTCTAAACAAGATTCTAAAGCAAGAACGAAGTAATGAAAACTTCAGGCGTATCCTTGTTATATTCACTAATTGTAATGTATAATAGACAAAGTGCAACTTTATGCCTAAAATTACTCTTTCCCCCCAAAAAAAATAATAATTGATAAGGAATGAACTTAACTTTCATACAAAAATAAGTTTATGATTAATAGTTAAGTTCGCTACTGTTTGTTAATTAAGCCTCATATACAAAATGTATTCATATGCCTTCATATATTCATATAAAAAAAAGAGGGAAAACTAGAATTTTGTACTAATTTTTTTTTTTTACTTTCGATTACAACATAATTCTTTCAAAAATGAAAAAGAATAATATAAATAGGAAACGGTAGAAAACAAGAAAATATATTATAAAAGAATTTAAAAAATTAATATACCTCTTTTTGGGCTTCAATCGCAAAAGTTCTTTCTGTTTCTGCTTATATTTCTTTTGTAATTCCAAAAGTTTATCGTGCATTTCAAACACAGTTGAAACTGGTTTTTCACTCACTTCATTCCCTTGCTTTGAAAGTTCATCTTCTGGCCATTGTTTTGGCTCTTCTTTTATTTGGGGATAATTTGAACACACGGGTGAATCTTTTGGCTCAATTTTTATCACATCGAATTCCGAAACCAAACGCTCAACAGCAATGGTAGATAGCAATTCAAGTCCTCGGATTTTCAAAGAATTACACGGGTGATTGCATTTATCTTTCACAACATTTGAAGCATCTTCTGTTTTTAGATTTGAATTTGTTTTTAAAGGGCTAGATACCTCGAGTGATGTGACTTTCTCTATTGTATCCAACAAGAGATTAAGTCCATGATTCACATTGAATTCGGGCAATGGTTTGCTTTCTTCTTTATTTGCTTCTAACACATTGCTGTTTTTGATTTCCACATCAGTCTTAGCATTTTCAATTGTGGTTTCTGTATCCATTGCAGCACAATCATTCTTGTTATGAGTTTCAACATCTTGTGAGGTAATAAGCGTATTTTCACTTTCCTTTTTTACCTGAACAAGATCACTTTCGAGCACTTTGTTCTCAGATTCGTTCGTAGAAGGTGCATCTTGAGGTTCGACTTTCACAGAGTGCTTGAATTCCACATCACAGTCGTTTAGATTTGCACTGCTTTCTAAATTGCTTTCAGGAATATCAAGCGTTAGAGGTGATTGCTTTGGAGGTACAGTGGTACTATGACACCTTGGAGGTATTATGTTAATTTCTTGATTCTGAGAGGTAGGTACACTTTCTCCCAAACTTTCCTCTCTAGACTGATTCTACACAAAAGGAAATGAATAAAAAAATTAGGATAAACGGTAAAAAAGATGTTTAGATAAAGAGACATTTGTTTATTAGAGTAAATTAGCTCTATATTTTATAAGTCGAATATATGATGTGAGGCATTTTTCTTATATGCAAGCTTGATATTAGCAAAAGCTATAAATTTAAATAAAAATCTATAAATAAAAAACTTTAAAACTCATTTAAACCAATCCTGCATGCTCTTCACACTTTTAGCTTTTAATTTGCTGCGAAGAGACAGATTTCTAAAGTTACTTATAAACTTAATCAACTAATACTTCTAAAGGCATTTGGTACTTTTTTCTACTCTAAAAACACTCTTATTGTCACTTAATACTTTCATAAACTTAGATAGGCAAAATTTAGATTTAGCAAAATAAATTAATGTTGTAAATTTAAAAAATAATAAAATAAAATATTTCCTAGTTTTTTTTTTTTTTTTTTTTTTAAATGTTACTCATCCACTAAGCTTATTATTTGAGGATGGAATTTAATAAGATATGATGAATTTTATTTTAACATAAATATAAAAAATAAATTTTTAAAATACTTGCTAGAAATTGATTGTTATGTAAATGTAGAATTTGATAGAAAAAAAAGAGCTAAAATTGGTTATACTATGCAAAACTAAAGCAGAATTTCAAAGCATGATATACTCTAACACAAAGGAAAAAAAATCTGAAATAATAAAAAGAAGAAAGCTGACTAATTTTACATTTACATATTTATCAGAAGAAATAGCTCCCTGAAGATAATGGATATGCTAGATATGATTTATTTACCAGAACAATTTTATCTGTCTCATTGAAAAGAACTGCTTAAAAGCTTCTTTAGAACAGCAAAATATTTAATAATAGGTTTTATCAAATCAAGTGATCAACCAAAATAATTTATAAACCAATCAAATGAAACAACATGGACAATGATTGAAAAGTTTTTCAAACAGTTTTTGGAGACATTTAATGGAGACATTAGGAGTAGAATATTAAATTATAAAAAAGCAGACATACTTAATTTAATCAACATTCAAAAATTAAAATAGAGTAGAAACTGACACCTTTTTAAAAGATGTATAAGGCAAATTAGGTAATTTACAATAACTAAGAATATTTTCAACACTATAACAAGTACTATCATCAGAACAGAGAAGCAGAAATTTTTTGACACGGAAGATTGTACTAAGTTTTATAGAACCTAAATGATCATCATTGATTTTGTTCTTCTACATATCTCTTTATTTAATATTGAAAAATAAAGAATTCATTTACTCTTTAGATTAACATTTTTAGTTTAAGCAAAACCAAAGATAAACAATAAAATTTTCAAACCAGCTGCAAAAAATTCTATTAAATGAAATATATATTGTAAATTTGTACTAAAACATAAATAAAAACACAGAAAAAAAATGCATAAGTAAATTGAAGAAATCAAACAGTTTTATGTGTTCCAAAATATTTACCTTTAAGCAAAGAGGACTTAAATTAGGAGTTGGTTGATGATTTTCTATTCTTTTCTCAGAATTGTGTTTGCTAATATGCTTTGCTATAAAAAAAAAAGCGAAAATATAAGTATTATTACAATTCATTCAAGAAGGAATTTTATTATGAAGGAATTTTATTATTATGTTTTGAAATATTTCAATGGATACTTTTTCACATATTTATATTTTTTTCTATTCAATATATTATTTCAAACAATTTCATGAAACCTATCAATTGTCTATTTTATTTTCAATGAACTGAAACTTAGAGAAACACTTAACAAAAACAGTTTGAAACAAAATGCTTCATTTTTGATCAAATTAAAGTTGTTAAATTTAATATTCTCTAAATTCTTGCTTCTAAGACAAAATTTAAAAAAAATATATATCTTAAATAAATTTGCACAATTGGTTGAATTTATTTTGCCTAAAATAAATATATAATTTTAAAATTTTATAAACTTCATTAAAAAGATAATTCAATTACTACTTGCAATTATAAATAGTAACAACTCACTGTTAAATTATGATTACTTTTCAAAATCAATTTTAATAATCAGCTTTAATGCTTAGCTGTATTACAGCACATGTGAAGAAAAGTAAATAAGTTCTTTCTATTTTATTTTATTTATTTATCTATGATTATTATTTTTTTCTTCTCTTTTTTTGACATGACACACATGGGGAAAAAATAGTTTCTTGTAATTTGAAAAGTAAGTTTAAATCACATCTACTCTTTTCCTAAGTGTAATATAATTAGAAAACAATTACAATAGAAACTTATTGGATTTTTAAAGCTATATGATAATTATTTTTTATAGAAAACCCAAAACAGAATGAAACATTGTCAGATTGTTTTTAAACATCAATTAAAGAAAATATTGAAAATAATTTTTCAAATCTTTCAAAATTTTATGTTTCACATATTAATAAATTGAAATTCTTTTTAAGATGTTTAAAATATGACAATTGAAGACTATTTCTCTCAAATTATATCAAAGGAATATGAAAAGACAATAGTTGAAATGGTATATCAATGAAATTTTCTATTAGTCACTTCAATTTATGAATATTTTTTAGAAATTAGTAACAAAATCCAACTAAAGAGCAAAAAAACATCTATATACGTATGTGTCTATTAAAAAATACTAGTTTCTGCATCATTCAAAAATTAATAAATAATTAAACAAAAAATAACAAAATTTGTTTCGATATTGTTTGATGCGAAACAAATTCAAATTTGCTTGCTTACATATAAATCGATAAATGACAACTATCAAAAATATTGAGTCATTTCATTATAGCTATGATTTGCCTTCTTTTATTGAAAGAAATTTTTTTAAATGTTATTTTTAATGTAATAATAGAGGCTAAGTGACTCTATTGTGTTTAAACATGAAGTTAAAAAAAATTACTTACAAGATGAAGATTTATTTTGAACACCAATAATCTGGACTTCATCATCAACATCATAATCTACTCTCTTTTTTACAGGAGAGCAAATGTTTGGACTTGATGAATGAACAGCATATTTGGTAACAAGCATATCAGATGGTGCAGTTTGAGCAACCGATATCAAGTTTTCATGCAACACTGGAGAGGCATAATTTTGGTTCCGAGAAGGAGGTTTTGCAGCTTCTGGAGGTTTGAAATAATTGTCGGGCGAAATCATTGGCAGGTCATTGTAAGACCATGACTTGTTAAGTGAACACGGATTCTGGTAAAAACTATTTTGGTAACTACTCACATCTGACCTAGACGAAGAGTTTGTTAAAATAAAAGGGCCAGAACTCGAAGCATATGACGATGCCAAGCAATTTGATGATGTTGATGGACAACTAGACATGAAATATTTATCTTTTGGCTCTATCTTAGGCTGCATCATTGAGGTAGGGATATTCAAGACCTCAGGGGTCTTATTTTCAGAAATTTGAATAACTGAAGAGCTCCTGGAGTTAGGTTTTTGATATTTGCAATCGTACGGATTGCTTTTTTCAGGCTTTACTTTTGAAGAACTAGTCTTTTGTTTATGTTGTTCTCTAAAAGAAGTATCACTAATTCTTTGAGTAGTCACAGTCTTGTGAAAGTCTTGAATGCCGTGAAAATCGGACTTTTTCGAAAAATTGCTACTAAAATGGCAATCACTCAGAGGCTGAAGAGGATGCTTGGATTTGCTAGAGTTCAGTGAGGGTGGTTGTTTGTGATCGGAGTAGAAGTGCTCGTCTCCGGCTCTCTCGATGGAGTTCTTGAATTGCATAGAGTTTACGTTTTCACTTTCGTAATGAGAAAAATAAACATTCTTGAGTGGTGAGGCATTACAGTTGTTTTCCTGGGTTGCAGGCAGAGATTTCACTTTTTCTTGAGGTGGACTATGGATGCTTAAATTTCCTTTCAATGAATATGCAGATGAGAAACAAGATTTATCTGTGGATGGATGCATACTTGAGCTGCTTCTAATATCAGAAGCAAATAAATAAGGCTCATGACCTGAAGAAACTAAAAAGAAACAACACAAAATTAAAAAGGAGCAAAAAAATAAGCATTTCTGTAATTTTGAACCTCTTTTTACAGAGAAAAGATTACACATCTTTTTGATCTGTCTATCCTGAGCACTTAAGAAAATATGATTTCCACCGAAGCATATTAATTTCATATTTTAAATATTATCATAACATTATTATAACAGTTGGCTAAGAGTGAAAACTGTAAATTCTCTTTTAGAGAATTCTAATCTGTAAGTTTAATTGATTAATAATATCTCACATATATTGTAGCTGTGAAACGTTAATTTAAAAAAAAATTTAAAAAATAATTAAGAGTTTTAATTACAAAACATATACTGATTTTTCATGAAAATTTAGATTGCCATATTGTTGTACTGCAATTTTTATTAATGGCACTTTTAGGACACTATTGCAAACATTTATCTCATGAAATAACAAAAATAGCAATGAAGTTTAAAAATCAATAAAAACATTAAACTATGTCCTAAAAAATCAAATAATTAAATTATCCAATTTATAAGATAATTTAGTTGCATTTCATAATGTAACCAATATTATTAATTTCGTATGACAATCAAGAACATTTCTTGTTTATCTTTTTTTATATAGTAGTCTAAACCTTAAACTAAAGTATATTTTAAGTCAATCTACAAAAATCTTAGCATGCTTGGATTAGAATTACATTAAAAAAAATGAAATGCTTGAAGAAAATATACTGATTTAGTTTTAAGCATTCTTTATTCAAGTACTAGACAAAAACTATATCAAATTTTTTGCAAAAAAAAAAAAAAAAATCAGCATGTAATAAATAAAAAAACTATTTTCTTCATTGTAAATTAATCAAGAACTGATTTTTTTTATTAAAAAAATAATAATTTATCTCTCTGGAAAATTTAAGCTGTTTTTGAATAATTGTGAATACAATATGCATTTTACATGTTTAGCAAATTGCAGAAAATATATAAAAAGCTAAACCATTGAAACAAATATGAAGGGGGAATTAAACAAAAGCTTTTAAAAACTAAATTAAGAAACATTTTTGAGAAAATTCAGCATGCAGAATTCCATTATTATAATTTTTACTCTGAATTTAAATCTTTGAAGTTTTACTTAAACAAATAAATTATAAAAAAAAAATTTTAAAACATTTTCCCTACATTTAACAAAATATGATGTATTTATTAAAAGCAAATTACCTGTGAGGAGTTCTTGTTTTGGCAGACTACGTGAAACTGAACACTGAGATTTTAGCTTGCTTTCAACAACACAGCAAGCACTTAGATTGTCAGACTTTGATCCTGATGAACACATAGACATGCTAGATGTGTTGACATTTGGAGAAAGTACTTTCTCTTGCTTAAAAACTCGCTGTGTTGACTCTATAAGACATTTTAATAAAAATATTCATTAGCTTCTTTAAGAAATAGTTAATTTTTATAACATTTATACACAATTAACAGTTAAAGTTATAAATTAAAAATTTTAAAAAAATTACATTTGAATGATATTTTTCAATTTTATTTTTTCCACTTCTAATTTAATGCTACTAAATATGCAAAATCTTCTTCTTATAAATTACTAAAAACAATTTTTTAAAAATTTAATATTTTTAACAAGGACTGCAATATTTTCTAATAAAACAATACCACAAATATTTTTCGTAGTATGTGATACGAACTGATATATAAAAAGTCTACTTTTTAATAAGTAAAGTGTGATTACGATATTATTAATATTCAAAGTTACATTATTATTAATTTTTAAAAAAAAGGATTTACAATTAAATCAAAGAAACTCTACTAAGAACTATAATTATTCACCTTTGGGTGTTTCAGCTAGATGTGAGTAATGGCCCAAACCTTGAAGAGAATTTCTTAAATTTGAGGTCAAATTCTCACTATGTCTCAAAACTGGATGCCCGAAATACAAATTATTCCCATCAAATCTTCCACAACCTACAAATAAATTTAGCAAGGATTAAAATAAGTCAATATCCTATAGTTATGTAATAAGTATTGAAAAAATCAACAGCAAAATAAAATGAAATAATAATTTTGAATTTTATTAAAAATAATTAAATCTTTGCAAACAAATTTTTTTTTATTTATTCCTTTTATTTCTTTCATTATCAATGCATATATTTAAAACTTAAAAAATTCCTAACAAAACACTGAAGAAAATATATTAATTCTGAAAAAAATAATCATAGTCAGCAATTTACAAAGATGAATTTTTTAATGGTACCTAGACATTAACAAACAAATTAACTTTAACAAATTCATGAAACTCATAAATGAATAGTTTTCTATTTTCAGTAGAATTAGAATTGATCTTAATTTTCAAATCAATCTACTGAAACAGGATTATGTCTACCAATATTTTTTTTATAAAAACTTATAAATTTTATAAACTTTTAAATGTGCTTTTATTCAATTTGATGAATAGCAAATATGATTTTTTTTTTTCAATACAGCCATTACCACTTGCATGTCAATAATATTAAGATATATAAACCTAAAAGAATATGATATAATACTTTTATGCAGTAAAGTAATATAATAAATAAAATATTCAATATTATAAAGTCAATATGCTAGAAAGTACTTCAGAAGAAAATGCAAAAAAATAAAAACATATAGAAGCTCAAGAAGAAAAAAAAATCATACAAATACCAAACAATATACTCTAAATATGATTTCAGGTATAGAAAATAAAATAAAATTGGACACATAGTGGAATGTAGCTTTTGTTTTAGGAAGAGGAATAATATTCCTTTGATATATATCTTCATTTAGCATAATTCAGTAAATTTTTTTCATTGCTATATTACTTTATATACATACACAGAATTGTCAATGTATTTTGTTTTTTTAATGGTGCTTATCTACATATCCTATTTACCTACATTTTGTGCTTCTTGATTATGGTAATACATACTGTGTCTCGAAGTAATAATCTAAATTAACTGGAAATTTTAATTTTAGACTAATTTTAATCAATATTGATAATATCTTTAAATAAAGGAGTACAAAATATCTTGTTCATTTCTATAGATTTTACACAACAATACTATTGTTTTGCCTTCTAATTTTTCTAACTTATTTGCTTTAATCTGATAACCATTTCAAAATAAAACAGTGCAATAACAAAACTGGAATATTAGCCTTATATTTGTGCTTAAATAAGAAAACATTAAACTAAGATTATAACTTAACATACAAATTATGTGAAAGGCAATTTTATTAATAAATTTACTATATCACTTGAAGATTAATTTTCTACAATAAAATAGTAAAAACACACGGCTTGAAGAGATTTATTTTTAGTTTGAAAACATATTGAATTGGGACTTAATTTTTTATTGGTATTAACAAAATTGAGTTAACTAAGGAAGTTCTGTATTTACATCATCAACAAAGTTTCAGAAATAAAAAAAACACAATAACATATTGATTCATACATTAAGAACAAATCATCAACAAAAATAAATTTATTAATTAATTTTAAAACAAAAATAAATTTAAAAAACTTACCATCTGGGGGTGGTGTTGGAGGCCAGAACTGCCCAAGGTTGGGCATGCACCCAGGTTGCAATCTGTATGCAGTTGGAGGTAAAGAGTTGTTATATAATGCTCCAAAATATGGAAAACTTGAACCTATTGCAGAAAAATAACAAAATAATTTTTTACAAAATATGTGATATTAATTACAATACAAAGTATTAATAAAATACATAGACAAAATTAAATAAACTTTATTTAATTTTTTATTTTTTATTTTTTAGAAATTTTATTTGAATAATTTTTAAGAACATATTTGATATTTATTCTTTCGTGGCTAGAAGAAAACAAACCAAAGCTTTCCAAAAGTTGGAAAACATTGATGTTTAGTTAAAAAATTGTTTAAATACTCTTAAAATTAATATGAAAGTTCATATTTACAGGCAAACAGGATGTGCTTACCTGTATATATGTTCCAGTATTCTCAACAAAAAAAAAATACTATAACTTTATTTTTCATATATATTTTTCTTTTGGTAGAAAAAGAATGGCTATATTAGGATTATCACAATGATCTCTTTACCACACATTCTTTTCAATGAAAATGCTTTAATTCTATTTTTTTTTTCATATTTTTTTTTAACATTTGTAAAAAAATACTTATAATGATAAAAAAAAATATATATATTTTTGTTAAGAATGTTTACTTTTTAAAACAATATCTTGTTCACTTTATACAAATCTGAACTTTCAACGTTCTTAAGAATATATGACAAAACAAAGCTTTCCAAAGTTGAAAACATTGATGTTTAGTTAAAACTAATTTTAAATACTATTAAAAATAACATGAAATCTTTTTTTAATAGGCAAACAGGATGTGTTTACCTACATATAATGTATGTTCCAATATTCTCAAAAATAAAATAATAACCTAATAAAATAATTTTAATATATTTTTTCATTTAACAATATTTTTTTTTTTAACATTAATTAATAATACACTTAAAAATGATTTTAAAAAAATTATAGCTTTGTTAGGAATATTTGTTTTCTAAATCAATATCTTTCACTTTAGACAAATTCTAATTTTTAATGTTCTTAAGAATTGATGAAATTTGAGAATCTCCTAGAAATGTTATTAAAATATTAAAGTTAAAACTATTTTATGAATAACTTTAAAATAAATGCTAATAATCCATTTTAATATTAATTTACAATTTAATTAACAAACACACTGAATCATACAATAAATTTTAATTCTAACAAAAAAATTTCCAAATTATTAAATTAAGATTAGTTTAAGACTATCAATTTTGAAATTAGTTTTTTGATTTTTATTATAAAATAAATATACAGGCATTTAAATAATACATTATATTTGAATTCTATCTACAAGCATTTTTATTGTTTTTTAAAATGCAATGTTATAATTAGTTTATACAGCTTGAATTAGTTATACAGCTTTATTTACAAGTGACTTTCTGTAAAAAAAAATAAAGTAGTCTTTTAAAAAAAAATTCAAGATTTTTTAAGCATAATTACATTATATCTCATGATTTAAATAAAAAATTTCTAGTAATATATGGATTTTACTTTAATTATTACAAATTTTTGGTATTGTTTAGAATCACAAATTTTAAACTGCTTCTATCAATAAACAAAGCTAAATAATTTTTCATATTTTATTTATTTATTTTTTCCCCCTTCCAAATCCATACATTAACACTTGTTTAGTTGACTCCAATTCTAAAAAATTTATAATGATTTATCTGTAAAAATATAATTGGAAAAAGAAAAACATTTCTCCTTAGAACACAATAAACTCTAGTTTATGTTTTATTAAATGAAAATATTTGGGGTTATGAGGAATTTTAAGCTTTTAGTTTTTTTCCACAGAAAAATACTGGTTTTAAATATAGGATAATAGAAAATATAGTAAAATGTTTTAAATACTATACAAGTTTCTTAACAGTAACGTGATTTCATTCATGTGTACCTTTATATTTATTTACAATATCAAAAAAAAAAAAAGGGGGGGGGGAATCACTATTACACTTCTTTATTCAAATAGTAAGTTAAACATGTCCAGAATATCAAGTTATAATTAAAATATAAAATTTATGATTGAAAGACAAGAATATTTAATGAATAAAGTTCTATGTTTATATGAGTATTATATATTTTCAGAAGAAATGACAAATTTTCTTGTACATGCATTAATTCTATTTCATAATAGTAGTTTTAGCATTTGATAAAATATAGAGGGTTTTTTTTGTTGCACAAATGGTGTCATAAACTATGTCTGACAAAAAAATATAAAAGAGGAAAAAGGATGGCTATATATCTCCATGTTATGGAAACCATATTTATTGATAGATACAAAATAACATCAAAAAAGGTTTAATTAATGAATTAATTAATATTATTTATTCAATATTATTTATTCAATATTATTTATTTAATATTAAGTATATTCAGTTCAAACTATTAAATACGAAAAAAATAATAATAAATAACATAGAAAAAAAAATGCAATTCTAATATTAATTAGGAAATACAATCTAATTTTTTCACATTCCCCCAATACCAAATGATACAGTTTCAATTAAAACAGGTTGAATTCTTAAGACTAATAACAAATAATCTCCCTTTAAACAAAACAAGAATATAAATTAACAACTTTATTTAGAAAACAAACTTAATAGTTCATTTTCAAAATTTTTAGGCATTAATGGAATAAACAAATAGAATAAAAAATTCAAAATTAAATTAACGAATTCAGAAATGAAAAGAATCAAACAACATTAGTAAAATTATTAATACAATATACAATAGATAATTTTATAAAAACTTACTTAATTCTGACATAAAAGAATTTACAATGGAACATTCAGAATTCTTAAGACAATACTTCCTATTCATCCACAAGAAAGACAAAACTAAAATCCGGATATTCTTATATCTTTAAAATTTAATTAAAATCATATAATGGATACTATTATTGTGAAATTGAATCGCAATATTTTTTTTCAAATATCCGTACTACTGAGATATTCACTGTGAGTCACTGAGAAAAACACAAGAGAGAAACAGATTCGACAGGAGATGGCAGCATTCTGGAGATCGGACTGATGTAACGAAAAATGACGTCACTATTCTAATTTATCATTTTTCTGGTTTAGCTTTTGATTCCACTAACCCATAAGAGGTGAATAAATTCAGAATAACGCGAAAGAATCTTTTGATGATTTTACCAATCTTTATTGAAACATATTTAAAATTGAAAATTTTTCTAGGAATGGAATGAGTCATAATTAAAGTATAAATATCTCTATCTTCCATTTTCTTTTTTATAGATAATATTATTAGAAGAATTTTTTAATATTACGATTATTTTGCAAAATAGTGAATATATTTTGTTATAATTTTGTATTATAATCGTCAAAAAGCTTAAATTGGTTTAAAAAATAATTTGACAATAAATAAAACTTCAGAATTAAACATACAAAAAATTAAAGAAAATCTCAGAAAATCGTATCGTAAATAAGTTTTACGATGATTCCCGTACTTGAAATCATAAAATAAATTACTTCTTTTTGAATGAGTGTCATTATAATTAAAACACATCTATTTCTTATTTAACTATCAAGTTAGAATCTATTTTTAATTATATACATAGAAAAAAATTCAGAGAAACAAAGCTAATAAATTGTAATAACGTAAGATAATCAGAACAAAATAATATAACAGTAACATAAATTATAAGGAAAACAATCTAAAAATTTTTTGAATGCGATTTTTCGAGTTAAAATGCTGCAAACACCATTTATGAAATAAATCATCCGGAAAGAACGTACAATGTTTTATTAAGATTTAATATTTAAAATAATAATAATAAAAATGCACCAAAAAAAAAAAAAAAAAAAAACTTTTTAAAGTGTTAACAATATTGTGAAAATGTTTGAAACATAAATATTTTATTTGATTTACTGTTTGCATTCTGAAATCAACAAATGATTATTTTTAAGTTCTTTTTTTTAAAATTCATTACAAAAATGTTGGTTGGATTTCCTAATCATTTCAGAGAAATAAATAAATAGCTATTTCACTTATAATTCCGAATGCATACATTTAACTAAAAATACGAAGTCCAACATTTATTATTGATTCCAGCGCTTTCCATCACTAAGGTTTTATAGAATTTTTATCAATATAAAATATAGTTCTATAGTGTGGTTAGTATAAATTTGAAAAAATATAAAATAATGATCAAAAAGCAATCTAACTACATTATTTTTATATACTGTATAATTTCCCAGAACAAACATAAACTTTCCAATAAAAATACATTTTTAATGTTCATGCAATACTTTTTAATTTACTTTTATACATTCCTGGTTAAAGTCTAGTAGTTCTTAATAAATAATTTCTGTTACTAATGATTTTAATTTAAAAAAATTTTTCGGTGCAAAAATATATCTCCAAATACTGAAGTAACTTATTAAGATACGGTTTTTTTTTTAAATAAAAAAAACATGAAGGCGAATTCGGGAAATCCCAGAAGTTTGTTTAATCATCTAAGATAAAAATTTCTGATAGGAAATTCTAGGAGCAATCTCCAACTAAACTCAATATTAGAACTTGCTTAGTGAGCAAATGCATTAAAAATGCAGAGCATAAATTAGTTCACTTATTCACCAATAGATAGCGCTTCTTCACAAGTAAGCAGCTATGTATCTTCCCGTAGCTCCGCCCACTTTTGACATCTGACAAAAATAAAGAATGAGGAAAAATAAAATAGCTTTAACAAAAATGAAAAGAATTAAAATTGCTGAGCGAATCGTATATTCAAAGTGCAAAATTTTGGAAAGTTTTCGTTGCCAAAATTCCAGTTTTTTTATTTCATTAATTTTTTTTCAAATTGCAGTAGCAATTAAATTAATAAACAATTTTCATGGATATTTACAATTAATACTGAGCTCAAATAAAATATAATTTTAAATGGTTTTTAAAAGTAATAAAATAAATCTTTAAAATACAAAATACATTTTTGTTTAAAATATTTTATTAAAAAAATCATCAACTGATGAAGAAATGCTAATTATAAATTATCGTCATACCAATAATTTTTTTTCAAAACTTTGCAATGCTATCTTTGGTACAAAAATTACATTTAAAAGAAATGAGTTTTTATTTTATGATTACAGTGATTAATACTACCATCAAAAATAGTGCCAATTCAAATCTCTCACAGTAAAAGAAGTTCTTGATACACACACTGCAATTAGGTAACACTTACCACTACATATCCTCTACCAATTATAAAATAAACAAAAATAATTACAAATAATGTTTACAAAAATATTTATCATATGTTTAGAACAATGAAAATATTTACACCATATTTCCGAATAATTTGAAGATTGGTTACTATAGCATCACTATACAAATTATGATTAGAATTCGAAAATTAGACTCACCAGGGTCGACTTGATTTTGCCAACATCGGCCATAAGGGTCGGAGGCTGCCGGTACAATGGGAGATATGGCGGCAGCAGCGGCAGGCATGTCGGCATAAGGTACTTCCACATTCCAAGCGAGTACTGGCGACCGATTGACGGCGTATACTCGGCCGTTCATGTCGCCCGAATTCTGGTGGTGGTACGTTCGAACCTCACCGAAGAGGTGGTTTTCGCTGTTCGACTGGCAGGGGTGCTTCGACAACGAAATTCGGCACAATTCTCAAGGAGTCTAGGTGATGTTCGGCCGAGGGACACACACATTCCTGCTTTAATTTTCGAATGTTTAGGGTTACGGCGTTATCGGCTTCACTTAAATATCAAAAATCCTACAAAGAAAAAAAGAAATAACTCTTAGTATTCACATTAAAAATTAGATCACATAAATGCATTAGTTATGCTTTTCAATAAATTATTCATATCCCTCCACATGAGTATTTACTCGAATGCAAAATTTACAAATTATGAGACCTAATTTTTTAAGAACAGAATTTGAATCAATAATCGATATAAGTGCGTGCAAAATTTAATAATATGTTGGAGAAAAAAATTCAATTATTGGTTCATATTTCATTGACAGCATAATTCAGAATGACCAATATAATCCTTAAATAACTTGAAAATACATTGTTTTATTTAAATTGTAAAAAAATTAGTGTTAATATTGCATTGTAAATTTTTTAGAGGTTATAATATGTTAAAGAAGTAATAAGCCTGAATATATAATGTCATGAAAATTAGCAGATATATTTTATCATTCTATTAATTATTTTATCCTTTTTGTTTTCTATTTGCTGTTTATAGGTTCTTTGCCATCCTTTATGAATCATTAGGCTACAAGAATAATAAAAAATTTTAATATCCAAATTTTTTTCTTTTTATATTATTATCAGCATATGCTTTTT
Source organism: Parasteatoda lunata (assembly GCA_949128135.1). Lineage (NCBI taxonomy): Eukaryota > Metazoa > Arthropoda > Arachnida > Araneae > Theridiidae > Parasteatoda > Parasteatoda lunata. Next base: position 117,613,478 of record OX421971.1, read on the forward strand.
TATTCTTTTAGCATGAGTTGGCTTTTCAATATTTATGCTAATACTGTTTATTTTATTTATTTATTTTGTTCTGCACAGTAATTTCGAAATAAAAAATAACAATTATTTTTTAAACAAGAAATGTTTGAAATGAAGAAGCTTTTTGGGGGAATCAAAAGCACTACAATTATTATACAAGACTTGTATAATTTATGCATGAGTTGGCTTTTCAGTGTTTAATTAAACATTGTTTATTATTTATTTTTTAATTGTTTGTTCTTTAATCATTTTTTTATTTATTTTTAGTTTTTACAGTATCTTTAAAGCTACAAAAATGTCGTAATATAAATAAGAAATACTGGTAATGAAGAAGTATTTGGGGGAGAAAAACCATGCAAAACTTGTAGAATACATATCATGCAGTGTTTATTAAAGTAAAATTATTATGCTAACATGCAGGTAAAGAATGTTTTAAGCAAAACATACCATTTATTTATAGTTTTAAATCAAGAAAAAAATTTATTTTCTCTAAACAATGCATACAAAATTTAAGTAAGAAAAAAAAATATTTTTAAAAACACGCACACACTTAAATGAAACTACTTGTAATATTTGAATACCACTTTAAAGTTGTGCAAAGTGTTGTATACGTTGAGGCTTAATAGTAATGAGTCACAGTTTATCCAAAAATGACATTTTGCATCAAACTGTTCGGTGAAATTGTTTCTGGGTAGGTATTTTACAAAGATCAAAAATTTTCATTAGATAACAGCACAATATACAGAAATTTTTTATTGCGTATTTAGTATGAGGAGTCTTAAAAACGCTCTTCTGATAATGTGGCTCATCTTTATATAATTGCAAATCCTTGGTGTATACATTTTAATCATAAATAAAATTAGAAAAAAGAAAATAATTTTCGTTAAAAAAGGTTTTTGGTTCATATGAAATATTTTATTATTCTAATGATTTATTTATAAAAATTAACACTAATATTAAAAGAACAATAATAGAAATAATACATGGGCACAACATTATTCTATTAAAAAAAGTAGATTCCAATTATTAACACTTATGCCTTTGAACTATTTGTTATGAATATTACTTTGCTATAAACGTGAACAAAAACAAATCAAGCTTTTCAGCAACGGAAATTAACTAGGAATTAATTTTCATCTAAAAGTTAAAATAAATAGCCGTATATATAGAATATATGTGTAATAATATTCTATGATGAGGTTAAAATTATGATATGCAAGGATTGGATAAAAATATGTAAACAATCTTTCTTTTCGCAACAGATATTTTGGAAGATTTTACATGGCAAAATTGTTGGTACAATTTGAAGAATCATGCTTGAAGCTTTAGAAATGTCATTTTTATGTATTCAAAATTTGAATCGACTGTAATGAGTGTTGGAAGTTTAGAGTTGATTTCCTTTTTCAATATTGCACTATAATTAAAAAAGCATTCTAATTGAATGATTTCATTAATTGCTGGTATTAAAGCTAGGAAGAAGTTTCTCTCTCTTTCATTCAAGTTTTGCATGCGTTTTTTTACGCATGCAAACACCATTTCTAAAAAGCTTCAACGTTTTTGAAATTCAATCCGATAAATCCAGGAAATGTTTTGCGTACGTTTTAAAAGCTTTTATAGATATTTTTTAAAAACTTTACAGAAAAAAAAAATTTCTAGTTAAATTATCGCACTGTATGGTAATAACGATTTTGGTTTTTTAAAAAAATAAACATAATTCTGGTATTAAAAACTAAAATATATGATATTTAAATCATTCACCTGGTAATTTTTCAGTTCATATGGTTACGGTTAGCCAGAAATTCTGGTTTTCAAAATTACAATTCTTATTGCAACACATTGTCAAAAAATACGAAACTGAAAAAGAAAATTTAACCGAAAAAATGGTTTTTATGCCACGCTCTAAAGTATCATGAAAAAATTACCAAATTTAACCAACGTCGTTACCAAAGTGCTTCAGTAAAAATTACCGAGCTTTTTGGTGTTCCCATAGAGACAGAAATATGTTAAATTTTACCATATTCGGGTTGTTTTAGTTATATATATATTTTTTTTTCTCAGTGTAGAATTATCAAGGTTTTAAGTTCTATGCAATTTTAGAGGTAAAATTGGTCTGGAATATTTAGCAATTTAAAGGGGTAAAGCATTAAATTATTATTTTTGACAATATTAAACTATAGATGGATTTAATTTTTTTCGTTTGGCTAATTTAGCCTTTTTAAATAAATCTTTTTTGAGTAAACGAAAATATTTTAATTTCTTGGCTGTAGATTACTTTCTTTTAATGGCTATTCAACTTCTCTCGCATATTTTAATACAATTTTTCATGGAGCTCAATGTCAACATTGAGCTCCATGAAAATTAGTGACTTTGTATTAGATGTATTAATTATTGACTTTGGAAAGCTACTTTTAAAATTTATATTTCGACACACAAATTTCAACAACTGTAATTGTTTTGAAAGTCAAATTATTATTATTATTATTTGTATTTGTTAAAACAAAAGGAAAGCACCTTTATAAACAAAAATAGTATCTAACACGCATAATTGCAATAAAACGACTTATTATCTCTCAATACAACAACAAATTAATATCATTGGAGCAGTTAAACTGCAATTCAAAAATTAACTTAATATTCGTAAATTTATTTGAAATTGCAAGCCTACATAACTGCAATAAAATGAGTTTATAAACTCTGGATATTGTGGAAGTTAAAAGGAATTTCCTGAAATATGAAATGTCTAATATTTACAAATTAAATTAAAATATGACTTAATAAAACTATATGATATTCATAAAATATCTTAAATTTTATAAAATAACCTAAAAATACATAAACAATGGACCTGTTCTACATTAGTTTGTATTTGTTTTATTAACAATACTATTTTACGAATAAAAATCGAAATGATCTAACATGCCTAAAGCTGCATAAGTATAATTTCCTAATTGCTATTTATTACATTAAAAAAACTACATTTAAATTCATAAAACGGTTAATGTTCACAAAATAATGTGAGAAATTTCGGAAATAATATTTCAAATAGGGGGTTCAAAATAATATTCAATTTCAAATTATATACGTTGGTTAATTTATGTACGTTTAAAATTGTTATTGCAAAATATTTAGCAGCAATCTAACACGCAAAAAACTATATAACTACAATCAAACTCTTAAAAAGAATATTCTTAGTAACAGCGCAAAAACTAGATTTAAACTCAATAAATTCACAAAATAATCTCAAATTTATTAACATGGTAGTAAAATAGTTTGCATTTGTTTGTGAGATATTTATAGGAAACAAATAACTTAAAGGTGTTTTTTCACGAAGAATAGAGTTAAAATTAAACATTAAAAAAAAAAAAAATCTTACTTACTCTTAAAAACAATGAAAAAACTAGCCAAAAATAACAGAAAATAACTAAAAAAGTTGAAAATTCACATTAAAACAGCGGAAGTTTTGCCATTCTCTCGAACTACGCCTTAAACGACGACATGTTCAGTTATTACGTCCACGAACGGAAAATTTTATAATCTAAAAGAACTTTGCTCCAGTAATCAGTCTTGAGACCGTAATCTAATTGTTCCAACACTATCGTATCTAGTATCAACAGAAACTGTTAGGAACGTGTATATATATGAGGGGCAAGTGAATTCTTAGGTTTCAAGGACGTTTTCCTCCTGGACCCACTGGACACAGTGTCACAGGGAAGGAACAGTGAGATAAGATTTCATGCAAAAATAAACAACTCCTTCCGCTCCAGAATGAATCAGTTCATAATTTAGTCACCAATTTTAATCATTCGGTTTGCAGCTAAATCGATTACGTGTGAATTTTGTAATTCTCAATGAATCGTTTCCTAGCGAAGATCCGTGATATTTTTATTTAACCCTTTATAAGGCTGTATACCAGCAACTTCATTAGTTTTTTAATGTCCTGGGAAGCTATTTTCTCATCTGTGATTTGTGCGGCCAATAGTTAGGGTTAGCGCGGGGTCTAGAACAGAGGACACTACTGGGGAGCTACATTTTCTCTAATGCATTACATTCATTTTATCAGTTCTCATTGGCTTTATTTGTAGTTATAAGCATAGAATTTATAAGCTCAGAATTACTAGTTTATGACCAATTCATAACAACAGGCAAAAATTTTAAAAATGTGACCCACCTTCTCACCATAAAAAATGGTCTTAAAAATCAAATTAAATTTAGGTAATAAGTTTAATTAATTTCTTTATATAAATCAATTTAAAGCTCAAAAATATTTTAGCATATCATTACTAGAAAAAAATGGACAAAAAAAAAAGGGTTGGAATAAAATATAAAATTTATAATTGTTTTGGAATTGCACAGTCTTGAGACCGTAATCTATTAATCTACATACAACTACAGAATTTTTATTATTATTATTATTTTTTTTTACCGTCGTTGAACCCAATGTTTTAAAGTTTACCGCTACCAATGTTCAACTACGTAGCCTTGTAATTTTAAACCCAAGCCAAAAGACAAGTTAACTCCTGAATCAAGTATTTGGAAAACTTTGCCTTCGTGGAGGACTTCTTGATGGAGCTAACCAGTATTTGCGTTGTATGGAGAGGAAGACCACGAGAACCTCTCACGGTTACCCTTACGGCAAGGGGACTCTAACCCAAGATCCGTCTACCACTGAGGATATTTCACGTCAGCACTGTGGTCGGGGCAAGCCGGATTCGTATCGACCAGCCATCGGTGGGATTCGAACCCGGTTCACTTCATTGGGAGGCGAACGCTCTATCCCCTGAGCCTCTGCGACTCAACTACAAAATTTGTAATAACATTTATATTGTAGAATAAAAAAAGAAATATCTAAAAAAAAATCTGCCGATACTTTTATGTTCAAATTATATTTACGTATCACATTTAAAATTTAAAGGTTATAGGCAATTGATTTTAAAGGAATGCAACATAGCAACGTGCTCTAGTTTTAGAATTAGTTTTAAAACATGATCACAAATAACGCCTTTATAAGACATCGAAATAGATAAGATGGGTTTGAAGTAATATAATGATTATCTACATTTTTTGGGAAGATGACATTTTATCAAACTGTTCCTTAATATAATTTAAAGATAGATATTTTTCCAGTTAACAACAGTACGCTGAAACATCTTTCTACCTACTTAGACATCGTGTTGTTATTATTATCATTATTATTACTATTATTATTTTGACAAAAACGCTCTCACAAATATCTTTTCCGGACAATTCGAAAATGAGGCTTATCATTATATTACTTTTATATTACATATTAAGCCTTTCATATCTTTTATATTAATATTGTGTTTCAGTGTATACTAAATTTTAGCACCTAAGATCCGAATAGAAGAATTAATAAATTAAAAATGCTTTGTATACGTTCTCATAAAAAATTTTTTTTTAATTTTGCAAAAATGGTTAATTATCGTAAACTGATCGACATAATCACAGCATGATTGTTAATCGACATTTATTTTAAAGATAACTTAAAAAAGGTAATTCATTAACTTAGTGTTCCGTATTATCTAATTTTATATCCAATTCTGCATACACTCTAAAAAATTCTTTTCCCTTTTGCTTTTGAACCATATTATAATGCAGAATAATGAAATGTTAAATTAAACCATGATTCCATTTCAGTTGAATTACAATATCGTGCATTTCAGTTTAAGAAAGAGGATAATAAGGTTCATTAATATTAAGTTTACAGAAAATTTTAAAAGATATTATGGTCCAGCACGCTCAAAAAAATTAAAAATTTTGCCTATAAAAAAAGTATTTTTTGGCATAGTTCCAATCAATCTATAATTCCGTAATAGCTCAAAATGACTCAAAGTTAAAAATACTAAGAGACAAAAATATTTAAAAATTAATAACTTTTCCAGCAGTAAAAATTCAATATTGATCTATCACTAAATTTCATTCTTTAATAAATAGAATATTTTTGAGAATAATTTTCCCAATAATATTCTGTACCGAATAGGAAGAATTGAAAAGGTAGCAATCATCACAAAAAACCTCATCGACCTCAATTTAAGAATTCAATTTATGCTTCACAAAGTTCCCACCCTTATTCTAAAGCTTTTTCATCATACAGACACCCCTCCATTTTCATAGAAATAGAACATCCCTCTATCTTTAGGTAGGGAGGGTGGAAGGTGCAGGGCGGCAAACCGAAAGATCGAAAAGAGAACCCTCCTCTAAGGCTGTCAGAGCTGTCCGGGGCGGCGGGAGGCATGGCAGGAGAAGGTCCGCCCCGGGCATCCTGATGACCGCTAACGACTATTTCGTCGGAACGGGCCGCGTCTTCTTCTGCTTACGTCGATAATAACGGTTCCGAAGGACTCGCGGGATTTTCTTTGTTCTGTGGAAAGGTGGCCTGCACAGCGCGCTGTAATTTTATCCAATGCGGTTGGAAACTAGTTTTTTCTTCTTCTTACTTTCTTTTAAAAAAAAATTTTTCCCAATAACTCGCCTGTGAAGAATTTCTTGAAATTCGATGATTTTAAATTTTTTTTTTTCCAAGTTTCTCGCACAGTTTTGTAATGTTTCTAATCAAGAATTAGTACTGTATAATACGTTTTTTTCTTCCTAATACTCAATGAGGGAAATAGATTCTTCTTTCTAAACATTATTGTATTTCTTCAAAAATTTTAAATTTAATATGGAAGTTTCTTACTATTTTTTTTTAAAACTTAGCCAGCTTTGAATTTCTTGAAAATTCAATGATTTTAAAAACTTCTTTGATGTTTCTCGTACAGTTTTGTAAGGTTTCTACTAAAGAATTAGTACCGTATAATACGTTTTTTCCTTCCAAATACTCTATGAGTGAAACAGATTCTTCGTTCTAAACATTATTGTATTTCTTTGACAATTTTAAATTTAATATTAAAATTTTTTACTATGTTCTTACCTCTAACCAGCTATGAACTAATTTTTAAAATTGAATTATTTAACAAAAAAAATTATGCTAAATTTCTTGCAAAATTTTATATTGTTTGTTCATTAATTTAGGATCATAATTAAATGAGTAATAAGACATCGCCATACCGGTGTGAGAAATGGATCCGCCCCTGATTTGACTTTCACGGCTTCCGTGGTTTTTCTTGTTTTGTTTTTTCACTTTTATCTATTTTTTCATAGACAACTTAGCGTTTTATTTTCTGTTTTAAATGTGTGTTTTTTTTTTTCCCTGTTTCACGTCTAGCGATCTTGAGAGTGGATTCCTATTTTCTGTAGCTCGGGCCGGTCAACTTTTCTTGAGGCAAATGATTGTCAAATTTTCTTTCTAATATCATTGCAATTTTGAAACCAACCCAGAAGACAATTAAACTTCTGGATCAAGTATTGGGATAAATTTGCTTTCCTGATGGCAAGAGGACTCTAACCCATGATCAGTTTACCACTGATAATATTTTACGTCAGCACTGTGGTCAGTGCAAGCCAAGTACGGAATTATTTTCGACTAGCCATCGTTGAGATTCGAACACGGGTCCCTTCATTGGAAGGCTAGTGCTCTATCCCCTGATCCACCACGACTCAATTATCCAATATAAGATTAACATTAGTTAAAAACTGCATTTTTTTTCCAGTTTAGTTTATAAGTGAAATAAGTAACTGGCATTATTATACCTCGCTACCATTTTAAAATTTTAAAATAAAATAATGTTTTTAAAAATCATGATTTTAAAGCAGCTGTTGATGTTCTTAGCATAATTATACATCGCCTTAATAATTTTTGAATTGAAATATATATATATATATATATATTATTTTTTAATTTTATTTATTGAAACAAATTTAATATTATCACACTAAGAGAATTTCATACATTGGTTCAGAATAATTGTTTTGATATTGTTAGAACAACCTGATTATTATTTTGAACATAGGTTTAGAATATTTGGATTAACATTGTATGGGCAATTAACATTATTATTATGAATATTGAATCTGGGCTAAATATTTCAATGACAATAGAAATATTATTTTACATATTTGTTTAGAAAAATAGTTTATTGTTAGGGCTATCAAAATCACGATTATGTTGAAAATTGAAACAGACTTAAATACTCTAATGGAAAGAATTATTATTTTACCAATTGTATCGAAATAATTACTTTAATATTTTTAGATTAATATTATTATTTTGAGTATTGTTTCAATGTAGTAAGTTTAATATCGATAAAGCAATCAAAATTATTATTTGGGACAATGAATCTTTGTTTCATATTGTTACAACAATGAAATTATTGTTTTGCGAACAGTTTCAGAATAATTAGTTTGTAGCTAAAAAAGTTCTAAACATTATTTTGAACATAGGGTCAGAATATGTATAGAGTGAAAAATCGAATTTCAACATCAAAAGAAATTTAACCAATTTAGTCCTCTAAATTAATAAAATCACAATATAATTTTAATGAATTTTTTAAACAATATTGTTTATTAAGCGAAATACAGTCAATTAATCTGTATTTGTTTACTATATAGTATAGTTTTTTTCTTTCACATAAAAAACAAAAATGGTTACAAAATAAAAAAAAATATAAGTCAAAAAATAAGAAATCAATAATCCTTGCAAACTGAAAAATATTTATTTAAAACCATGCCTACAAATAATATGGAAAACGAAGCATGTAAAATTAAGAGCTAGTTCAGCAAAGGTGTTTTGAAAAACCTCTCATTCAAATTTGTAGAAGTCATAAAAAAGTTCAATGATTACCCGTGGACACAATGATTACTTGAGAATTTTATAACAGTTCCCTTGAAATTCTTGCTCTTGCGTGATAGTTGAAACCTTGGCCTTAACTCCAACCTTCAATTTGATGTTGAAATAAGTAATCAGGGGTAACGATATTTTTTTTTCCAAACTTTTCAAGCGTGTTTCATTTTTAATCGGTTGCATATGCAAGTAAAATGGTGTTAATTGTAAGATGACTTGCGCATATTTTTTAAGAAAAATACTAATTAAATTTTATTTCTTAACTGTCTTTACCCAAATGTTTAGAAATAATTACGCTTGAATTTCGTTAAACATTGAAATGGCATTTACAAGCTTAATAAATAATTAATTATAGAAAAATATAATAATGATTTTTCTTCTTAATATAGTAAAAAGCATCATAACGATTAACCTCTTCAGTTTTTATAAAACGTAATAAAATTTAACTCTGTATATCACACTGTATTTTTTTTTTTTTTTCTAAATTTAATTAGAATTCTAGAAAGCAAAATTACATTAAAAACACAAAACAAAAGCTATCGTAAAGCAATTAGAATAATAATTATTTAAATTCTTATAAAAATCAAAATGAACATTAATTATTTTACATTCAGTATGCTTATTTTAAAAACATCATTATATATCTAAAAAATAAATTTAATTGCATATTTAATAAAAATAAATGCATGGTCAAGCATAATATATTGTTTTTATTATTATTTTTGACAGAAAATTAAAGTTAACGTAAACTAATAAACTTTAACTACGGTACATTAAAAAACTAGTTTAGCCTAAATTAACCCTTAACGGTCCAAAGGAAGTAATTCAAGTTTTATTTTACAAACAGGCAAAAGCTGACATTTAATCCCGATAAGTATACATTTATATGGTGATATTAATTTGCTAAAGTTGACTTTTTGCAAGGTAGAAAAATATTGGCATTGATTTAAAACAAAATAAATAAAACATGAAAACATTAAAAAGCAATAATACTTTATAAAACTATAAAATAACAAATATTAATTTAATACAACTAAAATTAATCTTGGATGCCATCATTACAAAAATAAATCTCTTTGGGTCACAAAAGTAATTATGTCAGAAAAATATAATCTTTGTTAAACAAGAAACGCAGTTTTTTCTCATAAACAGGATTAAATCAAATGCACAATAATAAAAATTTTAAAAAATCACAATGTAACGTAAATAAATTAAACAAAATTATAATGCTAGAAACTATGTGTGATACGAAAACAAAATAGAAGAAAGATGAAACTAAAAAAAAAAAATGACACCGAGGGAATATGAATCCCTAATTTGCTTAGATTAAATAGGGGGGAAATATAATATTTCGTTATAAAATTATGCGTAAAAATAATTTTAATATTTTTTCTAATATTCATTTTTTATCTAATATAACTTTTTTCTAATATTTTCTACTAATAATACAACTTACATTTTGTTTTAAAAATAAGAAAAGGAAGAAAATAAGCAAAAGCAAAAATAATAGTAAGAATATCTTGATAAAAGTGAAGATGCTTGTGCTCACAAAAAAATATAACTTCATTTTCTTTACAGATATTTTTACTATAATATAGGCATAAATTGTAAAACTGAATTATGCAATTCATAATTGAGTCGCAAATTATCAAGATTTTCACCACCAATGAAATGAGATTGAAATAGTTAGCAGTGCTTGTAATGACATTGTTCGCAATCAGTTTGTGTGATATTTCTTATTTTTCATAATTCCCCATATAGAAAATTTTTCAACCAAAAATTATTTATTCTATCGCTTTTAAAATGCGGAATTTTCTGTTAGTTTTCAGAAAAATATTCAGTTTCGTATAATAACTCTGCACACATTTTATTTCATTTATTTATTTTTGAATTTTTAGAATTATGATGTAAGTAGAAATCGGAATTTTAACCATACATTAATTAATTATAGGAGTTACAACCGTCACTGAAATCAGATTGAAAAAGTTAGCAGTGCTTGTAATGACATTGTTCGCAATCAGTTTGTGTGATATTTCTTATTTTTCATAATTCCCCATATAGAAAATTTTTCAACCAAAAATTATTTATTCTATCGCTTTTAAAATGCGGAATTTTCTGTTAGTTTTCATAAAAATATTCAGTTTCGTATAATAACTCTGCACACATTTTATTTCATTTATTTATTTTTGAATTTTGAGAATTATGATGTTTAGTAAGTAGAAATCGGAATTTTAACCATACATTAATTAATTATAGGAGTTATAACCATCACTGAAATCAGATTGAAATAGTTGACAGTATTTATTGGGACATTGTTCGCAATCAGCTTGTGAGCTATTTCTTATTTTTTGATTACTACCCATATAGTAGGTTGCTCTACTAAAAATGATTTATTATATCCCTCTCAGAAATACGGGAATTTATTAGTTTTTGTAAATTATTTAATTTAACTCAATTATGTATCACATATTTTTTAAAAAAAATTTGAGAATGACTATTTTTAGAAAATAGTGTGGTTTTGTATTTTTATACATCTTATTACAAAATGCGTTTATTTTTCTAGCAAATAGTGTTTATTTTTGGCTTAGGGATTAAAAAATTTTAATTTCGCCACAACGATATTCTGACCTGTGTGGGTCGACCGGATCAACCAAGATAGTATTTTTGATTCAAAATCGTTGCACCATCCATTTTTTTTCTAAATTTGGAGAATAAGGATTTTTGTTAAGTAGTGTGGTTCTGTATTTTTACACATATCTCTTCTAGCAAAATGTGTATTTTTGGCTCGAGGATTAATATTTTTTTAATCCGCCGCATCAATATCCTGACCAGTGGGGGTTGACCAGATCAACCACGTGAGTATTTTCGGTCCAAAATTGCTGTACCATTAATGCATTCGAAACTGAATCTCAAAGTCAATAGCGCATCTAACATTGGGAAGATGGGTGGGTGTTGGTTGGGATAGACAGGCAACTTGATTACAGACCATCGTTCGTCATCATCTGTAAATGGAAGGAGGGGATATTATGGAAGGGGACCCCCCTTAAGCCCTTTACAATCTTGCAGAACCCCCCTTTTCCATCTACTATCAGTTTAAGCATGCTCCACCTGTCACTACGCAGATAAGCCGATACAGCGCGCCTTTCTCATTGGCCAGTCACGAGTTGCAGTACCGGGGCTCCACCCTAATCCCTTAACGCCATGATGCAGCCCCCTCCTCAGTCCCAGTTTTCCTGCCAGCATGGGAAATTTCGAGTTTCCTATTGCTTTCCATCATTCTGGGGTCCCCCACCGATATTTTGAACGGGCCCCTTGCAAGAAAAGGGGTTTAGAGAAATAGAAAGGGGTGTGTGTGGGGGAGAGGTAATCCGATCGAGATCCTACTTAGGAATCTCTTATTTTCAGTGAATGGTGCGGTTTTTAAAAAATTTTCGCATTTCATCGTTCTAGTCTAAGTTGACGAAGGAAATTGTTTTGCACTCTCGGTAAAAGAATGGTGCGAGCGCGAGAACTTCACTATTATCCCATTTCTCGTTTTAGTGGAGGGAAAACTTCGTGAAGCGGCTTAGCAACTCGCTTGGTAGTACCGCAAAAATCTGCTCGCCAGTATTTTTAATCCTTCCCCCCCCCAACCCCTAACGCGTGAAACTAAGAATTGCTGAGCTAAAATATCTTCGGCGTAATGTTGGTGATATAATTACAGGTTCTGTACGAAATAAATAAAATTCTCTATGTATTATTAGCGTAAGAATGTTTACAAGTAATACATTAAAGGACTGACAAATGTTTATTTTAAGTTGTTAGTACTACACATAGAAGCGAGAGGTGATTTTTATAGGTTATAAAATACATATCTCAGTTATTTGCCTGATAATATAGCGTGAAATGTTTTTCTTTGCAATAGGGTTAATTTTACGTTTATATATGTGATGTTAATATATGTGTTATATGTGATGTTAATATAATAAAGGCAACATAAACGAGTTCCATGCATATTGTAGATTAAACTTGGGAAATTGAAAAACTGACCTATTCTAAAACGAATGTTCTTTCTTAATGAGACAATGACGCTGACAAACGTTAAATACTTTTGCTACTTATACCCTACCCCTCCACACGCATTATGTATAGTCTAGCAATCACGAGATGAATAATCACGTGATGAGTTGTTTTCACTAAAAGGCGGAGACTTATCTCTTGATTGCCAGAGAGTATTTAATATTTGAAAATAAGGTGTGGCTACATCCACACTGAATGGATTGTGCGCAAGAAACGCAACATCCTGAATAACTTTTGATCTAATAATCGGATCTTCACGTTCTAGGTCTCAATCTTAATGATTCGAAGGGGTAATTAATGAAGACGATATTTCAAGTTTCGAAATCCGACACAAAAATGTACTTCCTCTGAATAATATACCTTTTTTTCGATGGATTCAGATTTCTCACCCATAAAATATAGGAGACAGCTACAACCCGTCGACCATTTCCTGAATGATATCGAATTTTGAAAAAGTCATATTTTCAAAATTCGATTTCTTGATTTGAACAAATCCTGTATTTTACCTTTTAAAATTGCAATCTTTAAAATGATGTAAAAATATTATAATTAAAATTTAACTTTACAATTAAAATTTAACCTTACAGTATTGTAACCTTACAATTAAAACTTTTTTTGACTATTATTAAACAAAATGAAAATTAACTCGAAATTATATTTCTCATGGAATTATCTTTGGATAAACGAACTTGATGATTGCATTAGATCAGTCATTGCATTAGATCAATCAATGCCTTAGATCAATCAATGCCTTAGATCAATCAATGTATTAGATTAATCAATGCATTAGATTAATCAATGCATTAGATTAATCAATGCTAGATCAATCAATGCATTAGATCAATAGTTATTTAGGGTGGTTTTTTATTTTGCTCACTAAACAAAGAAAAAAAGTAAAAATTTATTATATTCCAGCAAAAAACCTAATTTAAAACTTAATTGTATTTTCTCTTATATAGTGACATGCTTAATTTAAATCAAAACATTTAGTTAACTCGAAAAGGATAATTTTTTTCGTATTTCTTAGCTATTATCATTGTTTATTTATTTTCAGTTTATTATTATTACGATTTTTCACACTAAGCGAGTTATTGAATTAAAGATGACAATTAAATGTGAAAAATCTGTTCACTACGTACAATTATTTTATGTTTTATATTTTTACACATTTTCAACGTCAATTTTAGTGTATTTCTTAATCATTAAGAATTAATTATTATTATCATTTAAAAAATATTATTTTCCGTATAATTTCATGTAAGTCTGCTTTCTATTTCTATGCTTTGAAAGTCTAAAAATTATGCATCCCATCAACAATAATAGGAAGCATCGAAGCATTTTATCTGTAGTTTCTTATTTGAACTTGAATTTTATCTGGAGTATATTAAGAATTTTAGCTGTTCCTTTCTGGACTATAAGATAGAAATCAACGAATTCCATAGCATATTTCATAAACAATAGTATTATATCAGTTATATTTACAGCTTTAGTTCATGTAACTTTCATATTTACATCAAATAATTTATTCTTTTATTTTCAGGCACAAGTTCCAAACATGCTTTTACATTTTTCACGAGAAAAAAATAATAAATACAAAGCCATTGGTTTCTCTAAAGAATATTATATCAGCCTGCACATTTTTACCTGCAATAAATAATACACATTTACAACAAAAAAAATGTATCTTCGGCCATTGGCCTTCGAAAAGAAGAGAAAGATGCACAAACTTGAGGAGCACGGTCCGATGAGGAGGAGCAAGGTTTTTTCCTCATTTTATGATGCTCATTTCCTGTGTTGTGCAATCTCAGTTGACAGTCGCACACGTGACAAGAACTCTAATAGTTGGGGTGTAAAGAGTACAGAAACCTGTTCCTTTGCAGAGAGAGATAGGAAAGGCGGCGGTACACATCGAGATGTGCCTGTACCTTCTTCAATGTGAGACGATTTTTTTCTTTCCTTCAATCTTCAGAAATAATAATAACAATAATAATAACAGCCGCTGCTTAAAATTTATGGCCTGGGGACATTTTTATCGGTCGAGGACTTTTTTTTTTTTTAAAGGTCTTTGCGTGGACCATGAAAAATAGTTTTCTTCTTTCGGTGTTTTGTTTTTATATTTCTTTGGTTCAGCTGAGATCACCGCCTCCCACGGCTACTTTCAGTCCCATGTGACGTCACTGATAGCGGATCAGTTCAAAAAACTTATTTGATTGTGAGCATTTTTGTGTATAAAGTAAAAGGAATGAATAAATAAATAAAAAAAATGAGTTGCATTACTGATAAGCGAGATTTTAGCAACTTCGTAGTCATTTGACTATGAGTAACCTCAGTGGCGGATATAGACATTAGCAGTAGACATTTTTCGGAGCTAAGCGGTTAACTTTATCACTTGGATAGCATTTTTAGTATATTTACTGTTTAGAATACAATTAGCATTTTTAGAGTAATTACTGAATTTCTAAAGGTCTATTTTCAAAATATTGGAACAACTTAAATATAACTTTTAATGAACAATTTTAATTAACTGTTGCAAAATCAAGAAAATAATCATGCATATAAGTGATTGGTGTATTTATTATAACCATATTATGCATTATCATACTAACATTGATAGTTAGCAACAATATTAGCATTAAAATTATCATCTGTGCTGCTTTAGTGCCCAAAATTTAAAACACTTGAATTTTCAGGAAAGCACTTTAATTTTAATTTTAAAAACTTAAACTAGTGTTCTATTTGTTAAAATAAAAAAATATATTTTAGGTAAAATTTTTTATCTAAAATCATTTTTATAAACTAATTTAAATTTAAATTAAGAATGAAATTTTTTAAATTAAGAATGAAATTTTTTAAATTAAGAAAGTAAAAATGAAATTATTTTAAATTAAAAATAAAGCCATTTTTAAATTAAGAAACTGAACTACGAGCATTTTTAAATTGTAAAAATATAAAAAAAATGTTTTAATGTTTAAGACAATTACACATTAAAAAAGCACTTATCCTGGTTTTATTTGCATTGCAATTCAGCTTGTAATTCTGGCTTTATTTGCGTTCGAATATTTTTAATTAAAAAGTTTATATAAAAAGATGTTTAAGACAGTAGAACAAAATAGCGGACTGAAAATAAAGATTTCATTATAGAAATTGCACATAGGAAGAAAAAAAAAACACGTATTCTGGCTTTAATTGTATTCCAATTCAACCCCGATCATCCCGATTGGCCAACAACATAAAATCTAACAAAAAATTGATTTTAAATTTGAAGAATTTTTTACTGCAAAATGCCTCAAATAAACCAGTAACGTATACACCTAAGTAACCTATTTCCAATCATTTTTAATTTTTTCCCAGTACAAAATGTTATTTAATCTATTTAATACGTTCATGATTAAATAACTTTGTAAAAGTATTTATGTAATAATTTTTAGTTTAATTGTCTGAAATACATATCTAAAAATGGTTTTAAAAGTTAAAAATTTTATGTAAAGTCAACCAGATATTAATATAAGCCCCTGATTTTTTTTCAATCGCAAATTTCTTTTAATCCATATCTATGATAGATTGGGAATTAATAAATACGAAACAGTAAAACAATTATTTTAGAAAGCTACATTTTACAAACCATAATATATACTATTAGTGATCAAAATATTATTGCACAAAATTATACATGAACATTTCTTTCTTTCTGTAACATGACATGAACATAATGACAAAAATAAAGTTCATCGACTTATTAAAAAATAAGCAGAAATAAAACAAGAGGTGACATTCTACTAAACGTTCCATTGATATGCAACATGTAATATATAACTATTATACTTATCATTGATACTTATCTCGTATCGCATAACATTTTATTCAAAGGATAATCCCACACATTAAAAGTTAATGATTGCATTGATACATTCTACATGAAGGCAAATCTCAATAGAATTTTATTAAAGCTTCGAGGAAAACAGAATACATAATGTTAACGAAGTCCCCGTCACAGAAACTTCTTCGATTTGCAATCATGGAACAGAAAAAGGAAACAGATGATCCCACCGCACGAAGGAGCTTGTTTCCACCCGAATGTGTTTCTTTGTTCTCTTTATTTGAGTTAAATTAAGTATCTCGCAAAATGATCAGAACATTTTGGAAGCAAACGCACCTAGAACTGAATAAAATGAGTGCGTGACATTTTGTCTAAAATTATGATTTGTTGCTAAGCGTTTTCATGGTTGATTTTGTTGAATAGGAATTACTTAGCGAACAAAAATGTAAAGAAAAGAAGTAAACAGAAACAAATAGATGCGAAATTTAAAGTATACTTAACATTACATGATAAAATAAATTAAAATAGTAATTTTATTAAAGAAGTAAAATAGTATTATCGGGATATTAATATGAATAGCATGAAATAAATTTAATTCATATTGTTCTCTAAAGCTCAAGTGTAAGAAGACTTAGTATAAAGTATCATTTTCTACGAGATTTTTCTAATTTTACATAATTTAAATTTATTCTTAATAAAATTTTTAAAAAAAATCCAAATTTTTTTCCTGTTTCAAAATTATTTTGTATTAGAAATCTGGCATATCGTAAATAAAAGTTTAGATTACAGACATTTTACAATAATAATCAGAAAACGATTCAAAAAATGGACTAATTATAGAATAGTTTGCAATATCACAAACAAATCTTTAGTTTTCTTGTTTTATAGTAATTTTGTGATAAAACTAACACAAATTAAAAAGGAATGTTTTATACATAGTTTTGAAAAAGAAAAAAACAGAAAACGATTCTGATAGAAACGTTTGCAGTTGCACAGAAATGTTTTCTTCTAGAGAAGTTATTTTGTAAGGAAAAATCAAACACAATACAAAGAAATTGTATTACAGACAATTTTTACTAATATAATCAGAAAATAATTCCATTCCAATAGAAGCTTTTGCAGTAGAACACTCAATGGGGAAAAAGTACATTCTAATTAAGCATTTTGGATTACAGATTTTTGCATAAATAATACATGTTGTTTAATTTAGAAGGATTCTTTTTCGAGAATGTTAATTTAAAAATTTCCTATTGCGAAACATATAAGGTCAACTACTACAGAAAGCGTGAAGCAAATACCTGAAAAAGGTAATGTTTATTCTATATTTATTTAGGCAGAATTTAAATCTCGAAAAATTCTTAATAATAATATATGCACAAAATAAACTTGTGTCGTTACATTTTTCTATATATATTACCAGTCATCATTAGCAAATTTTGACCTTTATCGATTTTCGTGCATTTATTTTTTGGCCAAATACAGAAGTAAATCATTAAAAGCTTGTTTGCAAGAGCTTTCAGCTTTAAGAACAATGTCATTTTACGATAAAAAAGAATCGATGAACGATGAATAAAAATTTCAGTAATCGAATTAGTCTAATACTTATATCAATGCGATAAAACTTATATCCATTTTTAACTTCAGAAATTAAGCATTACTGCAACAGCATAATACTAATGCATAAATATTAATGTGTACAAAAGTTTAAAACTTACTTATTTTTCGAATTATATCAGCTAAACTTTCAATCTTTGAAACCACGAAATTACTAATTAACATACACATGGTTACAATACATAAATGTTTGATAATTTGTAAATAATAATTTAATTAATATTATTTAAAGCTGTTTAGATTTTCGCAGGAATAAACTTGTCCACATATTTCGAAAGCTTTATGCAAAGTATTCTATTTAAATATAACAAAGATTTCAACATACAAATTTTAGCATGCTGTACAGAAATTGTAAACGTTAAAAAAATTTTAAATAGTATTTTTAGTTTATAATTCAGAATTAGGTAGCTAACATTTTGTGAAACGCACACAATTTAGATTATATTCAATACATATTTTAAAAAATTTTTGGCTTCTTGTCCAACAGTTTTATATTATATATTTAAAATACTTATATATTTAATATACTTATATATTCAATATATTTATATATTCAATATACTTATATGATCACTATAATTTAAATTGTTTATTTCACGCTGTTTAAATGTGAATTAATTGCAAATAAAACTGTTAAGTAAAATATACGATGCAATTAAATAAGAGAGATTTCTCCTTACAAAATTTTCCCATTCTTTTCTAAATTTCTGGAAGTTCAAAAATTTATAATGGTATTCCTCATATATAACTCAGAAGTAGGGAAGTAACATTTTTGTAATATGTATTGCATATAACTGAAGTAGTTTTTTATGCTCTTTAAATTTGCAATAACTGCAATTAAAAGAATTAATGAATGATAAAAAAAAAAGCTGCGTTGTTGAACTTTAGATTATCATGCAATATGAAATCCTTAGATATGAGGAACTTATTCGGTAGATTTGGACAAAATAATATGCTGTGCAACGATAAATAATTACATTTCCTTTATTATTTTTTTTATTTACTGAAAACTTTTTTAACGACAACTTTATATAAATACCTTTTTTTTTTCTTCCTAACTTTTCCATTAAAATTCAGAACGATAAGTTTTATTCTTTCCAATTTGAACTTTTCAAATTCTAAAGAAAAAGGAAATAAGAATGACGAAGAAAAATAAAAGTTAATTTCAAATAACGGATGCGATAAAAAAAAAATATCACGATGAATTTTTTTTTTTTTTTTTTCGTTTGTCCTAATTAGATCCGGCAGTCTATATTTGTTTATTGTTTCCTTGAATTAAATTTTTGGAAGTGTCAAAAATTAAGAAAAAAATTCTGAACTTGTTCCAGACATACATGGCTGGTAAATTTCCGCTCATACTAGTTTGCCTTCACATTCGCTGGCAATGACTTTACGGAAATTTTAATTTTTCTACATGAACTTTCATTTTAAATCAGAATTTTTTTAAGAATAATTTTTTTTACTAACCTTCTACGTTTGCTTCATGCTGTAATTAATTAAATTTTCGTAATTACAATTTAAAATTAAAGTCTTTCAAGTTTGGAATTTACTGCAATTTCAAGAAGGTTAACACTGTAAATAAAAAATGGTTTTTTAAATTTGAGCAAAAAATAGCTCCGAAACTAATATAGTGGAATTTGAAAACATCATATACTCAATTTTTAGCAAAGTAGTTAGTCTCAAAAGTGATGGAGGAATAAAAGCATGAGAGAAGTTGAGAAAAACGCGTGAGCTGCCAGCAGGACTCGAACCGAGGACCTCCGGATTGTAGTTGTATGCTCTAACCACCTATCGGGAGAGTTATGAAACTTTATATAGTGGCAGAAGCACACCATGACATGACATCCAGTTTCTAATTCCAATGGTACAAAGAATTGCAATGGAAATATGGTCCCACTAGCTTAATGTTGAGATTGGTAATTTTGATTTGACTTTTTGCTTATTTCGCTATAATATTGTAAAAACTTTTAAGCGAATAGAAGGTATACTATGATGCGTCATCGCCCCGGCGCTATATAAAGTCTCATAACTTTCTCTAGATATGGGTGTGCACGGACAGTGATGGTGATTAGTGCATCCTCCTACGAATCCGGAGGTCCTTGCTCCGAATCCTGCTGGCAGACAACGAACATTTCTCTCACATATTTCTCCCTCCACCACATTTTTGAGACTATACATTTCTTTTTTCTCTTTAAAAAATTAGTATACGCTATTGTCTTCTTTTTTTTTCTTTCTCAAACTTGCCTTTTTTTTTTTTTCAGCTATTTTGTCATATTTTTTACTTAATTTTTGCGAAACCTTATCAGTACATAAAAGCTACTTTTTTAATTCCTAACTTTAATAAAGATATAACACTATAAACTTAACTGAAAGTTGTAAATAAAATACTTTTCATTATTCTAAATTTCAGTATTTAAAATAATCTTGCTGAAGAATAAAAAAAAAATTTTTTTTTAATATTTATTTATCAGATAAAATAAAATATTTATCCTACCATCATTCACTAAACTCTAAACAAATACTTTGCATCTGTTTTTATTAGCTATTTTTTGAGGTAAAAAATATTTTTCTCGTTAAAAAAAAAATTTCTTTTTTTTTTTTTTTTTTGGAAAAGGTAAACAAATTTTGTTTTAATAGACATTTAAGTTACGCATATTAAAAAAAAAAAGAAAAGAAAAGCATAAAACATATTTTGGAAAGCGCATTTATTGAAAAATAAACAGATATATATATATATATATATTTTTTTTTTTTACCTTTTTCTTTAAACATATCGTTTTTTCTTAAAATAAAATAAAAATCTATCATATTTTAAAAATATTTTCTTCATTTTTATTCATATATCACTTTAGATTGGGACCGATTAAATATTACATAAAAACGATTTCAATGATTTTTCAGTAAAAATTAATAAGCAATTTCAATTGTGATTATACTTCCATAATATTTGAACGATCCCTTTCTAAAAGTGAGGTGTAATAAATTTATTTAATGGATTGTCGAAAATTGCACTATTTATCAAAATACCAAAAGAAATAGAATAATTGTAATGATAAATGAGTATGATTTCGAGAAAATAAATAAAAGAATTTCATTTTAGAAGACCATCAACCTTAGCACTGTTCGAATAATAGAATGAAGGCTGAGAGTTATCACTGATTCTTTTTCCGCTCAAGTGATACACACACGCGACAAAAAATCCTACCTAAATACATAATTCGAATATAAATTCTTGGAATGGCGTTCAGAATTACTGATGCAAAATTTACGGATGTAAAATTATATGAAGCATATTTTTTGACGCGTCTATTTATTTGTGTTCCCGTTTTAATTAACATGCATGCAAAAGCACCATAAATGTTTTATCATATAAGTTTAATAAAATTTTATTTTATGACCTCCTAAGATCCAGTAACCAGGAGGCGGCAAAAAAAAGGACAAACAATTTTTTTATGTAACTTTATAACCGGCGCTGAACAGCCGGTTCAGTTCTGAGCTTACGACTATCAATGTTCAAATCCGTAGCCTTGTAATTTTAAACCCAATCCAAAAGACAAGGGTACTCCATAGGGCTCTCACGGTCTGGAAATTTTTTTAAAGTGGTAGCAAAAGTGATATATATCTAGATGCCTTAAGCAATCAATAAATATTTAATTTAAAGTATGGGTGGAAAAAAAATTTTGGGAATAATTTCGTAATTCTAAAATGAAAGATAAATGCAAGCATTTTTCAGTAGTCTTGGAAAATTTCTAAACTACCAATCATTTATTTTTTCCAGGTTGTGCGAATACTGCTCCTGGATCAAGTATTGGGTGTAAGTTGCCTTCGCGGAGAACTATTTAATGGAACTAAACTGTTACATGGAGAATAAAACCACGAACATCTTCCTGACGGCAAGAGGACTAACCCGTGCTCCGTTTACCACTCAGGATTTTTTACTTAACTTTGGTAGATGTGAGCTGGGTGTGGAATTCGTATCACCAGCCATCGGCATCGCTGAGATTTGGACCCAGTTCATCCCATTGGGAGGCGAGCTCTCTATCCCCTGAGCCACCACGGCTCATTTATCAGAAAATATTTTTATTTTTTAACCGTCATTGAACAGCTGGCGTTATTTAGGGTTTACGACTATCAATGTCCGTAACCTTTTAATTCTGAAGCCAACCCAGAAGACCCGGAACTCCCGGATCAAGCATTAGAACAAAAGAGGAACAACATAAAATGAATTAGAAAATGTAACGAATAATGATAAGAGTAGGCTTTTACTAATGAATAACTTTAATTGATTTGGAAGTGGCCGATTCGAGCAAAATTTCTTAAAGTGTGGGTTGGGACCCTTATTGGGGTATCGGTACCAGCAACCTGTGTTGCCACAAATTTGAGAAATTTTGATATTTTTTAAACTTATTATAATATTTTTTAAATTTTTACGTTCGTTATTTACTTTAAATTTTCATTGCCTAATGCCTTAAAATTAAAGGTAAGGAGCTATGATATATTACAAGCGGAAAGGAAGCTGACAGAATGTTGATGGGATTTCACGAAATTTTCGTAATTATTATGGGGGATTACACCAAAAAGCTCAAGAAACTTTGCTTTAGCGTGTCCTAATTTTTCTGTGCAACCATTGCGTACAGAGAAAACGAATGATTTCACGCTGTCGTTTTCTTTGCTTAAAAAACTCGAAAATAACAATTTTTTGTTTGCCCTTGTGAAAGAGGTAGAAAAAAAAAGCATATGAAAACTAAGACATATTATAAAATGGTTTTTTTTAATATTTCGTAATAAAATGGTAGACAGAAAGAAATGAAGGCACAAATTAAAAAGAAATTAGTTCACTTCTATTTTATGAGGCAAAAATCCTAATTTTTTTTTGGGCAGCACCAAATTTCTTCAACTAAGATAAGTTTATCGTTTAACGGTTGATTTTTCTATCGATTCAATTCATAATTTTAACGTGACGTAGGGTGGGTATCTCGATCCAGATTGGTTGTTGAAACGTGACATTTGTTTACTTTAGCAACTGTTCTTTATATTCTATTTCGAGTAAGCCAAGACCGTCAAGTGCTAATTCCCGTAAGTGACACATTCTATATTCTTACACAAAGATTCAATTATTTCACTATACATTTCTTACTTATTATTTCACTATACATTTCTTACTTAGCACAAAGACAAGCATGAAGTCATGTAGAACATAAACAAACTAATTATGCATCGAAGTTGCCAGGTACTTAAAACAAAAATATATCACGGTTACAATAGTATTTAATACATAAACAAATAATGAAAAAATAAAAGACGTAGACGCGAAAAAATTATATTTCAAGAAATTCGATGAGTGATACGCTGCTGCATTTAATTAACTTCACGTTAATTAACATTGTAACGTATATGGAGAAACTTAGCTTAACATTAACACGCCATTTTGCTTATAAACGATCACCTGACACTGACGACATAAGTCACGTGTGTGGGTATCCGTGATCTTTTTGAAAAGCACATACCCAATTCTTTCAAAAATATTTTGAATATTTCTATCACAAAACTAAAGTATAACAAAAAAAAGTTAAAATATTAAAGAATAATAAAACAAAATTCACGATTTAACGTTTAGGGAGCATTCCTATTAAATGTGGTTAGATCGTTCTACTTAAAATGCACCAAATTCTCAATTTCTGAATTTAAATTTAAAATGAATTTTCATTTCGGTCAAAAATAAACAAAACAAGTATTGTCGGTGCAGCATTGGAAAAATATTTTGTATTAAAATGAAAAGTTTGTTTTCGAAACATTTGAATTCTGCACAAAATCGTTTATTTATGACAAAAAGAGAAAGAAGGAAAATTTCCACTCTTAAAACCGATTAAACTTTTCAGTATGTTTTCGAACGGCATCGTCAATACAATTTGGAGCGGGCTCTAAAGGCTCCGTGCCGCGGAACTTGATCCATTGAAAGATAAAGAATTTAGATTCAAGTAACTTTACACCGTTTGATGGCATTCGAATACCTTAATATTTGCTTCCAGTAGAATTAGATTCATAAAATGATATAAATTAAAATGCTTTATCATTTTTGTAATAACAAAAAAAAAAAAAAAAAAAAAAAAAAATTGCTTATTAAAATTTTTTTTAAAAATCCGCTTATTATTATTTTTTTTTTTTTTTTTTAATCTACCTACTTCCAAGTAAAAATCGTACTTTTTGTCATTTTTCAAAGCTTTGCGCTCAGGGTAATAAACAAAATTGCAATTTAATAATTTCCCGAAAAATGTTTGAAAATTAAAATAAAAAAGAATTTATGGATTTTCCTTTTTTCGGGACTATTTGGCGACCCCACTCTCTGCGACTTAACTTTGGGTTTAATTCAAATGTTTAGAAAACCTAGTTTAAATCCCCATTTTATTTCTACGGCAAATTCAAGTAAGTTACAATTAAAAAGGTATAAAAGAATTTTTTTTCTATTTAATTTTGGAAAATTCTGCGCGATATATTCAAAGATTAAGACCTTTTTCTGTTACGCTTCGCCTCCTGCCAAAAAAAGCGGATCTTCAAAAGCAGAACCATTTTAATCACTTCTTTGCTCCATTTCGGCTCACTTTCGCACTTTTACGAGTTATTAATAAGTGAGCAGAGCTGGTCAACCAAATAATACAACCATTGCCAGAACAGGTTTTTAAATGAAAATCTTTTCTATGTTTGATCATAAATATGTACTACAACTTCAAATAGCAACAAAAGATTAAGGAAAGGAAGAATGAGTTTTACAACTTTATTTGCTAATAAATCTTTTATTTGATTTTTCTTTTTCTGAAGAAATTTGGAAAGTTTAAATATATGTCGCTTTAATTTTTTTTTTTTTTTTAATATTTTATGTAAAACTGAAAAGCAATTCAACTAACAACAAAGCGCAAAACAGATAGCAATGTTAATCGTAAAATACAACCGCTAATTAAGCCGTATTTTAACAATACTTTTTCGTCGAACATGGATTTCTAAAGTGTATCAACCCGTGAGAATTAAGTATTATAATACATAGTATTTTATAGGAGTCAGTGAGAAAATTGCTATTTGAAATCTTATTCTTTAAATTTTCCAGTTGTACTTTTAGAAACGCTTGTAACCAGTTGTATTTTTGGAAAGAAATTAAAAAAATAAAAAATAGCCACAGCTTTAAGGCCTTAAAGTCAAAGTAAAACTAACTTTAAATCATTATATATTATTTCTCTGAAAGGAATTAACTGGACTTTGAAACAAACAGATATTATGAAATAAAATATTAAAATGGTTTTAAAAAATCGCCAACTTCGAAAGATTCCCCCCCCCCCCTACATGAAAATCCTTAAAATCAATGAAAAGTTCTGAAATTTTTAATACTTTGCGATTTTATACCATCTTAAACTTTACTTTACAATGTAGGTTCAACATGAACAAAAACATGGTTAAATTTAACACTTTATGGCAGTAAGAAATTTAATATTTATTGTTGAAATTACCAATATTATGGTTCATTGAACTTATTTTTTCACGTAAAAAATAATTTCGTGATAGAAAATATCTTCTTTTTGATTCCAGACATTTCTGACGGAGAAACAATTCTGGTAAAATTACCATACAGTATAATAAAGATATTTTTGGTTTAAAAAAAAAATAAATAAATAAATAAAAAAAAAAAAAAATAAAAAAAAACTTATCAAATCTGGTATTCAAACCAAAATACGTGTTATCTAAACCATTCATATGGTAAAGGTTTATTGGAAATTCTGGTTTTTCAAAATTATATATATTTTTTTTATCGCCCCACAGTTAGAAAAAGTACAGAACTACAAAATAAATTTAACCGAATAAATGATTTTTATGCTATGTTCTAAGGTATCGTGATAAAATCACCAATTTTCAACACATAAAGGGTAAAATTGTTAATTTTACCCAAACCATTAGCAAAGCACTTCAGTAAAAACTGCTGTGTTTTTGGTGTTAGAGCCAAAAGTACGGTAAATTTTTGTATATTTTGTTTGTCATACTGTTTGTCTCAGAGCATCATTTCAATTAAGATGATTGGAAAAACATCTGCTTGTAATTTAAATACTTACCTTTATTTAGCAGAAAAAATTTATAATTCATTTATATATATAAAATAAAAAAATTCTGGTAAATGAAAAGCAAAATTCATCAGACTAAATAAATAGGAGCAGCAGCGTAACGTGCCTTAACGTAAACGTGCTTAGGATGTTTAACTCTTAAAAACTACAATTTCATTATAACAGCGTTAAAAATTTGACAAGGCATTTACCAAACAAAGCTATCAATGGATATTTTTGTTCAGAAAATATTACCATTAATTATTATTCTATAGACAGTAATCTTAACAAAATGATTAATAGGTAATTAAAACCGATTTCTTCCCATTTTAATAACTCATTTAATTTAACCCATTCTCGTTGAATTGAAATTTATAGCCGCGAGATAATCTCGTATATCCTCAATGAAAAAAAAAACACTCATTTTTCCACCCTTGCACATTTTGCAAAACCTCTTGATGCATTCATTTAATATTGATGCAATCATCGGTGGTATTGAATACAAATAATGGGAATAAGACTATCCTTAAACCTTCTCCCGCCTTATCCTAATACAAAAAACAGGTTAAAAGACAGGTCTAGGAAAAGAAATATACACAGTCGCGCATATTAAATGCAAGCAGACCTAGATTACTTGGAAGGAAAAAACAGTCAAGATCTACCTTGCGCAACTCGCCGAAGCTTTAAATCAATATCGCGTCAAAATTCCAAGCTTCTAATAGCTTTAAAAACAATATTCATTGTATTCAAATGGCTCAAAAAATTTTCAGATAGATGATTTCTTTGTTTGTTTGAGCAAAAAGCAGAGACTAGTCAAGATAGAGACAAATCAAGATAGCAGACACTTAGGAAAGGAAAAATGGCTAAAAGAGAAGTTGTACCCAAGGCAAATCTCTATAATAAAGAGGAAATAATATTTTCAACTCAGGCAACTATTTCAACCGGGTATGCACTAACATCAAAAACAACTTTACGAATGCGTATCACGTTGTAGGTGACGTGTATCTCATACTTGTCGAAATGGTAAGGTGTAATTTTGGTACCCATGGAATGAACTTAGGTTTCGTACTCGAACTAATAGTGGTGATCATAATTTTATTTAATTGACGAAGTTATGTGGAAGTATAAAAAAACTTTTGAACTGAGCTTGAGGACAAGGAGATAAGTTGAAATTATGATATATGATATGAATGCTTACCGTTTCGTAACTTTCTGGTATGTGATGCTATGTTACAAAAATAGAAGAAAAATACCAACACTGGTGCAATTTAAGGGGGGAGGGAAACTTATTTTTTACTGTAACATATAAAATTTGATCGTTTTAAATGGGCCAAAAATATATATATTATCTTTAATTTTAAAAATAGATTTAACTGACCTCAATTTTCTTTTCTATTTGCTTATATGTTTGTCCTCTTCAAAATATTAATTTTAAATTTATCAAATCTTATTTAATTTTACCCACATGTATTAAATTTAAAAAAAAAAATTTAAATAATAAAACGATAAGTTATTTAAAATAAAAACTTATTTTAAATAAACAAGTGAATGCAAAATATTTTTTCTTTGTTATTATTATTAAAATTTTAAAAACTAAAATCATTTACTTTCAACGTTCTACTTATTTTTCCATCTTTTACTTTTTTTTCCACGCCGAAATAATGCTATGAGCACATACAAAAAATTAGTTAAAATGTATTTGATAAATGACAAAACTAGATTCATTAAAATCTTGTTTCTAACTAGATACTTTTCATAAATAGGAAGTACTTGGGGCTATATAATGCTAACCCACATTTTTAAATTGTTTTTTAAAAAAGTGTTTAGAGTGAAAAACATCTCAATTTCCGTGCAAATAATAAAATGCTTTTATGCGCTGCGTTGCATCAAGTGGAAATTTCGGAGACTTTTAAATTAATTAAAAAAAATTTCATGTAAAATGTGGCTTATTATTTTATTTCCTCAAGCCTTTCAAATATTTTCTACTACAGTATAATATGCATATAAATATAAAATAGTATTTAGTATAATATATAATATAAAATGTATAATATATATATAATATAATATAATATATAATATAATATTATTTAACCCTATCGAGGTTCCCCGTAGAATTTTCAACACACATTCTCTAAATATATCTTAATATCGATGATATTGATTAATTTTTTTTTTTTTACTGTCAATAAACCGCAATTACTTATCCAATTAATTAAAACATCACAAAAAATACTATATAGTTTTAAAAGAAGTTGGAAAACATTTTAAAAAGATATCAAAACATTTCAGAAATGTTTCAAACACATCAAAAATAATTTAATTAATGTGTAAGCAGCAAACACTACCACATTCTAGGGACAGAATGAAAACGTTTCTGAGTCATTTTAAAAGGTTTTAGTACAGAAGACTGTAAATTTTACACGGTAAAATAAAAAATAAAAAAAAATAAAAAAAACTTAACATGCATATATATTTATATTTTTAACACATTAAAAAATATTTCAATAGTGGAATGCAAAAAGTGAACATTTCTGTGTTTTAGAATTTTATAATTTATGTATCGAATTATTGTAATTTTTTATTTAAAACATAATTTCTACGCAAAGGAAAAAAAAAAAAAACATAGCAATTATTTTTCTCAAAGTTGACGTTTTTTCTTCTTCTTTCTCCACTTTATTTATTTGTTTTCATGAGCAATTATTTTTCTTTCTGCTGTCCTTTAAATTTTTGTAAGCAAAAAAAAATTTATGAGTTATTTTTCTAAATTTGTTTTTTTTTTTAAAACCATTTATATAAACATAATAAAAGACAATTAATTGATATTTGTCAATAATCACACAAGTAAGGACACATTTTTCAATATTTAGGCAGCACAGTTTTTCCATTTAAAATTTAACGGCGAAATGTAACAAAATATTAACTTTTTTTTTAATTTAAAAAAACATTGAATTGAAAAATTTAGCTAATTAATTCGATTAATCATACAGATAAAGATTATGTTTTTTAATTCCAAGTAAACGTGATAAGGCATTCAAAGTTTAGCAGTAAAACGTAAAAAAAAATTTTTTATTTCAAAGCACATTGTTTTAGAAACTATTTTGAACCCAATTATAAAAAAAGAATCTTATTTTTTTCCCTAGACAATTTTCAGTTGTTTTATTTATTTATTTATAAAGGAAAAAAACGTTTTACTTATTTATTTCAATGTTTAGTCAACACGTTTTGGCATTAGTAATACAACGGTAATGTGTTACAAAATATTAACTTTTTTTCAAAAAATTTTTTAACATAAATTATTTTCATAAGTTCTTTAATTACAAAAACATACTTATATAAACAACAAAGAATTACACGGTTAAACTAAGTTATAAATAAAACAAAAGTCATTTTAAAAATAATGATATCACGCTTTTATCTATCACTTATGACGAAGCAATAATATTGTCCTTAAAAAAAATATTTATTACTTATCAATGACGTGTATACTTATTTTTCTTCAGAATATATAATACGGTTGATTTGCAAAGCGAAAAAGATCGATTGGCCAAACAATTATTTCTTAACTTTATATATAATATAAAACAATTGCTAAGATTATACAAATACAAATTTCACACAAGACCGAGCACTTAAAAATTAAAACTTTTAACGCGTTTGAAAAAAGAAGAGCAAAACAGAAAACTCCTCGTATAATTAAATTGCACCGGTGGATGAAATACTCCAATTCATTTTCTGAAAACTTATTTTTCGAACAACGATTCGGAGAAAATTGGTACAAGGTGTTGCTACTACAGGTAGTAAGCAGATCGCGTGGTAATTGAAAGTGTAAGTAGGATAGAGGAAAAGGGAAGGTCGTAGCAATGAAAACGATGTTTCTATTCATATTAATTCACGGATTATAAATCCAACTTTTGCGAATATTCTTTTGAATTTATTTAAATTAAGCAAACGCTTGTAGGATTGCGAAATGTATGAAGAAAAAATAAATTGGGCAATCAATAATTGTAGATTTTAAGGATATTTGGTTTGTAGATGATTTAGATAAATGTGGCAGTTTCGTAATTTTTTTTTTTTTCAGATTGCAATAAACAAACTTCTCAAAATATTCTAGAATTTAATTTTTAAAATGAAAAAAATGAACAAGCTAACCTTAATCGAATAGAATAAAAAATATTAAAAATCAAAATAGATTTACTTGAAAGTAATCAATGTTTTATAAAATCGCCTCAGTTAGCGAGAAAAATTTATTTTATTTACTTACTTTCTTACTTTTAAATAGTACTTTCATGATAAATTAAAAATCAAGGATTAGGCAGGTAAATATTTATGGAAATATGCACACTAAAAACAAATGTCAATAATTTGTAAATAAATATTTAAAGAAATATGCTTTATAATCTTTATTGCAATCTTTAAATCTAAAAAATTTTAATTTATTTAATATTTATGAAAGAATAAATGTAAAAGAATAACGTTTATTTGTAAATAACATCTAGATTTTCAATAAAAAAGTCTAATCCTAAAAAAAATTAGATACGGTAATTTAATCTATTATTTTAAAGTTTAAAATCAAAGCACTTTTGATTGTTTAAAATTTATAACGTTTTTAAATAAATGGGCAATGAAGTTAACGGGGGAAAAAATTATTTCAAGTTTTATTACATTTTAATACCTAAAACAATTATTTATAAAAACTAAACAAAAATATTTATTTAACAGGTTTTCTTCGAATAAAAGGTTTCTTTTTTAAGAACTATTAGGAGTTTTTAAGAATAGAGAGGGTTTATTTAAATTAAGAAATAAAACATTCGTTCGGTAATCACTATTTTGTGAAATAGGATTAAGTTATTGGAAATAAAGCGGCATTAAAAAAAAATCAATAGAAAAACATTTCAAAATTACAATTTAAATTTTACACAAACTTATAATTATAGAAACTAATAAAATATTGCTAAAACTAATGTATTTTACATGCAACTTCTGGATTTTAAAATAACCAGAGAATTAATTGAGGAAAAAAATTCAAATATAGTATCCAATTACTATTTTAGTTAAGAATTTAAAATAAATAAACGAATAAATGTAAAAAAGTAAAATGCAAATTTACATTCGTGTGCTTTTAATATGTAACCATTATAGCGCGTATGCGTTGTTTAAACTATACTTTAATTCAAATGAATTTTTTGTCACTAAAACAGCAAACGCGGCTATTAAAAAAAAGCTAAGAGCTTCTGATTTGATTGTGAAAGAGGCGATAAAAAAATTCTAAAAAAAAAAAAAAAAGTAGAAGCAAGCAGTAATTAGTAGCTTAAAATAATTAAAGCAAGTTTCCCCCCCCCCTTACATAAGTGGTTATTTTGAGGTATCATACATGTTTTATAAGAGGAAAAAGATTTTTATTTTTTATATTTTGTTTCGCTTTTTATTATTATTTTTTTAATGCTGAGGTCTGTTAAAAGATTCCATTTTGATAAAAACATTTATATTCTGGAAGTTTAATTGCGAACAAAAAAAATTTACCAAAACAATAAGTGGTTTTTAAACCATTATTACCAAAATATAATTTTTGAGCAATGTTTTAAATATAATATTCGATGTAATAAAACTAACTAATAAAAATTTTGCCTGAAATTTTAGTTGAATAAAGTGGAAAAATTTGTAATAGTTTGAAATACTCTGACAATTTTTAATTTAGTCTATATGTTAAAAATTTAATTCGCTTTAAGTCTTTATTATTATTATTATTGTTAGTCTTTCAGTTGGCACTGAGCACTTACTGTTTCAATAATATTTAATGTATATATAATCCCGGGAAGCCAAATTGTTATAATATTTATTTCCTCCAATTATTTAAGAAAAAAGTAAAAAACAAGAATTCT
This sequence comes from Parasteatoda lunata, assembly GCA_949128135.1. Classification (NCBI taxonomy): domain Eukaryota; kingdom Metazoa; phylum Arthropoda; class Arachnida; order Araneae; family Theridiidae; genus Parasteatoda; species Parasteatoda lunata. The sequence goes on from OX421971.1 coordinate 117,645,686, forward strand.
GCATTTTTCATACTTCTATCATACGACCATTTTAGTTTTTTCGACGCAACATTGATTCAATATATTGGAGAGATTTTGCAAAGCGTTACGGCTTCCCTTCATTCTAACGTTTAGCGCTATTTGTGCTTCACGGCGCACGCGCGAAATTTTCTATAGGATTATCGCTAAGAGGTACAAAATAAGTTTCTCGTACAGTAAACGCGTGGAGGGGAGAATTCTTTTTTGGTATTTACTGTCTTCTATTATTTTCATCTTTCAAAATACAGACAAATCTAGTGCAATACAACTAAAAACTTTGTTCAAATAATACCGTAATTCTGCATACACAAATCCTCATCTACATATAAATAGTGATATTTTACCACAAACGCCTATAAAGGATGCTCTTCAGATAGAGTTGGAAACGTGGCTTGTTATTATATTTCTCATTATATATATATATATATATATATATATATATATATATATATATATATATATATATATATATATATATATATATATATATATATTATATAAATACGTTACAAGTTATTAATCGTCATTCAAACCACGAATCCATTGCACCACAATATGAAATAATTTTTTATATGGAGCACACACAATACTCAAGAAAACAGAACTAATATTTAGTTCAAAATGTCACTAGGAGACAAAGTATAATACAGCACTCGGTTAGAACAAAAGAAAGTTAAGTGAGGCCCATTATCGAACGCAATAATTGTTCTTTGCCCCTATCATCGAGGGTCATCTATGAGTGAAATACAGAAATAACGTCCAATGCTGCACGCTACATCGTCACTCTCTTCCTGTTTCTATTTATCGGACCCCCGACTTGTAACTTTTCCTCCTGACGTCATATCCGGCTTATGCAATTAAAAGAGTGGAATAAATAAGAGGAAATAATGCACTTTTGGCACGAGACAGAAATTTAAATGAACTTCTTTGGCGGGTGAGCGTAGGCGATGCATCAGGCTTAAGTTCGCTGGGACATGCAATATGACTTGGTCGGAAAAACACCGCTTCTTTTTCGATGGATTTTCGGCGAAAAATGAGATTTTTTTTTTTAAAGAAAAATAATCCTGTCGTGCAGGCACACTTATTTTAATTTTTCTTTCATGTGACGCAACTTTTTTTTTCCTACGAAATATGAATGAAGAGTTTAGAGCGACAGACTTTTTCTTAATTCTCAGAACAATTGGTTTCACGTTGGACCATAATATCTACAGGTTAAACCATATTACGGTGCAAATTTAATTCAACCTTAACAGCGTGTTAAGTTCAAGATAATGGTAGAAGAATCTAAGAGGACGCCATATCGCGGGAGAAACTTTTCATCGCAAATGCTCTTTCATCTCTATAACTATTTTAAACAGGTCGATACGAATTCCTCACCCGGCTCGCACCGACCACAGTGCTGACAATTCTCAATTCTTGATGCAGGAGTTCCCTTGTCTTCTGAATTGCGTCCAAAATTACAAGTCTATGGAATTTATTGTTAGTAGTCGTAAACTCAAAATTGGGAAAAGTGATCTGCAAACAATGTGCGGTACAGCGCGAGGGTTTTTGCCACCAGGAATAATAATATAATGCAATAAAGATTAAGAAGTAGGATAATATTGATCTTAGTCGTATATTAAGGTTGCAGCAAATTCGAACCTTATTATGGTTCCCCAAACTTTGTAACATTATTGCACGTACTGTCTAGAAAAATGAAGTAAGATATTAAAACTTTATTTATTAAAACCCGAAAAATCAGCAGCTTTAAAAAATTCTACCCTTTTGATAGCACAATACCATATCTCTTAAGAATACAAAAAAATTTTTAATTACTTTTAGTACTATTAGTATAAATTCATTAAAAATTTTTTAAAGTATTACGTTTAATCAAACAGATATCAATACAATATTTTTTTAACTCTACAGACTTTTCTATTTTTTTCGTAATTAAAATTAAACATTAAACTGATTTCGTAAATTTAAATAACAGTTAAAATATTTCTTCATTGTCGTAAGAAAAATGTGTATATTCTTTTAAGGTAACTTATAAGATGGTTAGAAATGTAGATAGTAAAGCATGTCTGCACATGAAATCATTATAAACCTATGCTAACCAAATTTTATGCTAACCAAACATAATCATAATATTAGAATGCAACATATTAGAATTCTTGTAATTAAGTTTCAAATAGGATTAAATTTTCCGACAATATGGTAAACTTTTTCTATTATAAGGTTGCAACGAATTTGAACGATATTATGATAGTAACACACTAAGATTTTCCGAATCAAATCACGGTAAAAAGTACCGGCAATGAATCAGCATTACCGTTGAATCAGAGAGCCCGTACTTTCTACTATAAAATCCATTTTTACCATAAAAATTTGCACACAAAAAAAAAAATTCATATGCCGTAATTTTTACTGTAAAAATTACTACATAAAAGTTTACGGTAACAATCGATTTTACTGATGCTGCACTCATGGTGCCAGTCCTTTTTACCGTAATTTAATTCTTAATTTTTTACAGCGCAAGTTCCCAAAAATTTTAACAGTATATTAAAACGTACAGCAAAAATCTCGATACAACGATTTATATATTAATCTAAGTAACAAAAGGAAGAAAAAAATCTTCTAATTTATTGTTATATGGAGTTATACCTAAGAATTAATGAATATTGATTTATCAAGACTTATTCAAATCCTGAAATAAATATGTTACCTTAAATTTGTAACAGCAAAAAACAAATTAATTAATAAATAAAAAATATAAACTAACGATTGCATTTTTTTTTAATTGATTGATCTGAAACTAAAGTCTAGAAATTGAACAACATTAACTTATCACTACACATTCAAATCCTGAATTCTTATCCTATATTAAAACTCGTTAAAAGAAAAGAAAATTTTAACAGACAACAATATAATTTTTTTAATACAACAATATAATTTCTTATCCCATATCAAAACTTGTATCAATAAAGAGAAAACCTAAACTGATAACAATATAATTTCTTCCCTAATTGATTTTTGTGTAATCCAAAGTCTAGAAATCAATAAAAAATTTATCAATACATATTCAAATCATGCAATAAATTTTTAACGCACGTCAGAGCTTGTACTAATAACATATACCTAAACTGACAATAGTATTTTTCTCCTTTAAAATTGATTTTTGTACAGCCTAAACTCTAGACATCAATAAATATTTCTTTACCAATGCATAACCAAATCCTGAAATAAATATTTACTAACTGCAAACTTGAATCTAAAACAACGATTAAATAAATATCATTGATTGTTGAATGAATTAAAGTCTAAAAATCATTAAACAAATGAAATAAATGTTTAACATCCATCAATAAAAATTAGTCTAACGAAACTGACGATAACGTGAATACAATTTAAATAGTAAACAAATTATTCACCAATTAATAATTTCATTACTGAAGATTAACTCAATAAAATGAATTTCTCAAGCATGCTATTAATAAGTAAATAACGAAGAAACTAAATTCTTCACCGTACCTTCAAAAACTTCGAAGAGCCACCTGTTGATTTAAATTCCGTCAAAATATCCAAAACACTATTGAAAGTGGAAAGAAAAGCCATTAACGCGAAAGAGAGAATCTTCCCAAGTGTATTCGAAGAGGCATGAGATCGACTTCATTAAAACTTTTCCACACAAGACAGCAGAGAGTCCGGCATGCGCACACGCCTTTACACATGACTGGTGATCAGCAGGCAGGAGATGGCCGGACAAGAATTGATCGGGTGACTCAACCGCTGGGACCCACGCGGAAGATGTGCGGTCAGCCTAGGTTTTACAACAACACCGCCCCGATTGCATCATCGTCTTTGGGATAGTGTTTATGGATTGTCCGTCATCAAGTATTAAAGTTGACGTGGAGGTTTTATAATGTTGGAAAATGCTGTGAAAGGGACATTGTTTCAATCCGGAGTGAAACAATCCGAATGGAGTGTGGCTAAAGATTAGTCACATGGGCGCACCTTTAGTTTAACGATGGTAGTTGCTATTTTCTTCTCTACACTTAATACGTAAAATATGATATAAAATAGATTTAATTTAACATAATGGTTTGTTAAACTGAGCATTTCTACAGTTAAAATATAATCATCAATACAAAATGAAATGGATACAATACGATAGTGTTTTAGAAACATTTTAATAACACAAATTTGTAATAGGAAAACTTTTATTATCAATACATAAATAAATTTAATTATTACGAAGAAATCTAACAATGTTCAAAATATTACTAAATTAATAATAAAATTATGAATATAATATATCGTATATCAAGTACCCTTGTGACTAACAATTAGTCAATTCGCATTTTTTTCCCATGCTTTTCGTTATTTTTTTGTATGAAGAAAAATATAGTTTTAATTTAACACGAACATTTTAATTATTAAAGAGATTTCGGTAATACTTAAAAAGAAAATTTATACAGATTCAGTTTCGACTAAAAAAGTTTATTATAGCAGTATTTTATTTACGCCGCACTAGATGTGCACAATGAGCTATTAGCGACGATCTAGGAAACATCCCCGAGGACAATCCGAAGACATTTCATCATAATTTTAATCCTCGGCAGAGGGAATAGCATTCCGATTTGGTAGCCCGACGACCTGCACGCGACGTCAAGCACTTTTCGCTTACGGTAGGAAAGTTTAACGATGCCCGATATCGCACATCCTCGGCCCTATCGCAGACTGATCAAAGAGTGACCGATCTTCACTAGGAATTGTCTTTTTACGATTAGTTCTCTGTGGGACAAAATTTATTATAACGATCAATTGATTTTTAACTAAAACACCCTTAAATTGCCTAACTTTATTGATAATTTTTTAACCGTAAATTATTCTTCAAATATTAAATCACAAGTATTAGAATATGTTTACAAAGCAAGTGGCGACATGATTGCTCTCAAAACATACTACCACATGTTTTTACAGTAAGCACTTAACGAAAGCACTTTTAACACATAGATGAAATTTTGATAGAAATAGTTGATAAGCAATGTCCTAAATTAAGGACATTGAAAATTATATAAATATAAATACAGTTACGCACATTTAATAAAATACACAAAACTATATAAAAGTAAATTAAGTATTAAAACAAAGTTATAAGAAAAAATATACAGAAACTAACAGTGGAAATAAATCTAAGGGGTAGTACACATTGTGACGCGTGTCTTCTTCACATTTTTTTCTTAAATTAATAATTTTTAAATACAAAATCATAATAACATTTCAGGTAACTCATATACAATTTTTAAATCAAAAATTCAAAAAAGGCAAAAGGGTATTATCAACAAAGCTCGAAGTATTGAGTCATAAATAGAGGAGAAATATCAGAATTTTAATATCGCGAAATATCAAGTATTTTAATATCGTCAAAGAATATATTATTTACGATATATCAAGAAATATCCCCATTTCACGATATATTGCAATATTTTCCCAATTTAACTATAATTAGTTATTCAGCTGAAGGTTTCTTATTATAAATAAGAGTGAAAAAAAATAATTTCTTTTTCTATTCGCATTAGGTACAAAGAAATTACAAGCATCGAAAAATCTTTACAAAATATTTTTTTTTCTCTCTAGGGACTAAAAATGTTAATTAATTTGTGTCATCTGCAACATTTTACAGTAGAATAGCTTTTATTAAAAATTCGCTGAAATCTTAGTAAAAATTTTAAACTAAAAAATAAAAATTCGAATCCATTCCTCTAGTATAAAGGGGAAAAAAATTCAAAGGAAAAAAAAAATTCGATTCTTGATTATATTTCTGACTTTAAAATTTAATGAAAATATTTTAAAAACAGTTGAACACCTTCACAAAATTTTGAGAAAGACCGAAACTTAAATAAAATAAATAAATGAAATTCACGATAAGAATGTTTTCTCAAGAACATATGTCATATATATATATATATATATATATATATATATATATATATATATATATATATATATATATATATATATATATATATATATATATATATATATATATATATATATATATATATATATATATATATATATATATATATATATATATATATATATATTGTCTCATGAAAATTCTGCGCAAGTTTTATACTAGTAAAAACAAAATACAATTTATTCCCATCATATCAAAAACTTGATTGATTATACACTTTCTTGAATATTTAATTCACTCAAATATATTGAAAACGATTTTTAATTCTTAAATTTTTTTCAGTAGTTTTTTTTTTCACTCCGAAAATATGAGATTAGGCGAAACAAAGGTAAAAACCAAATGAAATTTATGATGGCATCATCAGCAGTCACGAATCAAAATGCATCTTTGTTTTTGAAAATATCCAGATTTAATCACGGTGTAAGGAAGAAATAACCCTGATGCCACTGACACAAGAATAAGCCACCCATGCTTTCTCACTCACAAAAAAGAACAAAATTCACACCCAAAAGCATCATCGAGCATTACTTTCTCTGTGGTTGCCTTTAATCTATAAGATGATGTTGAATGAAAGACCCAGAATTCGGACGGCAATTTGTTGATAAATTAAAATTGGACCACCCAGTGTCTTAAAAAAAGAATAATAATAATAAAAAAAGAATGGAAGAATAGAACGAAGAGGAGAAATCGAAAAATAGAGAAGAGAAGGGACTGTTTATCGACCGAAGTTTCTTCCGTTCAGAACAAATGCGCGTTCTGCTCTGCTTCATAGAGGGACGGAGAGAGCGGGAAGCTAGGCTTTTTATCAATCTTCTTTTATTTTGTTTTATTTTTATCTTCTTCCTATATGTTCCTATTTGAGTCCATAAGAGCTGTTTGAAATTCTTCAACCATTCAGGTAAGAGGGGGCGAGGGTAAGAAGAACAAAAGCTTATTTTAAAGTTGTGGAAGTTTATGTACATACATAATTTCTAATGTGAAATGGCAACGTTGTTATAGTAGTTTATTAATTTAGTTGCAATGTTATGGATGGCAATGTTATGTCTAAAGTTAAATATAAATTGCTTAAATATTATTTGCTATGTATCTAAATATAATATCAGGGAAAAAAATGTTGCGTAGATTAAATACCAAATACGCTATATTTTTATTTTATTTATTATTTTTTTAAGCATACAAATCTTGGGGTTTGTCGTCGCAGAGTTTTAATAAAAGTAAAATGTGTTTACATTAATATTTGCTTAATACTAAACTAGAAAATAAAAAATGTTCTTCGACCTCCAAGATGCGAATAATATCAGTATTAAAATTATTTTGGATAAAATTTAAAGATAGTGAGGATCATTTACAGAGTATTCACAGGGTAACAATCTAAGCTCGCCTAACAGGCTTTGGAGCTGGTGCATTTCCATAAATAGACGTAGAATTTGATATAAAAAGTACCAGATACAGGAACTCGTTGATTCCACAATATTCAATGCGGATTTCTACTTTTTATAACTATAGTAGTAGAATTTAATATAAAAAGTATTAGCTACAATTCAGATACAGGAACTCACAGGCTTCATAAGATTCGATTCGGATTTCTACTTTTTATAACCATAGGCGTAAAATTTAAAGTAAAAAGTACCAGATACACCTCATATACAGGGATTCATAGATTTTTCAAGATTCAATGTGAATTCTAACTTTCCATAACCATAGACGTAGAATTATATAAAAAGTATCAGATGTAACTCCTATTCAGAACTCATAGGTTTTTCAAGAATTAATACGAATTCCAAATTCCCATGGCTAATAAGTCTTGACCACAAAAATGTGAAAAGGAAACCTCCATGATTAATTCCAGATCATGTTGCCTTTTGTTGAATTAGATAGATGATGATGAAGAACTACTGGGAATGCTAAAGAAAAGGACTGACGGAGGGGGGCAGGTTCAGATCCCTCAATTTTATTTCTTTTTTCTTAAGGGCAGAAATATTGAAAGAGCCAGCTGAGCAGGGAGGGGAAATTTCCCATTGTAAAAAGGAATCTTTTGTCCTGTCAACGGGGTGAACAAGAGATGTCAGCCATGGAGATAGACTTACAATGGATGGCCTATTCCTACTGAAATGCCTAAATTATTTTTTTTTTTCTTCTTTAAAATATTAGGAGCAACAATGGTACCTGTAGCTAAAAGGCTGGTGACTCAGATAGACCTGAGCTCTTAGGAAAGGCCAAATAACATTTAGAAAATACTTTAATCATTTTAAAAACTAGCTTTAAAATTTTAAAATTAATTAGCTTCAGTATTTTCCCCTTGTAGTATTTGATGCGCGAACTAGTACTGCAAGCCCTTAGCAACAACATGACTTGAGCCCTTATTGGACCAATATTCACGAATCATGGCTCAATTAGGGTTCAAAGGAGCATTATTTTTCGATATTGATCCCATATAGAATTGTTTGATTCGATATTTCGTATTCCTAATTCAGCCAAGAAAAGCGCTATATTGACTGTATATAGGCCGATATTGGCCTATATAGGATCAATATTGAAAAATATAGATATTTCAATATTGGTCACTCGGTACATGTTCATATAGGACCCATATTGAGCCCAATTGGGGACATTTTTTTTAAAATTTTGCTTTAAAAACAGAATAATAAATTGTCTTCACTATTTTTCTCTTTTATTTGGAGTAAGATAGAACTTTACTTATCAAACTTTTAATGATAGTAGTTGTAATACTAAATTAAAAGTTAATTTCAGTATTTATTTCTTTATAATATTTGAAGCAAGAGTGGACTTGTAATTAAAATGCTGGTCACTCAGAAAAAAATCTTTAAAATTTTTCATATAAAATTCCTTAAAAATTTATCACCCAAAAATATGTTTCAAATATTTCACTTCGATTGTTTCCCTATGGTTATCAAATTATTATGATTTTAAATCGTATGTTTGTTTGTTTTTTTCGTGTTCGACTGTAGGATCGCAAAAGTTTTTTAATTTTTATTGACGAGAATTAAAATATTGCAATCAATATTACTTAAAAGAACTTAAAGGAATAATGAGAATAAGAAATATTAAACATATTTAATTCCAGATAGTTTTTTTCTAAAAGCTACTGGATAGATTAATAATTAATGCTGCAAAAACGATATCTTACATATAAAATAAAACAATAAATACATCAATAATGTATTTCTATAAGTAAAAAAATAACTTGATTCAACTATGATATTATGTTTCAACTTGCACAAAAATAAGTGTTGTATGCTTATAATGAATTTTTTAAAAATATTTTTTGAATTTAAATAAATTATTCAAAAGTATAAGTGCTTTTTATTTATTTTCATTTAGCGGATTTTGTTATTAAATAAAATTTAAATATGAAATTACCTATTAAAATAAACTGACAATCATAATCAATAGATAAATCATTTTCCCGACTGGATTTCATGCTTTTGAAGGATCACGCAACGAATAAAATTCTTAGTTTTTAGTTAATACTAAGCATAGTGTAAATCGTAATCCGGAAATTATTAAATCAGTGAAGGGTTTCATAGAGAAATAAATAAATAAAAAAAATGGCGAAATTGAATATTCTATCAAGGAATACGTACTTAAAAATAAATAATAATAAAATATGCGTATTAAAAATGAATAAAGTGTTATAATAGGTCAAAAGTAAAACTTAATCAAGCAAATATATTTCTATATAACTCTTGTCATGTTAAGGAAAAATTAATAAAATCGCAAAGAATAAGATTAAAAAGGAAATTGGCGTTATCTTTGAAGAAAATTGTCACTCAATAGAAAAAAGTAAACATATATATTTTTTTCTTTAAGTCGAAAATTTCCTTCTCTATTTACGTGAATTATGCAAGGAGGGGAGGGAGGGAAAGGAAATAGTTCAGGGCTAATCACGTGGACGGTCTATTTCACAAAGAGCACGTCGATAATTGAATACTTATGACAAAGAATAAAGCGCGAGGCTGGGAAAAGAACTTTACGGATGATTTTTTTGATATTAGTTACTAAATATCACGCTAAAGTGAACAAAAATCTCGCTAAAATGGATTTATCGGGTTGAAGCGTTTTTTGAAATCGTAATTTACATGTCAAATACGTGAGTTAGGTTTTATTTGATTAAAAGACATAAATGAAATTTTGAAATTTCGGTCGTCATTTCGACATCCAAAGTATTTTATTTAAGTTACTTGCAAGCTAAATTTTATTTTACTTTTTTACAGTCAATCTTTTTAAAAAAATAAAAATTTAGTCTGCGAAATAAAATAAAAAAGCATAAAACCTGTGCTACAAAATTTTGAGGAAAAAAAGTCTTTTCTATAAGTGTTAAAATTTTTCCTTTATCGAATTCATACACATATTTTCATTTTATGCCTAACAATTTTTAAATATTTATAACTAATTATATGTTACAGATAATATTACTATATGTAACTTATAATTAGAATAATTCATGTTAAAATACTGATATCTATAATAAAATAAAAAGTTTATCGATGTGCTTATGTGTGTCACTTTTATAACTCCAGAACCCTTATTATATCATTTTGAAATTTGGACAGCAGATTCAAGGAACAAATTTAGCCCTCTATTCTAAAATTTGTTATAAAATTTCAATGAGTTCGTTCGGTAAAACCATATGAAAAACTGAGTTTTTTCATGAGTTTAGAATTTGCCAAAATTGAGACCGCAGACGATTATCTTTCTTTCAAAAATTTTAAAGATTACATCAGTTATTATAACGAACTATTATTAACGACAATGACATTTAATTAATTTTGATAATAAAAACTAACTGAAATAATAAAATAAGCTACAAACAAGTACAAAATATCAAGTACTATAAAGCAAAACTAATAGAGAAATGGCACTAATTCGTTTCGTGGAAAAGTAAAAAAATCGCTACATTATTGACGCCAATGATGCTAAATTAATTTTGGTTAATGCACTACTATTTACTGTAAAGTTTTAATAGGTACCAAATGTGTACAATGTATAGTATTAGTAAAATTGGTAACTTTTAAAACTGCATCAATACTGTTGGTGAAAAGAGGTATTTTAAGGCCCCTCAACAGATAAATATCGGAGAAATCACGTGATTGTGGTAAATTTTGACTACCATAAATTATTTTCGAGCAAACAGCATCATGCCAATTGAATCTAAATACAGTTAATTTTTATACTGAAGGGATGAACTACTTATAAACGTGTTTCACTTAATCTAATAACGCAAAGCCACCGGTAAGGATAAATATAACAATAATTTAAAAAATAGAATTGTTTTAGCTATATTAATTGTGTTGGGTCTTTTAGGCTTTCGCCAGGAATTCGTATTGTTGTTAAGTACTAATATTGATTGTTTACTCTTTCTACCGTACGAAGAACAAGTATTCAGCTAGTCATCAATAAATGTACTACACAATATGCGACAGTCAAATTTTTTAAAAATTTTATCTCACATACGGTTCACACAGAACAACACGTAATGATTAAGTGAGGTCACTGAAAGTTATGTGAAGGGGAAAAATTTTTTTAACATATATTTCGGAAGAAATATGATAGGAAAAATTAACAAGGAATATTCGCCAGTAAGAATTACTAATAAAATGCGATTAGGTACTACATATACATATATAGATAATAATTCAATAATACTAGTTCATCGTGTTTTCGGGTAATAAAGGAATAGGGATGGGAAATTTTTTATTTTTTTGGCATTTTATTGATTAATTGGAACATTCAGTATACCGCTTCTTTCAAATCCGATGATATTCTTATCGAAAACACGAATACACTTAAACTATTTTCAGAAGTACCGCAATAGAATGATCGTCAAGACACGGTGTTCAGTAGAACACCGAAGTCAAGCGTCGGCTGCGGTCAGTAAACAAATGGGTGACCATTTTGATCAGCCTGCGTAGGGACCGAGGGTGCACGGTATCGGTACTCGTTAAACTGTTCTACCGTAAAGTGCTCGACTTCGCGAGTAAGGTCGTCGGGCTACCAAAGCAGGGATAGCCACCCCCCTTGCAGAGGATCCAAACTGCGATGGCATGTCTTCGGATCATCCTGAGGGAGGTTTCGTGGACCGTCGCCAATAGCCCATTGTGCAGCTCTAGTGCGACGTAAATAAAGTATCTACCTACTTTTTTCCGAAGTAAAAACTTTATTATGAGAATCAGAATTCACATTACTATTACGTCAGAGTACGCAATCTTTCAAAAATGTTATTCAAAAATAGATCAAATACACTTGATGGGAGATTTTTTTCCCTCCTTTCTTGCAAAAACTCTTTTTCTACGATTAGTATAAAATATTCAGTAACTAATTGTCATGTCAAACATTATAAAACTTCTATTATGATATATAATGTTTCTACATATTTTTAAAGTTATATTCTAAATTTATAATTTTAATCTATTGTAATCAATAAGAAATTTGTTTTAAAATGATAAAATGCATTTCACATACTGCATTAAAAAAAAATTAAATCTTTATGTGTTTGTTTTTCATCAACTATGTAATTCTTAATTTTTTTTTCCCTCAAAAAAACCTACAGCTTATTGAAAAAAACAGGTTCTTTTTATCAACCAACTTCGTGGGAGGGTACGAGAGATGACATTGATTCAATGAAATAAAATATAAATAAAGGTGGGGTAAGGAAGGGAAATAAAAAAAAAAAAAAAAAACTTGCTCATCCTCGGATTCTGAACGCGTCGTATGCTGGTGGCGAATTCGTTACGGCGTTGCCGGCATACGACGGGGAGGAGGAGGCTGCCGTACACATCGCTAAGGTCACTGACACGTGAACCAACTGATTTCATCTGGATTTTAATTGCTACATTGTGACTATTATTGCTAGATGCTTTCGGCATTCTCTATAAAATCTCGGATGTTGCCAAACTGTAATAATGCCCGAACATTTAGAAATAAAAACGGGCAGAGTTTTAGGCAATAGGGTGGGTTATGTGTGGATATTTTTCTAAAAATATATTAAAATAAGAATTAGAACACAATAAGTAGAATCCCAAACTGGAATTTTAATTATTAAAATTTCAGACCATTGACGATTTCTGCATAAACAAAATATTTACTTTGAAAGCCTAGAATTTTTTTTTTTTTTTTTTTTTTTTTTTTCTGAATGGAGAGTGAAATTTGATGTACAATATGCATAATTAAAAAAATATATATACGTTTTTATTCCACAACAGAAATTTTTACTCCCACCCCCTGATTTGAGTTTTGATATTGTTAGTTTTATTTTGGAAATAATAACAACAACAAAAAAAGAAATTAATCAATTAAAATCATTCATTAAAAAATTGATTTGCAATTATAAGCGCGATTCCATGTCGTGGTTCGTCATTGGGTAGACAAGTTAGTATTCACGGCAGCAGGGTCCCAGAACGTTTGTATATTATTTTATATGCCATGAAATATGAAAATTAATTAGCTCAGATAATTTTGTACTTAACTAGAGAAAAATTTATACATTACTTTCAAATTCGGATCATAGCATTGATTATTCTGACTGCCGACATGCGTATCAATGTAATTCGGTTTCATTAGCACTGGGTAACAGGTGATGCGAGACTATGCTCATGAGCTGTGCACAATGTGTTTGACAATAATAGTGTATCAGGTAATAGTGCATGGACAAAAATAGTGTATCACCATAGTAAACAAAATGTTCGTTAGAATTGTGAACTAAAAATTATCGAACGAGTCCGAGTTCCCTGATTCCATAGTGTTAAAACATGATCTTTGAAGATTGGCATGCATAATCTTCGAATAAGCATGGGGGGAAGTATGTATTGGGGAGGGGACTTATTATTATAATTACCCAAGTCAAATTCTTTTTTTTTTTTAAAAAAAAGAAAACTACCAGTCATAAAAAAATAAGTGCAGATTATATTTTTTTGGATCCATTAAACTTCTTACTCTTTTGATTGTCAATAGTATGGACATTAAGAAATTACCCGCAAGTATGTGTTTATGTTCGCAGCTTTTATTTGAAATTTTGCATAATTGCAAAAAATCAATTTCTTTTTCAAGAAAAATAAGAAAGATCAGTTAATTATTGTTTAACAACTTACAGTTCAAATGACGAAGGTTTGGTGCCAGGTTACTTATATTATGTCGTAATTTTTTTCAACTGGGCCTACCCGGGGGAATGCCTTAATCGAGTGGTTATGATGTTGCCTTCTGTGTTTCGTATAATATGTACTTTCATAATAATGAGAAGTTTCCGAAGAATGCCTCAGATGAGCTGCTATATAACTGTCTCGTGCATTAATTTTAATATATGCTATTCTGGTTATAATAACGAAAAGTTTGGCTCAGTTCTTTTTGTGGAATGCCCCAGTTGAGCGCCAGTCACGTATGTTAGTTATGGCTCGTTAAGAGGCTTGAGCGTTAGTTATAATATGTGCTTTATTGTTTATAATATCGAGAAGTTAAGATTTGGTACTTCCACCCGTGTAAAGTAACCATAACTGTCTCGTGCGTTAGTTTTAATATGCGCTATATTGGTTTTAATGATGAGGAATGTATATTTCTATGGTAATCTAAATAGTACAATCATAGTACGTGAAACTATAATTCGAATCCACTTAGTGAATTGTAAACTTTCACTTTAATTCAAACATCATTTTTATTTTTTTTTCGTAAAGAAAGATGCGTTTATGCTTGAACGCGTACATGCATTTTTCTATTATTTATTATTTACATGTGCTTTAACATGATCTTATAGCCAGCAATATATTGGAATACGTAAGAAAGAAATAGTTTTATTTTTTTTCAAATTTTACCATGGTTAAAACATAGTGCCGCGAATATTTTAAAAATAACCTTTTACCTTTACCAATACCTTCACAAGCAGCTACGGGGTTCTTCAAAATATTATAAAATATAAGCTTTCTATTTTTTTAACGGATATTCCCCAGAGTATTTAATGGGCTAATAAGAAATAGTGCACTCAAATAAATCTAATTTAAAAACTGTTAATTTATTAGCAATAAAAAAAAAATCGAAATGACTGCTTTAAACTATGTTTATTATCTGCATAATCTGCTCGTGCAAATACTGTACGCATATTACAAATAGTTACAATTAAAATGAAATTCAGCAAAAATAAAAAAAATAAAACTTGCATTTTAGAAATCGTCTATAAACTGCTCACTACGTTATTAAAAGAATAAAATGCATGAGATGTATTAGAGATGTATCGTAGAGTAATAATTATAACCCGATCTTATTATTATTATAATTATAAAATCAACATCGATTTAATAAAAGAAGATCGCCTTTACATGATAAAATGAACCATAATTTAATTTTTATTACTTACTGATCAAATTAACACAAACTATAAGACGAGAATCTGGTCAAAACATTATCAGGAAAATGAACAATGTGAAAGGCGGAAATTTTAATAAAATGCGCAACCCCCTAAATTATAACATAAACACTAGACTCCAGTGCATTATTTTTTTCAGTTTGTTTTTTACGCTTACTAACACATCTTTTCGAACTTGAAATAAGAAATTGCTTAAAAACAAGTTTTTTTTTCTTCTTTTTTTTCCGGTCAGTTGGATGAGGCTAAGAAAAGGGACACAAATGCTCTATCCTAACAAACTTATACATAAACGATATTATATTAGTCTGTAGTTTTCTACTTAAATGCTTTGAATGTTGACTATGTATTAAAGAATAAATTAATTATAACTATATTAAAAAAAAAGCTTTTAAATCCTATAACTATGTCTAAAAGAAATTGTTACAAACTATGACTATTATTTAAACAATAAATCCTTATAAGTTATTTTTTATGTTCTTGTAAAAAATTATACTTTCACCAACTATAACTATGTCTTTAAAATATACCCTTACAAACTACAATATAACTATTTTTTGAAAAGTAAATCCATACAAATAACGATGATTTTTAAAAAAAATCCTTTCAGATAAAACAACTAACAAAATGCAAAACCTATTAAGTAATAAAAATACTAACTATAATCTTAAAACGACCAGATATATTCTTGCAATAAAGAATTATAAAATAAAATATTCTTTAAAAAATTCCCTCCAACAAAAAATAAAAAGTTCCAAACAAACAACCTAAACGAGCCTCATAGAAGAGAAAGAGAGAGAAAGCAAAAAAAGAGAGACTACGCGGAGGGTTTGCATCCGCGCCGAGAGGAGCGGCTGCCTTTCCAAAGGGGAAGAAGTCCTAACGGGGGTGGCCGACTTTCCCTCCGCGTGGCCAACAAGTGGCAGCCCACCTTTAACATTCACAACAAAACGTTTCGAATGGAGATATACGTTGTTGGAATCTCAATTAATTTTTTTCACCATATAATTTTATCGAGAATAACTATTAAGTATTAATTACCAATTTTATTTTTCAGGGAAATAAATTATGCAAAAGTATGTAATTTTGGTAATAAAAATTGAACTGGGTTTCATAACATTAAAATTTTGCTTATTCACACATTTTTTTTTTAACATCACATTTAATTATGAAGGAAAAGTAATTGTTAGTTAGTTATTTTTAATTGCTTGATATTGAATTTTTTGGGTTCTTTATTAATAAGTTTATTGAGAGCATGTGAAAAATTATTAATTCTGAAACTTTTGTATTTTGCTTTTTGGAAAATATACACTAATTATGAAGGTTTTATCGAACTGTATTGAGTTGGAGAATTTTTATTTCAAATTTAAGTTTTTGGTATTTCAAGTTATGAAACTGCACTTATTTTTTGCGAATGAATTTACGCCTTATTTTTAAAGCAAAGTTTTTTTTTTCTTCTTTTTTTAGTTTAAATTAATTTCTTAATCTTAATATCGTTTGAAAAAATTTATTCAAATTTTTAAATCCTTTGGAAAAACATTAATGAAATAAAAATCTGCGACGAAGCAATAAGTGCTAAGTGAAGTAAGTTAAAAGTTTCACTGAAGTAGTGCTAAGTGAAACTTTAAAAAATAAGTTATTCAACCATATTAATATAGAAAAATAATTAAAAATCTACTTAAATTTTTTTTTTTTTTGGAATTGCATCTTGAATTAAAAACTTGTGACGACGTATTTAATAAACTAAAAGTTTAAACTGTTTCCTAAAATAGAATGGGTTATGTTAGGAATAAAGTATTTCAGCCCCCCCCCCCCTATTACCATATTTATTTATGAATATTTGAAAAATAAACAAAAACTTACTTAAATAAAAAAAATAATGCATCCTTTTCACAAATTTAATAAATTGTATATTCCATGAGTGGTCCGTAAGTTCACCATAACAACATACACATTGAGCAGCACACCACACATGCACAAAACAATACTCTTCTATACCGACCGAAACCCAACTAGCCGTCTTTGGGGCGGCATGCGAAATACAAGTGCAAAGGGGGTCAAAATTCGGAAGTAGAAAACGGGGGGAAAAGCAGAACACTTCAGCGTACGCCTGCTCTTCTCTGATTGGTCGGTCGTGGCCGGCCCCTGCCAGAGATTTCACTCGTATCCGACTCTTGGCCGCGTGCCAAATTGCTGATTCTCTCACGGCTTCCCCCAAGTCACGAGGGCCCACAATTGCCCTTTTAAAGAATAGTGTCTCCAAAATGAATTATTCCTCTCGACTATTCTTTTCATCATTCGAAAAGAAATCGAACAGATATCACCGATACTCATATTAATCCCGATCTACCTGTGATCGCGCTATGGATACCTATGTTTATGTGCGTGATCAGTTTTGGCGTCGAAAAGAAGATAAAAAGGCAGCCATATTGGGAAAAGAAGATAATCTGAGATGCTAATGTAAGTAATGTTATGTTCCTCTATTTACATATTAGAACGTTTTTTTTTTTATTTCTTCTCCTACATCGATCTTTCATCAAGATCTTTAATTTTCATTCCTTAGTTTGTGGCTGTACAATTTAAATGATGCTAAAATTGTTGGTGGAAGGTCGATGTTCGAGGTCACTCCTGTCCCGCCCATTCTTTCTTATGGTTCCGCCCGAACTAAGTTCCAAAACGCCCTAGGCCTGATAAAAAACGGATGCTGGCCCCATATTTACTAATGATAGGATAAAAAAAAAAAAAATCATCTTGTATTTAGGGGGTGCTAGGGGGGATTTTTTTTAAGTACTCGAGATTGCCGTGTGTTATGACAATGTAGGAGCGGCAGTACTTGACTGTTATGTAAAAAATTCCACTGTTTTATTGTTTCTAAGAGAGTCACTAAAATTGGCATTATGTGCACCTGCATTTTATATCTATGAGAACAGTATTTTTACTCACTACAACTTTACAGGACAATTTTACATTTAAAAATTATTGAGTATTTTTATCAAACCGTTATTGAAGCTGCTTCCAGAAATTCTATTTTAAAGCAAAATTTATTCAGATTAGAATTTCAATATGCAGCTAGTAACGAAAATTTCGTATGCATCCCTATATCACGAGTCTTTTATATATAAAAATTATAAAGTATTTTGATTCGCCGTGATCGAAGCTTTCAGAAATTGTGTTATTTATTGAAATGTAATATTTATGCAAGATAGAAGTTACGGTATAAGTTAAACGTTTGGTACTTTTTGAGTATTCATTAATGCATTAAATTCCGAGCTGTAACTGCCGTTAGAAGTTAAACATTTGGCACTTTTTTTAAAAAATAATATCAATATTAAAATTTATTTATTTAATTTTGACAAGTTCTTTAAATATGATTATTTTCATACAAAACAGAAAGCTACTTTATTTTAATGTCGAACTTGGGCTTTTCAATATGCTTATTATCCTTAGAAAGCGACATTTTTTATAACTTGTTACTTAAACAAAAGCGAAAATTTTATTTCCGCAAATTGTATGCTACCAACTTTGCATGAAATAAATAATACAATTATTGAAAGCTATAATGATGGTCCTACTAGATATTTTAACAATTTTGAATTTTCCTGTGAAATTGTATTGTTTGAAAATGCCTTTCTCCTAGGATTTCAATGCAGGTGCCCTACTTTTAAAACTCACTATATTTTGTAATTTTAAAATATTTTTTATTAAATAAATTAATTGTAAAAAATGCGAGCTATTTTCTTCTGCAGTTTTAACATCTATAGTTATTTCGATTGTTGTCTGTAAAATTTTGCTATAAATGTTTAGCTTGAAATTGTTACTTAAATGTTGTATTTAATATGATAACTGTTGTATGTTTGTCCTTTTATTCCAATTGTTTGTAATTATATTTGATTTGATTTGTATAATATATATATAATAAAATAATAGAAAAAGTATATAGAGTATAATTTGTATAATTATATTTGATGAAACAATGATGGCTTTCGATATTTTATCAAGAAAAAATACAATTAATTGATTACTGCCAGAAAAGTTTATGGTATTTTTCAAAAATTGAATAATTTTAAGATAGATTTTCAATAGTTATTAAACATTATTCAATTTTTATGATGTACTGCGAAGCTGTTTCTTTGTTTTAAAATTGTAAAAACGTCACTAAATTTGTTTTTTTTTTTTTTTTTTTTTTTTAAATAATATTTTTCGTTAATACATTACTTTTACATTATTAAATTTAATTAAAGACTATTCTGAAGTTTAGCGAATATTTTTGTTCATCAATGAACATAAGTGAATTTTTCTGTTGATTTTCAATAGCTCGCTAATTAAGTTCAAACGAGAAGCAAACAGTTATGGAATTCATACCAGTTGTATAGGTAATAATTTTTGTATTGGTGGTGTCTTCTCCAGCGTAAAATATCTAAGTTAAATAATAGAATATTTCGAACATTTTTTATGACATAGTTCTAAATTGTTTAATTTTCTTTCCCTCTCGAGAAATGCAGAATATTGATTTTTATGCCGATTTAAAGATAGCTTCGCACATGTCGCATACATAAAGCCATACATTGTAAAATATTCTGGATAGAATCACGGAGTTAGTGCAGCATTTTTATAATTCAGAATTAATTTTTTTAAAACGATTTTTTTTTTTCACTTTTAAATGAGTTTTTAAATTTTTCTCAGAAGTTATTTCTATGGTCTCGTTTTTACACTACTTTTTTTTCCAAAAGATTTTCTTTTATGCTTATCACGGACACTTTTCAAACCATTTTTTCTACACAT
Organism: Parasteatoda lunata; assembly: GCA_949128135.1. NCBI lineage: Eukaryota > Metazoa > Arthropoda > Arachnida > Araneae > Theridiidae > Parasteatoda > Parasteatoda lunata. The sequence continues at coordinate 117,665,815 of OX421971.1, forward strand.
CTATCAAGCACTTTTAAATTAAGTTTTTGTACTTTTTAATTATTTTAATTTTGGTAACGTGAACAATGTACTGCATTAAATAAAGTATGATTTTATCTTATGTAATACCTATACTATATATACAGGGGTCTGCCCAGACATTTTGTGTAAGGTCCGTTTTTCGTGAAATTGTGAAAAAATTACTCACATTTTTTCAACCAGGGTCCGCTTTTATGAATTTGTTCAAATAGGGTCCGGTTATTGCAAAAAACTTTTTCCAATGAGTTTTTAAATTGTAAATAGATACAAGATTATGCTCGGCACTGTAAAATTATAATAAAATAAATTAAATTTTCAAAAATAAACAGCAATTGCTGCTTCTAAATTAGAGATGCAACATACCAATATTTGGTATTTAGCCTATACTGCTGAACGCAGAATATTCATTTCGGACGAATTATGGAAGAATCGTCTGCCGAAGACAAAACTTAATTCGTTTACATACATTTTTCTTGTTTTGTGCCCTGGGAAGGGTTTATTCGATTAAGCAATAATGAAGATAAACAAATTTGTGAAGGATTAAAAGAAAAATCATTTTGTGAAGGGTCCGTTTTTAAGTTAAAATATTTTGTGAAGGGTTCGTTTTTAGGTTAAAATATTTTGTGAAGGGTCCGTTTTTATGAAAAGATATTTTGTAAAAGGGTTGTTTATTGATAAAATTTATTTTATCAATAAATTTTTAAATATAGCTAATAATAATTAAAATTTTGTTCCATTTAATTTAATAGAATTTTTTATTGTTATTCTTTTCACTTATGAAGATTACTAAATTACTCAATATATTACATTTAATCTTTTTTCGCTAAATAAATTTATATGCACGATTTAGTTACCATAGTAACATTTGTTGTTGCAAATTACTTAATTTATTATGAGAGAAAATCGTAAAAGAACCTATTGCGTAATGGAGATGTCTAACAAAAACAATTTAAGTAATGAAGTCCTAAATACCTTTACGAAATTGTATTCAAATATTGTTAACCACTTGTAAAAGTAGATTAACTTATTTTTAATCATTCTTTTTTGTTCAAACTTCCTAACAGAGTTAAATACAACTCAATTATATTTTGATAATGTAATTACAGATATTTGTTTTGGTGTTTAAAGATTTTAAATGCCTGATGTTTGGCATTCTATAAACTATTACGTTACTGGCGATACAAGAGACCTAGTCAGTGAACTAGGAGAAAAAAAAGTTAAAAAAAGATATTTTTAGGGGCTATATAAATATTACGTGTGAAGCATGATTTTGGCCCTTTTGTACTCACCCTTTACAGCAAAAACATGCAATTAGCAAACCCCTTCCATGCTGACACACTCCTCCCCTCCCTTTTTACTTTAGCTGTCGTAATCCAATTTCATGAATTTTAGGATTAAATCTAAATAAAAGGTGTGAATTTACGTTGAAATTTTAAACCTCTTAGAATCATTTCTTTCCTTAATTTTCGCTTTATTTCAAAATTTGTCCAAGTGTTATTTTTTTTCCAAATTTTTCTGTAAAAAATCTTTTTTATGCATTTTGAAAATAATTTTGAAAGTAAAAGGAGTATAGTGTCCTACGTAAGCGTTCATATCATATCCCTTCTCCTCCCTTAAAGTGCTTATTTAATATTTGTGCGATCCCATAGAAATAGTTATTATCAATTTTTTGAAACTAATTCGTCGTATAAGATTTTAATTATAGTTTTTTTTTTTTTTAATAATAAGCGTTTATTTTAATGATCATCCTCCAAAAAATTTATTTAACAGAATTTGAATATCGCATCAGTAGTAGGTTATAATGATAGGAAGTAGTAAGTAGGTTTCAATATTGTAATAATATTTGCATAACTATCAACTTGTTCATCGTTAAAAAACGTTTAATGATTAAATTCAGTAAATGATAACACTAGAGAACAAATTTTTTTTTTTTTTTTTTTTTTGTATTTATACAAGTACTTGATCTTACCTAATTCGATTTTTATGGGAATTTCAAATCTGAAAATAGTTCCGTTCCGAAACATATAGATTTATTTTTCTGCATATGGTATACTACACATTTACCCGGTATGCCCTACATCAATGGTTTTTTTTAAGGTTCAGTTCCACTCCTCGGTATGTCCTACATCAATTTTTTTTGAAGTCAAGTGCCACTGCCTAGTATGCATTTAACCTTAACTCCAAACACTGGTGTTTCTCCTACTTTTGTTTAAAATAATTATTGTTTTAAACTATTTGTAAAACGTAGGAACGATTCATGCAAATAAAAGAAATATGAGTACTTGCAACATAAAGAGTATTATTAAGTAGAATTTAAAGTTTTTTTTACGTACGATTAAAAGACTAAATAAATAACTAAAATTTCTTTAAAAAGTTTAATTTTGTGGGAAATTTTTTTTTAATATAAAGATTATATAAATGTTTGATTTTTTTTTTTTTTTTTTTTTTTTTAATCTGTTGGGAATTTGTAGCCAACTAAATCAGAAAATTAATTAAGAAAAGGAAGAAAAATCCCCTTTCTTATGAATGAGCCAACAATAGAAGTTGCATATAAATTGATTTAAATTCTCCTTCCCTCCCTACCTCCCTTCATATGTGAACTGAAAGTGTTTTTTAAGTTATTTTATATATGTCTTCTTTTTTGAAAATGCTATCAATTTCTAATTTGTTTTAGTAAAATTAGCGTAATACTGGTGAGTTTCAAAACTACGTTTTTAGGATTTGCAAAAAATAAATTTTTTTAAAATAATACTAAATTGATATTTTTCCCTCTATCATGTCTGCAGTGATGATTTTAGATTTTCAATTGTTTCAGCTAATAATGTATACAAAGCCTACACTAAATTTATAGTATTAATAATTGACCGATTTATTACATGACAAAATGCCTTTTATATGTAGTATGTCCTACCTGCATTAATTAAAAAGATTTCGTAAATATAATGCTAAAATAATTTTTATAAATTTTTATTGAATACTATACAAAAAATATCTTTTTGCATCAATTTGACTTAAGATTGTGTACAACTACACGCAAAAAGTTACACTATATTATATAAAGTTATAAAGAAAAATAATATATTCGTAGCATTTTTTTGTATTCGTTACTCTAATACAACTGTCCGGTGTTCTGTGTGTCCTAGAGTTCCATGATAGAAAATATTTCATAAATCTTTTTCCTCTTATTAAATATTTTCAAAATAAAGTTGTCTTTTATTGGTTAATACGCCTTTATATATTTTCTTTATGAAGTCGGGGTTCCGTCGAATGAAGGTTGATCATTTAGAGTTCCATAGCCGGGAAAAAAAATGGGAACAGCTAATATAATATGCATGAAATGTTATATCGAAACTTATCAAACAAAAATAATCTGTTAATTCAGAAAATTTCTATTTCCTAATCCTATCCACTCTTCAAAATTTCTTTTGTGTGACAGATTATTTGAATCATTGTCCTTTTTTTTTTCTTCAAGAAATTTAATTTATTAATTTTAATTATTATTGTTTTTCTTAAATCATTGCCAACCCTGCTACACTTAGAGATAAAAATTTCCTTTCATACATGTATTACTGAGAATTCGGTATTGTGTATCTTAAGTATTCGGTATTTCATATAAGTTACACGATGATATTTGTCTACCCCGAATTACAGTGCTTCGATTGTGTCGAAGTTCTAAGTTAAATTGGTAAATTCAGGAGGAAAAAAAAAACAACAGTTTTTTGATCTTTGCTCTCGTTATCATCATGTTGCCCTTAATTTCTGCTTATACTAATTATTATCATGACTATAATAGATGTTTCTATTACCGAGTATTTTCTTCACACAATAAGGACGATTTCATAATTAGTTGATATATATATATATATATATATATATATATATATAATGTTGAGAACTATGGTGGGAGATTCTTTACAATCAACATGAGGGCTAACACCCTCTTCCACTATCCCGTAGTTGTGGATTCGGGCACTCTAGCTTGCATTCTCGGAAAAAATCCATAACATACTAACGGTCTGGTACGAAATAACTTCATATTACCTACTTTATCGTTGTTATTTTTTTATGAATGAATTCATGAATTTTATGAATTCATTTCAAATTATTTAATTTTGGTTTTTAGTCTATCTAGAAAGCATTAATGAGTTTGAACATTCAAGGGTCTGTTTAGAAGAAATTTGGGTCCGTTAACAAAATATCTTTTCATAAAAACGGATCCTTCACAAAATATTTTAATTTAAAAACGGACCCTTCACAAAATAATTTATCATTTAATCGGACCCTTCACAAATTTGTTTATCTTCATTATTGTTTTGTTAATCGAATAAACCCTTCCCAGGAGGTTGGGAACGAACTAAGTTTTGTCTTCGGCAGAAGCTTCTTTCTTTATTCGTCCGAAATGAATATTCTGCGTTCAGCAGTATAGGCTAAATACCAAATAATTGTATGTTGCATCGCTAATTTAGTAGCTGCATTTGCTGTTTATTTTTTAAAATTTAATTTTTTTAATTACGATTTTACAGTGTTAAGTATGATCTTGTATGTCTTTTACAATTTAAAAACTACTTAAAAAAGTCTTTTTTGCAATAACGGACCCTATTTTTACGAATTCACAAAAGCGGACCCTGGTTCAAACAATGTAACTTAACGTTTATTTTATATTCACAAATTACGGGTAATTTTTTCACAATTTAACAAAAACGGACCTTTCACAAAATGTCTGGACAGACCTCTGACATTAATAATCCTTTACACTTTACATCCACAAAAGAATCGATTGAAGGAATATAAACCTTATTGAATAACAATGATAAGCCACATTTTGATGTGTTTATTCTTGAAAATCTCACTTATGATAAGTTAAGTTGAAGTTTAAATTACTCTTCGCACGAAGTTTTAAAATTCAGTACAACATTTATTCATTAAATTTACAATGTTTTTTTTTGTTTCTTCATTTAATTACCCCCCTTTTCCTGTGTGGTTTGCATTTATACGCTTAACTTATTTAGAGGTTTAGTGCTTTAGCATACGCGCGTAAAAGTGCCAAATTTCTGTTTGTTTCATTTTATTTTCTTTTTATTAAAAAAAAAAAAAATCTTTAAAGTCATTATTTTTTAAAAATTCCATTTATTTTTATTCACTATAATTTTTTTTACATCTTAAAGTAGTTATTCTCAGAAACTAATTAAATTGATTTTAATATTTTTATTCGTTGATTTCTTATTGTTTTTGACGAAAAAAGTAAGCTTAATTTTTAAATTCAGATTTCTATGTTTGCGAATAAACTGTAATCTGTTGCGAATAAACTGTTCCTAAATGGGGTCAGTTTTTAGAATTGAAATAATGGTTCCTATTCAATAGCACATTCGGTTTATTTGAAAGGGGGAGGGAGTATTAAAATGTTACGAAAGAGTTACAGATGTTTTATGTACGAGAATGTATTTGAGATAATGTTTTCAATCATCGAAAAAGTCTGAAATGGTGAGGCGTATTTGTTCCAGAAACTTTTGCTGATCGAAAGACAGCTTCCACAGTTGAAGTGGTGCCAGGAAGAGTAATTGGATGCCTATTTTTGTTTACTTTAATTCTTCCATTTTATTTATTTATTTTTGTATTCGTTAGAAAGTTTTAAGGATTATGGGAAGACTCTTTTCATCTTTTTGTGAGCGCAAGAATATTGGTATATTTAAAACATTCAATCAGGGGTGACACTTTAATTTCACAGTAAAATAAATGATAAGGAATCATTTTTTCAAAACAAAAATGTGAAATATAAACAAATATATTTTAATCAATTTATAATTAAAATCTTAATCTTATTTAATTGTTATAATTAATTCCCAAGTCAAAGGGGAGGAGGGGAATCTTAATAAGCTAAAACTTAAAACAAAGTTAAATTAAGTCTTAAAAAAAAATATTCTTAAATCTTAAAATTTAGTATTTAAAAAAAAAAAAAATCCTAACCATTGGTATGCAATTATATGATTATTTTTTTTTCCAACAAAATATACAGAAAATATGAAATAATATATGTACGCATAATTTATCTTGTATATAAGTATACCATTTTATTTTGGAAAATAACGATAATTTAAGTCTTTTTTAAAAACAAATACTTCTAGTAGATTTTATTAATTTAAAAATTCCATATAAAACCAAAATTAATGTGTAGTGATTTTATTAGGTTAAATTTAAACTATTTTTCTTCTACTTGCGTAAGCATTGTATCGGTCATTTTTGGTTTTTACCATTTTGTCCGGTTTCTTCCTATTTTCTGCAGTTTTTTTTTTTGAGAAGAAATATTTTTTTTTTTTTCGTTTAATAAAAATTCGAAAAACGTGTTGAATTGCAATGTTTATGAGTTCTAGGAATCACGAACAATGTTTTATCCTGGTTAAGAGTTTAATTTTTTTAAAAAAAATTTATTATTATTAATTTGTAACTTTTGAGAAGTTTCTGAGCTGTGCTATTTAATTGTGTTCCAATTAACCTAATAAATTGATGTGACTTGTGATTTTATTTCTTACTTGTTTACAGGGGTCTGTTTAAAAAAAAATTGGGTCCATTAACGGACCCTTCACAAAAAATTTATCATTTAATCGGACCCTTCACAAATTTGTTTATCTTCATTTTGTTTTGTTAATCGAATAAATCCTTTCCAGGGGGGTAGAAAGACGGTTCCAGATCCTAAGTTTAAATTTCAAATGTAGTATTCTAAGAAAATATTTCTACTTTTACAAACATCGTGTGATCCTTCCTATTAGTATTAAATCATAATTTTTTTTGTAAATAAATAATTGATCAATTTATATTCATTCCTGAAATTAATTAATAGAATATTATATAAATAAAAATTTATTTCTTGCGATTTTTTAAATAAAATATTAAAAATTTAAGAATTGTTTAAGTTTACGTAATGCGTAACAAATTAAAAGTAATACATTGTTAAGTTGTGTTATTTAAAATATGTCAATTGAAATTATTAAAAATGTGAGTGATTTTGTTTTCATTATTCGTCCGAAATGAATATTCTGTGTTGAGCAGTATAGGCTAAATACCAAATATTTGTATATTGCATCATTAATTTAGTAGCAGCAATTGTTGAGCAGAATCTTGTATCTATTGACAATTTAAGAACTGCTTGAAAAGATTTTTAGCAATTTTTGCAATAACCGGACCCTAGTTGCACAAATTCATAAAAGCAGGACCCTGGTTGAAAGAATGTGACTTAATGCTTATTTTATATTCACAATTTATGAATAGTTTTTTTCACAATTTGTCAAAAACAGGACCTTTCACAAAATGTCTGGACAGACCCTTGTATTATGTTAACAACCGTGAAAACATTTAACCTCGCTACCTAACTCAATCTTCAAAAGTAAAGCATTCCTGCTACAGCTGCCCATCGTAGGCCAAGGCGTTCATGGAAGTTAAGGCCAAACTTAGATAAAATGAAAAACTTTCTGCAAACGCAAAATCTAATTTGACCCCTTTCGTCGCCACTTCATTTTGGCGAATTTTGTTTGAAATTCACTGATTTACTTGAAAATGTTTCATTTTTAACGAACTCTATATTGATTCATATCAAACGGATGGGTTTCATAAAAAAAAAACTTAAAAAAATCCCCAAAATACTGAACATAGAAATTCAAAATGTAGTGTGTGAAAACACTTTTTAATCATTGAAAAAATACCTCATATTTGAGCAGGAAAAAAGTGTATACAGGAAGCATTTACCCATAGAATGTTATGAACGTTTTAATAAAAATATCGATGCTTATTTATTTGTGTGAATATGAATGTCAATGCGTGATTTTTAAAGCGTGCATTGTCATTACCATTGTCATCAATTCTTATTAATTTTAAAATCGTCGAATACGAATATCGGTGTTTGATTTCAAAAAACGCGTGAATATGAATTCCGATGTATAATTTTTAAGTCACTAGATTAGGAATCATAATAGGGGCTTTTAAATTGCGTGATGACGTGATTTTTGATATAAAATCGTGAAAATACGAAACGCGATGCGCGATTTTGAATTGCGTGAATAGAAATCGCGATGATTGATTTTAAATCGCGTAAATGTAATTTTAAATCGTGTTTGCATTGCTAGAAAAATGCATAAAAATGAATCTTTTTTTCCTTGGGAATTTGAAAAAGACAAACTTATTTTGAAGAAGCTGAGTTTCCTTTTTTTAGTAATAGTAAAACATTTTCCTCGATGGTGACAAATTTTCCACGAACGGAATTCGCACGTTGGTGTATACTCTGGTTAAAGCTGTCCAATTTCGTGGCATGATGGGGACAAGTTGGTACCCATGGATTTGAAGCAGGGTGGACATCAAGCCGCTACCCAAGGTAGAACTCTAACGAGTCACAATGCTTGCTCATCGCCGTAAGAAAACGCTGCATAAACTTTTCATGACAAATCCTATTTCACTTCCTTTGATAAAGTTTTAAATACTGAAAACATCAAAATGGCAAACAAATTATTGTAAGATTACTTTCCCCTCTGCGTAATCCTGCTGACAAAATTCGTTCGCATTCTGATTTTTTGAAGGAAAAAAAAAAATCAGCGTTTAAAACTGCATGATTTACTGTTGATTTAACTAAACTCACTTTTTTTCGACTATGAACCCCTTATTGATTACCCTTCTTTCAAAGGAGCCTTCAAATTAAACAAAGTTCATTATCAATTATAAACGTAATAACCCAAGTTACAAACAACTATTATAGTAGTCGTAATCATTTTGAAAAAAATGATTTTTTCCCCCATCGTTTGTAGTAGTTTTACAATTAGATTTTTCGTCAGATAATTGAACCCTCAGGCACCTCATATAGTTTTGAATTAGTTTTTAGTGCAGGGGTCTGTCCAGACATTTTGTGAAAGGTCCGTTTTTGTAAAATTGTGAAAAAATTATTCGTAATTTGTGAATATAAAATAAACGTTAAGTCACATTCTTTCAACCAGGGTCCGCATTTGTGAATTTGTGCAAATAGGGTCCGTTATTGCAAAAAAACTTTTTCAAGGAGTTTTTAAGTTGTGAAGACATACAATATTATGCTCAACACTGTAAAATTATAATTTAAAAAAATTAAATTTTAAAAAATAAACAGCAATTGCTGCTACTATATTAGATTATATTTGGTATATATTTGATATATATTTGGTATTTAGCCTAGACGCAGAATATTCATTTCGGACAAATAAAAGAAGAAGCGTCTGACGAAGAAAAAATGTAGTTCGTTTACATCTGTCTTCTCCCCCCCCCTTCCTGTGAAGGGTTTATTCGATTAACAAAACAATAATGAAGATAAACAAATTTGTGAAGGGTCCGATTAAAAGATAAATTATTTTGTGAAGGATCCGTTTTTTAAGTTAAAATATTTTGTGAAGGGTCCGTTTTTATGAAAAGCTATTTTGTGAAGGGTCCGTTAACGGACCCATATTTCTTCTGAACAGACCCCTATAGTGTATGCATAAACTGAAAATGGCACAAGTTAAAATGAAAACGAAAAGATGTTAAAACATTGAGAATACATATGAGGAAAACGCATTTCTTTATTGTTGAATCTAGTTATTTATCATTGAACTTATTATGAACTTTTTTTTTTCCTTTTTTTTTTTTTTTTTGCTTAAATTGATTTTATTAAATATAGATTATTGATAAGATATAACTACAGTTTTTAAAAAATTTATAAATCTTTAAAAAAAAAAAAAAAAAAAAAAAGCTTCTAACTTCATGAAACCTCTGAGACCCTTCCACGGGGGCTCCGCGAAACCACTTTTTGGGAACAGCTGCACTAAACCTATCATGACTCAAGTATGCTTCTAATAAGTGATGATATATTTAGTTTTCACTAATAAATTGCTATTTACTCCACTCGGTAATATCTTTCGATGCATGTAAAATCGTCCATATATCGTCCAACAAAAATCGGATATAGCGTGCAGCATTTTAAATTTACATTGTTTTTTTTTCTGACATAATTATACCGATACAAATTTACATATTTAAAATTTTTGAAAAGTAAAGATAGACTTTAAATCTGAACCATATTTATATGTATTTACTAGCCACACCCGTGCTTTGACCAAACAAAGCTGACATTAAATTTAATCTTGTTCATTTGCAAAAATGTACAAGATTTTAATTCTCAAAATTACTTGCCTCATATGTATGTCGAAAAACTAATTTACCTTTTTATAACGGTGTATAAGTCGACCCCTGTTTTTTTTTTTTTTTTTTTTTTTTTTTTTTCTCTTCAAATTTTCGGTATATCGGTAAATCGACTGCAGTAAAAACCAAATATGAAAATTTTTGAAAATCATGCAAAATTAAAATATTTCACATTGTTCTTTTTATATATGATATATTTGCCTTCAAATAATGTTATTGTAAAATCATTTAAAAATTTGGAATTTCGAAATCTTCAACTGGGGGTGAGGAAAAGAAAAGTTTTTGTGGGACTCATCAGTTTAAATTTGTAGCTTTGTGAAATGTTTTAATTGTATAATTTTTTTAATACTCTTGAATAAATTATATCAACTTTTCGTATTATTATTTTTTTTTCTGTTAAAGTATTGTTATTCTAATAAAACCTTTATATGTAGGGAAAATATTATGACAGAAAATGCAAAATTAATTACATATAGCATATTAATAATAATTTTTATAAAGGGTAAATCGATACAGTGTTATTCATATCTATATCATTGTTTATAATGTATCGATATTTCACGATCAACGAATTTCCGACTTTATTACCCATTTTATAAGTCGAATTTAGACAAATTTTGAGGGTTTGAAAAGTCGAATGAGATACGGTATGTGGCTTTGTAGAACTGCAGTTATTGAACTGATAGAGCATCGAATAAAATATCGGGGGATAGAAAATAGATAAAATTACCAATATTGTAATTTAAATAACAATACCATTTTACCAATCAAATTTAGCATACATTTATCATTGATATTCTACTTTTTCAACAGCACTTACGGTTGTTTCGAATTCTATTAAAAAATTATATGTTATTGCTTTTAGCAATTGATAGCTACAATTCTCGCTTATTTAATAAAATTTCAAATTATTTTGACCTCGTTAGTTCAAATTTGTAAAAATTAATTTCTTCTTAAAATGGATCTAGTAATTATGCTCATGGTAATTAATAATTTTTCTAATTAATCACCATATCTGAAATTACTTTTTGTAATCAAGAAGATTAATTGCCTTAAGGAAATTCTTAATTCAATTATAAAATGCAAAAGCTATGTACGGTATTTCTTTCTTCATTTCCCTTGGCTCTACTCCTACACAATAATTTCATTATTTTATAAGACCTTGAAAATAAATAATCTTTCTCACATGAGTTGGTTTTTTGTCTTATATTAGTGGAGTAAATATAAAAAGAAAAGGTTTTTTAAAGCTTACTTTTTTTGCCAACTAGACGCAATTCTTGAAGGTCAGGCCATACAGACCAACCTGTAAGTCCTTTTTTTTTTCTCTAGTCCTTACTGTCAGCTTTGTGTGGGAAACATGCTATTTTTACATTAGTTTAGCCTTCAGCAAGTTTAAAATATAGTCAGACAAATCTTATTTCGCTATGGGAGGGATTATTTATTATTTTTCTCGATTATTATTATTCTGTTTATTTTAATTTTTAGGTTAAATTTTTTCTACAAGACGTTTCAGGTTAGTCCTAAAATACAACGCTAGTTTTCAAATCTTCGATATTTACTTCTCATTTCAAACGTTCTATTTAAATATGTTTTTTGTTTTGTTTATTATTCATTTATATAAAATAGATAATTAAGAAGCGCTCAACATATTTGACAACATTTGGTACAATATTATCCCTACAAAAATAGTAAAAATAAAAAAAAATGTTTGTATGCGTTTACAAAAACATTTTCGATGTAAAAATGTAAATGGATCAATCCTCGTGGGTCGGAATTTTTAATTTGTGAAAAACGGTAAGTAATTAGATTCAATTAACTTTTTGGGCAGTTTTATGGAAGTATCGAACTAAAATATAATATAATAAAAGTAAAACTTAAGAAAATTTAGAAAAAAAAAAAAAACGAATATTATATATGTTATTATTTGAGTCTAGTGGACTTAACATTGTTTCATGGCTAACTCTGAAGATATACATTACACAAAATATCCTACATTTTGTAAAAAATTCTAAAAATTAAAATGGATAAATTTAATTAGAAATAACTAAAAAAAGCTAATTAAGTTTAATTAATCGAGTTTAATTTTAAAATATATTTTATCGCATTCTTGGGTTTACTATCTTCTAAGAACTTATAACGTATCGACCATTACAATTATTCAATGACAATTCACTAATATATAAGACATGTTAACTCGATTCTATATTGGGGTACCTTTTCATCGATGAATGTTGACATTATCGATAACACTCGCCCCACAAATCTATGACCTTGGATATGCACCAGCTTGTCTGAGAAGTAAAGGCGGCCTCTGCGCAATGTTTCTCGATCATGCCGTTGGTCACACAATTGTGGAGCCTTAACCTCCAGCGCCTTGCAACGGGCTGTTGCGTGAAGCCTTTCATTGTAACCTTCTAAGCTACATATTTCTAACTAAAAATCTCATTTTCTGTCATTATTTAAAATTTATATCTCAGTAATCTAATATAATGATAAAATTTTTTTTTTGCAAAAACAAATTTTATGATTGTATTCTATATAAACCAAATTTAATTTGTTGCCAATTTGATATTCAAACATTTTGATTTTATTACTTTCGACCCAACTGGCGTCTTTTTGAAATGACTCTTCTTTTTTAACACCAGAAAATTTTTCTTCGTCAAGTAAAAGCGATTTTCACGACCTTAAAAATATTTTCTTATCGTATTATGTTGGACTTACGTTATGTTTTATGTTTCACAAATAACCACATTCTTGGTTCTGCTGCTAGTTTCTGTTTGACTGATAACCGTAATATGATGTAAACTATGTTCTATCTGCCGTTAAACATATATTGTGCCTGTTAATATGTGTAGATTACTCACGATATGTACTAAATGTTAAGTAAGGAGCATTATATCATACGATTTCACCTCGCGTAAGGTTTCGTGAACGTATCATATAGCGCATAAATATCTGATAAGAAAAATTCTACTTCTCAGTGCTGATTACTTAATATTATCCATCATTATCATTCGGTTTCCTGAACGTATCATGTGGCACATCTATGTGCAAAAAAAAAAAAAAAAAATTCTATTTCTACGTTTAAATTATACACGGTAATTACTTAATGTTATCCAGCATGATTCGGTTTTCTGAACGTATCATCTGGTGTATCTATATGCAGAAAGAGATTCGATTTCTATTTGTGCAGATTATACACGGTACATACTAAATGTTATCCAGCATGATGCGGTTTCCTGAATGTATCATATGGCATATCTATATGCCAAAAGATATTCTATTTCTATGTGCAGATTATACACGGTACGTGATAAATGGTATCCAGCATGATGCGATTTCCTGAATGTATCATATGGCATATCTATATGCCAAAAGATATTCTAATTCTATGTGCAGATTATACACGGTACGTGATAAATGGTATCCAGCATGATGCGGTTTCCTGAATGTATCATATGGCATATCTATATGCCAAAAGAGATTCTATTTCTATGTGCAGATTATACACGGTATGGTATCCAGCATGATGCGGTTTCCTGAATGTATCATATGGCATATCTATATGCCAAAAGAGATTCTATTTCTATGTGCAGATTATACACGGTACGTACTAAATGGTATCCAGCATGATGCGGTTTCCTGAACGTACGTGGCATAGCAATCAACAAAGAGAGTTTCTATTTCTACAGGCAGATTATACACTGTACGTACTAAATATTATGTAGCTTTATCGTATGATTTCTTGAACGTATCAAGTGATATTACTGTCTGCGTCTAGAGTTGCCTATTTCTGTGTGCAGATTTTACTCGATACGTAATATTTGTTACCTCGCCTTATATTACGTGATTCAAAAAACAGAAAGCTAATTTCAAACTTGAAAAATAAATACCACTTTTTATATGAACACGTTTATCATACACCTTAACATAACACGTTTATCATCACAGCGGAATAAAATTTTTTACAACCAAAAACTAATGTTACATTCTAAATGTTAAAAAATATGCATCTAACTAAACTGCATTATGTTTATCAAAACTACTTAGAAATGTGTTTTACTTTCTGTAGAAATAAATGCTACACTCAAAATGTTATGAAACATTGTTTTACGTAGTTCGCAGAGAATTAAATTTAAATCTTTAAGAATAATTACGGCACATCAAATATATATTGATATATTAACGTGCATTTCTATCAGCACATCCATCATTACAGATTTGTCTGTTTCTATGTGCAGATATAAATGCTATGAAATGCTGCACATTAAGCGTATAATGACGCACGACACATATATTTATGTTTCTATGTGCAGGCATGAATATTATGAAATACGTCACAATAAAAAAAAAACTATAATATCTTACGTAACTTATCAGCATAAATACACATACACATGCATATTCCTTTTCACGCCGAATCGCAACCTAGGGCTTCTATCGTAGCTTTCTATCTCACTCTATTTGTGGCCAGATATTTTGTCTCTCTCAATGTCTTTTCTATTGTTTTCAATTCGTTTACAATCGTTCTGTGCCAAGTATTTTTGGGTCTTCCTCTTTTTCTTTTGCCCTGAGGGCTCCGATCAAAAACTTTATTTTACTTTAAATTTTTCAGGTTTGTGTAGAACATGGCATTCCATTTCCGTTTACGTTTTTTAATTTCGAGATCAATCGATTTTAGTTTTCTTTCCTAAATAGTTTTATCTATTTGCAGATATAAATGTTAAGTAATATAGCATTGCATAATTTAAACAGAGATTATGCATAGTTTAAACTTGAAAAATAAGTACAACTTACTAAAAAAATATAGATTAAGTAATATACTTTTCATTTATTTATTTGCTTTTCAACAACGAGAATTAATTTGTAATAACATTTCAAATATATAATTCTAATGTTGGCACATCTCCCCCGTTTTATTCGAAAGTCCAATTAGCTGTTCGGATTCTTTAAGCCTGGCCTTTGTTGTGATGCCGGTGGACGCTTGTCGGAAAGAGTTGAGATTTTATTGATCGTTTTAAATGCTCCGAAAATACCTTTTCCTTACTCAGATTTCCGCTACCCCCGTGACCACCAAAAGATCGATTCTGCTTCTCAGAAGGTTATTTTATATTTCGTGTCAAATACTTTGTTCGACTAGTCGCGATTTTGTCACAAAGGATTAATTGCGGTCCCGAAGACTGGGGAGGAAGAGGTGGTGCTTTGATTACTCGTGTATTTATTTATTATTTTTTTAATTCTCTTTTAAAATATATTGAGAGTTTTTGCGAAAACGTTTATAATATTTATTTAAATGTTATTAATTTCTTCAGTTGTAATTGGTAAGTTCTAGTTGCTTTCTTTAATTTTTAATGAGGATGTAATTTATTTCAAATGCCGTTTGGAAAGGAAAACAAAAAAATATTTTGATTAGACGTCAAATAAGGCGATTTCTTTTCCAATGGATACATTATAGTTGCAAAGAACGGTGCTTACTTTGTGCGGTGCTTTGATTACTTATGTATTTAATTACTCTGTATTTTGAATGTTAATTATTTTTTCTCCGTTTAAATATTTTGACTTTTTCTTGAAAAGTAAAACATTTTATAATATTTATGTTAATGTTATTGATTTTCCCTGTATGATGATTGGAACGCCGAGTTAGCCTAGTTGGTAAGGCGTTGGGACCATGTCTTACTCCCCATATAATAAATGGCGACTGCACGTTAAATCTGAATGGTCGCAGTCCTCTATGTTCCCATCATACCTCTGGCGGTGCTGAATTGATCGTTCTCTGGTTTAGGTTAAAATTACGATCTGTAGATGTATTAATGGGTCTGCGCTATAAACGAACTCTGGCCTGTGTGGGTCGTATTCTTGGCTATAGATGGGCGCTGCTGAAATACTAGAAACGCGCCTTTTGCCTTAAATTCGCTTGGTTTCATCAAGCAGGCTTGCTGGTAGTATTGGCAAGTGATATTAGAAACAGCATGATAATTGGAAAATTCTAGTTGCTATCTTTTATTTTTTTAAAAGCTGTCTTCTTTATTTTTTCGTTTTAAAATGTTGTTAGAAGAAAAAAATAAAAATACTTTGACAAGCCAGCGAAGACCAAAAGATCGATGATCAAGTCGATTTTGTCACAATGTTGAAAAAAATGGGAGGAGGTTTTTTTTTTCATTTATTTTTCATTGTAAATATTTTGATTTTTTTTCGAAAAGTATACAGTCTATAATATTTATGTGAATGTCATTGATTTTCTCCGTATATTAATTGGAAAATTGTCATTGCTATCTTTTAGTTTTAATGACTTTCTTCTCTATTAAATTGAGTTACTGGGGATGAATTCTGGATTTTATAAGATTGTTATAAGCCTGATCATGTAAAAACTGTATTTTTTTTTAAATTAATAATTTAGTTATTTCGGTTTTAAATTTTTTTTTATGGAATATTAAAAAATTACGTTAAATACGATACACATTCATTTTGGACAACCTCGTCTAAGCCCAAGATAAATAAATAAAATTACTACTTTGCATGCCTATAATTACAGAAAACAGCATTTATCATCAAGATATCGAGTCGGCTCACACTTCACACTTTTCGAAATCAAAAAGATGGGCTACCAAGAGTATAATACGCTTAGTTTGAGCGCAGTACAGAGTTTTTGAGGTACATTAGCCAAGAAATTTATAATGTGTGCTGTCAATTTTACAAAGGAAAATATGATTTAGTTCATGCGATTAAAAAACGTTGAAATAATATCGATGCTCCAAATTCTGCTGAAATCTTTTGCTTTAATTTAATCTAACAAAACGTCATTTTTCTCATTAACCATTTTTAATTGCAATTTTTTAACTAGCACCAAAGAACAAAAAAAAAAAAAAAAAAAAAAAAAAAATCACCTACTTATCTTTTTTTTTTCTCAACATAATGTATTGCAGAATAAATTTAGTTTTTGTATACACCAGAGTGCTCTTCCTAGAAATAAAAAAGGGCAGAGTGCTTCTTCACGGAAAAAGGCACTTAAGAGTGTTTGAAAGAGCACTCACTGAACACTGATCCAAATGTGTAATGCTATGTAATAACTGAATTTATCCTCAACAATTTTTAAATTACCGTCTTATACTATTTTATGTGTATATTTCAAAAAGTAATTCTCACTCATTAACTAAATAAGAGAAAAATTTGTAGTTTACAAATAATAATCAAAAGCATTCCAAGCGACAATCTCTGTGCATAAAATTTTTTCTTCCTTAAAATAAAAAATAATCATAAATTTTTTTTTCTTTCTTTAAAAAAAAAAAAAAAAAAAAGCAGCTTACAGGATTTTTCTATTATTTATACGTAAAAATATTAGAAAATAAACATTTAGAGGTGCAATTAAAAAAAGGAAAAGAAAAAAGGATTCACTTCAAAAAGTAATTTTATAATTTAAAATCACTTAAAAAAATCTACTAGCATACTCTCTTGAAATAAGATAAACTTATAAAAATTTAACCAATTGAGAATAATCGTAACAAAATAAATATTAGTAACATTAATGAAAATTAAACCTATAAACACAGATAATTTTTGTGCGTAATAATTATTTAAACAGTTAATTATTTTTTCTTAATAATGAAATATGAATAAAAAGGCAGTGTTTTCAAGGGATAGCGGCTTATTTTTACAAAAAGGGCACAGAAGGCGCACTTATAGGGATCAAAGGGCAGACAGGGCGGTCTGCCCTTCGAAAAACGCTTAGGGAGAACACTGTATATGGGTGATTCTCACGAAATATGTCAATTCACTGTCCCTTGCTCCAAGATCTAATACTATAATACTAAAAGAACTTTTTTTTTAAAAAAAATTAATAAATAGCATTGCTGTTATCATTTTAAAATAACTTTGCACTAGCATTGACTGTTTTGTATAGTTAAAAAATTTAATTGAACTTCAAAATGTCATTTTCCTGGCATGTCCCAAACAATGTTTCCAATAATAACTAGCTTCAAAACTTCCTATAAATTTTTCAATATCTATTTTTTTTTATCTCAACCGGTGTAAGCATTTCTAGAATATACGCAAAGGGTTTTATTTACAAAAACTTCGTTTAAATAAATTTTTTCTATCAATAATTTGTTTGTCCCAAGAAAATCTGTCATTTTCCTGGCTACTTTTATTTAGTGGTTTATAATCAAAATGGATAGAGCCAACAATCAATATCTTATGTTAATAGATTGATTAGATACCCTCCTATATGAACATGTCTTGTTGCATGAATGAAGAAACAAATTTCTGGTTCAAAATCTATTTCAAAAATTTTTTCAAGGTGAGTAGGTTTTTGTGTTGTCACTTTCCTGGCTTCTTGAAACCATTAATAACATAAACTGCATAGATTTATCTGAGTTACTTTAAGAAATCCTGTTGTTTTCTACAGAATATAAACGTCTTAGGCCAAAGTATTTAATTAAAGTAAAGTTATATGCTATAAAATGGCGAATTTGTCATTATCCTGGCTGTCATTTTCCTGGCTTATGAATGCCAGGACATAGAAGTCTTACCAGAAACTTTTTTTAACTGCTAATACTGTAAGGAGGGAAAGCAAATATTAACCTAATACCAAGTTTATGTATGATTGTAATATGCTTGGATGTAATCAAAGTTATTTATTTATTTAATGATTGATTATTATCCACAATTTTATCCTGTACATATCAGCAATAAAACTTTTTTGATTTTTTCTACAGTGGATAAAAAGAATTAATCTAAGCAATTTATGGTCCATCTAACATAAAGGCTTAAGTAGAGTTACTTACGATTAACTTAAAATGACTGTTTTTTAAACTTCTAAGCTAATATGTCATTTTCCTGACATTCAAGATTTGGTGAATTTCTATTTTATTTTCTTCCCGAGCAAATGTCAATAAACTACACTGCTGTCTGTAAGATATTAATAAGTGTAACTAAAGAAATATACAAAAAAAAATTTTAGATTATTTTGACGACTTTAAATTTCAAGACATTTTTTGGTCCGAATTGTCATATTTCGTGAGAATCACCCATATACTTCTCCGCATTCATGTATATAGGGAAAAAAAACATGTTACGTTCATCTTTTCAGTTATTTTTTTAGTTTTCCAGGTTTTAACTAACTCCATGGTCGCGTGATGCATTTTTTATTATATCGACTAGCGATTTAAACATTTGCTTTATACTTTTTTTTTTACCCCTCCGGGGCTTATACTAACGGTGTATTGCTTTAGATGTCTGAAAATCTTAACGATTTCCTTAAGTTACAGAAAATACGTTTTAACTAAAAATTTTCTTTTAAAACCAATAAAACATCTGGTCTGGCCCGTTGACACCTGGTGAGCACCTGGAAATAGAATTCTGAATGTTCTACTAAGGGTTATAAAAGAACCCGAGGAGAACATTTGATATCAACCACTTTTTATGCGGTTGCGGTAACAGTTAAAACTTTAAAAACATTTAAGAAAAGTTTTATTATTATTATTATTAGTTCATCTAGGGACCGTCTAAATGGTAGACCAAAAAAGGGTCCCTGGAAAAAAAAAGGTACTGGTAAAAAGGGGTCCCGTTAAAAAAGGTACCACAATAGAGAAATTTTTTTAATGTGAAATATGCTATTTTTTATTTTAAATAATATTTTGTGTAGAAGTTGTTGATATTTAGATTAATCAATTGAGGAAGGAAAGGGAAATTTTGAGTCGGGCGTATTTTTTCTTTATTTTTACGAGAGGGAAATTGTTTTAAATAATTTATTTTATTTATTTATTTTTTGTTATAAGAGATACGTATTTTTTATTTTGTAACTTATTTTTTTAGAAAGATCTGAAACGATCCAAATCATCCTGAAAGTTTTTCTCACTATTTTAATGGTTATATTCATTCTTTAATTGAGGTGAAGGGAGGAGATGTAAAACATATTTCTATTCGTTTTTTTAAGGTAAAAATTATTAAAAAACTTTATTTGTATGAAAACATCTTATTTTTTATTTTATTTTTTTATTTTTTGCATGTTGAAAACAAAACAATACATGGCAACAAAAGTTCCGCTATGAGTGAAACAGCAGAGGCGCTTCAATTTCATCTTATTTCAAATATTTTTCCCTACAACGGTACTTTTTATCCGCTACCCTTTTTTCCCCGGGATCCTTTTAACCGGGACCTTTCTTTCCCTAGAACCGTCCAAATATCATGCATATTTTTGACAATTTTTGCCTCTTCCGCGCTCCTGGTTGACAAAAATGAGTGAATCACCAATCCCCTCTCACGCTTAAATAAGAAAGTTGCACCACCCCTAGTATTTACTTTGACTTTCTCTGCAGTAATCTAGTTTTAGGATTAAATTCAAATAAAAAGAGGCACTAAATAAAGTTTAAGTTTTAATCCTTTAATTCATTTTATAAAATTTTGAATAGAAAATTCTTTGTGAATCTTTTATGTACAAAACTGGTGACCTTCGAAGAAACCATGTACAAAACTGGTGACCTTCGAAGAAATCATGAATTAAAAAATTAACATATCAAAAATATTTTATATTCAAGTTCATGTAGTGTCATATCGCAGTCAATTTGAATTAATAATTTTTTTTTTAATTTTTGAATAATAATTTTTGTTTAGTTGTGATATTTTTTTCATATTTTATTGATTTAAGAACCCCTAAAAGTCCCTGTGTCAAAACTACATTGCCCAATTGTTAACATAGCTGCTTGCGAATCAATTTCATAAGTTTTTAAAATTAGCAAGGTTGTACAGAGATTTAACAGGCCCGAGTGAAAGTCTTATTGATGGCTCTTGTTCAAAAAATCTTAATTTCATATTTTGTAAAATTTTCAAAAAACATTTAATCAAAATTGTAATTTTTTTATTTATATATTCTCTTCTAAATATGTAAGAGAGCCGTGGTGGCTTAGGGATTGAGCGCTAGCCCTTACAATGTAGTGCCCCGGGTTCGAATTCCAGCTTTGGCTGCTGTACCCGTCTCGCACCGACCTCAGTGATGGCGTAAAAAATCCTCAGTGGCAGACGGATCCCAGGATTAGAGTTCGCTTGTCGTCAGGCATAGTGTGGGAAGTTTTCGTGGTTTTCCTCTCCATGTAAAGCAAAATGGGGTTAGTTCCATAAAAGGGCAAATTTCTCCCCGTACTTGTTCCGGGAATTCTCTTGTCTTTTGCGTTGGGTTTAGTATTACAAGACTACGAAGTTGAAGATAGTCGTGAAGTCAAAATTGGGTTCAACAACGGGTTATAAAATACGTAAGAAGCGTTCTCTGCAATTTTCTTTTAAAAAATTAATTGAAAGTTGCTATATTTTTTGTAAGAACTTTCCCTGTGTTGCTTCAAATAGTGTCCTCTTGAGTAAGTAAGGCCTTGAAAAAATTATTATTTTCAAATTATTTACACTGTTTACATGTAACTTTCGCAGGTGTAATCTATTCAAACAATATTAACCGAAGCATAATCTAGCAGACAGCGCCTTTTGTGAATATTCAAGCTTCTTATCTGAATCTTGAGAAGGTCTTGAAAAATCAGGAATGCAGATAGATTACCTTGAATGAGATTAGAATACATTCCTTCTCCATTGTCCATCCACTATGTGTGTCTGAGTCAGCCGAGAGAATGAGGGGGATTGTGTAAAAGAACCACTTTTCCTTCCTCAGAGAATCAGTGGATGGGCGATCTTTGTAGAGGTCACGTCTCAATTCAAAAGGTTTTGCTGACAGTGGAGGGAGACCTGTTTTATCTCCATTTCTCTATGCTTTTCAGCTTTATTTCTCTACTCTTGTCAGTTTGAATTCAGTGTGAAAATTTAAAAGCCTTACCACATCCACTTAAAATTTCAGTTACCCAGAATAGATAGTCCAACAATTCAGAAAAGGGTTGCTTAGAATGAACTATAAATCTTTACCCTTTAAGTTCTTTGCCACCTGTTTGGAGTGGGGGAGGTCTAATCCACTTGGTGTGCTCGCAGATTATCTTAAAAACTCGATTGCTGTTACAAACATTTTCTATTCTTCCAACTGAAATAAACTATCTATACTTGCATTTCAGTTACAGGCATTTCTTTTCTTGGCGAACAAAAACGTGGAATACATTTTCTGAAAACCACCCAATTAACAGTTACAGTCATTTTTTTAAATTTATTTATTTATTTTTTATTTTTTTTTTTGCGAGCAAATGCTTGAAGTACACTTTCTAAAAAACACCCGGTTAATATTTAATTACACTTTATTTTCTTTGGGAACAAAAGTTAAGATGCGTTCTCTGAATAGCACTCGATTAACAGTTTATTTTGTATTCTTTGCGAACAAAAACGTGGAATACATGTACTGAAAAGCACCTGATTCATATTTAATTTCCTTTTATTTTCTTTGCAAACAAAAGCTCTCTGAAAAACACCCGATTAACAGTTAGATGCATTTTCTTTTCTTTGCGAACAAATACGTGGAATACAATTTCTAAAAAGCACCCGATTAACAGTTACAGATATTTTCTTTTCTTTATGAGCAAATACATGGAATACATTTTCTGAAAAGCACCCAATTAATATTTCATTTCACTTTATTTTCTTTGCGAACAAAAGTTAAGATACGTTCTCTGAATAGCACTCGATTAACAGTTTATTTTGTATTCTTTGCGAACAAAAACGTGGAATACATGTACTGAAAAGCACCTGATTCATATTTAATTTCCTTTTATTTTCTTTGCAAACAAAAGCTCTCTGAAAAACACCCGATTAACAGTTAGATGCATTTTCTTTTCTTTGCGAACAAATACGTGGAATACAATTTCTAAAAAGCACCCGATTAACAGTTACAGATATTTTCTTTTCTTTATGAGCAAATACATGGAATACATTTTCTGAAAAGCACCCAATTAATATTTCATTTCACTTTATTTTCTTTGCGAACAAAAACGTGGAATACATTTTCTGAAAAGCACCCGAATCGTATTTAATTTCACTTTATTTTCTTTGTGAACAAAAATATGAAATACGTTCTCTGAAAACTACTCAATTAACAGTTACAGATATTTTTCGCTACGAAACAATATATGCTATACATTTTCTGATAACTTAATTAATAGCTGCAAACATTTTCCTTTCTTTACGGGCGAACGTTAATATGCAATGTAATCTCTTAAAATTACCCTATAAACAGTTAATTTTTTTTTTTTTTTCTTTTTGAACTAAAACATGGAATACATTCTCTGAAAACCTCCCGATTAACAATTAGAGACGTTTTTGTCTTTTCTTTCCAAACTAAAATATGCAATGCATTTGCTGAAAACCACCTGATAAAAATAGAACTAACATATGCAATACACTTCTTAGAAACTTACTGATTAGCGGTTACATAATGTTTGTATTTTTTTAAATTAAATTGTGTAATTCATCCTCTGAAAACTTCCAGATTAAGAGTATTTTTTAAACTTTGCATTTAAAAAAATGAATTGTTGGCACGCACACTTTTTGTCTTCGTAAACAAAATATTTGTATTAGAATGTTTCACATAATAACATGTCCTGCTTAAGAAAATGATTTTTTTTTTCCTGTGAAAACACACGTATATAAAACCCGGAGTATATGAAATCCGGCTTCTAGGTACGTTTGATTTTTCTACCTTTATTTATTTAATTATTGTTATTTTTGCTTGTTTTCTTCATCAACCTCCTTGTTTTGATTTTACCACAAACATAGTAGCACCGTTTGCTTTTTAATATACTCATGGTCTTAAGTATATTTACCTTGATCTTGGCGCAGCAGAGTGTTTTTTGACCCGACGCCTACTCAATCGCAGGTTTTATGATACCTTCATAAATTTTAGTATTATTAATAATCCTAAATTTGACACTTAATGCAATATTTGTACTTTATGGCATTTTTACATTCAACCAATCAATTTAAATAAGGACATATCTTCTACAATAATATTAATTTAATTCATGTCTATAATTTAAATAGTTGCCTAAATGATGTATACGTACAAGTTCGTTACTATTTAAACTTTTTCCTTTAAACAAATCAAGTATGTCACAATTTAAGTTATAGTATAATTTAATAATTGATGAAACTTGTACGATAAATTTTAACTTCGTGGTTAGAGTATCACATATGTAAATTCGTATTAATTCACCATTTTAGCTGTGTTCAAATCTGATCAGTTAATACTTTAATTAACTTATCTTTTTATGAATGAGACCTTCACTGTTTCATTTCGTTAATGTAGCAAATTTTAAACTCGAGTGCAATAAAAGCATTTGCGTTGCTCTTTTTAAGAGAGATTCTATGCTTACCAGATCGAGAGCGACAAGTTATGGCTACCGATTCAAGTCTAGACGCAACTACATGAAATTGAAGCATTAGTTAAAGGAGTCTGGTATTTGGCAATCAAGTCTATAAACACAGTATTAGATCATTTGTTGATGAAGATTTTTCGTGATCAACTTTTGGACTAAATCCAAGTGAAATGTTACTAATTCACTATCGATTTTAAGAAAATGATTAAATCGATCGTTTTTTCTGCTTACTTTAGAGCCAAAGTAATGGATTTGCTTGAATTTTTAATGAAAACTTAAGTTTTCGTTTTTGAAGTCAGAAATTACTAAATTTTGTTTTTAAACAGGTATTAAAGTTGATATCTCTTTTAATTATGCACTGAATCTTTATTTTCTTTTAATCTTGTAGCTTTTAATTTATATAAATACCAATGTTCTCCCTAAGCGTTTTTTAAGCCCTTTGACCCCAATAAATGCTCTATAAGCTGCCATCCCTTAAAAATATTGCCTTTTTATTCTGCAAAATTATCAGTGTTTACAGGTTTATTTCTGATTACTATTCAGGGGTCTGTTTAGAAGAAATTGGGGTCCGTTAACGGACCCTTCACAAAATATATTTTCATAGAAACGGACCCTTCACAAAATATTTTAACTTAAAAACGGACCCTTCACAAATCTGTTTATCTTCATTATTGTTTTGTTAATCGAATAAACTCTTCCCAGGAAGGAGAGGGGGGGGGGAAACAAATGCAAACAAACTAAGTTTTGTTTTCTACAGAAGCTTCTTCCTTTATTCGTCCGAAATGAATATTCTTCGTTCAGCAGTATAGACTAAATACCAGATATTTGTATGTTGCATCGCTAATTCAGTATCTGCAACTGCTGTTTATTTTTTAAAAATTAATTTTTTTAATTATAATTTTACAGTGTTGAGCATAATCTTGTATGTCTTTACAATTTAAAAACTCCTTGAAAAAGTTTTTTGCCATAACGGACCCTATTTGCACAAATTCACAAAAGCGGTCCCTGGTTGACAGAATGTGACTTAACGTTTATTTTATATTCACTAATTACGAGTAATTTTTTCACAATTTTACAAAAACGGACCTTTCACAAAATGTCTGAACAGACCCCTGCTATTACAAATGTTTATTTTGTTAGGATTATTCTCAACTGGTTAAATTTTTATAAATTTCTCTTTTTTCTCAAGGGGGTGTATTAATAATTTTTTTTAATTATTTTACATTTTAAAACTATTTTTAAATAAATAACTTTTTAAAAACAAAAATTCCGTTAAATGTTCATTTTCTCATAACTTTCATTTTGAATTATAGAAAAAAAAAGTTTCCAAATTGTTTATTAATTAATTATATTTTGTTAGTTTACTTTTTCGATAAAAAAATATATATGCACAGAGACTGCATTTTAGCATGCCTTTAATTATTTTATAAACTACAAATTTTTCTCTTATTTAGATAATGAGTGAGAATGACTTTTTGAAATATTTACATAAAATAGTATAAGGCGATAACTTAATTTATTTTTTTTTTTTATTTATATATATTTATTCCTATAGGGAGAACTCTATTTTAAATACATTTATTATTTTAGATAAAGTTTCGAGATCAATAATATATCTTAAATTTCATAATTCTATATTAAATATAAAATATTTATTTTTGTTTATTCTCTTCTATTTACATGTCACAGACATACTATTTTATTATTTTAACATTCTTATGGACGTATTGAATCAAGCTTTATTATATATTCCAAACAAGACATATTTTAACATACATATATTATAGATGTACTATTTTGAGGTTTCTAACTTACACATATATACACACACACTATAGCGTAAAATACAAAACCGATTGTGTTTGCGTGAACATGCGTTTGTACCTTTACGCTAATTTACCATATATGAATTTTATATGTTTTTCTCTTTATATCTTTTATCTATGTGGATATATGAGAAGTTCTACAAATAAACGCCAATTAGGCGGCCAAAAAAAAAAAAAAAAAAAATGGGGGGGGGGCACACTATTTCTACATGAATTTTCTTCTTTTTTACACCCTGAAAAGGCAAGAAAAATCGTGAACATGAAATTTTTTCTTTGTGACATACTTTAAATGTGACATACTCATAAATCTGAGCCATTTATTCAGATAAAACGATTTTTACATAAATATAATATTATTATAATGTCTCTCTAAAATTTATTTATAGAGATTTCATACTATGAGATTATATTTTAGTATAAAAAATTGGCGTTTATTTGTAGAATTGCTCATATGAGCAATTCTACAAATAAACGCAAATTAGGCGACCAAACAAAAATTAATTTTTTTTTGGAGGGGCACGCTATTTCTACATGAATTTTCTCCTATTTTACACCCTAAAAAAGCAAGAAAAAATATTGAACATGATTTTTTTTCTTTTTGACATAATAAATACATTTTAGAGAGACATTATAATAATATTATATTTATGTAAAAATCGTTTTATCTGAATAAATGGCTCAGATTTATCTGAGTATGTCAGAAAGAGTATGTAACATTTAAAGTATGTCACAAAGAAAAAATTTCATGTTCACGATTTTTTCTTGCCTTTTTAGGGTGTAAAAAAGAAGAAAATTCGTGTAGAAATAGTGTGCCCCCCCCTTTTTTTTTTTTTTTTTTTGGCCGCCTAATTGGCGTTTATTTGTAGGATTGCTCATATATTGTACGTATAATTGTTTATACTACTACATTACATACATCTTAGATGTACTTTTTAATATACATGGATTTAAATATTCAAAAGAAATTTCGAAAAAGCATTAAATAGCCAGTTATAATTTTTTTTTATCAACGATATTTAATTTTTTACATAAATCCTGTTTTTGGATTTATATATTTACGCAAATCATATATCTATTAGACTTGCTTGAGTATGTATTGTAACTACTCGCTTATTTCATAAACATTAATACAAATAGACTTTAACATTTTTTTTTTTTATAGAAAAATATTTAACTACCTAAAAATCATCCAACTGTGAGATTAAAATACTTAGCTTAAAGATGTTTTTGATTTTTCTACATAAATTCTGCGTATGATTCGTATAAAGGCGTAAATATTTGAACATATCTTGCCTGAACACGTCTTTGTACCTACGATGATCAGAATGAAATATTTCTAAAAGTGATTGATAGATATAGATGTCCGATGTCAAAATGAAAGCAAGAGGTCATGATTTACTGATCTTGTCACTGCAAAGTAGGTTAAAAGCAACTCCAAATCACACCATTTGTCCTCATGTTTTGTCGTAGGAGGAATTTTTTTAGTTTTCAAACGACAACCCTTATTTATTCTGTTATTGTTTTTTTTTTCTCATTAAATATATTTCTTTAGCAATGTATTAGGTGCAGCATACTTATTACTAATTAGTGTGTACACAGAAAAAAAGTGGATTAAAACTGAGAGAAAATGGTAAAATTGACCGCTCTATGGGAACACCATAATAAAGCTAGATGATTTTTACCGAAGCGCTTTAGTAATACAGGGTGCGTAGCGTTTTTAAAAAGTGCTTAAAGGTGCTTATTTTTTATTTTAGTTTTTAAAAGCTCTTAAAGGTGCTTTTTTTATTCGGAGTTTATAAAAAAAGCTTAATTTTCTATTTTTTTTTTTTTTTTTAAAAAAAAAGATTTTTTCTTTGCCGTGTCGATTGTTGCTCTAAATTACAAAAAATTAATGATTTTCACAATTTTCTCCGCAATATTTATCAGAAACTAGTTATTTTTATCATGATTATGTAAAGTTTTTTAAAATGTTTTTGAATTTTATTGGTTTTATATTTATAAATTAGGAGCTTTAAACGGTAGAAAAAATAATTTTTATTGCTGCATAGATCCTAATTATGATTTTTTTAAAAGTGATTAAGAATATTTTAGTGCTTAAAAAGTACTTAAAAGGTGCTTATTTTTGTTGAAAAATTTGGCTACGCACCCTGTAATAACTTTTTGGTAAAATTAACAATAAAATATAGTTTTCATTACCATGCACTTTGATAGTAAATGTGGTAAAATTGGTAATTTTAAATAAAAACCAGTAATTTTAACAGTATATTAGTATAGTTTGAGATGACCGAAAATTTTTTTAGTTTGATAATCTCTAATTTTATTTAGTAAACACTTTTTGACTTTGTTTCTCTTCAGTAAATTGTTCTTTTTCTCTTTCCTACGTAAGCTGTAAGCTAACATCTACCAACATTTAAAACTATATAAAATGTATATTTGTAAATGTACAAATGCCTGGAAAAGGTTAAACTAAATCAGTAACTTGTTACGCAACAGAGTTGTCCCGACATCCCAAAATGATAGCGTAGAAGTAGTGGGTTCGAATCCCACTGCAACCCTGGATGCATCGAATCATTTAAATTAATTTATTTATTGTTATACGCACATACTCTGGCATAAGATAAAGTAGAAGTAGTGGGTTCGAATCCCACTGTAGCCCTGGATGCATCGATTCATTTAAATTAATTTATTTATTGTTACACGCACATACTCCGGCTTGTGTGCTCATTACAAAGCTCAGCTTATATGCCCTTGTCAATTCGATATACAGATTGCACAAGATATTGAAAGACAGCAAAAACATGCATGCATACATACAAAACATACTAACATAATTTTCTCTTTTAATGATAATCATTTAAAATTTTTCTAGTTAGTATTTTTTTTAAACTTTAGTTATGCATAAATCCTTTGAACTAATAATATTTAATATTATACTGAATTATGTTGAATTAAAAAAGAATAAAAAAGCGCTCTTCGAATAAAAAAAAATTATTTTTCTATAAAATTGTACTCTAAAACAACTATGCTGATATAAATAAATCAAATTTTAGTTATCCCAAGTTTAAATAAAAAATATTTGATTTCTTTGCATCAGCAAACTTTAAATGTGTAGCTGCAAAGCACTGTTATGTCTTTCATGGGAGGACGTATAAATGAGAAGACGTATGACTGAAAACTATGAATTATAAGAAATTTGTCGTATATCTAATTTTAATAACGTAATAGCATTCATTATTAATTTGGCACTAAATGTCATTTTTATAGAAAACAATAAAGGCAGTCCTTTCCAGCAAACAATTTAATGACCCTGAAACCCCCCTCCCCCCAATCTTAAACCTCTAACTAAACCTTTTTTATGACCTCGGATGTTTCGGCTATTTGGATGAAGTTTAGGGAAGGATAAAAATTTTAGAAGCGGAAAAAAAAAAATGTATTTCTACTTCTTTTTTTTAAAATGACTTTTACTTTTTTTTTGATAACTTAAGTTTCCCCCCACCCAGTTATTTTAAGATTGCACTTATAGCAGCAATGAAACGGCGTTGAATGCAAAAGACGGATAAATGATAAACGTGTTAACAATTATTTACTTTAGCTGTAAAGCGCGCGAATTACATTTTAGTGTTACTCAAGTTTTTACTGTAAGATATTCTAATGATCAATCTTAATGTATATTTTTAGAATCCTTCTCAAAAATTAAATTATTAACATTATTGGGGTTCCAAAATAGAGTACTAATAAACGCACAGAAATGGACATACTATAGTTTCTGTTCTCAGTGTCTGAACACAGAATGACAGCAGAAAAGTAACGAGACCAACAACTTGTTCAGTCTCGTTACTTTTCCTCTCATTTTGTGTTTCGACACTGAGAACTGAAACTAGAATATGTCCAATTTTTATATCTTTATTTGTGCGTTATTCATTATTAACTTAAGGTATACCCTTTTATCGTTGAGATCCGTACTAACCTGATGAAATGTAACGAACTAACAAAGGAAGGACTAAAAACATCAAAAACAATTTAATTGCCTGATGAAACTAATCGGCTTTTAACTCCTTTCTGTTTTCCCCGCATTTATATTTTAATGTTTTTAACCTTGCCTTCATCAGTAGTTAATTGAGGTCTGGTGTGTGTACTCTTTTAGCCTCTTTTTTGACAAGGATTCTAAAGTATTATATAAAGTATATAATATTCTAAAGTATTATTATATTATATACTCAGGAATTCATTACGGTACACCTTTCATAAGTTAAACGAATTGTTTATTTGTGTTATAATTATGATCATTATTTACTTTTCACATATTGTTATTGTTTTATTTTTGTTTCAGGTGCAGGACAAAAATGTAGTACTAATTTCCTTTGAGGAAGCAGATATTTGTAGTATGCTTAAATAATCAGGTGTCTTGTTCTTCCTCAGTGGATTAAACATTTTTGAAAAGCTCTTTCTTGCTGAAGGTATTTATTTCTTAAATTTAATATAGTTCCTATAAGTTTGTGTTTTATTTATATTTTAAGTTTTTTGTATCTTAGTATTTTTCTTTTATATAGAATGATAGAAACTAAATTAAGAATTAAATATGAATAACAAGGAAAGCAATTATGTAGTCTTTTATATGAATTATTTTGTTTTTGTCTAAATACTACGTTTTTATAATCTGCCGTCTTTTTAGAATTGAAATAATTAAATTAAGAAAAATTAAATTATAAGTCAATTTTACTATTGTAGCAGCAAAAACACTTAAACATATAGTCGCATAAACAGATTAACTAGTACATAACACTATTTTAAAAATAAATAAATAAGGCGCTTTTTAAGAATGTTTAAAATGTATTTTTATTTTAGTTATTAATCACTCAGATTTAATTTCAAATATATATATATATATATATATATATATATATAATGTATAAACAGCTTAAAACCTAAGAAACAAACAAAAAATAAATAAATGGAACGTCTTTATTTAAAAAAAAAAAAAATCTATATTGTGCCGTTAAATAGTAATACATTGATTTGCAATTCACTGTAAAGAATAATTAGTTTGGTAGGAGAGACAATGTTACGAAAAAAAAAGGGAAAATCATTTTTAAACACAAATTTTTTTAACAAAAATATTTTTATTTTAAAACTTTTTCATTTCATCAGTTTTAGCATTATATAAATATTGAATTTTAATAAATGTGGCTATATATTGAATTTTATATTTTAGCTTACATTGTACTAAAGATAATTTATGCATCGATAATTTTTTTTAAACAGACTGATAAAGCGAGTTTAAAAAAGGGATAAAAAAAGAATATTTTATTTTCTAACTCCGTAGTATCGCAATCGATTTGTGGTGAGATTTGTTCTTCAGTAGAACCTTTCATTTTTTTTCCCGTTCTCCCCCTTCTCACATCACCTTGTCCATTCTTTTCCGTAATTTATTTTTATGACTCCCGTTTTTTTTCCTTCGTTTTTTCTTCTTCTTTTTTTTTTTTTTTTTTTTTTTTTTTTTTTTTTTTTTTTTATTAAATACGTTCTCCCACTCCCATTTATTTTTATTATTACTGTCTTCTTTTTCATCTGACTATTATCTCTTTGGCGACCCTTTTATCTAAGGCTTTTTTTTATTATTTTTATTTATTTACTTTTTTTTTTCTTTAAATGCATCATTATGCTAAATTACAATATTGAGTGGCTTTATGTCGCAGGTGATGATAGCCATCCTCGTCTAGCAGCTGCGGGTAAGAGTTGCAATTGTATTAAATTGGCAGTGTGTTCTAATTATCATTAACTAAGATTATTAAGCAGTTTAAATAATTAATGCAGTTAAAATAAATAATTAACTATGATCGAAAATGCAACGTTAAAGTTAATCAAAAGGGTAAAAAATAATGAGAGACGTGATTTATATAGACTTAAAAATATTTAGAAATAAAATAAACGGATTTTGGTTATAATTATCAGTAGCCATAAATGTGGATTCTGTAAATTTTCCTTATATTATTTTCAAAATTGTTTTTATCTTTTTTGATTGCTATGGTTAATATTTTTTCAAAGTAATGTGTAATATTATTTTTGATCTCTTCGCGTAATTCAAGGATAATCCGCAACGTGGATCCGGGTTCTACTGTGGCA
Organism: Parasteatoda lunata; assembly: GCA_949128135.1. Taxonomy (NCBI): domain Eukaryota; kingdom Metazoa; phylum Arthropoda; class Arachnida; order Araneae; family Theridiidae; genus Parasteatoda; species Parasteatoda lunata. The sequence continues at coordinate 117,698,249 of OX421971.1, forward strand.
ATAAAAGAGAGACTATTAAATTATTATTATTATTAAATTATGATTATTAAATTGAGAGTAATGTAGAATTATAAATTTGATATTATGTTTGGTATTTTAATTGACTTATTAATATTTATCTTCTGTTTGTAACTTTGTATTGCTGTATGGCGTTATTAATGTGTTATGTTATGTTAATCAACAATTTTTTTTTTGCAGTCATTTCGTGATAATATTTTTATCTACTTTTATTTCAAATATTATTCAATGGATTTTTGTATAAAATGTGATGAAATTTTTACGCTTGTTTATTTGCTTAAATATTTATTTATATAGACTAATATTATCAGAGACCAATATACAGAATCTGTATTTTTATTCCAGTTATAAATTAAAAAAAAAAACTTTGTGACAAGTGTTAAATTCAACGAGGATTATAATAAAATATTTATTAAATTTTTGAAGTCAACCATGCAAACATACGAAGACAATCAATTGACTAAACGTTTTGAAATAAATATTGAGAGCCCTTGTTTTGAGTGGGGGGGGGGGTCTAAACTCTTCTCCGAATGTGAACCCCTAAATAATGGCGCCTTACTATTATATCATATAATTAAAAATTTTACACACCATTTCATTTGTTCTTGATTTTTGAGTCAGTAGCTTTATTTGACTTTTAATTATTATCATTATTATTAGTATTATATTATTAATGTTATTAGCAATATAGTCAATAATAATTTTTGGAATTTTAACAGCTTACTAAAAAAAAGGGGGCAATGATTTCATCTGTTGAAACAAATAAATTAAAAAAAATCGTGAGTAAAATATTAAATTGCCTATTTAAAGCCAAAATTTTATTGCTCAAAATTTTTGATGAAAAAGAAATTAAAAGAAGTTCTAGGTTTATCATGCTTTACTTCCCCCATTGATTAAAGCGAAGATTTTATCTTTTCTTTTACTTCAAATACCGTGTTTGAAAATGACGCAAGATTTTTCAGGCTGTTTGAAAGAAGAAGAAAAAAACGCTATCATTAAAAGTTTAACCAAAAAATCCAGAATAGTTGAGTGAGATGTTATAATGTTGAGATATGAATCATAATGTTGAGTGAGAGATTTTATTGTTGCTTTACTTAATTTATCTTTATATTACATTGTTCCTTAACATATTCATCAACTCCAATATAATTATTGTCCCGATGAGGCGACCTAAGTTTGAATCTCGTCAGTGGCTGGTCAATTTGTAGGCTGTTTCAAGATTACAGAACAACAAGCCTGCAGCGTTAGTCCTTCAATTCAGAGATACCTTTCTATAGGAATGGTCTGTGTCGTATATATTTTGCAGCTAGAGAAAGGGAGGGGATTTGTGTAGGAATTTTTCATGAAACTTATACAGCAGGTAAAATTCATTTTATGACATAGTATTAGTGTGCAACGAAAGTAAAGTTTAAGAAAGATTGATTCATTATAATTTAAATATATTCCAATAAAATTAATTGATTCGAATCAGTTGAAAGTTGGTGATTCAAATCATTACTAATAGCAAAATGTATTTAAAAACACTTCGTCTTTGACACATTTTGTATTAATTTTTATTTTATATTATTAAATTTATTCATTTTTTTTTCTTCAGTAGTTGAGATAAATTTCTTATTGCCTGCTAATAGAGTTGAAATTCAAGTTAGTATAAAATGTTAGTTTAGGCAATGGTTATCTGGCTATGAACCTTGCACTTAAAAAGAAAAAACATTAATGTAAAGAATATCGAGAAAATGTAAACCATCAATGTTATTTTACTTGAAAAATAAACAATAGTGATGTGAAAACATTCTCTTCCTTTCAAAAAAAAAAAAAAAAAAAAAAAAAAAATCAACTTACGTCCCATAGAGAGGCAGTTTAGGATTAAAGGACTAACCCTGCCTGCTTATTGTTATGTTACCAACCGTATAACGGTGGCTAACCAAAGAAGGTTTTCGTGGTTTTCCTCTCAATGTGACGCAAATGCTGGTTAGTTGCACTAAAATTACCACCACGATAGCAAGCTTGTACAAGTGTTAGATTTTCCAGCTTCTTGAATTCGGTTAAATATTATGAGTCTAATTAATTAGATATCACATATCTTAAACTCAAGGCCGGGAAATCCTGGTAGGACAGTGGACTCGCGTTCGTAAAAACGAGAGTTCGTATCCCCGTGTAATAAATGTTCTCTGGTGGGCAGTAAATCTGTCGGCGTTACATAGTCCTCCAAGTTCCCACAACAAATTCATACCTCTCGAGCTCTGATCCAGGAGTTCCCTTGTCTTCTGGACTGAATTGGATTCAAAATTACATGGCTATGGAGTTGAACATTGTTAGTCGTTAACTCAAATTTGGGTCTGCTGTTCAACGACCGTTATGAAATAAAATCGTAAACTCAAAGCTTCATTAGCTCATAGGCTGTTTTAATGTGCATTCCCTTCGCTCGGAACAATGTGTTTCAACATATTGTTTTGAACATTCAAAACAAGTTCAGAAATCCTCTGCAAAAGCTAGTTTGTCCCAATCTTGGCATACAAAGGCATTGGCCAAGGTTCCAATATTTGATCCAGGAGTTCCCTTGTCTTCTGGATTGGATTCAAAATTACAAGAGTTGAACACTGACAGCCGTAAATTCAAAATTGGGTCGGCTGTTCGACGACGGTTATAAAGTTATAAAATAAAATATCTCATATAAGATATAAATTACTCCGTACAATACAATAATATATATCTTGTATAATGCCTGAATTGATGATTTATCAACAAGGCGTTATATAAAACAGTATTTCAATTCTATCCCCGCATTCTCAAGTCCATCGACCTTCTGCTGTTCTAAATACACACATATTGTCGCCGATAATTCCACTTTAATCGGTCATTATTGGAAGGCAGTGACCTCTAATCTGACATCTATGCCTGTGACATTTGTTTTTCGCTTTCTTATCGAAAGCGACATCATCATCATCAGCTGCAGCAGATGATGCAAGAAAGAATGTCAACTGCAAAATTACAATTTCTGTCGGGATTATGATGTTTGTTTTAAGGATAAAAATGATACCATATTTTGATGACTCATCTCCTTTCTCAGAATAGATTTACGAATGGTGTGAAAGCCTCGCTTTTTTTTAAAAAAAGTGTTTGTTATTTTGAGATTGATCTGTTTATCTTGAAGGATTTGTCTCGGATTTCTTGTTGGATTAATTAATAAACGCTTGAAATTCCATAAATTGCGGTGGAAATTATTTAGTGTATGTAAATAAGTATATTATCAATAGTTGTTTGTTAAGATCTATGAATATCGAATTATTCTTAAATGCATATTATTTACTGTAGTTGGTGGCTTTCTATTGAACGAAAATAAAGTTGGGGATATTTTATCATTCTGAAAAAAGTCAGAGAATTTTATCAATGTGAAAAATCAAATAGATCAGGTGAAATTCAGTAAATTTTATCGATTATCAAGAAAAGATGAGGAATCAAGGTGAGGAAAAAGGGCATCATTTTGTGCTACATATGAATAAAATTAAGCAACGAAAAAAAAAAAAAAAAAAGGTGGTATTGTTTGTGATTTTTCGCATTACTTACGTTTATTCAAAGAACAGGGAATTATGTTCAAGTACCCAAAAGAACGTAAAAAGAACTTTGCATTTGAGGTACCAAAAAAATTTTCTTATGCTCAATTTTTTGGTTCAGTGAAATCAATAAATATCTACTGAAAAGTTTTTTCCTCAAACATTAACATTTATCATATTTATAATTACTCTAATTTTCATAAAGTTTCGAAAATATTTTTATACAAAAAGTTTATTTAACATTGATTATTAAGCAGTGCACTTTCTGAAATATTTATTTGCAGTATTTTCCTGGCAGTATTTTCACATAGTACGACAATTTTGCTTCTTCACAACAAACATTTCCCAAACAGTTACTCTATATTAGTGTAAACGTCTTATAATCTAATACCAATGCTCTTAATATATTAAGAATCTAATATATCTTAAGTGGCAGCAACGGAAAAAGAAATGTGTATAATGTTTATTATGTCTCTATACTGCTATCTACCTGAATCTTTTTATGTGATATTTTTGTTTATTTTATTTTTGCAATAATTCGTGATGGCTCATTGAACTGTTTGATCCTCAGTGACGGCTTGAAGCCTAACCAGCTTCAAATCGATGAATGCCAGTTTGAATTCAAAGTAGAGATGGCGTATACGCTATGCTGACTACATTGTATAACCGTCGTCGAACAGCCGACCCAATTTTGAGATTTACGACTACTAATGTTCAACTCCGTAGCCTTGTAATTTTGAACCCAATCCAGAAGACAAGGCAACTCCTGGATCAAGTATGGGGGGGGGGGAATTTGCCTCCTTGGAGGACTTTTTGATGGAACTAACCTGCATTTGCATTACTGGGCGAGGCAAACCTCGAAAACCTCCCATAGGTAGCCTGATAGCAAAGGGATTCTAAGCAATGATCCGTTTACCACTGAATATAAAGACAGCACTGTGGTCGGTGCGAGCCGGGTGTGGAATTCGTATCGAACAGCTATCGCTGAGATTCAAACCCGGTTTGCCTCATTGGAAGACGAACGCTCTATCCCCTGAGCCACGACGGCTCAGTGCATTGCCTCATGCCATTGTACATGCATTGCTGACTACATTGCCACAATCATGCCGTTGGTCACGAAATTGTGGAGACTTAATGCCCATGACCCTCCTGGCTCACAATGGTTTGTTGCAGAAACTCACTTTATATTTGTAATATTTAAAAAAAAAAAAAAAAAAAAAAAAAAATATGTATTTTATGTACTTAATAAAACAAAACTGAAATATTATTGATAAAAATTATTATCTAAGTTTCAAGAAATCAGGGAAATTTCATAAAACCAATCTAAAATAAGTCAAGTATTTTCTTTTCCCCTGGTTGTTTTGTGAGCATCCTACGTTAACTCTGTGATCAGTTATTGTTTTTCATTTATACCAGCTACTATTTTTATTTATCATTATCATTCAAATTATTTTTATATTTGTGGTCATGTTATTGTTTTCCTTTTTTATTATTATCATTCAAATTATTTATATAATTTTTTTAAATTATAAAATAATTCAAACTTATAATTTTATTACCATCAAAAATTTAGTGCGTTTCTTAAAGGTTTTTCTAAAGGAAAAAAATATGCTGAATTAATTATTAATCTGCTTTGAATAAAAACATTTGATCGATTAAAATAATTTAATAATTTTTATTAATTTTTAAAAAAAATTGTGTTGTTTTTTATGTACTTAACTAAAACAAAACTGAAATATTATTATTAAAAATTATTATCAAGTTTTAAGAAATCGGGGAAATTTGATAAAACCAGCCTAATAAAAGTCAAGGATATTTTTACCCTGGTTGTTAGTGATCACGCTATGTTAACTCTGTGATCTGTTATTGTTTTTCCTTTTATCATTATCACTCAAATTATTTATATATATTTTTTAAATTATTAAATAATTCAAACTTTTATTTCATTTCCATCAAAAATTTAGTGCGTTTCTTAAAGGTTTTTCTAAAGGGGAAAAAAAAGTTCTATTAGTCTGCTTTGAATAAAAACATCTGATATATTAAAATAATTTTATAAAAAATATAATTCAAATAAAAATTCTTAGTTTCTCTTAAAAATTTTATTAATTCATTAGAGAAAAGTCCGCTCTTTTTATTTATTTATTATTTTTCCAAACATTTTTCGTATTCAAGCCATTATTTCTTCTAACCAAAAAATTTTAACACTTTTTTTTCTTTTACGAAGTGACCCGAAGATGTTCTTAAATCAGAATCTGAAGAGAATAAATAAGAAATAAGTTTCCCGGGGGCTGACAATAGAAGCTGGAGAAGTGCTCTTTACAAAGAGGAGGGGTGGAGTATGGGTACATCAGAAGACATATGCCGAAGCCTAATCTTATTTATTTGCATTTGGCCCCTTGGGGTCGACAATTTTTATTTCTTTTTTGTTTCTCAAGAGCTTAGTTTTGAAGATTTCTTATACATGAGCGGTGCGCTTACCGGCCTCTTTTCAAGTGTTTTGCTTCCGTTGTCGTATATTATAACACTCCAAAATGCTATTTGTTCCTTTTTATTTATTCCTTAAAATATCTTGAATAAAATACAATTTAATATCAATGATTATTTTATAGATTATGTTTTAAAATGTACTGCTTCATAAGATATTTATTTCATGCAGACTACTGTATTCTCCTTGATTTTGTATAAAATTTTCCTTTTTTTTTTCCTTCTTTTTTTTTGTGTGTGTATTTTAGAAAATTCCCTTATTTTCCTGAGACCTGCTATATACATATTACTCTTGCTATAGATTGTGGTTAACATTTCGTACAATTTTATCCCTTTAAAAAAATATTATCTCAAGTTTTTTTTTTTTTTTTTCCTGTAAAAGTATAATTGAATTTAATTATCCTCGTCGGTAGGTTTTTTTAATTACATAGAAAAATATAAGAAGGGTATGAAATTCTATTCAAGAATTAAACATTTTTTTCATACTTTTTTCATTATTTTGTATTAATTTTGGTCAAAATAAGTTTAAAATATTATATTTCGCATTATAATAGTTTATGGATAGAAAATACAGCATGAAACACCAGCGTTAAAAGTAAAATCTTCCAAACACGGCTCACTTCCAAACAATAATTTATTTATTTATTTATTTATTTATTTTTTTTTTTCAAATTTGCACTTATTTTGATCTAAAGGAAAACAGTTATTCATCATTAAAATTTCTTTAATTTACAAAATCAATTATTGTAAAATTTTTGATTATGAAAAAAATTCAAACTATATTTTTGTAATATAAATTTTAATAAAGTTAATTCTGTTTTATTCTGATGCAACAGATTTTTTTACTATTTATGGGGTTATTTTTTATAATTGAATAACACCAAAAAAAATTTTGCTGGAGCGTCAGAAAAAAGCGTCTGTAAATATTTGCGCGTTTTTAACACTCGTTTGAGTTCATTTATAAATAAAAGCATATTTTGTTGAAAAATAAAATACTATTCGGTTAAAGTAAAATGCATGAAGCAGTGGTGTGTGTGTGTGTGTTTTTTTTTTTTTTTTTTCCTGGATTAAATATAAAATCTTTAAAACACGACTCACTTCTAAACAATAATTTTTGAAGTTAGTTATTTAGACCTAAGAGATCAGTAAAATTTCTTTAATGTACAAAATCAATTATTGATAAATTTCTGAACATAAATAAAACGAATAAATTATTTTTTCGAACTACTTTTTTGATTTTGTGTATTTTTAGTACAGAAATAACTCTGTTAATCTAACAGATTTTTTTTTAAAACTATTATACTCTTTTTTATAATTAAAAATTTAAAAATATTTTTTTGCGTGTAATTAGAGCGTCAGAAAAAAAAAAAAAAAAAAAAAAAAACAACTTATAAATAGGTTTACGGGGACCCATCTGCATCAAAGGGTTAGGAAAAAGCTCCAATTTTCTGAGAATATAGTTTTGTTAAGCATAACAAAGCAAAAAAGTCAATACGACCTATCTCAGTAATAAGCCAGGTACTGGACTAAGGTATGTACAGCATATCCAGCTAAAGTAAAGTATTCCCACGACAGCCTACTGTGAGCCAGGGAATCATGGAGGTTTAATACTCCAAAGTTTCTAAAAAAAAGATTCTGGCAATGTGATCAGCATTGCGCAGATGCCGCCTCTACTTTCCAGACAAGGTGATATTCCTCGATTTTAAGCTGAGGGGGGGGGTATCAAGCCGTCACTTGAGATCGAATCTCAGTACATTTAATTCTGCTCAGTTAGCACAAATATATTCACCTTGTGGACTCCCAACTTTAAAATTTTTAACATTCGCATTAAATAAGCGTTAACATTATTAATATTTAACATTGAAATTGTTCTTAACATTAAATAATATCATTTTAAAAATGTCACTTTATTAATTTAGTTTATTTAGGCTGCCTCACAGTTAAGTTTTAATACTTTGCACTTCGAGTATTTCATGCTGTTTAAACTACTGTAAACACTAAGTTAACACAGTACAAGATTGAGCCGTGGTGACTCGGGGATAGAACATTCGCCTTCCAATGAGGTGGCCCGGGTTCGAATCCCAGTGATGGCTGGTCTATACGAATTCCGCACCCGGCTCACAACACTTAAACGGATCGTGACTCAGAGTCCCCTTGTCGTCAGGCTAACCGTGGGAGGATTCCGTGGTTTCCTCCTAAATGTAACGCAAATGCTGGTTATGATGGCACGAAGGCAAATTTCTCCCAATACTTGATCCAGGAGTTCCCTTGTCTTCAGGATTGGGTTCAAAATTTCAAGGCTACTGAGTTGAAAATTCGTAGTCGTAAACCCAAAAATTGGGTCGGTTGTCCAACGGCGGTTATAAAATAAAATAGTACAAGATTTTATATACTTTCTAAAACTCATAAAATAATATGGTTACTAATTATTGAGATTTAAAAGTTATAATTTTCAAATTTGTATCTTACGATGTCATTAGAGTGCAAAATATTAATTGTTCCAACGAATTAACAAGTTTAGAAAAAAAAAGAGCTCGAAATGAGTGTTAACATAGGAGTGTTAACATCCTATGGTCCTAAGTACAGTGCGATAAATAAAAATCGGACCATCATAAATAAACTTTGGATTGAATGATTGAATCTTCACGTTGTAGGACGATTAAATGGGGTGACGTCATATATGGTAATTAATTACTTCAGACGATATTTTAAGTTACGAAATGAGACGCACAAAATTTTCTTTTTCTAAAAACAAACGTCAAATGCATTTCTATAAAAATTTCTAAGTTTTTTTTTTTTTTTAATTATTATTTTCTGAAAAAGAAAGTTAAAATAGATCCAAGGTACAATAAATACTTTCATACAAATAAATTACGTTGTTTTAAATAAACTTTTTATTATTATATAAATAAATACGTAGTTTATTTTAATTGTGACCTATTTATTGGAAAGTAAATTATTATTTTATTTTAAAATAAAGTTAAATACAATGAAGTAATTCCTTTTATTATACAAATATCAAGACTTGACATTAAGTTTGAAATATATGATTAATTTAAATATGTTTGAGAAAATTTGTTTATCTCTCTGTATGAAAGATTTGTAAAATGCGGACACAAAGAATATATTTGTTTTGATGTGGTGTGCAATATAGCATGACTTCGTGTTTATCGTTTTAAGATTTGTAATTATTATCAGTAATGTTCAGTTACTTTTTTTTTTTTTTTTTTTTTTTTGATAATGAATAGTAAATTTCTTTGTGTTTAAATAATGTATGTCCCTTTGAATAAACGTATCTGTAGTTCTATAATTTATCTTTTCTTTCAACGAGGTTTGATTTTGATAAGGTCGAAACATCCTTGAAACAATTTTAATTTTTTCTTTTAAAATTATTTGTAATAATGATGTGTTTTGTTACTATTTATTTAACTGTTGGTAAAACATGCGATGTAATGTTTTTTTTTTTAAACGGTATATAAATGTAATCAAAATATAAAATATTTAAAATTGTGTTAAAAAAAATTATTTTTTCATAACGAATTTAAAACTTGATATATAGCGTACATAAAAGAAGCTCCTTAAAATCTTTTGATTTGATAATCAAATTTTCTTGTACTAAGATGCAACCGTAATAATTCGAGGGTTTTAACTGAAATATGTAATTAACGCATGCGGTGGGCCGGAGTAGCCTGGTTGGCAGGATGATGCTCTTACGTTCGTGAGAATGGGAGTTCTAATCCAGCCGGCTGAAGACTCTCCGTGTAGTTAATGGTGACTGGTGCACGGTAAATCTGACGGATCACAAAGTCCTCAATATTTCCATAACAAATTATACCTCTGGAAGTACTGAATTGGAGATTGATTGTTCCCTTGTACGGGTCAAAATTACGATCTGTGGATGAATGATATATGAATATATGAATATGAATATATGAACGGATATATGAATGGGTCCGCTCAATAAACGGGTGTGACAGAAGTAGAATCCTTGGCCATAGATGGCGCCACTTGAAAACAAGAACGATCGCACCCCTTAGCCTACGACATCAACGCATGTGATTTTTTTAGCTTCTGAAACCGGAAATCTAAATTCAAGATTTTTCGTTTTTTTTTTTTTTTTTTTTTTTTTTTTCTTCCAAATATAGAATATTTTTTATTTGTTATTTGATTGAATTCGGCAGCACAATACCCTTAAAAAAAAGATGGCAAAGAAAGTGGTCGTTTTATTAGTTTAGGAGTGATAGTGCTTGATAATTTTAATATTTTTTGGATTTTTCCACAAAAATGTAGAGGAATAAAATTATGTGGTTTGAGGTTTTAAGTGAATAATTTAAAGCTGTGCATTCGTTTGTTTTTAGATTCTTTCAATGTTTAATTACATTGCATTTTAAACTGAGGAAAAATGATAGTGCTGATGCTGAAAAAAAAAAAAAAAAAAACTATTTTAGCGAAAATCGCACAAAAACAAAAATATTTATCATTCATCTAAAAATAAACAAATTTACACTGTTTAACTACCTTTCAAAAGCTGCTCAATGCAAGATTGTACTGGTGTAGTTTTGTCAGCAAAAATTGAATGGAGAATTTAAATAACCAATCGCTTATGTCTTAAATTCTGATAGGAAGATTTTATATTTTCCATGCTTTGAACGATACTGTCGAATGAAATAAAGTAATTATCCACTGTCAGTTTAATTGGGAAAATTAAATAAAAAGGATTAAATTAAAAACATGTATAGAATTTTTCTCCTCTGTCTCTATCCCTTCCACATCTGAGTAAGTTCGAAAGGAGTGAGGAATAACAGCTTCGTCCATTTTTTTCCAGAAGAGCTTATATTATTCTCTGTGAAAAAATTAATTTGATAAATTTATTTACGATTTACTTTTAAATTTTAGATCACCCCAATAAAATATTTCATAGATCAAATTTTCTTTTCTTTTCTTCTTCTTTTTTTTTAAAAAAAAAAAAAAGAAAAAAAATATGACGAGATTAAGCATGTTAATTGCATTGTCGATTGGAAAGTAGAACTTGGCAATTTAAATATTTTTACTTTTAAGTTCCTGTTTAGATACAACAATGCGATGTATGAATTAAATTTTACAGATGTTAAACTATACAGATGAAGGTTAGTTACATAAGTACATTATTTTAAAATGAACTGAAATATGAATATTGCTTGATTAAAAACGTCATTCGATTTAAAAATATGCAATTTGGAAATAACAGTCGGCATGTTTCAAGCGCTCAAAAACCGGCACCCATTTTCAAGTTTTGCCAGACGTGAACGAAAAGAAACAAAAGCGATTTGAAATATAAAACGTAAAGTTACCAACAAAAAAGTGAGAAACAAAACTAGGTTTAAGTTGTTTTCCTCTCCATGTAACGCAAATCCGATTTAGTTCCATCAAAAAGTCCTCCGTGAAAATTAGTTTGACCCAATACTTAACCAGGTGTTCTCTTGTCTTCTGGGTTGAGTTCAAAATTACAACATTGATAGTCGTTAACTCAGAATTAGGTCTGCTGTTATTAAATAAAATATGAAATATAACTAAAGCAAAGCAGGCAAAAAAAGAAGTTTTTTTTAAAAATAAATATCCTTTATTATAGTCACATAATTGGATACAAAAAATGACGTTATTATCAGTAACATTCAAAGCTTGTAAGAGAAACAAAATAATTTAATTTTCCTCAGTTCAAATATTACTGAGTTTAATATTTTTCCTTATTTCAATTTTATGTTAATATATGTACAAATTTAGCATTAATTTTAATGTTTTTATTTTTATAGCACATAACCAATCATTATTTTTCTCAAACGACCAAGACAAAGCGGTGAAATATATTTTCCTTTACTTCTGGCAATATTGAGGTACACGCCCAGCGTGGCGCTATCAGTACTGTGGGAAGCTTTTCTTTATCTATCTCGGTTTGCTTTGAAAAATGTCTTCTGTGTCCGAATTTATGGGACATCCATGGTAAATAAGGGACATTATGGCCCCCTAATGCTTGTCAATAATGATTTCAACCTGAATATCTCTGACTATTGTTCGGAGACAAGGGAAGCTGCAAGCGATGAGAAAATTACCCTCTATTCTGGAATCTTCCAAAAGTATTAGTTACGGTAAAGAGTAACAAATTTTTATGACTGTGACGGATTTTATTTCCTTTTTTTTTTTTTTTTTTTTGTTACTCGCCGAGTTGCTCCTCTGCCTCATTTTGAAATAAAATGTTTCATATTTTGTATAACGTTCTTGTAGTTGAAGGCAATTTTATTTTATATTGTGTTCAAAGCAAGAATAGTTAGTTTCTTCCACAGTGGAAAAAAATCGCTTCGGGCGAAATAGGTTTTTTCTAAACCTAGTAGAAGAAATTTTAAAAAAAATTTAAAAAGAAATATCAAATATTAAAGCAATTTTTTTTAACAGTTTACGATTGAAATCTAGTTTTAAATGATAGTATTAATTTCTGTGATTTTTTTAATAAATCATTTATTAAAAAAAAATGAAAACTGAAAGATTTTTTTATAGATTTTTTTCTATATTTCATGTGAAGGAGTATAGTAAAACCTAATTTTATAATTAATTGAAAAACTGTTGAAATTTCAAAATTAAATTCTATTGCAATAAAATTAACGAATAGCATACTAAACATATACACTGAACTAATTTTTATAATTAAATACTGTTAAATGTATAAATATTCAAACCGACTCTCAAATAATATGATAATATAAAATTCTATAAGTAAGTAAATATGAAAATGTTAAATGAAAATTTTATATTTAAAAATCTTGTTATCTTGCATCTTAAAAATTTTGTTTTTTTCATAATGAGCTGATTCTCTTGTTAACGACATTAGTTCCTCATCACCTCTCCATTTATATTTTTTTTTTTTTTTTTTTTTTTTTTTTTTTTTTTTTTTTACTTTCAGCTACTGCGGGTTTTCTAGTTTTTCACAATTTTACTTTTTCCATTTTTCGTTATCAACTTTACGATTTATTTTTCCAATTACTTTAGTTTCTTCTCTTTTACGTCTGGCAAGTCTTGAAAATGAGCGCTTAATTTTGAGTGCTTGAAACTTGTCAATCTTTTTTTCCCTTTATACATATTTTTGAAGCAAATGAAGTTTTTAATCGAAGAACATGAAATTGGTTTATTATTATTTTTAATGTATCCGTAAAAAACGTTTAACTTTCTTGTACTAAACTAATTTTTTATTTCCAATAGCAAGTTCATAAGACAACTACATCAATAAATACAAAAGAATTATATAGAGAACAAACATGAAGAGGGAGGGAAAATAGAAAACAAAGGAAGCAGCTGTAAAGATAGTCCTCTTTAGATCCTCAGTAATATATGGTAACGGTTTACCAGAAATTCTGGTTTTCAAAAATTATAGTTTTCCACACATTCAGTAAAAAATACAAAACTGAAACAAAAATTTAACCAAATAATTTTCAACCAAAATTTTTTTATGCCATGCTCTAAGATATCATGATAAAATATACAGACTTTACCACAATTACCTCATTTTTGGACAGATTATTAAATATTTTAATTTTACCGAAATCATTACCAAATCGCTTTTGGTAAAAATTAACGAGCATTTTGGTGTTCAAATAGAGTTAGAAACACAGTAAATTTTACCATATCCTGGTCATACTTCTCTTCTCAGTGCGAACAATTCTGGCAATCTTGCTTTTATTTTTAAATTATTAAAACGTTTTTAATTTTTATATATTTTTAATTCAAATTTAATGTTTCAAATTTCTTATTAACTAATGGAAGTATTCAAACAAGGGATTTTTGAAAGGAATTCTGAATATTTCTTTCATGCGAAAAATCTTGTAAAATCGATTAGTTATCGTAGACATAAATGATTATTAAATGTAGAGACTAGTGTTGTACTTAAGGGGGGAACCCCACCCTGAATATTTCAAAAATTCGAAAAAAAAAAAAATTATTGCATTTTTCGAATCTTTGTACCCTTCCTAATGTCTGTCAGAAACGATTTCTCGGTCCCTAACTTCGTTTGGAAGTTATACCGGAAAACAGAGAGTCGTCGCTAAGCAGGTAGAAAGGCCCGTTCGGCCGGATTAGGAGGGGCGACATTCTTTTTGTGTCTCATCCATTCTGTTTACTGTATATAGAAACTTAGTGTAGGCATTTCATTTATCGACCATTATATATATGAAATTAAACGTTTTCCGCTACCATAAGTCAAAACTTTAAACGCGTTTTTCTCAAAACGCAGTTTTTTGACCTGGCCTAACGTTTTTCTCATGATCTATTCAACGAAATAAGATGTTCTTTATTTTAAATTACGTAAAAATATGTTCTTTAGAAAGTAGCATAGGATTTTTTTATTTTTATATTTCGATTTTATATTAGTATTTGAATAAATATTTTTTTAATGAAAAACGTAACTTTTTTTTAAGTTTGATAATTTTGCGTATATCAAAAAACCGCTATGCTACTTTTTAGATAATGTCTTTATGTTTCAGAAAATCTGAACAAAATCGTTTTCCTATGTTTCAGGACTTCTAAATCCTTGAGGCCAGTGAGGTGCTACTTTTTGATGACCAGCCACACACGGAGCTGCCACTAACTTATTTTTTAAAAGAACAAATTTTAAAATAGACTTAAATTGTAGCTAAATAACATTTTTAAAAAAACAAGGAGTCTCTGCATTGTATCTATTGCATTGCCCCCTTAATATTATTCTCCCGTTTGCTTATGTTCTTATTTTAATTTCATTTTTGCGCTTTTAATTGTTAGATTTTTTAAAGATATAGGATATGAATTGTAATTTGAATGTATGCTTATTTATGATTATTTTTTCCAGGTATTATTTGGAAGAAAATTATAGAAATAAAGAAAGGTGCTCTGCTGTGGTGAGATAATGTTTTTAATTATCTATTGTTGCTCATAGTAAAAATTGTAAAGAGAAATTATTCTATTGTGTTCATTATGCATTGCTATTGTCATATTTCTAAGAAAACATGTTTTATGTAGAAAAGTATAGTTAGTTTAAGATTGATATTTTTTTAAATTTTGCTTTATAAGAATAACATAGGTGGCTTGGAAATAATATTTCTGAGGGAATATGCTAAATGTGTATAAGAATTGTTTTATTTGTATAGTTGTTAAAAATTGATGTATCTTAACGCTGTTTTCCGAAGCTCTGTCGTCAAGGAAAATAAAATAGCCATAGTTTAAGTGCCTTACACTTGAAACAATACGATGATTTTAAACCATATACATAATATTGCCGTGACGAATTATCTGGGCTTTAAAACAGAAAAATAGCTTAAATATGTTAAAAGTCATTAAACTTTTTTTAAAAATCACCAATTTGGCGACGTTTTTCCACCTGAAAATTATCAAAATCACTACCTTATTCTCAATTTTTGCAAGCCCAGGTAATGAAGAATTGGAGTAAGTTTTTAAATATTAAAAAATTGGACCACCAGCACTTTTTATTTTCACAAAACTGTGGCTTTCCTCCATATTGACGCTTTGCGCCATTTTCAAAATAAGTGTAGACAGCACTGGCATTAGATAAACTAAACTTGACCTAACAGTTGCACACTCACAGCAGTTATAAAAATAGCATATTATTTGAAAAAAAAAAAAAAATAAATAAAAGCATTTCATATTACGACGGACGTTTTGAAAAATAGTTTAAAGAAAATAAAGCCAATACTTAATCCCAAAATTTCTCCCAATACTTAATCCAGGAGTTCCCTTGTCTTCTGCATTGGGTTCAAAATTACAAGGCTACGGAGTTGAGCATTAGTAGTCGTGAACCCAAAATTGGGTCGACGACGGTTATGAAATAAAATAAGTACAGGTACAGGTCTACTCTTCCTTTTACCTATATTTACATAACCTCACTTTTTATTATCTATGCATTGCGCTTTTAGCTATTTCTGAGATTTCGAAACAACAGCCGATCAGCAGCTGTTCGTTTGGGGGACGATAATATTCTGTGAATGTCTTCTATGCAATTAAAATTGCATCTTCATGTGGGGCACCTTCTATACGGATTGTTACCTGTGCTTTGTATTCCGCATTCAAAGCGTGAAAAACCCCTTTTTTCTTTTTCCCTGGAACGTGTCGCGCGGCGACCACCTGTCATTCCAGAACGATATCCTGTGACAATTTGTCGTCACAAATCCTCGTTAGAAGTGGATGCTAATTATTTCAATTGAACTAAAGAGTCTTTTTTTTTCTTTCTTTCTTTCTTTTGCTGCACAGTTCAAGCCTTTCTATTCATCTTTCGAAGCGCCCTCTACATAAAAAAAGGTATCAAAAGGTCGTAGTGATCGCAGGTGGTACATAGCGGTTTCGTTGGTTAGATGACCGATAAGGAGCGACATCTTTAGAATTTTGTATTTTTTTATTTATTCGGTTTTTCCTTTTTTTTAAATGTCATTGTTATGTTTTATTTGCTGGGATTCCGTGCGGTCTAATGCGCGTCCCACAAAGACAGGAATATAAATGATTTTAATTAAATTAAATAAAAAAAAATTATATCTATTTCGCTTTTTTTTTAATTATTTTTTTATTCAATGAGATTTTTAATTCATAATAATGAAAAATGCTACTAACTACAGGATTTCCATGGGATCAAGAGAAACCTAAATTTGTTTAGGAATTTGCTTTTGGCTCTAAAAGTTAGAAAAATTTTATTTTTTTAAAAGAATAAAATTCTAGAAAAATTACTAGAAAATAACCAATTTTAGAGACAGAGTTGTGGTAATTAGTTACTAAAATAAAAATAAGATTATTCTAGCACGTGTTACAAATCAATTTTGTAAAATTTCAACATTTCAGTAGAATTTTACACTAACTCTTGGGTTAATGATATTTTGTTTTTCACTTCTATTTTTTGTATTATCATATAAAAATTTGTAATATATTGATAAAGTATTGTCATGCAATGATATTGCGATTTTTCTGAAGTCACGAAAAGTTTATTTTTAAAATTAAGTAGGAATCTTACTAATTCAAATGGTCGTTGTCAAAAAATTTGAAAGTGGAAGTTTTTTTAAAAAAACTTTTTAATACTTATTCTTATAATATTATGTTGTAAAGAATTACAATAGGTGAAAAAAATATTAAAATGAAGGTTGAGCAATAAATGTTTTATACTTTCCTTTGTTTCAATATCTATTTCTTTTAATATTAATACCGTCAGATGGGGTGACTTGCAGGAATTTTCAGTTTTCCAACTTTGACCCAATAAAAAAATAGTTAAAAGATGCTGAATTGTAGAGCATCTAATCTAAAATTTGTTGTTAGCCACCTGGGAAGTAATTGCTCGTAGTTAAGAGCTGATTTGAAATGTTTATTATTTGCAGACAATCAATTAGTCGAATGCACAAAGTCACCCCATCTGACGGTACTTAATATTATTAAACTTAAATTTTGACAAAAAAAAGTCTATTTGAAAGAAATTTGGTCACCATTGACAGACCCTTTATTAAATATTTTATCGTAGAAACAAAATCTATGACGTCATTTATTCATTATTTTAATTCTACCATCTCTTGAGAAATATTATTGTATTTTCTCATAAAAACGGGACCTTATTTTCAAACATTGACAAAAACTAGATCTCTGGCTGAAATTCTTGGTTATTTTAGATTCAGAAAAGTATGAATAAAATTCTCAGGAAATCGCTAAACAGGTTTATTTTGCAAAATTGTTAGACAGATTATTAGATTTAACCCCCCCCCCCACTATATTTTAAAAATGGAGCGAATTTCTTCCTCTAATAAAAATATTTTTCTTTTCTTAATCATTTTCTGTTTAGAAAGGACAAAAAAAAACAACAAAAAAATGCAGTTGATTATAGATGCGCAGTTTTTATACCGTCTTCTACTAGAACACAGACTATCTTATAAATATTCATTCTCTTAGATTTAAAAAAAAAAAAAAAAAAAAAGTTGAACAAGTATTAGCATTTTTACGATTATTTTCTCCAACCTAAATCAGTTTTCAATATTTGAAAAAAAAAAAAAAAAAAAAAAAAAAAAAAAAAATGCAACCTCCACCCGAAAATGGATAAATTTATAAATTTGTTGCTTTCCCAAAGATTACGTATTTCCGAATTCTTGAAATTTTAGTCGCCATAATTAAACCCGTCCCGTTTGAAAATATTCTAAAAGAAAAAGAACGTGGCGAAAAACAAACTGAAAATAATTATTGTCCCTCCTTAAAGGGAAAAACCCTCCCATTTCAGTTTAACACAGTTAATTTACACTCCCAGTACAAAACACTTTTGAGATCATTAGGGTTCTCTCTAATTGCAACCCTGTTTTCTTTCTTTTTTGGCCTCTCTCTCTCTACACAGTGTGTAGCAATTAAAAGTTGTTTTTGGTTTTGGCGCATCATCCTGTAGGTTTTTTTTTTTTTTTTTTTTTCTAATTACGGCATTCCAATGATTATTCGTGTTTTTTATTTCTTGTTTTAATGATAGTTGAAATTTTTGGGCTTTCATTTTCTAATTTCCTTTACCAAAATGATAATTATAAAGAAGAAAAAAAGTTTTTCAGTGTTTAATGTTTGGGATAAATTTGCATTTTTCGTTTTATTGATTTGTCCTTTCAAACATGTATTGGTGTACAGTTCCGATAAAATTATCAAGAGCAAACTGAAAAGTTTTTGCGATAAATTTCCGTTTTATATCTTTGTTTCATAAACGTTAATAGCTGAAAATTATCTTTTAAAAAAATGTATTCAGAATATTAAGAACACACTTTAGATAAATTTCCTTTTATTCATTAGTTTTATAAACGTATATTATTATTCAAATTCACGAAAACAATATGTTCAATTTTAAGTATGAACATGAAAATCCATTGGTATATGTTTTCATTTTATTAATTTGTTTCATCAACAGCTTTGGATTACAGTTTCTCGAAAACAGAACATTGTGCTCAATTTTAAGAACAAACATGAAAATCCTTTAGTATACGTATCCATTTCATTAATTTGTTTCGTCAACAGCTTTGGATTACAGTTTCTCGAAAACAGAACATTCTGCTCAATTTTAAGAATAAACATGAAAATCCATTAGTATATGTTTCCATTTTATTAATTTGTTTCGTCAACAGCTTTCGATTACAGTTTCTCGAAAACAGAACATTCTGCTCAATTTTAAGAACAAACATGAAAATCCTTTAGTATACGTATCCATTTCATTAATTTGTTTCGTCAACAGCTTTGGATTACAGTTTCTCGAAAACAGAACATTCTGCTCAATTTTAAGAATAAACATGAAAATCCATTAGTATATGTTTCCATTTTATTAATTTGTTTCGTCAACAGCTTTTGATTACAGTTTCTCGAAAACAGAAGACAGATTTTAAGAACATGAAATTCCAATGGAATACTTTTCAATTTCATGGATAAATATGTTTTAAAATACATTTTCAGGATTAATGAAAACAAATCGGAAATCTATTGGAATAAATGTTATTTAATTTTTTATATATATTTTTTATTATAAAATTGCATTATTTTACGATTCATATCACTCGAAATTTATGTACAATGTTAGGAACCATCAAAAAATTGATTAGATAAATTTTTTATTTATTGATTTGTTAATAAATTTATTGTGCTATACCGCTTACTAATAATAATTAATTATAACCATGCTATTTTAGAGCCTTTCTATATTCATCTTTCATACTTATACGGTTTGTTATTCTATGTCTATAAAATGCTTTGGCAATGTTTGATCACTGCATACTTTGCGAATCCATTTTCGGCATTCTTTAATAATGTCTAGGTGTAGAATACCGGATATCAAACTTTACCAATAACAAATATACTTAGCTAAGTCTAAGACTTCAAAAATTTCAAAGGAACCTGGAACTGTACTTATTAAAATTTCTCGAAACGCTGATACTGCTAGATATCATATATTGAAGTGTCAATAATTTTGATGATACTATCTCAGTTCTCGGGTAACAAAATTCTTGTCCATCCGTCATCCTTGTCATCTTCTCGAGGTGTGCATCCTCTTCAGTCTGGATTGTTTTAACTTCTTATCAGGAAGTTGAGGTGCAGGCGGGCCGACCTCCTGCTGGTGTCAGGGCCGGACGCAGGATATCGCAGTTTTGCCTGATTAAAAATTTCACGCACTGCACAACACATCTCGGTACCATAAAAAAGGATAGATATCTCACACAAACGATGTGGTTTCAGACCGGAAACGTCTTCTTGATAAAAATGGTGTTCAAAGACTTCATTGACAAAAATAAATTTGATGGTGTGGTCTGTTGTTAGATAGTTAGTCTGTGGTTTTTGAGGTTGATTCTCCTTTCCCATAACTGGATAGTTTTTTTTTTCTTTGTGGTTTTTTGCGCAATTAAAAAAAGGTTTACCTGCTTTAATTTATAAACCTTACTTCTATTTTTATTATTATTATTTTAAATTTATTGCATATATAGATCACAATTACATTGCTGCCAACTCTACTAGATTTTCCATTAGACTCCTGGATTGTGCCAGTTTCTCCTGGTCTACTTGTTGAATCAAACTTCTCGTTTTTATACATTATAGAAAATTCCCTAAAATTGAGTAAAATTCCTAAAAAAAAATCCCTATTGAAATAGAAATTTTGTACAGATTATTGTTTGCGTGCTTAAATATTTAAATAAGTATTACTAACAAATAATGAAGCGTATCTCATTTATAGAAATGAGTTTAAAACTTTTTTCGTTCTAAAATGATCAGTTTATTTTTATTCAGAACTCTCTTTTTAAATAAAAAAAATCTTTGAATTAAATGCCTATTAATATTCGAAATTATGAGTAAACATAATACATAACATTTTAATGTCAATCATAACTGGAAAATATTGCAGTTTTTCTATTTTAATGGCGATGAAAATCCCTATGTGTAAAATATTTAGTACACTATGTAACAATTATAATCACATTTATATTATTTCGTAAAATCTACTAGATTTTTTTCTAATTTAACCAAATAAATGGTTTTTATGCCTTACTCTAAAATATCATGATAAAATATCCAAATTTTACCACATTTACCAAATTTTATGAAATATTTTAATTTTTCCAAAATCATTATTAAAGCGCCTCGGTAAAAATTAACGAGCATTTTGGTGTTACCATAGACCCAAAAACACGGTAAATTTTACCATATTCTGGTAGTTTAAGCCATACTTTTTTTCTCAGTGCGAACAATTCTCTCAATCGTGCTTTTAATTTTAAATTAGTTAAAGTTTTTAATTTTTATATATTTTTATTCAAATTTAATGTTTCACATTTATTATTAACTAATCGAAGTATTTAAACAAGGGATTTTTGAAATGAATTCTGAATATGTCTTTCATGTGGAAAATCTTGTAAAAACGATTAGCGTAGCTGCCAACTCTACTGAATTTTCCAGTAGACTACTCGATTTTACCAGTTTTCCCTGGTCTGCTGGCTTAATTAAAATTATCCTAGTTTTTATACATTTCAGAAAAATCTCTAAAATTGAGTAAGTTTCCTAAAAAAAAATCCCTATTGAAATAGAATTTTTGCACAGATTATTGCTTGCTTGCTTGAATATTTAAATAAGTATTACTAATGCATAATAAAGCGAACCTCATTTGTAGAAATCAGTTCAAAACTCTTTTTTGCTCTAAAATGTTTATTTTTATTCAGAACTCTCTTTTTTTAAATTAACTAAAAAAATTTTAACTCTCTTTAATGAATGAAATGCCAATTAATATTCGAAATTATGAGTCAATATAATGCTTAACATTTCAAGTATGTTTAATGTCAATCATAACTGGAAAATATTACAGTTTTTCTATTTTGATTACTATAAAAATCCCTAAAATATCCTATGTATAAAATATTTAGTACACTATACAACAATTATCATGAAATTTATATTATTTCCTAAAATATACTGAATTTTTTACCTTTCTATGTTGGTAGCTAAGCTATTATGAATGCAACTGTAAATTTCTTTTTCAGATTCTAGTGTCAATAAATAAAATTGACGAAACAAATAGACTTTCTTCGAAAGTGAATTTATGAGACTTGTTTTAATTTTTTTTTTTTTTTTTTAAATCTATAAACTAATGATCCTTGTTAAATTGTATACGGCTTCTGTTCATCCTCTGAGAAGGGGGAATGCAAAGTCTGATTTACGCCTAAACATTCAGGATGCATGTCTAGCAGATGAGACGGGCTCAACCGGGATCCGTCACGGGCCCATGCTCGATAGCAGAAAAAAGTTTATGGACTCGCTCTTAAGTTTAAACAAGTCACTATTGTTACTATTTAGTTTGATTATATTATATTTTACTAATTTTTCAATTGAGTAAAGAAACTGTATTTTTTTTATTTTATTTATTTATTATTATTATTATTATTTTTTTTTTGGAATATGAAAAAATTTAAAAATAATTTTTGTGTAGATACCTTGGTATATCTAAAGCAAAAATTTCCTAAATTATAAATTTTTTTAAAAAAATTTTTTAATATTGAATTCTTTAAGCAATATCAATAATGTTTAGAAATACGCATTTTTACTCTGTATTTCTATTATATCTCTTTAAACATTAAAATTAGCACATTTCAATGTAGTTTTAAGAATGATAATGTAAGTGTTTTTACAAACAAAAAAAAAAAGAAAAAGAAAAAAAAAACCAACTTTTTATTTATTTATATTATTAACTTTTCAATATTACAGTCAAAACATTGAGCAATTCAAATATGCTAAAATAATGATTAGACGCAACTGAAAAAAAAATTTTTTTTGGCACATACATTATCTTTTTTATTTATTTTTTTTTTTAATGTTAAAATTAAGACTCTATATTCTACCATCTTAAAGCGAGTAGCGCTAGGCGCAATATGTAATAACCTTTTCCTTTATTTTATGTGTTACTAAAATAAATTTTTTTCCCCATTTAAATGCAAATTTTATTTGCATCATGCTAAGTTTAAAAGTACCGTATTTTAAGATTATAATACTTTCCATAATTTGAACATTCTAAATTGCCATATCCACATAAACAAACACGAAACCGTTAATTCTAATCGGTAGTTTAAAAGGGATTTTAATTTTTTATTTCCATGATAACACGCCAAATATTTTGCGAAGACGTTTTCGAATTCACTTGCAGTGGTTGAAGTAGTTAAGTTAATAGTCGCCAAATGACGCTGACTCTTTTACTTAAATGTCATGACTAGGTTATAATCCTGACTAAATTATCCTGTTTTTCTCTTCCTTTTTAAACGAGCTTTCTAGAAATTAATAACAATAAATAACAGGCTTGAAACCCGTGTGTTGCTCTGATAGTGCGGTTCACCTGTTAACGAAACTTCTGGTCGTTTTTACTCAACTTTGGAGGATATATTTGCTCATTTACATGCTTTGCGCATAAGTTTTAGCTGAAAAACTGGCTTTTTCTGTCTGTTGCGTTGTATTATGAGCAGGAAATATTATTGTTTTGCGAGTCACACGAATCTTTTTCCCATGAGTCAGGCTTAGTACTTGGAATTGTTAGTGCCTGAATCCATATCATATTGTTAAAAATATATCTTTTGCCTCGACTTTTTTTGTCTTCCAAAGCCTCACTTTACCGGTCGTGTTTTGTTTTTTTAGGCTTTGTTTCTAAGCCAGTGAGCTTTGTTTTTTAGTAAATATAAACCGAAGCTTTGAGTTTTTCATGGTTAAAACGGAGTTATTTATTTCAATGCTGGATTTATAGAAATTTTGAATTGAAAAATCAGTCATTTCTATTTCTTAAAGAAGAATTAATGCATTTACTTTTATTTTAATCAAATAAATGAAATTTTAGTTTCCATTAATGTAGGATTTGTTTAAAGATAAATTTTCGAGGTAAAGATGAAATAAAAGCAAATAAATAAAATTATATTTATCGCAAACCGCAATTCCCGAATATTTCTAGAATTAGTCTATTAGGTTGTATTTATAAAATTATTTAATTTTAAATATTTTTTCCTTTTATAAGCTCAAAATGTATAAATTTAATTTAAATGATAATGTATGGGTTTAGGGGTGAAAAATTTACAGTTTTCTGAAGATAATACTTACTAGAACAAGATAATACCCTTCCCCCCGAATCTTAATGTGTTAAATAGTCGTCGTTTTTTTAAAAAATTCTTATTAAAATATGGTATAGTTACTCGAAACTTTCGAGTTTGAGCATTATTTTTAATTTAAAAGACGTCCTTTAAAAACGGCATATCTCTTAATAGCAGATATGATTTTTACATTTCATTATTTATTTAGCCGAGCATTTTACTTTATTTAATGTTATATGATCTAAAAGTTTACTTTTACAGGTGTTTTGTTTCGCAAAATTTTTCTATCTATTTAAATCGATTTTAAATATGTTCGAAATATTTAAAATATTAATTTTTATCATGCATATATTAGACAATCGTATGGATGTTATAAGTGTGCAAAACTAAATGCAGTTACATATTGCTGTGTACTTATAATCATTAGTGTACGTAATTGAATGCAGTTTTATTTCATGTTATTACTTATCATTTTTCCAAAAAATGATTTGTATTATTCGAATTTTATTTTTTATTCTATAAAATATTATATTATCTAAAAGTTTACTTTTATAGGTGTTTTGTTTCACAAAATTATTGCATGTATTTAATCGATTTTAAATGTGTTTCGAAACATTTAAAATAATAAGATTTTTCTCTTTATTATATTATGTATTAGACAATCGTGTTAGTGTTATAAGTGTTCACAATTAAATGCAGTTACATATTACTGTGTACACATCATTAGTGTACGTAATTGAATACAGTTTTATTTCAAGTTATTGTTGTTATAACTTATCATTTTCCCTACAAATGATTTGTGTTATTCTCTTTTAATACTGAATATATTCCAAATAAGGACTTACGTATTGTTTCCCCCTAAAGGAGAGAAATCAGCGTCAATTGTTGGAAAGAAAATGCCCTTAAATCCTTATTCCCTCTTACAAGGAGAAGAACCGGCACTTTTCCCACGAGTTCTCCCCCCCCCCCCCCCACAAAAGCGGCGCTAATTTAATTGCCGTCGTAATTTGGTCCAAAATCTTTAATTGCATGGAAAGGCCTCCTTTTTGGGATTTCTATCTTCATAACCTTCTGCAAATATTTGCTTCCTAACTTCACTCCTTTACTTGCCGTAATAACGTCATTTGGTTGCGCCACTTCGCCACCACCTGCCCATATATTATCATTAGATTATAATAAATTCGGATTTTGCGTGCTTTCTCTACCCCATCTGATCGACTCTTCTTCATTAAAATGCCGAGGTCCCCACCCCATCCCCTTCAAACTTATTATCGAAATTTCTTACGTAAATCACGGCACTTAATCCCCCACGCACACTATATATTCTTCGGCAGGGTCAAGTAAAGTTTGCGATTAAAAATTATGGTTTCGGTATGAGGGGTTGATGTAAGTTTAATCTTGGCTAACTAAAGTTTAACTTGAAATTTATAATTTAATCGTTGAGGGTAGCGCTCACTTTGCAAAAAATTTAATTTGAAATTCGCATTTTTTTAAGGACGTTAAATATAAGTTTTGGCTTGACTTTTTAAAACAATTTTTTTTAAAAATTTATGATTTAATAAATAAAAGTTAGGACTCTTTTCATTAACATTTGCTTTTAAACCTATAATTTCGCTATTAACAATAGATGTTAAGGATTACTCAACTAAAATATTATTTCACATTTATAATTCAATTAACTAATATTAAATCGATTACTTATGAAATATAAGAGAAATTTAGCATTTACTTGTAGCCATCCTGCGATAGCTATTTAAAGAACTGAGATTGTTCTGTTATAATGCAGGTAAGTGCTAGATCACTTTACTTATTTAGTCATTTACGACGCATTTAAGCTTGAGCTCAACTTTAGATTTTTTTTAATTCTCATTATTCTCATCTCTCTCTCTCTTTTTTTTTAAATTGTAATTTTCTTTTTTATAATTTAATCAACGTCGGCTTTTGAAAAAGAAGTTTAGACAGCAACACTTGAGTTAAGTTAGGGATTAATTTTATAAAAATTTTTTTGTAATGGAATAATCTTAATTCGAGAAAAAGAAGACATCTTATATACACCCACCAGACCTATAACTTCAGCGACAACTGGTTGTTTGTAAACAAGATGACGTATTAATGTTACAGCTGTTAGGGTTGTTTTATTGTCGGCTTCTTTTCATTAATTTACAAAAATTCATTAGTTATGAGATTATCGCACGAGACGATATCGAATTTATATTTGAAGGACTAGGCTTGTTCGAAATAGAATGGAAAGAACAGTTGCTTTGCTAACATAAACAAATGACACGTTTCAGCAGCCAATCAGAAACGATACTCACGATGACGTCGCTTGCAGGTACCCAATTCAGCTATCGGCGGTATAACTGAAAGTTAATGTTCAATTCTCAAGTATTTATTTATTTATTTATTTTTTAAATTTCATTAATTTGTATTTTGATACTTCAAATTTAGTTCGCAAAAATTTTCTGTGAACATTATCGTTAAATCACATACCATGATATACGATTCCATATTCCATGTACAAAAAACTATTTTGAAATTCATATACTAGTTGCAATTGGTAAGTATTAAGTTAACGTTTTGTAATTTGGTCGCGTACTAGAAGAAAGAAATGCGTTATCGTTTTATACACTCTAATATATGAGGGGAAATTTTCTTACACATTTCTGTGGTTAGAGCGCCTTCTCAAAACATGAATTTATAATTAATAATAAAGTCATCCGTGGTAGAAATTCGGGTTAGTACTGTAAAAATTCAGTTTTCTGCTCTCTAACAAAAAATATATCATGCTCATACAAATGATAAAAACATATCTGACTATATCATCAGAGTGTTCAAATATTTCTTTTTCTTTTCACTTAGACGTTGTCTTCTCATTTCGAAGTATTGCCATACTCTACCTTCTCATTAAAAGTTTAAATTTAACCATTGGAAAACGATTCTCAGCATTTAAAGAATCGTTTGCTCAAATGGTTATTTATTTTCACTTCAAAATAGAATTCTTTAAAGTTAAGGTGTGATGCCAGTTTTTGGCTTTATTTTATTGCTGTAGAATAGTTTTTCCCAAAGCATACGGTTTGAATTAGTTATAATAAAGTGTTCGTTTTTATGTCCTGAAGTAAATTTTTTCAATTTGATTTTTGTTAAAATATACATCTCTTCTTTATATAAAAGCGAAAGTTTGTATGAATGCTCGCAAATAATTCAGGAACGAAAAGAACGATTTTGATCGGTTATTTTTCTCCCTTCAGTTTACAAATTTGTATGGGTTAGTTTCTAAACGATCACCACTTACCGGCATCATTTAGTGTGGGCGCATAATCGAAAATACGAAATTCCATTGTTGAAAACGATTGTTATAGACTAAACTTTCCTTAATATCTTTTGAATGGCATCACTGATTGGCACATCGTCTTTTGCTTCAGATTTCTATTATATTTTGGATAATTTTGCTACGCCTTCGATTCCTCTACGTCTAATTTTTTTGCATGTAATATCGAGAAATAAACATAAATACTTATTCTATTTTATTCCGATCGACATTTTAATTTCAAGGCGTTTAAATGTATTAAATTATAATACTAAAACTTTTTATTTTACCAAATATTAATAATAGAAACTAATTGTAATCATCTTTTTTAAACACGATTTTTTAATTTTCAAAAAATTAGTTTCCGTTATCCCTTTATGAACGAAATTATTAAAATATTATCAAAAAATGGTAAAACTTTTGCCCCATTAAATAATGTCTATTCTACACTTTGACAAATATTAATGTATATGTTTAAATTTTTAATTATTTATAGAATTATTTTCTAAATCAATTAACTAATAGATTAACATTTGATAATTTTTGTTTTACTGCATATCTTTCTTTGATAGATGTGTTGATTCGTTATCCATTTATTAATCTATAATTTAAAAGGGTATTTGAATAATAATGCAAAACTTCTTCTAAAAGTTATAAGATTATTTGACGTATCATTATGAAACTGTACTAAATACAGTAATTAACGGTTAATTGCTTCGAATCGTGATATCCGTTCATTGAATTAATGAAGAAGATTTGATAAATTATTCCAGACGCGTGTTATTGCGACATTATTCGATGGGTGTGTAGTTCTTAAAAGTATGACAAAACAAATTTTTGAATACTGTTCGTTTCCGGTCTCAACCCTTAATAATATTTAAAACATCTCGTGGTCGCAGTGATTGTTTAATCCTATCAATTTTCAAAATCCCACCCTGTATACACACGCTACGTCAAAAAATTTTTTTAATCCCTAGTTTTGGGCGTCACTTTTATTAGTTGGTGTGATACCTAAACAAAGCATAATTGATTGGTCGGACGTTTTAACGACGCACCTTTTTTTAAAAAACTTAGTTAAAAACGTTCAAAAAGAAACGAAATCGTGATAAACATCTTTGAAATCACAAACTCGTTCGATTAGTATTCTCTATATGCGATTGACGAAGGTTTTTTCCGATATAAATTAAAAGTTTTGGGCAGTTTAAATTGTGTTATAAAAATAAATAACTGCTGTTTTTTTCTCCAAAAGTTCGAGGGCTGACTATTGACAGGTTGATGAAATGGAATGTTTTATCAATTTATATCAAGGAAACGTTTGTGTTAGCTCGAGTTTTTTTTATTGAATAAAATGAAAATAACTGTTTTTATACCTGGTGATATGTAAATTATAATTTTAATGAATTAATTGTAAATAATTTTGCTTTGTGTTATATGTTTTTAATTTAGGATAGATAACCTGTATATTTGCTTACTTTTTAATGTTTATTTAAGAAAAATTGGTGACAAATTTACGGAGAAAGCATTTTTTTAATAATTTTAGAATCACACTTTTGTTTTATTGTGTTAATTTATTTTGATTTAACATGTATTGTTTTCTCATGTAGTTATAATTCAATTTCTCAAATAAATGAATGATTTTATTTTACTCCTTTACTACTTAAGATATTTCTAATTAATTATTAAATTATAAATTTAAAACATTGTAAAATTGTATTTACTGTTCTTTTTTTTTTTTTTTTTTTTTAATTTATTTATATCTTTGTGTTGACAAAAAAGTGTTACTAGTTGCACATCTTGGGAAAAAAAGTTTTAATTACATTAAAAGCTATTTGTATTTATTGTATTTAGATTTCAAGCTCAAAATTGAAAAGTAATTACGAAAAATTACTTATAAGTTTAACAAATCTCCTGAAATTTAATTCAAAACCTTAATCTAACCTGAACTTTACATAATAAACTTACCCAATGATTATGTCGGAAATTGATATTTAGATGTTTCTGTAAATTTTGGGAGACCTAAATGTTTTCTTTATTTAATTTAATTAATTAGTTAATTTTGTTTGTACTACGACTTCGCATTATAAGCTTTAAACTTGAAAACAAAAATTAGTATTGTATTTATGTTCGAAAATATCAAAATTTAGGTTTTTGACAAAAAGAAGACCTAAATAGTTTTTAATTCAATTAAAAAATTTAAGCATAAATATGTGAACAATTTGACAATACTTTATCCACTAAAAGTTATATATTTCGAAAAAAGAACGGATGCAACTATTTGTATCCAACTGAAAATATTTGTTTTTGATAATGTTTGATTTGAATGCATTGACAACGCCACTTTCTTATTAAAATGTAATATGTTATTATCCAATACTATATTGTCAAAACGGTTTGATATGTTTCGCACACCAATTAACGCCACAAATGCCGATAAATGCGAAAATTTATACCCCGGACAGTATTTTATCTGCAATTTTCATTTCCAAACAAGTACATAAAATTCAGTATGTGTCAGATTCGTTAATTAAAAGTGATAAATAGGAGGTGGCTCAAATCAATCTTTACCCTTTTATTAGTTTTTAATTAAAAACGATGATTGATGTTTCGGTAATTAGTGATACATTCATTAATTATACTGCAAGTTCTGTGATTTGTGATACGAGACATTTTTTTTTAAGTCACTCTTTTGCTTTAAACATAATTGAATTTTGTACATTTTATGTATCTTAAAATTAGATATGGATTCTTAGAATTGATTTTTTTCATTGCGAATCAATACTGTATTTGAGTCAAGCTATTTACAAATTACTTTGCATGATTATTGACGCCTGCTTCGTTATGAAGGTCATTAAATTAGTTGCTGCATTAAACTATTTCCATATATTCTGAGTGCAATTGTTTAAATACTTTGTGATTTAAAGCTCTCAGCTGCTTATATCGATAATGTGACGTAATAAAAGAAAGTATGGAAAGAAAGGTGTCGAATACGTTCTGATATTATTAGTTGAAGTCGATTTAAGGTTTAGTTTAAAATTTAATAATTATACTATATTTTATTTGATTTTATTCCTGGGGAACTCCTAGATTGAAAAGAATTTGCCTTCGTTGATTCCTTTTTTTTTTGTAAGGACTAAGCTGCATTTGCTTTGCTGGAGAGAAAACCACTAGTGCCTCTTACGGTTTGCCTGACGGCAAGGGGATTCTAACCCTTGATCCGTCTACCACTGAGAATATTTTACGTCAACACTGTAGTCAGTGCGAGCCGAGAGCAGATTTTGTATTGATCAATCATCGCTGGGATTCGAACCTAGGGCACTTCATACCGGCGAGCGCTCTATCCACTGAGCCACTGCGGCTCATAATATGTTATTTTATAATCGTCGTTGAACAACCGACGCAATTTTTTGAGTTTAAGACAACTAATGTTCAACTCCGTAGCCTTGTAATTTTGAACCCAATTCAAGGGAACTCCTGGATCAAGTTTTGGGATAAATTTTTCCTTGTGGAGGGCTTTTTCGTGGAACTAACCTGCATCTGCGTAACCACGAAACCACGTGAGGAAAACCACGGTAACCTATCATGGTTAGGACTCAAGGACTCTTCAAATCGACTCTAAATCGTTGCCAAATCGACTCTAACCCATGATACGTCTACCTCTGATGATATTTTACGTCTCCACACTGAGAAAAAAATTGTTGGTTAAAACTACCAGAATATGGTAAAATTTACCCTGTTTCTAGCTTTATGAGAACAGAAAAATACTCTGTAATTATTACCGAAGAGCTTTCGTAACGAATTTGGTAAAATTAGAATTAAAATATGATTTTATAATAATTGATAATATTTGGTAAAATTTGCTGATTTTATCATGAAACAAAAATGTGTTTTTACAAAAATATGCTAACTTAATGTTTGAACTGCATCAAAATTTTAGATTTTTTTATCATTAAATTATTGTAGTGATTTTCACAGCTTAAATACGTATGCAATACTTTTTGATTCTTGTGAGGAATTAAATAATATCTAACTGATTTACTTAAAATGTTGATATTTTCAGTCATGTAAAAGAACTAAAATTTTGCTCGGGATTTTTGAAAAGCGAAATGAGCTCTCAACAAGTGATTTGTTGAGAGTATCCTTAAATAGATTAAGATTGATATGCATGGATTATAACTTAAAATTCCCCTCACACTATCTATGTATAGAAGATTTATTTTGATTGGCAATCAGTTCTATCTACCCCTTTATCGCCCTAGGTCTGGAACCTGTCGAAAGAAAATTATGTTTAGAACACCCTTTGTCGAACGTGTCTTCGAAAAATAAATTTGACGGGAAACTTACTGTGAAATATGTCTACTTGATCTAACACCCTTCCCATATTAATAATAACTAAGTATACTATATCCTAATATTGAACGGCTCTGTATTTCAAAAAGTGACATTTTTACATCAAAACTGCTCCTTTGGTTTTGTTTACAATTACGTAATTTACAAGTTTCTGGAATTTTTGCAAGATAACAGCACAATGCACAAAAACATCTTATATCTCACGTAGAATTAATTCGTAGAGATTTTGTTAAGGGAAAAAAAAATGAATAGCTGCAATAAGCACTTAAAAAACGGCTTCTTTCTTTTTAAACGCTCTCTAATACCCCTTTGACGCAGAATTTTTATTAAATATATATTTTTTTTATACTTTTTTCATTATTTGTATTAATTTAGATCAAAATAAGTGAAAAATAGTGTATCTAGCATTTTAAAAATTTATGGTTATAAAATACATCATAAAACACTGGCGTTAATAATGGGTAAAAATCTTCAAAATTTTTTTTTTTTTTTTTTAACTCGCACTTAATTAGATCTAAGAGAAACAATTAATAATCATTGAAATTTCTTTAATTTTCAAAACCAATTATTGATAAATTTTTGAATATGAATCGGTTTAAGTAAAATGAATAATATTTGTAGTATTACGTATTACAAATGCCTAAAGTAAAAAAAAAAAAAAAATAATAAATTATATATATATATATATATATTAATTATACCAGTTCATTTAATATTCAGGCATAAGATTCTTCCTACATTTGGAGGAGTTTCTAAACGTAATTACTGTTTTATTCTTTAAATGTAATTTATGCATGAAGCTTAACAGTTTGTTGAAATTGTAAATGTAAACGCATTGTTTATTATTGTTATTTTTTTTTTTTTTAAAGAAAGAAAATATTAGATAAATTAGTAAATATTAAATAAATAATCCTAAGAAACTGTAGCGGAAGGATATTACTTGATTAAAAACTTATCTCGCTTAAAAAATATACAAATTGGAAATAGCAGTCGACATGTTTCAAGCTCTCAAAAACAGGCACCCATTTTCAGAACTTGCCAGACGTGATTGAGGTTTGGCAGTCTTAAAAATGGTCGCATGCTTTTTAAGCGCTTGGAGTTTGTCGGCTGTTATTTTCAATTTGTATACTTTTGAAGCGAATGAAGTTTTTGATTAAATAGAGTATATAAATAACTCAAATCTTTTTTTTTTTTTTAATTTTTTACACTATTTTTTTTTTATTATGATTTGAGATGATAGTCATTTTCTGACCTTTTGTTCTTTTTTCTCTATGCCTGAATATTATCTGTTATAAATATTATCTCTATTAATTTTTTTTTTTTTAATTTTGTTTACTAGTTGATAGTAAGTTTTTCTTAATATCGAATTGAGGAAAGGAAATAAGTTAAGGAATCACAGTCATTAATGAGATTATTGATACATAAGACTTTTTCTTTTATACATTCTTATAACTATATTATAACAGATACCTATCAGCAGACCGACCCGCCGTTCACAGACAATTTATCACCATTGTGGAAAAAGCATTTTTACGCTTTTTCCAACCACTGCAAACACGATTTAAAATCACACTTCGTGATTTAAGATCATGTTTCGTATTTTCACGATTCTATATCGAATATTGCGCTTCGCATTCACGCGATTTAAAAACCACAATTATGATTCGTTTTCAAGTGACTTAAAAATTATACATCAAGATTCGTATTCACGCGATTTAGAATCAAATATCAAGATTCTTTCTAACATGATTTTAAAATCAAACATCGAGATTCGTATTCACTCGATTTTAAAAATAAATGCTGAGATTCTTATTCGCGTGATTCAAATATCACCCATTGAGATTCATATTTACACCATTTAAATAAAATTCAGAAAAAACTAGCATCGATATTATTCCGGCTTCCTGCATACTTTTTTTCTTGCTAAAATTTCAGCTGTTTTTTTAATGATTTAAAAAGTGTTGCAATTTACAATTTTGATTTCTTCTTTCTGTTTTTATTTTTTACCTAACCCTGTGGTATGAAACAAAATATCATAGCTGCCAACCCTACTGGATTTTGCCATTTTTTCCCGGTCTACTAGTATAATAAAAGTTCTCCTAGTTTTTGTAGATTTTAGAAAATTCTCTAAAATTAAGTAAGTTTTCGAAGGAAAAAAAAATCCCTATTGGAATAAAATTTTTACACAATTTATTGCTTTCTTAAACATTTAAATTAGTATTACTAATACATAATGAAGGTAGCTTTAGTTATAGTAATCAGTTTAAAGTTTTTCTTTCTTCCTTTTTCTTTGTTCTAAAAATTTCAGTTTATTTTGATTTAGATTCTCTCTTTTTAAATTATGAAATCTTTTAATTACTAATAATGATTAACATGTCTACTTTTATTTAAAATTATGAGTTAACATAATAAAATAAAAAAGACATTTCAAATTCATTTAATGCTAATCAAAAATGGAAAATATCGCAGACCATTTATAGTTATATGTAATAAAGTTTTTGTATTTTGATGACAATAAAAATCTCTAAAATTCCCTATGTGTAAAATATTTAGTATATTTTGCAACAATTATGAAATTTATATTATTTCGTAAAATCTGCTGGATTTTTTTCCTTATCCATTTTGGTAGGTATGATCAATATAGAGTTCTATAAAAATTAAACATTTAAAAAATAAAAAAAATCCGTGATTTTCAAACACATTTCGCCAATATGAGGTGGCGATGAAAATTTTAATACTAGTTACAAGATTTATTAAATTGCTTGCAGATAGTTTTTTAATTTAGATTTAGTGTTCGCAGAAAGCTTTTAAGTTTGCCCCCAAAGTATCTGTTTACCTTTACGCAATATTTTAGGTTCTAAATTTAGAACTGTTTTCTTCTAAAATATTTAATAATTCTGAACATTAAAAAATGCTTTCTATATTTATTACTTATTGCAAAGTAGTTTATTTCCAATGATATTACAGTGAAGAGAAGCAATGTTCCAAGGGAGAGAGTAATTACCTGTAATTGGCGGACAGGGGTTTCGAAATTAGAATTTCGATCGGCTGGCATTCTTGATCGTGAGTTGCCAGCAGTTCCCTATTGGATGAACTGTTTGATCGATCCAGCCTTCTCCTTTAATCATCGCGTTGGCTGGACAACGGTCAGCGAAGAGTGCACATCTGATCCATTGATTTCTAATTCTTAGAATTCCAAATATGCCGATGAGAATCCGATGGAAAATTGATGTAATGAGCCTCTTGCTGATTTAGAGGATTTGGATATCGAATCATTGAAAGGGGTGGGTCGAATAGTTTATGTTCTGGAGCTGTTCAAGTGAATCGAAATGTACATAATGGTTATAGTTACTATTAGAAAGAGAATTGTTACTATTGACTATTGCACGAACTCAACGTTGAATTGGTGAGTTAGAGCTACAGCTCGGCGTTATATCGTGAAGTGACGATATTTCTTTAAACATCGCAATAGCAATATTTTAAACCTTATTCTCACTAGTTATGTCTAACGATAAATATCAAATATGCGACAATTATAGCCAATCATGTCTTGCGATAAAAATCGAATGTATGATAATTATCGTCAATAATATCGCTAGTATTGTTGATAACGGATTCGATTTCGTGAGGGTTGATATTTACCAATTTAATCGATAAAAACCTGGAAAATATAGGGCGTTTAAAAATCATCTAAAGTAACGGGGTGGGGGGGGGGAATGCAGAGAATTGTGATTTCTTCCTTATAAACTGCGAATTTTATTTGTCATTTTCTTTTAGAAGATGCCGTCCTGTCAAAATACAATCTATAAGATACTTTAAGATAGTTCAGTTAAACTATACTCGTTGATTTACTATAAAACATTATTATTATTTTCTTCAGTATGTTGACCTGTTCCTTATTTCTCTTAAGTTTTTCCAGCAATTAACACTAATATAGTTATCTTAATATAGCTCGCAAAAGAGCACTGTGATTGTGTACAATAATATATATATATATATATGATACTTATTGTTTTTCCTAATTTTTTTTGTATTTTTTTATTTTGCTATATATATATATATATATATATATATATATATCTTTTGAGAACACTACTGTGTTATCCAGAAGAACAACCAATCCTGTTTACCTAAGTTTATTTTTACAAGCTTATAAATACAGACATACAAATACATATTTATTTCTACGTTTCAGTTTTTTAAAGGCTCTTTTGACGTATGGAAAAAAGCGTTTTTTCGCCCTACGATATGCTAACTATTGTTACTGACGGCTTAAGTTTAGCCACGTCTAGCCAACGATTTTTATGCTGATAAGAAAAGTGCGAAATTTCAGCATAAAGAAAATCTAAGTCTCTCAAATACACAAAAAAACATTTGTGATGTAATATTTGAAGAGATACTCAATAGTTTTCCATCTCAGTGAATAAATCTTTTTAAAACATGAAATAATTTTTTTATTTATAAAAGAAAGAATCAATATTTTGAGACGGGAAATATTTTTTTCAGCAAAATAATATGTTTTGAAAACTTTAATTTTTTTCCCCCGTATGTTATAAATTAATTATGCATAGTCTAGTAATAAAGGGTGATGAATAACGATGTAAACGAGTTCTTCATGCATTGTTTGAGATAAAAAGTAACATCACACTTCAAAAGCGAAAAGAGTTGGAGGAATCAGAAATTCGTGAAAATACCTGACATAATTTCTAGTTATTTCTTCTCTCTCTCACGCATCCAGAAAGTGAGAGTACCACCAGACATAGTATTGTCTGACATTTGAAATAAAGACTAAACTATGAGGCACTTTCTGTCTCAAATTTTTGTCTGCTGCCATCACCACAATTTTTAAGTGAATGGCTACCCAACTCTATTTCCACGCACTTTTTGGAATAAATTTCCACAAAATAACAGGTCAAATGCGGGAAACTTATTCTCTTGTAGCTGATTCGTCTGGGTATCGAAGCGAAAACGATTTTGTGGAATAGTTAAAGTTGAAGTACATTCTCTCGCTCGCGCAAGGTAAATTTCTATTTATAAACAGAAAATTCCACGACTATGTGAGAAATATGCATGCATCAACAGTTTGAATACTAAGAACTGTCTGTCTACTCCTTAAGTTTTAGTTTAAGAATAATAGTGATTTTTTTTTCTTGAAAAAAACATGTATAAATTTCAGAAAACCGATGGATATTGATTACTGTAGGGCAGCGGTTCCCAATTTTTTGTTTGAAAAAAATTGTTTAGAAAAAAGTGTGACCGAAATATGGTTCTGGAGCCACTAATAAGCTCGGTAATCTATACCGAAGCGCGTTGTTAATGATTTTAGTATAATTAACAATGGGTTTTATCGTAAAAGACTATTTATTGAGTCAAATTTAATGCATGTTTTATTTAATGCGGGGAAATATGAACTATAATTTTGAAAACCAGAATCCGATAAACCATTACCATATGAACAGAAAAGCTACCAAATGAATGGTTTAAATACTGTATATTTTGGTTTTATTATCCAGAATTATGGTTTTTCGCCCCAGAATTGTCATTGCCATACAGTACGGTAATTTGACCAGAAATTTCTCTTAGTGTGATTTGAATATGTTTATCATAAAATGATGCGTGGTAGAGTATTAATCGTTGTGTTACTTTACTTTTTGTTTTAATCCTTTAATGTAGAATAATTATCAAAATCAAAAAAGTTATAACAGCAAAGAATACTAGGAAAGGATGTAAATTGTTTAAATAAATATTTTGCAGGTAAACAATACTTCTTAATTTTTATTAAATGTATGTTGATGACTACCTAAGAAAAATGGATCTTACCATGTGATTCATGTATCCAATGAGAAAACAACGATCATTTTCATCTGATTTATATTTATATAGAAACTTAAATAATAATAATTAAAAAAAATGTGTGGATAAGTTAACGAAATAAATAAATGAGAAATAGCTGGTAAATATTAGTTTAGCTGATATGATCTCACAAATAATTTTTCTTTATATCCATTTGTTTGTTTTTGCTTTTTGTACGCGTCGTTATTTTGCTAAATTATATACTTAGCTTTCCGTTTAAATCATTATTATTATTATTTCTTTGTAACTGAAAAAACTATTATAAATGATCTGTATTAAACTCGTATTTCTTTTCTACATGTCAAACTTAATTAGTAAAAAAATGATATAAATAGTTTTTTATTATTATTTTGTACCAGCTCTCGTTTATAAGTTAAAAGCTTTAAATGAAGAAAAAAAATTTTTTTTTCCAAGTGATATTATTTTGCTTTTAAATAATAGTGGAAAATAGAAAATAATTTCCTTGAATAATACTGTTCTAAATAAACTACGGTATAAATAAACTACGGTAAACTACGGAGTATAAGCTGACTTTTTAAACCCCCAACTTTACCCCTTTCAAAAACTATTTTTAATATGTTATATACAATTAATTTGTCATTTTCTTTCATCATAATTTACTATCTTGTATTCAAAAATAGGGGTTCGACTTATACACAGGCATGTATATATATGCTAATAAATATGGTAATTCTAACATGTGGAAAGATGTTATTGAACAATTAAGTTTTCTTTTCTTTTCTTTCCTTCATACAATAATAAATATGTAATTTTAAATGTTCTATCTATTTATTTATTATTATTATTATCTCATTCAATGTGCTTGTGCATATATTTTCAATCATCCAATTATCTCAAATAAAATTTTATCAATTCATTTTCTTCATACCCTTCACTCTGTTTCATTTATTTATAGTTTAAATTGATTATTATTTTATTTAATTGTTCAAAAATTATAATAAATTGTGGAAAATCATATTTTAGAACTGCAGTTTCTTATCTTGATGTAACTAATAAGGTATTTTTATGATAATTGAACTAAAAAAAAGTTTTTGTTATTTTGGTGTTAAAATATAAATGCTAAAAAGAAAATAATGTGAAAAAAGTGACGAATATATATAAAGTTTTAATAATTAAATTTCAGTAATCACAATTTACATACAATTAAAATTTTTCTTCTCATTTTTAAGAGTTGAAATACAAATAAAAACAAATGACATTGAATTTTGACAATAGTAAATTTCTAATAATTAAAATTTCTTGTTCTTTCAGAAATTTCATAAAGTGAGCCAATAAACAATTAAATATTGATTATGTGTGTTTGTGTAATATAAAATTATTGGAGGAGGGAATATTTAATTCTTATTTTTTATCATCTCAAACATACATTCTAATATTAATTTAATAATGTATATTTTTTAAATTAATTAATTAATTAATTTTCAAATTATGCATATGTTTTTCTTTTTATTTATTTTTTTATTTTGAAGAATAAATAATTTATGATTATGCAATGATATACTAAAGTATGATATTGCATTATGAAAAATTTTCAGGATATAAGAAAAAAAAAAGATACAATTAAAAAACAAGCAACATTTAGCTGGGAACTAATAAACAATTTTAAACTACTAAGAATAAAAATGTTAAATTTTTTTGCTTTACTTGAAATTTTTTATCTAAATTACTAATAGTTGTTCTTTTCATTCCAGGTTTGAAACACAATTATTTCACAACGTTTTAGTTTTGAATAAAGAAATGATTGGTGAGAATTCACTGGTGAGTTCTATTTATTGGTGATTTTGGATATTGTTTGGACATTTCTACATTAAGGGGGCCTCAAATGAAAAACGAAATATCAAACTACCAATTTATTCGACAAATGAATTAACTCTATTGCCGTTAATTATTCATTAATTTCTGTTAATATTCATTGCTAGATATAAAAGTGTTAATTAACTACTTGTGATGCTTTTTATTAGTTATGTTTACTTATCAAATTATAAGAAAGGGAAAATATAACGTAGTAGCGTTCATTTTGTTCTTTCAAAATTATTTTATTATTTTATAGAAAATATAAATTATGAAAGTGTGATAAAAATGAAATAATTTCTACACAAAAAAACACATTTAATAATTTTAAGTTATTATGAACATTTTCCATACCTTCCCTATCTTGGTAATGTTGAAATTGTTATGAAAAAAACAAATTGTTATGGAGAAAAAAAACTTTTTATTTATAAAATATAATTTTCTTAAATATTATATGATGTTAATTATCAAAATGTTATTATAAGATGACTGTGTGAAAAACTACATTAAATAGTAATACGGAAAAAAATGCTTTTTTAATAAAATAGGATTTTTAAATATTTTGTAATGCTATAAACTAAAATATTGTTTAACTAAAATACACATATATTCAGTATAAACTCTTTAATATTAACCGAAAATCAACTCGAATTGCCTGAAATGAAAAGCGTTATGGATAAAAAAAATATTACTCTTTAAATTAAATTAACTATATTGTAAAAAAAAAAATGTGTTTTATTTCATCTTGTTAAAAAAAAAATTGTTTTACAATATCAGTTTTGTGTGTATGTGCTTAAATTGCCTAATTTAATTGTTTGGATTGCCTAAATGTGCTTAAAACGTAAAGAAAACTTTACATGCAATTTTCTATTTGAAAATTGTAATAATGTTTCTATGTTAGTTAATGCGTATGTTTTTTCTTCAAACAGCGTTATATTGTGTATAAAATATATTCATTGCATTGTTTCATTTTATATTTTTTGATATTTAAAATAACAATTGTATATTACTAATATTTTATCTGTGCATAATTGTTTAATAATGTAAGTATGTTAATCACATTATCCTATTAAACTGAATATTTGTATTTTGTAGTGCAGATCGTTTATTACAATTTTATAACAATATTTAGAGAAACTATTTTATTTTTATCTATAAATGGTGTCATTTTATCTATAGACTAATCTATAAAAAAAATCATTTAATAGTACACAAATATTTCAACATTTTGCACAAAAAATACAGCAAAACATTTTCTTTAATGCTATTCTATAATGTTATACTAATACTTAAGAATTATTTTCCTAAAAGTTAAACGAAATCTTATCTGCTTTATTTACGTTGAATATTTATTTCATAAACTAAGTTTTTAACTAGAGCTCCCTCAGTATTACATTACAAACAAATATATACTTACTTTTGAATCTGCTAGATGATATATGTAAACAATCAACTGCTACTTTTCCACATTAATATTTTAAAACGAAAAACTAAGTTTTCAAATGAAATTTTCTTTCAACTGTCGAAGAAAAAAAAAAAAGAAAAAGAACTTACTTTGAGTAGGTTGATGTACATAAACAATCAACTGCTTCTTTGTTTTATTATTACATATACTGTTATGGCATTATTATAAATTTTTTTGTCCTCGAAATAAATAAACTAAATTAATAAACATTATGTCTTAAAATACTCCTCGTTGATGCAATCTGATTATAACGAATAATATTTTTTAAAAATATTTTTCGAGAAATTTTTTATAATCTATTTCATTCAATATAAATAAATTTTAAATTTATCTTGCAACGTAATAATATCTGACTCTCATAAATCTTTGAAACAAAATAAGAATTGTCACTTTCCCTTCTGGACGCGGAATACCGCAGATGAGCGAAATTCTCCGTCACGGTGCATGCGCCCCGTTATGACCGCTTCCCCCCAAACCCTAACCAGATATTCCGCGAGAGAAGAAAGAGTCCCGGCGGTCGCGGAAAACGCAAAGCCGAAAAGGTAAAGAATAGGTAAGAGTCCGGCTAATTCATCTCATCCCTATCGGCGAAGGAAAACTGAGAAAGGAAACGTCGCTGCATCTTTTCCTCTGCCCTTGGCGCCATCGATCTGCCTCCTATCTCGCCAATTGATCCATTTTCTTCATCTACAACTCACCTTTTCTCACCCTTCTTTCTCTTGTTCCATATTAACATCGATTGGACATCCCCTCTTTTACCCCCTTCCCCTCACTTGTCTCTCATGTGCCGAAGCTCAACACGTGCTAATGCTGTTATTGGGTGGGCCAGCTGCTTTTCGCGTCTGATTGACCGTTGGTCATTTTCTGGAGGATTCTTTGAATATGCATTGTAATTGTTTCTAGAGCTGTAGCTATAATTGTAAACACGAAGGTTTATTTATTTAGATCGAGATTTTAAGCGTATTATTAGGAGGACTTTTCTGTTAAATTGTTTATTTAATTTTGCGTTTTATGTCTTGGTTTATATTACATTTTGTAATGGTCAGTTAAATTCAATTATGTTTATTTTATTGAATATTTTGTAATATTTCTGTAATAGTAAAGGGAAAAAAAAAAGAAAAAAAAAACAGTTTTTAAACTTGAGACACTTACAACACCTTTTCTTATTTCAAATAAATATTGTAAAGACATATTATATTGCTTAAAAGTACGTTTTTGAAACTACATAATTATGAAACTACATATTTATGAAACTACAAGGTCAACGTTGCCGAACAAACCATTCTAATTGAATTATTTGAATATTGTAAAAGAGCAAAAGTATAGTTCGAAATTGTAACACACATTTATCTTAATAACACACATTTTAACCTAAATATTGCAATGATATAAAAAAAAATTTGTGCTGCATTGCATTTATGAAACAATATTTATAACCAAGATGTCTATGCTGCGTTATTAAGACATTCTTACTAAAATATTATAGTGTAAAAATCTTTATGTAACAATATGTATCGTACCAGATGTCAACGTCGTGTAACTGCAACATTTCTAACGAATATATTTCAATGATATCAAACTTTTGCACGTTTTTAACTCTGCATATTTACAACCAAGATACCATTGCTGCGTTAATGACACATTCTACAATGTAAAAAAATTCCCTTCTAAAAAACATAATAATTCTGCAACTTTCCTACAAAAAATTTCCGTTTTCTAAAAATTACAGAAATTTACTGTCAAACTACATCGTAATCTGTCAGAAGACCCATTTTTTCTGTTAATAAAATCTGTAACAATTAATACAGATTGTATCTATTGGGTACATATTTTTTTCAGTTAACATAAAAATTTTGGTATGAAAGTAGAAACAAAGAATTTCATACATTGAAACAGATGCCGATCGGCTGTATTTTGGTCGAGGAATTGATCTCATACCAGGAAGGTCACGTGCTCGC
The DNA here is from genome assembly GCA_949128135.1 of Parasteatoda lunata. Taxonomy (NCBI): domain Eukaryota; kingdom Metazoa; phylum Arthropoda; class Arachnida; order Araneae; family Theridiidae; genus Parasteatoda; species Parasteatoda lunata. The sequence goes on from OX421971.1 coordinate 117,741,136, forward strand.
GAGGTCGGCATGTAACAATGGAAGAAAACGTAAAAATTCTACGACGATTCTATCAAATGTAATGATTTTCAATATCTCAAAAATCAAGCAAGAAATAGAATAGTTAAAGATCTAACCAGAAGGTATACGGCTACCTATATTGTAAAAAATGGAACTCAATTTTTACTCAAATTTCACGAAACTTTTTTCGTTTTAACCGTTTTCTGGTATATGCTCTGAGAGAACATTTCGTCAAAAGAAATATTTCGTCATTCTAGTTCCGAACGTCTTGTCTTCATTCTAGTTTCGTCAATTTAGTTAACATCTCCAACACATGCACTGCGATGAGGTTCCGAGTTGAGGAAACATTTTCGTCATGTATTTGAGAGTTCGCATTTCGCCACAAATCGCGTGATTTCGTGACGAAATGATTCTTAAAATTAATAAAATACGTCTCAAGGATTGTTGAATCGTCAAAATTGAGAGTTTAATTTCCGAGAGGGTACATGCCAAATTTCTCTACCGTGACCTGACCCACGGAAAATATCTGGTTCGTATAGATATTTTCTGTAGTGTTTTGATGCGTGAAATTTCTGTCAACATGGTTTTTCCGTAGCATATGGATAATCTCTGTATAATTAGCTGCGACAGTTATAAAATAAAATAAAATAGTTTTTCAAAAGTTTTTTTTTCACTCCAACAAAATAGTATATGCATAGCTGCCAACTCTATTGGATTTACCTGTAGGCTACCGGATTTTGCGATTTTCTACTGGTTTATTAATATATTAAAAATTCTGATTTTTTGTACATTTTAAAAAATTCTATAAAATTGAATCAAGTTTTCGAAAAAGAAAGGGGAAAAAAAAACCTTATTGGAATTGAATTTTTACACGATTTATTGCTCGCTTGAATATTTAAATAAGTATTACTAATACACAATGAAGCTAGTCTCACTTATATAGTAATCAGTTTAAAGCTTTTCTTTCTACCTTTTTCTTTGTTCTAAAAATTTCAGTTTATTTTGATTTAGATTCTCTCTTTTTAAATTATAAAATCTTTTAATTATCAATAACGATTAACATGTCTACTATTATTTCAAATTATGAGTTAACATAATGAAAATAAATCATTTCAAATCCATTTAATGCTAATCATAAATGAAACATATTGCAGATTAATGTAATAAAATTTTTGTATTTTGACGACAATAAAAGAATCTCTAAAATTCCCTATGTGTAAAATATTTAGTATATATTTTGCAACAATTATGAAATTTTTATTATTTCGAAAAATCTACTGGATTTTTTCCTACCCACTTATTTTTTTCCTACCCAATACACGATTATGGAATCAATATAGAAACACGATTTATAAAGTGCTTTTACATAGATAACTTACATAGATTTAATAAAGCAGTCGATTTTTATGTTAATTAAGGCGAAGCGAACATATTTAAACCATATTTTAAAAAGGTCAAAATCTTGAACAACAATATTTTGCCTAAAAGTGATCGAGATGATAAATTTTGTATCTGAATATTTATCATATTTCAACTGCATGTGAAGAATAAGGTATCATACGAACTATTTATTAATATTTTATTCAATATGTGACCTTCTACTGATAAATGTAGTAATACTAGTGGACCTGTTCGCTAACGCTGCCCAACCCCCCGAAGACTGCAGTGCTGGTGTAATATTATATGGTTTGCTTTGTAAACCATGTTCACTGCTAAGTTAAACCCATTTGAAATGTGCTTTAGCGTAAAAGCTTGAGTATATAAATCGATTATTCAAATCTTTACTAATTCCTCTTTTAAAAGTTAAAAACTTTTAGTCAATAATAATTTATTGAAATAAGTGTCATGCAATAGAAATCTTGTAGAAACAAAATATGCTTTTAAAAAACATGTATGACAGCACAAACTATCCACTTTAAACCTTTCATTTCTACCCAACTGATAGCTCAATTTGTTTCAGCTTTTTGTTCTACGCGTGAGAAAATAATTTTCATTCCGAAATGTGTAAACATGTACGTTTTCGCTTGCTTATACAGCTCACAGACTTGATATTTCAATTCTTTGTTGACATGTGAGGGAATATATATATATATACATACAACAGAGAGAGAGATATTTAAAGTGAGTGACCGCAGTGGCAAGTAAACTTAAACGCACATCACTTTTCTTTCCAATAAAAAAAAATAAAAAAATGCAAAAAGGCTTAATAAAAATATAGTATACATTTTTAACGTTTAATAGCGAAAATATGTATAATGTATAGTTAACATGGTTTTCTAATTACATAGTTGGTTGCTTCGAATCCTTCTCAATATAACCTCAGCTATATCAACGTCCAAACGCTCTGGCTATATCACACGCCAAAACACGTAGTTTGTAATTTAGTTTCTCCAGGACGGAAGGTATAAAAGTGGCATTTTACGCATTCAAATTTACCAGTAAGGCATAATGTTTATGATATAATAAATGTAATTACTTTCAAAAATATTATTGGAAAGCTTTAATAGTTTTTAAAAAAAAGGAAAAAATTCTTTGTAATAAAAATAAATTGAGTTATGGCAGAGAAGTTACCTTTCCTGGAGAATAACCTATATATAGACCTATATATAGTTAAAATTTAAGATTTCTCTCTAGTTTAAGGCAAACTATGAATTTTTTTTTTCTCGGCGGAAAAACTTTAAAGTACAGCGTTAATTATTTTTCTTGATGGGTTATTTTTGTGAAATATTTAAACCTAAAACAGGAAAAATTTTCCCTAGGCTTTTATAAATAGGCTACTGCCTTTACTTTTAAAAGTGCCCATACGAAAACGCCTTCCCCGCAGCAGTGTCCAGTGCGAGATTAAAGTTAACGCGTCTTCAACGCATATTTTTAAATACCTATTAGCGACTCCCAGAAGAAATTGAGCCATAAAAGTCGGCGCCCCGTAAGAGAAAGTGCCTGCTCCAGAGGGTGGAGACGGGATTTATGTTAATGAGTTAATGCAATTAAGGTTGTTCTGTACACGTTCCCACAATTGTTGCTTTTATTTCTTCATGCTTGCTTTTTCGTCACGCTCTGCAATCCGAAAAGGAAATTAAAGAGATGAGTGACAAGTATTTATAATTTGTATTGCGTCGCAATTTTCCTTTTATGCGATTGTTTAGTGCTTTTAGTTTTTCCCTAGTTAACGATTTTATGTGGAACCTGCTTGATAAAGCGAAGAAATAGAGGAGATAAATTTTGCCAATTAGAAAATGCTGGCCTTGGAAACGTATAGCATTAAAACTTATTTTGGTAACATTCATCCTGTTTTAGCTTTAGATTTTTGTCATATTCTTCTTAAAGTGTATGTAAACAAAATATACAAAAACTACAGAGTCATATTTTTTTTTTGCGAAATTTCATTAAAATTAACGGTATATATTTTTAGAATTTACCAAACTACTTCTGTAGAATTATTATCTGATTTAAAATAAGTATCTTATTATGCATTATTTTATTTAACAACATATGTTAAAACATATTTAACAACATATGTTGGACTAAGATTGACGAAATTTGAAAACTGCTACTTTCATAAACAAAAAGTTTAGCATTATTTTATTTATAAAATAGCTGTAAAACTAAAAAATTGATAACGATTTACACAATTTTTAAAAAAAAAATGCAAAGAATCGTTTGCTAGATTTTAATGTTGTGTTTTTTTTTTTTTTTTTTATCTTCTCCCTTGGAAAATGAATTGCTTGTAAAATAATGAGATACGCACTAAAAGTGTCTTAATATGCGTTATTTATGCAAAAATAAAAATCTAAACTGAAAAGTAGAAAACATTTTCAAATTTTGAAAATCTTTCCAAGAATTGTTTGTTCGAAAATTTGTGTTATTTTTTCTAAGAAGTCTTTTTTTTTATCGATTATTTTACTTTATCAAAATTAGGAGGTCGAAAACGATTTTCGTAATTTGAAAAATATATATATTCCTATTTTTACTTAAAATATTGTTTGTTGATTACTTTGCTACACAAAAATATTTGCATATTACTTAAAACTAAAAGGGTGAAAACTATTTGTAAAATTTGAAAAAGATTTGCAAGGAATCGTTTGCTGATTCTAATATTGTGTTCTTTTCCCCACTAAAAAAATGAATTGCTTGTAAAATAATGAGCTACGCACTGAAAGTAGAAAACATCTTCGAATTTTCGAAATATTTCAAAGAATCGTTTGCTCGAAAAATTGTGTTGCTTTTTCCCAAGATAGAATTGCTTGTAAAATAATCAATAGAATCCACGAGAAGTGTCTTTTTGTTCATTATTTATTTAAGTTTAGAAGCGGAAGTTTAAAACTAGTAAGTAGAAAACGATTTTCGTAATTTGATAACTGAAAAAAATATATTCCTATTTTAACTTAAAAGATTGTTTGTAAATTACTTCGCTAAACAAAAATATTTGCCTTATTTTATTTGAAAACAACTTTTAAAAATTAAAAAGGTGAAAACTATTTACAAAACTAAAAAAAAAATTGTAAGAAATCGTTTGCTGATTCTAAAGTTGTGTTCTTTTTCTCACTTTAAAAAAATTGAATTGCTTGTAAAATAATGAGCTACTCGCTGAAAGTGTCTTAATATGCATTATTTTATGCAACAAAAACTCTTAAACTTAGAAGTAGAAAACATCTTCAAATTTTAGAAATTCTTCAAAAAAAATTTTAGAAAAATTTTGTGGTTTTTAAACCATGATAGAATTGCTTGTAGAATAATATATCTCGCAAAAAGTGTCTTTTTATCCATTAATTTATTTAACAACGGAACTGGGAAATAGAAAACTACTATTTCCAAAATTTTAAAACTTTGTAATAAATGGTTAGCTTGATAATTTTGCGTTCCAAGTAATTCTCATTAGAAATAATTGTTATTTCATAAACTGTACAAAATTTGAAAAAGAAAAATTATTATTTATTTATTGAAAATATGAGAGAAACTAATTTTACAATTTAATCCATATATGGGTTTAAGCAGTATTTTGCATTATTTAAATCGCATTCTCTTAATCCGTTTTAAGCAGAATATTTTTGAATAAAATGAAATTTATCAAAATATGTTTCCCATTACTTAGTAATAAGGCCAATTTTGTTATTAATAGCTGTGTTGACTTAAAACTGTATAGAATGTGTTCTACATTCGTTTGAATTTTTCTATAGGATTAAAGATGTTCAACAAACCTATCTGATGATTTCTTCTACACAAAGTTCATATAATTCATTTAGCAGAAATCTAAACAGAAAGTAGTTTGATTACTATCATACTGTGAAAGAGATGATAAATTTAGTTGAAGAGGAAGTTGAACTTCACCACCACCACCACCAAGCAAAGCATGACCCCCAGTAAGATGACAAACACAAATATGCATCTGCACAGCATACCCTGGTGTGTGTGTGTTTCCGCCCCCTCCCCCTCCACATCTGTTTCCAAGATCTCACAGCTAGGTATAGAATTTCAGATTTTTTTTTTCTCTCTCTCTCTCTCTTAACTTTGCCCCCACTGTAAATTCCTTATGCCAGTATCTTCAAAACATCTACTACTTTTACATTACTTTTAATGAGTTACACTTGCGTGAAAGTGGCTCTATAAATTGCACTGCTTTGTTCGAATGTCTCATAACTTTTTTTTTTTTTTTGGTAACATTCCTGATGATAAGTATTTTATAGTGGTTATAAAAAAAAACGAATAAAAATTCAGCGTAAATACACTTTTTATACTATGGAGCCAAAATCTTTAGTCATGCAAACGCGTTAACAAAACTTCGTTCGAAAAATATATTTAGACTAGACCAAATCTCGCTTAGTGAAAACTTGTTTTAGAGAAAATTAGTTTTGGTACTAAATGTAAGTTTTGGACTAAATTTCGCCTAGACTAGTTTTGGGACTAAATGTAAGTTTGGACTAAATTTCGCCTAGACTAGTTTTGGGACTAAATGTAAGTATGGACTAAATTTCGCCTAGACTAGTTTTGGGACTAAATGTAAGTTTGGACTAAATTTCACATCGACCACAGTGCTGACGTGAAATATCCTCAGTGGTAGACGGATCATGGGTTAGAGTCCCCTTGCCGTCGGGCTAACCATGGGAGGTTTTCGTGTTTTTCCTCTCCATGTAAATCAAGTGCGGGTTAGCTCCATCAAAAAGTCCTCCACGAAGGCAGATTTCTCCCAATACTTGATCCGGGAGTTCCCTAGTCTTCTACATTGAGTTTCAAATTACAAGGTTGAGCATTAGTAGGCGAAAGCCCAAAAATTGGGTTAGCTGTTCAACTACGGTTATTAAGTAAAATGTTAGGCCTACTAACAAAAACAAAACTATGCCATCATTGCAAAAGTGATAATTGGGATTTCCATAGGAATGAGTGCTATTTTTCTTTTCACAATGGAGGTTTGACCTTTTTGGCCCTTAATTTTGTCTCCCTCCCTGATTTTTTTCCAATCATTATTCTTCATCTTTCAATTTTATCTTCTATTTTTTTTTTTTTTTTTTTTTTTAAATACAATCTCAAATTATTTCTCCATTAGATGTCTAGCAGAGACTTTTTTTTGTCGTTCTTTTTGGTACCCTTTGAATTAAACCTTCTCTAGATCGATGTCTAAAAATCTATGAGATTACGTAACCTATAATCTACAAAGGCAAGTAATTTCAAGCAGGTTGCATTTGCAGAAATGCCCACTTCGTTGGATTTTCTCTTCTTCTACGAATTTTAATCTCGACTTCGGAAATCTTTTGAAGATGGCAGAGTTTCACAAAATTAAACATTTCTATCTAGAACAGAAGATTCCAACTGGCTTGTTACATGTGATCCGACCGCTTGCGAAGCGAAATATAATATTTAAAATTTTATATAGTTCCTGTCGGGCTTGTACAATCACTGGTTAGTGGAATCATACGCTTTTTATTATCAAACTTCCAGGAACGACGGAAAAAAAAAATTGGAACATTCTCTGGTGTCGAATAACAATGCTAAGTTCGTTTTCACTTTAATGACCAATTATTTTTCCTCCCTATTTATAGGGCGATGGGGTAAATGATATGGTAAAATGAAGAAAGATCAGGTGCTGTGTTACCCTTCGAACGAAAATAAAGAATCTTCATTCAGTCTTGTTAAATTATGTGCAGAATTTTACAATTAAAATATTCTTAAATTATTTCAAGCAATACATAATCTAAATAAGTACTGTTATTCAGTTGATTTAACTATTAATATTATTATAATTTTCCTTTATTTTTTGCTTCAAAAAATCAATCTTGAAAAATATTTAGATGCATAGTTTTTTTTTTTTTTTTTTTTTGTCTATTTAAGTAAAAATTAATAAACTCTACAGTATATAAAGTAATTTATAATTATATTAATTATCCTTTTTCTTTCTTTGAAAATTCATTTAAACGTGTCAGGGAGAACAGAGAAAACCTGGAATTGTCACCGAATTTTATTTTGCCCATTAAAGGCAGGAGATAGTCAAGGAAAATTGCAATTTTTTCTTTACAAACTGGAAAACTCCTACGTCATATGTGTAAACTAACCAGTCTCAGAATTGTCGGTAACAGTAATCAGTTTTTAAGATCAGATTCGAGTTAAACAAATCTGACATCTATTTCAATTATTTGTTATAATATAATTTCGCACATTTTAGTTATAATTATTTTATAAATAAATACATATATTAAATTAATGATAAAAATTAATTGAATATTAATTCATAATAAATATTAATCAATATAAAAATTAATTAAATATATGATTAATTAAAAAATATAATAATAAAAATTTAGTTATATAAATTTCCGTGCTTCTATTCTTATTTAGTGTTATGTTAGTTATGTTTTTTTGCTTACAAAATCTAACATTTGTTTTTTCTAATCTAACATTTGTTTTTTCTAATCTAACATTTGTTTGTGACATTCACAAAATCTAACATTAACACAATCATTGTAATCATGTAAAATTGCATGGTATAGATAAAATAGGGTTTGGAATTTCTTCGAAATTTTCCTATATACCTGAAAAAGCCATGAAATTTTTTCCCCTGAAATTGAGTAGGAATCTTGACGAAATTTAAATAATCGTTTGCGATTAATCATTTCAATGGAACAAAGAACATTGAAACCAAGCATATTACATTTATAAAACTGTAGCTACGAAAAGTAACCGAGGAAGAAGATTTTGTATTATAAGGAGAAACATACGATTGTGATAGAAGAGGTTATAATAGTGTTAAAAAACTATCAGAGGAATATCATATTTTTTTCTAGTAAAGGAAAATGAAATGCAGTGGAAGGAGAAGTGGATGAAGTAAATATAGTGGTGGTGATAGGAGATGTAAGCTTCCCTCGAGGTGATAGGACAGCGTTTGGAGTTCATTTGTCATTCATCCGCATTTCTTGAACCTCGAGATTCATAGCTTACTACTGTCTTCTTTGTTCTTCAAGATGTCGTCCAACATTATCCATGCCGTGCTGAATGAGTCATGTTGATATCCGTCTGGAATAGCTTACAGAAAACTATTCTACCCAGCGTTAGCCGCCTTCGACGTCCAACGTGGTTGCTTTTGAAACTGAAGATTTATTATTATTATTTTCAGGTAACTCATTTTACTCATCTACGAAACTTTTCTACTACGGAGTTGAACATTAGTAGCCTTGTAATTTTGAACCCAATCCTGTAGACAAGGGAACTCTTGGATCAAGTATTGAGAGAAATGTTGCCTTCGTGGAGGACTTTTTGGTAGTAACTCATGATCCGTCTACCACTGAGGATATTTCATGCCAGCACTGTGGTCGGTGCAAGCCGGATGCGGAATTCGTATCGACCAGCCATCGCCGGGATCGAACCCTGGTTCACATCATTGGCAAGCGAACGATCTATCCCCTGAGCCATCGCGGTTCTACCTCACTTCCTTATGAGAATTTGAGAAAAAGCAGACATATAGACATATGAAAGCAGACATAATGTAAAATCACGAAATAAACTCTAAAAAAAATCGGTTCGATGTTAAACCATCAGCCGCAAAGACTCGGGGAAATAGAACGTTCGCCTCCAAGTGAGGTGACCCAGGTTCGAATCCCAGCGATTGTTGTTTTTTTTATATGAATTCTGCTCCGGACACTGGCCACAGTGCTGACATAAAATATCCTCAGTGGTAGACGGATCATGAGTTAGAATCCCCTTGCCTTCGGGCTAACCGTGGGAAGTTTTTTTATTTTCTTTCATAACCGTCATTGAACAGTCGACCCAATTTTGGGCTTTCGACTACTAATGTTTAACTCCTTAGCCTTGTAATTTTGAATTAGTTCAGAAGACAAGGAAACTCCCGGATCCCCAGAGGTATGATTTGTTATGGGAAGATGGGGAACTTTGTGTCTCGACAGATTTAACGTGCATCAGTCACCATTTAAACGCAAATGCGGGTTAGTTCCATCAAAATGTCCTCCAAGAAATCTAGTTGGACCCAATGTGTGAGCCAAGAATCCCCTCGTCTTCTAGGTTCAAATTACAAGCGTCTTCAAAATTACCCGGCTCCGGTGTTGAGCATTGATAGTCTTAAGCTCACTATTGGTTCGGCTGTTCAACGTCGTTTATAAATTAAAATGTTGAACCATGTTACTGCGTAATCAAATTAAAGAATTACGACGTTATGGCTTCATGCTTTGAATCGGAAAAAAAATTTGCATTATTTTTCGATTCGCATGATCCGAAATTTCTATCAGTGTCAATTTTTCAGTGTAAAATAGTCAATCAAAACCTGTTTCTTTCTTTGTGTTTGTGTGTGTTTTAATTTTATATTATTTTTAACGATCTTTGCACTTAGTACGCTATTAAAATAATAAAAAAGAAAGCTATCGCCATTCATACTTGGATTTGAGCCATTCACTTTGAAAATAGGCATGATAACAAATTTTCCATACTCAAAGCTTTTAAGCAACTTCCATTATTTATAGAAACTGTAAAAAAAGCCTCAAACTATTTACAAAAACTAGTCGGGTTATCTTTACTAAAGAACTTCTTAGTATTCTAGAGACGATCCTTATAATAATTTGCATACTTAATAAAAGATAGCCAGGGGGCAACAAGTGTTTTCTAAATGAATTCCACGGGAGTCTACAGGATATTGCATCGGACTGCACAAAGATAGATAGCAGTCGTCTTTCCATGAAAAGAATAATGAAGCGATACATGTGCCTTCGCGTCACACACCTTCAATTTCCGGTTTCCCGTAGGAAGCTGCGCAAGTGTCGAATATTGAGTAGGGGCGCCCTTTGAATTCCATTCTTCTTTTAACTTTATACTATGTATGGAAGTTTCAGACTTTTAACTCTTTAAAGAATAAATATCAATTAAGGTATTGCCATTCTACAGCGAGATAATGAAATTTCTTGCATGAATATAGTATAAACACCATTTAATTTATAAAATAGACAAAAACTATAAAAAGAAAGGGGAAAAAAATAATTAAAGAAATTTGGTTGCTGCTCTAATCTAAACCATTATAATTCATACAACTCGCTAAGTCCTAATTTACTCCAGCTTTGTTCGGAATTGCTTTAAATTAAAAATAATTTGCCAAAATATCCTCTGATATTTTTCACAAAATTGCTTCTGACAATTATTCTAAAAGTTCTTTTCGAATATCCTCTGACGACTTTCTCAAAATTTTTCCTGCCAAATATCCTCTGCCGTCTTTCACAATTTTTTTATTTTATTTCAATTATTTCTAGTTTTTATTTTTTTTTCCAGCTATTTTTTGACATGTTTCACAAATTTTTTTTTTTTTTCAAATATCCTCTGACGTCTTTCACAAGTTTTTCCTGCCAAATATCCTCTGCCGTCTTTCAAAATTTTTTATTTTATTTCAATTATTTATATCTTTATTTATTTATTTATTTTGTCAACTATTTTTTGACATGTTTCACAAAATTCTTTTTGTCAAATATCCTCTGACGTCTTTCACAAAAATTTTCTTGCAAAAAATCTTCTGGTATCTTTCACAGAACCGGAATTTTTTTCTTTGATGACGTGTTTCTAATGACCTTTCAATATACTCTTACTATATAGTTTCATTTATTCTCCTATCATTTATTCATTTATTATTCATTTATTACATCCTATCTGAGCAAACAAACAGGCCGTTCAATTACCGTTAATTTTAAATTTAGTTTTATAGTGTGACACGTTTTAAAAGCTTAACAATAAACGAATTAAGCACGTGGTTTCAGATAACTTTAAAAGCATTAATCCTTTCGTGTTATCTCTTCAGATAATCTGGCATAAAGAATAAAAATTGTAATATAAAACGAGCAAAAACTATATATATATATTTTTATTACAGCTTTAATCTGGCAAACGTCATTTATATTTACTTTTAAAATATGTGAAAAAAACTGAATACGTTTACAATTGTACACATTTAGCTTCGCGTTGTATTTCGCATTCTCAGAGCCAACGGTTTGCCCGCTATCCGGTATACAGACACAGAAACAAATTCTTTATTTTATTATATGTATCGTCTTTCCTCTGAAAATTTATAACAACACTAAATAAAATAATATTTATAATAATAAATACCGTATTTATAACTATAAATTCTATTTATAATAATAAATACGTATACAAATAATTTTAATTAACTATTTAAAATCGATCAATCAATAAAGTTTTTTTCTTTCTTTTTTTTTAAAATAAAATTTACGAACTTGTTTGTAAATACATATTTATGAACTTATAATCACTGATCTAAAAAAACTTATTTTATTTTTATATGATATTAAATGAGGAATAACTGTTATAATATTAACTATTATAAATTAAATGCTGTAGCGTTTTGGTTTTACGGTTAAATGTAATGTATCAATTTTGTTTTGAAATTTTCATATTTCAATCCACTAGAAAGGTTTATGGCCTTATCGTGGTCATTTTGGTATAAATTTCTAAGAAATTATGAAGTCTTATCTTGGGAAAATGCCTATGTTTACCAAACTTATTTTTGTATTTTTAAAATTTAAATAGAAGTAAAAATTTCGCAGTAAGTGCAGTGAACCGATACTCGAACAAAATCCAAGCGATATTTCTAAGAAAACATTAACCCAATCTGGCGTACCAAAAATAAAAAAAATTTTAAGCAATCGAAGGTCATTATTTGAAAATATTATTATTATTTATTTACACTGATGTTAAGACTTATTTTAAATAATTTTTGGTGGCAAATTGCTATTTTTGGAATATCTGGGACAGAATTTATTTTTCAAATAAATAATAATATAAAAGTTTTCTAAGAAATTATTAACCTTCTTTGTCTTGCAAAGTGAAATCCGAATAAAATATACAGAATTTTACTTTAAACTTGTCATATATTTACGGAACACAATTTTTTCATTGATTTTTATTCATTTTAATTATTATTATCGAGCTGTAGTCATGCCCTCTGCCCAAAGGAATTCTTCGAATAATGTGTTCACTTGGCTTAAACAAATAAAAATAATCAAAAATCCAAAATATATCTGTTATGTCTGGTTCAAAGAAAAAGAAAGAAAGAACAAGGCCAAGGTCTCCGCCACCTCGCCAAAGGATGGTAATGACGGATAAAAGTGTAATAAAATATAATGAAAAATAAATAAATCTCATCAGACGACGAACCAACCTACTTTTTTTCTTTTTTTTTTTCTGTTCTACCTTCGCCCACCCCCGCCTGATGATTTCCTCAGAAACCGTCTGCTTTTCTCCCAGGTAATGACTCCCTAAGACCCGTTATCAAGTGAAAAGAATAAAAAAATAAAAAAAAGAATCTTTCTCTGTTGGTCCTTTTCTCTCTTTCATTTTCGAACTTTTTGTTTGTGTTTTATTTTAATACAGAGGGAGAGGTATCGGTAGATCTTTTTGGTGATGAAAGGGTTATTTCCCTCCTTTCTTTGTCACCCATTCTAAATTCGAAATTGCAGCAGAAAATATTCGAGAATAATTTGCTATATTGAGGAATCGCTGATTTTGATTTTTTGGCTTTTTGATGTGGAAGGAAGTAAATGTGATGGGAATGTTACTAAGTTTCGCAAGCTATTTACCCCCTTCTTTCCCTCCCCCTCGGTTAAGAACCAGTTTGAACTCGTCCAATCCCCTATTTTCATATTCAATCCATCTTATTCCCCGTGGCAGAATGGTATTAAGTTCGTTCCTGCGTCACGCTCTCGAAACCCCTCCCCTTTTGCCTGCGAACGATCCCCCATCTGTTCTGGGGGAAAATTTATTTCAGAGTTTGCAAGCTCGTAGTGCCCTCTATTTGCATTTGTTAACAATTTTTCAATTTCTGACAGAGCTAAAAACCTAACTTTAGTTGAAGTGTGATAAACAATACTATGATTAAAAAAACTCGTTTATTTTTTAAAAGAATATATTTATTACATTTTGTTTTGCTAAAATATTCACTTAACTTTTTTCAAAATACGGATTTTTTGGTACGGAAATGAAATGGAAACTTAAAAAAAATTAACCAAATCAAAAAAATTATTCATATTATTTTAGTATTACACCGCTTTTAAATATAAATAAATCAGCTGTTAATACTGAAGATTTATTTCTAAAAATTTTGGCCAAATTTTTATAGATATCACTTATTGTAACTATTAGAATTTTATTGTATAAAGTATATTCTATTGTTTAGGTTTAGTAGTTAAAAGGAAGGTAGGATTATGATTATATTAATTGGAAGAATACAAGACAAAATTTCTTATTTAAAAAATATATATATATTGATGCACGACATTTAAAAAGAAAAAAAAAAAGACTTTAGTTAGTTTTATCGTTATGTTGTATAAATAATTGTTTTGCCTGTTATAATTTTTATTATGATTAAAATTTTTTAATTTACTTGCTTAGAGAAAGAAGCTTGTCAGATCATCTAAGCCTTAAAAAATCGAAACCGAAATAAACTAGCGTTATTTTTTTTTTCTTCCTTTGATTTGTGTATTTTTTGTTTTTGAGATGGTTATTGTAATTAAAACTTGTGAGATTGCACAAAAAAAAAATAAAATAAAAAACAATTTGTTGTTTGTAAAATAATTATGATAAGAATAATAATAATTAGTATTGTCGTACGTGTTTAGATGAAACACATCATAAAATTTTTTCATGAAATTTTACACACTTTATTCAATAATTTATAACACAAAAGCACTTGATATTTTCTTACAAAAGCAGAAGTTGAAATTCAAAGTTTGAAAATGAATACGATAGCAATCATTTATAGATTCGTTTACTCAAAATATTTCATTCTATTTTCCTCTTTAATGTTTTTTATTAGTTTATAAGTTTCATCTAGATGCTTCTAATAATATAAATTACTTTCCAATGAATTTTCATTAGTTAAAAAAAAAAAAAAAACTATCCAATTGTCTTACATATAAAATATGAGAATTTAAACTGTGTGTTAATGAATTTGTTTTTAAATTTTTAAATTTAAAAATTGTTACTTAAGAAAAAATTATTATTATTAAAAAGAAAAAAAACACGTTTTATGACTAACGACCCAGTAATAACATATAAACATAAACTAAATTTTGGAATCGTTTTCTTATTTTCAATTCTTAAACTATTATTTTTGAATAAATTAAATGAGAAAAAAAATCTGGAAAACAATTTTGAAAGGAAAACATTTGTAGAATCGTTTGCTCACAGCATTCTATTGTTTTTTTCCCCCCTCGTTAAAAAAGCGCCACAAGATTTTATAAATTTCATTAGTTTTTAAAAACTCTTCAATATTTCGATGTACAAGTGGAATGTGAGAATTGAAGTATACTATGCGGTACTAGATTTTTTTTCAAATTTTGTAACTTCAGTCCAGCTTGTTATCCAAAAATTGTCAATATGCCTTCGCTATTATTGTTATATAATTAATTGTGAAAGGAAAGTATGCATGTTAGGAATTGTTTTCTGATTTTTAATTGTTAAAATGTCTTTTATAAATAATTTGGGAAAGGAAATAAACAATTTGGGAAATTAGAAAATTTTGAAAGGATAACAATTCTAATCGAATCTGTTGCTCAAAGCATTTTTCTCTTTTTTCCTTTCTCTTTAGAGTATTATTATACGTTATAAAAGACAAATCCATACGCTTTTATTAATAACTTCCACTATTATTAATAACTTCAACAATAAATTACTTTAACTATATTTTGTACATTTGATAAACTTCAAATTCAATATTTGTCTCATATGCAGAATATGTGAATTTAGAGTTTACGCGCATGTTATAAAACTCTACAATAGTGATTTTATGTGTTAATATTTATTTTTAAACTTTGTAACGTTACTATCGGTACGTATTTATTGTAAAATAAATTTTTTTTAGGTGGGAAAAAGAAGAAAACAAAATTTTTTAGCAAACGATTCCTAATCCAGAGTTTTTGAAATATCGTCTAAGTCTTTATTAAAACATCGTTTGGTTTTAAGATGCATCAAAACTTGTGCATGACAAAGTATTAAACTGAAAAAAATTTGAATACGATTTTTAACTTAACACTTATAAAAAGTATGGGGGAATTTTTCCTATATTTTGATATTGGGTGGAAATAATCTTAATAGGAAAGATAATTTTTTTTATAATTACTCCTATTTTGCATCGTTATGCAATTATTACGACTTTCTTCTTTTTCTCAATCTTACTCTCTATGTTAACGTCAGAAAGAAAAAGGTGGTAATCAACGGAATGAAGTCATCTTTAAAGGAAATTAAAGTTTGGCTGCTTTTCTTAGTTATTATAATAAACGAAAAAAAGCGGCTGAACGAAACCTATATTTTTGAAATCATAATGATGGGAAAATTCGATACAGAAAAGAACTTGAACCAGAATGAGTTCGTTGAAATGAGTTTGAGTCGGTGAAAAAAAGAAGAAAAAAACTGTCCATTGTTTGTCATTAGGGAAGTATACTAGCTCGAGAGGAACACCTAATGACGAACTACATTAGGAAAAGAATGTTTTTCGATGATTGCCATCCCCCAAGTATCTTTACACAAATAAATATTCCAAATATTTCCAACAAAATAGGAGTTAAAAAAAAAACTCGTGCATTATGAAGGACAGAAATCCGTTGATTGGAATTGATATTTTCAAATTTTATTGCAAAAATATTATATTCAAATATTTAATTCTTAAGAGTAAACAAAAATTCATCAGATGAAATGGGTTTTTTTTAAAATTGAGTTTTCAGCAGTAAACAGAAGTCCTTGAGATAGAATAGGTTCTCTATTACGAAGTTTTTAGCAGTAAAATGAAATTCATAAGATGGAGGTTTTTTTTTTAAATTGAGTTTTTAGCAGCAAACAGAAATCTGTCTGATGGAATTAGCTTTTTTAGTATTTAGTTAAAAACAGAAATCTCTCAAAAGAAATAGAATGTTTTTTTTTTTTTTTTTTTTTTTTTTTAATGAGTTTTTGAGCAGTAAACAGAAATCTGTCTGATGGAATTAGTTTCTTTAGTATCTGGTTACAAATATAAATCTATCGAAAGAACTAGAATATTTTTTTTTAAATTTTTTTTTATTTTTTTTTATTGAGTTTTTAGCAGTAAACAGAAATCTGTCAGATGGAATAAGTTTTTTTAGTATTGAGTATTTAGTTACAAATAGAAATCTATCAAAAGAACTAGAATGTTTTTTTTTTTTTTTTAAGTTCAGTTTTTAGCAGTAAACAGAAATCTGTCAGATGGAGTAGGTTTTCTGTATTCTGAGTTTTTAGCTGCAAGCAGAAATCTATCAAATGGAATAGGCTTTTTCTTTAATTTAACTTATTCGTAGTAAACAGAAATCCGTCAAGTGAAATAATTTTTTTTAGATTGAGTTTTTAGCAGTAAACACAAATGCATCGAATGGAAAGATTAATTTTTTGCTGATGACAACCAAAGAAATCTCATAGTTTTTCACAGGAGAAAAATTGGTTCATACTGTGTCATTTTCACGAATGGAAGAAGAATGCACTGATAACAATGAAAAGTTATTTCATACTATTATGTTATAGAAAGAAAAGATGAACCCTTTTGAAATGAAAAAATAAATAATTAAACAATTTTAAAAGTTTTATTTATTGTGCCTGATCTGACGTAAGCTCCTTGATAATCACACGCAGAAAACAAATAAATAAATAACGGAGAAAACAATACAATAAATTTGTATAACGAATGAAAAATTAAAAAATTTATTCAAAGCAATGAATACAGATTAACCACAAAAAGATATTAAACCCACTAAGTTATATCCGCAAAAATTTGTGTTTTCTGATATTGTATTAATATCACCTAATACAAAAAAATATCAATACACCACTATTTTTACAATATTACTATTGTGTTGATATTTTTGGCTTTAGGCAATATTAATACAATGTCAGAAAAATTTCAATACAACAATATTATTACAATAGTAATATTGTGTTGCTATTTTTTGCTTTACACGATGTTAATACATTGTCGGAAAAATTTTATTGCAACAGTATTATTACAATAGAACTATTGTGTTGATATTTTTAGTTTTATGTGATATTAATAGAATGTCAGGAAAATTTCAATACAGCAGTATCATTACAATAGTATCATTACAATAGTACTATTGTATTGCTATTTTTTGCTTTGCATGATATTAATACATTGTTAGAAAAATATCAATGCAACAATATTATTACTGTTGCTATTTTTTGCTTTACGCAATATTTATACACTCACAAAAATATAAATACAACAGTATTATTACAAGAGTACTATTGTGTTGCTATTTTTTGCTTTACGCGATATTATTTACATTGCCAGAAAATTTTCAATACAACAGTATAATTAAAATAGAACTATTGTGTTGATATTTTTAGCTTTATGCGAAATCAATAGAATGTAAGAAAAATTCCAATCTAATAGTATTATTATAATAGTACGATTGTGTCGCTATTTTTTGCTTTATATAATATTAATACATTGTTAGAGAAATATAAATGCAACAGTATTATTACTGTTGCTATTTTTTGCTTTACGCGATATTAATACATTGTCAGAAAATTTTCAATTCAACAGTATTATGACAATATAACTTTTCTGTAGATATTTTTGGCTTTAGGCGATATTAATAAAATATCAGAAATATAGTCTAACTGTGACAAAAAAATTTCTTGGTAAGAGAGGTTTAGAAAAACAGTCACTAAGAAATTCTCAGCCACAGCAATAGAAAGTTCGACGTGAGTCCACCAATAAACGTTGTCAAGTAGAGGGAGGATGAAAATCTCCTTTTGCGAGAATGAATGTTGCCACCAAATAAAATAAGAACAATGAAGGGGGGTGGAGTGAGGATAATTTCTAGAAAATATTTGAGAGCTGATCATCATGATGTGTGAGAGAGAGAGAGAGAAAGTGGAATGCACAACCGAGAGAGGACAGATTGATGCGGTCGGCGCATACCACGCATTGTTTTGAGGGTGCGCGCCTTAATTATAAATGAATATTCATCCGACTTACATGCCGAATGTTTCTTATTTAATCTAGCCACTCTTTAGAAAAGAGAATAACTTACGGAGCAGGTACTCTAGATTAGAATGTGAAATATTCGGTTCAAAAATTGAGTCGGAATAAAAATGCAACCGAATTTAGTAATCTTTGAGTTGCGGAGATAATTAATATAAATCTATTTTTAAAACAGTCTAGCCATTTTGTAAAATTAATGTGTTTTTTAGAAACGTATTAGGGTTTATACCGTCGAACGATGAAAGTCTATACATCGATCGTTTTTGTTAATATTTTTTTTAACATTATTATAAATGAATTTATATGAAAATTGTAAATATTCAAGACCTATTTTGAAAAAATTGCAAATATGTTTGGAAAATTTTAAAAATTTATGAATGCATTTTTGAAAAGACAATTCTCTCTCTCTCTCTCTCTCTCTCTCTCTCTCTTTTTTCACAAATGAAATAAATTTAATTGAATGATGCATAAGTAAATTTTTAAAAAGTTGAATAAATTTTTGAGAATCTAGTAATGTTTTTTTTTTTTTTTTTTTTTTTAACTGGTTAGGTCTAGTATTTTTATTTATTATTATTTTTTTTAAAGCTCAGAAAACTAAAAAAAATAAATAAATAGCTGTGTTTGATACGCATAATGTGATCGTGTTTAAATGATAAAATCAATTTTGGAACTAAACTTATTAATTTGGAGATAAGATGTATTATTTATTTTTATTTCACTGATAAAAATGTACATTTCTTTTCTCCCTCTTCTAATGAAATCCAAAAATTTTCCTGATAAAAGGAAACACAGTCAGGGTTTCCGCGGAAAGGTCTTAGGGTTCCATGAAAAATATCAGGTTCCATGAAGGATTTTTTTTTTTTTTTTAACGATATCCGATTGTTGAAACCTGTTAATATATCTAATCGATAATTCACAATTTTATGTATTTAATAAAACTAATTTAAGCAAAATGCCATTGGAAAAAAAATTACAAAATTTAAAAATATATGTTTTTGTTCAAATAATAATACATTGAATAAATATTGAAAGGAATACACATTTATAATAAGTTGAGTTAGCATTTCTCATCGAATTTTCCAATTCCAGAATTAAATATCTAAATTCAACAATAAAGAAATGTGTATTTCTAAAATACATTCACAACGTTTTATCACCTTTTCGTATCCATTTTGAGTTTATGCATACTTTAACAACGAATTCCGAACTCAATTATATGCCGTGCGAGTTCACTTATCTGACGAATTTTTTTTTTTTTTAATTGCTACTAATAAAAGGATCAAATAAATAATTCATTTTTTCTCATTAACTATTTTCAAAATGATTACTATAATTATAATGGAGTCGTGTTGCCTCAGGGGATAGAGTGTTCGCCATTATATACCGTGAACCGGGTTCGAATCCCAGTGCTTACGTAAAATATCCTCAGTGGTTGACAGATCATGGGTTAAAGCCCCTTGCCGCCAGGCTAACCGTGGGAGGTTTTCGGAGTTTTCCTCTATATGTTACGCAAATACGGGTTAGTTCCACCAGAAAGTCCTCCAATAAGGGAAATTTCTCCCAATACTTAATCGAGGAGTTCTTTGGTCTTATAGATTGGATTCAAAATTACAAGTCTACGGAGTTGGACATAGGTAGTCGTCAACCCAAAAATGGGTCGGCTGTTCAAAGACGGTTATGAAATAAAATATAATTATAACTGCCGTAGGTTTTGTTATTTTGTTTATAATTGCCAATGAACTTTACTTATGGTTTGAAGTTTCGTTAAGAGAATAAGGGTGATCATTTAGGGTTTCCTCAGTCGAAAAAAATTGGGAACCACTCATAAAGAGAATAAATTACAGCTAAAACCCTCTAAAATAGCATAGATATTTAAATAAACCTAAGTCTCCCAGTTTTTTCCCCAATATTTTTTAAAAATATAATTATATATTATTGTACCCACAATCGGAACAATTACACTAAATTTAGTGAGGAAAAGGAAAAAAAACATTAAAAAAATTATGGCACCAGGTCCAACAATCAAAATAGGGATCTAAAAACTTGTAAAAACTGGCTTTCTTTTCAAAAGATGGCAGTTCTCCCCATCCTCGGGTAATAAGTGCTTGACAGAACTTTTTATTACATCTTAATTCACAGTTGGTTGTCGGCAAGTTCAAAGAAAGCCACGTATAATTCAGAAATTATAATTCCAAATCCCACATTCAACTTTTACTGCACTCTGGTCTCCACCCTCGCTCTTCCTGTTTGCTTTTTATTCAAAAGCTTTTTTTTTTTTTTTTTTCACCTTGAAGTTTTACTCAAAAGTACTTTCCCCCAAGTTAAATAAACTGCAGACTGCTTCACCAATTGTAATATTTTTTTTCAAGCATCTATGGTCGTAATCTGTGTAAACCATTATTAAACCATATGAATACTTGAGATAAGAGGACCATAGGTATAGTCCTTGTTAGATTTTTACGGGATTCTTACTTCGTTGTTGATTTAAAGATTACAACTGCAATTTTTTTTTTCCGTGTAAAATTATGTCAAAAATTAAGGCTTTTTTTTTTATAAAGGTTAAAAATATGAGCAAAATCCTTATTTTGGCGTTCGTTTATGTTGACATACAAAATTGCAGCCGCAGGTTTCTCTCATATATGTTTAACAATGATTTATTCACGTGTACTTCAAAACATTTAATTTTAAAAAAAACGCCATTTTAATTCTTTTTTTTTTTTTACATTTCGAGAAAAACCCATATAGAAATTTTTAGAATTGGGTGTCGGAAATTTAAATTCAAATGAAGCAAAACTATTAAAATCTAATGAATCAAACATTCGCGTCGTGCGTTATTAAGGCGAATTCGAACTAGGCTTAACAGAGCAGAAGCAGGTAGAAATTCGCGTCGTGCGTTATTAAGACGAATTCGAACTAGGCTTAACAAAGCAGAAGCAGGTAGAAATTATAAAATTATTTGATTCAGTTTACGGGACTTGAAAATAAAAACATAAATATCCTTATTATACGAGTACAATTAAA
Source organism: Parasteatoda lunata (assembly GCA_949128135.1). Taxonomy (NCBI): domain Eukaryota; kingdom Metazoa; phylum Arthropoda; class Arachnida; order Araneae; family Theridiidae; genus Parasteatoda; species Parasteatoda lunata. The sequence continues at coordinate 117,762,659 of OX421971.1, forward strand.
AAAATACATACACTGCAATTCTGCCATCAAAAATTTTTGACCGGTAGTTTAAATAGTATACAGTTGCCTGTTTTTAGAATCTTGATAAGTATTTTTGTATTGTTGTTTTGACAAGAATTTTTGTTTGTTCATTTAACTTTGAATTAAATTTTTAACGTCAGACGAATCGGTTTTTATCGGTTTTAACTGTAACAAAATTAGTTTTCAAACAATCAAAAAACTGAGAAGTGTGTAGTTTTAAATTCACGCAAAACTACGTATTCATTGCTTTCAAGTTTTGAGGAAAAATTTAGAGAAGGGCTAAAAATGTTATTTCTCCTAATCTAATCCTCTTTATTTCCTAACTTTTTTGGAAGGTATTGTGCTGTCTAATAATAATATATCATCAAACGTTTGTTAAGTATAAAAAAGAAAGAAAAATATCGAAAAAACACAAATTAAAAATTAAACCTATAATCCTAGGTGGCGAGAATAGAAGCCTCATAAACAGCAAAAAAATTATATTTTCCTAAAAAAAGTTTTGTTAGACACTGACCTGAAAATTTTTCGTAATAAAGAACTTTTTGTAGTAAGCCATGCTCGATATATCGAGCTTTTATTTTAATTTTGTTTTTTACCAAATGAGCTGTATTAATTGTGAAAATATCAACCCTTTTTAATCATCCATCACAGATAATGTGGGCATCTTTTAATCGTTAAAACTATATTTTGGAAATATATATTGGCGCCAAGACAAAAGATTACATTGAAACAAAAATTAGGTCAAGTCGTATTTTATTGCAGTTTCGCATCTACCATTGTATCTTCAAAACAATGCCGCGATTATAACTCTCTGGATCACAAAAATTACTTATACTGTAAAGGATAAGCTATCGTTTCTACAATAACAACCTAGACGTTTTTAACTGTTTAGATATCCAGTTGATGTTTTTTGTATATAAGAGTTTTTACAATGTTATCTTTTTGTACGATCCTTTGGATATCTTTTACGCGGTATTCTTTTTTTTTTTTTTTTTCCAAGGCAATAAAATTGATTCTTTCATTCGTAGGGTTCGATTCCCATGAGATTTAAAAATTTATCTTTGGGAAAATTGCTTCAGTTCAGTTGGGTTTATATAGATTAAATATTTGAACTAAGTGGTTTGTGAAAATCGTGTTTCAAAAGATTTTGTGAGAGGTAAATGAAAAAAAAAAATATTTGGCTATTTGTTTCATAATCTTAAAATAATCGTTCTTTGTTTTAAAAGAAATGGCTGAAATATTAAAATGTAAAATATGATGCGATAACTTCAGTTATCATTTTCTGAGAAAAAAAGAAGTAAAACGATTGAAACTGACAAATGAAGTTTTATCGTCTGTTTTGCTTTTTTTTCCCTCGCTTTTATTTTAATATTATTTTTTTAGTAGTATTTTTTATTATTTTTTTCATTACTTTTTTCATTACTTTTTTCATTAATATCGAGAAATGATTTGAAAATTTTCATTTTTTTTTAAAGTTTCTTTCTCTGTTAATAGTTTCTAGTTTAAATTATTTATTCATTTATTTGTTATGTAACTGGTTAGTGTTCTGAGCCACTGCCAACGCCCTCTAGTGTGTGTTTTATAGCTTAGCTTAAGTGCTGTGTTGTGAATGAGAAAAGAAACAGCATGTTAAAAAAAACCAAAATAGTGAAACGCGTAAAAAAGCGATACAATTATTCAGTTCACATTCTCGTGGTGAACCACTATCAACAGTGCAGTGATTAAACAGGTAGTGAAATGGGAAAATATATAAGGGACTGTTTTACAAGTTACTAAGTTTCTACTTTGTTACATACTATGATTTTTTTTTCAGTGTACAAATCCAATAGTAGGATAACTTTGTTACAAAAAGCATTTTTCCTGTAAATGTTATACTATTTTTTTTTTTAACCACTTTGGAAGAATTTGCATCTTATTTTAGTCTTTTTTTCTTTTCTTATACAAAAGGCATTTTTCCTATAGGTTTTTCAATTCGAGTTGTTGAAAAATATCGAAGTGCATGATTATTTTAAGACAGATTTTATTTTGAAAATTATTTTAGTTTTGTGTTAACTTTAACTTTGTGTAACTTTTTAAATAGAATAACCTTTTTTGTTGTTGTTGTTGTTTTAATGGGTTTTGATAATTTGTTTTGGTTTATTTTAGCTAATGTTAGGTCTTGACTTGTAACAGACTGTAGTGCCTTGAAAGTAGAATTTTAGCACAAGAAAGCAACTGTTTATTTTCAACTGTATCAACAAATTTAGTAGTGTATTTTTAATTAGAGTCTTATTATGTATTTCAGCTGTATAAATAGAAGAAAAAAAGTTCATTTTACTAAAAATTTATTATTAAAACTACCATGGTTATTATATTTCAATGTTTGTATTTCTGTATTTATTAATTATTTAAAAAAATACAACAGAATAAAACTTTTAATGAAAATGAGGGGAAAAAAAGCTGACTGTTTAAAAATTGCTGGAAAAAAATTGCTTATATTAAAATGAATTTAAAAATAAAATGTTGCATGTCTTATTTACAAAATTGTTGTAATGAATTTAGCATTTGTAATTTTTACTGTAATAATTAAACCTGGTTTTTTGATAAGTTTAATAAATATATAAATTAAACTATTCTTTTGTTAAAAATACTATCAACTTAATACAGATCTAAACCGATTTCTATTTTGCATTTAATAACAATGCAACACTTTTCTTGTGGAATTAATTCTCTTTTCAGATCGATGCACAAGTTTTGTGATCTTTATCGTTTTGAGCAGAAAACATTCGAAGAAAAAACTACCTGCTCCTATTCAAAAGATTCTTCTCTACAAGAATACAATTAGAATAGGTTCTCTGGAATTATTTGGCCCGGAGGTTTTGCCTGTTTTGTACTCACAAATCCAACTTACTTAAACACCGCTGACGTTAATTCCAAGGGCCAATTCGCATTTTCTAGCAACTTGGCGGTGAACCTTCTATTATTGTTATTGCTTTTTGGCGGAGTTGTTTCTACACTTGATGTTTTAATCAATGGGAAACGTGATCTCTGGCAAAACAGTGGCTGCTATTTCTTGCCCCTGGCGCATTTCTCTTTGGCCATTGATTCTATTTCGGGGAATTTTTCCATTGGGAGATGGTTTTGAATATTATTTTTATAAAGTTTGGCGCTATTTCTTTGTTGGCGATACGTGCAAAATTTTACCATTCATCCACTTTTCGATGATACTTAGGCTTTTTCCCTGATCTAAGAAACTTCGAAAGGGATTGATTGTCCATTTCATATTCAAGACTTTTATCTCTTCTCTCTCTGTAATGCAAATTCTTGAACTTCTATTTGAAGAACTGTGTTTTAATTTACATTTTTTTTAAAAACCTATTTCTATCTGGGGTAATTTTTCATTAGAAGAATTGTTTGGTTGTACTCGATGTTGATTGGAAAACAGAATGATAATGTTCGAATAAATGACGCAACTGCGTGGCTTCATTACTAGCATCAATTGCGAACTTGGAACAAATGATGGAGAGTTTTAACGAATTCTTTTTTTAAACTTTGTGTTAAATGAATAAATAATTTTAATACTATTAGTGATTTCTAAAATCCTTTAATTTCCCCCTTCCCAATTTCATGATAATTTGTTTTCTTTATTTCTTAAATCACTTACGAACTTTAAATGTATATTAGAGTATAAGAGTGTTTTATAAAAACGAAAACGATTTTTAATACATTCATAAAAGGGAAAAACGATTTTTAATTCCTTTTTCCAAAAGCAGAATTTAAAGTAGGAATACGTGCAATTTTTTTAAACTTAATGTCAATTTCTTTAATCCAATTTTATATAAATTTGTTTTATTCATTTCTTCCATCACTGCACTTATGCTTAGGTCTTATGAATAAATGAAAAATTTCAACAAATTCTCATTTTAAAATTTCTGTTTAAATAAATGAAGAATTCAATTGATCTCTTTTCTTCATTTCTTTTTACAGCAGAACTGGGATGAGGGATTACATAAAAAAAAAATTTCTTCTCGATTTTACATCAAATAAAATGCCTCAATTGCAAAGTGTTTCCTTCAAGCCTTTTAATATATACTTTAAGAATCGTTGTCAAAAATGGAATTAAAAAGTATATCTGTTGAATATCGTAAATTAGTACTTAAGCGAATAATAAACAAAAAACACTATCATCGAAATTTTTATAATCAATATCGAAAAAGTTTATATGGAAAACATTAAAACCAGTTTGATTACTTGATGGGAATATTAGGGTTTTTTAATAATCAGCGTTTGCCTCCTCTGTATTTCATCTAGCAATCAAACAAGTTTTGATAATCTAAGTAACGTCTTTTTTCAGAAAGAATCGTTAGATTTTTAAGAGTTTTTGTCTTTATTTTGCCTTAATATTAATTGGCGATCCCTAAATATACATAGTTTTAACTTTATTTTTGGTAACACTCGTCCTATTTTTTATTATTTCTATTTTAGATTCATCAAAGTGTTTTTTTCTTTTTCTCTGGAATATATTTAGTTTCAGACCTTAAATGACCTTGAAATAAATTCTTTTTAATTCATAAAGAGGGCAAAATGCAGAATTTGTTTTTATCATTAAGTTCTGATAGATAAAATAGATTATTTCCATTCCTTCTTTATTCTAAATTCTGTAATTTACTGAAGTTTTGGGAACTTACTTAATATTCTATCTTCATCAATATTAAACTTGATTCAAAATTCTTCATTTTATCTTTCGCATGTAACATTTGACGGACTGTCAACCTTATAAGCATATCGGTCAATCAAACTTTCGCATACATTTCAATTTTCACATTTATGCATGAGAAATAAAATTCTAAGTTGAAAACATTTTAAATTTACAGTGTCGAAAATCATTTACTGCTTTTAATTTAATTTAATTCTTTTTAATTTTATTTTCATTCAAAAATCCAGCATTAATTTATATCATAAAATGTCAGAAAAGAGCATTTAATATTTCAATTATAAAACCTTAAAACAATATTTAATTTCATGTGCGTTCAAAAACCTTTGGTATGTTTAGAACTCTTTTCTTCTTTTAGATCTCTTTTTCTTAGTGTCGAAAATTTATTTTATATTTCAACTTTCTCGCACTTAACTAAAAAATGAAAATTTCAGGTAATAAGAAATTTAAAACTTTTCGATATCGGAGATTCCAAAATTCATAATCTGCTTATGTTACTAAAAAGCATAGGGGTAGATTTCCAATTTCCAACCTTCGTTAAAAAATCGTGAAAATAATACACCCAAGTATAAAAGAATTAAGAAAAAAGATAATTATATGAAAACACCCGATCTGCTGTAGTCGGGTGCAGGATCCGAGAGAAATTTAAAACTCATTTGTTCCACAACGTAATAATCGTTTGCAGGAAAGGAAGCTAATCTGGCAACGGGTGTGCCAGAGGAGTTTCAGTTGCACGATCCAAGCCATTATTCCAAGGATCGAATTCTTTTATTACCTCAGCTCTACACGGGGTTTTCTTAACTATCTCCCAAAATAATAAAAAAAAAGACGTTTTTTCTTACATCGTCTTGTTCCATTATTAAAAATGGAACATTATACTTTTTTAAAGTATTTCCGTTTACGACTTCGCCATCAAGCGCGCAGACTAAATCGTTGTATATTCCAAAAGTCAATGGAAATAATCATCTATCGATTAAAGTTGTCACGTTGAAAGAGTGGCTTTGCGTGTGGAAAGGTTATTTATGGTCACAATTGTCAGGTTTCGATGAAATAAATAACTGAGAAAACTGTGTTATTTCGTAGTTAACATGAAACTGACATTTGATCGGCTTCTTCAGACTGTTAACCTTTATATCTCTGTGATAATGATTCGTTATCACTTTATATCGAATTGAATCGTTATCGATTCGTTGTGGAAAATAAAACATAATACGCTTGATTAAATGGATAGGCAATTTTCGCACTTAATGATGGAAAAGCGAAAAATAGTGCTTTAGAGATAGGTCGTTCTCCCTCCCATTGGTAAGCGTTGCCATTTTTTTCTTTCTGAAAGCACATGCTTTTCCCCTCCCCTCTACATAATGGAACTGTCTTTTTTAATATGATTATTATAAGAACATTTAAATACAGTTGGTATATGTGTCTCCCTAACGCCTGTTTATAGTAGGTTCCATTATGGTAAACTTTTTTATGAAATTCAAAATTTCAAATCCATTAAAAATTGTCACCGCATTTTCATATTTACAAAAAAAAAAAAAAAAAAAAAAATTGAATATTAAATTGGAATATATTTTGGTTTTCTGAAATCTACATGAGAACCTCAATTTTCACTAACAAATACGCATATTTTCAATCCATTCTTAGATTAGGCTCTTATAAAGATTCAGGATTAGCAGATTTTTGGTTGGATTAAGATTTTCGTGTAGATTCCGGGTGATTTAAACATGTCATTTTGTACATATTTGTTTATTGTTACGCTAATTCTTAACTTTAAACTTTTGAGCTTAGAAACTAAAATTTTATACTAAAATTGATGTTTTTGCGTCACCCTCCCCCCTTCCAAATGAAACATAGGGTCCATTCTAGAAGACTCAATATTTGAGGAAATTTCCGTATCGGTACCTGCACCCAAATATATATATCAAGTTTTGGCTATAACGGGCATTAATCGGAAAAAAAATTTAAAAAAAAAAAAAAAACACTCGGTAGGGCTTGCCTGCAAGTGACTTAAAATTATAGTATGGAATGCAACCGTGATCCCGCACAGATGTCTAATCTCGCAAGATCTAAATTCAAAAACTAAAATAAATATTGAACAATTAAACGCCTTATTGATAACTGCATCAAATGACTTTCAACTAAGAAAAGAATGGATAAGAGCAGTATTTTGCAGTGATCAGGGCATTAACTACGAAAGTGTTTTTAAATCTCTATAGTGCAACTAAGACAAGTGAATTAGCATATTTAAAAAATACACACGCACACACACACACACACACACACACATATATATATATATATATATATATATGGGACTTGGGGGAACGAAATATAGCAGATTTCTTTTACATATTAGAGCCGTGGTGGCTCAGGGGAATTGAGCGTTCGCTTTCCAATGAGGTAACGTCATTGGAAGGCTGAATTCGTATCGTCCAGCGACGGCTGGACGATACGAATTCAGCACCTGTCTAAAATATCCTCAGTGGTAAACGGATCATTGGTAAAAAGTCCCCTTGCCGTCAGGCTAACCGTGAGAGGTTTTTTTTGGTTTTCCTCTCCATGTAACGCAAATGTGGCTTAGTTCCAGCAAAAAAGGTCTCCACGAAGGCAAATTCCTCCCAATACTTGATCCAGGATTTCCCTTGTCTTCTGGATTGGGTTCAAAATGACAAGGCTACGGAGTTCAACATTAGTAGTCGTAAACCCAAAAAATTGGGTCGGCTGTTCAATGATCGACGGTTATAAAATATGGATAATGTAACAATGCCACTCTATTTTTCAATAGTTATCGAGACTCTTTGTAATGTATATTCCCTTCAATAAGTAATAATGTTAATTCCATTCAATATGTAATAATGTTCATTCATAATGTACATTCCATTTCTGATGTAGCACTTTTCTGCGCGTAAAGATTTGAACCAGAATGTCAATTATTGTTTGAGGTCTTCATCGTTTGCATTACAAAAAATATCTTTGGGAATAAGAGATTTTCACTTGACGTCAAGGCACTATAAAAAGGACTTTGGGAAGAAACGATTTTCCCTTCATGCCGAGGCACTTTAATTTTGTCTACAATTTTTGCTTTCAACACATGTGACGGTAGAGATACCAATTATGGCAACGACATTAACAATTATAGTGACTACACTGAATGATACTGAGGATTTAGTTAAGTGTTAATATCTTCCGTTCTTTTTTTTTTCCTTTCTTTCTTTCAAGTTATTCCACAACATTCTTTGTTTTATAGATGAACCTCCTATTCTTAGTACCTTACCCGTAACCATGAACGATGAAAGATAATACTTAAGAATGATCTTCTTTGACACCAGCACACCTTTCTTAAAGTTTTTACTCATCCAACGAGCCGCTGCGCCCTCTACCAAAACTAAAAAGAAACAGTTTCTTGGTCCTATATATTTGTACAGCTGACGCTCTAGAGTTTATAGAGAGTTTCTCTGTCATTTATTTCTGTACTAGTATATCACCAATCGAAACTGATTGATCTAATTTATAGTTAGGCTTTCCACCGTAGAGTGGCGCTGAAATCATTTTGGCAAGAATGATGCTATTTTGCTGCGTTATGAAAAAAGAAAAAAAAAAAAAAAAAAAACTCACTCGTCACATTTTTACATACTCTAACATTGGAATGAAAACTCTTTTTTTTATTTTCTGTGTCCATAATTCAGCAATAAAAACACCTAAGTGTATTAGCATGAAGGAGACAACATTAAATCGAAATAGACAATAATAATCAATATTTTTTTATTAAACTTATATTTAACTTCGGCATTTCAATTAAATGAAAAATCGAAACTTACCTCGATTAAATTGGTTTGCTTATTTTGGAATCGCAAATAACTAAATAGTTCTTCAATTAAACCAATCAAATTAAAATCTCTCGATCAATTTAAAATTCCATTTTTTCCCTCCCTTTCATTCTACTGCTAATTTTGATTGAAATATATTTAAATACTTTAATTGCAATGAAATAATTTGGAATAGAAATGCATTCTAAAACGAGATTTTGAACTTATCCGAAACAATGTGCAATGAACTGATCTGAAGAGAGTCTTCATTTTGAAAATGCGATACTTAACTTTTTTTCATTTAATAGACGTTCGTAATGATGCAACTCATTACTCGAGTTCAAAACTAATTACGCCCTAACTATAATGATATCGGTATTTATTGGCATTTACGTATAATTTAAGTTTTCAAAATATGCTTATATGTTTTTTGTTTATCTTCTTAGAAATTAGTTTAATACGAAAAATATTGTGGTATTTTGTAAATCATATTTGAATTGCTAAATCCAATTATTTTCTCATTTTCAATTTCTTTATCGTGAATTTCGAAGTTGTATTCCATGTATCACATGTCACAGCCTATATTCCTGAAAGTCATTCATGACATGAATCGTGACTATATTGATAAGTCATGTTCTTTCATGCTATATCCATAATAGTTAAAGGAACAGTTAGTGTGCATATTTCGCTCTTATAACCTCAACCGCTCGAGCTAGGACCCTGAAATTCGGATATCGGTTGCAAGGGACAATTTCAAAAATTTTAATTGTTCGTTCGTGTCAGAAATTATTTTTCTCATAAGCATTGTTCAATAAAAAATGCAGACGATTTTTTTAAAAATATAATATACATAATTTTAAAGATAACAGCAGTGATGTTTGCTAGCTTACTGCTCTATTCATTCAAGAATGCGTTTTATTGCAAGTTTATTTCACGTTCTTTACCAATTATTTATATTTCATTCTTTATGTTTGTTAATCGCAGGGAAACTCAACGTGCTGCCATGAATAATAATTGTTTTGAAAGTTGTTTGTAACGAACAGTTTATTTTATTTAGAGTTGTTAGGCTTTTGAAACTATATATATATCAACTGTGAATATTAAATCAATGATACTTGAAACGAAAAAAATAAATAAGACTAACTGTAATAAGACTTTTAAACTAATGTGCTGATTTATTTAGAAAATTGCTTGATACTGGTTATAACTATGAATAGGATACTTTTCGGTGTTGAATAATATTTAACTGAGTATAGTCTATTTTGATAAGTCGAATTTTTAGAAACTTGTTTTACTAATCTAATAACGTAAAGTCACCATGAAGGACAAAAAATAAAAATAGAGTGATTTTTTTTAAAATCATTCTAATTTTTTATTTATGTTGGTAAATGACTTTTAGTATCGTGCATGATTTCGTTGTTCAAATTACATTTTATTAAACGCCCTTTTTTTTTTATTCCGTCTGTAAGAATAAAGTTTTACGTCAGTATAAAATAAATATTGCCATTTAAATAGAAAGTTTCTTTTTAAAAAATGCTGAAACTCTATAAGAAAAAAGAATACAATAAATAAAAAAGTAATAATGTAATGTTAAGTATGCCAATTTAAATTCGAAGTTAATCGCTGAAGATTTAGTCCTGTTTTGGATTTGGTCGACGTAAATATATTTTGTTAGCAATTAAGTGACCTCCATTTATTTATGTATTTTTTACAATTAGCGTTGCCATTAAACCTCTTTTATATTAGATTATTCTAAAGAAGATGCTTCGTACTACCGGAAACTATATTTTATTTTATGTTCGAGTTTATTTTTGTTAATTTTCTGAACATTAAAATGGAATATTAGGTTGAAAAATTCGCATTTTCAACAAATCCTTTTTGCTTCTTATCAAAGTTATAAGACAGCAAAAGCTTCTCGTGACAATTGTGTTTTATATTTAAACGGTATCATAACTGAAAACATCGCCTGTAATTTGTACGAGGGTTGCTATTTATATTTCTGGCCTTGGCAACAGTAAGTGTTGCTAGGCGACCGCAGACGATTTTAATCGAAAGTTGGATATTTTTAAACATAAATTCAGCAGACGATTTACCATTATAGCTTCATTTGTGTTGTTGACAGTAAATCGAAAAGTTCTTCTCTTTCAAAAAATGGAATTGAATCGTGAACATTTTCGTGTCATTATTTTTCATAACTTTCGACGTGGATTGTCAAGACAAGAGTGCTTCGATGAACTTAATTCTTTATTCAGCGATAAAGCGCCATCCTACAGCACTGTAAAAAATTGGTATAACGAATTTAATCGTGGTCGATGTTCGATCCAGGACGAATCCCGTGCAGGTCGTCCAAAATCCGTTGTTGTGCCAGAAAAGATCGATGCTGTGCGTGAACTGATAAAGCAAGATCGTCATGTGACATACCGTGAGATAGAGGCGTCTTTGGACATTAGTATGACTAGCATCAATAAAATATTGCATGAACATTTGAGCGTAAAAAAAATTTGTTCGCGTTTGATCCCGCATAATCTGACAAACGCTCAAAAAAAGGCTCGTGTCGATTGATGCAAGGAAATGTTGGAAAAATACGTTCAAGGTACATCAAAGGCTGTGTATAACATCTACACAGGTGACGAATCATGGATCTAAGCATATGAGCCGGAAACAAAACAGCAATCAACTGTATGGGTCTTCCAAGACGAGGCAAAACCAACAAAAGTTGTTCGAGGAAGAAGCACATCGAAACAAATGATTGCCTGTTTCTTCGGCATTAACGGTCATATGGCAACAGTGGCGTTAGAGCAACGCAGGACGGTCAATTCTGAATGGTACACGACCATTTGTTTGCCAGAAGTCATCGGAGAAATTCGAAAAAAGCAGAAGAACAGTCGAATCAATCTTCATCATGACAATGCGAGCTCTCACACATCGACTCAAACAAAGGCATTTCTGACGGAGCGAAAGATCGAAGTGATGGGTCATCAGCCGTACGGCCTTGATTTGGCACCCAATGACTTTTTCTTATTCCCACACATCAAAAATAAATTGCGTGGACAACGATTTTCGACCCCCGAAGAAGCGGTTGATGCATTCAAAACGCATGTTTTGGAGTTACCTCAATCGGACTGGAAAAAGTGCTTTGAAAATTGGTTCAAACGCATGCAAAAGTGTATTGATCATCATGGAGAATATTTTGAAAAACAATAAAACCAATTTCGATCCTACATATTTGTTTTTTCATTATTAGGCCAGAAATATAAATAGCAACCCTCGTATGTCTAGTTTAAAAGTGGAAATTATGATCTTAAAAATGCATTTCCAACTGGTCGTCCAGTTGAATTCGGAATTCGAAGAAGAGCGATTAAACCAATTTTTTCACGATAATTCGGGTCAAATGGCGAGGAAAACGGAATGATCCCCCACTTTGACCTTGTAAAAAATTGCAATGAATGACGGACATTAGTTGCCCACCCAGTAGCTTCGAGAAAAACCCTTTTGAAGTTTTCTGTACACTCACAGTGGACTATGCTGTCCGAAAATTCGAATATTTAGATATAGTTCATCCTCATAAACATTTGAGTTTTCAATTCAATGTTTGAGTTTTCAAACAATTTCAATGTTTTGAGATATTGTTAATTTTTCCCTCCAAAAAGAAACGATGTTATTTTTTTTATTTATTATTTAAAACAATCGTGTAAATAATAGTAATAATTGTAACTATTTAAGGATGAGTTTTAGTTTGTCTTGAATAATGCAGTTTGGAGTATAATCCATTTTTTTTAAAACATAATTTTTTTTTAAAACAAGCAGGGGCAAAAAAAAAAAAAAAAAAAAAAAAAAAAAAAAAAAAAAGCTTTCTTAACAGTAATTGAATTTTTATTGAAAACCCACCATGGTTTAAAAAGCAGATCCATTCACTTGCCTCATTTTCCGTAGAAATTAATTCTGCCATTGTCCGACTTCACTTCGGAAAAGAAGCAAAACGTCACCCCCGGAAAAAAAATAGTTCCATCATGATGTGATAGTATCAATTCTTCGATTGAATGAGAACAGAATTTTGAAAAGAACATTCGACACTTCTTCCTTACCTTTGATTGATTAGAAGGAAGTTCTATAATTTTGTATCTCTAGTTCAATGTTACTTAAAAAAAAAACCCGACTGCTAAAAGTGTAATTATTGTGGTTATTTTCTAAAACATTTTTATGCATGTAACAAATGCAGGATAAAAATTTTCGATTTGCAAAAGATCTAAACAGTGTTGTTGATTCAAAAAAAAGAACTCATTAATTCCTTTTGAATATGCTTATGTAACCTGTATCTTTTTAATTGCATAGTTCCGCTCCTGAACTCTTCAATCAGATATAGATCTATACATTATAATTATATAGGGTTGTTGATAGTGAAGGAAACTTCGATTCGCTGTTATTATAATGAATGAAAAGATAGGTTTTATTTTCGTTTTTTTAATTCTTTTTTATGAATGTACTTATTATAGAAAAATAAATTTAAATTAACCTTCATAATATGTAGTAATAATTAATAGAAAAATATAATAAATAAAATGAAGATTTTATTTGTCTCTTTTAGAACTAAAGAAATTTGTGCAGCTGTTAGAAAGGGAAAATTTCAGCCCTCGAATATAAAAATCGGTAAAAAGTTCAATTAATCCGTTCAAATGGAACGTTTAAAAAAAATGAATTTTTTCTCGTTGGTTGAGCGTTAGCCATTGTTATAAGTTAAACTATAAAATTTTGTTTTTTAAAATATTTGAAAGATAATATTTTAGTAATATTAGCTAAGCCCTCACTGTTCTGTACAATCAAAAGTTTATTCAATCTTTCTTTTATGATTATTTTTCAGTCGTTACGTCAGTTTAAGCTGAATAGTTAATGTTGATGATATGTAAGGGCTATTTTACCGAATTTGCATTTCTATAGACATTTGAAACCACGTGTTTAGTTTGTATTATAACACTCATTGAACAGCCGACACAATTGTTTGGCTTTAAGACTACTAATGTTCAACTCCATAGCTTTGCAATTCTAAATACAATCCCGAAGACGAGGGAACAACTGGATAAAGTATTGGAAGACATTTGCCTTCATGAAGAACTTTTTTGATAGAAGCAATCCGCATTTGCGTTATATGGAGAGGAAAACCTGCCACGGATTACCTGGCGGCAAGGAGAATATCACTCATACCAATGGGAACATTTTACGTCTGCACTGTGGTCGGTGCGTGCCTTGTGCGGAATTCGTATCGACAAGCCATCGCTAGGATTCGAACCCGGCTCTGTTTATAGCCGCGGTTTTGAAACGCGTTTCTATTCAACTAAATAACTTAAAATCATCCAGGGGCCTGTCTGACTGGCTGTGCTGTATCGCCTGACAAACGCTGTATAAAGAGTGGAGGTAGCCTGTTCGAATCCCGCTGCTGCCATGGATGTATTTTTGTGCTGTCCGTCTCTGCTCATTTTGACAAAGGTTTATAAGCAACTAAAATTTGAACAATAAATTGAATTTAAATGTGAGAAAAAATTTAATTATTTTAGTTTTATTAATTTTGCATTTTTTCGTTTATGCATGTTTTGATAAACATCAACTTATAATTGTTTATTTATCTTTTTTTAATCCCATGCAAAAACATGTATTTAGCTGTTGTTGTTGTCTTATACCACTTGTCAAAACTACAAGCCTATTTTAAGGCAGAGGAGTGAGCTTCTTCTTGTTTTTCCAGTGGCGCCATCAACGACCAAGAATTCGCCTGCTGCCATACACATATGTCACAATACGTTTTACAGGGAGAATACATTCACACGCAATCCATCCATCCACTGATCGCAATTTAGACCTGAACCAAAGCACAATCAATACACTTCCCCCAGAGGTATTGATTTGTTATGGGAATTTAGAGGACTTTGTGATCTCGGTAGATTTAGCGTGCGCCAGTCACCATTTTCTACACGAGAGTCTTCGGTCGGTGGGGATCGAACTCACAACCTCTCAGACATGGGTCCACCTCCCTACCAGTCTGGCTGCCGACGATCTTTAAAAGGATTTAACTATTCTGATGCGTTAATCTTGAAACTGACTTTTTGGCAGCAGAAAACATCATTCTATTCAGCTATTTACCAAATGTATCTTAAAATTGAAAGCGTAAAATATTTAATTTTGTACTGTCTTCGGATTTATAATTATTTTGCATGTAATGGATATGAGTTGTTATTTTGCATCATTTTCTTCTAATTTCTGTTTATTTAAATTTGTTTCTCTGTCCCATCTATTACACATACTTAAATAATATTTGGTTTCTGCTTTACTGTTAAACATTCAGAAATATGAGCTGAGACCGACATAATGTAGGTGTATTTTTTAAGAAGATAATAAAACAAATATTTGTGAATATAAATTAATAAGCCTAAATGTATATCAATATTTAATCATTTTAAGCTTGGAATAATAAACGCTAAAAGCATTTAAAAAAAAAAAAATGTTAAAAAGTACCTGTAAACACTCTTTTAATGATATTTTAAAATTGAACCACTGAATTATCTTTTCTGACACCAAATTTTTTTTATTTATTTTTTACTTTTTCTAAAATGGCAGATTTATGCTTGTATTCACTCTCAGAAATAAAACTCTCACTTTTAGACGATTCAGCAATGAGTGCTATATTTCGTTAATTTTGAGAATTATTTCGTCATATTATCATGGGATTTTTGACGAAATGCGAACTCTCAAACATGTGACGAAAATGTTTCTTCAACTCGAAACATCAGCGTAGTGCTTTTCGGTAAATTGTTAACTAGATTAACGAAACTGGAATGAAGAATAGACTATCGAAAATAAAGTGACTAAGTAAACCGACTGCTGTATGGTTTCGATCCAGAAAGATCCCGGAACCGAGTCCCGTTTCGGGCATGAGTGTAATTATTATTCTGTTCTATCTGTCTGTGTTGTTAGGGTGACATTGATCCACCTGTATGGTACTCACGTTAACGATTTTTTTTTTTTTTTTTTTTTTGGTAAAGAATAAAGAGTAGAATATTTCTTTAATTTTGATGAAATCCTCGTCGAAGTGACGATAGTTATTTTGTGACTTTGACAAAAAACTCGCTCGGAGCTTATACCAGGAAACGGTTTCTTCAAAAGTGAATATTTGAGTACCCATTTTTGAAAGTGTTCATTTATGAGATTAAATAGTTTATAAATAGCTAAACTATTATTAGTAAATGAATATTTACCAGGAATATTGTCTGTGCACTACGAACGTATTATGTTTTCAGGATTTGCACTAAAGGCTTGTTTTCTAATAATTTTCTCTGTGAATTTAAACGCGTGATGCATCGTTTTTCATTAAAGTTTGGCATATGTCATTTTCAACAAATTTTGTGTATCAATAACAAGATAAAGTATCTTGTTTTTCTCAAATATTGATGACTAAAAATTAAGTTATTAGTTCTTAAATAAAAAGGTTAAAGTGAACAAGTTTTGCTCGAATTCACATATACTTAGAATCTTTTAAAATGGTTATCATAATAATATAATGATAGAGCATTTCTCTTTATTTTTTGCAAGCATGTATACATTTTTACATCTGTTGATAACATCTGCTTTTTTATTTTACAGGCTTAAAATGAAGTAGGCTGTGATTGATGCGTTTTACTACTTCGTCATCTTCTATAAATCGCCGTAATGCTTTGCATCCTGTAAAGAAAACAAAGAAATTATTTCAAAAATCGTGATTCATGATTTGAAAACATAAAAAAATTTCATGTCATTGTATTTATTTACTTTTGAAATATGAATAAATTACAATGTTACAAAAGTCATTTTGTTCAATATTTATCGAGCCTTATTTTAATTACACAAAATATACCACAAGTACTAAAATTCCAGCGTTTGTATATTTTCCCATACCTGGTCGTTAAAATTCTATGAAGAAAAAAATTAATAAATAAAAAATACACTAACTACCAAAGTAATTTTGTGTTTTGTATTGCATCATTTTTTTTAATAATAAAGCATGTAAAGCTGACTAGCAAATGGTGGCCTACTATATGGTAACTTCAGGGATGAAAAGTGATAACCCAGATTTATCGTCTAAAAATTCGACAAAGATGTGTGTGGCTTCTTTTAAAAGTGAACCAGCATTATGTTTAGGGCAAGGGAATTGCAGTTGAAAAAAATTTGTTCGACTCCTAGTTATTAAAAGTTCCGTCCTGTATTTTTAAATAAGTTTTTGATATTATGAGAGTTATTTAGACAATTATTTATAATTATGTGAAATGAAATATATTCGATTGAATATTATGACAACTATTTAAATAATTGAAGACATTTAAACGTTTTAAAGCTTATATTTGTTTAAATTACTTAAAAAGATATTAATCAATAAAGTTGATGATTGGTTTGGTTCATAAATTGCGAAACCAAATTTATTAAGCTAAATTGCAAAGTTAATAAAAATGTTATGCAAATGAATTTAATGTATTGTATGCAATTCATTGTTTCCTAGTTCATGAAAAAAAAGAAAGAATCAAATCAATTCACAAAAGAATCTCCTTTTCAGAAGATATTTATAGATGTGCTTGCGATATATTGTTATTGCACAATCTAATTAATGTTGTTGCACAATTTCAATATTCTCTACACTATTTTTTAAAATTAATTTCTTCCATTGTCATATCAGCCGTTGAACGCAATTTAAACTCGAAGCTGGAAGTCCAACTTTCTCTGTAACCATAAAACTGTTGTTGTTGTTTCTATTGCAGGTCGCCAATGTCAGCAAGAATGCTTAGAAAACAAAGCAAATTTAAGGCAGAGGTTGTGTTTCTTTTCTTTTCAGTGTCGCCATCTTTTGCAAAGAATGCGATTTCAGCCACACTCACTCGTCACAGCCACACTCACTCGTTACTGGACGGACCCATTCATATATCCACAGATCGTAATTTTAGCCTGAACCCGAAAACGATCTATCTCCAATTCATTCCGCCCAGAGGTATTGATTTGTTATGGGAATTTGAAGGACCTTGTGACCCCAACAGATTTGATGTGCACAAGTCACCATTTAATACACGAGATTTCTTCGGTCGGCTGGTTTCGAGCTCCCGTTCTCAAGAACACGAGTCCAACGTCGAGTACAAACCAGGTTATTCCGGCCACCGTGAAACCATCTTGTTTGTCCGTGTCTTTTCTACGTTCTCAAGTTCAGCTTGGAAGACTATGAATTTATTTAAGGCTTTTAAGTGATTGTACTACTTATAATGTTTTCTTATATGGTTTCTTTATTATTTTATTGCATTCGCCTCTCCGCCAAATGCGATAAAATCATAAATTTGGCGATTAAAATTGCGTTTTAGTGAATGATTTTTTCCTCTGGAAAGAAAAATATATCTTTAACTCGCTTTTTACCCTCGAGTTCTTCATGTTATATTAGTATATCAGGTGACTCTAAAATGTTCGTTGGCCGATGAGTGACTTAATTTGATTTTAAAGTGACACATTTTCATTAGGAAAGAGAAGTCGCCACATTTAAAGTGCTCAAAAAGGCGCCCATTTCCAAGACATACAAGATGTAAATGTGGTCATTAAGCGCGGGCCAGATCAGACCGCGAGAATGAGCGCCTATTCTTGAGTGCTTGAAACGTCGTTTTTTTTCTTCCCATCTGTATATTTTTGAAGCGAATGTTTTTATCATGTTTTATCATACCGCTTCAGTGTTTTTCGATTATTTATTTAATGACGTAAGCATGCTTTTTTTTTTTGTTGCAAGTTTGGACTATTCCTTTGTCAGCAAAAAATAAGGGAATTGCAAACCCACTCCTACGTCCGAAAGTTGCAATCCCCACACTTAAGTTTTTTTTAATTCTTATTTATTTATTTATTTTTTGCTTAAACTTTGATTTTTATTGTAGTAGTCCAATTTTAAGAATATTTTGCGATAAAAGTTTTAAAAAATGCAACTTTGCTTAAAGTAAAGTTTACTTTTTAACTTATTTTATAAATTTTTGAAACTCATTGAAGAATTTTTTCCTAAAATTTTCTTTCATTTCAAATTTTCCCAACTATTATAAATTTTTTTTTCATGTTTAAATTTTTTTTTAAAGTAAATGGGTTTTAAGGTCTTAGGTAAGTATTCTTCATACCCCTAATCTTTTGACAACAAAAATAAGCAAATCACAAATCTCTCCCTAATTTGGGAGCTTACGTAATATTTGAACAGTCCCGACAAAATTAGGCAGATGGTTGTACCTTGGACCGCCTGTAGTTTAGATCAGTGTAAATACTTGCGCCACCTAGTGGATAAATTCCGCATTTGGTAAATGATTGATACCTGCAACAATATGCTACGTTAGCGCCCCATTCCAGATGAACTCTTTTGATTTTAGTTGCTGAGTAATTTGTTTTTATTAATTTGATCCGAAAATAAATTCCTATCGTACTTATATTTGAAAGCAGAAATAAGGTAGTTAAGTATCAATATGTCATTCTCTTTACTAATAATTCCTTTACCACATTTTGTGGATAAAATTTCTTTTTAAGTTATGTCTATGGTGACCAGAGGCACTCAAATCTTAAGGACAGGTCTCGAATTTCTATAGTTGCCCTCAAAAACTTTGAAATTCGAGGATTAAAAATCTATAATCTTTACCTATATCCTCAAATAGTCTCGAATTTCTCCGAAAACTTCAAGTCTTTTTTATATGCCATAAAATAGAAATAAAAAATAATAATTAAAAGTGTTGATGTTTTTTTTAAATTAAAATTTTGTCTTACAAAAAATTCCGACAACTAACAAAGAAAAAAAAAAAAAAAAAAAAAAAAAGCTAAAATTAATTGAGTAAAACTTCATACTTTATTGAAAACAGTTTCTGCAAGAAATAAACAAATTTTATTAATGATGTACTAATTTACATGAGTTAAGCAAATGCTGAATATCATAGAATACATCAAAATTGCTTAGTAATGAAATCAAGTTCGATTAAGATTATTTTACATTTAATATTAATTCTCCAGCAGTAAGGACATAGTTTCCTGTGGAATATTGAAGTCAAGCATCACTAGCTGCGGTCAGTGAGCGGGTGGTTGACACTTGAATCAGCCTGCGTATGGACCGAGGGATCACGGTATCTGTCATCGTTAAAGTGCTCCTTTTTCGCGTTCAGGTCACCAGGCTACAAAAACGGGAGAACCATTCCCTCTGCAGAGGATCAAAATTGTGATGGCATGCCTTCGGATCATCCTCAGGGATGTTTCGCAGACTGTCAGTTATAGCCTATCGTGCAGCTCTAGTGTGACTTAAATAGAATACGTATTCTTAATATTAATTATCAATTTAAATTAAAAAAAAATTATTGCAAAGATAGATTTATATTTTGCGTGAATATATGGATGTCTTAGAATCGAAAAAATTTTCTGCTGATTTGTTCTAAAATCATAGTCTATAAGTCTCCTCACTTTAGTTAAGTCTAACAAAATAAAAATTCCATACTTGATTGGTCCCAGTATTGTATCTTGATCCTACGCAAGATATTTCCCTGTTCAGAATATATAAAAATGTTGATATTCTTTGGAAAGCTATGCATTTATAAAATATTTTAATAAATTGTGCACATTTAGTATGACGTTAATGATTAATTTGACTTACTTAAGCTTACATAAACTACTTAAAAACTGAATTTTGATTGTATGAACATCTAAATCCAACCATCTATAGAAAGGAACACGAAATAGTGTTATCCAAGAAGCAGGGCCCCCGTTAAGGATTTCAAATGATCAACTAGTAAATTAGCCAAATATCAAAAATATTTGCCAATTTTCGAAAAATTTCAAAACGCAGTTTTATTCGCCAAATTTACGAATTTATGCCATATGGCGAGGTGGCGAATACATAGCGCGGGCACTGAAGATGTAACATCAAGTCTTCCTAGCCCTGCTTCCAAGGTACTTCATTTCAACCAGTTTTTCTTACTCTAAATAAATAAAACAAAATATTTTTTCTAAGATTAATTATATAAGTGACGAAAACTATCAGATTCTTTTTAAATTTATTTTTATTTAGAAAAACCTATTTAAATTGTCATTAAACCTATATACCTATTAAATTTGTATTAATTTAAAAATAAATAAATAAAATATATTCGCAATTTTAATGATAATTGAAATTATTATTTCAAACTTTTCTGTCTCGGAAAGTGTTGAATATTTAATTAAGTGTTCAACTGGCCTCTGAGTAAGTTCTTAGGGTGAATACAGATGTCGCTGGTGTGAACTGTTGAACCAGCAAAGTGTCAAAACTGGTGGCAAAATTAACTTTATTAAAATTAATTTAACAAATTTTGCTACATTTCGAACAATATAGCTAATCATTAAGATAGGCATAAAATTATAAACTTCTTAAGAGTTATAAAAGGCAAAAACGTTTATTAAAAAAATGAGTTACTTAAAAGAAAAAAAACTAAGAGAGAGAGAGGGGGGAGGGGAGAGAAGAAATGCATTTGAATAGATAAGCCTAATTTTTTCCAAAAGTGGCATTTTTTCATTAAACTGTTTCTTAATATTGTTTCTTGATAGGCATTATACTAGTTTCTGGAATTTTCTCCTCAACGTAACAGCACAATGTACAAAAATGTCTTATTACCAGCGTAATAAATCGGAGTGTTAATCGTAGTGGCTTACCTGTTGTCTCCAACATTTAATACAATCATTTGTAAATGCTTTCTTTCTTTTATTCAATATGAATTTTGTGAACTCATTTGTAATATGTAGAGAAATGATTTTTATAACTTCTGATTACATATAGTAGAAATGTATCATCCTTCAATAATCGAATAGATAAAAAGATACTCCCAAATTATTTTATTTATTTATTTATTTTGAAACTTTAGCTTATGACAGATTGATATAACTTTAAAATATCTGTATTTCTCAGTATACCGTTATTTAATAATTTGAAAAGAGTTAAGCTTCAAAGATATTCATACAGTCATACAGATATCCATACAAAGATATCACTACAGCTTATTACAGGCCAAGATAATCCCAAGTAATTTTTTTCATCTGGTCCTATCTGCAGGATAACTGCTTATGGTTTCCCTTATTTACTATATGAAAGTCCTTCACCACCGAGTCAAGAATTCAATTTAATAATTTAACACTTCTGTCCCATGCGAAAATGTGTGCAGTTTTTCTGAGAAAATACATTATATATCTTATGCCAAGGTGTCATAAAATAAATTTTGGGAACACCAAAAGCCAATTACCAGTCAATTTCTACATCATTTTTAATATACCATTACAGTTCTAGCTCATTAATTTTAATGTTTAATTTTAAGGCATAGAACAGTGTGAAAATTTTAAATAAGTAACGAACTTAAAAATATATTGTAAATGTTTAGCGTGAATGCTTAGCGCGGACCCTGTAAATTAAATTAGCGACCCATGCCTGCAAGGACCTGCAAAATGGGTGAGCTACAGCTTAAGAAACTATACCATAAATAACTGTACGAGATTGCAATCTTCCTCATATTGCTCAGAGGATAGAGCGTTTGCCTTCAAATAAGGTAAACTAGGTTCGAATCCCACCGATGGCTGGTCAATACGAATTCCTCACCTGACTCACACCGAGAACGGTGCTGACGTAAAATAACTTCAGTGGTAGACGGATCAAGGGTTAGAGTCCTCTTGCCGTCAAGCTAACCTTATGAGGGTTTCGTTGTTTTCCTCTCCATGAAACGCAAATGCTGTTTAGTTACATCAAAAAGTCTGCCATGAAGACAAATTTCTCCAAATACTTGATCCAGGAGTTCCCTTGTCATCTGGATCGGTTTTAAAATTACAAGGCTGCGGAGTGGAACATAGGTAGTCGTAAACCCAAAATTGGGTCGGCTGTTCAACGACGGTTATAAAAATATGAAAAAAAATCTTCATCATAGTCTGTGCTGTTATTTTGATAGTTAAAATATAATGTTCAAATAATTAGGGAAAATCCATGATTATAAGTAAAAAAATCTAACAGATTAAAATTCTTTCTTTAAAAAATATTATTATGCATGCACGTATTTAAAAATATATGCATTTTTTTCGTATGCACACATTTAAAAACATTATGTTATGTTACTCGGAAAAGATGTAAAAAAGTGTAAAAATATATGCATATAAAACTATAATGCTATTAAAATAAATAAATAGAAAAAGCATTATAATATATAGTATAAGTGGCTAATTTTGTTTTCGTTCGTAATCACTTACACTCTCAAAAACATTAACTCGAGGCTAAATCATAACATCGGTTACCTTGAATCATAATACATATTTGTTTCAACCTTTATAACGCGCGTTAAAACCGTTCAAGTTCATCTTTAATATCTTGTAATCAAGTTTACGAAGTACAGTGTGGTTCAAATTGGCTACATATTTACGTGGTAACGATATTATAGTGCAACACGCTTTCAAATGGATTACCATACTGTCAGAAGTTATTGAAAATGACTGAACGCTCATATTTTTAAAGCTCCTTATATTGTTGCTGTTTTTTTCCTTCTTCTTTCTGCGCATGTTGGATTTTATGAAAGAGATGCTAATAGTTGATTATAGCTGCTTAGCAATTTTCTGTTTAGCTGTTTAATCGGCTTTCAATTGCTTATTAAAATAATATATGTTTGAAAAGGCTAGGTCGTACAGATCAGATGTTACGGTACACTATTTGTATCGAATTAATGTCAAGGTCATTTGATATTTGCTATCGGTTGATCAAAAAAAGCCTCAGATGTGAGAAATAAATTAAAGAAAAGCAGCAGGAACTGGAGATAAACAGATTGCAGCGATATACTTTGGAAACTAGATTATTTCTTCTCACTACTTTCAAAATTTGTTACAAAGTTTGTCGACAGATGGAGCTGTTAGCTGAGGAAAACGTGGTAACAACGTGGAACAGTCTGTGAGCACTAAATTAACTGACATACATAGTGAATTTTAATTATTTCTTTAGCATAAATTAGTTTTTTTTTGTGTGTGTGTGTGTGTGTTAGTATGCTAATATGACGGGGGGGGGGGGAATCACTAGCAGGTTATTTAATTTTTCATAATTTGAGACAAGGATAGCTAATATAATAACCTCAAATTAAATAATTATAATTTTTCATAACAACTAGAATTATTTTTCGTTTCTAGTTAAAAAGTGGAGAAATTAAGATGACAATCACTTGATTTGAAAGTTTTTCAAAATAAATAAATAAAAAATAACCAGTTAGTATAATTTACAACCAAGTGACCAAAATAAATTGTACCAAGTAACACTTTTGTTTAGTATATATATATGTATAGCTATGAAAAGAGTGAGGAAAATATAAATAAACAATGGAAGGTATTCATAAACTTTTAATCAAATGATCGGATTTTCACGTATATACATGCAATCATAACTGTTTATTGACATTTAAAAATGCGACTTCAGTGAAGTTTTATTGTTTAAAAATTCTAACAATTCCTGAAACTTTGGCATTTTAATTTGCATAGTTTAAAAATAATAAAAAATTTATTTACTTAAAATTTTTTTTTTCGAACCTAATTAAATTCTGTTCTGATTTTTCCGGAGTATATCTATAGACTTTAAATTAAAAAGTGTAATTGTAGTAAAAAAAATGAAGCCCTTATATAGTTCTATTTGGACTTAATATTTTGCTTTTGGTAGATTTATTCGAAGAAAGTACTTTTAATTTCTTTAAATCTTAATTTTTTAATTTCTTTACTTTTAATTTCTGACTTCGTAACTTAGAATAACTTCACTTTTCAATTAAAATAGTTCATCTTGGCCCATTTTATAAATTGCAATTGATAGACAAAAACGGATCAAATAAAAAGATTAGATCAGAAGTTGTTCAGGTATTTTTTTTCTTAGTTGTTTAAATTGCAGCTGTAATATTGCAGATTTTAGTTCTTTCAAGTTACAATTCTTCTTTTCTATTCTTCCTTTTTTTTTTATTGCAGTAGTAATATTGCAGATTTTAGTTCTTTTAAGTAGTAAGCATGAGAAAAATAATTCTTTTTGAAAGTGCAAACTGAAAAATAAGTAATTGGAATTTTGAAAACAGAAAACATAATTTATTAATCATGAATATTTAAAAAAAATATAAATAATAATAATAGTGTGTAACGAGAATTTAAAAAGAAAAAATCCAATAAATGTATGAGTTTAAAAGTAATTGTGAATAAAATAATCGCTCGGAGTTATCAATTCAGAAAAAAGTCGTTTGATATTACAAATTATAGGTTTAACTTTTTTATCCTGGTCCTGTCTTTTGAAAACTAGTAGTTATAAAACTATACAGAAGGATTCCGAATTTTCATTGTCTTCAAAAATACGTATTATTATTATTATTTTTTTTTTCCATCTCAACTGGACATTTTGAAATTGAACAAATATTTTCTCAGAGTTGACAGGGTCCTTAACTTTATTGATGAAAGGTGTTTTAAAAAGAAAATTAGCAAGAATTATTTCAAACAAACGACAACGTCTAATGTTAAAAGTTTTATGGAACGTTAACTTATGTCCTGCAAACGATTTTCTCCCGATGCCAGATTCCCTTTATTAAAAGTAGAGGAAAAATTCTCATCCGGGAAGTCAACTACGGAGAAAGTTATCGATGAACGGCTTTGACCCAAAATGTCACAAGTTCTCTTGAACTCTTTCCATTAAAGATTCGGAACTTAAGATTAGCAATAACGATATACATAGAGACCACACTACATCGATACGGAGCATAAAATGTTTACTTTTTTTCCTTCTTCTTCTTCTTCATATCCATGCCTGCGTTTGAGATTAAGAGTTATAAAAGTAATACTCGCGATTTTATTACCGAAACGAAGAAATGCCGTAGTAAGTTTACTTGAGGAAAGGGGGGGGGTAATGTTTTGGGTAAGGGGGGTGGCAACATTTGTTCGTTCCCCTCCGCTAAGTTGGAATGGCAGTCAGTACCATGAATATTTACACATCATTACAAAAATTTGGGTGCACGGAAACCCTTGGATGGTATTCGCGGCATTAGAACCCGAAACTCTCCAAGTTGCCGCGTATCATTCTGAAAGAGGAAACATCATCATTCATTAAACGCGCTTTCCTCATTGGCTGATTAAAACCCTATCAAATTGTCTCCCACCAATGGCGTGCCGTCGGAAACCACGCCCAAATTCTGAGTTGATGCTACATCACAATAGGAAAACGTGGGCCATTTGCCCTAAAAGGAAAGTTGGGGGTGGGAATAGTTATTTGAAATACGGCCTACATGCCCCCTCCCTCTGCGGGCGACCCCCTATATTTCATTTATTACTTTTAATCAAATGACATTGGTTTCTGCACGAGGGTATAAAAGTTTCAAAATGCTTCATCCCTTTTACCCCATTTTTCTTTTTCTTAAAAATATCATCTGCAGGCATTTTTCAATGACTTAGTGCCTTCTCTTTTCCTTTTTTTCCTTTAATGCCAATTATTCAAAACTTATTACGTAGATATGATGTTGAGAAATTGCTCTGTAATTTCTTATAATGTATAGTTCCAAAATAATCATTTAGTTTTTTTCTTTTCTTTGATAAGTACTCAATGGTACGGAAGTGATTGAAATCACGACTGTGATACTGAGAGTGAAAAATAATACATTGAAATAATTATTAATAATGCTAAAAAACATTAATACACTAAGCAGAAATTACAATAATTTGAGTTGCAGTCAAATATTAAATGAATTGTAATATTTAGATTGCACTAAGTATTTTTATACTGGCATTAAATCCCCTGTCTTATATGCATATGTACAATTTACGATACATATGTACAATTATAGCATATGTACAATTATAGCATATGTACAATGTTATAGTATATGTACAATTTTAAATCCTGCTAGTGAAAGCCAATCTTTAAATAAATGCAGTATTTTCCTTAGAATTATTTTCAGAGAAATACAACTTAGAAATTTTATAATTAATTTTCAAGTTAAATTTTAATAAACTTAAGAAAAAAAAAAAAGAAAAAATTCAGAGGCACGAATTCAATCTTTTGACATTTCGGTTATTTTTACAAAAAATTTTCTTTAACTAAAACATATGTAAAGCAAGTGTTGAATGAAAAATAATTTAATAGGTAATTTGCATACATTAGAAATAAATAAAATTTTTTGCAGTAATGTGTATAGTAAAGCAATTGTATTCAATTTGCACACAGTAAGAACATAACATACTGTATACAATCATAACACACAATCACATACAATCATAACATACTGTAAGTAAAAACAATTTTTATACAATTTGTAGCGCGCAAAACTTGAAGCAAAAGGAACATACAAAACTTTTTTTTTATTACAATTCCAAAATATCATATAAATATACTAAGTACACCGATTCATTCATACAGTCCTTATTTTATTCAGGAATAATTGCTTTTAATAGTTGATCGAAATCTTAGAATTAATTTTTTTGTACGCGGTCCTTTTCTAAGAGAAGTTGTGCACCTTTATCTTATCATGTACACGAAAATCTAGGTGTGTTTTAACATAAAACGCCCTCTTGAACAATATCAATTCCTCGGCATTCATATTATTAATAACACTGTTATTATACCATACAAATTCTTAAAGCAACTCTTTAATAATTATTGTTTGCTGAAGAAGACATCATTAAAAAATTTTCCTTAAAAAATAATAAATGGTTAGACTGTTGTTGTTTCTAATGCATAGCTGCCAACATGGGCAGGGAAAAATCCAGTAGATTTTACGAAATAAATCTCATGATAACTGTTGCATAATACACTAAATACTCTACATAAAGGGAATTTTGGGGATTTTTATTGTCAACAGAATACAAAAAACTTAATCACTCTATTAACTATATAAATGGTCCGCAATATTTCCCGTTTATGATCCACATTAAATGAACTAGAATTTTTTTATTTATTATGTCGACCAATTTTTAATAGCTGTAGACAAAAAATTAAAAAAGTTAGTTTAAATTTTTTTAATTAATTTAATAAAAGGAGTTATGAATATTAAGTTATGAACTGAAAATTTTTGATTAAAAAAAAAAGCTTCAAACGGATTAAAAGAATGAGGCTCGTTTCATTATGCATTAGTAATACTTATTTAAATATTCAAACAAGTTATAAATTCTATTTCAATGGGGATTCTTTTTTTGAAAACTTACTCAATTTTGGGAATTTTCAAAAATGTATAAAAATCAGGAGAATTTTTATCAAACCAGCAGAAACTGGCAAACTCCAGTAGTCTACTGGTAAATCAAATTGAGTTGGCAGCTATGAATAGATAAATAGATAAATTTCGATTCATTTCAATTCATATATTTATCTATTCATCTACATTTCATAGATGAATAGATAAATTTCAAATAACTACAGAATGTTGCAATTTAAAAAAGAGTTAATAAGTATGATGTGAACTGCACTCATTGGTACAGGAAAAGAGTTACAATACATTATGTGATTAAAGGGAATTTCATAAATAGAAAAAAGTAAGAATTAAAACAACTTTTTAAAGAAATATTTTGATTAAGGATGTATGAAACAAACAGTATTACACATTATTTATGCAGAGAACAATAGTGAAAAGAGTGCAACTCAAGTCTATTAATGCCACTTGCAAATACCAGCAAGCCTGCTTAGTTTAAGGCAGTCTCTTGTTTTTCAGTGGCGCCATGTACGGCCCAGAATTTTTCTTCAGCCACACACACACGGCACAGCGCGTTTTACGGGGCGGACTCATTCATACATCCATTCATTCTTCCACACATCGTAATTTTTGACCTGAATCAGTGAACGATCAATCTCCAATTCAGTAACCCCAGAGGTACTGATTTGTTTGATAAATTTTATGTAGGAGACAAACTTAACAAAATTATTAATAAACTTAAAATAGAACAAAAAAGACATTATTTATATAAATTTCATTTAAAACAGCATTTTAAAATAACAAATAGTAAAAACAATAGTATTGTCACACACAATGGTACATCTTCATCAAAGATGTATTCTGTGGCATAAAAAAGTTTGAAAGTTTTCAATATGTACATTTTTACTATTTGTTTAACGTTTTTTTTTTAATAAAATTGAGTTAGATCAAAAAAGAATTACTCTCAAAATTTCATTGATTATTGATTATTTTATTATTTATTGATTGTCTTTTTGGAAGGAAAGCTATGACAATGCTTTGGCCTATAAAGTGGGAGCTTATTCAAAAAGGGTTTCGAACTTGTGGTCTAGATGAATGTTTGGAGCAGTGAAATAATAAGTCACGTTCTTCAGAAGAGTTTTTTTTTTTTTTTTTTGCTAAAAAAACTAAAAGAAATACACGATCTTCGCGTAGGCAATAAGAGTTTGTTATTACGCACAGTTTGATGAAAAAAGGCCAAGTTTTAAAGGATAAAAAAAAACGTGGCTTATTAATATTAGTCATAAAATTGATACGATTTAACATCCAGTGCCAGTGATCCGAGCTTCATGGCAGAAAATGCGATTTTTACTTTTGAGTACATAGCTTGGAAGAAAGCAAACTCATAAACGCTATACTTTTTAAATATTGCATGAAATATTATAAATTTTGAAGTTTTTAGCATTTTTTGCAGTACACTTTTATAGTGTATATCTTCACATTTTGGTCATGAAACAAATTCTATTGGACTCAAATAATACGGTACTTATGTGCCATAAAACTGTACTTGAATTGAATTTCTTTAATTTCTAATGTTTCAATTTATTTACTACCCATTGGCGAAATGGGTGTTGTTTTGGGTTTGATGGCGTTCGCACCTTATTTGGACGTCATCACACTTTCCAACTGTGTTCACGAGTAATAGTAAACATTGCGCATCCGTCGTCATTGCATGCGTTGCTATGGCTTATTTTTATTTATTTATTTATTTTGTTTTAATGTAATTAAAACAAACAAACAAGGATAAATCCAATTATATTTTGACTTAGACAATAGCGTTATAAAGGCGTACATACAGAAAAAATATTCTTTAAATATTATCCTTCAAGTGATAAAATTTTACCAAATGTTGCCCATATGACTCTGGGTCTCGGGACTAGGTGGTTTATAGATCCTTCGTTTTGTTGCTTGAGGATATTGTTAACCCAGGTTGTAATTTTCTCTTATAATATATATACTTATAAGTAAATACTTATAAATAAATATATATACTGATCTATAAATAGAAACTATTATGTAAATAAATGCGGTAATGTAAATATTTAACTTGTTAACTTTGATAATAAAGTAAATATTATTCAGCTGCAGAAAAAAAAATTCGATTTTCTATTTTTATCTTTATTTCAATTAACTACACCCTAAACATGATGTTGTATTGCCAGGTTTCTCTAACTTGATTATACGATATTACTTTGATGAATTTGATTGGAGAAAAGTACAACAGCTTATTAAAATTGCAACAATTTTTCTTCATATCATGAGCCGTATGATTTATATATTGGTTTACAATTTGTAACATTTTAGGTACCAATGTTATTGTTCAACGTTAAATTTATAGTATGTTTAAAACATTAAATTAATCTTTATATACTTATGTATAAATATATACTAATCAATAAATATAAACTACTATGTAAATGAATGCTGGCATTTAAACTTAACTAGTTTGAAAATGGAATAAATATTATTAAGCAGTAGAAAAATAATTACATCTACTATTTTTATTTTATTTTATTACTTTAGTTTAAACTACATCTCACGTCTTCTCACTGAACTCATAATTCAGTAGAATATTTATACAATGTAAATTATAATTAATATTTTCACATTATTTCACATGAAAATATTTTATGTCGCTTTTATAACTTGAAAGGTTTTTCTTCTTCCTTTATTCTTTTGCTTTTTTAAAAAAAAGTTTAATCTTAACTTAAAAAATCTGTATTAATAAACTATAAATATATTTTAATTTATTTAGTTTAATTTTATCAAAAGTAATATATAACAACTCTTTTAAATGCATAAAAATAATTGCATCCTCTATATCAAATCTAAAAATGAAAAAAATAAAAATAAAATTGATTTAATATTTTTCTTAAAAATTTAAGAGATTTTTTTTTCTTCCCTTAAGTAATTAAAACCCAAAAATAATTATTGAAGTAAATTAAAAAACATAGATATATATACATACTAAGGATAGTTTACGAACTACCTTAATACTTTCTTGTTACAAATGTAATAATCGCCTGTAATACTCTTAAATCATACCATAAATCTATCAAAAATAAACATCTCCCTCAGCTCTTTAATAGGGAGCAACTAAATCTCAAAATTTTGAAAGTGCTGTGTCTTTTCGTCGAGGAAGTTCTAAATTATTCAAAGAAATTCTATCCAGAAGTTCTAAATTCTATTTGTCTTATTCCGGAAGTAACTTGTGTACTTCCGAGTTGTTGGTTTCCGGACGGATAGAAAAATCCTTTTAATCACGCCCTCTAAGACCCCCCTCTTCGAGAATAAATAAAAATATTCTGATCTTAAATCGGGGGGTCTGAATTAAAACCCCGGATTTGAAACATAAGAATTTCATTAAAACCCACACGTCAATAGAAGAACAGAAAGTTCGAATTAACTGAATTCGTTGCCACACACAGAAAGAAATTTATTTTAAAACTCAGAGTTAGAATCGTTTTATATGGGAGTCATTGCGATTTTCATCTGATGCTAATGAAACTTGAAATTAAAAATGTAAATAGCAGGTGAAATTTGGAAGGGGAAGAAGGGTAGACACGCTCGGGCAGTATAATTTACCCCTTTCCTAATTTAAAAATCTACGGAATAAAGGTGGAATTGTTTCATTTTCATTCAAACTTTACCTAAATTAACAAGAACTGTGCAATTAAAACTCAAAAATTCGTTTGCCTTTTGCTAAAGTTCTGTGACATTCTATCCAATTTTGGCAGTGATATGAGCCAATCAATACTTGCATGAGTGTTCAATTCTTCAGCATATTAATTTTGAACCCAATCCAAAAGACAAAGGAATTTACAGATCGAGTATTGGTACAAACTCACCTTTTTGGGTGAAATTTACCCATATTTGCGTAATAGAACATCACGAAAACCTCTTAGGGTGAGCCCGATTGCATGGGAATTTTTACCCTCGATATATCGACCACTGGAAATAAACGACTGACAGAGATAAATGTCTTCATTATTGTTTAAAAAAAGTTTTTTTTTTTTTTTAAATTTCAATATTTACTTACGTTGGAATATCAGCGCAATATTATCCATTACAATAACGATTTACTTAAGAATAAATCTGATTGAAACCAAACTTTGATCACATAATGACATGTATAATTAATTATATCAAATCATATGCTCTAGTTAGTCTCGATATTAATTCCAAGGAAAAATATTTTTTTAGCATATTTATAATTCTGTTTAGTTACAGAAAGTAACATAAATTATTAAAAAAGTTCTATAGAAATGCCTTAAAAACATTATTATTATTTTTTTAAATCAAAATAGTCGATTTGGGAACTTTATGATGTTAACTGAGCCAATTTTACAATCGAAAGAATTTTTTTTTAAGCAGTATCTGTATCAGCTGTTCCCTAAGAGTGAACCCTAAAGTTCCAAGGAGAGATTCCGAGATTTTAAATTTTTTAAAATCAATAGTGAGTAAACTATAATTTTTGTTATATTTTGGTTGTATTTATAAATCTAAGCAAAATATTAATTAAAATTTTTTTTTTTTGAAAAAAAAAAAGTTTTAAAAGTTATTGAGCATTTCAATTTAAAATAAAATGACCGAATTCAAAAACGACGAATTATGTTTCGCTGGTAACCGTTCTCTACGTTTACGTGAGTTCTTTTTCGAACGCATGCGAGTTCAACTGTTTAACATAAAACCTATTATTTTAAGAGTTTGAGGGATAAAACATTTATTGAAAAAAATTTCATTGTTCACAATAATTAGTAGAGGAGAGTGGGGTCAATTGTAACAGGGTACGATTGTAACAGAGCAAAGATATCGAGTGTCGGTTTCTAGATTTGGTTCCTAGGTGGCGCACAAGGTGTATTTAATAAATCTACATGTACACCCCTGCTGGCAACCATTTTTATGTACTTTTGAAAGAGTAACATCACAAAAGATATTTTCACGCTACGGAAGTACTTTTTTTGGTTTTAGAATATTATATTGTAACAAAGTAATTTTGTTTAAATAAATAAAAATTATTAACCGAATATGTAAGTGGACACCTTAATTAACATTTCAAAAAAAAAAGATTAGTTTTGTTTATTAACTAGCATTGTTTTTAACAAATGAAGCTGAAATAGCGTCTTGGGGACGATTGTAACAATAAGTAAAGAGACGAATGTAACAGCTGAAAATAAATAATCTTATGTTTACAAACCATTACTTAACCCTTTAAGAACCACCAATAGTTTCCTATATCATTTATATTATGTTGCATGTGCATTATTTTATTTGTCACCTTTCACAGCATAAATTAAAATTTTTAACCCCTTAAAGTTAAAAGTTTAACCCTTTAGGTCTCTGCTCATTATTATTTTTACTCCTAAAATATCACTACTATTTTGATCATTAAAAAAATATATCACAACTATGATAATATGTATAATTAAAAATGTTTTAGTTGAATTTATGAACTGTTACAAAGTGGGGACAATTGTAACAAGTGCACGACTGTCAGAAATTGTTAATAACTAATATAATAACATTTAAAATAAGGTATTTTTTTTTTCTAGTAGAGGATAGTCTACTTTACTCGTCTGTCAATTAATACTAATAATATATTGGATTTTTTGTTAGTTAAAACTAGTTAAGTAAAAAATGTTACAATTGACCCCACTCTCCCCTAGTCTTTCTTTGGTTAGCATTTGCTCAGCTGCTGATAAATTTTATTTGGGATGGCGCCAAAAGATGCTCTATCATATAGGATTCCGTAATCGCAAAAATTTGTAAAACGCTGGTCTAGATGTTTACAAAATAAAAATAAGACTCTCAAGTTAAATTCGGAAGTTTGTTAATAGCCTTAACAACAATTTATAAGTTATATTCTACTACGCGTAAAATTTTTAGGAAAAAAAATCTAGTGTTTTGATGCATATCCAAAACACAAATGTAAGGAAACGCCTTATTATAAAAAAAAAAAAAAAAAAAAAAAAAAAAAAAAAAAAAAATTAAAAAAAAAAAATTAAAGTAGTCCATTCTTATAATAATTTTTCAAATACACTGTTGGAAATTTTTCGCTAAAAATGGTTGGATAGCAATTTATTTAGATGTTATTTTACTGTATTCAATCAAAACAGTCAAATAACCATTAAAAAATGATATTTAAACTGTTAAGTTTAAGAAAAAGAGTTTGCTTTTTCTTAATACGGTTATACAACCATAATTCTATCCGTGCCAACTAGGCTCACCTTATAAAAACATTTTGTTTCCGTACAGTGGGTAAATACTGTAGCTGAGAGAGCTAATTGGTCATTCTCATGACCGGCTGAACTGGGTTCGAATCCCAGAGTTGATGTCACACTGATCTTTCAGTACATGAAGAGTTTCCGGTGTGATGCACTTTTCAATCGGGGACCTTGAACTATAAGAATACGAAAATATAAATAATGCAGCACCCACAGAGCTAAGATGGCAGTTTAAGTTCTATTTTCATGGTTTCAAAACTATGCTAGTCGTAAATGGTTACAAAACCTTATAGTTTTGTATTCACTTTTTTTCAACTGCACTTGTTTTAAAGGTTTTCAAAATCTTAAAGGTAAAAAAGGTTCCTAACCATAAACATAATGGTTAATTGGATGGACATTTAGTGGTCAATTATTTGACCGTAATTTCGGGAAGAAAATTCTAACAGTGAATTTAGGTATTTTTCTTTTTGTTTTTGGGGAAATATTTCTGCAACAGAATGCCATTTTATTACTCATGGATTGTCCAAAAAATATTACATAAGTTACACAGAAGGTTTTTCATATGAATTTATTGCTTAAGATAATTTGATGTTCTAACAGTTAATAAAATAAGTTTTTATAGTGTGAGTTTTGTTTCATTTGAAAAATATAGTGTCGGTTAGTGAAAACTTAGTGTAAATCATAAATATCGATAGAAGACTAAACTAGCTGCTGTTATTGTTATTACTATCATTAACTTTTGTAATGTTTCTATGGATGTTATTCAATAGGATGTTCTGAGTATTGCGAATTAGAGGATATAACCGAAACTTATTAAGTACATATTTTGAAACAATACTCAGAAACAGATGGTGCTTTATCGTATATTAGAGTAGTTGGTATTATGATATATTAGTATATCACATTGGAGGGGGGAGTAGCTTTCTCCTAAATTGTCTCAGGTCCTTCAACTAGACTTTCAAATCAGTTTTTGTCCAGAAATTTAAAATAAAAACAATAAATAATTAACAAACAAATAATAAACAAAAGTCATCTCATTTATAAACAAATTTCACAAATATAAAATTTTTATTTAGAAATTAAAATAATTCACCTTTTATTAAATTTATTTTGAATTTTATTTAATAACATTTGTTTTATGTAATCTGAAATTTTTAGAAATAAATTTAAAAATTATTAGCATTTACTGCTACGTAATAAAAAAACAAATGCATGTAATTACAAACAATATAAGTGTTGCTTTTTAGGATTTAATCAAATAAATACCTTTCTCACTGCGAAAAACTCACTTAGAGCTTTATAAAGAAACCATTGACCATTTACAAGTTATGTAGCTAATCTATACACAAGTTAACTATATACAAGTTATTATTACACTCTGTACACTTATTATCTATAAACATATATTATCTATACACTTATCTGTACATTTATTATTATTACAATCTATACATTTATTATTACAAAATGCCGTTCATTAAGATTACTTATTTTAGGCACTATTTGTCGTATAATTTATTATTTACTTCTGATCACTTATTTCATTCTTTCATAGTGAATTCGAACAATTATGATTAAAAATTAAAAGCATAATACATGTTGTAGATTTAAGATTTATTATTCATGAAAAGCTATAAAATAAAACAATTAAGTTATTTAATTTATGAAAAAATTTATAAATAAAATTGCTTGACTGGTTTTATAGAAAATGAAAATTATTGTATAATTACTGACTATTGTACATTTCTGATTATTTATTTTATCTCTTCATAATTAAATAAGAGAAATTTTGATGAAAAATTAAAAATATTACATATTCTAGGTTTTAGATTTAATATTCATAAAAAGATATAATTTAAAACAAAAAAATTAAGCTATTTCATCTATACATATTTATAAATAAAATAGCTTAACTGTCTCAAAAATTAAAACACAAATCTTTGTATTATTGCTAACAATAATAACGTATCAATTTAAGACATAATTTTGGGGAAAAAAAACAGATTGTAAAATTATTAGATTTCATAATACTTAAATTTAAGTTATTACAACTAACTTTAGGGTTAGACATTATATATATATAAAAAAATCACACAGTTTATCATTTAAGTCTAACATATTACAATCAAACATAATCAAACTGACTGCTTAGTAATTAATACAAATAATAACAATTTGAGGTTAAATAATTGCTATTTGTTAAAATGACTATCCTATTAAAATTAAACCAAAACCAAATCTATTTTTTGAATATATATATATATATATATATATTTGTTTGTTGTGTTATTGCATTAAAACCAAAATTAGAATGATTACTTTTTAATATGAATAATATTATTGTAAGGTAAAATAATTTATATATGCTGTAAAAAAATTTGATCGAAATTATTTAGTTACAAATTAAAAATTGCACTTTCTTTAAAAATTGGGACATCATTGTATAGTTTAAGTACAATAGTTTTATTATCACAAGTACAAGCATAAACTATGCCAATTACAAATCTAAAAATTACACTAATATAACTTAACGAAAATCATTTTTTGAAAAACTAAAAATTTTATTTTCTGTAAAAATAGTACTATTATTATCAATTTCGCGAACAATAATTGCATTTTAACAAGTAAAAGTACAAATTTATATTATATTATAAGAATTATATCACTATAATTTAATGAAAAAATCATTAATCAAAAATTTGAAATTGCGCTTTCTGTTAAAATAGTACTGCAATATCTATTCTAAGGATAATAATTACATTGTGACAAATTATGAACCATGCTTATTACAAATATCCAATGTATTATAACAATAACAATTGTTATAATTTGAAAATCATTCATTCGAAATTAGACTTTCTGACAAAATGCTACTACTATTATTCCTTTTGAGAATAATTATTACACTATAACAAGTACAATCATGACCTATACCAATTACAAATATATAATATACCATAATAATTACAATTGGTATAATTTAATAAAAATAATTCATTCGAAAATAAAAGAAATTTGTACTCACGAACAGAATTAAAAATTTTATCTTTTTATTTCCACCAAAAATAAAAATATCCTTTCATTGAGTGAGGAGCTTATATCTGTCTAATTCCCCCTCTCTAAAAATTTGAACTTGCCCGAAACAACCCCCTGCACCCGGGATATCGAGGGGTGTCGGAGGGTAAAATAGGGGTCCAAAGTTCAACGGCCCCTTTTTGCATCCTTTTACCCCCGTAATAAGAAAACGGCCTTGAAAAATATCCCTTTTACCCTTTTAAAAGCCAACGGTCGCCCTTTTCAAGGATAATTGAAGTTGAAGAGCAGGGCAGCCAAGAAAGAATTAGAACACTGAAAGAAAGAAAAAAAAGAAAAAAGAAAAGTTCTTCACCCCCTCCCTTGTTTACTCTTTCAAAAGAGAAAATAACTTCCTGTGTTAACTTTTTTTTCTTCAAGTGAGGTTAATAATCGTTCGATTTTTTCGAACTTTGTAAGAGCGATTCTTTTGTTCGTTTTTAATAGATCGTCCATCATTTTTAAGAAATGCCTTTTTTTTACCAATTAAACTTTGATATTCAAATTTTGTTTCCAAATTTTTGTGAAACAGTTTTTAATTCAAGCATTATTGTTACTAATTATTTTAAGTTTCGTGACTTCAAAGTAAATATTTGCATGACAAACCTTAACTTGAAGCACTGTCATAATCATAAAGTGCTCACTATATACTATATAAAACAAAAACAAAAAAAACCTCAGAAGAGTTGTTTTTTTTAAACTTTTTTTTTATTTATTATTATTTATTTTTTTAAGCAAGATAAATTACGAAAAAAAATTTTCGTAACAGAAATTATGAAAATTTTTCAGCAGCCAGAGTCTTGACAGACAGACTTGAGAGACAAAAATGTCTTGTAACAAAATAATACGGGAAAATATCTGTACGCACTAGATATTTTCCGTAATTCAGGATACAGCTGAGAAATTTGGCATGAAAATATCTGTACACTCTCTGGTTTGCAAAGTGAAACAGATTTCTAAATTTTTTATTAGTTTTTTTCAAGTATTCCTTTTTTTTCCCGTATTTTTTCCGTGATATCGAAAACCATCATGTTTTTAAAAAAAACGTCGTACAATTTTTCCATCAATAAGTTCATACTTTCCTAATATGAAACCAACTCATTGACTACCAAGCATACTGGTCTGCATCTGTTTCAATGTATCAAATTATTTATTGTCGCTTTTAATAGCTAAGTTTTTCATATTCAAAACAATGGTTGCAGTGTTTATTTGTTAACAGAAAAAGAATATTTTTTAGCAAATTATGATGTAGTTAAACAGCCCTTACAAAAAAGTAGGGATTTTTTTAGGTTGTTTTAAGGTTGACAGTTGTAAAAAAAAAACAGAGGTAGAAAATGAGGATATGTTTTGCACCAAAAATAACCTCATTAATAATTCACTTACCTCACTTGCACCTCATAAAAACATCCTCACATATAACTTAGCAATTGGAAGAAATTATTTCTATCTCAAATATGATGTGTAGAAAAATAGCTTGTACACCTCAAAAATAACCTCTCTAAGCTTGTTGCTCTAAAGTTGATTTCCAACAACCTTAAGTGAGAATAAAACACCTTCATACACCTTGATTATACACATTGAGAGGTTGATCTTTTAAGATTGTTTTTGAAATCAATCTCAATTAAACCTTAAACCAATTTAGACCCCTCAAAACAACCTCAAATAAACCACAAAAACACCATAGTTTTTTGTAAGGTAAAAAATTTCTGAAGTTTTCGAGAACAGAAATTTTCTGTTGGAAAGTTGCAGAGTTATTAAGTTTTTTTTTAACAGAAATATTTCTCCAGTTTTCTATTCGCATTTAATTCTCCTTTGAAATTAGTTTAAAATTCACATAAATCAAATTTTTAGACCAATTACTTCTAAAATTGTTTTAATGAAAACTTAAAAAAATAAGTAAAATATTGATAATGAGTAAAAAATACTTCTTGCAAGGTGCAAATATAAAATGATTAAAAAAAAATACATCTTGCCGCTTGCTCAAAAAACTGACATCGAATTGTTCAAATGCGTAAATCTTTAAAAAAATGTCTGTCATATTCATGCTATGTCAAGCCATTCCATTTCGCAAGCAGAAATCCGTTCAAAACATGATTTATTTCCTATATAGAACATAAATATTTAAAGTAATAAATATCCGACATAAATGAACGATAAGGTGGAAAAAAGCTAAAAAGAAACATAGTATTAAGTAAAGAATTTAAATGAGCCATGTTTTTAAAGTAATTTAGAAAGACAAAATATATTTAAAGAAGAATATGAATCAAGGAAAAAGATACACAAATGATCACCGGAAAAAAAGGCCCAAAAAAGCACGGAAAAAAAAAAAAAAAGAACCGATAATTTGAGCATTAGAAAAAAGCTCCTCATTAACTTTTATTTAATTTTAACGTCCGATTCCATTTGGAATTCTGAAGTCAAATTGAATGACATTCAATAATTATTCTAACGTAATTTACATATTTAAAAAAAAAAAATAAATAAATAAAAATAAAAAAAATAAACATTAATTATTGTAATTTTGAAGTAGATAGAAAATAACTTTCAATACTTTCAATTTTAAAGTTCATTAACTTTAAATTTTTTCAATACTTCTAATTTTAAAAAACTTTCAATTTTAAAGCAATCATATAACATACAATAGTAGTTTTACAAATAAAGTACCAATTAAAGCCATTAACAAGAATATCACAGTATCTTAGTTTTTAAATAAATTTAAAACCCTTAAAAAAACAATGAAATATTACAATTTAATAAAAACTTTTGAAAACAACAAGTTAAAAAACTTTATTTAATATTATTATAACAATATCGCAATTAGTGCAATTATTGAAATTTAGAATAATCTTAAAAAATAATAATAATTCTTTAAGAATCCGTTCCGTAAACTTTAAATTAATTCTTAATTAATATTTTTCTTTTTTCAAATATGGCAAATTTCATTTAAATAAATATCTAATTACATTAAATTTTAGTTAATGTAATTAAATATGTAACACATTTATTGGCATTAATAATACTTACGAAGTGTTATTTTTCGGTGCTCTTTTTCCCGGTGATTATTTCTGGGGTTTTTCTTTTTTGCCAAACGAAGAATTAGATGTCACAAAAATGAAATTATTTTCTCCTTTTTAGAAACTTGAAAAACGCAGTATTTAAAAATTTTGATTTTATTATTTACCATATTATCAGCATTAAATTTAAATCTTTTTAAGTAATCTGAAAAAGAGTTCGGTATATGTTTGCCAAGCAATCAGGGCAATACTGCAGTGCCAGTGGATACATTTTAAGCAATTAAAATTCCCGCGTAACAGGTGGAGATACTGACCACTATACTACAGAGAACACAAGTAATTAATATTACGCATACCTACTTTCAGTGGTCAGAACAACTACATTATTTTTGTAGTTTACTGTAACAACAGTTACTTTGTTACAAGGGTAGTTAACTACATTTTTAAAAATGTAACAACTGCAAACTACTTTCAAATTTAGTAACTACTTCATAACTTAAAGAAGACCAACTTTGCTGGAAAACTTAATTCACACCTATGTTCAAATTGGTTTTGAATAAAATATTGGCTCACATTAAATATAGAGGAATATTTACTTTTATATGCACCAGTTAGTAATTCCAAAACATTTTTTTTCGAATTTGTTCTTCGTTCTTTAACTTTTTATACATTTTCGAACAACGAATATTTAATGTAAGAAATGCGAAAATATCTAATTTTTTAATTGTTTAATGCTCTTTTATTTCCTCTAAGAAAAAAAGTACATCGAAAATACGTTCCCTTCCTTTGAAATAACATTAGTGTGTCACGAGTGGGCATAGCATGTGAAAGTGTGACCAAAGTACTATTTTTCGTTTAAGTATTAGATATGCGTGATTTTAAATACACAATTGCTGATAACGCTCAGCTGCAGCCAAACCAAAGGGTCATTTCCATTGATGGAGCCGTGAAGATTTCAACCCATCAAATTCAAAAAATTAGTTTAGTTACGTTAGAACGGCGTTTCTCTTCTAAACTAACGTTAAAAGTAGTTGCCAAGAATCGCTACAAACTAATATTTTTTTGTTTTGTTTATCACAATTTTTATTACACTTCTTTTTTTTATTTATTTTTATTTAAGTAGCACAGTTTACTAACAACTATGAAAAAAGTAGCGACTACAGTGAGCTATTTCCGACTACTGATTACTTTGTAGCAGATGCTGAACCAGCTTTATCAATCTCAAACAAAACACTATCTGTATGCCAAG
This sequence comes from Parasteatoda lunata, assembly GCA_949128135.1. NCBI lineage: Eukaryota > Metazoa > Arthropoda > Arachnida > Araneae > Theridiidae > Parasteatoda > Parasteatoda lunata. The sequence continues at coordinate 117,803,952 of OX421971.1, forward strand.
ACCTTATCTTCTCTCCTCTTACCTGATAAAACTGCATATTTTTCTTTTTTAATCTTTTCTTTGCTATTCCATCTACGTACGTGTCCTCGGTAGTATAGTGGTCAGTATCCCCGCCTGTCACGCGGGAGACCGGGGTTCGATTCCCCGCCGGGGAGGTATTTTTTGTTATTATTTACAAACCACTAATAGTGAAATAATCAGCTCATTGACGATAGAAAAATGCGTAAAAGCATTAATTTTATTTTTAAAACGATTAATATATGTTTAAAAATTATAAAATTTTTGAAAAGTTTATTAGAATCATAAATAGTAAGGGGAAAAAGTTAACAGCAGCAACACCAATTTTATGTAAAAAAAAAAAAAAAAAAAAATTACAAATACAAGTTTGTGGTGCTGCAAATGTTTCTTTTTCTATAATCATCATTGGATGGAAATATAACTTATGACATTTTACTTCTATGAGGGCATTGAATGATTGAATCATCACGATTAAAGTAAATTAGAAAAACATTGCAAATTGTTGGAGAAAAAATTTTCCCGATAAATTAATGCTACTTTTATGTACAGTAGATTAAAGTATAAGCTCAATTTAAATTCATAGAATATTGCCATAACTGCAGAATTAGAAATTTAAAAAAAAATCAGTTTCGATAAAAATGCGTTTTACATTTGTAGAGGTCTATTATAGATATGTGAATATTAGCAGAGCTATTATGTTTAAGAATATTTAAATTTAAGATTGAATTTTATACAATGCTACTAAAACAATGGAATAAATCCTTTTACAGTTCGGTCTGTAATCAAGTAACAGATGAAAAAAATTTCTACTTCTTATTCTAATTTCTTATTCTCTTATTTTTATTCGAAAAATTCTCTTAATTGCACCCCATATGTTTTATTTTATTTTACAATCGGCTTTGAACCTCCATTTCAGATTTTACGACTATCAGTGCTCAACTCCGTAGCTTTGTAATTTCGAACTTAACCCAGAAGACAACGAAACTCATGGATCACTCATTGGGACAAACTAGCCTTCGTGGAGGACTTGTTAATGTAACTGACCCGCATTTGCGTTACATGGAGAGGAAAATCTCCCACTGTTAGCCCGATGGCAGGAGAATTCTGACTCCTGATCCGTCTGCCACTGAAGATATTTTATGTCAGCACTGTGTTTGGTGCAAGCTGGGAGCAGAACTCGTATCAACCAGTCACCGCTGGAATTCGAACCTAGGTCACCTCAGTGGGAGGTGAATGCTCTATCTCCTGAGCCATCGCGTCTTCCCCATTATTTTAGTTTTCATTTTAAAAATGAAAATAAATTTAGATGAAAAATAATCTTCAGACCCAGCTGCCGTGTTGGAGGTTTTCTGCTGTTGGGATTATTCAATTAATAAAAAGCACAGAGTATTATTTTTTTTTTTCTTTTGTAATTAAATATTTAATTATTCATTTTTTAAAACACGTTATTAATCCCTAAAAATTCTTAAGTCTTAGATAAATAAAAAAATCAATAAATAAATTCACGAAAGGAAATCAAAAGAAAAATAATTTTGAAAACTCCGAAGACTTAAATATGAAACTTTTTTCCTGAAATATGTTGATATTTAATTAACGAGTAAACATTTGAATGATCTTTAAATTATGCTCAACTTCACTCATTTTCACTAGCAATCACACAAGATACAGCGATTTTATAATATTTCATGTATTCAGAAAAATTGACAAATGATATTCTTGAGTAGGGTAAATAGTAATCATTACTTTTATTTACAAAGGTTAAATAAAAATGAAAAACTGAAATAGAGAACATATTTTAGAAATTACATTTTGTTATTCAGCAACGGTTGACTTCTTCTAGGTATTAAAACTGGCAGAAGTGTTTTTATGAAATGTTATTGATAGCGATATATTTGTAGAAGGTATGGACTTTATGTTTAATAAAAAAAAAAAAAAGCTATCTTTAAATTTCTTTAATTAAGCATACGAAAAATAGAATTACACGTCTATCATATTTTAATGTGAAATTTAGTGATAAGTAGTCTCTTATTTTATTATCTTTTATTTTAATTTTTATTGTGCTAAAGATAAATAGCATTTAAAGGTATAAATATTTTCAATAATTATGTATAGTGTTAAATTTGAGTTAAATATTTGGTTTGACCTGTTGTCCTCGGTAGTATAGTGGTCAGTATCCCCGCCTGTCACGCGGGAAACCGGGGTTCGATTCCCCGCCGGGGAGAATTTTTTTTCACTTTTTCAAATCACTAATTGTGTATTAGTATTTTGAAAACGATTAATAAATGTTCAGGAATCATAAAAAAAATTTTGAAAAGTTCAATAGCTACCATTGAATCATAAATTGTAAGAGGAAAAAGTTAACAACAGCAACACCAATTTTATGTAAAATAAATAAATAAAATACAAACACAACTTTGTGGTGCTGCAAATGTTTATCTTTCTATAATCATCATTGGTTAGAAATATCACTTATGACACTTTATTTCAATGAAGGTATTGAATAATTGAATTATTGAGATTAAAGTATATAACAAAAACACTTAAAATTGTTGTAGAAAAAATTTTCCCGACAAATTAAGGCTACTTTTATGTATAGTAAGTAGATTAGAGTACAAGCTCAATTTAAATTTATAGAATAATGCCATAACTGCAGAATTAGCAGTAAAAAAAAAATCAGTTTAGATAAAAATGCGTTTAATATTTGTAGAGGTCTATTATAGGTCTGTGAACATTAGCAGAAGTGTTATGTTTATGATTAAATAAATTATGATTAAATAAAAGTGTTATGTTTAAATTTAAGATTGAATTTTATACAATGTTACTAAAACAATGGAATAAATCCTTTTACAGTTCGGCCTGTAATCAAGTAACAGATAAAAAAAATTCTCCACTTCTTATTCTAATTTCTTATTATCTTATTTTTATTCGAAAAATTCTCTTATTCTTATTCGAAACAAGTTAAAAGATGCTTAAAAAAATACCCAGCAATTGCTCCGTCATATGTTTTATTTTATTTTACAACAGGCGCTAAACCACCCACCCAATTCAGATTTTCCGACTATCAGTGCTCAACTCCGTAACCTTGAAATTTCGAACTCAACCCAGAAGACAACGTAACTCATCACTCATTGGGACAAACTAGCCTTCGTGGAAAACTTGTTAATGTGACTAGCCCGCATTTGCGTTACATAGAGAGGAAAACCTCATAAAACCTCCCCTGGTTAGCCCGATGGCAAAAGAATTCTGACTCATGATCCGTCTAGCACTGACGATATTTTACGTCAGCACTGTGATCGGTGCGGCCTAGGGAAGAACTCGTATCAACCAATCACCGCTGGAATTTGAATCTGGTTCACCTCTCTAGGGGGTGTGCGCTCTATACCCTGAGCCATCGTTTCTCCCCAATTAGTTTAGTTTTCTGTTTAAAAATGAAAATAAATTTAGATGAAAAATAATCTTCAGAGCCAGCTGCCGTGCTGGAGGTTTACTGCTGCTGGGATTATTCAATTAGTGAAAGCAAAGACTGTTTTTTTAAAAAATTAAATATTTAATTACTCATTTTTTGAAACATATTAATAATGTTTAAAAATTCTTTTGTCTTAAATAAATAATAAAAATAAATAAATAAATTCAAGAAAGAAAAAAAAAAAGAAAAATAATTTTGAAAACTCCAAAGATTTAAATATGAAACATTTTTCCTGAAATATGTTGATATTTACTTAGCAAGAAAACATTTGAACGATCTTTCAATTCATTACTTTTATTTACAAATATTTAATAAAAATGAACTACCAAAACAGAGAACATATTTTAAAAATTACTTTTCGTTTTTGAGAAAGAAGCAAATGTTGACTTCTTTTTCGAGGTACTAAAAAGGGCAGAAATGTTTTTATTAAGTAATAATTGATGGCGATATATTTTAAGAAGACATGGACTCTTCCTTTTATAAAAGAAAAAATTATCTTTAAATTTCTTTACTTAAGTATTACACGGCTATCATTTTTTAATGTGAAATTTAGTGATAAGTAATCTCTTATTATTTTATTAACTCTTATTTTAATTTCTATTGTTATAAAGATTAACAATATTTATTCAAAGTTATTAGTATTTTCAATAATTATGTAGAAGAAGGTAAATATGATTTAAAAATTTGGCCCATGTTGTCGTCCTCGGTAGTATAGTGGTCAGTATCCCCGCCTGTCACGCGGGAGACCGGGGTTCGATTCCCCGCCGGGGAGATTTTTTTTCGCTTAAACAAACTTATAAAAATGCTTGTGTATTCTTACATTTAGTTAAAAAACATATTTTTATTATCTAAAATAACATTTTATAAGTTTCTTTCTTCATGATTAACCTGTAGGCATCCAGCATTATATTAATATACTTTAATAGTAATATGTTAGTAATAAATGCTAAATTTCAGAATATGAAAATTAAATATATATATATAGGGGAGAGTCGGGTAGCCCCGTCCACTTAAGGAGTATTGCTTATATTTCTGTATAATATTGAGTAATAATCAATATTTTTGTATGTTTCTATTGTTTTATCATCTAATTAAATAATGCAAAAAGAATAAACCGAAAAAAGAATAGCTTAACTTAAAAAAATAGAAATTTAAAAAATTTGACTACTGTATTCAACATATTTTCTAAACTATTGTTTACCATGTTACCAGCTGCATAAATACTTGAAACTTAGAAAATAATATTTTCTTAATATAACAATTAATGTCCGATGGCCCATTGACTTGAAAAAATATTCTATACATATGAAATTGACAGTAGGCGGGGATACCCGACACTCCCCTATATATTAAAAAAAGTAAAAAGATAAAAAAGAAAAGGAAGGAGAAAAAAACCGAGGCAAAAACTAAAAAAAATAAAATAAAAAAATAAAAAAATGATCATAAGAAAATTATCATAGATACTCATAGACAAATATTTATAATCATGTAAAGAAAAAATTATTCTAATAAATATTATAAAAATATTTTTAAATTATTATTTAAACAAGCTTAATTAATCATATGCAAACGTTTTTGAGCCCCTGTTTAATCGAGCTATTGAAAAGAGCATAGAAAATTATTATAAGTATTGAAAAATCGAGAGTAATATATAAATTATCAATAAACTGTCTTTTAATTTATTAATTCCAAAGGTAAATTTATTTAGCTGGGTTACAAAATTAATTAAAATATATATAAAGGGATGAATTAAATGTATCATTTGTAACAGTTTCCTAGTTGATAAATATTCACTAAATAATTTTTTTAACATAAGTAGTTTATGTACATGCGAGTTTACGAGCGAGATATGAATCAGTAGTTTTTTTCTTATAATTGTTTTACACAATTTCAATATTTTGTGCACAATATATTTTTTAAATTCTTTTCTTCAACTTTTTTATTAGAAAATGTAAGTTTAAGCAAAGTGCCTTTTACTTTAATCGTAGATAGAAAAAGAAAGTAGAAACATATAATTTTAAATTATTAATAACTTAATATATTGATGATAATTTCCTAAGATTTAGTGGAAATTTGAATTCAGTTGGAGTCAAGCTGTGAAAAAGTCTGGAGTTCGACCCGAACATTTCAACAATTGACTCCACAGTTCTTATATAAACAGTTATAGTATACAAAATCTTTCTGAAATATTAAATGGTTTCTTTAGGGAAGGTAGTCTAGGTATGTCCTTAAGTATATTTCGAAAAAAAAAGAAATTATTATTTTTATGGGTACAAGTAGATAATCTTTTTAGTAAGAACGTATTTCAAGAAGAATTGTAGAAAACGAACACAATATTCTGAAAATACTATTTCTTCCAGTTTAATAAAGCCTTCATTTACCTGCCTTTCTTCTAAAAAAAATGTGCTGTCGAATTATCAAAACTTGTTTAGGAAAAAAAAATTCGAAAAACGATAATTTAAAAAAAATTATCCTGAACTGTAAAACATTCCGGAGAAAAATACCAGCATCCTGAGTGACGGTACTTTTACCCTTAAAATCCTTTTTACCGGACCATGTTGCGAAACAAAAAATCTGATACACTGCAATTTTCAATAATAACTACCATAAAAATCACTGAGTCATTTTCATTAAATAAATATTATTGTAAAAATTACTGTATAATATTTCACGGTAAAAGTGGATCTTACGGCTGATGCACCCAAAGTGCCGGTACTTTAAACCTTAATTTTATAGTGTAGTTAACGAGTAGTGCAGGGTATTATTCCAATTTGAACCAATTGTTACATTATCAGGAAGCAACGATATTTTACGATAAATAACGATATTTTCCAGGTTTCATTGAATTACGTTATTTTTAAATTTATATATAGAAATGAAATTTATCAACCATCTCAATGATACCATATTCAAAAATTAGAGTTTCTCCTCATATTATCGCAGCCAATAATTATTGTCGATAAATATCATTATTGATATTAGCCCGTCTCGGTATTACGGTGTTTGATAGATATTACTTTTGTCGTGATATTTTGCAACATTCTATTCGTTATCCATCGTTGTAGATAATTGTCGTGAGTTTGACTTTTGTTGTAAGATATGGCCTTCACAGTATATTGTGAGAATACTTTTTGAAATAACATTATTATGGTATCTAAATAATAACGACAGTTCATGATATATTGCTATACTGCCTAACTTAAATGACGTGGGAAGATGATATAGTAACGATAGTTCGCAATACATAGTTATAACTTAAATGACATGGGAAAATGATATAATAGCGATGATTCACGATACATATTTATATTACCTAACTTAATAGACGTAGATAGAGGATATTATAACAATAGTTAACGATATATTGCTATATTCCCTAACTTAAAAGACGTGGGAAGATGATATAAAGATAGTTCACGATACATAGTTATATTGCCTAACTCAAATGGCGTGCGAAGAGAATATAATAATGATAGTTCACAATGCATTGCTATATTGCCTAACTTAAATGATGTGAGAAGATGATATAGTAACGATAGTTCACAATACATAGTTATAACTTAAATGGTATGGGAAGATGATATAAAGATAGTTCACGATACATAGTTATATTGCCTAACTTAAATGACGTGGATAGAGGATATAATAACGATAGTTAACGATATATTGCTATATTGCCTAACTTAAATGAAGTGGGAAGATGATATAATGATAGTTCACGATACATAGTTATATTGCCTAACTCAAATGGCATGCGAAGAGAATATAATAACGATAGTTCACAATGCATTGCTATATTGCCTAACTTAAATGATGTGAGAAGATGATATAGTAACGATAGCTCACAATACATAGTTATAACTTAAATGGTATGGGAAGATGATATAAAGATAGTTCACGATACATAGTTATATTGCCTAACTTAAATGATGTGGATAGAGGAAATAATAACGATAGTTAACGATATATTACTATATTGCCTAACTTAAATGAAGTGGGAAGATGATATAAAGATAGTTCACGATACATAGTTATATTGCCTAACTTAAATGACGTGGATAGAGGATATAATAACGATAGTTAACGATATATTGCTATATTGCCTAACTTAAATGAAGTGGGAAGATGATATAACGATAGTTCACGATACATAGTTATATTGCCTAACTTAAATGACGTGGATAGAGGATATAATAACGATAGTTAACGATATATTGCTATATTGCCTAACTTAAATGACGTGGGAAGATGATATAGTAACGATAGTTCACGATACATATCTATAAATTAATTGACGTGGGGAAATAATATAATAACGATAGATACAGAAGTATCTTAAACTATCGTTATTATGCAGGATTACACAAAACCGCACTATTATACCACACAAAATATTGCCTAACCTAAATGATGTGCGAAGATTTTATTTGACTCAGATCCATTAGCATTCTGAGTGATGCTCTTGAACAATATTTTTATTGTACCGTTGTTTGGGAAAATTCAATTTAATTTTAACTCTTATTCAATAATTTAGTATTTAATTTATTATTGCTGTACAAATTTGTCGCACTACATTGATATTGGTAATAAAGTTGCTAGCAAAATTCAAGCAATATATATGTTTAATAAAAACATGAAAAGAGAAATATCGAAGAAGAAATTTCAACTCTTTATCTATCGCAGTATAATCCGATCAGTAAGACATGCAGGGTAAGAAAAAGGGATGCATTCATAAATCATCAGTCACCACGATAAATTATAAATGTGTTTTATTTTTATTCTTGTAAACATAAATTGTTTCCGTTATAACTGGCTATATCCTGGCAGGTGCATTGCATGAGGTAAATTATTATTCTTAGCGACTTAAACATAATCACTTTTAAAAGAACAACAATCGATCATAAATGCTTTCTTTTTTGGAGCAATACATATTGACTTGCTCTTAAAAGAGAACCGAACTTGATCGGATTATTCCTGATCCTTATGCAATTAATTAGTACGCCATTTTTCAAAATCCTTCTATGGTTATTCAGAAAATACGACTTCATATATGTTATGTAGAAAACGATGTTGTACTTGTTTCATTAAAACTGACCTAGTTTTCTTTCATTTCATAGTTATAATTAATGTAGGACAATAAGGTTTTTTCTATTAAAAACTAATAAATAATAACAAATCTTTTAAATATGCTTGGTTTTTTAAAGGAAAAAAAAAATGCTATTTTCAAAAATGGATTGCTTCTGATTAATTAAATAAAAAGCCATTTATCAAAATAGATTTTGGTTCTTTAGAGAATACAATTTTATATGTGAAATGTATGAGAAGACGATGCTACATTTGTATCATTCAATTGACCACGTTTTCTTTAACTTCTTTTGTGTATTTATAAAAAAATAAAAAATAAAAATAATATTAATAACTTGTTTTTAAAAAATTCTTAGTTTTTTAATAAAATGAAATATTTTTTATCCCTATGAAATTTATAAAAACGCCATTTTTCTAAACCTTTCTGTGGTAATTCAGAAAGTACGATTTTATGAGTGTAATGTTATACTTGCATTCGCTCAAAGCGTGACGTATCAGTGACAAAATGAAACGTTCCAGAGAAAACATTGCTGAATTGCTATTTAAAATATAAAACTGGTAGCCAAACTTCTTTAGCTGTTTGTGGATACAGTTAGTTCAATACTTAGCTCAAAATAAGAATGATGTAGTAACACTTCGAAATAACATTGATAAGAAATGTGATTAGACTAACATCGATTAAAGTGAAAGCAAAATAGGTCTGTCAATTGAGCCATGCCTACAATTCCGCTACCACTTATTATAATTATTTTTTTTTCCATTCTGATTTTGATTCTGTATGAATGCCATTTATGACTAACCCGTCCTAAAGAAGTTAAAATTGACTTGTTTAATTTTCTTTCTTTGGTATTCTTATTGTAAGACAGAATAAGTTTGTAAGAAGAAGAAGTTTTTTTAAATTAAAAAAATAAATAATAAGAGCTCATTTTTGAAAAATGCTTAGTTTTAATTAAAATCAAAAATGTTATTGCCAAAAAATTTGTTTCCGATGCAATTAATTAGAACGCCCTATCTGCGAATCGTTCTATGGTTATTAATGCCGTGAGATTTTTATATGTGTAATGTAGAAGACGATATTGAAGTTGAATTATTAAGATTGAATTCGCTTTCTTTAACTTATTCGGTATATTTATTATGGTGCAACAAAATGCCTTCTTATCAATTTTTATTTTTTGAAATAAATAATAGTAATTATTTTTTTTTTAAAAAATCCTTCGTTTTTCAAAAACAAAAATGCTAGTATCAAAAACAGTTTACTAATGATTAGAGCCCGGATTTTGATGACCTAAAAAATCTCAATTAATGCCCTTAAAAAGTGCAAAAAATGCCCTTAAAAAATGCAAAAAATGCCCATAAAATGCGAAAATTGCGCTAAAAACGCCATATGACATGACTTAAATAAAGTAAAAATATTGAACTAAAACAATTTTTTACTCTTTAAAATTATTATGAGTCATTTCAAAAAATATAAAGCAATGCCATACTTGATCTACGTTCAATAAAGTTTGAAAAATATGTTTATATCCTAAAATAACAAAAAAAAAAAAAGGAAAATATATTGACTTCAAAACATTTTCATTTTGTATATAAACTTTAATGAATATAACAACTTCCATCTCATAATATTACTAAATATCAGAATTACATTGGATTATTAATTTTTTTTTTTAATATTTTGAAATGTAAACTAGCGTTTCTTGTCTGAAAGTTAATTTTTATACCTGAAGAAGCTTCTTTCAAAGTCTACTGATGTTATTAGTGCATACTTGAAAAAGAGGGTCTCACTTACTGACAATTCTTCTTCAATTTGAAAAGATGTTGCTTCACCAGTTAATATCCTAGAGATTTTCTTCATTGTTTGGAAGCCAGTGTAATAATGAAAAATGATAAAAAATAATAAAAATTGGAAAAAATTAACAAAAAATTTAAAAAATGCTTTAAAATGCAAAATATGCCCCAAAATTTAAAGAAAAATGCCCTATAAATCTAAAAAAATGCTCTAAAGGACAAAAAATGTCCAAAAATGCAAAAAATGCAAATGTCATCAAAATCCGGGCCTTACTAATGATACTTATACAATTCATTAGGATGCCATTTTCCAAAATCGTTCTTCAGAAAGTAAGATTTTATATCTGTAATGTAAAAGACGATGTTTTACTTGTATTATTGAAATTGACTTCGTTTTCTTTCGGTACATTTATTATTGGAACGAATTTTTTTTATTTTGATTTATTTTTTAAAATAAATAATAATAAATCTTTTTTTAAAAAAATCATTCGTTTTTTAAAAACATAAATTCTATTGTCAGAAACAGTTTGTTTCTGATCCTTATACAATTAATTAGGATGACATTTTCCAAAATCGTTCTTCAGAAAGTAAGATTTTATATCTGTAATGTAGAAGACGATGTTTTACTTGTATTATTGAAATTGACTTCGTTTTCTTTCGGTGCATTCATTATTGGAAAGGGAATTTTTTTTATTTCTTTTTTATTTTTTAAAATTAATAATAATAAATCTTTAAAAAAAAATCATTCGTTTTTTAAAAGCATAAATTCTATTGTCAGAAACAGTTTGTTAATGATCTCCATACCATAATTTAGAACTCCATTTTTCAAAATCGTTCTACGTTTATTCAGAGAGTAAGATTTTATATCTGTAATGTAGAAGACGATGTTTTACTTGTATTATTCAAATTGACTTCGTTTTCTTTCGGTACATTCATTATTGGAACGAATTTTTTTAATTTCTTTTTTATTTTTTAAAATAAATAATAATTAATCTTTTTTTTTTTTTAAAAAATCATTAGTTTTTGAATAACAAAAATTCTATTTTCAAAAACACTTTATTTCTGATACTTAAGCAATTAATTAGAGCGCCACTTTTCAAAATCGTTCTATGTTTATTCAGAAAGCAACTGTTCAATATGATATAGATTTATTACATATATCGAGTTTTTTTAAGCAATTTATTTTCCTATTTTCGTAGCTTTGTTATTTATTTCTCTGTATTACAAATAACAGGACAAAATTATTGCGCAGTGTCACGAGTGTCATTAATAAAACAAAGCAGCACGTCCGCATGTAATGTAAAATGTATTCACATTCCAACATTAATTTCAACGTTATAATTAGGTTGTTACACGTGTTACGCTCTTAATAAATAAACGAGACTGTATATTGCATTATATATTTCGAATAATATTTCCTGTTTGTTCTCTGATTTATTGTACATGTCATATCCGCAATACACCATTCGCACTATTCCAATCTGATTCTACCTTGAAGTGACGTAATAATATTCTAAATAACTACGGCGCCAAGCCCCTTTTCTGTCATATTCAGCCAAGATTACCACCTGCATAAAGCAACATGGGCCAACGTTGGGCTTTTATCGGCCATACAAGATCTACTTGATAAATGGCGGCACTGTGTCAAATATCCAGCCTGAAATACTCACCGTCAGTTAATTAACACTGTTCTGAGAAGTATTAATGATGGAAACTAGTATCGTGTAATTAGATTACTACCCTTTGGAGTTGCTTTTTGTCGCCATTTTTTTTATTTTTAACCTCATAGAAATGATTATGTAGCATTGTTGAAATGCTAACTTTCATTTCGTTATTTTTATGTTACATAATAAAGCAGCAATGAATCACTCCCTAAAATCTCTTGTGAGTTAAAAATGGTGCTTTCTCAAAACTTAAATTGTATCCACTTTGTTGAATAAAGTATATTAAAATTCGAACATTTTTGAGTCGTACATTTTTTGCATTTTGATTTTTTCCCCCCAATGACCACCTGGGCTGACATTCGTCAATTTACGCGTATGAGGACAGATTTTTTGGCCACTTTTTCAGGGGCCCCATATTAGGTGGGCCAACGTTGCTCCCACAGTAAGGACAGATAGTACAGAGAATGAAAGAACATTCATACCTTGTCCGGGTTGCGAGCCCAGAACCTTTCTGGTGCGAGGCCAGTTTCCTGTCCCCTAGTACACAGTGTCCGAAGGGTGGGGACGGAGAAGGAAAATTCTAAACATACCTTAAATTTTTTTTAAATTTAATTTAATCACTTAAACTGATGATGAATATTTATTCTATGCGGCAGTATATTTCGAAACATATGAAATTCTACACTATAAAAATTCCGTATTTAATTGCGGTAAAAAGGAACGGCACTCACAGTGCCGGTACTTTTTACCGTAAAATCCATTTTTACTGTAAAGTTACGGAACAAAAAATTTGATATAGCTTAATTTTTACAGTAATATTTACTCTAAAAATCACAGAATGGCTGCAAGTAATTAAATATCATTGTAAAAATTACGGTATAAAATCTTACTGTAAAAATGGATTTTACGGTAAGAGTGACTTTACGGATGCTGCGCGCAGGGTGCCAGTACTTTTACCGTAGCCCTGAATTTTTTGCAGTGCATGTCGTCATCCGATTGTAAGATGAGATATAAGGTGTGCGGTATTTTAGATTCTCCATAATTTTTCATGATAAAATTATCGAAATACAATTCGGCAAAGCATTTTTTTGAAAGGTAGTTTAATTCATTCTATACGACGCACGGTGGCTGAGTGGTAGTGCTTCGCGCTCGCGTCACAGGTCCTGGGTTCGATCCTCGGCCCGGACAAGGTTGACTCAGCCTTTCATCCCTTCAGTGGGTCGATAAATAAGTACCAAGTATGCTTGGGAACTAAACACTGGGGGTTCCGCGTTCGGCTGACCTCCTGACCGGAATATCTGCTCCTGGACCCCAGAGCCCGAAGTCAAGAAAACTGAGATGGGCACAGTAGGCCTTGGCCCTCTATGGGCTGTCGCGCCAACGAGTTTAGTTTATTCTGTTAACAGTTTTTAATAAAAGACTTTTTTTTAATAAAATCTTTATTTTTGCGTAATTTGCATTAAACAAAAAAATTCTTTTTTTAAATCCAGCAAATTCGTTTTTATTAGTTTAAACGGTAATAAAATTAAATTCCAAACCCTCTAAAAGAGACAAATTTGTAGATTTTAATTATTTACTCAAAACAACAAACTGCTTAATTTTAATGCTTAACATTTTTAAGAAAAAATCTATTTAAAATTTTCAAAATTATCAAGCACAATTTTTCTTAATCTAATTTTATTTTTTTTTCTTTCTAATTATATCTTCTTAATTTCTCTTAATCTTGCCATTTCAAACTTGAACAGCCATTGCAAACTTGAAATTTAGGGGAAAAAAATTATCATAATAATATAGCCAAGACCTTGCTACATAAGACCTTGCTTGCGTGGTACTTAACTAGTACGGTACCCTTTTTCTTATAAAGTTAAAATGAATTCTCTTTTTAAATAGCACTCATTTAGAATTATGTAAGTTGTTTTTATTTCACAAAACCTGAAAATGACCATGATAAATATACTAAACTTCAGTTTAGTAATTAAAAAAAAAAAAAAAGCAAACAATGTATTTATTTGAAAAGGGGAAAAAACGAATTTAAATCGTGAGAGCAGATCTCAAATATAAATAATATCATCCCCATGAACTACCACTACTAATAGTAAATAAATTTACTTTTAAATCTTTAATTTTTTTCGAAACGAAAAAATAGTAGAAATGAAATGAAAAAAAAAAAAAAAAAAAAAAAGGCGAATTATTTTTTTAGGAAAAAAAAATATCCTCATGAACTACAACAACTAACGGTAAATAAATTCATTTTTAAATATGTAATATTTTTCAAAACGAAAAAATGGCGAAAATGAAAAAGGAAAAAAAAAAAAAAAAAAAAAAGGCACATTATTTATTTGTAAAAAAAAAACGTTTACTTGTAATTATGATGTACCATCATTCAATGTTGTATATCTGTGCATTAAACGTTTAGTCTTATTTTTAATTACTTTTTCCAACAGTTGTTTAGAGTCAGAAGATATTATACACCACTTTTCTTATTATTTACTGTTTAATTAAATCAGTGGAAGAGATCTGATTAAATTAAGCAAACTGAGCGACGGAGCAATTTTCAAATTAGCTTCTCTAAGTAACAGCTTTATTCTGGAGGACGAATAAAGCTAACAAAACACAGTGATTCATAAACAGATTCTTATAAATATCAACAAACTTGCTAATTTATATTTAAGCATGGAATGTATCCTTGTTGAGTTACTTTTGTTTAAAAAGACGAGAAAGTTTAAATTCTCTGCTTTCGAATCGTCTATAAAAAAGCCCTTTTAAAGGAGCTTTCAAATTTCGTACAATTTACACTCTATGACACAGTATAGTTACAATTTGCAAGCTCCCAAAAATATCCTGAAACGCTTATTTATTTAAAAAAAAATTATATTTATTTTTGAATTGTATGGGCAACTTCATTTAGTGAATTTCTGCTTAATTTAAAAATATGTTTTTAAGAGCAAAATTTCGCTTTTCCTTTTTTATTAACGGATAGAATCCAGGAAGGGCGAAGGACAAAATTATCCAGTTTCATCAAATTAAATCTTAATGAAACATTAGCCCCACCGCTATTTTTCTTTTCCGAAAAAAAAGAACCGTATTTTCAAAAAGAACTCTACGAGGAGAAAAAATTCTGATAAGATTACCGTACTGTGTTGTAATGACATTTCTAGTAATAACAATAATAATAAAATATAATTCTGGTTGGTAAAACCTAAACATACGGTTCCAGAAATTATGGTTTTCAAAATTATAGTTTAAAACAGAGTGCAATTTTTCTAGCTAAAAATATACTGCAAACCCAGCAGAAAAATAAACCCAAAATAAAATGAAAATAAAAATTACCACACAAGTTTAGTAAAGAATACAAAACTGGAACGTAAATTTAACTGAATAAATAGGTTTCATGCCATGATCTAAGGTATCATGATAAAACTATAATATTTTTCTACATTTACCAAATTTTATCACATATTATAAAACTATAGTTTATTGTTAATTTTACCAACTAAAGTGCTTCAGTAAATATTACCGAACTTTTTTGTGTACGTAATAGAGACAGAAACACGGTAATTATTCTGATAGTTTTAACCACACTTTTTTCTTCCATATAGACACAAATGGGATTTAATATGGCGCTAAGCTCAACATTATTCATCAAAAGCTTGATTACTTGATACTAAGGTCCAACTTGAAACAAAACAAGTTTAATTTGACAAATTAATACAGTATTTTTGAATCATATTATGGTTCAAGGTGACTATATTATGGTTTGAAGTTGGGATAATTTTTCTTATAGTTAAACTTGAGATTATAAATAAATTTTTGCTTGTAGTTTCATTTAAGCAAATCTGTTCACGTGTGGAACTATTATTATTTCAATATAAATAAGAATATACTCACCTAATTATCTAAACAGCTACTGTTCAAGAATTATTATGATCGAAAGCAAGAAAATAATTCAAAATCTTGGAAGAACATAAAAACCATAAGCATACAACCTAAATCATAGAAACAAAAAACTAAGATTAGAACTATAATTTTTAATAACAACATAAATAATATATACACTTACAGAATAATATTTATTGTTTTAAGCTGCGTAGTCTGCGAAGTGCTGAGTACTTGAATTAAGGAGTTACAGACCAGTGGTTCCCAAACGGTGTTCCGTGAAACTTTAGGGTTCCATGGAAAGTAAAGGGTTCCCGATAAATAGGAATTTTTTCAAACATTTTTTAAAACATTTATAAAACTTGTACTTATATTTAGATCCAATAAATATTCCGTTATTTAATTTATATTTCACTTGCTTTTGTGATATTAAAGTAAAATGACCCCCCTCCCAATAAAAAAAAAACGTCTCACGCATTTTTTTAGGGGGGGGGGGAGAGGGAATATATATTTTTCAAATCAACCATGTATGGAATTGAGTATGAAAAGTACATGAATTTATAAAATATTGCATTGTTACCCATCACGCTTTTAAAACCCAAATAGTTGATAAAGAAATAATCCCTAATAGCCTTTTTCAACGTTTGAAGTAGTGTTTTTATTTTTTAGTTTTCATTTAAAAGAAAATCATAATTCAGCTTGTTCAGTTCATTTTAAGCTTACAAATGTACACCAAAAACAATTGCATAACTAGACCAGATTCAGTTTCAGGAGTGCGAATTCAACTGAAGGGAAAAAAACCTAATAAAAGATTACTCGGCGTTCCGTCAAAAGAAGGTTGTTCATTTAGGGTTCCGCAGTCTAAAAAAATTGGAAATCGCTGTTCTAGGATCGCTGTTCAAAGTTCAAATCGCTGTTCTGAAAATCTCTGTTCAAAGTTTTGAAAAATTCCATTGTTTCACCAAAAAAAAAAAAAGTCCCTAAGTATGCTGCTTTCTCTCACTTCTAGAGTGACCTAGCACCTATAGTGTTTATTGATAAAATATGCATTTTTAACGAAATTTTACTGAGAATAAAAAAATATGAAAAAAATGCTAAAATTTTCTCATATGTTTCTGTTCATATGAGAAATACTATATCATTAAACTTTATAAAAAAAACAACTTATCTAAAACTTGAAAACATTTTGCTGATGGATATTTCGTGAATAAAACAAATATTTCAGTAGACGAAGTTTGAAATACAATTGATCTAATAATAAGTTTTGTATTTATTTAAAAAACAAACATACTTCGTTATTCAGTGATGAAAATCGATACACAATTAAGAAAATAAATAGTTTCAAATCGCGCATAAAAATTAATCCGTAAAATAAATTTATTTTTATACAAGCTAGCGCAGTTAATTTTACGAAGAATTAGCGCAGAAATTAGGCATAATTTAGTTGTTTTTTCTAGTTTAATTACGATCACTTTCTTTATTTTAGCAGTCTTTAAAATATAAAATAATTTAATGTTTGAAAACGCACAATTCAAGGAACGATGAAAACTCGGAAATGATTTTAGGAAATAAATATATTACAAGATAACTTAATTTTTTAAATTCAGACTTTTCATAAATCCTTTCTTTTGTTCTTTTTTAGCAATAATATTATTTTTGTTCTTTTTTAGCAATAATATATGCCTTTCTGTACCTTCTAGTACTAAATTGGTAATGTTCTACACCTTTTTTACTACACCTCCCTCAATAACATTTTTAAGGTTAAATCATTATTTCACCAGTAGATGGCGGCACTGGTATCTCATCATATAGCACCAGGCCACTTTGCTGTACCTAGACACCACTTATATGACCGTAGCTGCTGCCGTTTCAAAAATTAAATTTTATTGGACACTCAAATACATCAGAAAATGCAAAAGGAATTGTAAAAGTTGATTTTGAACAAATTATTTTTCTGTTTGCTTTTTTATTTCTTTTCCTTGAAAGTTCTTTATTTCTTCTCTCCTATTATGTTAATAAACAAATTAAATTTTGATGTTTAGAATAAAATGTTAATTTGTTTAATATTAATTTCATTTTATAACTACTATTTTCTCTGTATATCTTTTACCTGATTATGCTTCGATTTTCAAATCTAAATCCTACTAACACTGAATGAAACTCTTCAAATTGTATGTATCAAAAAATGTTTCAAACTTAATGTGTAACATCATGAACGTACGCTTTACGCGCCAACCCCCAAGAGAAAGTTTCACTAATTCTTAAGTGGAACTTTTTAACTTATGTCAATCTCTCAACTAATTCCAAATATGGAATATGTAAATTATTTCATTTCATCTATCAACAAATAATTGCCATTCAGCATTTCAAATGCTTATCCCCATTAGCACCTTTTTTTTTTTGTAATAACTCTCAGAAAATTTTATGAAAACTTCTCACCTCTGGGGCCAAAACTAAATTCATGATTAGAATCTTCAAGTCAAGAATCCTCTTAAATAAGCTAATATTCGATAATAGAACAAAACAAGAAATCGTTTTCCGTCTAGAATTTTTGCCTCCGTCAGGAGAGAAAATCACACATGACAGAAATTGGAATTCCTGAAATGGTAAAACGGGGAAAGAAATCTAGCTATAATCAAATTTACCACTTTTACTTTGCAAAAGTACCGCTAATGAATCGAACCTGAATTCTCGTGTGTCAGCCGGCGTTAATTAAGGTAAAAGGCTGACGTACTTTTGGGGACGAGGCTACGAAAAAAAAAAATGGCTGGAGCTATTGAAATATGGTGCATTGCACTAATTTTGGCTTGAAAAGTTTCGAAACCATGCTGGCTTCGAAACTAATTTGAAAATTCCAGATGTCGAAGAAGACGACAACGTCGTAATTGACAGGTAGTAACAAAATCAGCAACCCCCCCGATGCAAAATAACAGAAACATAAAGCAATCGGAGAAATGTGCTGGGAATATGATGTTTTGAGGGATTTTTCATATTTATTTGGGAAAAGTGGCGCCTTGTGTTTTTGTTCTAGTTGAAATGAATACATTTTAATGTATTGAGATGCATTTTGGCTTCTGTTTTGGGTTGGGAGGGGCGCTCTGCGTGTTTTGAAGTAATAAAAATGTTTGTTTATAAGAATTATTTTATAAATCACTTGAAAAATAGAGTTCGTAATATAAGGGTTTTAGGTGGTACTGTTTTGTTGATTTGAGTTTTTATCTGTCGTTTTCTATTTTTTTTTTTTTTTTTTAATATTTTATTTTTAAAAAGCAAAGCTATGCAAGAACATTGTTTCCAAAAATAAATAAGTAAATAAACAAAGTTATGGAATTCAGAATAAAAGAGAATACATGACATTTTAAAGTTGTGTTAAAGCTTAAAAAACCATATTTTTGAAATTTGAAAGTTAAAAGCTATAATAAATAACGTGTTATTCGTATTTTCTTCTATTAGGAAAGGGATATTGTTAATTCCGATTTTGAAAATAAAAGAAATTATGAAAAAAAGAAAGGAATAATCATTTAATTATATATATGTTATTGTGTGTTACCGGCAAAGTATGAAATATGAGAAGTATTGCATACTTTGCCTAGGCATTATGTATAATGCCGGATGCTATTTAGGCAAAGTATGAAATAAACGTAATGATGAGGTTATTATGTAAATAATGTGCATGTTACTGTGAAGACCGAAATCGGTGGTTGTTGACTTTCACCGGTGAATGTTGACAGTCACATAGTCGCTTTGGTGAATGTCCGAAATATTTATTACATCCGATTTGATATTAATTTATTCGTGGATATAATTACATTTATTCGATATTTTAATGCTTAATGACGATAGATTAGAAGAAACATCAGTGTTTAGAGTATCGGGCAAATATATACTGGGCAATGATACTTGATCTTAAAAAAATATCAGTGAAGGGTATACCGGGCAGTGGCACTTGACCTTAAAAAAAACCTCAGTGTAGGGTATACCGGGCGGCAGTGGCACTTAACTAGACCTAGTATGACTAGACCTTTGGTAAATGTCCGAAATATATACTAGGTCTAGTTAAGTGCCACTGCCCGGTATACCCTACAGTGATGTTTTTTTAAGATCAAGTGCCATTGCCCGGTATACCCTACACTAATGTTTTTTTAAGGGTTAAGTGCCATTGCCCGGTATACATTTGCCTGGTATACCCTACACTGATGTTTTTTTAAGGTCAAGTGCCATTGCCCGGTATACATTGCAGAGACGCTTTGCGAATGCGCACTAACAGAAAAAATTCCTAAAATATTGTCTTCATGCCGATAAAATTGTTTTAAATGTTCGCCAATAGGATGGGCACTGGGTACATTTCATAAGCGGCATTGAACTGACGACCCAATTTTGAGTTTATGACTATCCATGTTGAACTCCGAACCCTTGTAATTTGAACCCAACCCGAAAACGTCTGGGTCAAGCATTCGGACAGACTAGCCTTCGTGGAGGACTTTATGATGGAACTAACCAGCATTTCCGTTACACGGAAAGGAAACGACGAAAACCTCCCACGGTTAGTGCGACGACAAAGGAATTCTAACCCATGATCCGCTTCCCACTATTTAAAGTCTGCACAGTGGTCGATGCGAGCCGAGAGCAGAATTCAGAACAACCAGCAATGGCTGGGATTCGAATCTGGGGCACCTCACTGAAGGGCGAACGCTCTATCCTATCGCTAGGTACATATCGGTTACAGAAACAATTTGTTGGCAATTGTTTTACAACCGTTAAGTGCTGCCGAATTATAATATAACGATGTATTGTAAAATTGCAAATAGTTAACAATATATTAC
This sequence comes from Parasteatoda lunata, assembly GCA_949128135.1. Taxonomy (NCBI): domain Eukaryota; kingdom Metazoa; phylum Arthropoda; class Arachnida; order Araneae; family Theridiidae; genus Parasteatoda; species Parasteatoda lunata. Next base: position 117,824,672 of record OX421971.1, read on the forward strand.
AATATTTCTCCAATTTAACTAATTTACATTATTTTTACACTGGTCAATATGTTCGTTAGTCAAATAAAATTTATCAACACTGACAGCAGTATCGTATTCAATAATTATCGCTATGTATACAAATCACGATCTCTCACGATATTATCTCTTTGGTAACGTTATTGATAATGATCGTGATATTATAGTGTTCGATAAATATAAGTGTAAATAATGCTCACAATAATTTTGAATTCGATATGTATTAGTATTATTAATGATTTTCGTATATGATAAAGCTGATCGTATTATCGGTAGCCGGTTGCCTGTGTAGTGTTGAATCTGGCATTGTTCCAATGTGTTGGTGAACTTAATACAGCTAAGCGTATTATCGGTAGTCCGTGGCCAGTGTAGTGTTAAATCTGCCATTGTTTCAATGTGTTGGTGAACTTAATACAGCTAAATACAGCTAAGCGTATTATCGGTAGTCCGTGGCCTTTGTAGTGTTAAATCTGGCATTGTTCCAATGTGTTGGCGAACTTAATACAGCTAAGCGTATTATCGGTAGTCGGTGGCCTGTGTACCCCTGAATCTGGTATTTTTCCAACGTTCGGCGATCTTTTCTTCGCATGGTCCCCGTAACCGATAAGTACCAAGCACTGCATCTCAGCGAACTAAGCTAATTTCAGAGAAAAAAAAAAGTTAGGAGAAAAATACTAAAAAAACTAGGTGGTGTTCAAATATGGCCATCCTTAATTTATATTTTATAAAAAATAAATTAAGAGTAAAAAATAAAACCTCAAGCAAAGAAAAAACGTTATCGAGATCTAAATAATTACTACTGAGAAAAGCAGAATCGAAAGCATCAAAACTTATTTGTCTGCCTGAGGAAACAGAAAGGAACTAAAAGGTAATTATTATAAAAACCCTCTAAGTTTCATTCGGCAACCAAAGTGATTTTGAAAGTTCATTACGTCATTCCTTCTAATGATTCAGTTTTTGACTACATTTCTGACAAGGATTCACAAAAACATATAGTCAGGGTGGTAATTACGGTAAACTATGCCAAATTTCACAAATCAAATTTTAAATTATTATGTAAGATACAAAAACAGGAAATTAATCAAACGGTGTTACTCGGGAATGTATATCAGTAGATATCTTTTACTCATAGAGCATATGGAGAGGTAAAAATCAGTAGAAGAAGTGTTCAAGTTTCATAGACTCCACCTTAATGATTGGAAATGCACATTTTCTAAACTAGACTATTCTGTGATAGACTATGAATACTGCATCAAGAATCTCCAGTGAGTGTTATTGACAACAAATCACATTTTCTTCCAGGTTTCATCATTTGGTAAGATTTTCGTGTCTGGGGACTGATGGCAGGTAGGGATGGGTGGAAAACTTTAGTTCGACGATATAAAAGTAGGCGTGGTAATAGGAAGTTATAGAGGTCGACAATCGAAGCACGCGAAAAAGATATTAGCTGTTGTCTTCTCAATTCCGTCAACTATCTGGACGAATAATGTGAAGTCACTGAGGAACAGGAATATATGATGAGCCCAACACTGCTCGAGCAATAAGAAAAAAAAAAGTAAAAGAAAAAGTCATAATGAATTCATAATGACATTGCTTTCGTCAATAAATATTTATTGTTCTCAGATAATGATAGAAACTACGTCACGTCTAACCACAATGAATTTGTCAGTTATTGAATTGATAGTTATTTTTACCAAAAAAAGGAAACTGCAATAGAGAATCTTTAAGCTTACAAAATTCGGGAGACTTTACAGAATGTTAGAATAGTTCTAAAACTAAACTTAGAAAGTTGAAACCACGATGAACCATAGCACCGTGTAAGTTTGTGCAAACTTTAATGTGGTTTAAATTTAATCCTCATATTGTACAACTTAAGCAATTTTGATCTTGGTTCCACAATGCTATGGTTCAACTTGCAAGGAAACATGGTTCGACTCCTTAGTAAGTTTGATGGCGATATTATGGATATAAAGTTAGGATAAATTATAGATAATATGGTTCAATGTTGACAATGAAAATTATGCAGTGTTTTCTAATCTGCCTGACGTTTTTAGGCTTATTGCAATCAGCATTCATGTCTTAAGACTAATTAAGAAATGTATGAGGGATGACTCAATTAGACTGAATTCAATTGAGCTTATTGCGACAAATCTTTAATAAGGCTATTTATAATGAACCTTCACTTCTCTGGGCATTAACCTGAATAGTTAGAGAAGTTAATCAGGCTTAATTGAACAAATAATGATATATTTTCTTACTAGTTTAAAAAGTGTCAGACAGATTGAAAAAAAAAAAAAACTTAATTTAAATTTTTTAGAGCAGGTGCCTTGAAGTTTTCAGTTTTAGTGCTAGACCTAAATAATGACCATGAGAAGAAATTGAAGGACAGCCGCTCGAACATTCGGGCCCCTACCCTGGTGCTGGTAACACTGCTCAAAATAGAGGTTATACCACAGTTTCGGGCAATGTTTAAATCGAGCGAATATAGTTCTAACTCTACCCATATTATTTGAAATGCGTAGCATTCGTAAAGAGCATGTTTCTTATACACTAGCCTCAAACTGCAGTCGTTATATTACTTTTTTTATTTTTTACTTAATTCTATTGTTGAATTATTTGCAATTTTTGAAATCCAAAATTTCTATCCCAATGTCAAAAGAATCAATGAACGCAACATGTCGATCAAAATCTTATCGTAAAAATCTCACAAGAAACTCTTGTGTTTAAAATATGACCAACAATAAAATGCAGATAAAAAAACGAAATCATCAAAACGTCCGTGATAGAAATCGAAAAACACAATCTACAGACACGAAAGGGACTTTTCTTGAAAATGTCACCTGGCTTTTCTTCTATCAGTCGGTGATCAGAGAAGACATTGTAGCCATTTCAAGTAGTCAAAAGGGCAAGCAGCATTTCGCGTTCTATTTCTGTCTGTCGGAATCAGTCGTGTGTGACTAAAGCAGGTCTTCTAAAATGAAAGAGAAGATGCGGCCGGCCATGCACATAATGAGTCCTAGAGCCTTATAGATAAAAGATCTATGTATACCTTGGCCCTGTCGAAACAGATGATCCGACAGTCAGCGGCGCGTGGTGTGTATCAAGAAATGGTCAAGGAAGCGTAACAGAAGACTAGACAATAACTACTTGGAGGCATTTGTTTACATATTCGGCTCATTCCCCTGCCTCGCAAGTCATGTCGAATCCGCCCATTTTTTTAGTTGCCTCGCACGCCACTTATTCCCTGTCCAGTGCCCGGTTCGTTGGATAGGAATTCATGTACTTTCAATAGACGGCAAAGCACAGCAGGTAGTAATATGCCAAGAGATTTAGTGTCGGAATTATTTTGCTATGGACTGGAATACGGAGCTGTGACTGGAATACGAAATTTTTGAGCATGCGTGTGGAATTGTTTTGCTTTGCTACTTTGCGAAGCATTTTAAATGAATTTTAAACAACTCAATCTTAATTTGCTTCATGTAATTTTGATTTAGATGAAGGAACTACCTGTTGCATTGCGAATTATTTAAAAAGGGCAGGTGGTAATAATTTACAGTATCTTTCATACAGTAAATACTACAACCTCTTAAAAAATTGCTATTGACGAAAGATAATTTATTTTAAGGCACGGTATCTAAAATGATTATGGAATAAATTTGTCTAAATTTGCTCCAAGTGGTTTTATTGAAGGAACTACCTGTTGCATCGTAAATTTTAAAGGAATGATGACAATTTTTTGCAAATTCCTTTCTTCTTCTATTGGCATGACAGCCCTTTGAGGTTCAGAGCCTTCCCTAGAACCTTACTCCATTCTGCTCTTTTTTTCTGCGAGGATTTTGAAATCATCTTCCACACAGTCATCTGATCTTAAGCCTACCTCCAACTCTATTTCCCATTGGTTTGTAATTGAAGATTTTAACTGTCAAGTAAGAAAGGTCCATTCGATATATGTGATACGCAAACTTTAAGCGACTTATTCTGATGTATTTGTTGATATCAGCTTTCTTGAATAGCCAATATTGTTCAAAATTATGTCGTTGTCTCCATAAACCCTCCAATTCCTTTATGCCAGGGAATTGTTTAACCTCATAAAAAATTGTAATGGTATTAGAATTCAAAATACTTTGATGCAGATTAATTTAATTGAATAAGGAATAATACTTCTTAAATTTGTTTCAAGGGATTTTGTTGCATTATAAAATTGAATGGACTGAGGAAAATAATTCGCATGTTCTTTTATAGAACTGAATTCCTTAAACTTGTCAGACAATTGTAATAGTTTTGAAACGCAGGAATGAACCATGGAACAAAGTAGACAGTATGATACAGTACTATAGTACGAAGTAGATAGTGGTAGTAATTACGATACAAAGTAGTTAAAATGATTATGGAATAATTGTCTGAATTCGTTTCAAGTGATTTTATTTAGGAAACTGCCTGTTACATTATGAATTTTAAAAGGCAGGTGGCAATAATTCGCATATTCTTTATTACCACTATACAGACAATGTTTTAATAAAAAATTACATAAATATGTTGCACTAAAATGACATCATAAACATGATGTTAATTTAAGACCGTGCGTGGTTCATTTGGGCGTCATCTATTACTAAAACTTCTGTATCGCTAACTCAGAGAATACATCTATTGAAAAGATTAAAGTTATCATGACGACTAAAACAACGATTCTAATGTTAGTTCCAAAATAAATAATCGTTATAAATATAAGGTAAAAATAATACAATAGTACAAAACAACAATAAAACAATACAAAAATAATACTTTACAAAGAGGACCGTTGTAAAAAGAACTTTTCTAATCCTTTTATTATACCTGCTAAATTATGTTAGTTTACTTCTTTTAATAAACTTTACAAAGCAATGATATATTAACGAGCTTTTAAGTAGTGTAAAAAGGAGAGTTCAACTCACAAAGAACACTGAGAAATCAGATTACCTTCCCCCCCTTTTTTCTTCTTGAGTATGTATTTTTATTTACCCTGGTTCAATTCAGTTATGTTTGATGACGGTAAGTGACTGATTCTACTAACCAGAGACATTAGACATTACAGAGTTCCATTAACACATTTTCAAATTCAGGGAACTAATAATGTTATTTATTCGAATGGACAGATAAGAAATGACGATAGAGAACATATAAAATTTTATTTCAGCATTGGATAGCATTTCATTCAAAGTCATCAACAAGTATTAGAATCATGAAGAATTATTATTTATAAAAACTAACTTACACTCTAAAAAAATAATGACTTGAACTAGGGTAATGCTTCATAAGAAATGTAATGAAAATAGATTTCATCGCGTGTCCTTTCTCCCCATGCATTTTTACCCTAATTGTAAATGTCACTTTATTTTTTTATTAAATTTTTATTTGATGTGAATTCGCGTATATTAATTACTTCATTCAGCCATCAAATATTATTTTTGTAATTTGCAACAACTTGGGCCTTAGAAATATTTTTTATATTGCATCCATATTGAAATTTTTTGTCTCACTTGACTAAATAACATTGAATATACATAATAATTAACGTAAACCTGCGTTATACACTAATTTTTATCTTAACCATTGAATGTTTAGGAACAAGTTAGTTTATTATCTGAGCTATGTTCAACCGTGAAAATTTGTGAAACGTTCACAAATTGTTGAGGTGTTATGATTCCACATTTTCTCACAAATAACAATAACTGTAATGAGATCGCGACTCGTTACATTTCAAACCTTAACATACATTTTTCAAAGGCTTTGACTTGCCATATTTTGACCAATAGCCCCTACAATTCTGAAATTGCAACTCAACTCGTAATATTCCGACGAATTGAATAAATTGTTCTAAGGCTGCAACTCGTTACATTTCAGACCATTGCATTGACTCTTAAAAAGCTCCAACTTGCCATTTTTTGACCAATAACACTAACAATGGTGAATTATGCGAGTTGCAATTTCATAACCAATAATGGTTATGAAATTGCAGCTCACTTTTTTCAGACCATAAATCACCCAACCCTTAACGTCGCGTTGAATTGAATTGAATGTAGGATTTAACGACGCAAAGCCCTGAAAAAGGAGAAAGACCACGTAACTTTGATCCTGGTCAGAGAACGAAGAGTGCACCTGAGCTGGTGCCTCTCTCTCCAAACTTCCACATCACATCTGAAAAGAGAACTTTCAGTCCATTTATTACACCATTTAACTAACACCATTTAACGTACACCACTTATTAATATTATATTTAAAATATAACAGTTGGAACACAGTGTCAAAGCTATGTATGATTAAATATAGCAGTCAAAACATATCGGTCAGAAAATTTTAATTGTAGAAATGGCATCTCCACATGATCAGGTAAATTTCATTCAATTTAAGAGGGCTGATTTCTTATTATCTATACACAGCCAAAGGACCCAGATGGACTTTTACAGAAATGGCAGACATTTCGAACGAAACTCAATACTACAGGAAAAGAGACATCTAAGCAAAGATCTAAACCGGCTGTGACCAGTCATCCCTTCATTTGCTTTTTACAGCATCGTAAAAAGACCCGTTATTGTCGAATGTGCAGCAGCTAGTGACCCGGATCAAATGCTTTTCCATTCGAACATATTCAGGCTCTGGAACTGGGCAGATGGATTCAATTTGGTGAGAGGAAGATGTCTCTGGCGCACTCTTTCTTTCTTTTTGGCGAAGTTATGGAAAGTGTGAAGTTAAAATAAACTCAAAAAGGAAAAGTCGAGGGAGGAATTTATAAGCGAAAAGAAATATTCAATCGTAAAATGGACCAATGCAGGAATTCCGCGAGAGGTTTTAAATGGACAGCTTGCAATGTCTTTACGATTTTCCTTCTTTTAGAGTGGAGATGGTATTGAGTTGGATGAAAAATGGAATTTGGCATTAAATTTCCTGACAAATGAAACGAGATTTGTACAAATTTTAATTCTTATTCAGACGACTATGTCATAAAATAAGTAATTAATTATAAAATTTATTAGAATAGAAATTTTTATACCCTGTAGTGATTAGCGAAATAAATAATTTAAAATGGCATTTAGGATAATAAAAAATATTTAACCGATTTAAATTTGAATTCTGACTATGGAAGTTGTATCTTAATGCTGGTACAGATCCAAGTTAGATTCCAATACGAACTCTGATTTTAATCACATATGTCCAAAATCTTAACTGCCTCTTATTATTAAATCATAAAAAATGTCATATTAGTAATTTTGCATGAAAAATTAATATTTTGGCAGGAGTTGAATAGTTTAGGTAAATTCAAAAGCTGGATAGTTCAAAATAATTTATAATTTAAATACCCGCTGTTTTATTATAAATCACGCACAGGTCACCTTTACTTCCCAGACAAGGTGATTTGATCAAAAGCTGGGGAGATTTCAAGCTGAAAATCGAACAGCGTCCTTCACAACGACATTTTAATGCCTTTACATACTGCAAAAATAAGAATGTTAAATAATGTTTTTTTTTTATTTTATTTATTTTTTTTTTTTTTTATTTATTATTATTTTTTTTAATATTCATGATAAAGTTAAGATTCTGTTACACAAGACTCACATTTGCTTATAAAACTATTCAAAAAATATACATTTTAATTACCTTTAATATTCAACCCTTTAACTATGTTTCAGAAGTTGTAAATTACATTTTGTTATTTTAAAGAAATATTAGTTTTAAGTTGTAAGCATTTTTCGTCTTAAATCAATATTTTAAATTCTCTGATGTTATATCTATAATCCAATTTCTTTGTGAATGTTGTTCTTTGTTTTCTTGTAATCCATTTGCTCAGTGAAAGAAAACATAAAATCGATCTTGGGTTATATTTGCACTGAAGTTTACTTTCACAACAGTCAGTTTCGAGAAACTTTCATGGATGAAGTATTTAGCAGTGGGGTTGAGAGTGCTAAGATTTAAGCAGAATTTGTTATTTAAGATATCAATGGCAATAAAAATGTAAGAATTCTAATCTCCTAAACATTTTTCATAATACATAATAAACAATTTTCAGGCTATACATTTCTTATATCTCGTTTGGGTGTGCTTGCGGCTCTGTGGCACTTTGATGGAATAAAAATTCGAGCAGATTTTGTTATTTGAAATAACAATGCCAAAATAAAATTTTCAGAATTTGAATTATAATCGTGTAAATAATTTTCCTGATAATAAACAATTTTCATTTTATGTATTTTTTATATCTTGCAAGGGAGTGCTTGCGCTTCTGTGGCACCTTTATGGTACGCACGATTGAATAAAAATTCAAGCAGAATTTGTTATTTAAATAACACTGCTATAAAATTTTCAGAATTTTAATTATAATCGTCTAAATTTTCATGATAATGAAGTTTCATTTTAAGCATTTTTTATACCTTACTAGGGAGTGACTGACGCATTTGTGGTACCTACATTGTAAGCACAATTAAAAATACTAAATTTGCACGAAAACAAAAACTGATTAGCAGCTAATTCGATCAAAGGAGAAGGAAAAATATGTAACAAGAACACAAAACTCATTCAATTTCTCATAATATTAATATCAGGAATAATGGTATAATTAATTTTTTCCTCATAATTTTTTCTCAATAATGATGATAAATTTTTTGTGTGGATATTCTTGCCTTAAATGCGCTGAGGTGAATTGTGCAAGCTAATGCAAACGCTTAGGAATATACGTTTCTTAATGTTTCTTTGTTCCCATTGCCTCCTTCATTGTACGTGCGCACTGCTGAATGTTTCCTTTTATTTCATAACCGTCGTTGAAGAGCAGATCCAATTTGGGGGGTTTACGACAACTAATGTTTCACTCCGTAGCTTTGTAATTTTGAACCCAATCCAGAAGACAAAGAAACTCCTGGATCAAGTATAGCGAGAAATTTGCCTTCGTGGAAGACTTTTTGATGGAACTAACTCGTATTTGCGTTACTTGGAGAGGGAAATCATGAAAATCTCCCACAATTAGCCTGACGGCGAGGGGTAAATGTTTCATTAAGTTTTCCAAACTTTGGGGTAATGGATAACTAGCCAAATTTTCATTTTTTGACGAAGCAAAGTTAACTACCGAAGAGTAAAGCACCCACATAAAGTCCTCTTTTTGCCCTGAAGAGTTGCCTTGCAACCCAAGCCCGAACATGTCATCGAACGCCGTTAGGGGAGTCTTTCAATTAGGAACTAGTTGTTTGTGCCCTTTAGAAACTATACTTTTTTCGCATAAATTATCTAAATTTTATGTAAATTTTACGTATACTTATAATGACCTTTATACTTATACGTATACTTATATAATGAAGCTAAGTTAACTGTGAACCAGGCTTAAAACCCAAAATGTAAATATTTTCTTCATAAAGGCTTCATCTTTGATCTAAATATAAATAAAAACGTCTTCTTAAGCGTGCTGAAAGGTTTAGTCTTTCTCAAATAAAGACAAAGTAGAGCTTGTTACTTAATAGAATTGGTTGAGCCTCTTTCCTTGCATCGGAGATCCGATTATTTATGAGACAAACATAAATATTCGTACCAAAACAGTCAAGAGGCTCAGCCCTATTTGCGTTGTGTATAGCCTTTAATAATAATGATAATGATGATGATAATAATAATAAAAATAATAACAATAATAATAATAATAATAATAAAAGGCTTAAATGTTCTGAAACCGAGCAAATATAACACACATAGACATGTTGGGAGAAATTAACATACTATATAGTATATATAATTATACAAATTAATATTATGTTATTAAGTCCAAAAAAATAATAAAAAATTAATAGCTGTAAAGAATCGCATTACTATTAATTATTCCAACACATTCTACCTCTTAAATAAGCCTCGACTAGATATAAATAATAAAACGACTCTATTTCAGATAACGGTCAATTTAATTTGCACAAACGTTTAAAAAAAAGTAACAATGTTTGAAATTTCAAAAGGTGAATCATGTTAGAGGCGTACACGAAGCGGAGTCAACCGTGAAAGTGATAAAGTCAGCTCGATACTCTTCAACTCCAACTCTTATCAGTTAAACTGCGCTTTTAAATTTCAAGTAAAAATACAGTGCGTGACAAGCGACGGATGTGATTGGCTATTTTGCCTAATTCACGGACATCCTGCGGACCGTGAGCATAAAAAGGAATCCTCGAACATCCTGGCACGCAACACGCCATTTGTTTGACAATACCCATAGATACATACTATCACTTATATTATTCTTAATTTTGTTCATTTCCTTAAAGTATGGGACATTTTTTAATTATACTAAAAACTTGATTATCCGTCAGCCATAGGTGTATATCAGAAAAACAAAGTAGGCGGCTAATCGGGGTGCTTTATTAGTTAAATTTTGCAAAAATTAAGCAATGAGCAATCATTTCTCAATTTGAGATTCCGTTCAAAAATACTTTTCGTTTAGGAGTTAAATTAATAATATGCGTATGGGGGAGGAATATTAAAATATTCGGTACTTTAATCGGATAATCGGAACTTTACTTACATAATGATGAAAGTTAATGGTCTTAAAACTCACTTTAGTATCCAAAATAAATAAATAAATAAATTAAAAAAAAATAAATAAAATAATAATAATAATAAATAAATTAAATAAATATCACATGCTTTGGTATACAATATTGTTTTAGTTTTAAAAAGCAATTAAATTATAATTTAGTATATTTTTACTAAGTCTGAAAGGATGCACTAACATATATATTTATCTATATACTATACCAATCCAAGGTAACAAACAAATCAAACGCACTTCTGTACTTCAGTAAGAACGCTCCACAAAATGATCCCCTGATCCTCCATTTACGATTCTATTTTCACATTTTGTAATCTGGAAAACTTGTTACGAAAATATTTTAAATCATTTTTGAAAGTACATTCTGTGAATACAAACGAATTCAAGTGTAAGTACATTTGAATTCGCTACTCGTTTACTATATTAAATTTTGCGTTTTATTCTGTAGTTTCTTGAATTATTAATTTATTTTGTATTTTCTCCTTGATTGTTTTATTTTGCTTTTTTTAAATTTTATTTTGTACTCTTTGCTTAATATGTTATATTTTCGTTTCAATTTTTTGGTGCTCCTCACACTATAGTATTGGTACTTTCCTTTGGTACTTTGCTTCGAGTATTGTTACAATATTAGAAAGCACACTTTTATTTCGGATATAATCGTGTGAGCTGGTGACAAGATTATATATTTTCCTTATTTTGTCTTCTGACTGTATATTTTTAAAAAAAAAACTTTTTTTAAATATTTTTAAAAAGGAATGTTAATATTTATTTTTTCTCTTTTTAAACTTAAACTTTTTTTCCCCATATTTTCTCTATATTTCAAACTAATTTTATGAGTTCTATGTACTTGCAGCTTATGTCCAGTAAATAAAACTTATTATTATTTTTTTCTTAATTTTCTTTTTTATCACTCTTTTCCTTTATTCTTTTTGTCTTTATTGTATTTATATAAAAAGAAAAAAGAAAATGGCTTGAGTTGTGAGTTTTAAATTGAAATAATAATGCTAGCATTTAAAAAAAGTAAAACTTCATTTAGTTTACATTAATTCTTCCAAGTTTCATTAATAAGCATATTTTCCAAAAGTTTATATTTAATTTAAAATAATATTTAGCTTTTCATAAAATTTGTTTAATATGTATTTTAAGCAGACGTAGGAAAAAAGGAGCATATTTTACTTTATTTTTGCTTTTTCTCTTTTTAAATAATTTTCCCATATTTTCAATAAACAAGCACATCTAAGTAAAAACAAGAGCATAGCTTCCTATCTATGTATATTTATTTTACTATGAATTTATATATACGAAAAATAATTACCATATTTTTCTCTTTTCTTAAAAAAGTATATTGTGCATATTAATTTCTTAATTCACTGTTTATATTAAAACATTGCTTTTGTTTTAAAAAAAATACTTTGAATTTCTTAAGCAAATTTCATTATTTTAATTAAGCATAAAAAAAATATTTAAGGATTGTTATATCTATGTTAATACAAAAGTTTTTCAGTTTTGAAGATTACTATTTATAAAATAAAACTTTGACTTTATTTTATTGATTTCATGTAATTATTTTTTTCTTAATTTTTCTTAGTTTTAATGAAAAGAGTTTTAGAAATTGTACTCAAATAATTAATAAAAATGAAAGTTTCTTTTATTTGAACAAAAATATTGCAACATTTAAAATAAATGCGCAATTATATGTATATTTATTTAATTTAGTATAATTCAAAACTTAAAATAATTTCAAAGTAATTTTATTGTAATCTTTCTCCTGTAATTAAAACAGGAGAAATTAATGAAATATGTTTATCTTTTCCAAATTAAAATTTTTGGAATATTGATACTTTATTATAATTATTTCTTCGTATAATTACATTAGAAACAAGTTAATTTAAATAATAAGTGCAATTCTAAAGTAATTACTTTGATTTCAGAATGTTATTTAGCCTTTTCTCCCCTCTGGATGAATTTATTTATCGGTTTTTTTCTGTTATTCAATATATTTTTTAGTCTATTATATTTAATTTGAGCTAAGCAAATGTTACAAAAGTTGAAAATATATTTTTATCTTTGGTTATTAAACCCCTTAAACATAATAATCCGGATTATTGAAATCGTTGTATATATATATATATATATATATATATATATATATATATATATATATATATATATATATATATATATATATATATATATATATATATATATATATATATATATATATATATATATATATATATATTTATATATATATATATATACGCGCCAAAAAATGGACCATCCCAAATAACTTTTGATCTAATGATCGGATCTTCACGTTCTAGAACTCAATCTAAAGGTTAAGGGGGGGTAACCTCATTTATACTAATTAGTGAAGACAAAGTTTCGAAATCAGACACAAAAACGTGCTTTCTTTGAAAAAACATAGCGGTTCGTAGCTGATATATGGTCCAAAATGAAATAGGTAGCCGATATTTGGTCAGAAGAGCAGTTAATGTAAATTTTACTTCTTGCGTATTTCACTATATCTCAAGAACTTTTTATGCGATTTGAAAAATGTTTGCACACAATTATAAAGCTTGTTTATCCGCGCGCAAAAAAAAAAAAAAAAAAAAAAAAAAAAAAAAAAAAAAAAATGTTTTAGTAAAGGTTTCATATTTTTTATTACTAATCAAGAACATTACCAAGCAATTTATTGTTTGGCATATAATTTTTTTCTATCATTTAAAACAATGTCATTTAACATGGTAGAATACAAAATCTGAGCGAAATCAGTCGAATAGTTCCTGAGAAATCGAACTTTATAAAAGTCGTATTTTTAAGATTCGATTCCTCAGGAACTTGTTTAACGATTTCGTTCAAATTTCCTATTTTAATATATTAAATTACATTCTTTAAAATGATGTAAAAAATTATATTTTTTACATTTTAAAATGTAATAAAATAAAATAATAAATGCAATATAAAATAAAGTAATAAAAATATTGACTAAAAGTTATTTTTTGTATGGAATTATCTTTGGATAAACGAATTTTATAATTGTGTGCAGTTCTCGATTAATCAATTTTAGCTTCAAAAAATTCTAGAGATATAGCGAAATGCGTAAAAAGTAAGATTAGCATTCAGGAGTCCCAACTTTGGACTGCTAGCTGTATTGTAAGGTATACAGTTTTTTACAGCATTTTAAAGTATGTAAATTTACATTGCAAAATACAAAATTTGAGCGAAATCGATTGCATATTTCCTAAGAAATCTAATTTTAAATCATACAATTTTTAAAAAAATTCAGTTTCTCAGTAACTATTTAACCGATTGCGTTCAAATTTTGTATTTTGCTATCTAAAGTTACAAATTTAAAAATGATGTAAAAATTTGATACCTTACAATTAAAAATTTTTTCGACTATTTATTTGATTTGAATAAAAAACAATTATAAATATATGCTAAAATGTATTTTTTGTATGGATTTATTTTTTCTTAAACGAGTTTCATCATTGTGTGCAAAAAATTTTAAATTCGCTTAAAAATTTCCCAAAATATTTCGAAATACGCAAAAAGTATAAATAACGTTAAGAGGTCCAAACTTAGCTCTCCTGACCAAACTATAGGGACCATGTTTCCCAGATTGTGGCTACTCCCAATATTTTGTAGGTCAGAAATACGAATCTGTTGGAAAAAAAGGTATGTTTATTCAGATAAAGTGTGTTTTTGTGTTTGAGTTCGTGACTTAAAATATCATCAACACTAATTAATTAGCATATTTGAGGTCACACTTCGAACCATTAAGATTGAGTACTATATCGTGAAGATCGGATCATTAAATCAAGAGTTATTCAGGGTGATGCGCATTTTTTAATTTGCGCTCTGCACATTTCGACAAAAAATAGATTGAAAATGTCATTAAAAAAAAAAAAAAAAAAATAGGTTGCTTTAGGAGAAAAACTGATTTTAGATTTGAAATCCCCACACTCGAATTAGGCAAGATCAATTATTTATATAAATGGAACGAAAAATTAGTTCTCCTGTGTTATTTTTTACTTTTTATTGTTTGATTGATGGAAATAGTGGAAAAACTTTTGAAATGAAAAGTATACCTCATGTTAAACTAGGTAGTACTTTTAAATATAAAGATACAAATTTGATCAAATCATTCCAGTAGTTTCCGGGCAATTAAATTTCTAAAATGTTTCATTTTTAAAGTTCCATTTATCTAGAATTTTTTGATTGGTCCCATTTAAATTCTGAATTTTTTAAATTTTTGTAAACTTTCTATTTCTTTTATATTATAAGCTTTTTAACTAATGTGTAATTTTAAATTGTTTTTAGAAGCTAATATTCAGGATGGTTCTACAGCGGATACAAACTTGAAGGGGGGAGGGAGGTAATGCACATCAGAAGGAAATTGCATTAAAATGTCATCGTACGCAGTTGGAATGATTCCCGGTTTACAACTGGCTGTTCGTGCGCATTAGAAACGGTGATTTAATTTGTCTAAATTATTTTAATTTTATATTACTTCCACTTTTCTAATATTAATGTCAAAAATTGCAATCCCAGCCGTGGCGGATAGAGTACTCGTCTCCCAATGAGGTGATCCTGGTTCGATTGCCCGCGATGGCTGGTCGATACGAATTCCACACCCGTCTCGACGACCACAGTGTTGGCGTAAAATATCCTCAATGGTAGATGGATCGTAGGTTCGAGTCCTCTGGTCGTCGGGCAAACCATGAGTGGTCGTCCCCTCCATGTAACGCAAATGCGGGTTAGTTCCACCAAAAAGTCCTGCACGAAATGAAATTTTTCTTAATACTTGATCCTAGGCCGGGATAGCCTGGTCGGTAGGCGCTGGGCCCATATCCAAGAGGTCGTGGGTTAAATGCTCGCCGGCCGAAGACTCCGTGTAGTAAATGGTGACTGATGCACGTTAAATTTGTCGAGTCTCAAAGTCCTCCATGTTCCCATAACAAATCAATACCTCTGGGGGTACTGATCCAGGAGTTTCCTTCTCTTCTGGATTGGTTCAAAATTACAAGGCTACGGAGTTGAACAATAGTAGTCGCGTAAACCCATGAAATTGGGTCGGCTGTTCAACGACGGTTATAAAATGAAATAAAATACTTGATCCTGAAATTCCCTTGTCTTCCGGATTGGGTTGAAAATTACAAGGCTCTGCAGTTCAACATTGGCAGTCGTAAACTCAAATTTGGATCGGCTGCTCAACGACGGTTATAAAAAAAAAAAAAATGTTCTTAGATAGGCCTAGATATAGCCACTTTTCCTAATTTTAAATAACTATTGACCAAATTACGAGCTTGACAAGTTCATAAAATTACACGCCTATTCATTGATTTACGTGAAATAACTATTTCTGGATTATTTGAAAGCAATTTTTATCACAGGCGGAACTTCTTAATTGTTTCGGTTTGAATGTTTATGTTTGTCTCATAAGTATGGTGATCTCCGAAGCAAGGAAAGAGGTTTAAGCCGTTTCCATTACGTAACAAGTTCTGCTTTGTGTATATTTGAGACAGGGAAAACCATTTTTTGTTTATATTCAGAGCAAAGATGAAGCCTTTAGGAGAAAAATATTTTTGTTTTCGTTTTAAGCCCGGTGAACAGTTAATTTAGCTACCTCACAAATTGAAGAATTGGAAAGTTTTTCATCATAAGAATGCGTAAAATTAACACAAAATTGAGATAATTTATATTAAAAAAAAGTACCGTTTCAAAGCGCACAAACAACAAATTCATAATCGAAAGACGCCCCTAGTGGAATTAGATGACATTTTCGGACTTGGGTTGCAATGCAATTCTAAATTCTACCTCCTCTTTAAGTTCTTTAGTGAATGACTAGGCAAAATCAATCAATGTTTCATAGTTAAATAAAACTAAAATAAGATTTTTCCCACAAGAAATCTAATGTTTTTCATTAAAATGTAACTTATAGCTTTTCCCTTGTTCATCAATTGCAAATCTAGATAGCGATTCATAGCCAAATAATTTGAGTATTTCGATTGTTATTTTTGCTCAGAAAATTAATAGCTCTTCAAGATTGCAACCCTCAACTTTATTACTTTCACACTCAAACCAAAATAGCCTAAAATGCGGAAATTATCCATCACACTGATTTCATAATCAAGTCCCATAATTTACTCATATTCGGTTTGGTCCAAAAGAGGGAAAGGGGAGGGGGCGCACGCATGGCGAAGTTTACATTTCTGTAAACATAAGGTTAAATTACAAAGACTGGACTGGCCACATATACAGGTCCAAGCCAAAGAGGGGAGGACAGAAGGAAGGGGGAGGAAAGGAATGCAATGGGCATTTCAAGGGGCGCCACAAACCCCACCTACCACCCCCTGCCACTCCCAGTCCACCTGGACTGCGCCCCTTTCTGCATTATAATTAAGCCCTGCATGGCAGCACTATAGCAGGACTGGACAAGGGAGGGAGGGAGTAAAAGGGCCGTCAATTATGGACGCTATTAATAACAACTCGTGCGTGATATGATTGATGTGCGGGGAGCCAGGGATTGACGTGGGGGTGTTTCTCTCCCCCTTTTACTCTTTGAGCACTGCATGTTGTTGGCCTCATCTTGTAAGGATAGGGTCTCCCGCTATTCACTTCCAAATGCATGTTCCCCATACCACTGCAGGAAGTCCTATAGGAAATATTCCCATAGAATTGGTACCAGATTTTTGGAGATTCAATATTTTCTTAAGGTTGTTGGCATTAGTGCATGGTGGCTTGTTAGAGTTGGCTTCCTACTATAGAATGTTTCAGCATTCTTTTTCTAAAAATATATGGCTTCGCATCTCTCGTGGGAGGGGATGGAGGAAAAAATGAGGGGAAAATGTATGGTGAATTTGAAGTGAAAGGATTTTCGGAGAATATTTCGTGTTTATCTTTCTATGCGGGATTTAACACGAATGAAGTAAAATTCAGGTAATGCATTCATTGAAAAAAGAAATTTCAATAGTCAGTTACACTGTATCTTATGGGGAATAAAATGCGGAATATTTGTTTAGAATTCTGAATTACTTGAATAAAAATAAATAAAATAATAAGAAGAAGAGTAAAATAAAATAATAGCATTAGTAAAATTAAAATAAATTATTCAAAATGAAACGAAAAAACGAAATAAATCAACTAAGCAAATAAATACTATTTCATATGTCTATTCATAACTGGAAGCATATTTTAAAAGTTGGTCAAAAAAATAACTTTTTTTATGATATGCTGGTAATTGTAGTTATCTTAGCAATTGTAGCTTCAGAACAAACAGACAGCTCCATTTAAATTAAACGTTATTTTGATAATTTTACAACTTGTCAGATAAGCAAAGAAAAAATATGTTGTTTTCAATATTTACTACTGCATAATTTTAGTTTATTACTGGCCTTGAACTTTCGAACTGATTCTGAGTTTATGGCTATCATTTCTCAACTACGTGGCATTGTCATTTTGAATCCAACACAGAAGACAAGGGAACTCTTGGATAAAGCAATGGAAAAAATGAGTCGAAGTCTTCGAGGAGGACTGTTTAATGAAATTAATCCACATTTGCGTTTCATGGAGAAGAAAACCACTGAAACCTCCCACGGTTACCCAGGCAGCAGCAAGAGGATCCTAATCGATGATCCGCCTACCACTGAGGATATTTTACATCATTATTGTGGTCGATACAAATCAGGAACAGAATTCGTATTTACAAGCTGTTGTAGATCGACCAGTCGTTCCAGGTTTACTACTAACGGCATGTGATGGTGGTTACGAGGGAAGAATTGCGCACCTGTCTCTTTTACTTATCGAGAAAAGTTGGAACCCACCAAACCGAAAGGCTTCCATCCCAATTGAGATTAGAACCCTATACCTACCACCATATGACAACTTAATCGATCTGCGCCTACATGAATTCAGACTTATTCATAAAGTGATGCACTCTCATATTAGGATATAAAAATAAAGTCCCTCTGTCCCTATACATATATTCTGTACATTCTGAATAAATTCATATTTATATAGCATATTTATACATTCATATTTATATAACATATGTATACATTCATATATATAACATATGTACACATGAACACATGTACATATGTTGTATATGTTATAACATGTGTATACATACGCATAGCATATATATACATTTATATTATACATATATATATTTTGAAACGAAAAAGTATTTTTGAATCTTAAAAGTTGCTTATAACAGTCATAAATTATTTATTATAGCAAGCATTGACAAAGAAATATTATTTTCTGTTATAATTTCTGTTTCAGTAATTGCTGTTACTGAATTTGTTAATTCCGTGTTAATAATTGTTCACTCTAAATCTGTTATTTCTGAATGAAACTTACTGTAACAATATTTCTCGATGATGAATTTGTTAATTCTTTACTAGTTTTTATATCAATAATTCTTTTAACTGAATAAGTTAGTGATGCATCACTATTTTTTGCTACTAATTCTGCTAGATCTGTATAAAATTTTCTGTATAAAATTTTTTTTCTTCTTCTGAATCTGTTAAATCTGTATTACCAATAATTATTGTAACTGAGTATGCTCATTCTATATCGGCAATTTATCGTTACCGAATCTTTTAATTCTCGTATCAATACTGCAGTATAATTTAAAATTATTTTTAGTTTAATTTTCATTAAATTAATATTTGACTGTATGTTTTTTAATTTAAGCAGAAATTCTACATGTTGAAAAACATGAAATAAAAACAAATATATATTTTTTTTAAATTATTTATTCATAAAAATACCATCTGAAACACTTGCAGAATCAAATCTGTTACTTAATATTTAAATTACGTCAAAATTGATAAAATGTTTCGCAGAATATAAATTAAAATAATTATATTTCCATGTAGTGAATTGTGGATGTAAGATGAATTTTCAATTTAATGATTATGTAATGATTCTTAATGATTCATCTGTTGATATTTCCTCGTTTGTAATAATGATACAATTTTTGAAATAATCATTAATTTTATTTGTGGACAGTTTTACAAATTTTGTTAAACTTAAGGGGCATGCTATAACTTATAATCATTTTAAGCTTTTCCTTTATTTTTTCCTCTTTCACTAAATTTTTGTTGTTGATAAATTTAATTACAGTGACAAAACGTGAACATACATATTCGTCATTAGAATAAATATCCGAAGTTAAATAAATAAAGATTTAAAAAGTAGAAAAAAAATGGTTTTAATGAGTTTTTACATCCATTTCTTGACAAAATACACCGATTTTTAAAAACTAACTTATTTCATAATATTACTTCTCAGAGAGAAGATTTTTCTCTATTTTAAAATCAGGGAAAACCTCATACTTGTAACGCGGAGAAAAAATTCTGGTCAAATTACCATGATGTATGTTAATAGCAATTCTAGTGAAAAAAAATAACATTTCTAATTAATAACAAAATATACTGTATTTAAACTATTCATTTGGTCATTTTTGAATTTATATGGCAATTCTTTACCGAAAAGTCTAACTTCGAAGTTATTACACTTTTTAAAATCACACATCCAGTTAAAAATAAATAATTGAAAAGTAAACTTTAGACAATCAACGATTTTTATGCCATGCTCTATCATAATAAAATTACCTCATTTTATCACATTTATAATTTATTATCATATGTTATAAAACCATAGATTTTGTGACATTTCAGAATGCGTGACACTTATTCTAAGAAAGTTGGATGGACTGCAACAACCCTTCTTCACAATAGTGGCTTTGAAGTGAGTAGTGGAAATTTAGAGTAAGGTACAACAAGATGTACCTTGCCAACATATGTTGTGTCTTGAACCACTGGATGTTATTCTTTGGATAGCACTCATTTTGATTTCTATTCTCTTAACAGTACAACACCACGGTTTTGTATCTTGGACCACTGGATGTCATTCTTTGGATAGCACCCATTTTGATTTATATTCTTTTAAAAGTACAACACCACGGTTTTGCACCTTGGACCACTGGATGTCATTCTTTGGATAGCACCCATTTTCATTTATATTCTTTTAAAAGTACAACACCGCGGTTTTGCACCTTGGATCACTGGATGTCATTCTTTGGATAGCACTCATTTTGATTTCTATTCTCTTAACAGTACAACACCACGGTTTTGCACCTTGGACCACTGGATGTCATTCTTTGGATAGCACCCATTTTGATTTATATTCTTTTAAAAGTACAACACTACGGTTTTGCACCTTGGATGTCATTCTTTGGATAGCACCCATTTTGATTTATATTCTTTTAAAAGTACAACACCGCGGTTTTGCACCTTGGACCACTGGATGTCATTCTTTGGATAGCACCCATTTTGATTTATATTCTTTTAAAAGTACAACACTACGGTTTTGCACCTTGGATGTCATTCTTTGGATAGCACCCATTTTGATTTATATTCTTTTAAAAGTACAACACTACGGTTTTGCACCTTGGATGTCATTCTTTGGATAGCACCCATTTTGAGTTATATTCTTTTAAAAGTACAACACCGCGGTTTTGCACCTTGGACCACTGGATGTCATTCTTTGGATAGCACCCATTTTGATTTATATTCTTTTAAAAGTACAACACCACGGTTTTGCACCTTGGACCACTGGATGTCATTCTTTGGATAGCACCCATTTTGATTTATATTCTTCTAAAAGTACAACACCGCGATTTTGTACCTTGGACCACTGGATGTCATTCTTTGGATAGCACTCATTTTGATTTCTATTCTTCTAAAAGTACAATACCGCGATTTTGTACCTTGGACCACTGGATGTTATTCTTCGGATAGCACTCATTTTGACTTCTATTCTTTTAAATTTGTTAGTTGATAGCTAATTTTAAGATGCATACTATTAAAACTTAATTTTAACGCAGCCCGCATAAAATTGAATTATTATTCACGATATGCATTTTAGTAATATTATCGGTCTTAATTTGATTTTTAAAGCGCATTTATAGTGTTTCTGAGTATAATGAAATTCAAAAAAAAAAAAAAAAAGAAGAAAAAAAGGAAAAAAAGAAAAGAAAAAAACAACAACTTTAGTTTCATTTTGCTTGTAAGAGTTTATAAATTGAATTTAAGTTGTAAAAAAATTGTTTACTTGTTTCTGCTTCATCGAACGAAATAAATTGTAACAATGCATTTGTTATTTACTTTAACGTGAAAAAAAAATGAAAAAAAAGCTGTTCATTAAAAAAAAAAAAAAGTAGAAAAAAAGATCAAAGGTAAGCCTTGAATATTAATTAGTATTCTAATTCAAAATGTTAACATTTAATAAAAAGAAAACTTCTATTGAAGAAAATTTTTGGAACTAATTAAATTGCTTCATTAAAATAGTACGGGAAAACCTAAGTCGAGCATTTTGTTTTTATAATGCTAAAATTATTTACATTTCTTCGACAAAGAAACAAAGAAATTTAAAATGTACACGTTTGTAAGCATGCTACAAATAAATTCCTTTTTTTTTTTTTCACTAGAAAGCTCAAATTAAAGAAAAAAAGATTGCAATATTGAATTATTTCTCTAAATAAAAGCATCAATTGCTGAATTATTAATGGAGTTCTAAGAAAATGGAACACAATCAAGCAGTTCAAAAGTTTAAAGTAAAACAAAACAATTTTAAAATTATTAACTTAATATCTGCATAATAGATTTTTGTCTTTGTATTGCATTATAGTATTTGAATTTATATTTCTAAATTAAATTTAAAAACAAAATTTTTTTACCACGGTTATTGATTTAGATTTTGAAAGTAAAAAAAGATATTTTAACTTTGAAAAACGTAAAAGGTTAATATTAGCATCGTGTTATTGGTAAACAATTTTCTTTATTTGTATTTTTAGGACTCCCCCCCCCCTCTTATGTCAGAAAAAGTTATTTTAGTTATTAAAATATATTATAATTGTCTGAAATGAATAAAAGGAGCGAATTTTTTTCAATCAAAATCTTGACTCAATATTTTAAGGTTCATTTAGTAAGGTTATTTGTCAATTGAAAATGAAAGACAGGCTATTCATTTCTAAGATTAATGTAAAAAGGCAATACAACATTTATCTCTAGTGAGTATAAAATTTCAAAATGCGGTTTAATTTAAATAAATATATTTTCAAATCTGTTTTTTTTTTCTTTCCTCTACATTCCATTTTTTTAAAAAATATTTTCATTACCCTCATTTGTAGTTATGACTGTAATTATGACCATTGTAGTTATGATCATTATGTTCATACATTCTTCATTGCAATTATGATATATGACAAGTATTAAAACAAGAAGTAAAGCATCGTGGGAGAATTATTGAGAGAATACCTAAATTAGTACACTTCCATTTAATAAGTAAATGAATAAGTAGAAAATAAAAACCTTTTTTCTAGCTTTACTTTAAAAAATTTTAATCACTAAAATTTTAACTACTCCCCTAAAGCATTTATGAAACTTATCATTTGATAATCTAATAATAATTTAATATTCTGTTTGAATTTGGCAATTTTTCTCTCAGTAAGCAATTTAAATTTTCTTAAGTAAATATAAATTCTTAGTTACACATTAGCATACTGTAAAAAAGAGTTTCTTGAAATGAGACCAAAATGTTGCAAAATGGCTTCAAATAATAGTCATATTTGAAGACTCTATATACTCAAAATTTACGCAGCATATTCTCATATGTGAGTAAAATACACGCGTTGGGAAAATCGTGTGCGAGAAACTTTAATAGGCAACCGGCAGGATTCGAACCAAGGGCCGCCTGGTTAGCAATAGCATGCTGTAACCAGTACAGTTAATCGATCATTGCACCTCAGCGAAAGTTAGGGAACTTTGTATAGGGGCCGTCATAATGGCACAAAATGACATAATACTTCCCAATTTCGGTGGTACAAAGGGTTGCAATTTGGAAAATATGGTCCCAATAGATTTAGTCAGGAGATCGGTAATTTTAATTTCCCTTTATGTTTATTTCGCTATATTTTAAAGGCTTCCGCAAATTCTTTCAATAACTTTTCAATATTTTACGATACTTTATTCCTTTTGTATTTTCTAATCTGTGCTTATTATTATTTATTTATTATTTGTTATTGATTTACTTATGTATTATTTATTTACTTATTCAATATTTATTTATTTAATATTTATTATTGATTTACTTATTTATTATTTATTTATAATTGATTAATTAATCAATTATTTATTTATTATTTATTTTAAAATTAGTACAATTTTAGAATTATGTGCAAAACAGGCAATTCATGCTTCTTTCTCTTTTCCATTTTATATTTTTTTCTTAATTAAATATTTATTTTCTAAAATTATTTATTGTCAACTTCTTTAAATTATCTAGTATAATATTACCTTTCACACATTCTTTTTCGGGCCCATCCTTAGTAACTAACAAATCAAACGCACTTCAATAACTCAGCAAGAACGCACTTTAAAATAAAACTCCTCTAGTTACGATATCTCAATTTGCGCTTTTGTTTTCATATTTTGCAATCTGGCAATCTTGTGACGAAAATATTTTAAATCATTCTTGAAAAATTTCCCGTTCATGTAAGGTCATTTAATTTTGCTACTCGCTTTATAGATTATGTTTTATGTTCTATTCTGTTTTTTCTTTATATTTTACTTTCTGTTTTTACGTGTTATTTTTACTTATTGTGTTTTATTTTATTTGTTGTAGTTTTTGTAAAAAATTTTTTGAGTGCTCCTCACACTATTGTATTGATTTATTTTGCTTCGGCTATATTAATACAATATTAGAAAGCACTCTTTTTTGCAGATATAATCGTGTGGGCTGATGAAAAGATTATATCTTTTTTTTCTGGATTTTTTTTGGTAAAAAGAATTCTATCCTTTTTTTTTTTTAAATCCCTTCCAGTTTTTTTTTTTTTTTTCAAATAATTTTCTTTTTCCCCCTTTTTTTCATTTGTCTGTAATTTTCCTTTGTTTGAACTTCTTCTTTATCTTCTTCTATATATATATATATATATATAAAGTAGGTTTAGTTTACTTAGAAAATTTCTATAATTAAGAGAAAAATTCAAAAAATATATTTAGAAAATTATAAATTAGGAAATGATTTTTTTAAATAAGTATAAAATGTTTTATTCAAAATTTAAATTGGTTAATAGCTGAGATCTATGTTTTATGATTCATCTAGCTTTTTAATTAGTATTGCTATTAATTAGTGTCACTTCTAATTATATATACACCTTTGACAATATACGTGACTTTTTTTGCATCAGAATTAGAGGGTGATTATTCTGATGAATCATTTT
Organism: Parasteatoda lunata; assembly: GCA_949128135.1. NCBI lineage: Eukaryota > Metazoa > Arthropoda > Arachnida > Araneae > Theridiidae > Parasteatoda > Parasteatoda lunata. Next base: position 117,849,532 of record OX421971.1, read on the forward strand.
TCTTGTCAACGAAACAGTGACGCATCATTTTTCTTGAAAGAACTAAGCCTCAAATATATTAGACAATTAAGAAGATTCAAAAATACGATTTTTTTTCCCCTTCACAGTCCCACTCGAGCACGGAACTATAGCCAAATGAAAATTACCATTGATATTCAGTCGTTTTCTTTATTGGATTCCTTTCAAGAGGACCTATTTGAAAATTCACACAAAATAAAAATAGTAATAAAATAAAATTGAAAAAAAAAACTTCCTGATAAAGTTGAAGAAAGGTGGTATTATTAGCCAAAGAAAGGAGATGAATATCTGAATTAACTTCTGATGAATTGTGATTAGTGAAGAGGACGACTTAAAAATGAAGAGGACTCATTAAATTCAGAGAAGAGGATTCAAATAAAAAATGACTCAATTGCTACTTGTAGTAAAATTAAAGAGAAAAGAAGAAGTGGTTTAAATTGCTCTACTTTAGTATATGTTGGAATACAAGATTTAGACGAAATGGTTAAATTGCAGTCCTTATTTATGTTTTATGCAAATCTGCCGTTGAAAGTCAATGCAACAATACTTTCCAATCATGGGGGCCATTTTTTTTCCGTGACTACTCGTTAAGTGTTGTGTTGAGTTGTATTTGAATTGTTCTGGGTGTGAATGCTTATTTTCAGAAACTTAAAAGAAATGTCTTATGGGATATATCCGTATTCTATGTTTTGAAGATCTAAGGAATCGTTTTTTTTTTGTTTTTGAAAAAATGTAAAAAATTTTAATCAAGGAATTATTTTTATTCTGTCTTTCTGCATTATTCTTGTTCTTTGCAGGCCAGGAGTTTATATTACAACCCTTGCAGGATTATTCTATTTATATTTGTTGCTATGTAAAATTCTTCTGTTTGTTTGTTTGTTGTAAAATTGTGTAAGTAAATGTTCTACTTTTTTTCTTCACAGAAACATTCAACAGATAAATAAAAATTCTATTTAAAAATCATTCTCAGGTTTTATATTATCAATATCAATTCTTTGCAATATATATATATATATATATATATATATATATATATATATATATATATATATATATATATATATATATATATATATATATATATATATATACATATATATATATACATATATATATATATATATATATATATATATATATATATACATATATATATATATATATATATATATATATATATATATATATATATATATATATATACATATATATATATATATATATATATATATATATATATATATATATATATATATATATATATATATATATATATATATAAAGTCTTAACTACTGAGATATCGCCATATACACACACACACATATATATAAAGATGTAAGTAGCTATGTAAGAAAATATTCTACATAAAATAACGATTCTATCAAAAAAATCAACATTTTAAAGTAATTTGTTTTAGATTTAGGAAAAGATGTTACTTAAAAAATTCTTCTGTTTGTTGTGTGCTATGTGAAAAAAAGGGGTAAAAGAAAAGAAAAAAAGAATTCAACGGAAGACAATAATTCTTTAAAAATTCAATCTAAGATTTCTTGTATCCAGATGTACTATGGAGTCTTTGATTGTTCACGAGGCCTGAAGCTAATGGGTAACATAGAGTCTTACCTAACCTAAATTAGTGAAAGTTAAGCTTACGTTCAATTGAAACTTTTTATAAAATTCAATTTAAAAAAAAAGCTTGTTCTACTAAAATTTAAAAAAAAAAAAAATTAAATTTTTAATAAAAATAAATAATTAAACATCAAAATAATATTAAACTTGTCAACTATATACGTCATCAAAAACATCTTGTATGAAATTATACAGGCTAAGTAGTTGTAAGAATTCAAAAGAGAAAAATTTGAACTTTATTTAATATAAACGCTTTAACTAAACTTGACATTTTAAATAATATCGTTGTATGTTATGGGTTTTCCAACATTTTTTAAAACTTTATTTTTAAACTGTTTTAATCTTAGGACGGGATGACTTAGGGTTTAGAGCAATCACTTCGTAAGTATGTATCGTGGGTTCGCTTACTGACAATGACTGAGCTCTCATTCTATCAAACGCCGGTCAGGTGGCCGAGTGGTCAGCGCGCCTGATTGCGGGATCGAATCCCGCTTTGGGCATGGTTGTTTCACTGTGTCTTGTCCTCTGATGTGTGAATGGTACCTGTGGCAGTGTGGCGTGGGGTATGGGCAGATACCAACTGGAAAGCCATGAATGAGCAACACTTCCGGCATCTTGAAGAACGAAAGTTCAGTGCCAGCCGTTATTAAAAATAAATTTTTTTAAAAAAATCGATCATAATAATTTTATTGTACGTTGCATTCCTTAACCAATCGTGTAATTCGATATGTTGCATTTGTTTTATAATGTTTTTTGACGAAATTCGCACACCCAAACAGGGGAAGGAAATCTCCTCAATTTGACGAAATATTCGCTCGAAGTATTTTCTTGGCAATGGTTTTGTTAAAAACGAAGAAAATTTCGCGAGTGTTTAGAGGGCATTTTTTAATAGTTGTGAAATTATTTGAACAGTTCAAGAAATATAACTCTTTCAAAATAATTAAATAGATTCGTATTTAAGTTTTTGAATTGAAAAAAAAAAGTTCTTTTAAATTCTAGTTGAAAGTTATGATTGTTCTTCGTTGGAACAGTTAACAAATCCATTCCATGCGAATCCTTGCAGCTTTAGCTTACCTCAATTTCTCTTTTTCCAAAATAATTCAATCTCCAAACGGTTCAGAACAATCGGTAATTAAAATAACAAAACACTTCAACGAAATATCTAAGCTTTTCAACAAAACTATCACCACAGCAATCACGAGACAACGTAGAGGCACGAGCCCTTTCGTGATTTATCTAAAAATCTACGGACATTACGAATCTTTTAATCAGTACGGATGCAAAAGACTGATAAATGCGTCAAGAGACGGGCGAAAGAATGCTAAATGGATTTTGCCGAAGTCAGGATTTAAACCCAGAGCTTTTGATAAATTCTTCCTTGTCTTAAGGAAGCTTCTCCAAGATAGTGTTCTTTAATTTTCATCACTAAGCGTCAATCAGTAAAATATCGATCAATTTTTCGAAAACTGAATTTAATAAAAGTCTTTTGCACACAAGGACCCGTTTCTTGGATCAGGGGTGGGGCCGTGAGGAAACGGGAGAACAACGGGATTTTATCCCTTCGGAAGCTCGAGATGCATTTATTCAATTGAAAAGAGAGGCGAGAGGAAATTGCGGAATTACAACAGCTATCGATCGCCAAAGAGTAGCGCCAAATCAATCTTTTTGCGCCAGGACAATGCATTTGTTTGGTGAAGAAAATCGTCGTAGTGGGGCTCTGTGCATGAAATAAAGAAAAAGAAAATATGTTGTGGATTGTTCAGAAGAGTAAAAAGAATGGGAGGACGTTATTTCAAAATGACATTTTTTTGTTTCTCTAGATTTATAATATAGGTTTTAGTTTCATGGTGTAAAATTTATCCAATAAATATAATATAATATAATATAATATAATATAATATAATATAATATAATATAATATAATATAATATAATATAATATAATATAATATAATATAATATAATATAATATAATATAATATAATATAATATAATATAATATAATATAATATAATATAATATGCGATTTATCAGGAATTTCATTCTTGAATTGTATATCATTTTATCCGATAAAAAGCTTTGAGTATCCGATGCATGTGTCGGTACCCCTGTTGTTCAAGCTACTATTTTCGTTTATTTTGAACCAGACTCAGAAGACAAAGGAACTCTTGTGTCGAGCATTAAAACTAACTCATCTTTGCACAAAGTGTACTTTCTATGGAAAATTAATATCCGTGTAAGACAAATGCAGTAAATATATGCAGTATATATATATATATATATATATATATATATATATATATATATATATATATATATATATATATATATATATATATATATATATATATATATATATATATATATATATATATATATATATATATATATATATATATATATATATATATATAAAACTGTGTGCTCAAATGTATATAAATGTTTTTTTACATGCCAAAAGGAAAGGAGGATTGTTAAGCACAAAATATACCCTTTAGATAATTAATGGTGGGGCTCGGGTTCCTTCAAGCTGTGAAGAATTTCGGTTTATGAATAAAATCTAAGCAACAGGGGAAAAAAACTGTGAAAATAAGAAGAGGCTAACAAAATTAACGACAATAATGTAACAGGGGGTATCAACACTCTCATTTTTCGAATGTTTATAAAGGTAGGGTATGGTATAAAAAGGGTATTTAGGGTATGGTATAAAAATTACCGAGCTCTTATAGCCATATCTGATAGCTATGACCATACTTTTTTCTCAGTGCACCTTCATCAGTATAATAAATGACAGATATGGAAAAACTATGATGATGTGCAAATAAATAAATTATATTTTTAAGTGGTTTTTACTGATTTATTCTAGTTAGCACTTGAAAAAAACTTACCTTAAATGAAAAACATCATCCACAGCTTTTTTCCAATTCTACTTCTTCTAATTCTACTTCTTCTAATTTCTTATTTTATTCCATTTTGATGATTTTTAGAATACCTTCAGGCTATAAAAATAAAATGATATAATTTCGAACTATATTTAATTGACTTTTTATAAAATTTAAGTTAAATTTTCACATTTAATAAAATTTAAATTAAATCTTTATACATCGGTAACTCAATGAAAAGAATAACGCTTCGAAAGTCAGATGGAAAGAGAAAAAGAGGGAGGCAGTGCAGAAAAGTATTTAAAGAGCATTTTTAATAACTGTATCAAACCCATTTCTAACTGTATTAAATTGACCTTTTTCAAAATTTAAATTAAATCTACATATATCGATAACTCAATGAAAAGAATAACAATTCAAAAGCCAAATATAAAAAGAAAGAGAGGAAGGCAGTATACAAAATGCTGAATATGTAGGCTGGAGAATATAGAAAAATATTTAAAAAGCATTCGTATTAACAATTAGAAAACTGTGTCGTTGAATAGGTTAAAAATAAGAAGTATGACTAAGCTAATAAATTCAGGCTAATAAAACTAGAATAATATCTATAAAAAAAAACGGAAAAAAAAAATACAATTTCGAAATAACATACAAATTATGGAACTAAAGCTCTATACTTTTATGAATTTAAAGTCATATTTTAGAAAGAATTTTTTAAAATTTAACTTAAATATTATATGCCTTTTTGTATGATTGCATTTTTTCAAAATAAATGTGCTAAGAAATAACTTTAAATTATTTTTATATTTGAATTAAAATTTAATCAGTAAATGCATATTTAATATAATTATAATTTTAAACTCAAAAAAGAAAGATTGAATTGATATTAATTGCTACTTAATTACTTTATAATTTTATGGCTTTATTAATTATCTTTAAATTTAACTTAACTTCTAATAATTTATTTTATTCCTTTATGTATTCTTATAATTTATAAATTTATTGCTAACAGAAACTTAAAATGATAAATTATTTATTTTATATTTTTATTTATAATCATAGAATTTCAAAATTTTAATTTTGATGATAAATTTTTTCTATAAATCAAGGACGAATAATAAAATAAAACAAATTTATCATTTATAAATGACATTTTGTTATCATAAAATATTTTATAATATAAATTATGATTTAGTAGTAATACAGTTTTTGATGATATAAATATAAAATTGTTAATAATTAATTTTATATTCTTATTAATAGTCGTCGAATTTTATGATTTTAATTTCGATGATTATTTTTTTCTATAAATCAAAAACGAATAATAAAATAAAAAGAATTTATCAATTATAAGTGATATTATACTATATTGAAGTACTATTTTGAAACCGAATTAAGGATTTTGCATGTAATATAACTGTCATTTTATATTATTTTGAAGAAAATAAAATGCATTATTTCTTCCTTAATAATTTCATTTATACTTTTTATGATAATTTTATCATATACCCAACACTATAATAATTTATATCTCAATTCTTAACTATTTTTTGTATTATTTTTAATAATTTAAATTTGCACAAAGATTAAATAAATACTTCATCTTTTAACATGATTATAAATTTATATTGATTCGGAAATAAAAGTGACTAAAATGAAAAAAACAACAACATATTCAATAATTTAATGTTTTTTTAAGAGTTTCATAATTTCAATTAATTTTATTTATAATATGAATTTGACATTAAAGATTGAAATGAAATAAACCTAAAAAGATTATTAATTCTATATTTTCATAAATTGTAATAAAAAATAAATTCAATCAATTATTTATTATTTAAATGATTACGAGATTACATTCTTAATAAATGTCTTAAAATCTGATAATTAATTTGAATTCATTTAATTATAATAAATTTAACACAATATTTTATACATTCTTATATTAGTAACTACCTAAATGATCATTTATATTTTTATAAATGACATTAATAAACCAACTTTAACGTTTGTTAATTTTTTTTTCATTTTTAATATGTTTATTATTTTATATCAATTATAATGTAAGAAACAAAAAGGAAATAAGCTTATTACTTGCGTAAGAATATCTACTTTTTGTTATTCTATTTTAAGCATATTAATTACTTTAAATTTTTAATATCATCATTAGTTTAATATGATTTCTAACATTATATCAATTTGAATATAAAGAATAAAAATAAAATGAATTTACTACTTGATTAAGAATATTTAATTTTTGTTCATTCCACTTTTAAGTATTCTTTTTTTTATAAATTTAACACTATAAAATTTTTTAATTTTATTTATTTTCAAATCATTTATTATTTTATTATAATATAATATATTATTATTTCATTAAACTAATAATTTGGTATTTACATCACTACTTATTTAATAATTATGTAATTAATATTGTTATAATTTCATTATAATTCTGATATTGCAATAATTCTAATATTATAATTCTGACAAATAACTAAAATGAATTAAACTTATTAATTATATATTAGTTTTTAAGACTATTCACCTGTCCTGCAATTTTAATGGATTTGTATTTAATATAATAATAATTTTATATTAGTTCTGACATTAATGAATAAAATAACAATTTGATAAAGTTATATTCCAAATTCAACCATATGATGGAAGGGATAGGGCATAACCCTTTGACTTCCGGATACAGGAAGAAATGCCATTCAACCCTTTTTTTCTTCCTCAATCCCTTCAAATTCTGAACATCCTTCGAAATTTCCATCTGCTGTTCCAATGACCTCCTCAATAACGGAATCATGTCTTCCGCTATTTCCGGAATCTTTTCTTACAATTCGTTCGGTCAAAAATCTAGTAGTATAATAGTATTTCAAAATGTTTTCCTATGGAACATCTTGATATGTCATCCTCAGAAAATTTAGAGTTGCCATCCCGATTTCATAATTGTGATGTTACAATACATGAAATACTCAAATCGAATAAAATTGAAAATGGCAAAATTTCTTTTTTAATAGCCTTTCTAGAAAATAATCGTTAAGTAAAATTAATAAAATAGTCGTAATAAACATTGAAAGCACCTGTAGTACTTCAATAATATAGACAGTTAACGATAACTACCAAAAATGACAACTATTAATTATGATATATGTAACTAGTAGGTTATAAGTGTATTTTTATAACAATTATTTATGACAATTTTAAATTTTATGCATTATATAGACACATATAACTGCACCATTTATATTTTTAAATGATTTAAATGATTCAAATCATTTTAAATGATTTAAGATATATAAGCATTATTTTATGTAGCGAATTTTTGTTAAGTGCTAGATAAGCGTACATCTATTTTTCGGGCATTTTTAATTTTACTTTACGTCAGTAAGTTTGTTTTCTATTTTCTTCCATCTCAAACTCATTTTCAATTACATTTTAATTTTTTCGCAATTCAGACTCATTTTTATATTTGGATAATTATTCTTTATTTTGAAATATTGCATTTACCATCGTTAAGGAATGTGTCCTGAAGAGAACCTTTACGTTTTCCCATTAAAAAATTTTCTATTTTATTTTATTTTATAGAACCTTGTTGAGAAAGGGATGTTTATCTTAAAACTTAACTCAGGAGTTCTCTTGTACACATTTAAGAAAATTAAATGCTGTCATGATTGTTTTTTTCTTTCGAACTATCCCTTCTACTGTGGTAGAATAAAAAAATGGTATGGTCTGAAGCAACATTCCATACTAGTCTTTTTACTTTTCATTGATAAGTCTTTTCACAATTGAAACATAAGTAATATCACATGGTCTTTGTATAGATATCGATAATATTCTTGTACGCTCCCTTATTCTTACTAAAAGTATGTTTCTGAAGTTTAAAAGGGGTTGATGGACATAAGTGACTGGAATGATGGGGGGGGGGGCGCTAGCCAAGCGATAGAGCCTTTCTAATACGTCGCACGCCACAAGACAGACTACCTCCCAATCAGGTCCAAATTAGCAACGAACGTGCCTTAATGAAGGTTCGGCGCCTGACATCCTCTGGCTGACCCCCGGACATTTCGGTCGTCTCTCTTATCGAGGGAGAAATATCTAGGAAACACAATCCGGTCCGAGGAGATGGATATTGTCCAAGCTCCTGGACTCCCTACCACCACCCACCCCTCCCTTCTCAGTCACCAGGACGGATTTTGCTGTTATCGAGCCAAGCCGGACGTTGCTGGGGAAATGGTGGACTTTGGATGTTTGTCGACTAATTGCGCGACCCCCTCTCATCTAGGGCTGCCCCTCCCCAACCCCTCTTGGATGTCGTTTGATGTCTGAATGTGTTCTGTGGATGAGGGGCACCAATTAATGGGGGTGGGGGGGATAGTTGAAAAGAGAATTCGTAGTAAATTTTACCAAATACAGCACTTTTCACTGAAATCTGATTCGGATAAAATATTGATAGATATGTGAAAAGTTTACAAGCAAACAAAACATCAGGATTTGGAGCCTAATTTGAATGTCATTCGTTGTTTTAAACTTAATTTGGAACAATTGAACAAACAATTTTATTTAATGAATCGAGTAAATGTAATTTGAATTGTAGTTCAGAATATTTTACTCTGATGAATTGTAATTATCCTTCCCTAGCATGAATTGCTTCGGCAAAAGCTGTTTTGCTTTTTAAATAGTGTATGGTTTATTTAAAAATATTACAATGCATAATGAGATAGTTTTGAATTATAATTAAAATGTGGTTAATCGAAGGGATTAATGTAGCGTTATATTAAAATAAAAATTTTGTCATTTGCAAATCTATATTTGGAAATATTTGATTATTTCTAGAGATTTGGAGGATAAAATAGCTTTCGTTCACTGCCGTATCAGAAATTGTCAATAGGAAGTGTCCTTGCTCGCTATTTTATTACAGTTTGAACAAATAAAAACCTGATTGGAGGATGCAAAAAAAATTTTAAAAGTAAATTAAGCAAAGATATTTATGAAAAATCGAAAAACAGACAAATGCATAATACAAAACTACCTTTCGAAAAATACTGTTCACAAGATTATATTGTAATAATTTTATAAGCAAAAAAAGTTAATAGAGATTCTAAAATACTATTCTCCTTGTATCAAAAATATATATATATATATATATATATATATATATATATATATATATATATATATATATATATATATATATATATATATATATATATATTATATATATATATATATTATATATATATATATATTATATATATATATATATATATTATATATATATATACATATATATATTATGATTGATAATGACATGACAGGCATGAAAATATTATGACAGAATAATGCTATAACATCAACTGAAATAGCAAAAGATTATTAAATTTAATTTAAATTTCACAAATTCATATTGCCAAATTGGATGAATTTGAACTAATATTATTGTGATATTGTCTGAATCGCATGATTCCATAAATGTTATGGTAGATATTAATATGGCACAGACTTGAAAATGTTATGACACAATAATACTAGGACATAAACTAAGATTACAATAGGCTACTAAACTTAGTTTAAATTTAATTTTAAGTTTTACAAATTTATATTGTTAAAGTAAATTTGATTGGAATAATATTATTTTGCTATAAATAAATAATGTTATGACGCAAAACAGATTAATAATATTATGGGTTATATTGAGTATTATTATGCTAAAACAATATCATGGCATAGACAGAATTTCCATTGAGTGGCTAAATTTAATTTGAGGCTCATGAACACATAATTCAAAACTAAATTCGATTGTATTATATCATTATAGTAAAAGCAGCTATAGACGGAAATTTTAACAGACTGTAAAAATAGAAATGAGCTTTATTTAGTTTTTATTATAGAATTCACAAAAATTTCAACACGCCATTTTTTTAAACTAATTTAAGAATTAACTGATGAATTCTATTAATGCTAGACTCCTTAAATCACCCTCGATTCGATAAGTAATCTATTTCTTTTTCAAAATACATAAATTAAATATGCCTTAATTCTAAACCAATTTAAATTGTAAATGATGTGGCTATATTAATTAAATAATTGCGATGCTTTTTTTCAAATGAGATTCTACGTTATGGCATTCAAAGAAAAATCGTTTGCCGAAATGGATTAAATAAGGAAAAGAACTATTCTTAAAATGTAATTAAATTATTTGCAAGAATGCAATTATTAAAATTTTCAAAAAATGAAACTTTTATCTGAGATTAAATTTCACGCCAATCAGAACGAATAACAATTCATTTCGGCTTGTATTTGTCGCATCGAATTATGCATTCGTTTTAGTGAATCAAATCTCAGAATCTGTGCCCAAGGTAAACATTTATTCTGATTTTCTTGATTGCGAAGGACTAAAGCTCGAAATTAAAGTATGTTTCGTACATTCCGACTGATCTGGATGACGAAATTCCCGTAGGAGGCATCGTTCTCTTTTCTCGGAGAGATTATTGTCAAATTCCATGTTCCATTTTAGTTCGATTTTTAATGTTCGGCAGAATGGCAACACTGATATCGGATGGTATTTACTTTATCCCTCGTTAATTTGCGTTCTTTTTAAGAAAACCACTTAAAAGCTTTCTTACTGAAGACGTAACATGAAATGTTGTTTACATCTGATGATATGCTTTAAATCTTAATGAAAATCTTTCCCATTTCGATGTAATTCAACGTAAAAATACCGATAAATTAACTACTATTTAAGAGTGCGTTTAATGGAGTTAATATTTCAGATTGTTCGATCCCATAGGAAAATAACCATTATGAATACGATATTCGAGTTATTAAGATAAAATCATTTTAGGTCGATATTAAATATAACAAACAATCTTGCTAATTTACTTAGGTAAGCCTCTCAGAATAGGACGAATGTTATTAGTTATTTGACTATAAAAGAAATGGTTTGTATTTTGTTTCCAGAAGTATTTATTTCTGTGACAATTAAATATATTTTTTCTTTTGGTTTATAATTACAAATACAGATACCGTAATACAAAAGAAGGCATTTAACAAATTCTGATTATTGTTACTTTGTAAATGTTATTCATGTAAATGTGATGCTACCGCCATCACATCGATTACATGAATGAGATATTATTATTTGTATCCAAGAAATTAACTGAGGAGTATATATTTCTCTTTCATATTCACATATTCAAGAAAATATTAGGTAATATAGTATTGTTCTGACCGATTTCAAAAGAGAATAATAGTTGGCAAAATGTAGCTGCAACTCATGAAATTTAACTTATTCATAGTTTTTTCATGTGTTGCTTAGCCTAATTTTCACTTAATATTTTATGTATATTCATGCATTATGGATATTATTCCATGTACTATATTATAGTTGTCCTATTTTACGTGTTTCTTTTTGTTTTTCTTGTGTTATTGCTTTTGTCATGTCTTGCAGTAACATGTGCGAGCTACAGTTAAAGCAATTTATATTAGATATGTTTATTATTAGTTATAATGTTATTTCTTTATCGTGTTACTACACTTAAAAGCTTGTTAATTACTATTCAGTTACTTAGATATTGCATGTTTCCTGAAAATTAATTTTGAGATATGCTCAATGTTCCGTATTCACCTCTCTTAATATATACTTTTTAGAATCCTTGTCAAAAATGAAGCAAAAAAATGCACATTAGAGGTCATAAATAAATATTTAAGCAAGCGAAAAGAAAATCACAATTGAAAAGGGCGTGATCAAAATCAACATAACTAGTTTATTTTCTTTGAACTATTTTTTGAAGGCTCCGTCATAATATGAATTGATGCTTTTTTACCAATGATATGCTATTTTTTATAACTGCTGTGAGTTTGCAACTGTTATTCATGGCTTTTTGGGTCAAATTTAACTTATCTAGCCAGCTCTGTCTACGCTTATTTTGAAAATGGCGCAAAACGTCAAAATGGAGAAAAGCCACAGTTTTTTGAAAATGAAAAGCGTTTGTGGTCTAATTTTGTAATATTTTAAAATTTACTCTAATGCTGCAGTACCTGGGCTCATATAAGTTTGCAAAAAATGAGAATACGACAGTGATTTAGATAATTTTCATCTAGATGGGAAAATGTCGCCAAATTGGTGATTTTAAAATATTTAAGCTATTTTTCAGCTCTTAAGTACAGAAAATTCTTCGCGGCAAGATTATATATATAATTTAAAATCGTCGCATTGCTTCAAGTGTAAAGCATTTAAACTATGTCTTTTTTATTTTCCTTGGCGACAGAGCTTCAAAAAACAGTGTTAAGAAACTTCAACATGTTTCGAAAAATCGCCTTTCCCCCATTCTCGGTTCCCTTCAGCAATCAAACAGATTATGAACTTCGAGGTACCAATAATTCTACTCATCTGAAGTTAATAGTATTTTTTAGTTTACATTGTTAAAGTTTAAGTTTGGGGTAATTTTTTTTCACCTTCCAATTTAATTGAAGTTTATATAGATTAAACATTTTTAAAACAAACATAATGCGTAAGTATTACTTAAAAAGTCAGTTGATTGTGTCTATCCAATGGTGATACAGGAAGAAGCCGAGTTTATCTCCTCTTCAGTGTCATATATCACCATTTTAGAGACGACGGAGTTCATTAGAAGCACAATAATTTGCGTTTAGTACCGATTCTCCGCCATCACATCGATTGCATCAAAGTGAACTGCTATCTAAGAGAGAGAGAGAGAGTCCCGGTACCTGTGCCCCGAGGTCCCAATGTTCCTGAATATTACCGAAATTATCTTATTAAAATTTCCTTTGTGATCTATCGATTGCTGCCTTAGAGTCGAATTTACGAACCCTCGACCGAAAATGGCACTCGGCGGTGTTCTCGAAAAGGAATATATACGTCTTTGCCGTCACTGATAGGAAATTAAGGCTAATGCATGGACCAGTACACCCCTCGGCTTGCCGATGATGTGTAGGTCGTCTGCTAGGCACTAATGGCTCCTCCCTTTAGAACATTTTCATGGACTTCAGTTGACTTGGTATATCTGGCTCTTTCCTAATATGGCTGGCGCGGAAGAGAAGATTTAGGAAGGATTGCTAAAGGGTGGGGATATAGAACGGCGTGTATGTGCATGTGTACACATTGAAACATCCGCGTAAAGGCTTTTAAGTCCAATGGCGAGGTTTAGAACTCCTACGGCATGCGGGTCAGATGCCATTAATCTGCCAAGATAGATTTAAACGTGAGCCTTGTAAAGTCAAGTGCAAAATATTTGAAGGAGGCCTTGGTTAAAACGTCTTATTTAAATAATAAATTCACTGAAATATGTGTTTAACAGCTTTTTGCTCAATCGCAACAACGAAGTGACGCATGTTCTCTTTTTTTTTTGTGTGTTTGTGCTTGATTGTTTCATTTCTCGGTATTTGCAAGTTTTGATTCAGTCTTTTTAAAACTATCCTTAAAAATGTCTAGCACTCTACTGTTACTTTCAGCATTATTTTTAAACAAAAAATTTATTTAAAAAAAAAAAAAACAAATATTGTAAAATTTTCTTTCTTTATTTATTTGTTAGTTTCAAGTACTAAATTTGTTTTTTTTTTTTCCTTCTAATTTTAGAATTAAAACACCAAAATAAAATTTTACATAAATCTAAACATTACATTTACAAGATATAGTTCGAAAGCTGGAATTAGATATATTATCTATTTATGAACAAATGTAACTTTCAATTTACAGATTGTTACAATTATCTTTAATTAAATTATCTTTTCCATAAATTTTCTTTTAATTTAGAATTAAACTCTGAAGATAAACATACCATAAAAGTATTAATTGAAGCTTTAACCTCCATGATTCCAATGGTCCAAACAGGCTGTTGCGTGAACGTCAGCCTCATTTAAACACGTGATAATGTTTATTTGTGAATGACTTGTCATTATTGGCAATCAATTGCATGCCATTATTATCTATTTATCTATCATAGGCCATTATTAACCATTCATTTACTGCATGTCATACAATTGTCTGTTCGTCTATCATATGTGATATTGCCATTAATCTGAACCAATAATGCTAATTCAATGTTCCCAACTTGAGGTTTGTCTTGGCGGAGAATTGTGATTAGAGAAAGAATAAGGTATCCGTAATTGGAGTATTTCAAAATATCTCTATCTATGGGAGAACCAAAATATTCATGGGAGAACCAAAAAACTGGATAATTTTTACCGAAGTGCTCTGGAAATGATTTTGGTAAAAGTAACAATAAAATATTGCTTCCTAACACGTGACAAAATTAGGGAAAAGTCGCAAAATATTGTAATTTTATCACGATACCTTAGAGCATTGCATGAAAACCATTTATTCGGTTAAATTTACTATGCACTTTTGTATTTTTCACTAAATGTGTGGTAATAATAGCTATAATTTTGAAAAATAGATTTTCCAGTTAACCGTTACCGTATGAATAGAAAAAAATATCAAATGAATGGTTTAAATACCGCATATTTTGGTTTTATTAACCAGAATTACGCTTTTTATTTATTTACTTATTTATTTTGTATTTATTTATTAGAACAGAAATATCATTACCATACCATACGGTAATTTTACCAGAATTATTTTCCTCCATGCAAGGTCATAGACATTTTGATAATAATATTATAACTAAGACTAATCGTGGAGTATGGAAGTAAGTTGGACAGTAAGTTCATATTCCTTGTTTGATTGTTTCCTATCAGTAAACCTCTATTGAGAGCAGTGGATACTTTATCATTCGTCCTACAAACATGGTAACGTTTTTATTTCTCTACTTATTTGTTTGTAAATTCAACAATAAATGTAATTTTCCAATTTCAATTAATTTCCCGTTAAGAAATTTTTGATTACATCCATACTAGAAAGAAAAAAAAAAATGTGACTTAAGTGATAACTTAAACTTTTATTTAAGTACTGGTGTGATGTTTGAAAAAAAATGAAACAAATGAGAAATGAGGAAACAAAAAAAAAAAAAAAAAAAAAAATTACTATAGTTGTATTTTAGCCCTGGTGGCTCAGGAGATCGAGCGTTCGCCTCCCAATGAGGTGAAACGGGTTCGAATCCCAGACATGACTAGTCGATACGAATCCGGCACTCGGCTCTCTCCGACCACAATGGTGACGATGGATGCATCGATGGAACTAACTCACATTTGCGTTACAAGGAGAGAAAAACCTCCCACGGTTAGCCTGACGGTAATTAAACTCTAACCCAGGATTCATCTACCACTGAGGATATTTAGCGCCAGCACTGTGGTCGGTGTGAGCCGGGTGCGGAATTCGTGTCGACCACCATCGCTGGGTTTTGAACCCGGTTCGCCTCGTAGGAAAGAGAACGCTCTATCCCCTGAGTCACCACGGCGGCTCGGTAAGCATATATTATAAAAGTCGAGTCTACACAGAATTCTCTTGCTTTTAAAAATCTGTTGTAATTATTTACTTTAAAATAAAATTGATATTCATGACTAATTGTTTTTTTTTACAATTTCATTTAGCATTTTAAATTGTTAGTTTTACTTGGAATCAAGGTTAAAGTTCGAGGTACGAAGAATGATCTCGTAACAATCGTAAGGTTTTTGGAGACTTATCAATCGAAACTGATCTACTAAAGGAAGCTAACCTCAAAAATATAGTCGATTTTGCATTGTTAATTAAGAATCTTCAAATGATGAACAATGAAATGATAGAAGTGATGGTAAAATTTGAAAGAGTAGAACCAGTGTATCGCAAAAGTTGAATATATGTGGTATGGTGTTTTTCTAAAAAATTATTATTATTTCTACAAATAAAAATAACATTTTTTGTTAATAATCAATGTGTATTTTTCCGAGTTGTACTTAATTTAACTTTTTAAATAGGTAATTTTACCCCAAAATCAAGGTCAAATTGAGAATGAATCCCGAGCTTCCCTAAGGTCCTAGAGGCTTATAATAAGTAGAAGGTGTCCACAAGAGGGCGCTTATTTTGAAAATGTAGACATATTTACATCGTCAGCTAGGAATTTCCCTTGCAAAAGAAGTGATGTTAAAATTTGTATAAGTATGTACTAGTATAATGTAAAATTGGAATATATTGTCCTCTTACTTTAACCGGGGTAGCTAGCAAGAATATTTAAACAGCGAGTGAGGGTTGAGTGTAGGACAAAAGATTCCATGGCTAAATTATGGTCTGAAATAGAGATTGGTTATTAACAAAGCATAATTGCTGTGCCTCTATATCCGATTCCACCTTATGTGTCGTTCTATTTTCGAGAACATTGTAAACTTGTGCGCCAAACAGATCTCATCAGCAATGCCAGTGTAGTAAACAGAACACAATCGCCTGGCAAAGAATCATTGACCAAAAGACAACAGATCTCCCTTGTTTCAACTGAAACCCCACAGCACAATAGATCCACGCGTTAGCCCGCACCAAATAGTGAATTACTAAAGCAACTGGACCGGCTGCCGGATAATTTATGCCGGACAATTCATACTAGAGAGAGTAGGGCTGATCGCATAAATCCGGCTCAAATGCACTTCTGCAACTAATGGAGGGAATCGAGAGGGGGGTAGGGGATATTTCGAATTGATGCAAGGGGGCAGAGATTAAAGCCTGAATTTCCATATCCTGTTGTACCTAGACCATTAAGTTAGATCCCCCCCCCTTTCCTACACTCTTCGATATAACGGAGTACCAGGGATAGTTCAGGACTATACCTGATTCGCTAATGCAGAAATTGATCTGTATGGCTCCAATCACTTTGAAGCTGGTGTCAAACTGCCAGGTACTGGTTTAGACAATCTAGCAAGTTATAATAATATTGCTGTAGCATAACGGATGGTAGGGGGCATATCTATAGAATTTTAACTATTGGAGAGAAATAAACTATAATTGGATACCATATCGATTCATAGAAGATTTATAACTAATATAGTTCAGAGATAGTATTTCCTTTGGAGGGAAACTAATTAAATTTATGCTTACTATCTTAATTTAGATCTGGTTTAGGAATTAGTTTGGGCAAATACAAAAATTATAATTATTATTATTTTTTAACTTTTACTTTTTATATTGATCTAAATCTGCAATACACTATGATAGTAGTAAATCTAAAAACAATTAAAGGCCATAAAAATAAATAAACAAACAATATCGTTGAAGATCATCCACATTTCATGTGATTTGAGGAGAAAAAATATCTTATAAAATATTTTTACATTACAAAATGGTTATTACTACAGAAAAAATATCAGCATATTTAAAATACATCGTATTTACTGTTGTTAAAAAAACACCTATATTTAAAATTATTAGCAAACGATGCGCTATATTAAATCAAATTTATTGATAAACTTTTAAACGGAATCAAAAACCAAAAATTGATAAAATAAACAAAACATTTCTATACATATTTCCAGAACAAAATACAATTAATACAGTTAGTACGAAACGAAATATTTGCTTGTAATGTGCAATATTGCATAAGAGTTGGTTGAGCGTGAAAACCATCGCTAATAACACCTGTAGTTCATAATATCTTAAGTAAGTATCTTTCTTGCAGTGATTTTAATAGTTCGTAATATTAAATATCCTCATAACCATTACTCGTAATATTAACAAGTCGTAATCTTCTATTATAATATGATTAATAACTGTCGCAATGTCATTACTCATTATGATCTTTTTTTTGTGTATATTATTGCGTTACCTAATAAAATTTTTATTTAGACACATATATCATTTTTTCTTTCGATGGTGTGGTACATTCTCTCCCCTACATATTTTTGCCATCAACATATTAAACGTAATTGACATGCTCAGGTGTATTTCATGTTCAAAATTTTAATAAAAGAAACTTTCTCTCGCCAATCTAATGAACATAATTTGCATGTTCTGAAGCATTTCGTTGGCCACATTTTCAATTAAGAGAAACTTTCTCATCAATCCAATGAGCGTAATTTACATGTTCAGGTGCATTTTTATGGCCACATTTTCAATTAAACGAAACTTCTTTACTAACCTAATAAACGTAACTTATAGAATATTTATTACATCTTAATGAGAAATAACAGTTTCACCAACCTAATTCTTGATAATCACTTCAAATAGCAATAAGTGTATTTATATAGTAAAAATAGAAAACTGGCAGTGCCTTATCTATTAGACATGAATGCCTAACATTTGCAACAATATCGATTTAGACATAAATGCATAACATTTGCACCAATATATATTTAGATATACCTAACCTAACATTTGTAACGATATCTATTTAGATATGAATGCCTGACATTTGTACCAATAAAATTCTCGTGACAGGAATATAAAAACATTATATCTTGCAGGTGATTTCAGTGAAATAACAATAAAAAAATTTTAAGATCACCTTAGTGGCCCTTGCAAGCTTAGAATAATTTTTAAAAATAGAGCTATGAAAGCATGAAAAATATAATACTAATCCGTTGAAAATAGAAGAACATGCTTTATCAATGAGAAGTTAAAAACGTTTTGTACTCCTTTTTCAACTTATTTTAAACTTCTTTCAATATCAAATCATTTTGAATAGAGCAACTTTTCAAAGAAAAAAAATTGCTTACATTTCGAAAACGGGCATAAATATTGTGGTTAAAAAAATGAAACTAAAGAGAAATGGTAAATTTTCCCCTTATTCTTTTTTTTTTTCCTTCGCGATCAAGAAAATGTTATCATGGAATATCGAATTCATCTGCGCGTCCGTATCTGCATTATATTTGAATATTTTATCCAACAAGAAATATGATCTCTTTTTTACATGATGTTCATTCACACGTGAATAAATTCATGAAAAAAAAAAAATAACTCGAACGAATACAGCGGCGAACGAATCAAAACATCTCCTTCGGGATTACTTGTGTCGTTGCCAAAGAAAAAAAAAAATAAGAAGGGGAAAAAAAAAAAAATCTTCGATCGTTTGAAGATCAGGTAAAAATGCAGCAAACACTTAACCGATATGGTTTTCATCGAAAACGTAGAAAGTCAAGAAATAAAAATATTGTCTCCTTGAATTTATTTTATGTTGACTTTTATTTTTTATGAAAGAAAAATACTCAAGAAAAATTCGTTTATTGTAAAAAATACAAATGCAATATGTAATATATAATGGCTATGTAATAATACATAAGTGATTGTATCGTTTATAAACTATTATTTTAAGTTAATGTCTCAAATAGAAAATAATTATTTAATACAAAAAAGAACAATTATTAAATTAATTTTTTTCAACATTAATTACGCATTATATAAAAGGGATTTAGGAAAATAAAACGTATTTTAATTCCATGTGAAGTATGAATTCCCTTACTTTTATATTTTTATTGCTATTATTTTTTATTGAATAGAAAAACTTGTGAACACAGAGCAAATACGATTATTATGCAAATTATAAATAATATATATAAAATATATGTAAAATATATAATATATATATTATATTTTATATAAAATATATTATATACACATAAATGATAGTTTATATATTACGTATTATTATTAAACAATGTATAATACATAAAGTATATTATACATTATTATATTATAATGCATAACCATTTATTACGATTATAAATGATTGTAACATATATGTAATGATATTTTTAAAAAAATATGAAATAATAGAAAGTGATTATTTAATTAACAACTAAACAATCATTTAGTTTATTTTCCTTGCAACATAGAGTCAAAGGACTTACGGGAAAGTACTTGATTTATTACAAGTAGGATTTTATTTAAATTCATATTTATTATTATTATTATTATTATTAATTATTATTATGGTATTTTATTAAATGAGAAACTTAGGAACTAAAAAAAATCATTTATGGTATAAAATATAAATTGTCATGCATTAATAACTAAAATATCATATTGCTCATATAATATCATTTTAAGAAAATAAATATGCCATAAACAACAAAACAATAATAGATTTTTTTTACAGCGAGGATTGAAAGGACTTCTTGAAAATAAATTTGTTTACTTTTATTTGATTTCAATTTAAACTAATAAATTTTTTTTTTCTTTTACGATTTAAAAAAAAAAAACTCATAAACTGAAAATTATACTCCTGGAAAATTCGTTTTAGATATGAAATATAAATGGTTGTGAATTAAGACAAGTAGAACCCCGACCCACCGGAGATTAAAAATTAAATTATTGCAGTAAATATTTAAGCTAAAAACTAAAAGTATAGTAAAATTTTGCCAAATGACAGTGGTTGTGATCAGTTAAAAGTAAATTAACTAAAAATTAAAGTAATTAAAAACATGATTTAAAAACAATGGAAGTTAAAAGCGCCGATGGCTGTGCATTAATAAATAAATGATTGTATCCTTTATGTTATATCAGTTTAAGAAAATGCAAAAAATAAAAAAAATAAATAAATAAATAAAAATAATAATAATGAAAATAAAATAATAATTTAATAAGCAACTAAACAATCATCGTATTTATTTTCCTGCTCAACATGGAATCAAAGGACTTCGAAAAAATGCTGAGATTTTATTTTGATACAAGTAGGATTCAACTTAAATTTTTATTTTTTCATTAATATTTCTTTTTTGATTGAAAAAGCCATAAAAATAATGCTCATAGAAAATTCTTTTATGCTTTAAATTATAATGGTTAATAAATAAATAAATGGACGTAAAGTTTATGTAATGTCAATTCAAGATAATGTAAAAAAGTTATAATTTGATAAAAAGTAATAAAACAAACTAAATAATCATCGTAATTTTTTTATTCACAACGAAAAATCAAAGGACTTCGAAAAAAATAAAACTTGTTTTAGTTTGATACAAGTAGAGTTTAACTTAAATTTAGATTCTTTTATTATTAATATTTCTTTTTTAATTGAAAAACTCACAACCTAAAAATAATACTCAAAGAAAATTCGTTTATGATATAAATTATAATGGTTATGCATTAATAAATAAATGATCGTAAAATTTATGTAATATCAATTTAATAGTGTAACAAAGTAATAATTTAATAAACAACTGAACAATCAACGTATCTATTTTCTTCACAGAGTGAAATCACAGGACTTCGAAAAAATAAAACTTGTTTTATTTTGATACAACTAATTTAAATTCGTAGGATTTAATTAAAATTCCTATTATTTTTACTTCTTTATTAAAGGAAAAACTTTTAAACAGAAAAAGATTCAAGAAGAATTTATTTGTTTTTAAAAATATAAATTGTTTTGTATTAATAAAAGGAATGATCATACATTTTATATAATATCATTTTAGGAAAATAATTATGAAGTTAACAACTAAAAAAAGTATGGAATATATTTTTCTTATAGAGTGGATTAAAAGGACTTCTCTTGTTTTATTTTCCTAAGAGTATGATTTTATTTAAATTCATGCTATTATTTCTTTATTGAAATCAAAACTTATGATCAGAAATGTGCCCAAGAAAAACTCGTTTATGGTATAAAATAAAAATAATTATGCTTTTATAAACGAATGATAGCATCGTATATGTAATATCCTTTTTAGATAATGTATTGAAACGAATAAATGATGCAATATTATTATTATTATTATTTTTTAATATGAGTTGAATGAACTTATTGAAAGCAAAATGTTTTTTTTTATATTTCCTACACTGTTAGAAATTTCTAGGTAAAAATGGTTATATAACAATTTATTTAATTGTTGATTTTACCATATTCAACCAAAACAGTCAAATAGCCGTAAAAAAAAGATGACATTCGAAGTGTTAAGTGTGAAAAAAAAACTTTATTTATTGTTTTTACCTAATATGGCTTAACAACCAGCATTAATTAAACTTTCTTGGAAATCTAAAAAAAAACGTATAGTCATTTTTCTTAAACATACTTTGTAAGATCTGTTAACACTTCTATTTTATAAAAATTATTTATGATTTTCCCTAATACCTCAAAATATTTATTTATTTTTTTTAAAAAACAGGTAAAATAAAACAGGAGAAAAATCAATAAAATGAAAATAAATATATTTTTTTCCTATATTCTTCCTTTAAGCATTAAAAATTACAAATTAGATAACAAACAGCTGATAAAATTAAAGCAAAATAAATAAATAAAGGAATAAAATAAAATAAAATCACAGGAAATTAGATAATATGCTTGAAAATATAAGGAAAGATCTGTTAACAACTATAACTATTTATAAAAAATTTGTAATGATTTACCCATATGCCTCAAGATATTTTTTTTAAAATAAATAAAACCAAATAAAACAGGATAAAAATAAATAATAAAAGTAATAAAAATAAATAGATTGCAAAGCTGAAACAAAATAAATTTTTTTAAAACCAAAGTTACTAACTCAAAAAAAAACAACGACACCATAAGTAAAACTACATTCAACGAAATAAAGTAAAATTAAAATAGATCGAACAAGAAAATACTTAAAATAAAACCTAGGCAGTATAAAATAAATAAAAGCAAAAAGAAGAAAAATAAAACGCTATTGAAATAAATATACTAAAATTAAATGAAAAAATATAATGTTGCTTTGAATTGTTTCATTTCAAATAACTTAAGTAATGATAAAAACGAATTATATTCTAATAAAGAAAGTTAATAGTTAAAAAATTTAAAATTATCTGTATAACATCGCGACTTTCCGTAACGATAACATTTTGTTTTGCTATCGTCCTGTAATTAATTGTTTTTAATAAAAATTTTACCTACACCATTTTTACACGTTTTGTATGAAAGGGAACAAAACTTTATTTCTGGTATTTTTAGTTGTAGGTGTTAAAACCAATAATAATAATTAAAAAAATCTTAGTACATTAGAGTCTATAGTTTTCAGCTTTATTTTTTTGTCTTACTCATAAATCTAAAGCATATTACATCCCTTGAAGCCTTGTAAACTTCTCCAATTTTTTAAAAAAATTCTATTTCTTCCACTTCTTTTTAAAAATATTCCTAACAAAGCTATTCAGATCAACCCTTCTTGAAGAAGCCGCGGTGGTTCAGGGAATAGAGCATGCACCCCCCCCCCCCCAACTAGGTGATCCAGGTTCGAATCCCAGCAGCGGTTGGTTGACGCGTATTCTGCTCTCGGCTTGCACCGACCACAGTGCTGACTTAAGTATCCTCAATAGAAGACGGAGCATGGGTTAGAATCCCCTTGCCATCGAGCTACCTATGATAGGGGTTTTCGTGGTTTTCCACTTCATGCAACACAAAAAATGGTTAGTTCCATCAAAAAGCTCTCCACGAATACTAGTTTGTCTCAGTGTTTGATCTAGGAGTTCCCTTATCTTCTGAGTCGGGTTCAAAATTACAAGGCTATGGAGTTGAACATTGATAGCCATAAACTAAAAATTGGGTCAGCTGTTCAACGCCGGTTATAATATAAAAATAAAAAATTGCTGAATATAAATAGAAATCAAAACAGGAACATATTAATGCTAATTTACTTTTGTTTCTTTTATTATATTATACAGTTACCTATTAATTAATTTATTATGTATTCATTGTTGCTAATGAATGAAGTATTACTAAGAATGCGTGTAGTATAGTGAATACTTGAGGCTATGTTTTCAACTATGTTTCATAAAGTCATAAGTTGAGTCTATGTACTGTAAAAAATTTCAAATCAAATTACGGTAAAAAGTAACTCAAGATGCCAGTACTTTTTACTGGAAAACCTATTTTTCTATAAAGTTCAACGGAACAAAATATCTACAGTAATATTTATGGTAAAATCATTTAATCACTGTAAATAAATATCACTGAAAAAATTATCAAAACAAAATATCTGATATAACGTAATTTTCACAGGTATATTACAATATTAATAATATAGTATCAATCACAAGTATTACAGTGTATCAAATTTCAGTGTATCAAAAAATTATCAAAATAAACCGATCACTGATCAAAATAACCGAATATCTGTTACCGTAATTTTTTCAGTAATATTTCCGGTAAAATCGTTTAATTACTGTAATGAAAAAATATAACTTTAAAAATTACTGTATAAAATCTTACGGTAAAATGGTTTTTACGGAGGGTGCTAAGGGTGCCAGTTCTTTTTACCGTAATTTAATCTTAATCCAGAATTTTTTCCATTGTAGTTTCCGGCTTTAATTTTTGCCCCTGAATTTGCTATACTAACTCTGTATTACCTAGAAGACAATTATAACTTCTATATCTCTTTAAAATAAATACCGTCAAAATTATTTATAATAAATACGTAGAATAGCACCAAAAATAGAGAATAATATTACATTCAAGTCAATCAAGTGGACAATGGTATCCTTAGAAAGTTTAATAAAAAGCTAATTATTCTAAAATAAAAACTATTTTTGTGGAACATTCTTCAAAAATACATTTGTGGAACCACTCACTATTCTATTTCACGCTAACCCACAAAACATTCGATTGTGTGCAGCATAAATGGGCGGACAGTCTGTCCCTTGAAGAAGAAAAAATTCATTTTTGTTATTTAATTCTTTATTGCCTCCGAATATTCCCTACCCCCGGCGCAAGCTTTTTATTTACTTGTATTTTGAAGATGTTGATCGAATATGACAGAGCTTCTATGCGTTTTGTTGGCTATCGATCGGAATTAAGTACGCTACTTTTGGCGATGGAGGACGAATTTGAGAGTTACCTTCGCCAAGAAAAACTTTTTTTTGACATACTTGGCATTTACTTTTGATGATTGTGGACAGGTGAATGGGACAGACTTCAAAAGCGGCACAGAAAAATAGGGAGTTGGCGAATTTGTTAGTTGTAACGACCCAGGGAATCGAGACAGCCAACTTTGATGTGCCTGAGATTGAAAGTCTTTTTTTTTTTTTCATGCTATTTTGTAGCTGGTTTTACTTTTTATGTACTTAAATATTTTCCCACGAGCAGTTTTCTTTACTGTAAACAAGAAACTAGGTACCTTATATTCTGGAGAATATACGTTTAAAATGATATTTTTTTCAAACGATTTAATAACTTAGAAAATGTTTCTTCCATTATTTATTCTTTTGCCATAGCTTAAAATCTTGCACAATTACGAAAATAACTAAACTTGAATTTATAATGTATAACATAATTTTTTTTTTTTAAAATTATATAAAAAAAAATTTTTTTTTCATGCAATTTCCGACATATATTCCGTGTATAAAAATATAAAATGCAATGCAATGTGGCTGATAACAATACTGAATTTAGTGTTATTCATAGATAGTGAATAAAGAAAATTAAACTTACTAAGTTTTCATTTTAATTAGAATCAATTAGGAAAAACAATTGAAATGTTTTAAAGCTATTTCATTACATAGGAATAAAAATAATAATGCAAACTTTTTAGAGTCTATAAAAAGAAACACAGATTTGTTAAGCTGTGTAATTCATTTTTAAATAAAATTTTCAAAAAGAAACTCATCTTAATAAGAAAATACAAATTTCTGACGCTCGAAAATTTCCTAAAAAACATTCTCTACTTCACAACACGTTAAACATAAATAATGAAACTAAAATTACAGTGTGAGTAGCACATTAGACATTATTTAATAGTGAATTTGATTATAATTAAAATATCTTATAAATATACATGGCAATACTTTTACTTTCGTTACTTTTTAATTTTAATACTTTTACTTTCGTTACTTTTTAATTTTAATACTTTTACTTGTTTTTCCGTTACTTTTTTGGGGAAAAAATTACAAGTATTTGTAACGAAAATGTTGAAAGAAAACGTTATTTACTACTGAATTTTTTTAAAAAGTTCCCTCAAAAAAAAATTTTTTTTTCAACATTTTTTTTTCGTTATTTTTTTATTTATAAATGCAATTTATATGCATTTTATATTCTGTCTTAATTTTTTTCCCAAACACTTTTAAGGATTGAAATTTCCTGAAAGGGAGAGGGCAGCTCTTTTGAAGACTGAAAAAATAACATTTTTACAAAAGTCACGTTAAATTCGAAAGAAAAAAGAAAATTTTCAATAATTTGGTAGTTTTTAAATTACCGTAATTTGAAGCTTCCTTTTGTACGTAAACATTAAATTTTGATTTCTGGTTTGGTTTTTGGATGATTTCAATGTTTATTATTTGAATAAATTTTGTAACATTTTCCTGAATTTTAAAATTCTATAAATTTAAATTTAAATTTAATGTATTTTATTTTAAATATAAATAAAATACTTTATTTTGCATTTTATAATGAAAATTAAGGTTAGTTTGAATTTTTGATTTCCTCGAAATGTATTTTGAAATCGTTACTTTTTTGTTTCGTACTTGTACTTTTACTCGTTACTTTTTAAAAGTAACATTCCCATGTATGCTTATAAATAATATATATTCATCAAACGATTTTTAATTACTGTAAACAGTTTAAAAGCAACAAATGCTGTCGAAATATAATTACTCTATTATGTAAAAATTAAGAGCTATACGTAATTAATACAATTCTTAAGTTTGAAGACTTCAGTTTAACTAACAAATACAACCATGAAAATTTGAAAATAATGAAAACTAAAAGGTATAAGCTCGGAACTAATTTTAAATACTAAAATGTGTAGTAAATATTAATTTTAAGTAATTTTTATTTAATTAATTTTATTTTTAAGGATATTCTAGTTATATAACTAAACTCAGAGTAGCCACTAGAACCAGTTATAACCCACATTAAAATAAAAAGTAATTCTAGTATTTTATAATGAAATATCTATTATTTCTACTGATTAGGTCAGCTATAAAATAAATAAAAAATTTAAATTTAAGTTTTTTTGGGGTAAAATTTTTATTTGCGATTGAAAGAAATCTTAAATCATAGATATGGTTTAATGAAATTGCTAAAAGAAAAAAAAAGTTTTTCTAAAAAATTTTAAATGTTCACTGGTATAAATATAACCATAATTCTTATATCAGTGAATATAGTTGATATAGCTTGTAATAATTATAGCATTTCAATTTTTACTAAGATGTTGAGTTAGACGCAGTTCGTATTAAAAATTTAGTTTTTCGTTACTTTTACAAATATTAATTTATATTAATATTTATTTAGTAATGTAATTAAATATTAATATATTATTTATTTTCACTACATATCTATATTAACAATTTACATAAAAATTATATTATTTGTGTCTAAAATACAAAATAGTAACACATTGTGGGAAAAAAACTCAATTAAAAATCACAAGAAGAATAAATTATCCTTTGCAATTTTTTTTTTTTTTTTTTTTTTTGATGCGTAAAAATACAATGCGGTACAAACATTGAAGATTTATTTGATTACAAAATACAAGCCGTAACAAAAGTTAAATATTTATTTGATTGCAAAAGGCAAAACAATAAATGTTCAGTTTATTGTATTTAAATAATTTAAATTTTAAAACGAATTTAACAAATAAAAAAAACTTACCTTTAGAAACCTATCACCACTTGGACTTTACGATATTTTACTATCAGAATTCTTAAGAAATCTTTGAAATCTGCAAGCCCTAAAAAAATGAAACATAAAATTTTAGAATTTAATATTATAATTATTTATCTACTATTTAAATCATGATTGATCGTGTAAAAGTTTTAAATAAATGCTTTTATTGTGTGTGTTGTACATATTGCTTTCATTGCGTTGAATAAATGTAAGTAAATTTTTAAGCAAAAGCTATATGTAGCAAATTAAAACCTCTTTGAAATTGTCTAAGTAAGTGTCTGGGTTAAAACATATTGACTAATTTAAAAGTTTTTTGGCGGGGGAATTTCAGTCAAATAATGCAACATTTATTTCCATTTTATTTTACTCAAATAAAAAAAAAATCAATAAAACTAGTAAATAATAATATAAGTTGTGGAAAAATAATATTAGACACTTTTTTATTATTATAATTCTTGAATTTTTATTTAAATATGATTACAAATGTTCTTGCTTATAAATCTTTTCAGCGTTAATTTAAGCGTTTAAAATGTATTTTAAATAGCGTGTTAAAAAAAAAAAAAAAAAAAAAAAAACAATTTTTCACAAAATATTAAATAAGCGACGACAATCGATTTTAAATTTTTAGAATAGCAGTCACGTTGATTTAAGTATATTTTATTTCAAACGCATGAAAAAATAACTGAATTAAATTAAAAACGCAAAATAAAAAATTGGTGCTTAAAAGAAGGCGACTAATATTCAAATTTTTGATGATTTGCAGTCATGTTGATTTAAATTCAGTCTATTTTTAATACAAAATAAATTAATAAGTTACTAAATAAATTTAAAAAATATTATAAAAATATAAGAGTTACAGATGGCAATTAATATTTACGATTTCGATAAACTGCAGCTATGTTAATTTAAGTCTATTTTATTTTAAACGTGCAAAAAATTAAGTAATTAATTAATAAACAAAAAGTTAAGTTAAAAAAGATGTGAAAAAAAGAAGATTATTTTTTAAATTTTTGATGAATTGCTGTTTAAATATACTATATATATTACGTTGTTTATGATCAGTTGACTTAAATTCAGTCTATTTTAGTTTAAAATAAATAATTAAATAATGTTAAAAAATATTGCGTTAGAGATGCCAACTAATACTTACGTTTTTAATGAATTGCATTCATATTAATTTAAATCTATTTTATTCTAAATAGGAAAAAATAATTTTAAAAAAAATGAATTAAATTAAAAACGTAAAATAAGAAATAAAAATAATGTGCGTAAAAAAAAGCGATCAATTTTTAAATATTTGATGAATTGCTGTAATACTGATTTAAATTCAGTCTATTTCAGTATAAAATAAATAAATAAAGTTAAAAAATTTTGCGTTAGATAAGACAATTAATTTATACGATTTCGATAAACTGTAGCTACGTTAATTTAAATCTATTTCACTTTAAGCATGCAAAAAAATTATGTGATAAATTAATAAACAAAAGTTAAAATTAGAAAAGGTGTGTAAAAGAAGGCGATCAATTTTTAAATTTTTGATGAATTACTGTCATGTTCATTCAATTTTAGTTCATTTTATTTCAGACAGACACAAATAAATAAATAAACAGAAACTAAATAGATTGAGTAAAATAAGGAGTAAAATTTCTGTTCCAAATGAATGGCAGTCATATTGATTTAAGTCCAGTTTATTTAAAACGTTCAAACAAACAAGTGAATAAAAATTTTAAAAAATATTGCGCAAAAGATGACAAATAATTTTTAAGCTTTCAAAGAATTACAGTCATATAAACTCGTATATTTTATTTTGAACGTATAGAAATATAAATAGAATTAAAGAATAATGATAAATAATAAAAACACCGCTAACTTTCAATTTTTCTGATAATATAACCATTTCCTAACTTAAAGTATATAGTTGCAAGTAAGTTTATTAGCAAAAACAATTTTTTTCATATGCTTTTAACTAATTTATAATTTTGCATTACATAATATTTATTTAGGATAAGTCAAATATAATTTTCAAGTATGTCACACGATTTCATTATTTATTACTTTATGTTTATATCTAAATAGTATTATTGTAAGCATAGTAAAAAATATTTTTCAAATTAAAAAAATACATTTTTATTAAAACTCTTTTTTATGTTGCTATTTTAAAAAAATGTATACTTAGTAAAATCTAAGGCCACAATTGTATAATATGGACTTGGTCCAAATGTTACGATATTTTTTAATTCATTTGAAGCTAAAACTTTGGGATACTTTCAAGCATTTTCATGCTAAAGCTATTTTATAACCGTCGTTGAACAGCCGACCCAACTTAATGGGTTTACGGCTACTAATGTTCAACTCCGTAGCCTTGTAATTTTGAACCCAATCCAGAAGACAAGGGAACTCCTGGATCGAGTATTGGGAGAAATTTGCCTTCGTGGAGGACTTTTTGATGGAGCTAACCCGCATTTGCGTTACATGGAGAGGAAGACCACGAGAACCTCCCACGGTTAGCCTGACGGCAAGGGGACTCTAACCCATGATCCGTCTACCACTGAGGATATTTCACGTCAGCACTGTGGTCAGTGCAAGCCGGATGCGGAATTCGTATCGACTGGGATTCGAACCCGGTTCGCCTCATTGGAAGGCGAACGCTCTATCCCCTGAGTCATCGCGGCTCAAGCTAAAGCTATTTGCAGAAAACGGGATTTTAATTTTGTTACATGTAAGTATTTTGAAAAGACAATAACACTTTTAATAACTTCATCTGAAATATTTGCGGTGCAAACAATGATAGCTTTATATTTTATTTAGATAAACAAAGACATTATTTTAATTTTTACCAGGTCGGGAGTCATCTTCTACTTCTGCAAAAAAACAAAAAGAACTCAAATAATTTTACTCTCAAAGAGGATTTTTTTTTGTTCTCCTTTTTTATTACTGGAAAAAAATTATTTTGAAACAGGATTATTTTTTCGATCAGTGCGAAAGAAAACATCAGAATAAGTCGCGACTTTATTAACAAAATTTTTAATTCAGACTCTCTTAATCAGATTTAAAAGGAAATCGTTTTTCCGAAAGGAATATTTAAAATATAAAATCTGAGTTCAATAGATTTTTTAGCTCTTTATTCGTTTATTTCATTGAAATTTTATTTTTTTTTCTTTTCTGAAATAAACAGAACTGTTACAGAAGATTTCTTTAAGAAGATGTTTTATGAAGAATGTTAGAATTATAAAATAAATTTAATGTAGGAATATCCTGGAAACATTGCAAATGATTTCTTCTTTATTTTAATTAAAAAACTCTATTTTCATTCTATTTGAAAAACGTTTAAATAAAAATGGTATTGAGACTCCAATATCATTAACAACTATGAACTTTTTCTTTTAACATTTTAAATTATTTAACTGCTATTGACTATTGAAAATAGAGTTTATGTATACTATATAGACAGTATTGCATTTGCACATTTATAATTTATTTTATTACGTGAAATAGTGATGAAAACGTAGGTATATGTAAGCGATATAAGCGTTATTTAAAGGATATCTTCAATAAAGTATATTAAAATATTAACAGATTTTAATCAGAATCAATGGAAAACAAAATATTAAATTTATATTAATATTAGTTTGCAATAGCTGTAAGGCTGAGCCAGTTAAAAAAATTCTGCTGCTATAAGGCTGAGCCAGTTTAAGAAATTAAATTTAGAAAGAAAAAAAAAAAGAAAAAAAAAAACAACAGTATATTTATAATTTTTCTCTTTAAATCGGTGATGTAACAGTTGGGTGAAAATAAATATGTGCTGCTATATTTGAAAACTTAAACAATTTGGTAATTTACTAAATGAAAAGAAATTATTTATCACGAATTTTAAAAAAAAATACGAGTATATATTGCTTTTTTATCATTGTGATTGAGTTATTAACGATAAGACTCTGATTTAAATTTATCAATATGTAATTTGTAAATGCATTGCCTAAATATATTCGTTATTAGTTTTTTTGGATAAAATTTTAAATGACTGGGATAAAATAATTTAGTATTGTAGTTTAAGGCAATTTTACCATTTACGAATGCAATGTTCAGGGACTTTAAAAACACACAGCTCAATTTAAAATATCAAGCTGTTATAATAATTTTTGTTGAAATGACTTTTTGTGTCATGTGAACTTACTCCAAGTTTTAATAACTTTCATTTGTCAAAAATAAATTAAAAAAATTAAAATCTTCTCGCTACAGATGTAGCACAATGTCAAGTTCGCAACAGCTAGTTTTTAAATTTTAAATAACTTTAAAATTATTAAAAGTTAGTTAAAATTGAATCAAGCGTACATAATACCGAGAGTTATGTAAAGCAAAAATTATTCGACTCGTTTGGATATTATTAAATTGAGCTACATGCTTTTTTTAAAGTCTACAAATGTTTATTATTATGATTTTTATAACAATATGCCTTTGATCTTCTATGACATTAACTTTATTTAAGTTCATTCTTCATACATTTTACATCCTCACCTTTATGCTTTTCTCTTCTTTGGCAAAACATTAAACCATGATAAAGCAACCGCTGGTGCAAAATTAAGTTATCTATATTCGTAAAGCTATTTGTAACATATAGTATTAAATTATAATGTATTTTGTATTAACATATATTGTGCATTTATATATATACGTTGTAATTATATATATATATATATATATATTCCTGAGGCTGTATTGGAACTATATTAGAAAGCATTTCTTTTTGCGGATATATTCGTGGGAGCTGATGAAGAGATTATATCTCTTTTTCCGTATTTTTATAAAAAATTTTTAAATACTTTTCTTTTTCTCCTTTTTCATTGTTCTGTAATTTTTTTCCATGTTCTCTCTACATATTAAAATATTATATTAAATATATGTTATATTATATTAAACATATGTTGCATTTATGAAAACTTAATCATTGTTGTATTTTTAATAACAAAGTAAAAATTAAATGATAGTTTCTTATTTTATTATTTATTTACTTATTTTATTAATATTATTATTATTATTATTTATTTTTTTTTGAAAAATGATAAGATTCTTGCTACTTTATAGCATTGAACTGTAGAGAAATACAGTCTGACATACATTTGAAATTTGTTTCTTAGATGATTTGTTTGATAGAGGAAGAAATAATTGGAATAAAATAAATATGCGCTGTATTTATGCAAACTTTAGTAAAGTGGTAGTTTTCTAAATGAATTAGAATCATTAATCGTGGAACAACGATAAAATGATAGTTTCATAATTATAATTTTTTTAACTATAAGTCACTGACCCTCGATGATATTTAATTTTATCAACATTACAATTTGTGTACATTTTGCAGTCTCACATTCGTAATTTTTTTTTTTTTTTTTTTTTTTTTTTTGGTACGTTGAGCACCATGTTTCGAAAGCTATTTTGGAAGGAAATATTTAAATAAAGTAAAAATGAAATGATAGTTTCTTATTCGTTCCTCATTTTAAGAAAGAAAAAGCTCCGCAGCTGTATTGTTTTAAACCATTTTGCAGTTATTTCTTTGAATGGTTGCGGGAATAATTGGGGTAAAATAAATATTAGCTGAATTTATGAAAACCGAATGAATGGAAATTATTAATCATGAAGCAAAAAAAAAAAAAAAAAAAGAATGATAATCACTTCTTATTATAGTTTTTTTTAAATAGTAATGAGTCTCTGCCAATTTATGGCATTCAACATTATTTAAGAACAGCTAATATGCTTTTCAAATTCAGAACATTTTCAGTTTTTTTTCGTTAGATGAGGGCGCAACAAAAATATATCTACCGTATTTCTGAAAACATTCTTAATATCGTTGTGGTGAAATAAATATTTCTGAATTTATGAAAACTTAACTATTAAGTTTGCCGAATGAATGGAAATTATTAGATAACTATAATATAAATAAACGATTAATCGTTTCTTTATATTATAGTTATTTTTTTTAAATAATGATAAGACCAATTTATGGCATTCAACATTCTTTAAGTACTGCTTGTATGCATTTCAAATTCTCTCATTTGCAGCTTTTTTCTTTGGATGAGGGGTGCAACAGTATAGGCAATGTATGTATTGTATTTATGTATTTATGAAAGTATGTATTTATGGAAGTATGTATTTATGAAAGTATGTATTTATGAAAGTATGTATTATGAACAGTATGTATTATGAACAGTATGTATTTATGAGAACATTCGTAATATAGTAGTTCATCGAATCAACTAAAATTATCGACCCTGAAACAGGAATAAAATAACATTATTTTATTACTATGATAATTTAATAACGATAATTTTTAGCATTCTATGGCAGTTAACTGCTAATATATACAGTTTAAAAATATTTAACAGTTTAACATATACACATAAATTATTTCTTTGATTTGATTAACCAACGATGAGGCATAAAATATGTGTCCTGTTTTATGAAAATTATAATAGAAATGAAACTTTTTAAATGGATCATTCTTATAAGTCGCTTGTTTATTTACTTTCAAGCCTTACTTGTAGCACTTTTATATCGGTCATTTTGTGTCATCTTAATACATTGCACTTTTATATTGTCCAGATGCCTTGGTGAATCATCAATTTATTGAATAAAACTAAAATAAGTTGAATAAATCTGTATTCTGTCAGCGTTCAAACACAAAGTCTGAGTTTTGATACTTATATACCGATAAAGACTCTTTATTATAAAATCGAAAATAAAGTCTCGCAGTTCATGTGGTATTATTTTTGTTTCTTCACGTTATTTAGCTTCATTGATATAAGCACAAAGTTTTTTTGCTTACATTGACACCAATTTGCTATATCGGTGTCAAGTTATGCATGTCTCACTCCATTATAGTTTTAAAAATAATAATAATAGAACCAACTAATCATAAATCAAATATAAAATTATATTTTATTCGTGATATGCATTAAAATTTTCTTATAACCATATAGGAAAATTAACTTTTTCAAGCGAATGTCTGCAAAATTCATATATTTTGATGATATTCTTTATAAGAACTTTATTTACAATTTGTTACTTTAGATGGTTTGAACAACCAAAAAGCGTAAAATACACTTTTTTATTAAAATTTTATGAAATGTAACTAAAATTGTGGAAATTATGTATTTTGCACCTAAGTCGCATAATATTCTAATATTCTTTATAAATTCTGCTTGTGGATATTTTGAACACATTTTTCATTATAGGATAGGTACTCTTTTAAGATAAATATTAATAAAGATGATAAATAGTGATATGATATTTCGATAAATATTGGAAAAGCTAATAGTTATTGATGTGATGTATTGATGGATATTAATATGATGAAAGACAGTAACATGAAAAAATGCTAAAATGATGAAGTTTCTTTAATCATTATTCGAAAACAAGGTAATTATTGTTTGTTCTTATTATTTATATGTATCACTGCAGCTAAATTTATAGCGATTTCACGTTTCAATCATTATTTCTTAACAATCATAAAGCTGAGATTATTTTAAAGATATATTTTTCAGTATAACATTTAAAACATGCATAAAAATATAAACAAAATAATTAAAGTAATTGCGTGGAAAAAGTTTTAGAATGTCAATAGTTATTTTTAATATTTTAATGCTTTATAGGTTGAAATTTTTTTTTTTAATGTTTTTAAAATAAAATTACCAGTTTAGTAGTATTTTAGCAAACAAAAAATATATGCGACGCAAAAGTAGAAGACATTTCAGTTAACGTTAAATTATTATTATTTTCATGCTTTCTACGAAAATTTTTTTTTTTTCATAACAGAAAAGGGTTTTAGAAGAAGTTTAGATGATCGAAATAGATAATATTATAGATAACTTTTAAATGTATGTAGATATATTTTTCAAAATAAAAAATACATTAGAAAAAATACACATATATGCTCAAAATGTACAATTTAGAGGTTAAAATACAAATAAAACATTATTTTATTGTCAATTTTGATTTGACCTTTGAACCCTTTTTAAAAGTTTTATAAAGATTTTACTTATTTTGGCATTTAACATGGGTCGTATATTAAAATGTTCACTTTATTTAAATTGTATCAAAGTCATTGTAAGATAGTTTCAATAAAGATAAATAGGTAATTTGTCTGCATTTTAACAATGCGATGTTACCACTTTCAATATACTTTTAAATGAATTAAAAGAACTATTTTTCGAATTCAAATATAATTTAAATGCATACGATATGAGGGAGAAATAAAATATTTAACTGAGCAAACTCTCAAAACCATGATACGAAAAAAACATTTAATTTAAACTCATAACTTGAAACCACTGCTGCCACTGCTTGATATAAACATTCCATTCATTATTAAATTTCAATTTTCGAAATCACGCACAAGTTCGCAATGTCGCCGAAAAAAGAGGGAGATATTTTTAAAAGAGAAATTTAAAATTCGCTTGATTTTAATACTCTTACCATGTTAATAACAGAGTCTCTTTCATTTTATTATAAATGCAATGTAATATTAGTAAAAGGTATAGGGGCTATGCACAAATGAAAAAAAAAAAAAAAACGATTATACATAATCATTTATTCCTATTTTAGTATGTAAAGTAAAGAGTATGTAAAACGATCCGCGGTTCTGGGGGGGGGGGGACTTAACGCGAAAGACATTTCGAAACTGAAAGGAAACAAATTCTTCAATGCCAAGAAGAAGAAGAAAAAAAAAAAAAAAAAACTACATATATTCCAGAAATGTTTTAGAAGAGGCGGCTTTAGGCGATTTTCTTCTTTTTCATCCAAGAGAAACTCTTCGAAGAAAAAGGGTTGGTTAGGGGTGAGGGGGAACGAAATGGATAGCACAAAATGCAAAGTGGAAAATAAGGTTTCATATTCAAGTGGGTTTGGAGAAAAAAATATTTTTTGAATATTTCTGAAGCTCTCACACCAACTCCCCATTCCCCGAGCATTAATATCTTGAATGCTTCACGATTTTTTTTAATAGTCTCACATCGAGGATGTATCAAAATTAAACACTTACGTTACACGTACAATTTACTTTTATATTGGTTTTTAGAAATTGATATCATCTTTGGTAAAACAGCAATAAAAAAGTATGATTAGAAATATTAATGTATTGAGACTCTAGTGGATGTATCTCTGCACATAATTACAAATTCCTGTCGTGACTGAAAAAAGAAATACAGTCAGGAGCTTAAATATATGTAATTCATTAAACATTGAAAGTTAATAATTTATTTAAAACAAACAGGGAAATAATTCCTCTCATCAAGAAAAATGATTTTCACATGAATCAATTCTGCATCAACAGTAGAAAAATATCATAAATGCCTCTGGAAAAGGTAGTGGATGTGAGAATTCAATGATTCAATTTAAAAACTGACAAATCACAGTAAGATAATAATATCCCTATATATATATATTTCAGAAATAATCTATGGTTACAAAAAGTTAATTTAACAATAAAAATAATATAAATACGTGACAAAATTAAGTTATTAACATACTGACTTTAAAAGAACTTTTTTTTAAAATATATTTGGAGTGGCAAAATGCATTTAATGAATATGTTACTGTGAATGCCGAAATTTGTGGTTGTTGACTTCCACCGGTGAATGCTGACAATCATTCAGTTGCTTTGGTAAATGTCCGACTAAGTCTAGTTATGTGCCATTGCCCGGTATGCCCTGCACTGATGTTTTTTTTATGATCAAGTGCCACTGCTCAGTATGCATTTAACCGGTACTCCGAGCACTGATGTTTCTCCTAATCTATCATTCTCAGCAGATATTAAAATATCAAATAAATATAATAATATCGACGAATAAATTGATATCAAATCGGATATAACAAATATTTCGGTCATTCACTAAAGCGACTATGTGTTTGCTGACATTCACCGGTGAAGGTAGACATTCTCTTGATTTCGGTTATTCACGGCAACATATGCATAATAACTTTGAAATATATATGAATTGTTAAAGAACTCTCCTTCCATATGAATCTTTCCATCATAAATTGATGGATTCTGAAGGAGACATAATTTTTGAATGGAGACAAAAGACATTTTAAAGAAAATTTTGTTTTCCAGAGTATCTACATTAAAATACTTTTATTATTAAACAATTAAAAAAAAAAAAAAAAAAAAAAGACGGTGAAAAGTAACCGGTTGTTTATTTAAACCGCCACTACCTCTTCTCTCTCTCTTTTTTTTTTTTTTTTTTTTTGGCTCGCCATAAGACGATTGGCTACTTTCAGGTTTATCGATAACTACACAACTAAACTAAAAAAAATCAGTTCAATGTTGAACCCTTATAGTGGTACTTTGAACCATAATGATCTGAAAACTTGCTTAAGCTTTTATAAGGTACCTAAATGTACCGTTCACTTTGAATATCCATAGAATAATAAACATTATCCTTTGAATAATAAACATTATCCATAGAATAATAAACATTAAAAAATTAGTTATTATTATATAATAAAAAATGAACTGTGGAGCAACTAAAAAAACTTCATTTATTTATATTAGATAAGATTTGGATGCTTACATTGGTAAAGTTATAGATTCGATTCTGGTATAAATAATAATGTTTTCACAAAGTTTTTTTTTCCTCAGCTTTGATTTTTTTTTCCTATATCAGCTCAATTTTACATTTCAATGTAACACATTTAATGTAATACAATTTTAATTTATGTTTCATTAATTGTTTTTTTTAATAAATTTTTCAAGCTAATCATAGAAATTAGGAGTAAAATTTCTTTATATATGATTTGAAAAAGATGAATCATGATTATTATAAACATTTTTCGATATTGTGCTATTTGTTTATATGGAAACATTTTACAAACCGATAAAAGATCAAATGAAAACTTTGTTTGACATTTTTCTACATAACTTGACGAATGAATGTGACTTGCTTCAATATCACTAATCAAAATAACTAAGATTACGAAAGAAGTTTCAAACAAGACAACATATGTGATGTGTGGAAGCTATTTACAAACTAACAAACTAAGATCTTATGAGCTAGATTTCGATTTCAATAAAAGTAAATAACTATCTAGGATCTAGGCTTCCAGGTTTCTCTTTGTAATTTTGAAATGTAATTTGTAAATGCAAATTTTTCACAAAATATTAAAAGATGTAATGAGTCAGATTTTTTATAGCTACAATATAAGTAGATGAATTCAGATAATTAGTAAATTTTTAGGTACAAAAACAAAAACTTGAACTAATCAAAGATCTTACGAGCTAGAATTTTTTTTTTCACTGACAGTAACTGAAAAAAAAATAGTGAATATGATCTAAGTTTCCAACAAAAGTACCATTTGCGGTTTATACAAACTTTTTGCAAACTAATAAGAAAAGTAATAAGTTAAGAATTTTTTTCTGGCCACAATTAAAGTAGATGAATTCAGATCATTAGCAAATTTTCAGTTATAGTAGTACAAGCAACAGAAAAAGAAAGTTTTATTTAACTAATTAAAGATCTTATACGTTCTTTACGAGCTAGGTTTTCGTTTCACTAACTGTGCTTTGAAAAGTATCGTTTAATTACTAATTAAATTTCTTGAAATTGTACTACTTGGGAAACTTTTCACACACACACAAAACACCTAATAACTCTAACACAAAAAATTTCATGAACAAGATTTTACCTTTAATAACACCAAATAAAAAATATTGATCATAATACACATTTTGCCCATTTGTAGTGAATACCAACTTTTTATAAACTAACAGAATAAATTCTGAGTCACATTTACTTTCGATAAAGGGGCTTATTATCATAAAAAATGAATAAAAAATTTCCAACAAAATGCTATAGTTCTTTGGACAAGCATTTTATCAACCAAAGTAAAACATGATACTTAATTTGTTTTTAAGTAACAGAAGTTAAAGAATTGTTTTTTAAATAGGCTGGTATTCATGTTTATGCACACTTTTTACCAACCACTTGAAAATAGTTATGTAATGATTTCTTTTTTATTAAAAGCAATAACAAAGATTAATAAGGATTACAATCACAGTTTTTAGATACATTGCATTTTGTAAGAAATTAATATTTTCACTACCAATATTTATACATTATTTTATTTTTCGAAGACATCAGCTTTTTTCCTCCATTACCGCTATTTAAGGAAAAATAATCTTACTTATATATTTATGCTTATTTCTGTCAAATAAAAACACAAATTTTATATTTAAGAGCGTCATGTAGTATTTAAGTAGAGACATCATTTTTTGAAACTAATATTTTATTTTAAGCACTTGTTTCTAGAATTCATATTAATTAAAATCAGTAAAAATTCTTACATATTTTGAAAATACCTATTCATGCTCTTTACAATACTTTCATAAACGTCTGTATATACACATTTTTAGTATGAATCTGTTCTTGTTGCTTTCTTTTTATAGTTTTTAAGTGCAGGCGAAATTGAAACTGCTATTTTATTTTAAGCACTTGTTTCTAGAATTCATATTAATTAAAATAAGAAAGAATTCTGACATATTTTGCACATTTCTGAAATTTTCAATATTTTCCCTGACAATATTTATACAATATTTTCTTTTTCGAAATCATAATTTTTTTTTAATTTCCTCCATTACCACTATTAAAGAAGAATAAACTTAAAAAGTCTATGCTCATTTCTGTCCAATAAAAAACTCAATTTTATATTTAAGAGTGTTATATAGTATTTAAGTACAGACATAATATTGAAACTGCTATTTATTTTAGTAGTTGTTTCTAAAATTCATATTAATTAAAAAATGAAAGAATTCTTACATATTTTGCACATATTTTGAAAGTACCTATTTATGCTCTTTACAACATTTTCATAAACGTTTGTATATACACATTTTTGGTATGAATCTGTTCTTGCTGCTTTCTGCAATTTTTTTTTTAATTCTAATACTAAGGTCCTTAAATCAATATAATTTAGATGTCAATGTTTTAAGTGCTTTATAAATGATTTATTTTATTTCCACAGCGAATTATTATCATGTAGAATTATGTATACGTTCTATTTTCATCTTAGAATATGAAAGAATCAGAACACTGCAAGAACACACACCTGGTTTAATTTTAATTCAAATTTTATTTCCTAATAAGTCCTAAGTTGAAAAGATGATTAATAGCTTAATATGCTAATATTTTACTTTCAGTTGTGCTTTTGATTATTTTGTATCAATGATTTATTTTATAATAACAATTAACTAGTAAACTAGGATAAATAGAGAACTAATTCAAATAAAAAGTAAACTAGACTTAATGTTAATTTTAATAAAATCTGAACATCACGGAAAATAATGTATTATATTCTGCATTCTATGACAAAAAAAAAAAAAAAAAAAAAAAAAAAAAAAAAAATGTAACTTGCAATTTGAAAACTTAAAAAACGTAATATTTTTGTTATTCTTTTCGAGTTTAAAAAACAAAATACACAAAATTAATAACAATATAAACCATGTTTAATTTTAAAAAAAACCCTCATTTTTCTATTTTATTTCGTATTGACCTTTACTAAATTATTATTAAAATATTGAACAAATATGAAAATATTTTCTGGCTTTTGTTAAAAGTAAATTTAAAGAAATTTTGTTGCTAAATATATTTTACAGAATGTAGGTTTCTCTGAAAATAAGGTAATTACCTTTCAAAGGACTAATTACACAAACCACTTTCATCTGTCACATTTTTTAACTTTTATAATTGCTATTTAATTGAATTTGCACGACAAACTAAAAATATTGAAACCTTTAGAAGTGAAAATGCTTTTAAACGCTTATTAATAATAAAAAAAAGTACTGCATTTAAGTGTAAAGTGAAATTAATAACATTACCTAAAGCACATTTTTCTAATTTTGTATGTTAATATCCAAGTGAATAAGTTGTGTTTGCAATTAACTGTTGTAATTTTAACGAGATTTTGTTAAAGAATTGCTATTTTTCTAATTCAATTCAAAATCAAATTGTGAATCAAGGGACATTTAATATATTTTAGACTAATTAGAAGCATGCACAATATTAGAAATAAGTGGCAGAAAATATTAAAATTTGAGAATTTTTTTTTTTTTTTATAAAAGAAATGTTAGAAAATTTTTATGAAACATCAAACATGTCAATGTATCACAATTATTCACAGCCTTCCACATAGATTTAGTTACAAAAATTTCAAGAGAAAATTGAAAATTAAACGTAATTTTTTAAATAACATAAAAAGAAAAGAAATAAAAAAGAAAACAGCATAAAGTCTAAAACTGTTACAAATTGCTATGCTTAGTATTTGTTATATGTATTAACAGCTCTCTAAACTGAGCAATCGTATTGAAAAATATAGTCTTTTTAAAAAAAATTGCATTTTATTGTACTGAAAATTTTTGCTTGAAGAATTTTAATGAAAAGTATTTTGGATTCGGATAACAATAAAATCAAAACAATAATTGCTAAAAACTAAATTTTTTGTATCAAGTAAATGTAAATTGAATTCAAACCAATACATATGATTGTATTCTTCAAGTTAGAAATTATAGCACCATTGAATGGTTAAATGTTATGCTTAATTTAAAAAATGTAATGATTATATTGTCCAAACTAACAATAATATGTGTTAGCAATAATATTGTTTATTTACGTTAATATTATTTGCATTGGTGTTGTTCACATATATTGCTTACGTTAGTGTTATTTGCATATTTTATGTACGTTCTTATTAACAAAGCGTATCATTCTTATTATGTGTATTATTCTTATTAACAACATTACTAGTATTCAAGTTAACAATTATTACATTATTCAAATAAACTATCAAGTTTTCGACATAAGTCAATATAAGTCTTCGTTTATAATAGCTAGTAAATTGTTAATATTTATTAGCAATAATTGCCTTGCTCAAATTAATGCAAATATCGTGCAAATTATTTCAAAATTTGATTTATGTTAAATTTTAAATCACGTCTACATTCATGTCTAGCCGTTATCGTTCATATTTGAATCATGTTTACTTTTGAAAATCATAAATATCACGCAAATATCAATCCTATTTCTCTTAACGTTCAATCATATAATAGTTTACACTTATCATGGTTAACTATGTTTTATTAAAACTAAATGAAAGAAATTGTAAAAAAATTTTTATCGATTCCAAGAGAGGAAAGAAAAATTATAAGTTCTATAGCTGCATTGATCATTTTATACTTGCTAGTTCCACAGTCTCATGTCTAAAAAAGTTCTCTTGGGATAGGTGGATCAAACGTATATAAAATAGAAAAACATCAAAGTATTCATGAGAAAATGTTCAAAAACATTTATATGATATTGTATAATTAATCCTGGTTCCTTTTTAATTGCTATGGTTTTTAAATAAAATTTAGTTATCAAAACTAAATTTACTTTAAACAAAAATATCGTTGGTAAGTTATTTTAGTATATTTTATTAAAATTAATGGTTATAGATAAAAATTTATTAGATTTAGTTTGCAAGAAGAAAAAAAACTGCACAACCAAAATTATTTAAAACCTAATTTATTTTTTTAGGAAAAAAAAACTTTTTTTTAAAACTTGTATTTAAATTAACAAGCCATAAAAAAAACTTTTTTTGACAAATTTTTTAACAATTTTACCTTTTGAGAAAGAAAACATAGTTTGGGTTATAAAGCCAAAGATATTAGTTTTCATGATTTAAAAGTTTATTTAAATAAAACCGATAATGAGCTATCAAGAGTGATCTAAACTATAAATTATAAACTCTTTTGTTAATTTTGGCGCTACCATTTAAGATATTAAATTTTTGTACCATTCACAAATGGCTCATATTTTTCAATAATATTGATAGTAATGAACTTCAGAGGAATTTATTTCTTGGG
Organism: Parasteatoda lunata; assembly: GCA_949128135.1. NCBI lineage: Eukaryota > Metazoa > Arthropoda > Arachnida > Araneae > Theridiidae > Parasteatoda > Parasteatoda lunata. Next base: position 117,893,367 of record OX421971.1, read on the forward strand.
GATAGGGTAAAAGACCTTCAAACATCTTATATATTATCTTTGGAACTCATAATATTATGAATGATTTTATTTATATGTATTGTTTAGATATAGGTAAGAGTTCGTTATTCTAGTCTTAAAAAAATTACTATAAAGTAAGATTACAACAAAAATTACTTTACTCTTATTATTTCAATGATGAACTGAACTGCAAGTTGTTGTTTGAAATTGTTATAATTATTTTATTAAAATATTTGCATAATACAGAGTTGTACTTGATCGAACTAAACTGTTAATGATGGGGTGCTTTTGCAGATGCAGAAATACTGAGTAAATGCACAATGATATGCTTGATAGACATAATTAATTCATTGCATTAAATTAAAATGTATTTTTACAATGAAATTTTATTTTATTTTATCACCATCGCTGAAGAGCCGACCCAATTGTTGGGCTTACGACCGCTCATGTTCAACTCGGTTGCCTCGTAATTTTGAGCCCAATCGAGAAAACAAGGAAACGTCTGGATTAAGTATTCGGAAAAATTTATTTTCGTGGAAGATATTTTTTGATGGAACTAACACACATTTGCGTTACATGGTGAGGAAAATCACGAAATCCTCACATGGTTAGCCTGGTGGCAAGAGATATCTAACCCATGATCCGTCTACCACTGAGGATATTTTAGGTCAGCACTGCGGTCGGTGCGAGCCGGGAGCGGAATTCGAATCAACCAGCCATCGCTAAGATTCGAACCCGGATCACCTCATTGGAAGGCGAACCTTCTATCCCCTGAGCCTCCACGGTTCTGTACAATGAAATTAAAAAATATAATTGTTTTAGCTAATTTTTGAAATTATTTATTTATTTACTTATTATTATTATTATTTCAAAATTGAAAATTTAAAGTCTTACATTGTCGGCTTCTAAATGAAATAAAAATTTAGTTGATAAATTTATATGAACTTCATATTAAACATATTTTTGCACTTGAAATTATATTTATCATTTATTTATAATTAATTATTATAATTAATTATTATAATTAATTATTATAATTAATTATTAAATTATATTTATCGAATATTTTGCATTTTGAAATTATTTTTTATCTTTTATTTCAGGTACACTGTGAAATTCTAGATCAAACTATGGTAAAGATTACCGACACTCAGAATTTTTACAGTAATTAGTTAAGTAAAATCACTGAATCACTAGTATTAGTGTAATAAATATTACTGTAAAAAAATTTACAGTATAATTACGGTACTTAATACCGTAATTTGATCGGGAATTTTTTATTGTGTAAAGCAAAAACACAGTGGATTGTAAGTAAAAATAAAGCGGAAGATCAAAGTTACAGTAGAAAATAATAAGAATTAGTATAAAAGCTGTACTAGGACACAAAATTTTCCAAGGGGTACTTTTGAACAAATATTTCAAAATTTTTAAATGTGTTATAATTTTTTTTTATTATTCAAAATTATTTTTCTTCCTCTAAAATAATCAGTTTAAATTTAATGAATTATGTATAAGAATATTAATGTCCCATTTGATTTATAATTTTAGATAAAATTTAAAGATCAAAAATATGCATTTTTCTAAATGTAGCTCGAAGAAGTCTCTTTTTTTTTTCTTTTTCGCCGTTAAGAAGTCAAGTTTTTATGGTATAAAGTTAATGTAAGTTGTTTGTTGTTACACAGAAATTTATTTCAATTTATCTATTATTTATATTAAATCTAAACATAATCATCAAAAACTTAATGTTTAGTTTATACGAATTTCCATTCAAAGTAAATGTAAGTAAAGGCAATGAATTCAAGCACGTTTCCTACTAAACTAAAAACTATGCAAACTGCCTTATCCCATTTTATCCTTGTCACGTTTAAATTAAAAAATTAACGTTTAGAATTAAAACAAAATTAATCATGAACGGAAACATCCATTTACAAATTATCGTTTATGAACTGGACACAATAATGCAAAGTTGTAAAATACTATTGTAGTAACTTTTAAAATAGTACACTGAGAAAAAAACATAGCCAAAAATACCAGAATATGGTAAAATTTACCATGTTTCTGGCTGAATAGAAACAACAAAATTTTTGAGAATTTTTGATTGAAGGTCCTTGGTAATGATTTTGGTAAAATTAATTATTAATATTATTTTATAATATGTGGTAAAATTTAGAAATTTTTTACATGATATCTTAGAGTTTGGCAATAAAAAGAACATTTAATCGGTTAAACTTATTTTTTAGTTATATATTTTTGACTAAATGTGGGGTGATAAAATTTATAACCTTAAAAACTAGAATTTCCAGCAAACAGTTATCCTAGGAGCGGAAAAATATCCAAATGAATGGTTTAAATAAAGTATATTTCGGTTTTATTAATCAGAATCATGGTTTACCAGAAATGTCATTAATGAAGTGGTAGTGTAATGGGACGGTAATTTTAACAGAATATTTTAGCCGTGTATTTATTATTTTAACTCTATATAAGCAATATTATAACAAATGTTTGTAGCTACAACTTAAAATTTAACTATATCTAGTGATAGTGTCGTAATTTTCCATTGTTGTCAATATATTTTTACTGGCTGGAAAATTATATGGTAGGATCCAGTTTTCTCACATTAATCTCCATATTTATTTGTGGTCACCAGCATAGAATCAATAAAGGTCATAAAGGTATTGTTTTCCTGTAAAATATTTTTTCATCCTAAATGTAGAGGTATTTAAAAGAGTTGTTTCTTTAAAATAATTTTAAGATATTACCTTATAACGCTACTATTTTAAAATAAACTTATTTAAGTCGGAGTTTAAATTTATTGTTTTAGAACTACTTTTTATCGGGGCAAATTTCATCAACACACTATTATAAATTACAGATAGAGAGATTCGTTAAACGGTTAAGAACCATTATTAACAGCAATTGGATTTAATATATTAACCTGTTTAGTAAGAAAAAAATATTAAATAACGGTTGGGGTACTCATCAAATTTGTGATAACAATATAATTTTCATATTAAATGTTGTTTTAAAAAATGATAAGTAAGCAAAATTATTTGTGTTTACGTATAGATCTTAATAGAATCATGAGAATAAAATTTGGACGTGGGAAGTACGGACACAAACGTAAGCAAACAGAATTCTTTTTAGTGCAGGTAAATTTTTTGAGAGCCGACCGGACTATGTAGTGGTCAGGGAGCTGACCTCACATCAGAAAATTCCTGGATTCGAATCCCGGACAAGGCATGGATGTTCTTTCATTCTCTGTACTATATGTCCTTACTGTGGGAGCAATGTTTGCCCAACTAATATGGTGCCCCTGAAAGAATATCCAGCAAATCTGGCGGGCATTGGAGAAAAAAATTTGAGCTAATAAATTTCCTAAAAATAGAAGAAAAAAAAAACTGGTTTATGCCAAAACGCAACAATGTTTGGGAAGCAATCATCGGAATTGGTGAACGACAGCGAACAGGTGGGCTTAGTCCTT